>JASNQO010000004.1:192258-1487738 GCA_030378425.1 Periconia sp. TS-2
AGGAGAGAAGAGGAGAGAAGAGGAGAGAAGAGGAGAGAAGAGGAGAGAAGAGGAGAGAAGAGGAGAGAAGAGGAGAGAAGAGGAGAGGAGAGAAGGGAGTCACGTACAGCACGAAGGACTGAAAAATTATGTCTCCTTTTCAACCATAATTCTATTCGAGTCTCTTCAGACTGCTTCTGCTTCTTCGCCGTGTATGTACTATGTGTCTATATACACCATTCCATCATCCACCGACTTTTTGAGAGGGAAGTTTCGCATTCAAGCGTAATATCCTACAAGCCCTCCAATACGAGGGCTTCTATATCAGACCGTGTACGTATCTATTACTTCTAGTGTTGGATTAAAAAAAGAGAGCCACCATGATAGACGCCGCAGCTATGCTGTGATGCAGATTAAAAGGAAATAATGCCAAAGGGGGAAATATGTCCCAGTGGTTCAACAACAATCCAGCTCGGTGAACGACCGAAGTCGACGAGATGTTGGGGGTATCGTTGATTATAATCATGTAGAGAGTAGTGTGTACGGAGAGACTGCGAGGGAGAGGAGATTCGATTAGGCGGCAGCCATTTGGATATCCTTGCCCTTCATCGACTTCCACTGGACGAAGACAGCGCCGATGAGGGAGGCCACGGCCGTTGCCACGGAGACGTAGAATGTCTGCGTGAGCGTCTGGTTGTATGCGTAGGTTACGCCGTTGATGAACTGTTTGGGGATGGCGTTCTTGAGCTCTGTTGCACCGACCGTGGTCACAAGGATTGGGTCCAAGTCTGGAACCACGGATTTCAGATTCTTGATCAGTTGGTTGGTGAAGACGTTCTGACCAACGGAGATAAACAGTGCACCTCCAAGCGTTTGCGCAAACATCATGATGGCGGTTCCAATGGCAATGTCATCTTTGGGCAGCACCGTTTGCACAGCAACTAGGGTCTGTTGCATTCCGCAACCTACACCTGCACCAAAGATGAATTGGTAGCCAATCCACTTAGAGTGGTTGGAGTCGACCTCGAAGGTAGTCAGGAGACCGGCACCGATAGCCATGAGGACAGAGCTGATGAGCATAAAGGGGGTGTAGTAGCCGATGGCAGTGACGAGACCTCCGCACATGATGGAGACGACGACGAGACCGAGGATAGCGGGAAGATTCATGATACCGGATTTCGTAGCCGTTACGCCTTTAATGGCCTGGAACCAAATGGCTGTATAGCTATTAGCATACGCTTTCAAAGTGTAGTACGTATAGTGACTTACGGAGGTAGTAGACGAGAACGAAGAAGGCAGCTCCCAACATGGCACCAAACCATGCTGAGCCCCAGACATTGCGGTTAGCGAACACGCGGGGTGGAACCGTGGCGTCCTCCTGCTTCCAGATCTGGATAGCGATGAAGCCGGCGATGAGCACACCAAAAAGGACAAGCAGGGCGATGATGCGACCGTTGCTCCAAGCATACTTGCTACCACCCCACTGGAGGGCAAGGAGCAAGCAGACAATAGCCGGGAGGAACAGAGCGGTGCCGTGAAGATCGAACTTCTGGACCTGCTGTTTCCACGTAGCTTTTGTCTTTCCGCCCTGTCGCTTTACGTTGAAGAAGGGGATGATGAATGCGGCAGTGAGACCACCAAATGGCAAATTGATGTAGAAGCACCATCGCCAGGATAGATGGTCGGTGAAGGCTCCACCCATGCTGAAGGCATATTAGCAAGGATCCCGATAATACAGCGGGGTGTGAGAGGAACTTACAGTGGACCGGCAACACTAGCAATACCATACATACCACCGACCAAGCCCATATATGTGGGCCGCTGCCTCAGCGGAACTGTGCACGCCACGATGAGAATAGCACCGCTGAAAATTCCAGCGGCTCCAACTCCAGCAATAGCACGTCCGATGATGAGGGTTGTAGAGTTCGGCGCAACACCGCAGATGAGCGATCCGACTTCGAAGATGAAGATGGCGGAGAGGTAGACCCATTTGATCGAGTAAAAGGTGTAGAATTTTCCGTAGATGAGCTGCGTGGCGCACGTAGTGAGGAGGTAGGAGCTGCCGTACCAGCCGACATCGTTAAGGGCCTTGAACTGATCCGTGATCCTGGGAATAGCGGTTGCGATAATGGTGTTGTCCTGTTGGGGTAATTAGCTTATTTGTGTGGTCAACACCTGCGGTGAACTTACCAAAGCCATGCAGAAGACGGAGAGACACAGCGCAATGGTGATGATGGCCAGCTTCCATGCTGTGGGATATTCAAAATCTTCCTCCTCCTGCTGCTCAGCAGCCTCGCTGGACGTAGACGTCCGTTCTGCGGGCTGCTCGACCACCTCTTCCTCCTTTTTCTCGTCAGGTTCGACGGAAGGCTCGCGTGCCGAAGGCGCACTGGAGGGCATGGTGCTCTCGAGGGGTTCCTTCTGTTCAACGTCCATGACGGAGGGTTCTTGACTTTGGGCAACGGTGGTGGCGTCGGATTCTGCCCTTGATACCGGCCGGAGATGGCCTTTCTGTTCACTCATTGGAAGGCAGATGTTGTCCTGTATCTGCGTAGAAGAAAGAAAAAAAAGCAAATAGTGAATCAGTCTGGGTGACAAACAGGCCAGAACACAATGGCCAACCTTAGGGGGGCGGAAGGGTTAAGTAAGTCGCAAGGAGGAGCACGCAAGTGGAGCCCCCAGGGCTGAGAAACGCACCAGGCAACGAGCGCTGCTTGTCCATCCGGACGGGCATTTCGGTGCATTCGGTTGAATCAGGAGCGCCTGCCGGACCTTTGTTCGTAAAAAAATATCTTGGCGCACGTCCGGACGAAAGATGCACGCGACGCTAGCACCCAGAGAGGACTAGTGGCTGCCGGGAACCGTCGCTATGGGCATCGCGTTTGTCGGGACGCGGACGGGTCGAGTAACCGAGACGCCGATGGATGGCCCGTCTCGCATTCATCCTCTGCGCCATCTCTGCGCCATCTCGGTGCGATGAGTCTTGATGACCACGACTGGCGTCACACCGGGCGTCGCATCGCGTGCAGCTCCTCAAAACGGCACCCGTTGACGGCCATGTGCGATGCTCGGCTTTCCACCCCCAGCCCGGTGAATGAATCATCGTCGCCTTTTCCAGATCTGACATGTCCGCCAGATCACACTGCTCCAGCCGCGCTAGCAAACATGTAGCGGTCAACGCGAAATGACCCCTACCCTTAGGCGCCATGATCGCCAGGAAGACCATTGGTCGTGATTCCATCTCGCACACGCCCTGCTCAACGTCCGCTTCTAGCCCGTCGAATCTTCCCACCCCCCGCTGGACGACTACGGAGAAGTTATATGTATGCCCAGTACACACTACCCCCTACGGGCATTCGTTATGCTCCGGAGGATGCTATGTACATATGCACCAACACGCTTACGCTTAAACGTCCCTGGCCCCCCTAAGCACTCAATTCCAGGCGCACAGAATCCAACTTCATTGGCCACCACCCTGAAATTTATGCTTACGATAAGCCCCGCCCGTTTCTCACAGTAACAATCCCGCACGACTAACAAACGTAATTCGTCCGGCGCGATTCGACATTTGACATCTCGTAGCACCAAGTGCCCCGGGGCCAACGTCACTCACCTGCATGCATGCACACGGTACACATCACACGCATGCATCGCAACGTGCCATCTGACTTCTAGACTCGAGTCGTCTCAGTAATTTTGGTGCCTGAACACAAACAGCCCAATGCAAGCAAGGCAGGTAAGGGTGAATGCCTGTTTCATGCGCCGCGGTCGTTTCCGTATGCTCGGATCGGCTTGGATTGTGCACCGCGTTCCGACCTCGTTCGCGGACGAATCCGAATGCTACGCTCGTACAGCAGTCCGTTACACCATAGTATACTGGACTAAAGATCGATGAAAACAATGTATGCAGCGTCGTATGTTGACGGCTTCCTTTTCCCTTCTCGAGTTGCCATGAGGAATGCGCAATCCACACTAGTTCCTAGCGATCCTTTGGCAGACCCGCTCCCTCGCGATAAGCTTCCAAAATAGACCCGACTTACATTGCCTGCAATACGCCCGTATAGCCCGCGAATGTCAGCAGACTATCCACTTTTAAGTGACTCAGCCAATATATAGAACATGCACACAAGAACCCCGTACACGGTGTATCTGACAGCTGAGGTGCAAAGTCCGGCTATCGCCTATACACGGAAAATGGTCGGCACATCGGATTACAAGGAGAGAAATGTACCTTGTCAAAAATAGGTATAGGATGTTGCCTACTCTAGAATTTGTTTTGGGTATATGGATCGTGAAAAAGGAGTAAAAGTCTACGCCTATACTTGCGCAACAAGAATCCACCCAGCGTTTTCTATCAATGCTCATAATGCGTCTCCAGCTCCTGTGTAGGACGCATATCTTGAGCGTCTATATTGTCCCGCTAGATGCGTCCCCTATATTTTAATGAAGACCTCTCGAACTATACAGCGGCACTCGTCTCCGAGGCATCGACAATTCTGTTCTCAGCGGCCTCTACACGCAAGTGCCTGTTGACCTCGCGATTCAGCACAGAGTTCTGCTGCTTCCTCTGCCTGCCAAACAGACAAGTCCACAGATCATCCGCTCGCACAACCTCCCCGTCGCCCTTCTTGCGTAGAAGCTGTTGAAGTGGTGCTGCTTCCAGCTCCAACGAGTTCGCTGCGTCTATCATCTTTTCCTGTAGAGCTGGCGTCGCGGTGCCCGATCGAGATTTGATGCCCCGGCCCATGTGCTCCAATCGACGAGAGACCGAGATGTCGTAGATGGCTTCTTCTATCGTGTCGCTAACCAGGTACATGAAGACGGTGGTGGGACGTTGCTGGCCGATTCGATGTACACGAGCGATAGCTTGAAGCTCGATAGCCGGGTTGATGAGCGGCTCACAGAGAAAGACATAGGTCGCGTTGACGAGATTTAGGCCCGACGAATCGGACTTCGCGTCGAGGAGGAAACATTCTACGGCGGGATCGGTCCTGAATCTGTGAATGCCGTTCTTATCTCGGATACCACTTGTACCAATCTTCCACTTCCTGAAGGCTTCTCGTAAGACCTCGAGGAAATCTCCGAACTGCGAAAAGATGATGGATTTGGCGCCAGGGTCGTTGTTACGTATCCAAAGCAAATGTCTGGCGATCATGTCTACCTTTGTTCCATACGAGCCATCAAGGTCGATCGTCTTGATCTCCTTCATTGTCGAATCGCTCATGTCGGAATAGATGGATGTGTGACCGGACGAAGGGGTTGAGGGCTGAGAGGGGCACCCCTCCTCGTGGTTTTCCTCCTGTGCCGTGATCATTACTGGCTTGAAGGTAATATCTCTGAAGTCGCGCGAGCTTAATCTTTGTTTGCACAGTGGACAGGTGCGATGCACATGCCACCATTGATTAATGCATTCCTTGCAGTACTACTCAAGTGTTAGGGAGGGTTACATTATGACACACAAGCTGCTCACCTTATGTCCACATGAAGTCAAAACACCGACCTCGAATTCGTCCTGGCAGATGATGCATTCATGCTTTAGATCCTGTTGCTGGTTTTCGCGTCGGAGGTTGGTGAGATACGCATGCTTTGTCTTCAGCCCCGCTAGAGACTTCTCTTTAGCTGTTATGGTTGTCTTCTGCCGCTCGTACTCCTGTTGGTCGAAGGACTCGTCAAGCTCCTCCCGCCATGGAGCGACCGTGTCGGAAATGTGCTGCAACTGGCGATAGAACTCTAGACGCTGATTCATGGTTGCACGGAACATGTCTTGCTCTTTCTCTAACTCAGTGAGCACCTTTGCTTGCTCGGAAGCAATGGCTTGAATGCGTTCGAAGTGCTTCTCGATGATCGCCAATTCCACAGAAGCTCTACCATCTGCTCCATCCGCTCGCCACTGTAGTGACGTTATCAGAGAACGAGCGTTTGATATGACACCTTTCAAAGACCCCTCTTCGGACTTGGGCTTGAGCTGTTGCCGAATTGCTGCAACTTCTAGCACAAGTTCTGGCGCATGGCCTCGTTCAGCTTCATCTTTTTGACGTGCCTTCTTCTCCGCTTCTTTCAATTCATGGTCGACTAGAAGATCTTGCAAACCGTGTACAGCAGTACTGCGGTCCGCAATGATTGTACGGAGCGCCATAATGTAAACGTAAAGTTCATCCTGTGCTTTCGTCGAATCCTCGTATTCATCACCAGTCGTCTCTTTACCTTCATCTTCATCAACAAGTGGAGACGTGAGGATGGCCACAATCTTTGCTCGCCATTTTTCTAGTTGATCTTTCTGTCTATTGAGAACATCGGTGATTCTATCCATCATGTCGAGGATTTTCCGACTCTCAATCCCGCCTAGGTCTGGCAGATCAGAGATTTCGTTCAGTGGTGAGGATGCTCTTGACTTGATCCTCTTCATATGACGCTGTGCGCGGCTTTGCGAATCCCGGAGGAGCTCTTTTCGAATTTGCTTGGCCTTGTCGTACCATTCGACTTCCAATTTCTCTAGTCGATGGAAGTCCTCTGATTCTGGCTTTGTAAGGTTCTCATTCGATTTAATCTGAAAGTAGACAGTGCCTATGAAAAAAATAGATGCGTGCTCAAGCTCAAGAAAGGAGCGCAAAGTTCTCTGGATAGTCGTCATCCGACCAAATTTGTCGCTTTGCTCTTCCTCGTCGCTTTCATCTGCGGATAAGTCGTCGGAAATATCCTTCTTGATCGTCGTAGAGTCAAACTTTGATCTCTCTAGCGAGAGCTCCTCTCGGATCGTCTTGACATAACTCTGAGATTCCTCCATTGCCTTCTGATAATAGGGCAGTGCAGTCTCACTTCGTTTCTCAACGTCTTTAGCATTAGCTCGGATGTGTCCGCGCTTCAATTGAAGTAAAATGAGTTCTCGAGCCTCGGCTTTCAAATTCGTATCGTTCTGGTCGATCATGACTTCAAGAACTTCGTGGACAGTCCGAAGAGGACCGTTCTTAGCACCCAACGCTCGTCGATTTCGCCGACCAACATGAGCATGGAGACATGTCTGACGCAGCCTGACCAGCCATTCTCGCATGCGCTCAATTACTTCGGGATGATCAGCGTCTCGATCATTACGAATGGGTACACCCTCAGGCGAGAGGAAACAAGCATCACACATCTGACGAATCATCTCCGAGTAGTTCTGCTCCTCGATCGCGGTGAAAGGTACAGTGATAACGACACGCTTCTGTGGAGGTAGGCGAAGTTCGTCCCGAATTTTATCTTTACTATGCCGGATAGCGATCGAATTGAAGATAGCTTGGAAGGTAGATTTATCGAGGCGGTCCCACACAGATTTGGATCCGGCGAAAGGTTCGTAGCGTAGGAATATTAACAGTCCTCGCAGATCCTGCACGTCTTTCCGCAGTGGTGTCCCAGAGACGGCCCAAGCATTGCAGCGTGGAATAATTCGCGCGACAGTCGCAGCTTGACTGACGCCGCTCTCTACCATCTGCGCTTCGTCGAGACATACTCTCCACCATGAGATTTCGACTAGAGGGCTGGTACGTCGTTCGTGAACTTTTTCCTGCCGGAGGAATCGATCCGGCGGAGGTATTGCAAAGTGAATCTCTTTGGACAGCACGTCATATGTAGTCAATACTACATCGAACTTCAGAAGATTCTCG
Organism: Periconia sp. TS-2; assembly: GCA_030378425.1. Taxonomy (NCBI): domain Eukaryota; kingdom Fungi; phylum Ascomycota; class Dothideomycetes; order Pleosporales; family Periconiaceae; genus Periconia; species Periconia sp. TS-2. The sequence continues at coordinate 199,878 of JASNQO010000004.1, forward strand.
ACTGTGGCTGCTGCATGCTCTCGCTTGGGTGCCGAACGAGACGGCAGTCCTTTATAGTGCAGTACTTTGAGCTCCGGCGCATGAGCGTTGATTTCGTTCTTCCATTGCTCTAGAATAGAAGGGGGACTGATGATCAAAGTCGCACTAGATGGTATGACGGATGTTCCCAAATATGTGTCGAAAATTTTCCCATCTGGCAGATTCCGCTTGTGATGAGATATCAAAGCAATCAACTCGACAGTCTTCCCGAGACCCATCTCCTCAGCAAGTATGCCTCCTCGTAGATGTCGCGCAGAATCCCAGATGGAATCTGGATTTGAGATAACCATACCTCGTAGCTGACTCACGTAGCAAGGCTTGCCTGTTGCATCTTGAGTAGGTCTAAACGATATCGGAGTTGCCTGCGCGCCTACTTGTATCGCCTGGAGCTCAGCGGAAGACGAAAATTCCACGCCCTCCCGCCGCAACAGCCAGTTAACAGCCCGTTCTTGGAATGGGTACAGTGTAGCTCTCGCAAGACCTTGTTGGATACGTTTTGAGACCTTCCCACTGGTAGGTGGAGTATAGACGGCTTCATAGAAGTCCGAAAGCGCCCAAGGGGTCCTGGCCTCTCTCGAGCTATCTGGGAAGTACCCGTTGAGTAGATCCAAATCATTGCGGATGGAATTCCGTAGACTCTGCCTCTCTATTATCGACTGTCCTACTAGCCATCTGATCTCTACATTGAGCTGCAGCGCATGCTGGTCGGATTCAGCTGACAGTAAGGAACGACAGAAGGGAATCCGAGGTTTTGCTGACCTCTTCCTTCCCTCCTTAGTTGTAGAAAGTGATGCGGCAACGTCTAAATGCGGTGTGAGGGAATCGAGGACTTCGGGGGCGGCGGTGGCAATGATGCTAGCTCCGGTGGCGGCGGACGTGTCCCATATGGAAAGAGAAAATTGATGCGCGTCGATACGTGTAAAAGACTCGAGGGATAATGGGATCAATTTGCGTGTTTCATCTACTATGTTGACCGTGTCTAGATCATCTTCTGGGAGTCGCTGGGGGGCATTAACACCATTAATATTATGACAGATTGAGGTTCGTGACTCACCAGATCCAGCGATATTTGTGCCAGCACAACACTGCCGCTGGCATCAAACACTTCTTCGGACTGTAATCCCACACTGTTCTCGTCATCAAGCTTTCTTCTTTTCCGCGCCCGCTCTTCCGATTCTAAGTCCCCAGTTCGGAACAGATCCGAAAGCTTTTGCGGTCTGTCGCATTCCGATGTCGAAACTCTTCCTGACTTATAAAAGACAGTACTGATGACCTCCGCAGCACCAGAGGTCGAAGCCATGGTGGGTGCAGAGCTGACGGGGATGAAGTAAAGGAACGTCGGAAGGGTGCAGCGCGGAACTCGAATGGTCGATGCCGAGGCGCTAACATTATCGATAACGCCCCACCCCCAGGCACCGATAGATGATTACTTCTGAGTTCTCCATCATTGTACCCCAGTACCCTGTCAACGTATGAGTCACTAATGGGATTGGCAATCCCAAGAACTTATACCACGACAGCCCACATTTCCAAGAATGCCAGTACCCAGCGAATTCTTGGCTATGTTCTTCTGCCTTTAAAGCCAACAAAGACTGTCATTTCAACATTGCTCAATTTTCACTTTTATCACCATGCTCATAGGTGTGATGTGAGATGGTAAAGTTCTGTAGGATTATTCTCCCTGAACAGTCACGATTTGTACTACCTAGCTCCCAAAGGTATCGAGCTCCAATTGTCCACTGCAAAATGCCAAGTGCTGTGCCACCTTACTACCCTTTCTCTTCGATGATTTGTTGCCTTCTACAATGCGGACATTTGCGTATTTGCTTTTCGAATGAGGTAGGATCTTCGTTTGGATTATATAGCTAGATGCTATACTCTCTGGCGGCGGTTTCATCCTACTTGTCGTTCGTGGTGGGGTCCGTAGTAATAAGTTGAACTCTTTGCGGTGTTGTGTCTCCATCTCTCGGATGGTGCATTAGCTTTTGCTACGCTCGTCGACGTGCACGATACCTTCGACGACCCCGCCGAGACTATTTGCATCCCTCCATGCTCGTTTCCCGAGTAGGCGAATGAGTCTTAATTCGTTGTATTCATGAATTTGAAGCGCGAGTTAGTGTGGCTCCTACTCATCGGTAGCAAGAACCTTCCTGATGGGTTCAGCAGCCTCCACAAATTTCTCCACCATGCTATCAAGCCTCGTCAGATCGTCCTTACTCTTCTTCACCTCTGCTATGAGCTTCTGTTTTTGCTTCAACTTTTCTTGTCTGCGTTCCTCTAGTTTGACACGATCTTGATGTTCATGCTCTATACGTACGATCATGAGTTCGTGTTCGGAGGCATCGACGTGCTGGGAGAATTTCTTGAGAAATTCCTCTGCGGGTATAAGAGGGAGTTTCGTGTATTTGTGACTACATTTATACTTAGCTAAATTATTTAATGAATTTCTCAAATATACGTACTCGTAGTTCTCCGCTGCTGAGATCTCCGACCTCAGAGACTGCTCCTCGTATTTGAGGTTATGCAACCCCAGGATCAAACCATCGTTGTAAGCCTTATCGTCCGCTGTTTTGGCTTTTTCTTCTCTCACTTTCAGCACGCTCTGACGGTACAAAGTCTTGGCCACCGACAATTGGGAGCGAACACGTTTCTCGAGCGCGGCGATCTCGCGCTGAACCTGCTTTTCGTTGTCGATTTCCTCACGAGTGGTAGCTTTGGGATGTTTCGGGTGAGCCAACTGGTAGTCGATGAGGCTATCAATGTGCTTCTTGAGAGCCTGCACTTCCTGATACAGACGACTATTGTGTGGGGTCTTGATGAGCTCGGCCATATCAAAATTTGCGGAATCGAAATCTGCAATCTTGGACGAGGAGTATAGAGCGGCGCTCGCTGTCTCGGGGTCCATCGTATTCATAGCTTCCTTAGGAAATGGAATATGTGATATGTGTGCGGACGGTGTATGTGGTTGTTCGGAAGTATTCCCTCGGAATTGACTTGGAGCTAGAAATGCCGAGGCGCTAGAGTAGCGGGCTCGATCATATCACGTGCGCACGCGTTTCTGTGTGACAGACGATAGATGTTTGATGACGAACTCAACCATGAACAACTAAGATTGAGAGTCCTCTAAACCAGCTCGGGCTGATTTGATGTAATAGTATAGGGTTGAGTATTTAATCTAAGAGTGTAAGACTCCAGGTTCCCAGTAACGATCTTCATTTGGATCACCCGAAATCTCCTGCATCTCGTCGACACTAGACCTACCACGCGACCCAAAATCTTCTTCCAGAGGCACCATGTATACATCGCCTTTTGCGTCGTACCATGCATCATGACCCCTGACATCTACAAAATCTACAAAGCAATTATTCTCCATGCAAAGTGCCTCCGGAAGCCGTGTAATCGAAGGCTGATGTGACAACGCCTTCCTAGGCAAAGTCTGAGACATATATCCGTCGAATCCGACCATTTGATCGCTTTTCAGCTCACTCAGCGGCGGAGGAACGGGTCGGGACTTTGATGAGGAGGGAATGGACGAGGTCCCGGCCCTGACCATGTTCCCAGCTTCGTCAACCGTGTAGTCATCATGGACGATGCCATTCTGACAAACATATCGCCAAGTTTGTATGGCTGGGTTGATATCATTGCGAAGCTGCCACGTCCTACACTGCGAGTCTAGTGCAAAAGCCCAAATAGTAATATCAGGCTTCGTACGAATGGTCAGCTCGCACATATCTTCCATCTCTCCGATCTTAGTCCCTCGGATGGCAATCGGCCAAATAGAAATGTCGCCCCATCTATTCGAGGGGCAATGTGTATCCCACCAACTCAACCAGTGATCCTCGTTGCGTCCTACATTGGAAAAGGGAGGAGCTGTATACACATCCCAGCTCTCCGCCTTTTGCTCGACACGCGAAAGGTTGCACACGTCCGGCGGGATGCTATATAACATGATGGTGTCCCCAAAGGCTACAACAACACGAGCACCCCAAGACATGTCGAATGCGGCATTGTATAAGGTAGGTTTCGGTTCATGAGACAACGGTGGGACGAACATGACCTTGCGGAGGAGCTTCGTCGGTCCACCGAGAGGTGCATCGCAGCCCATGAACAGGCTTTCAGTCTCAGGGTCAATGAATAGAATATGGTAACCGTCGCTAAGAGGCACAGCGTGATAGTGATCGCAACTCAACGAGCTAGAGTGGCGAGGATAGCTATCGAATCCAAACGAGGCCCAAAAGGAACTGACGGTAGGTCTATCAAACCAGAGCTTGCGACAGATTGCGGGTCGGTCATCAGGATGTGCGGCGCTGGAAATAAGGCGCAGTTTTTTGGCCGAATCAACATGTGGACGAGGGGCTAGAAAGTGGAGATAATCAGACGGGGCTGTGAGAGGGAACTACCGACTCAGGCTCTGCCCCGTGAGAGCGTCAATCCAATGTAATTCGATCCCGGCAGCGCATCCGAAAGCAACACATCGACGTTGAGGACAAATTGAAACACTACGCGGCGGGTCATCCTCAGAGCAAAGATGACGGTAGAATGTGCAATCACCACTCTCAACGGGAATGGTTCTGCAGCAGGTGTGTGATGACTGGGGGTCAACTCCAGATAAACGATGAGAGCGCGGGCCCTGGAGGCAAAGATTCCAGGTCGAATTGATGTTATTTTCAATATAATTGCGATGATCGTTGACATCTTGCAGCGACACAGCTTGGTAGTTTGATTGTACATCAATAGAATCAAACGGTGTTGGATTATGCTGGTTATATTGGCGTTCCATAGAGGAGCGATTCACTCCGCGAGCACCAGCTTCCGCGTCGCTCCGCTGACAAATCGATTCAGAAGCCCATGTTGTCGTTCGATAGGGATGCCCTCGGGTTTCAACATGGACTTCGACCGGACCATCAGCCTTGGTCTCAAGATCGCACCGAATATCGCACACCATGCCCATTCTCCCGTCAAGTAAGGCGGCGACCGCGTTTCGGCCGGATGAGATATCCATGCTCATCGCTAGGATTCTTCTTGGACATACAATGCTAGTCACCGGGACTATTGCGTCGCTAGAGAGCTGATAAATATAGAGAAGAGTGTCTCGAGCGACAAGCAGGAACTGGCCACATATGCTTGGCGTGAAAATCAACGCTGAGCTGGGTTGGCCTCTAGAAACACCATGACCATCAGCAAGACCTGCGAAGTCGATGTGAGAGACCTCTATTGTCGCTTTCCGGCCCCTTCTTGAAACCAAGCCATTACCGGTCCAATCCGAAGACAAAGCGCATTCTCGGGATAACCGTCTGCTAAGAAACCACTCTTCGTTGATGGGCGCGACTGATGTGCTTCGGCTCTGAAAGAATTCCCACTTCTCTAGGTCAGATTTCAGGCTATCCTACCAGCCTCCTCGCTTAGACATTGTGGTCAGCAGATTCCTGTCCAAGCTTGCTCGCATCCAGTGTCTACAGGTATGTCTGGCAGCATTGAATTCCTTCGGACCTAAGTTTCGATAGATTTGCTGCATAATTTCATTCGGGGCACGGTACGAGGCAGGCAGCTTTAGTGGCATGATCAGATCAATCGCGGTATGCCATGACTGACAAGTTGATCTCAATGCCTTTCGGGATGGTAGGTCGAGATATGGTACGAGTAGACTGGAAAGTGAGGCATCGAGAACGGGACGACTAATTCGTAGCCGCAGACTTGCATCGTCCGGTAGTGATTGTATATCCTCCTCGAGTTCTTCAAGTACAAATGTCTCCAGGTCCTCAAATGGTGTTTCTACGCCTAATAACACATCAGACATACTTCGGACAATGCTACGCTCAACCCAAGGCTCCAATATGCCGCCTTCTGGCAGCCTTGCGTCATCAATGAAGACTGTCTCTGAGTGCATTTGACACAGAGATAGTCGGTCGATTGCCTCCTCGGTAAGACTCGGTAATCGCGATGTTGAAGTGCTTAGAGATCCCGAACGTGACCTAAGACCTGGCCCACTGAATATAAAAGCACCTTGGGATACGAACTCCAAACTCGGGATAGAGCCATAATACGAAAAGGAACCGCCTCTGGAATGAATACTAGAGGGTTTCGACCTCTCTGGAGATTCTGGCGTTGGTGATTCGCCTCTTGTGGCGGCGTTGTTGAAGAGCGAGGTGAACACCTTGTGGAGAGTGTCCCGCCGTTTCTGTTGTCTTCCCGAGGATGGCGGACTTCTCCGGCGCCCCGGCTTCGGCACTGGTGTCATAAACTTGGAGTGAGCGGAACTGGTGCGAGGGCGTGGGAATACATGACGAAGGACATCGGATCGCCTCGTCAGTGGATCGCTAGCCTCTCTCGGCTTGTCTGGTATTGTAGCCTCCGGTACGAGCGCCTCGGTTGCTGGAAATGCAGGGATGGACTCCGCTCCAGGCGTTGTCCTTTGCACTGGAGGCGCGGAAGAAGATGACATTCTATCACCGTTTGATCGCGTTGAAGGAGGTCCTAGGTATAGAGAGTGTCCATGTGGTGATTCGAAATATGAGGTGACTGCAGGGGGTTGATGATCGAGGGCAGGAAGTGCTGGTGCAGACTGAGTTCCGGCTACTCCCCGAGAGAGATAGATTTGGGAAGACGTCGTTGCAGACACCCCCCTGCTGGAGGCGTATTGATACCGCCGATAATGTTGACCTGATAATTGGCGGAATGAATGGGGTGACTGGGAAACTCGATGAGGGATATATCGAAAGAGAAGAAGGATAGGGAAGGAAAAACAATAGGTAAAGTGCGTCACAGATGAAGTGATGTGTAATGAGTGATTTGTGTAAGATTGTACCAACTTCAAGTGTAAGTGCCATTTCATGAGGGGGTATACAACGTCTAAATAGATAGGAAAGTGCTATGGACAAGGCTGGAAGGTTTCCCTCGAAGAGAAGGCATATACAAGAAGGTGCCAAGAGAGTTATGAAAATAATAAAGAGTAATATCGCAGCTATGAACCCTCGATTATGCTGTGTGATGCAGACCCGTTCTCAGAGCGGCATCGTTTATCAATAATCCAGACATCATCTAGCCTGCATTCAACCGTGTTAGTCAGGAAGGAGAGAAAGCGGAATGCGGCACTTACGGCATAACCAAGCTCGGATGCTCGAACCGTAGGCCGCTTTCACGGGCTTCATCCAAAGTCTGCATGCGTGTAGGCGTGCTCTGACCTGTACCGTGAAGAGAAAATGCCTCCTCCTGAACGGCTCGACCAAGATCAGAATGTTCGGCCTGGCGAAGACTTCGTAAAGCGATGAATTTCATCAACGGGCGATAGGTCCGCGCATACACGTAGGCGAACCACAAAGTGCCAATGATAAGGGGGGCAATGACTACTGCGCGCTTAAAGGCCTTCCTCAAGGCTAACTGACCAGCTAGAGTGATTTGGAAAAGTACTGCGCCCACGATGACACGATCGCACATCATTGTCCAACCCTTTCCTGTGGAGTGCTGACGGTGCTCCATGGCGTAAAGTAATTGGTACTTGTGGACAAAGTGACCGATCATGAAATATGCAAGGCCGACAAGGAGTACCTGCCATGAATCACGAAGGACACTGTAGACGAGGCAGATGATGAAAATCAGAATCGTTTGGGGCAAGAAGAAGCCATAGCTGAAAACGGGGGGCTGGACTAATTCCGCATAATCTAGATGGAGACGTCAGCCATGCCCTAAGAAAGCAGACCCGGACATACCTCTAGGGGTTTTAGCGCCAATCAAGTTGATAGGATACAAGGAAAGAGGGCCAAATTCCATAAGACGTAAGGGAAATAGACCAAAGCCCTGTAGAATGATGAAATTAGTGTAGAAGCTCAGGAGTTCCGCTAGTGACGTCGCAAGAGTATTAGCAATACTGGAAGCATCGGAAAGCTGTTCCCCGAGGCGTTCGAGTAGCCCAGATGCAGTTCCGAAGATTGTGAAGACGCAGAAGAAATTGAAGAAAATAAAGAAGAAGTTTTTGGAGATCACGGAGAGCTCCACATCGCCCTGGCTTATCATGCCTTGCTGATTAGCCAACCCTGAGACTTTGTTAACTTGCGAATCACGGTAGGGTATATGGAACTCACAGTCGTAGAGGAAAGGTACCAGAACGTTTAGTAATGTTACTGCAAGCGTGGGTAACTGCGTGTTTACGAGCGACTGAAGTACCTCATGGGAATCAAGCACATCTGCCAGCTCGGGAAAGACCTCGCGAATAGCGCAAGTATTCAAAGCACCAGCGATGGGTACTAGAGCAGCTGTCCAAAATACACTGAGCACTCCGATGAAAGCAGTGATGGACCAGGCCCTCAGCATTCTTCTATTACGAGGAAGGTATGTGTTGCTCCAAACAACGTCCGACGGTGCTGGACTGCCTTTGGCCAGGAATTGGAGTGGGGACGGATCCAGCACGGCCTGGATGGCCATCTGCGCAGATGCAACGCTGTCCATTGTTACAAAGGCTAGGGGAGTAGGCTCGAAGTCTTTTTTGCGCAGTATCTTGATCTCGTTGTCCAGTCTACGCAGTTTCTCCTCGTAATAATTAATAGCATCAACATTATTGAATCGGAGCTTGAAGCGACCGTACCAAAGTTTCGCCATCGGTCGTTGTCGCGCATACGGAATTGCGTAGTCCGGGTCGCGATCAGTGTCATTCAGAAGATGGCTAGATTCACCATCTTCATAATTATCGCCGTCGACTTCTGGCGCAGGTGGTCGAGGCTGGACAACGGGCAAGGTCTCCAGGCTACGTTCTACCCTTCTCTTGCCAAGGTAGACAGTCCACGCTTCTTCTAGCTTCCTGAGTACAGACTGTCTTTCCGCCATGCGATCATCGAGCTCTTTCCAATTCTTGCAAAGAGTGACACTTTCCACTTTGCCAATCTCGAGATCCTCTATGGTCTCCTTTATCTTTTCTTCCGACCTTAGTTCCAATGGTATGCCTGAAAGACGGATTGTGCGGTCGGTAATAGTTGTCTGACTCCCAAGATATTTCTGTCGTACCTCTATAATCTTCCTGGTTTCCGCAGTGATCAGGTAGAACAGCAAGCCGGTAAACAGGTAGGCAAAAACAAGGTACATCCACAAATAGTCCGTGTAATAGTCATAGTCATAATCAGCGGTGAAGGCCGCCCGCGATTCCAAGGTATCGCGCTTGTGATTCTTAACAGGCTCCTTGTGTGTGTCGTGCACAGGTTTGATGACGACGAGGGCGAAGAACAATGTGATCAAGAGGAATTTGATGGCCATTTTGAAGAAAGCGAGGTACTGGGGCATCCATTAGTACAAGTTTCAAATATATGTTCCTCAGACATACAACATATGCATCCAGCCCAGCTGAAGTGAGCACCTGTTCTTCGGTGATGCGCCATAGCGGGAGTATCCATCCTAAGAAGCTATCGGGGAGCTCAGGAAGGGCAGTAGCTCGGTAGCTTTGCTTCTTGCGCGCAGCATACAGGCCCTTCCATCGTGGCCGGAGAAACTGGGGAGCTCGTCAGCTGGTGGTGTTGAGGGAAGATGTAGGGAGGCGGACGCAAAAGGTTGTGAAAGCTCCTAGCCCGAGCGCGACAGAAATATAGATTTGAATGCGCGTGTCTGTGGGATTAGAAGTTCTCCAAAGGTCATCGCGTCCGTCCCCGCATGTGTTTGTCAGATTTTTCATCGCTAGAATATGTGCGCTTCTGCGCTCGCAAGCAAAGGGATTGTGCAACACTCATCTAAGGGAAAATGCCGAGCCGCCGCGGGTGTGAGCTGTCGATGTCATGCCGCGTCGTGCCAAGCAATGCACAGACCACCTACGTAGTCGCTGCCTCAGGCCTCAAGTTTCTGACCTTCTCATAACGTCGCTCCCAAAATGACGCGCTTGGAGGTTCCGCCTGATAGTACTGCCCCGGACGATTGCAACTCAAGTGACGGTCGTTCAATGCTGTTCTTCGAAGTTCAACTTACGGAAGAGCCGCGATTGCTACATCGACAACTCGTAGCACAATTATCCAGATGGCTAATGCAGAATTATGCCCAGGTCAGAATCGGCCAGTGTATCGACACAAGTGGGTGCACTGAGTCTAGACAAAAATATATTTTATCATTTACCTCTCCGTGCAGCGAACTTACTGTCTCACAGAAAAACCTTCTTTGAGATGCGCTGCATCTATTGCAAAACTACAAATTGTGGGACATTCTGAGTCTTATGTGTCCCTTGCAGACACCTATTATGCCCTAGCAGACCATGGCCTACACTTTTTCCTTTACGTTCTGTATGACAGTGACGATAGTGAGCAGTCTACGGTCATTGACGGTGACGGTGTACCTAGTCGATTCGCAGCAAAGCACCTTCCTCACGAGTTTTTAGAAGGGAAATGGGAGTCGCTCATCTTCGACGAGCCGATTGCTGAGGACGCACTTCGCACAATAACAAGGAGCATAACTCTTCGTAAGAACCCAAATCGAAACCGGACACTTCGGTCCTGGATCAGCAACATTCTATTCTATGGTCCGACTGGTACAGGCAAGACTACAATGTCTCTGGGATTAGCACAGAAATTGTCAATTCGCCTTAATGATCTGTACGAGACCACTCAACTACTGGAGATCCATTCGCATGTACTCTTGAGCAAGTACTTCGGAGAGAGTGGAAAGCAGGTGGGGCAATTATTCGAGTCCATCTACCAATTAGCAACAGATGAGTCACAGCTCATCGTTGTGATATTGGACGAGGCGGAAAGCTTGGTTAGTTCTAGAGAGAAGTCCTCAGAGAAGAACGAAGTTGGTGATGCAGTTCGAGTAAGTGGCTTCTTTATCTGGCTGTTCCTCTACTCCCCCCCCCCCTTTTCATCCTTCGTCACATCCAATCACCTTTTATAACCAGACAAAACAGTCTACAAACGAATTTCTTCGTGGATTAGATAGGTTGAGCGAGCTGCCCAATGTTGTCTTCATTGCGACGAGTAACCTACACAGCGATATGGATCCGGCATTTCTTGACCGTTTTCCCTATCAAGAATACGTCGGATGTCCGGGTGTCAACGCCGGATACGAGATTCTTCGCGGAAGGATCAATGAGCTCATCACTGACAGGTTTGTGTCATTCGATTCCTCATGCTACAGCCAACTCTGCCCCTCGCAAAATCCTGCAAGCGAAGAGGCGTCAAGTCCTAGACACTCCAGCGAGAATGCACTCACACCAACCCAGACGGCTCAGCCTATGGACCTGAACATGCCAATGTTGATCCCATCACTAGACGATGCAGCTTCGCTCTGGAAACCAGAATTCATGATTGCATCATCTGAGCTGAAGCGAACAGCAGCTCTAGGCGAGGGACTTTCTGGGCGCGGCCTCGAGAATTGGGTGACCTTGGCTGTATGCAAATACACCATGGGTACATCCTGCACCTTCTGGGAGCTTTTGTCGGCTCTAGGGAAAGCTCACAAGATTACCAAAGCCAGATCGGATACAAAACAGCCGCTGCCAGCTGAGAGCCCGGTTCAAAACGGGGCTGTGGAAGAGGAGATCGACGACATGCTTGACGATGATGCAGAGTATGAGCGAGCTATGGCTGAGATTGACACTGATAGCATGATGGCGTGAGGGAGTAACGGGCAGTGGCGAATACATGTTCACCAAATTCCGATGCGAAATTGAGTCTTATTAGACCTAAGAACAACAAGAATGGAGCTTGTCTAACGTCAATTACGGAAGACACATAACTACAAGTCGACTTCATGCAATGTACAATATAAATATACGCAAGAATTCGACGCCCATTCCATTCTTCTAAATCAAAATAAGGTATCATAGATCTCAACATGACCACATTTCCGCCTCTCCAAGCCCGAATACTCCCTCAAATACTCCAACATTGCTCGTCAAATGCAAACGCTATCGTCTCAAAGAAAAAAAAAAGCTCCAACCCAGCCTGTCCCCTTTTTGCAGAAGCATTACAATAGAACGTTATTCTAAGTCATAAATTGTTCCTCCCAAGGTAATGGCTGTGAATACCCTCCGCCACCGTTGCGCCGTTGTTTTGCGGGTTCGAGTAACCGCTTGTAGTCATTTCTGGGGTTTCCGACTACCTGTGATACTCAGGTAACGCCTCGCTAACTCTCCTCTCGCTTTGTTCTCTACTTGGGCCGGGCCGCATCGCGTCGACTAAGCCTTCATCGTCATCGTCGAGGACAGGCGCCGAAGGGGCTAGATGCACATTTTGCATTGCTTCGGTCGGCGGGCCGGACGGAGCTGACGGCGCTTGCGTTGATGAAGGTCCACTATCTTCGTGGTTCTCCATCGGTGGGGCACTTCTTTCCATCTCCAGTCTTCGTCGTTGCAGTTCTTGCTTGTCATCTGTGGGCTGTACATGCGCCGATGATGATGGGAAGTAATCAGGAGCGACCGCAGGCGACGATGGAGGTAGGCTGGGAAGAGGCTTGGGGCCTTGTGTGGTGCCGCCTGAACGTGCGAAAGATTGTTGGTGATTGGCGTTGATGGTCAGGGTAGAGCCAGATGCTGCGGTTCGAATGTCGTCGTCCGTTGCAAGTCGTTGAATCGAAGGGGCTGACGGAGCATTCGAAGTCGAACGTGGTAATGTGGCAGTGAACGGCGGAGGAGGCTGCGAGGTAGATGTAGATGCTGCTGTTATACTTGAAGATTCATGTGCGAAGTAAGCCGAATTCGGATCGTCGTCTTCAGGCATGACAGGCGCTGAAGCTGGCACGCCATGCCTGCCGAGCGGTGAGGAAGGCCCAGCACCAACGGGAGGTTGCGAAGGTAATAGGCGCGCCTCTGCTCTTCTCATTCGTTCCTTCTCTGATAGTCCTTCCTCACTCTCTAGGTTTGGTGGTTGACTATATGGACGATGTGCTGCGATGCCGTCCTGATAGTCTGGGGCATCATAGTATGAGGGATCATAACCGTACTGATCATAATATTGGCCGTTCTCATCGTAGCCATTCTCGTCATAACCGTAGTAACCTTGGTCCTGTCCAGCGGCATACGGATCATCATTTGGACCCAGCGGAATCTCATGAATGTTAGGTTGCGCATCCAGGGGTGGTTCCTGAGGCTGCTGTTTTCGCTTCCCATTTCTTTCACTATCTTTCGTCCCGATGACAACCTCGAATAAGCACGATACGACGCCTTTCTCGCGTCGTATCGCATCGGTATCGGCGAAATTGCCTCCCCACGTCGAGAACATCCCTCCAGTGGGTTCGTCGCTCCGTCCCCCCGTACCCGAGCTGTTTCCGTATCCAGTCGGCATCGTCACCATCCCGGCATTGGGAAACATACGGTCCAGCCCCGTTAGCTTGCCCTGAATATCAACAACTACTTCTACGAAGTATTTGAAGCTGATCATCGCTCCAGGGACATTGGAAATTGTAGGAAATGCCTCATCAGGGACACGGACTGCACACTTCACATCCGCAGTCAACGTCCTGGGATCGACGAATAAGGGGGCGAATGATTGCGAGAGGTCCTTTCGGAAGAGATGGCTAGATCCGGCCGACGAAAGAGACAATCCACCGAGACCCGTCCGCGATTTTGGGTAATAGTCTTCGGGCTTCGTCTTATCACCCTTGCCAGTCGGTGCAACAGGTAGCGCAGGGTGCATGTCTACTCTCGCTTGCCTGTAAAGTGTGATGATAATACCTTTCAGGCTCCTCACATGCTTGGTGTGGTGAACAGAGATTCGTATCGGTATGTGATCGCCACGAAGAAATCCTCCCTTCCCAACCTCGATCGTTGCGGTGATGGTCTTGCCTTTCAATGTGGTTCCGCTACCATTTGTAGAAGCACGCTCCAAGGCTGTATTAACGGAGCGGATGCCATATTCAGTCCCAGAGGCATTGCCACTGCTCATGCGGCTTTCGAAACTAGTGTCACTTGGGGCAGGGCTTCCAGGGGTGTCTGTCTCTTCCGCGACACTGTTTAATTCTGACACACGTCCATTGCGTGCGGTAGAATCTGAGCTCTCGGGCGCTTGCTGTCCGGAATCTTGGGTCTGAGGACGTTTCCTAGGTGGTTTTGCCCGCGCTCTCCTGGATATGGGTTCTAGAGAAATGACTCTGGGTTTTGGTTCTGCTACTGAAGCGATATCAATCACATCCATGAGAGAGACCTTAGTATCGCATGAAGATATCGGCGACATGGTCGTTGGTCTCGTCAGGGTAGATGTTAGCATGTACATAATGGTGCCGCGTTCAAACTGTAGTGATTGTGAGCTGAGCCAGATGGGATCTGGTCGATATACTTACATCTATGCTGCTTGGAAGACCCTTCGAGGGAAATTCAAGCTCGAAATTAAAGTGATATACGCCTTCTCCCAACCTTCCCTCACCACAAAGGACCACCTCGTCCTCAAAAAGTGAGACGAACCCATTGCCGAAATAACTTCCTGCCTTCTTGCCTTTACCCGACCCCACTGTCGCACTATAATTTTTGTACGCATCGCCAGGTGAATTGGGATTCTTGAAAACTTGCGCATATCCGTGAAGCGATATGACCAAATGCGTGATCCGCAACGGCTTTATGACCTTCACTATGACGCTTCCGCTGATAAGGTCGCCGGGCGCATATTGCCGATGCGGGTCATCGGGCTGGATATAGAAGTCTGTGAAGTTGCGCGTCTTTGACTGCAGCGGCGATCGAAGGCGAGATAGTAACGATTTACTCGACAGCGAGGGGGACGAGGTAACGGTACCGCGTGCCGGACTGGAAGTCATGCTCTGTGTCCCGCAACCATCATGCGGCTACCCGAGCCTTGTCTGCTTGAGCACGATGCGAGCAACGAGGGGCAAGATAGCTTATGAGTGCCGTTCGTATTGGAGAAGAGCAATAATGATGAGCTACAAGGCGTAATTCGGGCTTAGAAGACACGGGCGAAAAGCGGTTCGTTCCGAGCAGTGCAGGTGGAGCTGCAGGCTTGCAGCCCGTGCGATAGGAGCGCGTGCGTACTAGTTGTCCAGGACAAGAGAGAATCGGAGGTCCAAACAACGTGGACAGGCGCGGCAGAGGGACCAAAAATGCCGTCGATAATACTAGCTCTGGCGCTGAGGGCTAGCACACGCTGGATGTTTGATGCGAGGCGAGGGGTGCGGGCGATCGTGACGCGCAACCGTCTCAGGTCGACCAGGGGCTGAGCAAAAAGAAACGGCCGAAGGCAACGCACAAGATCTAAATTTCGCGGAGGTGCAGTCAGCATTGCGATGCGCTCAAGGGGCAATCGATTTGGGCTCGCATCGGTCCGGCGCGGAACGCAGCAATGGGGTTGAGTGGCTATGCTGGGTGGCGGCGAGGTTTGCAGGACGATCGCAGCATTGAGCGCGTGTCCTCTTACCAGCTTCGGAGCGACGGAACATGCAATAGGATGCAGCGTGGCAGGAAGCGCAGCGAGTCTGAAAAGGGTGCAAACGTACCGGTTGACGTTGAGGGTGGGCACGAGGCTGCCCAGGAACGATCGTTCTTGGCTCTGCCAAGTCGAAGCTCGGGGATCGAAGGGTCTTTTTGAAGGAGTCGCTTGCGTTCCAAGAATGCGGGCAAGCTCACAAATCAACGGAGTATCTAGACGAGAGACCCTACTGGCTAGACAGACTGCAAGCGTTGGCGGGGCGTAGGAGTCTGGGAGTGAGGCAGGCAAGCAAAGCAGGCTGAGGAAGGTGGACGGGGGGTGGGAAAGAGTATGTATGGGAGCAGAAGACGCCCTTGAACAGGCGCGCACGATGGAGCCTTGTGCGGGCCCGTCCTCCATGGAGAAAAGTGTGGACTCAGCGCTCGAGCGTCCTCGCAACCTAGGGCCCAGTCGGGTCTCAGAGTCGCATCCCCCGAAGCGCCGGCGACCTTTTGGCTCGCGGCATCGGAACGCCACTTCATTCTGTCGGGTGACACCCGCTGTTGCAGCGGCGCGAGACAACAGACTGACTGCTCTCTGCCGCAAAGCCGCCGTCGAAGGCTTCTTGTCGCCAGCGTATGCGGCCCTGGCAGCCTGATTCTGCACGCCAAATCAAGGATCATCGTGTCCGGGTGATGTGCGTCGGCCATTGATCGGGGGCGGTCTCGACCGCGCCGGCGCCGTTTGATGGAAGGATCCCTCAAATAAAGTTGCGCCATCGCTCTGGAGCAAGCTTGCAATCAAGCATTCGCCAAGGAGTCTTCGAATGCTTGTCTTTGCTGGCGCCATCTGCAACCTTCCGGCCGTCGTGGACCGTTACACAGCTCGTGTGTGCCCTGACAACAACTCCCAGCGTGCGCCCGCAAGTTTGTTTTGGGGATCGTCTCATCTCCAGCTCACCGGCAATCGGGCCTTGTCTCAAATTGCGTTTGGCGCAGAAAATACCGCACCTGTCAGATCGTAACTCACGTCTCGTGTCGAGCAGATGTTGGAACCTGCTCTAGTGGAAGAGGCAGGTTTGTTAGCTCAGAGGGCGTTAACAAATAGAATGGTCCATGGCATGATTTAGAGTCGGCAGACCCCACACTGCTGCCTCAAATCGCCTCAACGCATCAAGCGTAATGGGCCGTCTTACAGAAAGGGTTGGCTTCATTGCAGCGTTAGCATAGGTTAATGTACAACAAGACTAGGTTCAGCGGCACTAGATGTACTTAGCGTCCCATCCATTATCTCTGACATCGACGTTACAGTAGGAACGCCCCCAGTCCAGCTCCGCCAAACAGGAACGAAGTAAATGCTCGAAACATCCTCTCAGCGCAACTCCTTCAAACGATACTGGATGACTTTCTGCAGGGCCTCCGAATGTACCAGATAGTTGCTTCGTAGAGTCGTTAGCTTCTC
Organism: Periconia sp. TS-2; assembly: GCA_030378425.1. Lineage (NCBI taxonomy): Eukaryota > Fungi > Ascomycota > Dothideomycetes > Pleosporales > Periconiaceae > Periconia > Periconia sp. TS-2. The sequence goes on from JASNQO010000004.1 coordinate 216,689, forward strand.
GTCCATGGCAGCTTCGATTTTGGCTTTCTGCTCGAGAAGGTTTTGAAGGCGTTTGAATTGGAGATCATGGGCCTCAGACCTGGAGTAGGGATTAGCAAGGCTGTGTATTTAGATCTTCATAAGTCTTATACGCTTTCATCTCATGATCATCGAATGCGAAGTTGATGGCGATTTCCATATTTTCGCGAGATTTCGCGTATTCCTTGTGAATTGCTTGTTTGCGTTGCTGATGGCGTTTGCGTTGCTACAGTGTGTCAGAAATGCTCCACTGCGCACGCATAGATGGTAGTATGAAGTCTGAACTATACAACATACAGTATCAACCATATCCACCATCAGTTGCTGTAGTCCGGTATCGGATGCACCGGGCTGGGAGTTCTGTGGTTCAGCTTCGTCTAAATGCGGTTCATCAACGACCATTTCGTCTACTTCCTCACTATATTCGTCGACTTCCATTTCAAACTTCTCTGAGGTATCTTTTTGAAGCTCACGATCGCCCTTGCGAGAGTTCGATTTCACGATTTTGCTGCTAGGCTGCTTAATGGTGCGAGGCGGAGCCATGTCTGTGGTTGCAGCGAAATTAGTTATGGAGTTGTTAGTGTCGCGCGTTAGCCAGTATTCTTCGTGCAATCAATTGATCGACTTCTGCCCTCGAATATTTGATCGAGGTAGATGAAGTGTGGAAGTGTGTCTACCTGCTGAGTAGCACTTTCCTAACGCCGCTGCCAAGATTTCGCTGGCCCGTGCACAATGCTACCAAAAATTCACAATCCACCACAGACATCGTTCAGGATCACAAAGCCAGAAGGCTGAGAACGCGACAATGGGTCTCGCAGCTCCAAAGAAGTATGCGCAAATACTAAAAACGTCGTGAGTGAAGATTTGCTAACAGAGTCTAAGCCGCTCCCGCATTGGCAACGATCCCCAGAATACCACCTGGGCGAACAACACAGAGCGCTTCGGGCACCGCATGCTCACGTCCCAAGGTTGGAAGCCTGGATCGTCCCTCGGTGCAAAAGATGCAGCGCACTCTGCTCACTACACTGCGGCATCGCACTCCCACATTCGTGTATTTCTCAAGGATGATAATCTCGGACTTGGTGCCAAACGAGGGAGCGAACGACCCGAAAATTTCGGGCTTGCAGGATTAGAAAGCATATTAGGGCGGTTGAATGGAAAAGAGGAAGAAGTCAAGAAGGAAGAGGAAAGACAAGAGAAGATTCAACAGAAGGCATATGTGTATCGCAAATATGGATTCATGAACTTTGTCAGCGGTGGCTTCTTGGTTGGAGAGAAGATTCAGAAGACGGTAAAGAAGGAGGTAGAAGTTAAGGTGGAAATCAAGCCTGAGCCAGAGTCTTCGGGCGACGAGCAGACAGATACCGGGGCGAAGAAAAGGAAGAGGTCGACCGAGGAGGACGAGATCAAAGTAGACACAGAAGAGCTACCGAAGCTCAAACGGAAGAAGAAGAGCATGAATCTTCGAGACGAGGTAGCTAAAAGCGAGTCCGACGAATCTCTCGTCAAGTCAAGGAAAGACAAGAAGGAAAAGAAGGGCAAAAAGTCGAAGAAGTCGTCCACCGTTGATTCCCCTGCACCGGAGAGCTCCGAACCCCAGTCCGACAAAGCCCGCCGGAAGGCCGAGAAGCGCGCACGTAAAGAAGAAAAGAAACTCAAGAAGGCTCTCAAGAAAGCTGCTAAGGAGGCGGCTCGATCCAACTCCAACGATGGCAGCTCTGAGAGTGATGGCGCCGATGACACACCGATAAGCTCTTCAGCGATAAGCTCTGCACCAGCGACCGGCACATCGACGCCGTTGAGTTCTTCGTCTGGCCTAACGTTCTCAGCGCACGGTCGTCACGCAGTGAGGCAGAGATATATTCGCCAGAAGAAGATGGCAAGCATGGATCCGCAGGCGCTAAAAGAGGTACGTTATGCCCATCAATTTGCAATAGTGCGCAACTGATCAGCAATAGATTTTCATGATCAAGACGCCCTCATAGCGTTGACAAGTGTTTCATATACCAAATGCATAGCGAGGCGTTACTGGGCATCTACTGTTGTTATATTTGAATGACGAATTTCCGAACTGTCCATAGACTACAGAGCAAGCGGGAAACGCAATATTATATATGTCATCTCTTGACGCAACGTTGAATTTTAAGTCCTATTAAGTTATCGAGAAGTGTTCACCCCAAAATCGCAGAATATCTACTTGGCACAAGACCTGCCTGCGCCCTTTGACCATGCTTTCCGCCTTTTGACCGAATTACCTACGTTAGAAAAAGATGACTCGCGTCCAATTATCTTGCAAACATGTCCCTCCTAGCCCTATATCATACAACACATACCCGGCGAAACCACAAAAATGTTTGGAAAGAGGGAAACCCACGTCTGTTTAATCACTCTCGCCCTCCCAAGGCCGCCAGAATTTCCAGCCCTCTCTCACGTCGTCCGGTCTTCGACTGCGTGCACTTGCTACGCCGACGAGCCGCTCAATACCCTCTGTTCCTTCAGCCCTCAAGAACTTCTCCTGATCGATTTCCTCGCCGCCTTCTTCTTCATTACTGTTGTGTAGCACGGCGGGCCATAATACGCCCACACCATCGCCCGCCAGCGTCGTCTCGAATTTCTCAAAGCCTTCGTTCTCAAGCCTGGTCTCGAGCCTATCAAGAATGGCGTGCTTGAGCTTGGTGCCAGAGGAAAGTATAGAAGCTGTAGTGTCATGAGGGGAATCGGCTTCAGAGTCGGATTCGGAGGATGAATTGTGGGTGTCGCCGTTTCCGTTCAGAGAAACAGGTTGTGGCTTGATGATAGTGATGGCGCAACCGCCGCCTCCAGCGCCTGTGAGCTTTGTCCATCCGATACCAGTATGGTCGATGAGTTCGCGAATGCGCTCAAGCTTGGGATGCGATACGCCTAGCGAGACCAGGAGGCCGTGATTTATGGTTATGAGGTCACCGAGATGTTTCAAGGAGGCGTGAGAGGTCGGATCGAAGTCAGGAGTAGTGAGAAGTTTATGTGCTGATTCCGTGACGAGGCCGATTGCGTCGAGAATGTTTTCTGTGAGTGCGGGGTGGTTGTCTAACAAAGTCGCGACTTTCGCAACCTCGACGGCTGTACTACGGGATTGACGTGTGTTTACGAGGAGAAGGGGGAGTTCAGGGAAGCTATGCAAAGGGACTATTGTCGGTTTAGGTTTTGTTTTCGTGTAAAGGACTGCCTTGCCCCCGGCTGAGACCGTATTATCGATGCCAGATGGGTTCCCGTGCACACACATCTCGCCTACAAAGGCCCATCGATTGATTCTTTCGATCTGTGTTTCGCACTCATCTGGTGGCTGATCTTGGTGCGGACCGCTCAATGCGCGGATTTGCAACAGCAACGCAGCGCTTATGCAGACCGAGATACTTGCGCTGCTGCCGAGGCCTGCCCGCAGCGGGATGGTGGAGCGGAGTGTGTATACGCACGGATGTGTCTTCCGTGATGCTAGCGAGAGGAACAGATAGAGGAAACAGCAGGTGGAAGCGTGATGCACCTTGCGTATAGAGTCCGGCGCCTTAGGGGAGACCTCCTCAATGTGAGGTCGCAATACGGTCAAAAGATCTGGGTCTAGTGATGTCACCAGATCATAGTAGTATTTCTTCTTTCCTGGCGCATTGAAGGCCTCCCAAGGTAGTTCGTCGATGTTCCAGGTATGTTCCAATTCTATGTCGGGAAAGCGTACCGTGACGGTTCGATGTGATTTTGAGAGGAAGGAGACGTGGAGATAGGAGCGGAGGGAAATGGCGGCGGCAATTGCAGGCTACGACAGTTCAGTTTTGCAGACATGAGAGTATTTGTTTGACCAAGTGTACCTTGCCGTGCACTACTGCGTGCTCTCCGTATACTATGACTTTGCCCGGGGCTGACACCATGAACGGAGGCATCATTGGGGAGGACGGTTTGCGAAGCATAGGCGGTGCGCCATTCGGGCTCAACTTGCCGTTCGCCGGCATATTAGGAAGCAATTGCGCGGGCATGGTGTCTATGGGTGACTGTTCTGGTGTTTGGGTGGCATGCGACGAGGTGCGTGGTTTAAGAGTGCCTTGGATTAGGGTTAGCCAGGGACTAGGGCGTGGATGCGGCCGTGCTTACCAGGGGTGCCGTTCCCCTTTTTGCGCAGGCTGCCGTTGGCTTGCATGATTGACAGCTACGGAGGGGGAGAAGAGGTGGACAGGCAGGCTGGTGTCAGGAGTTGCGCTCAAGTTGGGTCCCTCGCCGCTGACATTTCCGCGTGCTTCTGATATGGCGCGGAGCTAACGCCGCATAGCGCCTCGATCGCCCTTTCCCTCCACGCCAGCCTGCAGGAACCTGCCCGCAACCCTGGTTTCTAGAAACGCCCTATGGCCACTCGCTCGTTACCAACGAGGCGTCATTTGAGACGTGCGCGACATGGCTGTATCTTCTTCTGACCCATCCTCAGATGCGCTCATTCTTTACGATGACATGTATCTGCCTGCATGACGGCGAACAATGGTAAGCTATGCCTGTCTTTTCATTGGCTGACCTTTGCCGTCCCCGACCGTCTCTTTCAACTCTCTGCCCGGTTTTCGAAATTGCCGCAAAACAGCCCTGGTTCAACAGACGCAACAGCTTTAGGCGGCATTCGCCTTGCATACGCTGCCCTGTTGGTTGGCATTCTCAGCCTCGAGAGGCGTAACACAGTACGTCCACAGCAAATGGTGGCGCAAGCTGGAGCGCCTCCGCCAGCTGAATGGGTTCAGCACTACAGCTACATCCGTCATTTTCACACCAACCATGGCGCATCCTGTTAGTTGATGTATTATTCCTATTATTGCCACCGCTAGCCATCATACAGTAGACATTATGCTGCGTGACACTGTCGACGACTAATAGTACACGCAAACCTGTCTCTCTACCACCATCGTCCCCACAGTCCAGAAAGGCTGAGCATCTAAATCGAACGTACAACTCACGTTCTGCTTGATAGCCTTGACCCATTCCGATACCATTCTGCGTATCTGAAGGGATGCACAAGAAGTTGTAGAAGATCATCGATCTCCCATATATCAATTAGACGATACCAAAAGCACGAGTCCAGGACACTTTACTTGTGCAAGCCTTCTTCACACTCCCGGCTAGTAGAAGCAGCCCTGACCTTCATGGGAGAACGGCGTCATGACTTATGCTTCAGGCAGTCATTGCACCCTTCCACAACCCATATGTGTATAGCCTCTCGACAATCTAGTTTTGAGCGAATATAGCCGGACGTTGTTATCCGCGTGCACTAACGTATTTTTCATCTTGATACATCGCAGACTTGTGTCTTTCGCCGTCAGGTGTCTTTTAAAATGTGGCTTTCTCTCGTCACACTATCTCTTTGCTGTCGGTAGGTTTTGCAAACCTAGTATCGTCCTGAATAAATTTGCGGTTCGCAACGAACCTAAAACATGTAATAAAAGCTCTCACGACGTGTCCGGTGAGGCGCTCTTGAGGAACCGAAATAGGACGATCTCAATTGCAGAGGGAAATCAATAAGACCAGTAGAAAGCATTGTTATATCAAATGTTTCGAAGAACCTACTTGACTCGGTGCCGCATGCACTATCCCATCATTTCATTTCAACATAGGAACAAGTACTAACATAGCCTTCTCTTCCTCCGGCCGTAAAGTAAAAGTATCGTCCGTTATGAGGAGGCTGGGGCCATGTTCCGAGCCTCAATACTGCCTGCCAGCTGAAAGATCATGACGTGAGATGGTGCTTAACAACACAAGCCTTCGGGACCCCGTTATGCTTGACTCTACGCTGAGATTGATTGCTGTCCATTGCGCCTATCTCCGACGGCCGGAATCGGGCTCGGAAGCAGATTTCGGGATAAGCAAATGCTGTGTTTGGACTCTTTTCCACACATATTTTGATCTCGTGGGAGTATGGGGTTTGTTGCTATTGGATGAATACTTCACAGAGCTGACTTGGAGGTATGATTGCTGTCGTGCAGCCTTCGAGATAGGAAATGTTTGCGCAAGTTGCGAGATGAAGGTGGCTTTGAAAGACGGAGCTGGTATATGCTACACTTTGGGGGTCAAGAAGGCAACTTCAATCCTGTTCGTTTGATCTAGGAGTGGAAGAGCGTATGCAAGCTTTCTTGGAAGGGTATATAAGCTTTCTCTGGGCTCACTTCTCTGGTCACCGCACTACAATCATTCACAACCTTATCATGGCCATCACCAATGTGTTATCCACTCGCTCGTTCCTCCTTCTTGCTCTGACTCTGTCCCCCCTATCAGCTGCTCAAGATGCAGTCCAAGGAGAGGCACCCGTCAAACTCCTTAGCTCGGATGAATCTTTCCATTTCGAACTTCTCTTACCCATAGGGGAGAGTATTTTCTCGGGTGGAGACGTTGGTCCTCTCCTATCCGCAGCCAAAGACATCGAACCAGGCAACTTCTCAAGCTTTTCTTCAGTCTTCTACGACCTCGCAAACCGTACCAAAGCGCAAGCCGAAGACCCTGCCCTCGCCTATGACCCAGTCAATGTACGCGATACCTGGTTTGCCGCAGCCACGTATTTCCGACGTGCAGACTTCTACTTGCATGGGAATTGGGATGATCCTCGCATCAACGCATACTGGGATGAGCAGATCGCCGCTTTTGATAAAGGCATGGCAGCTTTGCCTGTTCCGGGAAAGCGATTAAGACTACCGGCTGATGGCTTTGAGGTGGAAGCGATTTGGTTCTCAGCTACTGACGATTGCAAATCCAAGCGGCCGACGCTTATTCTTGGAAACGGATATGACGGATCACAAGAAGACTTGTATCACACCGTGGTCGTACCTGCACTGGCTCGCGGATGGAACGCAATTACATATGAAGGACCAGGCCATCCGACTGTCCGTCGCCGTCAAAATATAGGGTTCATTCCTGACTGGGAACGTGCTGTAACACCCGTTGTCGACTACTTGCTGGAAGAACAAGCCGAAGCCGTTGACAAAGATCGTCTTGTGCTCCTCGGATACTCGTTTGGGGGTTATCTCGCGGCACGGGCTGCGGCATTCGAGCCCCGCCTATCTGCAGTGGTACTAGATGGCGGTATATGGGACACATACACATCATTTACGTCGAGATATCCTCCCGCGGCCCTCAAACTTCTCGAGTCTGGAAACAAAACGGCATTCGATGAGGTTGTCGCAGCGATACGCGGCTCTCCTAAGTCGACGTCTCAAATACGCTGGGGCATAGATCAAGGTCTGTGGTCCTTCAAACAGAAGTCGGCATACGACTGGCTCCAGGCATGTAAGAAGTATACGATTAAAGATGTTTTCCATAAGATCAAAGTCCCTGTCTATGTTGCAGATGCGCAGTTTGAGGATTTCTTTACAGGACAGGCGTCGTTGGTCAAGAAGGCCTTGGGAGACAAAGCAACGTATCATCAATTCAATGCGACGGCGGGATACCATTGCCAGGTTGGTTCCCTTCAAGAATTGAACAGAGAGGTGTTTGCGTGGCTGCATAAGATGCTAGGATAATAGGATATGCCATGGAATCGGTAATGGCGTGGTCGAACGCAATGGTGCTCGTGGTGATGGAAAGGTTGACGTTGTAATTTTGCTTTCTTTCGTGTTGCCTTTCTTCCTATACAATAAGCAATTGCTTCTCGTTTGCATATTTTCGGCTAGAATGTCCCTAGAACTCCTTTTTCCATTTGATGCACATCGAAGCATGTACCGGGCATTCTGCGATCTGGATTTTGCTAGCGAGCAAATGGTGTCTTCGTACAAGAGCCAAACCGCCTTGAAGTTCGGAAACTTCTTAGTATCCGGTGAATGCTCGTGTATTGAGGAGGCTAGATATATCGATGTCTCTTAGCGAGCGCTGAAGTTGCATCCGGGCACGTTCTCGGTGTCTTTATGTTGACTTTCCGGCCCGGGCCTTCTCTTTCTTGGCCTTCAGCTCCTTGTTCCTCTCTTTCTTCGCCTTCTTCCTTGCCGCTTTGTCTATCGTGCCCTCTTTAGCATCCTTCTTCCGCTTTTTCATCCCGCCTTCATTCATTTCGAAGTCGTCCATCGGTTCGATCTCGGGCATCTCTCCTCCCTGCTCCACAACATTGGTTCTTTGGCCGATTTCACCCACCTCATTCGTTTCTTGCCCCTCATTTTCTATCCGTTCTTCTCTCTCGTATTCAGAAAAATTCACCCAGTCCTCGTCTAAGCCGACGGCGGCGTCTTCTCGCCGTGACTTGCCTTTCTTGCCCTTCCTAGACGTTGCATTTGCTTCTTGCTCCACCTGTTCTTCCGGTTCCGGGGTGGCTTCAGGTTCTAGATATTCTCCACGCAGTCCTGCAGCCACGCGCCGCAGGTTGTGCATCACCACGCCTCCCAATGGACCGCCGTGCGAGCTGAATGTAGCACCAGCTGTTGTTATAACGGAATCTGGGTGCAGGTGAGGATGCACTTCCGAATTCAAAAGATATTTTTCTAGCATATGAGAAGCATTTTCAAGCGATATGGGCCGCGAGGAGACGCGCCTAAACGGCGGGACAGCGTTGACGTGTGCCATTGTCGATGTGACGGTCGGAAAGGTCGTACTCGTGTAATAAATTTCCTTCTTGTAGTCGAAGCGCACCGAAATATCAGATAAAGTCTCTAACGAGCAGATGTATTGTACGTGTGGAATCGGTCTCGACGTTTTAGAATTGTGGCACCTCGAACAATTGTGTGGAGTGAAGTTGCAAATGGGTTGCGAAATTGAGGTCGAACTTTTTGCGCACGGGCCACACCCGAGTATTTTCTGTCAGCAAACTCTTGCTTCTGCGTCCCTATCATCTAAGAGCACACTTCGGGCTCGTCGACTAAGAACATATCCTACCTACGCACAGGTGACACCTATAATGAATACGCTGCATTGCTTGAAGGTCGCTGCGCGTTCGACTGCTGCTTCAGGGGGTCTCCTCAAACCTTCAATTGGGCGCATAGCATCAGTGCAACGGTACATTCTCCAGCCTATTTTCCGTCGAGCTTCCGACTAACATTCTACATAGGCTATCAATTCCTTCGTCCACACGCTCTATATCCCTCCTAGCCCCACGCCGACCGGTTCTACCATCGGCACCTTCCTCTCTCCCATGCCCCGGCTCAACGACGTCTCCTGCGCTCTTGTCTGGGGAGACACTCGATCTTGCTTCGAAAATCTCATCACATCCTGCACTGGGCGCAATACAGATTCGGTGTGGACCGCGTGACACCTACAACCCGAGTCACCTGGTGCGGAAGCGGAGACATGGCTTTCTCAGCCGGATACGGACAAAGAAAGGAAGGAAGCTCTTAATGAGGAGGTTGAAGAAAGGACGGTGGAACTTGAGTCATTGAGCATTGTATCTAGGTGTAGAAGGTGCAGAATTATTGCAGATTAGAGCGAAGCATTTGCTAAGAGCGCAGAGATGAACGTTGGGCATCGCGGGAGGATCCGTCAAGCCGAGGCGGGAGCTGAAGAATACGTTCACATGTATATCCTAGCAGCATTCTGAAACTTTCGACCGGAGACGTCGGTTTATGGAATGCTCTGGACAAGGCCTTGTAGCAGCTACGTGTATAATTCATCTGTACAATAAAAACAAATACCATCAATTCATCAGTACACACTTCGACTACCACTTTCGAGTAACTTTCCTACTAATCGAGCTCTGGCATCACTCTCCCCCATATGTAATCGTGCAACTGACACTCTGAACGACTGCACATATACCCCACGTGATAACGCGTCCTAGCGCGCTCATCCTAATCCAGCATATCCTACCATAGCATTGACGGTGCTAATGATGCACGGAACAAAGCAACACGGTATTTGCTGATACTAGAGATATCTAGCCTTATATTCATCGGTCGTTCTTAATTTTAAGCATCCCCGTTCTCGAATAACGTGCTAGGCTTCCTTGCATTGGAAGCCATAAAGATAGTACATACTTTTCCACTGACTTTGCATCATCCTGCGAAAGATCATTGCGGAGGCTCGGTGGTTTTATTTGTAGATCATTGCAGGAGCTGTCCAGAGCACCTACCCACAGACCAAGATGATGTACGTATCCCACCTCACCATCCCATAAAATGCTCCAGTCCTCAACCCAAAATCATAATGATCGTACAGGCCACGCTATCGCTCTCCAACCCGTCTCAACAGATAGTTGTTTGTCATAATGGGAGGTCTTTCTGAGACCCGCACAGCCAACCTCGCCCTGATCCAGGCATTCCAATCGCACCCCCAATTTCCTGCCCAGAATGCCCAACGTCGGGGCAAGATATACTTTATGTATGACTTCGCTATGCGCACAAATGCCATCTTTGACTCTCTCTTGAACAAGATGCTCTAGGCAGATGTATGATGTATGATCTCGAATTTGGGAACTGGCACGCCTGGAGTGATTTAGCTGACCACCGTAGGCTTGATCTGATGATAACGGATATCACTGGAAAAACCGAGTTGATGATGGGCGAGACACCGGGACAGGGTGTAGACGTGGGCGACGCGGTGCGGACGGCAAACAAAAATGTACAAGACACTATTGAGTAGGAGGGGAAAGGGCCTGACCCTCGCATATTTGCTGTTTTAGCCGTAAGCGAAGCTGTAATCCCATGTGCCGCCCCGACATTTCTGAACACTCGTGACTGACTTTACAATGGTTGAGAATGAGGCAGCCTCGAGCGCCAGAAGTTGATGTTAGCTCTCCTCACCTTTCCTTTGCCGGGGAGTGAGGTGTGTTCTCCAGTGGTTGTTCAATATCTTCAGCGTCCTCCGAAAGATCCTGTGAGTCGTCGAAGGCTTCAACGAGCTTTAATTGCTCATCGACCTTGTCGATCTCCTTTAAGATAAATCCAATCGTCGCATCGCGAGCCTTATCTATTTTCTTCAGAGCATGTATTGACATTGTGGTGTAATTTGGCGGCTGCTTCTGTGGTGTAGGAGGAGCTAGCTCTGAATCATTCAACTTAGCATTCTTATCAGCGAGCAATTTCCTAAGGACGGAAATGTTCACGTCTCGTTCTTTCAATGTTTCTTCAAGCTCACTCCGAGACTTCTCATCCTCAAGCTTTTGCTTCTTGATGGCCTGCTCTTTCTTTGCTTCTTCGCTTGCGCTCTTACAATTCCAGATAGCTTGTTTTGCGCAGTCTTCTATGTGCGTAAACCTAATTGGACCGATATTCTGCCCACCGTACCATCGCGCAACTACTACTACTCCCTCCACACCCGTGTCCGTAAGCACGCGTTGCAGTCTGCTTCCGGCCCATTTCTCACCATCATCATCATGGCCTAGATCGTACAGTACTTTCTTGTCCGGCACTAGGGACTTCTGCCGAGAGCGCTTCCTCCATGCTACTATACGATGGCTAGCCGATTTGAATTCAGGCAAGCTTTGAAGCGCATTCGCTGAAAGAGATGGAGAGAAAGCGGCCACGAAGCTTGACTTTTGATCTTCGATCGAGGAGGACCGAAAAATATCTTGAGTAGGCGAGGAAGAGTGATCCCGCTTGAGAGCCATGTTTGGTGTTGTTGCTAGAGTAGCGTGGTGGGGAAGCGGATTCGAGGCTACAAGTAGATGTTGCGGCGGAAGCTAGAAGCGAGGCTGGACCGTGCGTTGGGGTTGGAGCAAGGTTAACCTTGGGGTCTTTACCTCTCCGCTTCAACAAACGCCTCTATATCTACATGTATAAATCTGTTGCCTTCTTCATGATAATTGTTTACCCCTAAACACTATGAAATGAAGCAATTAATCGTTTGCCTGTGACGAGAATGCCATTTCTCTTTGAGACTGTTCCTCAGCCTCTGGTTCAACACGATGAGTTCTTCAACAGAGCTATAATTGATCTCATCGCTATGATTGTACATCACCTATCACAACACAGTTTCCTTGGCAGAGGGTTTCCGGTTCCTCGTTCGGCTCACTGCGCTATCCAGGATTTTGGCAGCCTCGCCAAACATGAGCATAATTCTCTTACTGACTTGCTCGCTCTATTCACGTGTTTATGTTTCACGTGGACATAGGGAAATGTTTCAGCAATCTTTGCTGCTTAAGCAAGATCAAAAATTTAGCTCCGTCTTCTCTCACCTTTGCGCATTAGCTTCTCGCTGTGAATAACAGGTCCTCGTTTCCCCTCTTTTCACCTTTCGTCGATTATTCGTTGCTTGGTGATTTTCATCTCCAAATCAAGTTTTTTGCTTCACCGTCTGCCTGAAGGCTCGGTACTGACCGGGCAACTGGTTACAAAGCCACTCCTAGCGCATCCTTTCCCTATAGGCTTCGAGGGTTAGCCTAACGCGTAGCGGGTCCTTATTTACATAGCTCGCGCGCACTGGACAGGTACTCCAATTCTCAACAACACTTAATAGCATATTTGCTTCTCGGACAGTCAACTGCGCCAATCATACTAGAGGTAAGTCCTATCTTCCCCTGAAATTCGCAGCGAACCGGCAAGCCAAGCTCTTTGGAAGATAGCTTGGTAGAAGCATGAGGTCTCTACACTTACTCAACGCGTTTGCTAGACTCGTTCTTTTCTTTAGACATTGTTGACCGGACTGGACTAAAGGCTAGAAGGCAGGAAATTACGCTCCATCATGGGTAGATATGCGACGCTCAATGCCGAGACCAAGGATGTGGTTGACGCTCTGATGCCGGCAATCGCCAATGCTTTTCATGTTGAAGATGTGAAGGACATCATCCCAGAGGATATCCGTATGCGCTGCTGGGATTGCGATCGCCGTGATCACATCAAGAACCAAACCGAAGATGATCCTCGGAACTGGGGCGTCCAATTCCTCAAGGAGCTCAAGGCCATAGCCCGGCTCAACGGAAATGACCTGGCCGGTTTTCAAGCCGAGCTAAGGGTCAGGGTCGCGAAGCACGAGCAGAAGCACCCGTGGGCTAGGCTTCAAGACATCAAGGACATCAAGGCAAAATATCAGAATCCGGATATTGATAGTGAGAATGATCAGAGCCAGGACGAATATGAGTCTAATCAGTCATCTTCGGAGGATTCTTATTTCGAGGAACTCGTCGAGCAGGAGCTTCCCAAAGGAAAGAAGCGTGGCCGGCGCAACCATGAGATGTATGAGGCTCGCATCCAGGGAAAGCCTAAGCGTCGCAAGAGTAAGTATTCTGATGTCTCCTTTCTGACAAGTGCTACAATTTCCCGTTAATATCGTACTTTGAATCTCTGATAACGTTTTCTAGTCAAAACTTCTCGGCTCCGTCGTTCGACCAGCGCCGGCTGGGCGCGCCCTGAGCGGCGTACAACCAGTGGTCAGCCTTCTGCCAAAGCGCCCAGCTCCATCTTGAGTGCCGATCGGGAGAAGTCAATGGAGAGCCTGAGTACATTCATGTAAGTACAATCACGTCCACTCTTCGTAGAATCTAGCTCATGTTATTCAAGGCGCAGTATCGAAACCTCCGATGACCCACTGCATATTCAGAGACTTCAGATCGAATTAGAGACTGCAGAGGCAGAGCTCCAAGCCAAACGTATCCGACTGCAGTATATCGAGGCGCTCGAGCGAGAGCAGGCCAAGCGGGAAGAGGCAGTCAATGCTCATCGCGCTCGCATCACATACACTCCAACTGGCTCGCCTCCCAGGTCTTCGGGTGTCGACTAGACCAAAACTCAAGCTTGCTTTATGTCCCTGTCAGGCATATTCGATACAGTGTCCTGGGTTATAGCAGATTTTCTGTGGAAGCTGCAGCTTACTGTCGCAATCTCGTGCATTGAGATCAGGATTATTCCAAGAATTAATACTTTCCTCGACGGACAGGGCTGTATTGCTGAGGAGGTGAAACATAATTGGCCTTATGGACGCATCAAATACGATACTTGAACCTTAGCAAGCAGATTGCCAGATATATGGCACTCGGGTAGCTAGCAATTATAGGCATTATGGTATGGTAATATAGATAGTTCCTTCTTCCTCAATCTTCTCTCAGTTTTCTGAGGCTTGGAACTCAGCTCAAGCTTTGCACTCGGTGATTTTGAAAGCCGATCTTATCCTCGTATTCTGCAGGGGCTATTCGCATGAGCATCACCAGCCGCACCTAACGGTCTTGGCGCATTTCCTTTCCCGTATGCTATTGTCGTATTTTCAACCTATCTCCAGCTCCTTGCCTGCCCATTTGCTACCATCTATTTTAGGCGTTGTGGCTTGTTTCGTAATAAGGTTGAGGCACGTTGCTTTCACACGACATTTGTCCCGATCCAACGAGCGCCTTAGCGCTGGGGCTTCGCATTCAAGCCGTGCAGATACGAAGAGTCTTCTTCCTTTTTACGCTGTTCTCCTCCTTTTCACCTCGTTTCTACAAAAATCTTGTCACTCCTTTGTTCATGTCGCTCTTTGCCCAAGTCAAAAGCTATGCACGCTCAGTCACTTTCCTTCGTTTGCGTATGGTTAAGTACTCTTTGGTTGCATAGAGTTTCGGCATCATGGTGAGCTTCTCCTTACTGGATCGAAAAAGAACAATTATTGATCAAACAAGCTACTATCCTGATGGGAAATTCCCAGAGGACTATATCTACAAAGAATGCTCAGACACGGGAGGCTCGTCTTGTTGTAAACTGGAAGACGGAAACCAGTGCTTGTCAAATGGTATACTCAGCTACTTTGTCTTTTGAACATCGCCCTTACCTACTCCTAGGGCTGTGCTATGATGCAACATGGGGTCAATTTTATCGTGGAGGATGTAGCGACCAGTCATGGAAGAGTGGGAGCTGCTTTCAGCATTGTAAAGGAAGTTCTAGTATGTTCTGACAACCGCACCTATTCTTAGTAGAGATATGCTCACAGCCTAGGTGACCCATACTCTTCCTTCAGCTCATACGACTCACTCGTATCTTGTGGAGACAACAAATACTGTTGTGATTCGGAAGGAAGCACATGCTGCAACGACGACACGAAAGTCTTCGAAGTCGCCTCTGCATCCGTAATCAAAGACCTTTCCATCTCCACCACTTATTCAGGACCCAGTTTCGCTGCCACAGCTACCGAGACGGCAAGCAATAGTATTGGTACCCAGGCCACTCCCTCCAGACACAAAAGTACTGAGTCGTCTTCAACAGCCAAATCCACCCAACCACCTGTCGGAACTGCAGCAAGCGCATCTGCCGCCAGCTCTTCCACTGACACGGGCACCGGCGAACCCTCCCATAAGATCTCTAAAATTGCCATAATATCCGGCGTCGCAGCTGGCGTCTTCATTCTCCTAGTGATCGTCATTTTTGTTATCTTCGCCATGCGGCGGCGCTATCGCAAGAAACTTGCTGCTGGTTCAAATTCGCAATCGTTTCCCATGTCTAGCGACGGCTTTCAGAAGCTACCAGATAATCAGGCGCAACAGCAAATGCCAGACAAGTCGCCGAGACCTGTCGAGGTTTATGCACCCATGCATTCGCCTGCTCCGCCAGCGTACGTGCCACCTCCGAATGGGGCGGTGGAGATTGATAACTCGTATCGCGTGCCGCCAACAAATCAGTGGGGACGACCGGTATTTGAGGCGCCGGCTCAGCCTTATCATCGGTAGACGGCGTGAGATATTCTCTATTCCAATATGGAGAAGATCGATCGGTTCAGGAGAGGTACATCGGATGCTGTGATCAAAGTTAAGACTTGCGTGATCACAAAAATACGGACACGACCATTGAACTGGATTAATATGCGGTCTAGATAGCTGAACAATGAGTACCCTTCTAATGTTATTCGCGTTTGTGCCCTCCCTTTCATTCAAAGGTTCGATGATTTGCAGCCTCTGAGGACCGCCTCAAATCCAACTATTTTGGCCTTCTATGACTTTGGGTTTTGGAGTTTCCAATTTTCCGACAGCACCTAGAACGTACATAGACAGGAAGCTCTGATAAGAATCTTTACATTGGAAAAACTTCTATTGACATCTCAAGTGAGTTTGTCCTCAGATCAGATGAAAGAAAGCTATCACACCGTACGTGGCTCATTAAGCCAGGCTCTACGGTCCGTTGCGCCGGAAAATCTCACAGCTGCACATCGGACTTTACCCTCTACTTAAGTATTCATACCTTGATTGTGTACTAGTTATTGAGTGATATTCAGGAGAACCCAAAATATGTCCTTATTGGGTTGAAGAGACATTCCGGTGAACGCAAACCCCTCTGAACAATCCTCAGTGGTCGCTTTCCGCGAGAGTATCTGATGAACGTAGTAGTTGATTGATTGAAGCACAGTGTGCACCAAGACACTAGCCATAATAGGCATGGTCGCAAGGCAGAAGGCCTACCGGCCAATAGTATTCATGGCATAGCATGGGCATCAACGCAGCATGACCAACGTGTATCCTCGTACTATATGCATACTTATGCGTGGCATTTTATTTCTAAACCATCAGAGATCTGGAAGAAGAGCTGCACGTCACTGCAGGTGCTATTTTCTAGAGGTGAGTCCCGCTAGGTGCGTCATTAAACGAACATATACAACATGCGTGAGGCTTAAGATCAGCCTATGTTCCCAAACAAGACTCTGAGTAGTATCTTTGTCAACATTCCAATTTCACGGTTTGAAAGTTCCATCCCACTAGGCCTGTTTATGCTATATACCCAAGACGAAGGGGAAAGTTCGAAAGGCGGCACGACAAGTACTCAATCGTTATAAGTATCTGTTTCCTGAACTGTAGTAGCGTGCATTTTCGCCTTGCCCCTTACGCCAGTCTGAAGCAAATCGACCTAGTGGCGTTCACGTTACGAGTAAGGCTACGACTAGCGTAAAATGCCAACTTTCGTCAATGAGCTGTGCCGTCTATAGATCCTCACCTTACATCAAGCTGGCCTCCCTAGGCTGATTTCATGATAGTGTTTCTCGAGCCAAGTGTAGGTCCTACGTTAATCGCACACTGCAATAGGAGAATAGGAAAGCTAGAATCCAGCCTGCTTGCATGCCTGGACCAGGCTGATTGTATGTTCAACGTTTCCTATTGTTGACTGATACGTGGTGCCTTGCGACTGGTACTGGTATCCAACTTAAATTGAGGCTATACTAATATCCAACGATTATCAGCAATCTTTCAAAGACAGCAGTTGAAGGCTGGACTATCTATTCATTAGACGTTCGTTACTAGTTATTCCGCTACAGAGGAATAGCATTTAAATTTAATGGGCGTTAGTGACGAAGTAGGCTCACCACCTCAGCCGGAAAAAATGTCCAATGCTTCGAGGAGGAGGGTATCGTTGTCAGACCACTACAACAAGACTTGGAACGATGTTTTTGCTACGGATCGAAATTTTCTCGAATGTAAATCTTTCGTGGACCTCATGAAGGAACTCTTCAGCAACTTCGACTCTGATGACGGTATTTCCACTTCAGAAACTGTCACAGAACGAGACGACCTAGAAATATTTCTCCTGTCACGCGTCGGCCGCTTCCCTTATTGTGGGGTACAAGAAATTCTGAGATTCTGCTCCGGCTCTTCTCTTGATCCTGAATCCCGAGCATCAAATAAGCTTGAGACTGTAAGGAGGGGATGGCTTGATGACAGACAGAGATCTAGCGGAGAATCACGCTCGTATCCCAGCTCCCTCACACCTGTGGAGATATACAGATATTTGCAAATGCCTGTAAGTACAATAGACAACTACAATGACTGTAAGCTAACGCGATGAAGCAATACAATTTGGAAGGAGCGCCGAACGCTGATCGACGCTTAATGTAAGTCAAACCAAATATTCTGTTTTGAACAGGCGCTGTTATACCTTTCCATAGATATACCTGAAGCTCTCAACTATCTCCTTTCACTCTTTGTACCAACACTACTTATCACCTTCTATATTCTCTAGATCAAGAGAGATCTGACAGCTACCTTACCTAAGCAAAGTTCAATAATTCTAATGGTCTCGTCTTGTATAGCTGCATATACGATTTGACTGCGGAATACATTCGGGCTCTCGCGACTACTGCTGCTTATCATCAATGTGATGCACTTAAAGAAGCAATCTGGAGATACCTCACACTTCAGTCATCTATTCGAGTCCATATCTCGGTGCGTACGACTCAAACTTTGCATTTTGGTGTTTGCTGATACGGAAGCAGTCACGCGGGTTTAAGATATTTCAATTAGATTTCCATATACCTTACTTCGTGTTAAGAAGATCAGAGGAGCCGATGAATATAGCAGAACCTCAATTGGTGAAGAAACGTAGAAGGAAGAGTATAGATATCTCCTTCTTGGGTATTTCGACGACTATCGATGGCACAGAATGTGCTTACAAAGTCCACGATGCTATGATATCTGTGGTACTTTGTGGCTCGGATGACTCAAGATGGGTCGCTTACGCGTTCCTTGACACAGACTTTAGCGCAGTGAGCAGTGAAACATATGAAGACCAATCTGAGTTTAATGAAGATCGGATTATTTTCAATGGAAGAGATTTTGAGTACGACGCAGACCAACCGATCGGAGATCCGAGGGAGTACTTCATTCGTATGATGCATGCCCGAGTAAACCAGGTCCTAGACGAGTGGAGGCACGTGGTTGGGGTGGTGGAAGAGAGTGTAGATAAACGGGTGAGCTATTCATACTTTCGAGTTGTCGAGCAGTATTTCTGATCATCTTACAAGAGGACCGCACATCCTGTTGATTTAGTAGGTCTACCTGACGGTGCAGATTCTACTTACATTAAAGCGGAATTCGACTGGGTGCTTCATACAATAGATTTATTGTGTAAGCTTCGCGAACGTTGCTTCGTAGCGTTCGAGGCGTGGCACAGATTCAAAACCCCTGAGGGAGACATTCATTACTTTACGAACGATTTAGTGTTGAAGGGTGTACAGAGATCTTTTGATGAATTAATCGACCTTGAGAGGAAGTTGCAATCTCTAAGTCGAGCATGTGAAACGGATTCTAGGAGAGTAAGTTTTGACGTCATTTCGACAGTGTCTCACATTGACCTCGCTAGCTCAAATTGCTTATGAAGCTCGAAAGTAGTCGGATCAACACAGAAAGTTTTGATTTAAACCGTCGTATTAGCAATCTCAACCACGATAGTCACCAAGTGACACTTGCAACAAAGTTTGTGGCTCTTCAGAACCAGAGAACAATGGAAATATCTAGTCAGACAGCGCAGGAAACGCTTTCGGTCGGTTTGCATTCTTCGAAAGTTATTGTATACTCACGCATATGCAGATGAATTGGATGTCAGCATCAGCCACTATCGTGCTTGCATACTTTTCCACCCCAGCCGCCATCTTCCACTTCGACCGAAATGCTAAGACTTTCGTGTTCTCTCTTCTGATAGTCAGCATCATGATCAAGTTAGTTAATTATATCATGATACTAGCCGATCAGTATGGGCTCAGCAAACGGCTTAAACGCTTCATAGCGGCACCTCTCAGAAGACTCCCCGCTAATTATGGGAGGAACCCCGCGTAGTACGAAAAGATTGCGTACGATGACACTATCTCAACCTTAGTGCCCTCGTATTCCGCATTAGCAAAGCGCACGATGCAATTCAGCATCAGCGGGTAACGTTTGACTGGAACGACGCCCTTTGTGGGAGAATGTTTTCTTCGGCATGGGATGGCAGATGTCATTGGATGGAGGGCGAAAGGATGTTGCGTATTTAGTGCTCAGCCTTACTGCACTGTCGATGACACATCCTCTTCACTATAATCTCCAGCGCAGACAAGGAGCTCTTCTGATGCCTATTGCTTGGAATGTAAAATATGCCCTAGACATGAACTTTTTACGTACGGCTGACGTCGGGCGATTGACCCGTTTTTACTAGCTGAAGTTCTTAGTGGTTTGGACGGGATTTCGTGGACCTGGGAGTAGTCGTCTTTGGCCTGTTGAGGATGAAGAAATCAGCTTGGGTCAAGGGAGATCCTACGTAGATTCTAGATGAGTGGAGTGAATATGGCGATGAAGCTGGAACAAGAAATATTCGACCCGGCATTTTTTTTCACAAGTTTTTGGTACAATTCACGTCCGAACCGTAGCGAGTATGTGGCTGTGATCTCTGGTCTTTATTTTTAACCGTATTTTCACACACTTCAAAGGGTCTGTTTATGGAACATTGCGAACGCGGATAATGAATGCCACGTTCACAGTCAAGGAGGGAAAATTGCATTTACCATAATATCTCTTGCCCTAGAATTGCGGTGTAGGCATAAAAGCGTTCTCAAGACCTGTCAGCAGATTTATTAACCATCTGAGATATTACTAAGTTTGACGGCAAAAGTTTCATGGGTCATATTCTTTAGTCTTCTAAGGCGGGGAGTCCCGCAAACAAAATTAAAAGATGAAGGTAATCGTTCGCTTATATTTATTTGCTATATCTTAGGTGGTTCCAAATGCAACTATCACTGTCCTGTTTACCAAAGACAGGTCCATCTCAGCCGAACGTAAATACATGCTCAAGACACAAAAGATCTCGCCCACATCACATAAGCAAATACCCAAACGGCACGGAATACATAGTGTCATAGGAACTTAGAAGACATCGGAGCATGCTAGAGTAGTAAAGCATTGGTACAGACTAAGCAAACCTCAAAGGAGACTGGGAAAGTTTTATGAAACGTATCCTTAAAAATATTTTAAAAGGGCGGTAGGTGGACCAATTTCCGGCACAGTACAGACCCTTGCTGCGTGTTATATTTCAGGAAGGCAGACCTCTGAATTAGACTTCTTAGTCGCACACAGTCGAAATTTCAAAATCTTTTAGAAGTCCGGACAATTATAAGGCCATTTCTGAGTCAATATAATTATGCCTATGCAAAATCTTTGAACCTTAACAAAAGTCTTTAAGTAGATCGGCAAGAATGTGGAATGAAATTTGTCTGTATTAAGTTCAAATGCCTGTTAAGACTAGGGAATGCAACTCTACGGAGTCTAACGTTACAACTGGATTCCTTGTGCACACTTTCGTAAGTAATCGTCTGTCTCTACATGAGATCACGTAGATAAGGTGTAATAAGACTAACAATTCCTACAGACAAAGAAGAAGTACGGCTATGTGTTCGACTGTGTATATCAATTTGGTCCAATGAAATCGCGTAATGCTAACCTTCTTCAGTGCTATTGTGAGAAGTCAATATTACTCTATCGGAGTAGAAGCTGTCCTCACTGCAGTCATGTAAGATGCGACCCGTACGTTGGTACGAAAGTGCAGGTTCATTAAACAGTCTTCGGACTCATATGAAATTAAGAAATTATAAATTTTCAATATGAGAAATGTGGAAAATAATCTACAATGAGCCGCTTCTAAAGTAGTCAAGAGCCAATTGAGAATGCATCGAACATTGAGTATTGCCATCGTTACTACGCTCATTGCAAGTTGCATAAGAAAGTGAAAGGAAAAGTATATACAATTTGGGTAACGTGATAGGTGATGACTCAATGATTTCCGACCACACGTGGAACGAAACAGGACATATGGTTATATGCTACGAATAGCGCAAAAACATCCCGTTTGCAAACGAAATCAAAGTAACAAAGAAGAGCAAAAAAAAGGGAAAAAGATTAATTCCATTGCGGGGAATCGAACCCCGGCCTTGCCGGCACTGTGAGTGAACTGACTCTCAATGAGAGCGGCAAATCCTAGCCACTAGACCACAATGGATTGGATTTATAAGATTTTGCTAGATTAATATATATATATATATATATATTCTGTTAATTGAAAGGTGTAGCTTTCTTAAGTGTAGAGTTAAAGAATCTGGAGGGGAGAATACAGTGGTGGCGTTCATATTTTCAATTAGGCTGTTAGTGGGGCGCGACAAGAAAATCTAGCGGTAACATGGATCCACTCAGGCTCCTCGATCAGATTTTATTTACACTAGATTTGCGCCAAGTCTTTATTTTGTCTCGACGACTTTTCCGACCACAAAAATCTCTTAAACATCTCAGATAAGAGTTAGAAGAAGGGACCAGATAAATGTAGATGTCGATTCACGGATCATGGAACGTTGAATGATTAATTGAATATACGCTAAAAAGAAGTCAATCTTGAGGTGTTGGCAGCGAATCACATGTTCGGTAACACCGGAATTAAGTGCTGTATAGATATTTCTAACGCTATGGGATCAATTTCGCAGCATGAGCTAATTCATAATGAAAGAATAAAACCAGAGAACACAGAAGAGCCACTCGACGACGATCATCTTTTGTCAAGCTACGCTCTCTCGACCCCGTCTCAATCACTAAGGCTTTCAGTTGAGTGTAATTCGCCAAAAGTATCGAAAGCTTTTTGCTCCATCGAAAAGAGACGATAAAATTCATCCGTTTCCATTCAAGTCACCCAGAGATTCTTGCATATGAATCCTGGAAGGAACAGTACATTCTCGCTCAGCAAGTCTGAAGCCAGAACATGGATCCCTGGTTTCATATTTGATCATCAGTCGAACACATATATCCTCTCAAAAGTTTAAGCCACAGACATCCGATTTCATATTGAAGGCCTTATACAAGGCATAATATAAACTAAGATGAAAGGACTGTAACAGTCCAAGCTGTCTTTATAATCAGTGTGCGAAATTGCAGCTGTCTCGCTTCCTGCGCATATACACCGTATCATATTGCAGTCTCGTATTTGAGAGCAGATGTGCCACTGAAGAACTAAACTACTAACCTAGCAAGAACCAGTAAAATTTGGAATGTACATAGCTTTCCTGATTTGACAAAGTCAGACATGTAGAACGACGACAGGAAAACAGTAAGACAGAATCGTGAGTCATTATATCGTTGTGGTAGGCTGGATGAAAACTTTCGAGATTCTTGCATACCAACTGGGATGGGAATGTGCGGCCGTTAATTTAGGGAATCAGACTAGGATAACAAATACGATTTGTGCAATGGAGTAGACTAGTAGGCTGAGAGTTTTCGGAACATATCAAATTGATAAAGACAAGTACAGAAACAAGCACGAGGGGTAAATGTTGATGTCCAGAGCAGTTACCCCTCAATCGGGGTATCTGCACGTTTTGCCTTCGAAGTGGTGTACGGTGTTAGGCCCAATAGCCGCATACCATTTTCGAGCACTATGCGAGTGGCTTCGTAGAGAGCAATATGGCCAGGCTTGAGAATATCCTCGTGCTCTTTGTCATTTTTCTCAGTCGCCTTTTCAGTCTCATCTGCATTTTCTTCCTTATCGTCGCCTCCATTACTAAGACACTCCACCAGCTGCTCGATAACGCTGTTGAGATATGTGACAATAGCAGAAGGTTCCAGGGATTGATATGTCGCATGGGTGACTTCCGGATACTGTACTAGGACCCGAAGGAGATTGGCCTCATCCTCATCATCCTCATTATTGATAAGAGATTCGCACTCTTCATCCGAGAAATCAGACTTCGCATCCTGGTCTTCCAACAATGAGCAGAGTTTTGTGTACCAATACTGCAATGTGGGGCCGGTCCCAGCCTTGAAAGCAGTCATTCCGACGGCGTCGAAAGAGTGGGCAGCGGTAAGTCGACTGGAAAGCTCGTGTGTGAGGAGAGCAGCTACACTGAGAGCCTTCGTATTGTCAGAGGAGTTTCCAAACAGTGAGGCGTTTTCTGGATCAGCCTCTAGTGTCGTAGCCATAGCATCCTCGCAGTGACTTAGGATGGCTTGCGGCTGATACCCTTTCCCAAGCTTATCGGCCATCTTTGACACCTCGCTGAATTTCAAGTGTTGGACCTTTTCCGCGAGTTCTCCCATATCGATCGCTTTCAAGATATGGTGTAGATATATAAAGTGCTGGTTGTTATCGTTGGCAGCGACTATGATCATCTTATCAAACTCGAACTTTCGTGATCGCTCTAGCACGACCGCAAGATCCCGTAACAGATACGTAGTCCCTCCATTTCGATTTCGAATGATCGCAGTGCCAGCTCTGAGGCCATATTTCTGCATGTGGATGACCCAGGCCCCTCCGCTCTCTTCGGAGATGCCCTTCTCCTTCAGCATTTGCTCCACTTCTGCCATCGCCTTTAGGTTGACTTGGGATTCCCCTGTGTATTCATCGAACGATACGCCCAGCTGTGAATAGAATGTCTTGTAATTCTCGATATTAGCATTCCGCACACGCAGCCAGAAGTTGACGGCCTCCTCATCTCCATCCTCTAGTTTCCTAAACGCTGCATTGCGCTCGGCGTAGATTCCCTGCCCCTCGATCTCCGCTTGCGCTTCCCCTTCGTCATGCCCCTTTTTGACGGCTTCGTCTCGAGCTTGCTTGCTGGCGGTCACTTCAGGCTGGAATTGCTCGTTGATACGGTGGTATACATCAAGGAGATGGCCGACCGGGTCGGCC
Organism: Periconia sp. TS-2; assembly: GCA_030378425.1. NCBI lineage: Eukaryota > Fungi > Ascomycota > Dothideomycetes > Pleosporales > Periconiaceae > Periconia > Periconia sp. TS-2. The sequence continues at coordinate 240,967 of JASNQO010000004.1, forward strand.
TGATACGCCGCTTCATTGCCAAACCTGTCCCAACCAACCTTAAGCAAAGCAATGGGCATCCCCCAATCACCCAGGTAGTTGATTCGTGTGACATTCCATCCCATGTTTTCGTGAAACCTGCTCACAAAAGCTCCAAGAATAGTACTTCGAAGATGCTTTCCCTGCAGTTCGCTTGTGATATTTGGAGAAGAAAACTCAACAACTAGTTTCTTTCGTCCTTCGCTAGGGCATGTCGCCTTCTGCAGCCCGATGGCCAGATCGCTACCATATTCGCTTTTGCGGTCGAGAATGAAGGGGAGTGCCAGGCGCGCAAGAGACTTAGCTTCTAGGAAGATACGAAAGTGTACACCTTCAAGGAACGGTAGTGGAAAGAGTGGATGATCTTTTGGGAACTAAGAGAGGTTAGATGGGTCAAGAAAATTAAGGTAATAGGTTGCACACCTTCTTTGCCAGGTCGATAGCCACCTCATCAGCCTTAGCGCCTGGGACCAGTCTCGGCAAGATAACTGCTAGATCACCGTTGTAGATATTATTGGGCCATTGGATCGATTTGTATGCAGCTTCAGCGCTACAGTCGACAAGGCTACCGAGAATGTCGGCAAGATAGATGCGAAAAATGTCGAGAGGCTTGGTTTTCACATCAGACGAGTCGATGCGGGGAAGAGGCACGCCCAAATTTAGTGCGGCAAGGCTACTCTCAAGACCAGCCACCTCGAGGGTCGTCATTGTAGTAAGTGATATTCAATACTTGTGAGGTGCTTTGGAGAAGACGAGGACCACCTTCTGCGTAAGCTAGCTTCTTGCAGACGGGAGTGCTGATAGTATAGAAGCAGTCAAATGACTCAGATAGTTGGGCTCTGACCGAAAATACGTTGCCCTTTCTTGCAAGGTTTCTTAAGTGTTCGTTGGTTGCCAATTCTCAGCCTCATCTTCTGCCACGCTGTTTAGGCATCAACTGCGTGGTCTCGTGTAATTGGTCACCTCGATTTGCACATGCATCAGGAAACGTACAATGAGAGACCTACGTTCGCCCACATAATATCACAACCAATGGATGAAGGGAGTCTATTTGAGCAACGTGCAGGAGACAGTTCGGTCTTGCCTAGGTTCCATCCACCCTACTGGTACGAAGCCGGAGGTCTTCCGACTGAAGCTAGTGAAGGCAATCATTTTGTTACCATTACTAGAAAATTAGAAATCAAGTAGACGTGTGTAAATACTGGCTGGTTTTCTCTTTCCTCTACCTATCAGCTGAGCGAAATGCCGTTGCACAAGACCGGGAATCGAAAGAAAAAAAATCGCGAGAAAAATGTATAGAGATAATGGATAACTACGTCAATTTTATACAGATTCCTCGGACGGTATAGCAGGTCGCAGCCTAGAGTTGCGTAAATCTGAAAGTGCCGGTAGTATGCGTGGAAGTCTTATCCTTGCTCCAAGTTCTCCGCAGTAAGATTCCAGTTTCATCTTAGTCGCTTTAACTTTACCCCAGAGTGGGAGAAGACGCTGTTGTCCCACCCTGATGAATATGATAAGCTGGAGAACAAGGGTGAAAATGAGGAGAGCCACCATGAAAGACGTCATGTTTCGTTTGAAACTCCCGAAAGGCTGAGGTATGGCGAAAAAGGTGCTCACGATAGCAACAGGGGATACAACGGAGAGCATGAGCTCTGAGTTGAATCCATTCATCTGAGTTGCGCGATTGTTTTCGTTTGTGTGGAGGAGTTTAAGATTTTGAAACGATTCTCGTTGCTGGTCCTTCAAAGGTTTTCTAAAATATGACAATTCTTCTCGGAAGTTATTTAGCTCTCCGAACAAGGTTTGAATTTCCCCAATAGATTGCCGCATAAGCTGGCCTGGCTTCTTCGAAAGACTTTCGATGTTGTCAAAGTATCCGCGATCTCCGTCAAGAGACGAAAAGCGAGACCAGGCATGGTTTGCCTTTAGTAGATCTTGTTCAAGCATTGAAACAATGCGGCGGGTTTTAAGCGTCCAATAATATATAGTGGTAGCGGTTCTGAGGGCATCCGGACCTGATATAGTTACTGTGTTCAAAGGAGGATTTTCCTCTTGGAATTGCTTAATATCAGCTTCTATCTTTCCCATGACTCTGTCCCACTCTCTAACGGCTTTTCTTAGTCTTCTCAAGATAATCGTCAAGTAGTATTCTCTGGGGTTCCAAATTGGATGATTAGCATCGATAGAACCATCCAGCGCAATTTGGTCTACCATCATAGTCTCATAGTTGACTTCCATGTCACTGATCTCATTGTCTTCGTCAAAGTGGCCGTCGACAAACGAGTATGCTGTGTAGTGTCGCTCTGACGACCCACATATGGCTAAAGATATTTGGGCTCGTTGTAATCCAAAGGTCTTTTCATCGGGTTCGTGGGATTTTCCAGTGGCCAGAAAAGACAAATCTTCCCAAGCTCTGCGAGGTGTAGCATTAATCCCATCAAAACAAGCCTCTTGAGGTCGCCATGCACGCAGAGCCCATATGGGCATGTGGAAGTCCATCAGGAAGACGGTCCATTGCTTTGCCTGTTCAATCAATCAGCCAATCAATGCTTGTGATATCGCGACAGCATCAATTCTCGAAATGAAAGAACGCACGGGAATTTGAACACTCATGGAGGGTTTGCAAGCCAAGTACTTGAAAAGTGCACCCCTTAAAGCTGGAATCTGGTATGTGGGTGCAGTCTGTGCGAGCGCAAGGACGTAAGATGGGCTAAGATCCGAAACATGACTACAAGAACGTATCAGCCGCGACCGGAATCAAGGGCGCTTGAAATGCCTACATGAGTCGTCTATCGACGTCAGGGAGGACTGCATGTCCAAACCGCTACAGGTAAGAGTCAGTGGAAATTACAAGACCAATTGAACCAAAATGCTCCACTATGCGTGACAGTGTATTGTGGAACAATCTAGCCGACAGGCTGAGGCGACATCGATGAAGTCCAAAGCCAAGGATATCACCTTACCTTCTTTTTCAAGCAGCGTACTAACGATGAGGCATCAATAGGAGCCTCATTCTTCCTGGAATGGTCATGTCTAATTGCATGTCCTGGTGGTGATTTGCTAGTGGTCGAGCATTGTTGACACCTTCTTAGAGTGTTGACGCGAAGACTTAGTGGCACTTTTGCTCTGGAATTCGGAGTTGCAGTGTCGTCGTAGTCTTCTAAACGCTCCTCAAGAATGTTTCTAATTGCATCTGGTCGTATTTTCCGTTCAACCCAGAACTCGTTTTCATCGGGATAGGAATGCTCTTCTAACACCTCATTGCAGACTTTTCGGAAAAACTCCATGGAAGGACACTCTGTTGACTTGATCGTGTTGAAATTATACGTAGTAGAGTGGAGTAAAAGTGTTATGGATTCATTCTATGGTAGGAGCTAGCTAAGTACCCAGGCTAGCTAGGCTAGGTGACACAAATAATGGTTGCCTAGTCGCTACCGCCAACTCAGTAAAGTAGTGATGATACACCACCTAAGGTAGTAATGCATAAGGCTATACTTAGCCTTGAACAAGTAACGAGCCTTTTCCATCAAGCCAGGAGCAAAATCGATTGGCTTTGAGCTTGGAAGTAGCCTCCGTAAGTTGACAGTCAGATCCCCATTAGAGATATTGTTTGGTCAGTGAATCGAGTGATGAGCTGCTTCTTGCTCGCAGTCGATGAGGCTGCGGAGCAGCTCGGCCAGCTATGCGTGGCATACATCAAGAGGATTATTCAGAACGTCAGCTCCATCGTTATGAAAGAGAGCGCCACTCAAAGACAATCCTTGCATTATGCCTTCAAGCCTAGAACGGGTTTGTGTCGTCATCTTCATTGCTTTCGCTCTAGTTTCGGTCAGGTTCGTGAGACTGAAAGTGCTATGGAGGACGCATGTCGCATTAAGGCAGACATCGTCCAAGCCATAAATGAAATGCGCCAGTCTCTGGCCAAGTTTCAGGAATTAGGCATATTATAACGATTGGATGGTCGCCTCTGGCGCTCTCAGATCGGTCACCCAATTTGGAAGCTCAGCCTTGTCGCAAGTTGGGTGCCACGTCGTTGCGCTGTCAGCGGCATGCGTGGAGATATTAGATTGGGCGCATATGATGATCGTTAATGCATATACACTGAACTCATGGCTAAGCTGATAGGGTTCGACCTGGCTCTATCTAGTGGACTGAAAACCGGCAATTTGTGATGGGGTCAAGTATGTAATTGTCACGCATATGATTCACGATAATGAGCATAGTCAAAAAGTATGCAAGAATATCGCAAGAACATCGCAAGGACACGGGTTTGTATAATTGCTTTCATTCAGCTCTGTCACGTACATTGGTGATCGTGATGGCTTGGAAAGATCGGGCCGACGGCTCGTTTGCTAGCCACCATGCATTTCGGCTATCGGTGAGGTTTTATGCGAGCAACACATACGGCAGCCATTATAACTAGCGACCACGGTTTGGTCCATTGAAGAGAAAACATGTTGAGTCATTCGAATCTCATTTCTATGGTGGTAATTTTACGTCCTCTCTCTGACTACCGTAAAAAGAGTAGTCTTCACTGTTCCGACAGGAGAAGGATGCTAATGTTCACGAAAAAGCATATTATGGGCGACAACCAGACGACGCCTTCAATCTTATTAATTCTCCACTCTGGTATAGAACTCTTGAATGACGCTACTTCTTAGTGACGTTAGGGCCTTTCCAACACGCTACAATCATGAGTTCTCCACTCACCTAGTCGCTATTCCGGATGCTATAAAGGCAGCTAGACTGACTGGTTGCTTGAATCCAAACCGGCTTCGATTCGACGCCAAGCAGCCGCAGTGAATTCAAGAATATCTGCTCGAGCTACATTCATCCTCTCACTCGCATTTTTCCACCAAAGTTGTTTGCGGTACTGTCCTGCACCTACAACGAACAACAGCTGTAGCGCAAGAGTCACCATTACAACAGATATCACGAAAGACAGTGTGTTTCTCTCAAAGCCGAACACTGGTTGAGGGACGGCAAAGAAGGCGCTGACGATAGCCACGGGAGAAACGGCTACAACCATTAATATAGACATAGCTCCATTGATTTTTGTGGCTTTACTAGCTTCAAGAGACAATCGCAATTGAAGAACTTGCGCCGACGCTTGGCATTGTTGTTCGAGGGACATCAGTCGTGTTTCAAGATCCTCCAACCTTTGCTGAATATCTCTTAGACTTCTAAACGTGTTTTGAATATCGATGAAACACAACTGAGATTGCTCCCTTTCCTTGTCAGTGTATGAATCGAGGTTAGAGAAGAATTTGATGTCTCCATGCGAAGAGAGGAAGTCGTCCAACGTTACATTTGTCTTTTTGATGTTTTCGAGAAATCTGCGAATCAGACGAAGGGCCTTTAGCGTCCATTCTAACATCTGAATTATTTCTTCATTTTCCTTCAAGCTGGGTCCAGAGGCTTTTGGAAAAGAAAAATCCCCATCTGTATGACTGCGTATTATCATCTCGATGGTTGCCAACAAACCGACCCATTCGCTCCTGATCTGGCCAATGCGTGATCGGCAGGCAAATATGAAGTATGTTCTTGGATTCCAAATCGGCTTATTTGCATCGAAGAGATCTTCCGAAGATGCGATCGGGTCGAGATTGATGGCGTCATCGCGAAAGTCTTCACGATCTGGATCGAAGGCATAGTCCTCGAAGCAGTATGCAACCCACCGATTTTCGGACGGTCCACAAATAGCAATAGATACATGCGCTTCATAAAGCCAGAGATTTCTGTCCTGATGTGCTCCCGGAAAATCTTGGGCCAAGAAGGATAGATTTATGCATGCTCTGGAAGTTCTTTCCTTAATATGGTTGCGAGTTGGCTCATGAGTTCTTAACGCGTAATAGGGAATGTGAAGCTCGAAGTGAAAGACTGTATAGCATTTCGGCTTCAGAAGTTAGTAAGATACAGAATATGAAATCGGCCCGCCTTCAGCTAATATCTGCAAATGGCCTACGTACAGGTATTGCTACTCTTAGAGAAGTTTGCATGGTTATGTGCTTCCAAAGAGTATCTCTGACGGTTGTCATTTGATGCGAACTTGAGGAATTGACAAGCGACTTTATATAGTGTGAATTCAGGTCAGAAATATATCTGTAAGATCAACATCATTAAAACTTGATAAAAACAGGTCGGAGTAGCTAACATTAACCTTCGATCGGCATTCGGTAGATCTTCGTTGTTAAATCTCTTATTACTCAAACGTTAGCCTATGGAATGAGAAAGCTAGCATCAGCCGAATTGTTGGAAAGGGTGGGTCCGGTGAAATTCATGCAAATGTACCTTTTCTTTGAGATGGTCATACAATTTGGTAGCTGTCAACGGCAGATCGTACTGCCGGTGAACTTGGACAAAAGGCGCAACTTGCCGAGGGGACTGGAGTGACGAGTGGTAACCTGAACACGAACGATCGTCGAGCCACGCGCTTCGTCGAGTAGTCGATGCAAGATAGGGAGATAGAATTCTGCGGCAGAAGCGCATCACATCTTCGACTTGGTAACTACGGAGCTGGCCGTCGAACGCCATGAATGCTTTTAACTCGTCGCTCGGCTGCATACCTGTGATCTTTAAAAAGCGCTCCGGCCATGGAGCATCATCCTCATCCGGGTTTCTGTCTTTGGAAAACAATGGAAGCCATTCTTTATTGAAGGGACTTAACGATGATGTGATGTCGCGTTGCGAGCTCATCGAAGCAATTAAATTGGTAATCGTGACAATTTAAGGATTTTCAGGCAATGTGAAAGGAGTGAAAGAACCTAGAAAGGCTAGCATCGGCACCATGAACATTAAAAAAGCTTCCATATGTTTACTCCGTAAGTTCACGTGAAGCTTAGCGCGTTTATATAAGGCGTTCAAGGCATGAAACACAGCAGGCAGCGGCAAGGGCGTAACGGAACAATTCTGTAGTATCACCCAAACATTTTGCCAAGTGGCAATAAGAACCTTGTCATTTATCCGCCCTATCATATTCAAGGTTATGTAGAGTCTAGTGGCTAAGGTATGTTTCGGGCGCTACTTCCATGGAATTATGTCCCCAAGGACTGATCGAAAGTTGATTTCAAGAGTATTGGTACAGCATTAGGAGAATCGGCGCGATAAGACAACTATTCTTAGAAGAGATAAAAATAGTCATAGATAGCGGAGAACAGAAATTCGCCATTAAGTAGTAGAATCAGTGGAAAATCAGGCAAGAAAAGTGCGAGCTTAGAGAATAGCATCATAATCAAGGAAATAAAGGTAGCCAAGGCTGATCATCAGCTCGTAACTTTGAAGAGGCCGTGAATGCTTTGGTATCATCGTCCTATTCGTATCGTCATTTTCGTCGTAATATCCGTGAAGTGGGAAAGAGTCAAGAGAATGGGAGGAGACTTGGTGGAGGTCTGGTGGCGCCTGCATCTGGACCCATTTAGATGCGCAAGTTCTCAGTATGCTCGTCAGTCGACCTACAGGCGCCAGAATAATGCAGCATCTCTTCTATGATGGTTTCAGCGCCGTCAGCACCGAGTTTTCGGTAAACTCACCGTCGACTTTTGGTGACCGTGGCGTGGGTGGGACTTGGTCGAATTGACCCAACAGCAGGTAAGCAAATACCCCTTTCAACTTCAAATGTTTGCGCATAATGAACGTCGCAATTTGCACAAACTTGAGTCCCACAAACAATACGCTTACAGATACAAGGAATGACGTTGCGTTTCTAGGGAAGCCGAAGATCTTCTCTTGTGTGCTAAAATATCCTGTGACCACTATAACTGGAGTTATGATTTGATTCGTCTGGAGCATATTAGCCAAATTTGCGTAACTTACGATTTCCAAACGTACCGAAAGCATTAAGGCAGCGTGGAGATTGTTCGCAGCCGATATCTCGTAACTCTTATGGTTTAGCTTAGCCGCTTCTATGCTGACCTCTAGATTTTGTAGACCCAAGCGGATACTCTCGCCATTCATATACAGTGCCACCTTCGCAAGACTTAGTGCAACCATCTCAATGAAAATGAAACAATGCCTACATTATTTTCTTCTCTTTCACAGTCCTTCTCCAAGGAAGTTAATCTATGTTTCAGCTCAACCAATGCCGTGAACGATTTTCTCATGCTGTTTAAAGCTTGTGTACCTCGCGAATCTATCATATCTGCGAAGTAATTTCGATCGCCAACAGGATTATCGAACGCGTCCCATACTTGGATTGCCGTGGAGACATGCTTGCTCAATGTTTTCAAGAGCGCAGTTGCTTTCACCGTCCACTCGAGTGCTCTACGCAACCCTTCGAGGGATCTGTGATAACTCTCCAAGGGGTATTCGGCTCGCTTTTCACAACGTCAGAACACACATAGACTCGAGGTTAAACGTTCTAAAAACCTGAAGTTCATACCCAGATTTTTATCTTTCTCACTACTTTGAGGATAAGATATTTCCAACCGCCGAAGGCTATGCGCACTTGCGTGTGTATGGCAGTCAGCCAATATACCCTTGGGTCCCATATTGGACGGCATGCATCTATGACGAGACCGCCATCAGATGCTAGAACGTCTTCGATTGGGCTGTCCTCTGGAAGGTCTAAATGATCGACGTCTTCTGCTTCATCATAATCGTCATCATTGTCATCGATGCCACTACCGTCGCCATCATCGTAAACGTGATCACCAAAACGGTAAGCAGTCCATTTGGAGTGGTCCAAACCACAGACGGAGATACTGACTGGACATTCCTGTATAACGTGTTTGCAGGATTTTCCTTTCGGAGAGGGTTTGTCCAGAAAAGAAAGATCTAAGAAAGCATTGTCTGATTTTATTCCATTCCGTTCACCAGTGTAAACAGCGTCAGGAGCCAATTCTTTCAATACCAGTCTGCAAAGGCTGAATTCTAAATTGAAGGTTGAAAACCCCCTGACCTGTTCTTGATGTAAGTGAAACTACTCCTAGAGCTCACTAGTCAGGCCTTTCTGTCGACTTACTGGAGTCTGCACTCGAAAGGATGTTTCCGCTGTCAGATGGTTGTACATTGCGCTCCGTAGCGCCTCAACTTCGTAATGCCCCGTCGTTTGTGCCAGCGCAAGGATGATCTCCGGGTCTAGACGGGGTACGTGGCTGTTAATCTTGTTAATAGCTGAAAAGCACGAGGAGGATATGTAGACCAAAGATGACGGATCCTGAGGATGCAGGAACTTGGACGGATGCATTTACGCACAGAATAGGCCTACGTCCTTGGAAATATGATACTTCCAAATGAACTTACATCAGTTGTCGATATGGTTCCCGTCGACTTGAAGCAAGGCGCTGTAGCTATCAATTCTGGAGAACATAAGACGGAAGACGTAGATCATACCTGTCCCAGGATCTCGAATAGTTCAGCTGAACTTAACCAAAGTGGACACCCTTGGAATTTTTCGACGGCTCCCGAGCGAGTATCGACCCAAACCGTTGCTGGTACTGACGGCGTCGTGGATGCTTTTCGCCTACCAGACCGAAACAAGGGACGACAAAACTCCTTGATGACCTCGTACTCTACGGTAGGCCCAAAAACCTCGTTATGGCGAAGGAACAATTCCAAACTATTTACACGAGAATGGAGTGCTGTTCGGATGAAGGGAATGTCCGTAAATTCCCGGTTTTCATAGAATTCCCGATTCCAAAGCTTCGATACTCCTTGAAAACTAGCGCTACATGTGCTAATTTCTGATGAGTGGACTCTCCGATGCGCTCTTGTAGCTCTTCTCAACCTCGTTTTCGGATAACTAGGATGCATAGATCTGCTGGAACAAAGTCGTAAACCAATAAAACGGTCTTCTTGTAGAAACTTTCTTAGACTGGGCTAGTAGTACTCGTGCATTCGGTATTATAGAAATATTCTGGGACTGCCAGTCTGTTAATATCTAAATGACTACTAAAAGTCTCGGCCGTTCTAATTTTCGGGTTTCAGCAGCCTAATTCCGAGAAGCATCGATATATTCCACACACTCACGAGGTAGGGGGGTTCAGGTTGTATTGTCCTATTGGCAGGGATGTCTGTCCTTTCACGGTAACCAAAATTCGGTCGTACTCCGAGGGGTGAGAATTCGGCCTGCAGCTTCGACAGCAGAATTTTGAGGGGTATCGCAAGCTAGGATATGATGACACTGACACCCGGGGATGGACAGCAAGTGATCGCCACGATCACTAGGACTGGCTGCTTCATCAATAGGCGTCTCTCTTGGTCCCTGATAGCAATCATTCCTTCATTGAATGACATAACTTGCTCGGCATTGCGGGTCAGACGACGCCCTCGCATCCGTATAGCCTTGCGGGCGCAATTCTAGAGTTGCACGACCACGTTTCGGTAGTTGAATCGTCAAGTTCATTGCCGCGGTCGTAGCTGTAGGCGTTCCGTCGGGCATCGTCCTAGACGGGCTGTGTTCGGGATCCCATTGATGACAACAAGAGTTGTGAAAAGGGCGGTGAGGAATGTCGTAGCCATTGGCCTTATTCGAATGAGGCGAGGGAATCTCCAACGGTAGCTTTGATGCTGAAGCATGGGTCGTATGGACGAGGCAAACATCAGCCTCGTTGAGGCTGGTCAACTGCTTGGGCAGGAATGCATGGCCTTGTGGAAGACTCTGTCTGTTGACGACGCAACATGTTTACGTGGATCCGGGCGGCCCACGCCAAATCCAGACAGTTAGTGGTCGTTCCGTCGTATTTACCTGCTAGATTTAGAGGATAAAAAAGATAAGAGTCTTGATGCCTGTCTTGTAGACTCAGACCAGACCGAACCAGCTTCATTTCCACCTGCGAGACTGTACACGTCCTTTCTATTTGCCGGGCAGTTAGTTCTACGCGTGACAGAGCACTTGTGTTGTACAGTATGTGAATTCCTTGGCTGTTCTTACCGAGCGCCTGAGCTAAGCTTTATTGCGTGCAGCCCAATCCACAGAACTTGCCCTGTATGCCCCAGACACCCTGGCTAAACTGATCTTGGAAAAGAATCCAGGCACAATTGCTGGAGCCACGTCGAACGCACCACTACACTTCTGGGTCGCGCAAGCGATCCTTTTGAATGCCTCGGACTGTTCTCACCGGAATGCAAGTGTCTGGCGAATTGGAACAGGTGTGTCGAGTGTAAGCTCCCGCTTAAAACAGCTTCGTTCAGTCTTGAAAGAAAGTAGCACGTATCTCTTATCAATAACCGAATGTAGATAAATTAATATATTCGAGTAGTAAATGCAACTGCCGGGACAAATCACCAAACTAGAGTACTCAAAAAAGTGACTTCTAGCCGGTCCAATGGGTATAACCTTATCGCTCTTATAACCCGAACACAACCTCATATGATATACAAATAATTCTGTCCACAATGGAGGAAAGACTTTTGAAAATTTTCCAATGCCGTTGCGATGCCTATTATTTAGAATAAATGCAGGTTCGCCCAGGTGGTCCAGGCACATAAGTGCCGCAGTTTGTAAAAAGCTGGCGACGCGAGGAGGTAGTGTAAAAGTAACATGTATGGTGGCTCTCTCAAAAGTGGTGTCGAAGATGTTGCTAACACTCGCGCTTGATGATTTGAGGTATTCGGTATCCTGCCGATACATGCCGGGTGAATTGAATAAGATAGCCTGAGCGCGCTTTCGAACATTGTTCAACGGGTCTGAACCTTTGTTATGACGCACGAATCGCACCTCGCGTGATGACAATGTGGACAGTTTCGATTCCGATAAGGAATTGAGGGTGTCCCGCAATGGCACTGGAAAGGGTTAGCATGCTGTCAACATTATTGGATTAAAATGACGTACACACTGAAACACGTAGGCGTACTTCTTCTTTGCCTACAGGAGTTGTTAGTCTGATTCGACCTTTCATACATGATCTTATTGATGAAGGTAGACGGGTGCTTACTAAAGTCTGTGCAGTAAAACTTCGCGCTCGGCCAGTCTTGATGGGGATGTCCTCCCTAGTTTTAACGGGCATTTGCGACTAAAGCGGACCGGTATTATTCTACGGCACGATATTCTACCTTGCCGACTGACTCTCAACCTTTTTCGAAGCCTTAGCAATTTCTGCAGAGGCTCCTAACTAGACTGTCAGGCCAAATTATCCCTCAATTTCTCTCCCCCACAGCTTTGGTTGTAACGCAGACTATATCGTTTAAACTCGCGTAGGAACAATTCCAATTGACGGCTTATGAAATTATGCGCATGCGATCGTCTTGGTCGTTCAGCCAATACCCGAAGCCTCAATAGATGTTCTTGTCGGTGGAACGCGGTCGTTCGGTACTATCCCCCCAGCCTTTAGGACGATATTCTGAGATATACGTTAGCTAATTGTACTTTGAGCTATGTCTGTAGTCATACATGAGGTGAACGGTCGTCAAGCTTCATACGAACGAAGTGAAAGAAGGTTGGATGTTGTGATGAACGCGTACTGTGCGTGCGCACTCCTTAAAGGAGCAATGTACTAAGATAGATTAGGCGCACTCCGGAGCCAGGACCCAGTTCGCGGGATCCGCACTCGAGACTGAAATGAAAAGAATATAATCCCTTCTACTATGAAGTCGCCTGACGTTTGCGCTGTCAAAGCAGCTCTCATGACTTCTCGATTGTTCTTCACCGGGTGAGTGGCCGCTACCATGTGCTGCGACAAAGAAAAGAGCGCGAGATGCAAACTAGTTGCGGGAACAACGAGGCTACTCCGCCGACTGGTAGGCAAAGAACGAAGAAAAGGCAGCACCCTATTGTAAGAATGTGGAGCAGAAATGGTTGCTGCTCTAGTAAAATTGGGTGCTAGCACAAACAGTCGAGTGACAGGACGAAATACTGTAAGCGAGTGTCCGTGCAGCGAAGCCAGGGGTAAAGAAGGTACGAAACCCCCCCCCTGGCAGCTGAAACTCTTGCCGCCTGACCACTGAGGCAGCCTGGTTTTCGAATCGGCGCCACCTACCAGGCGTTCAAGGCTCGACCTGTACTGCAGTTATCCTGGACCGTTATCTTTTTTACCAGCTGCAACAGCGACCATTTTCGAATTTTCAGTGTTCGGATCAGCATATGCATGCTGAACACCTTTTTTTCGCGTCAAATCTCGGTCATTCCTGCCTATTCTGTGTTTTATGAATTGCTATAGTGAAAGCTGACGATCGGGACCTTGCAGAGGCCATTCACCTTGTGGAGTCCCTCGCTCTCTGTGCACACGGCAAATAATCTAGACTGACTACCCCTTTAAGCTGGTGTAGATGCGGCGGGTGTTCAATCTAAGTGCCACGACTCGGCTACTACCACGCAAACATTGAAGACATCATTCAACTGATCAAGTACACAGTCTATCAAACAAGGAACGGTGCTCCAAAACCATTATCTTGGGCCGAAAAGAATGCAACTTATGAACACAGTCAGATCCAAGGAAAAAGGCGCATGATGTCTTCTCCTTGCACTTATGCAGTCGAAACGTAACATAAAAAAATGGGGAAAATCCGTGATAATCTACAACGTCATAATACAACATATCAACAACAGAATGGTACAGCTCGATCCGCTAGCTGAGCAGCAATTGCACTGCTTAGTAGGACATTGTAAGTCTAAGTCACTACTTTTGGGAGAGAGATACGATGAGCTAGTCGTATACTATAGCGACCGACCCTCATCTTGATCGACATTCGCTACGGCGTAAGACTAACATCAAATATAGGACTATACATCTGCTAACTAGAGGCTGCGGGGCCGGTCAGCAAGGTGGAATATCCAGGATCAACGGTTACTCTATAGGCCGAACTCCGCCAGACATCAAGATAGCGAACATTGCGTGATCATACTAAGCTGACCCAGCACTGACCTAGGTTCAGTCTATCTGGTTTAGGAGAAATAAACCATAGTGTCGGCTGATTAGAGTGAATGAGTACGCAGTAATCACCCGCACGGGATCGACGATATATTTGTTTGTGGCTTTGTGACATGCAACACCGTTGGCGAATCGTCCATCGTGCAAGACGGAGATGTGATGTCTTGTGAGATGACTCTGGGTTTCTCGAGTCGAAAAGAGCATCCAGGAGATTTCGACAGCACATATCTGAGTACGTGGATCACTGCCTGTTTCTTGGAGTTTCTGGGTGCGGGTTGTTATGGAGCGTATTCTGACGTTGAGAAACCAATCGCAAACCCAGCTTTTTTCCCCTTTTGTCGAAGTCTTACAATGCCTCATGCATGATTCTCACCCGGCGTCCCCGAAAGAATGAGTAATCAAGGCATTTTCAGCTCTAGTTCACCGTTGTGATATGACTGAAAAGAGCGTGGTGGAAGTCTTACTTCCTAGCTGTGAAAAAGAACGCACGAAGCTTCAGGCATCGGATGTTCTAGCACAAGGTATCAGAGGAAGTTCTTTGAATGGGATAGATTCCGCAGCGCGTCGCGCTCCCGCTCTAACAGAAGCGTCCCGTCTGCGCTGAAGATTGCAGCGAAGATGATGTTGTCGTCAGCGGTATAGTAGGGCTGAGCGCTGAGTATGCAACATCTGGGATAGCTCCATCCAATGACATCCAAGATTCGTCCGCTAGGCATCAATTGCCTCATCCGCGTGTGGGGGTCCTAATGATGGTTCGCGGCCTTGTTCAAGTCGAACAACTGCAATAGCGAAGACGAAACAATGTAGATATCCGTTCGAATATAAACGCAACTCAGAAGCAGAAATTACATTATGTACCTGTATCATTGATGTGCCCTTCACATCCTCTAATGGAGATTGGAAGTGCATAGCCTAGACATTCGAGACATGGCCCGCCTAAGTGCATCATCAAGGATCCAAAACATCCAATAGTATAGACTTACGCCTTAAGCATCCAGAATTGGACAATATTACTTGTGTATCGTTCCACCACCTACCAGAAAGTAAGCTTATCCGCAATCCAATCCGTGACTTTGAAAAAGATGTTATGTCGATGGAAGAAGGATCGATTCCTCTTGCCGAACACATCTGGATTTCTAATCAGCATGATAACGATCTCACTTCGCACAGAAGGAACGCGAATAGGGGGGGTCTAGACTTACACATCGGAATCGTAAGCGCACAAATGCCCACCTGCACGCTAGCAATGGCGATAAACACAGGCTTAATATTCCCGACAATCCAATCGAACCCTTTGAACGTCAGGCCAAAGGAGAAGATGTTTTTGAAGACGAGGAGGCAGGTGAAGCCTTCGACGGACATGTCGCCTGTTGACTGTGTCAGTCCCGAGCCTTGGTAGGAAATGTGGATATTAGTGAAGGGTACATACGATGCGCATCGACAATATACAGCGCACTAGCCACAGCACCACACACCATGCCCGCGACTTCAAGCGCAAAGAAGAAATCCGCCCAAAACCATCCGTATCGCACAGCTTGACTGCTCGTCCAGCCAAAGCCGTAGAGGCCCGCACAACCTAGAATTAGTTGCGGTATTACGAGGATCATGCGGAACTCGGGCTCGTAGACGCCGTGATTGAGGCGTGTGAGCACCTTTGCAGACCAGTCGGAGACCAGACCACAGAGGATGAAACCGAGGAGAGCCCCGATGAAGGCGCCAGTGTACATGTAGCCTGTTTCGGCTTGGGTGAACCAGAGCGGAGGACCTAGCATGATACCGGCGAGGACGACACCGATGAGAACGGTCCAGCCGATGAGAGTGCCTTGGATGAGGCAGGCCTAGGTTCATCAGTAAATATTTCTGCAAGGGACCACATAATGGCTAGAAGCCCTGCAGACACACGGTATGACTGGCTCTGTAAGAAGAAATGAGCTTAGATAGAACATACCCATAATATCCCCGGATGAAAGAACAACGGGAAAGGTCTCAGCAGCAAGTGCAAATACCGCTCATCCGTCTTTCTTCCGTTAAACGGCATAAGACTCTCCTTCCACGTGACCTTTCGTGGAACAGCACCACCCTCAGTCACACTCTGCTGCCCATTACCCTTCTCGACCGCGCGGTCCACTTCGCCCGAAGTCGTAGTCGATTCCCCAATGCCACTTGCTTCACCCTCCTTCGCCAGCGGCGCAGAGGCTTCAATGAGATTTCCCATGGTGTCAATATCAAATCTCTGCTCGCGCTTATACGCCGTCTCGGGACAGAACAGAATGACAAATGGCAACATGACGGCCGCGAAGATGGCGACAAAGTAAAACGTCCACTCGTATCCCATGGTAGTCGCAATCTTTCCCACCAACACAGGCGTGAAGAACGCGCCACCGAAAAGCGCAAGATTCGAGAGCGCCATCCGCACACCTCTTTCATGCACGCAGTACAAGTCTCCCACACTGGCATTGACCAACGCCTCGAACGGCGCAAGTCCAATGCCCTGGAAGATGCGCGCCCAAAGTAAAGAAGCATAGTTTAGTTTATTCGCGCCGCCCCATATGCTACTGAATATCACGATTATGGTCCCAAGGAGGTAGAGATGTCTCTTTCCCCAGATACGCGCCGAAGGCACGAAAAGGAACCCCGCGAATCCGACACCGAGGAGATGGTACCCGGTCAGGAGCGCCATATCGGTGAATGTGCGCGTAAAGGTGAAGGCGAGGGACGCGGTATCAGCGGCGAGCAGTGGGGATAGCGTCGCAGCGATGACGGAGGTGAGGGAGAGGATACCGACAATAACGTCGCGCTGCCATAGCGGCCAGTTCTAAGCACCCGTTAGCTATCTTTCATCCCATGTCGCTCGACCAGGAAAAGCAATCTGAAGTCACATACGAGGGGATCATTCGGATCGTCCGAAGGTTGCGGCACCAGCAATATCTTCCCCGTCTTGTCATACTTGAGATTCGCATCCCTCGTCACAGCATGTTCTTCCTGTCTCCGCCTCTCATCCTCGAGCACATTCGCTGTCCCTAAACTCTCAAGTCAGCCAAATAGCCCCTCCCCCCGGCGCGTACGAGAGAATTCGCAACCCGGGTGCCATTGCGCACATACCAGGGACGTGCTCCAATCTGTGATCCTCTAGAATCCCGAGCCCCATGGTCGCAAAGCACCAGCAACAGGCGGCAGACGTTCAAGCACAGGGGGGCAAGCAGAAAGACACTGTGCGAAAACAGCGCTTTCACATAGCGAGGAAGAGGAAGAAGAAGAGAGGTGCCCTGCAGCACAGGCTATTGAGGTTTGGCGGGCTAGTTGGTTGGAGGGTGTGGGCGCCTCGGCGACACATTGGAGCGGGTGCAGCCGAGCAAGTCGTAGAAATCCGGGGGTGGAGACCAGGGTCCTCACGAATGAGAGGTGCAGCCAATGAGGGTGCGCAGGGGTAAACATGGCAAGGAGGTGTGCCTTTCAAGCTGCCAATTCGGTCTGGCAATCTGCACATCCTTTCTTCCCATGTCGCTACAGATCTAGGACTAGCCAATAGCTGTGCGATACTCTGTGCTACCCCCTCAGATGATGGCTGGGGACAGCATGTTGCGAGGCAAGATCAGCCTTCAATGAGATCTCGGTGAATCATGTGCTCAATATCACAGGAAGCTCCCCGAGCAGTGCCGACATTTTGGTTTTCCGATATATTCAATCCTCTATACACTAGGTCTGATTTACTCCTCACCTATTCCCTCCTATTCATTCAACTGTTGCTTTCTCCCTGAGGTGTCAATCTAAACGTGGTATAATCCAACCCACCCATCCCAATTCAAAGGTAACGATGCCCGTAATGTAGATATCCAAGACCACCGAGCGCCTCGTGCCAGACAAATAAAATGCCAAAGGGGCCATCCAGACGTTCCCTTGGCTGGAATGATAGTCAAGTATGCTCTTAACGCCATAAAAACTCATTTGCATGCTCGGACAGAGCCCACACACTGTGCTCCCGCTCGAGATCTGGTATTATGTACGACGACAATCTGGTTAGATGCCTCGAGGTAAGTTGAGTTGCTTGCGCCAAAACCTGATGCCTGGCGCCGTACAGACCGGAAAGCGTGGTAAAGCAGTGGGTCGAAATGAAAGCAAAGCATGCTAAACACATGGTAGTAAACAAAACAGAAAGGAAGAAGGGGAGAGGTCGAGTACCACGAACGCCTCTCCCAAGCAAAACGCCTAATATGCAATGCTGGATTTGTGATGCTGATGCAATGCTGGTTCCCATGTGTTCTGTAGTGGGATCGATTGTTTTTCGAAGCGGCTCATGTTACCTTGCACCGCCCTGAGACGAAGGCGAGCTGCGAGCTGGTGCTGGTGCGCTGGTGATGGAGGCACGCTTCTGCGCTTTCTGAATATCCATCTTCTTCTTCAGCGCTCGATGTCGCCCTTTCATGCTCTCAAGAACTACAACACATTAGCCATTGTCGTACACTGGACAGAACAAGACTTACGCTTCTGAATAGATTGGCGATCCTCGGTTTCTAGCCCATTGATTTCCTCTCCATCAAGCTTGCGGCTGGACGACTCGTCTTCATCCTCCAGAATAGCTTCTAGCATGAGGATAGCTGTCCAGTAATTTAGATCGCAACCAGGAAGATCAGCTCCTACAAGCTCATTTACGGCAGCTGTTCTGCTCATTTCGAGCGCTCGGTCGTACATGAGCTTCTCCGCAGTGACACCGGTAGTCAAAAGGATGTTCTCTGCAGAGCCAACCGTTGTGGCAGAGCCAGAGGCCTCCGAGAGGTTGTTGGGGTGGCTCGGGTGATCGAGAGGAAGTTGTAGTTGAGCCTGCTTCAACTTGCGTGCGACAATCTCTGACTTGATACAGCACTCGTTGAATCGATCCCGAACCCAGTCCACAACATTCTTCAATCGCTCAGTACTCGCGCCGCGAGGTGGTCCTTCGGAAGACGAATGACGTTGGCGACGATTCCAGTAGCTTGCAGTGATGTCCATGGCTTTGTTCAGCATCCCAAGAGACTTGACGTAGAGAACCAGGGCTTCCTCGGAAATGACTAAGATGGTGTCGGGGGTCAGGTCATCATCGTCATCGTCCTCGCCCCCTTCATGGGTAGGCTTCCTGACACCTGTACGCCCTATTCCTAAGCCTTGGTCACTTGGTGCTACTGGGACCAGCTGTTTGTACTTGACTTCCGCAAAGCCATAGACGACATGGCTTTGTTGGGCCAACTGCTCGATCTTCTTGATCACGGATGCGTCTTCATCTTTGCTTGTGGTCTTGCCGCCGTCACCAACAAGTAAAAGACTGCTTTGAGCGGTTGGGTAGACTGGGAATCCAGCATAGCCCTGAGGAGGAGACAACCCCTTCATCGCTGGCGGAGAAAGGCCGAGTCCCCGAATATTGACCATGTTCATAGCTTTTGAAAGCGCAGATGTCGCACTTTCGAAGCTTGGACGATAGCGACGCTCATACGAGCCGGTGCGTTGATGGGTAGGCATTTGCTTTTGCTGAATCTGAATTGCTCTCGAAGGGACAGTTGCACCAGTCGTAGACGTAGGTGAACCTTGGGTCGTTGCACGCCGCTTCATAGCTGCCTCTCTCGTTGGCAAGCGATCCCGGGCATTCTGCGGGCTCGCTGCAATCTCATCCGCCAGCGCGTCAATTTCTACCCGCCGTTTCTCTACGAAAACGAAGCCTTCATCGAGGGCGGTGTCTTGCGCAGCTCGCTCTGCAGCCTCCCTCATTGCTACTTCGGGCCGCTGAGGAATGCGCTCACGGTCGAGATGCTCTTTAAGTCCAGAGGTTGCCAGCGGCTCATCGCGAGACACTCGGCGCCTCGTCATGGGTGTATAATCCGGAGCCTGATCTTGCAGAGTGGAAGGTCGCGTAGGCGCCGTCATGGCATTGGTCAAAGTTGGACGTCGTTCACGCGGAACAGGGTGCTGCTCAATTGGGGAAAGAGGAGTGTTGCTCATTCTTCGGGCAGCTGCAGCCCGCGGCGGAGTACCAGAGTACTGTCCAGAGGAGGGTCGAGATGTCGGTCGAGATGGAGGCGTTGTTCCGTATGGTGCCTTTTCTCGAGGTGATTGCGAGTAAGGACTTCCAGACGCTCGTCGATCCATCTCGACCGGCATCTTCTGTGCTCGCTTAGATTGAGCGATCGGCTCTGGCACCGAAGATTGCGGGAGATCTTCATCAACGAGCCCTGGTATTTCATCCCGGATAACAGTGTCGGCGAAAAAGCTCTCGTAGGACATTCGTTCGGTTGGCTTGCGCTTGAGCAGGGCACGGATGAGATTCTTCATTGCCCTACTTGCAACAATGCCTTCAGTGAATCTGATGTGATCTTTCCGATCTTCAATTTTGCGAAGGAGCTCGACATGGTTGTTAGCCCTGAATGGTGGTCGAGCGCACATCATCTCAAATAACACCGTTCCAACGGACCAGAGATCAGCCTTTGCACTATATTTCTCATACCGTAAAATTTCTGGTGCCATGTACAGAGGTGAACCACACAGAGTCTCAGCAAGGGATGTTGTTGGCAGGATTCTCGCGAATCCGAAATCTGCAATCTTGAGCATTGGAAGAGACTCGACACCGGTTGCGGGAATCAGCGAATTTGCATCAGCAGCCAGGGGCATGCGCTCGAGAGTCCCGCTCTGTGAGTAATATAATGACGAAGGATTCAGCAATAGATTCTGCGGCTTGAGATCACGGTGGATATAGTTCTTGGACCGCAGAAATTCAAGAGCGCTGGCCATCTGTTTCGCAAAATGGCGGACAATCACTTCGTTCAATCCTCCCACTGCCGGATTCGGGTATTTTTCAATCATGCGCTGGGTTTGAGGGTGGTTCACTAGATCTGCGCGTTTCTTGATGAAAGCTGAAAGGTCCCCAAGTTCACAGAATTCCATAATGATGTGCATTCGAGCGGGCGCTTCCTGGCAATCGATAAGCGCGACGATATGGGGATGGTGTAGACTACGGAGGATTGCGATCTCGGACACGAGATTGTCCTTGAGCTTCTTGTTCAGCTTGGCCATGTTGACCGACTTAATGGCAACCGATTGTCGTTTTTCCTACAGAAAGAGTCCGGTTAGCATTCATTCCATCGCATATGGGCTGAAAGTTCCACAAAAATGAACATTCTCTGCAAGCCACCTTTCCTCATCATACACGGGCGCACTTACAATGTGAATGCCCCGATAGACCTCAGCAAAGCTGCCCTTGCCAATATGATCCATGCGCTTGAACTGGCCGATGATCGCCTCTGGACCGCCACTAGACGACTGACTTGAAGAAGCGGACCGGCGCGGCCGGAGGGCGTTGGAAGATGGAGTTGCCATGGTGGCGGCGCTGGAAGACCAGCTTGGTCCTTGACCCCTCTATCAGCGTATTCCAGTGGGTGTTGCTACCGGCAGAGGTGCGGATATAGAGAGGGTGTGAGGATGTTGCACATGGGCTGTTGCGGACGAGGGAAGAGCGCGTCGGTCGAAGTCGAGGTGCTTGGACGAGTTGAAGTGGTTGCGAGGTGGACCGGGCTAGGCAGTAGGGCAGCAGGTAGGGATGGGGCTGCGGCAATAAGAGCGGTGTTTGATTAGCTGTGCGGAACAGAAGAGGTTGTCGCGTCGGTGGTCGGGGAGGCGGGACGGGGGACGAAGTGCCTGAATAGCAGGCTGTAGCTAGGGCTCGAGGCGTGATAGGTGGTGGAGAACGAGCGAGGGTGGCAGGCAGCCGGGGAAGACGCAGCTGGCCGAAACAAAGGAAGCGGAGTAGCGAGCAGCGAGCAGCGCAGCAGTGAGGGGAAGAATAGAAGAGGAGGCCGGGAAGTGTCAAGATGAAGGTAAGAAAGGAGACAGGCAGCGGCAGCGTTGATGGGGTGTGAGCAGCGAGAGTCACACTGAGCTCGCAAGAGGCCGCCCTAGGGCCCAAAGCGGCTTAGTGGATCCACGGCTAGCGGGCGCGATAACCCTGATAAGAGCTCAGCGCGACACCCGGACGCATGCGACCAAAGGGCCTGCCGTGGTGTACGCCTGCACCTCTCAGCCCAGCGCTGCTCCTCGAGGCTGGCCGAGATATGGATCAGAGATGGGATTCCGAGATGCATGCCTCCATCGCCGGCCTTGCCCCGTCGTGTGGGCGCCATCCCGTGCCGGCCGAGCCCCGCGCCAGAGTCGCAAAGCAGCAGTCATCTGATGGCGCACTGCTCAACAATGACGGACCTCGCGGGCGTCGCGCACGCAATTCGCCGTGCTCGCGCCCTTGTGCCACGGCCTATGGCCCATGGCCCTCAGTCTGACCCCCTCCCAACAGGCAACTGGGCCTTTCAGCCCACATGTGGCCGCTGCAGGAGATGCCACCGCAAATTGCTGTTTCCAGACAGCTCTGCTGCAGCTCCACCGGCTTCCTCGAAGCAGCCAGCCCACGCAGCCAATCGCACGCGTCCCCTGCGTATGCCGTGCAGCGCGTCCTGTGAGGGGACATGGCCTGCCCGCACCCGCGCCCGCGCCCTGCGCGCTTGTCCTAAATGTCGACTCCTATCGATAGCGCCTATCGTGGAGTACCTGATAATATCCACGTCGACTCGGCTTCCCCAACTTGATAGGTCCAACCGCGCCCACCCATCTCTGCTGTGCATCGTCCAAGCACATTCAGGTAGGTCCATCGAGGTGCTCTCGATCCCTGACGACAGTCCGCAGATGGCCTGCACAAGTGCCTCGTTCGACTTGCTGTGCTCGGAAACAACCACCCCATGGCGTCATTCCATCATAGCCACGCTTCGCCTGCTTTGAAACCCCATCTGTGGCGAATACCTGCTGTAAGCTGCTGAGGCTCAAGCCAGGCTTAACCACGTTTCACCCAGCCTCGCACCAAGGGCGGCTGACTTGTCTCTCGTGCAGTACTTGGGTGACCTGCAAGGTACTCGTGAGGCTCAAAGGTCCATGGAGAATGATTGCAAATCAGATTCTGGGGTTGGATCTCATCGATATTGAGAATCTAGTGTCATGGCCTCATGACAAGTCACTCGTACCTGCAGGCACGACATGGCGAGTACTACCAATCTTTCCTATGCGGCTCCACCAACAATTGAGCTTCTTCACCGTGCCTCAAATCAATGGCTAGTAGTTCGAGCCATGAGAAAATACCAGTGTCTTGTGTAATATTTGAATTGAAATCGTTCATATTCCTTGCCCCTCAAGCCTCGAGACCCGTAAGCTTCGAAGCCTTGTTGCTAGTCCATGTCTCACTCCTGACTGCCAACCAGCACGTGTCCCCATCATGTCTATGACACTCGCTCCAAGCCCTAGTATTCACAGAATAGAAAAATGACTCTAGCCTAATAGCATAACCTAATCTTTTGAACACCCGCTATGCGCTGCGCCGCCGCCATGGCCCTTTCGCTTTTCCATGACCTTTTCCCATGCCGAACCTAAGCAACCCAATGCCTCGCTAAGACAATGTACCCACGAGGCTGAAAATGAAAAAAGGGCTATATCCAATCTCTAGATCTCGATCTCTAGAGCCTGATTCCCCTCACAAGGACCCATAGCACCACAGGCACAATCACATTATCGTTGCCGCCGGTCAGAACAGCCTCTTCCAAGCTCGCTCCAGCCGCGCACAGTACCGCTTTCCCAAGTGTCACTACCGCATCTATCACCCACTCCGTGACTCCTTTTTCGATAGCATCGCCCCATCCTACGAGTAGCCAGGTTTTGCTAAAGACGAGTCCAAGAGTAACGGCAGCAGCGAAAGCGAGCGAGCCCTCCAGCGATTTTCCGCCAGCCCATGGCCACTTTCTACGTCCGTAGCGTCGACCGATGAGCGAAGCGGCTGCATCGCCCATGCCCACGCAGATAACGCCAGCTACCATGCTGACATCTCGCGAGGCCACCTCCCATCCCTGCCAGGGCTCTTGCCCTAGCCTTTCAACACCTGCGAGCGACAGCCATAGCGGAATAGCGCAGCCGATAAGAAGGAAGATGTGGGACACAACCACTGGGCCGCGGAGGTCCCGGCCATCGACGTAGGGGGTGAGAAAAGAGGCGATCGGGCCCGATAGTGGAGGAAGCTGAGATGCGCGAACGAGGTCGAGGAGGAGGAAAATAGCCAGGACCAGCGTGAGAGCGAGGGCTACAAAGCACGGGTCGATAAAGACTGTGGGAAGAAGCATCGCGACCATCATGCCATGGAAGACTTTCCGGCGGGTATCGACTTCAACAACGGAAGAGAGACGGAAGACGACGAGCAGCCCGAGAACAAAGATGCTGGCGCAGTAGGCGCAAAAGAGGAGACGAACATTCGCTTCGCCAATGATAATTCGTCGAAGATGCTCGGCGTAACTGAGAGAATCGCTCCACCCCAAGTCGTCCGTGTCGAGTATAGGAGGAAGAGCGACCCACCAGTCAAGGTCCCAGTTGAAGACTTCAAAACGAATTGAACGGATGTTTCCCAAGAGATAGCCGATTGCCCATCCAAAAGGTTCGTGGTTGTGGAGGGTATATCTTTCGATTAGGTAGCGGATGGGCCCAAGTATCAACGCTACTACCACCAGGTAGAAATAACCTGCATACGTCCACTTTCTGATGGTAGCTTGCGTAGATGTGAGTGCAAGGAAGGACTGAGCGATGCTCTTTGCACGTTTTCGATGCCGCTGAGTCTGAGCAGGTGCCTGATTGGATGCTGGAAGGTTGGGAAGCGTGTTACGCCGTCTGGAGGTTGTTGAAGGCACATCTACCTTCCCATTATATTCTTCAAGGCCAGTCTTGTTCGCTTCTATTGCTGACTGAATTTCATTTCCGTTCGCAGTGACCTGCCCGTCTCTTATTGAGTCTAGTATATTGAGCCTCAGCCCCTTAATTTTCTTCGAAGGGGCCTTGATCAGAGGTTCGTCTTCATCTGCATCGCTGTCGGTGAAGGCCCGACTGGCACTGTACGACCGCCGAGAATGTAGACTTTCGTTGAGGATTTGTAGGAATGATTGGCGAGCCTTGATGATCTGGCCCGCTCGCCGAAATCTCCAGCGTGGTATACGAGCCAGGGCTACTCCCCACTTGAGTACCTTGCCGCAAAGCACGAAGACTCCTACGCCTCCAAGCCACAACAGTACCCTGAGAATACCCGCTTGCGGAGAGATGCTAAACAACAGAAGGTTGATTAAACCGGCAGAAAGAAGATGAAGTTCTGCCGGGAGCAAGCTTGTCGTTGTGAGGTAGCGCAAAGGCGGAAGGAGCGCGTGATGCAAAGGAAAGAGGCAGACTAAAAACTCGGGGTCTAGTCCTTGGTCTGGCGGAGGAAGCTTCAATTTGTATGGCAAGGGTTTTAAAAGCTTCGAGGGAAGCTCTGTGTTTTCGGATACTATTAAGGGTAGTATTGAAACGAACCAGTGGACCATCGAAAACCCAAGTGGTGTGGTCCCATAAGGAATTAACTGGGGTGGTAAAGATGCTAATCCCAAGAGGATGTTGGGTAGCAAAGGCATTGGAAATGTTGCAAAAAGGGAAATAGAGACGATGACTGGTATTATGGCGGGGTATAGTATCGGAGCGGGATCGAAGGCTGCCGGTATTCGTATTCGTTGTCTAAATCGTAGGTTCGATGGGGGTTGTTTTCTCCATGAATAGAAAAGAAGTCTGATGGGATATAAGCTGATTGTGCCGCCCATGACCATGGCGTGGGTAAGAAGTTCTACTGTGATTCTTCAGCGTTTCTGCGACAATAACTAACATGTGCGTATACCGACCTCTATGCCATTGCAATAGATCCTCCCAACAGCCACACCCACTCACAGCAAGCACGCTGATTGCTGCAAGCAATACAGTTTCTGTACTCCTCCGGACGAGCTCATTACGCCGTCTCTTCAGATATTTTTGCCGCGCAGCTCTCGCTTCTTCGTCCGTTGGAGATGGCTCCCCACTGGGTGACCCCTCTTTCTTAATGCGAAAGTATTCAGCCGAAAGCTTACGTCCTTCTTCATCTACCTGCGAAGGCGTCAGAAGAGGGCTAATCTCGCCGCTCAGTCCGAGTCCTCTCACGTCACGCAGTCCTTTGCGCGGTCGTAGGGGAGGCGCGGGGAGGGCTTTGATGAAGCCATAGCCCTCGTCATCCGCCTCGGTGCCACTCTCGCTTGGAGATTGAGATATTTTCCTGCGCTTCCTGCCATCTTCATCTGATATTGTGCTATTTGGGGGCTCGAGGGTCGTTTGCGACACGTCGGTGCTGAAGCGCTCGGCGGACGGCTGGACGTTACGTATCTCGTGCTTGTGGCGAAGGTAAGGATGTGGAGAGCGGCGGAATAGTTCAAGCGATTCAATTTCTGAAGATGCGGGAGGCTCGAGCTGTAAGTCGGGAGGCTCTTGGTCCTGTCCCATGTTGGGTGTGGACCGTGAATCCTGAAGGTTGTTGAGGAGGTCGGTTACGAGAGTCTCCAGTTCGGGGAACGTGGACACCGGCAGGATTCAATGGTGCGATGTGGTGACGAGCTATGTAGTAGGCACATAGCCAGAGATGCCGTTGGGTGAGGAAGCATGGAATACGAAGCTTGACTGGAAATGGAGACTCTCACATGCTCGGGTGCACTGCCGGACGTTGACGCGGCTGACGTTGTGGTTGAGCGATCTACCACCCTGGCCTGCAGGGTTGTGCTTCCATTCCCGCAACAGCCCGACACCGTCTTCAACGGGGCCCGCGCTCCGCAATATTTTGACGAAGTTTTGAACCGAAATCCACGCTGACTCTGCTACTGGTCTTTCAAGATGTCTAGGGGCATCTTCAGAACGCCCTCTTAATAGCAAAAGGCGGGAAACGAAGATAGACCTTGTCGCTCAACTCGCTTCGCCAGGGCTTTTATCGATAAGTCGCCAAAGCTTGCTCTCCATATACACGAATTGTTCAAAGCATGCGCCGCCAGCTGATATTTCTAGTATCGCTACGTCGTTCTTGACATCCTAGGACTAGCAAGAATGCTAGGTCGAATATATGTAGTTGTGATTTAATATCTATATTATCATACATACATCTATACAGATGCCCCTACAAGGACTTTTAGGCCAAGAGGTAACGAACCACGTACGATTCGTAGGTACAATGCATTCAGCAGGATCTGTTTCCCAACTTACAACAACTTACTGGAGATACTTGTTCTCCTTCAACCAAGTCTTAACGTCCTCAGAGTCTCTTTCGATCCAAGCCGCCTTAGCACTGATAGCGTCAATACTCTGAGCAAGCGCCTTATCAAAGCCTTTCGTGCTCTTATCGGCAAAGAACGCTTCAATATCCTTAATATGCTCCCTCTTCGTGAAGCTAGAGGTAGTAATGGAGACGACCGAGCTGAGCATACTCAAGCTAGGAGGAAGCTTCTTCTCCAGCTCTTTCCAGTTGTCTTTGACCCAGGTCCATAGCGCCTGGGTGCCTTCAGGATGAGTTCGAAGGGATGAGATAGGTAGATAGATGTCTTGTGCCTTTACGTCATCGCTAAGAGACAGGGCGAGAGTTCGTTGTATGAGTTCAGGAGACTTAGCGCGGCCCAACGTACGCATTGCGGTATTGCGCTCGTCGCTAGTCTTGGCGTTGATGGCTTGACCAACGACGACATCGTACTAGGCTGCATTAGAATGTCTACGCACATAGATCTATGTAGTGAGACTCACCTCTTCTTTTCCACCATTGCTGAGAACGATGGCGTATACGCTGCTGCGGAGATTAGGATGAATGGCCGAGGTGTCTCCACCCTTAAACTTGTTAAACATATCAAAAGCGGCCTTGACGATGGTTTCATCCTTTGCCACACCTGCCGCACCAAACATCATGGCCTTGAACTGCTGCTCAAGGTGGCCATCCTCCTCGGTGAACGTCCATCCTAGATCATGTGCCTTCGCCTGGGTAAGCTTCAGCTGGAACGTCTTGAGAGCATCCTTGACGGCCTCATCCTCAAACATCCATGCGGAACGGAGCACGCTAATACGGCCGCTGACTTCCTGCCAGACGACAAATTCGGACTCGGTCTTGAAGCTATCGAGAAGGGACAGAATGCCTGAGGTCTTCTGGTAACCAGAAGCAGCCAAAGCACCTGCATCGGCAATCATGCCAGCCCGATCCTCGACAGTAAGGAGGCCTTCTTTGGCAGCGAGTCCCAGTTTTCGCAAGCGCTCAGGGGAGTACGAGGTTCGGTACAACCCGGAGTGATCAGCATTCAGCTTGAAAAAGTCCAAGTCCTTCACCTTGAAATCACCCTCGCGAGAAAAGAGCTCCAGATTCTTGTCCACACCCTCCTTAGTGCGAAGACCCAGAAAGACAGGGAACAGCGTTTGGTCTTCTTCTGGCTTCACGTCGGCGGTGCGCAGGAAGCGATTCTGTTTGACATGAATGGAGTCGGAGCCTTCGGTGACGGTAACGACAGGGAAGCCGACTTTCTTCGTCCATATATCCATGACCTGTTCGACGTCCTTGCCACTTGCATCACTCAATGCAGCCCACAGGTCTCCCGTCTGAGTGTTGCCGTATGCGTGTTTCTTTAGGTACCTTCGAATACCCTCCATGAAGGTCTCCTCACCAAGGTATTTGGAAATCATGCGCAACACGCAGGACCCTTTGGAGTACGAGATGGCGTCAAATATCTGGTTGATCTCATCTGCACGCTTGACCGGCACCTCGATTGGGTGGCTGCTGCGCAGCGAGTCAAGCGAGAGGGCAGATGCAAGATTGTCGGTAACGTACCCCTCCCAGACCTTCCAGTCGGGATAGAAGACGTTGCACGAGTACCATGACATCCATGTCGCGAAACCTTCGTTTAACCACAATCCGTCCCAGAAATCCATGGTAACCAGATTGCCGAACCACTGATGTGCCAGTTCGTGTTGCACAGTCTCGGCAACTCGCTGCTTGACGGATGCCCCACTAACCTTCTCGTCAATGAGCAGGTCAACGACGCGATACGTAACAAGACCCCAATTCTCCATGGCACCTGCGCTAAAGTCGGGAATAGCGATCATGTCCATCTTTGGCAACGGGAACGGGCTGTCAAATGTCTTCTCATAGAACTCTAGCGTCTTAGCCGCGAGCTCGAGCGAGAAGCGTCCATGCTCAATATCCCGGTCCTTCGGAGCATACACACGCACAGGCACGCGGAAAGTATTGGTCTCAATGTAATTGAGCTCGCCAATGACAAAGGCAAGGAGATAGGTTGACATGAGCGGTGTCTTGTTGAAGGAAATAGCCTTGCGCTTCCCGCCGGTGACCTTGGAATCCACCGTTTTCTCCGACAACACGTCCATGTTGCTCAAGCAAGTCATTTTGTCGTCGGCAACGAGGGTGACGGAAAAGGCAGCTTTCAGGGCAGGCTCGTCGAAGCAGGGAAATGCTCGTCGAGCGTCCGTGGGCTCCATCTGCGTCGTGGCCATCCACACCGTAGAGCCATCCGCGGCCTTGGAGGACGAGCGGTAGAAGCCCGCCATGTTGTCATTGAGTATACCCGTGAAGGTCATTGTGAGGGAGGCCTTGGACCCGGCGGGGATCGTCTGCTCAAAGCTGACCGCGGTCGTCTGCGCGTCTTCATCGTGGGTGAGCGCTGGGGAGCTCGAGATGACGTGGTCGCCGGAGGCTACCTTGGCCGAGTGGACAGTGAGGTCGATGGTGTTGAGTGTGATCGAGGTGGTGTCTTCCACAACGTCCAGGCTAGTGTGTGGTTAGTTCGGGCGGCACGGTGGGAGAAAGCGATTGCGTACTCAATGGTGACGCTGCCCTCGTAGGTGAACTTGTCAAAGTCGGGCTCGAGGGTCAGGTCGTAGTGGAGGGGCTTCACGTTGGTGGGAAGCACCTCTCGGGCCTGGGAGACGTCCATGGCAGTCGAGGCGTCGTCGGCGCCCAAGTGTCTGCACATGTTTCTGCGGTGGGAGCAGTATCTGACGGGCACGGCGGCGGGGTGTCGAGGGGCAGAGCGGCGAGGGGCAGGAAATTGGCGCGGTGGACTCGGTAGAGGGGGAGTGGGGTATGATATGGCCGTCGCGGGGCCCAGGACGGTTACGAAGGAGCGGCGGGAGTCGAGCAGTCGCCAGCGGCAGCGGGCGGTGATGGCAGGCTGGGACAAAGCGGCAGGCCCTGGAGCAGCCCAAGCCCACCGGATGGCAGACTGGCCTGCTTTCGGCAGTGCTCCATACTGCCTGAACGAGCGCATCGACATCAAACCCTCCGCCGCGATGAGCGCCTGTCAATTGGTCGGTGAAGAGGTTTGCAGCCACTGGTCCCTGGTCGCATGCACCCTCGCCAAGCTTTTCGCCCATGCGCGCTCGCTCAAGCCACGCACCGCCAGCGCTCGGCTAGAAAACCCAACGCCCGCCCATCGCCGCCCTCTCTTCTCTCCTCCACCGCAAGGAGTCCTCCCAGCCCTCTACCCTCGCCCCGCAGAGACGCTGCCTGTTCTGACGATGCATTCGCCAGCCCTTGCCAGACCAATTCGCACGCGTTTGAGCCTCTCCACCACCATCTCTCAGGGTGGCGAGGTATAGGTGATGTTGCAACACGCTTGTCCCATCTGCGCCAGATGTCCTGCACGCCTGCTGGTTTCTGTCCGAGAATGGCCTCTTTCCCTCGCATGGACCCGGTCGAGGAGTCATGTGGCATCTAGATAGTCATGCCAGTGAAAAGTTTGAAGCTAAGGCATGTCTGTTGGCACATCACAGTCGCACAAGAACGCCTCGAATGCTTTCATAACCTCCATATCAAGTTTGTCACGATCGCCATTCAGTCCAATTCTCCGTTGGACCAGTCGCGACATCTTCTTGCCGAGCTGAGTGCAAGCGGCTACTTGTTCCTCAGCTCACCGGTCTCCGAATATCAGATTGCAAGCGCAGAGGTAGGCCAGCTGCGCCAGTGCCTCTCCACCTTGCGGTCTGTCCCCCGTCAGTGGCCATGCCCTTGCATGCAATGCATATGGACATGTGCATATCTAGTCTTGCGCTCGATGAACCTCCCAGCCCCGCAGACGGGCAGTCTTGACCGCCGTGCTTCAAGCTAGCATGTCATCAATGCTCCTGTCTCATTCCCTGCTGTCCAGGTGATCTCATGCTGATGAGCTTACTATGCGGTCGTCGAGTTCATTACGTCTAGACATTACTTCAAATCATTTCCATTATGAGCGTTCTCACGTTGGTTTCCAAAACAAAAAAAAATAAAGAAGGGGAGTCGCAGGATAGAATTGAGGTGAAGCTCAAATGCCTGGAACTGACTAAATTCAACAGGGGGTGGCAATGAAGAGCGCAATGTGCAGTGCGAGACAGGCCACGAGTGTAGCATCTTCAGGCGAGACATCATGCTCGCGTAGGTACGACATACCAGGTATGTCAACATGCTTCGACCGCCGGAGCCGGTCTGTCTTTGCGGCCCAATCTTTGCAGGCTTTCTCCAGGTTCCCAACATCTTGCGGGAGTCACCAAAATTGTGTCACGGACATGTGGCCATGAAACCTTGTTTGTATTGATCAGCACACATACGGGCGTTTCCGGCATGAATCTGTACTACTGTGCCGGCATGTACGTTCTTTGCCGACATTCACTCTTAGTCTTACCGCCTCACTCGTAGGAACGGCACTGGTATATACCCATATTGGGACCCGGCTACGCGCCTCACTCTATCTGATGAGGAAATTGGTAGCAGGATATTGCTATGGCCCACACGACGTCTGGCGATTATCGAGATTGTCTTATGCGGTACACATGAGTGATAATCAGACCCCTCGAGAAGCTCTAGAAGAGATCAGCGCTAGACTTTCATAGCGCTCATCACCGATCGATTCTCGTCTGTCAGGATGACTTGTAGCAGCAGTTTCATCTGGGATCAACAACTAATGACGGTGCGAGGGAGCTCGAGGAATTTTGACGCAACCGCACAGCACGCAGAACTTCTGTCTTAGTCTTGTTCTAGACATCAAGCTGTGTTCGGCGCGACAAATTCGACGAACTACCCTCTTCCGGCTATTGACTTGTTGTACTTTCATATAAGATGGCCCAAGGTATACTTCGTTCGTCCTTGCAAGAAAGAGTAGGTCCAATGTTTTGACCAAGCTTATGCAGCTCTAAAAGTCTCCCCTCCAAAGAACTACATTTAGACGATCTATAGAACACGGTCGCTCTGTTCGCCTTCAAGTTGTGTTTTTGCAGGTTAGGTCGGTTGCTCGTGATACCGTGTCGTGATTGGCTGCTGATCCATGCGCGTTAGCTCAGCGTGTAGCACTTCCAAGCTGTCCTCATCTTTGGTGAGCATTCTGTCTCCATCTCCAACACCCTACCCGCCACTACCATGATCCAGGGCATTCTACAGGTACGTGAAAGTTTTCTTTGTATGCAAGCCATTCCCATCTGACAAAGCATAGCGCCTGGCTCGCTGGCTCGACCGACCACATTTCCCATGGAAGAAGCTCGTCTTCGGCTTCTCGCTCGCTGAGTTTGCGCTCGAAAACTGGCTTCTCTTCCGCCAATACCGCGTCCTTCAGAGGAAGCATGTTCCAAAAGCTCTAGAGAAGGAGATTGATCAAACTACATTCGACAAGTCCCAGGTTTGCATCCCTTCACGCTGTCCCTTACCCCGCTACAAGGCTGACACATGTATAGGCATACGGTCGCGCAAAGGCGAAGTTTAGCTTCATCTCGGGTCTCTTCAACCAGGCCAAATCCCTCGCTGTCCTCTACTTCAATGCTTACCCTATCGTTTGGGGTGTTGCCGGTACCCTCCTCGCTCGCTATGCTCCCGCTCGCTTCTCTGGGGAAATCTCGCAGTCGCTGCTCTTCGTATACCTCTTTGGCTTGATCGATCTGGTCGCCGGTCTTCCATTTGCATACTATCATAGTTTTGTTTTGGAAGAGAAATTCGGCTTCAACAAGATGACTATCAAGCTTTGGCTCACGGACATGCTCAAGGGTCAGGCACTCTCAATCGCATTCGGTATTCCAATCGGCAGCGCTTTCTTAGCCATTATCAAGAAGACCGGACAAAGCTTCTTCTATTATCTCTGGGTATTCATGCTGGTGGTACAAATCTCGGCCATGACCATCTACCCGATCCTCATCGTCCCAATGTTCAACAAGCTCGAGCCGCTCAAACCGGGAACACTCAAGGAATCCGTAGAGGCTCTCGCGTCGAAGCTGAAGTTCCCTCTTAGCGAACTGCAGGTCATTGATGGAAGTAAGCGAAGCGCTCACAGCAATGCTTACTTTACTGGGCTGCCTTGGATTGGCAAGAAGAAGATTGTCATTTATGACACCTTGCTTGAGAAGAGCTCGGATAAGGAAGTGGAAGCCGTCCTAGCACATGAACTTGGTCACTGGCAAATGAACCACACCTCAAGGCTCTTGTTCATCAGCCAAGGCCACATGTTCTACATCTTTGCCCTCTTTTCCGTCTTCATCGAGAACAAATCATTGTACACCGACTTTGGTTTCCACAAAGAGATGCCCGTAATGATCGGTTTCCTCCTATTCAATGAGATTCTATCGCCCACGGATGCCATCCTAAAGTTGTTGTTGAACATCTGGACGCGGAGCATGGAGTACGAAGCAGGTAAGCGAATGTATCATTCCCTCTAATGTATAGCCGCTGATCCATTGCAGATGCATTTGCTGTGAAGCTCGGCTATGCCACTGAGCTTGGCGCGTCATTGGTTAAGCTCCAAATTCAGAATCTTTCGAGCATGGATGCCGACTGGTTCTATTCCAGCTTCCATCATTCGCACCCGATCCTGCCAGAGCGCCTTAGGGCAATGGGCTGGAAAGGTGAGAAGAAGGTCACAGCCGACAAGTCTGCAGACGAGGAGAAACCTGTGAAGGCTGCTGATAGGGAGCTATAAGCCAAAAGTTCATCTCTAGTGTTTGTATCATATGATTCTACTAAGGCTTTTGTCGCGTAGAGACGGGTCGGAGAGAGCCCTGGCCCCTTCAGGAAGGGCAAGCAATGTCAAAAGATGCCGGGTCGATGAAGTTTATACCGGCAAATTGGTGTAGAAATTAGATCTGAATGAAAATAACTGTGAGAGGAGCATTATCTCTACGCATTCCATATGAATTACATAGAGGCAAAATGGTTGCCCATGACCAAAAATCCATCACATCATGCAGCGTTGCGGGTGATAGTTCAACCAATCAGACAACTTGATTATACGTTACTAATCGGGGCTAGTCGTTCGAAGAACTTGCGAGGGAGCCACCTGCCCGGCCTCACCCACGTATCGAACACCCACCATCCCATTGACCCTCTCGCCCCCCCTCAGGCTCCGTGCCAGCTCCAGGTCAACATGTTGGCTCGATCGGCTCTGCGTTCAGCGCGCTCGGTTGGTGCTGCAGCACGCAATGCTGCCAGCAAACCAGCTTCGGTACGACTCCCGGTCATCCCCATTGCCGCCCACAGCTACGGCGAGCTCTTGCGATTCCATCTCAGGCCTTTGAACACCGCTATGAGATTCTCCCAGTCCAATTGGCATGGTTGCTGACGCATAGGCTTCCACAGCGCTCCGCCTCGACGTCCTCCTCAACAGCCGAGGAAGCTGCCTCGTCCTGGAAGACGAACGCCCTCCCGGCCGGTGCCACCGCTTTTGCCATCGGAACGATTGCTTGGTACTACCACCTCTACGGACGCAATGTGGATGCCATGACACCGGCAGAAGAAGGG
Source organism: Periconia sp. TS-2 (assembly GCA_030378425.1). Lineage (NCBI taxonomy): Eukaryota > Fungi > Ascomycota > Dothideomycetes > Pleosporales > Periconiaceae > Periconia > Periconia sp. TS-2. Next base: position 275,434 of record JASNQO010000004.1, read on the forward strand.
TGAGTAACAGCCGGGTCTCGGATGCTGCTGAGGGAATATCTTCCCAGCGGCATTAGCAACGGCAGAGAGCTGACATGAATTTTGATTGCAGTCTTCACCCCACGCAGTACCCGTGGGAGCACGAGAAATGGCACAAGACATTTGATCACCAGGCGTGAGTCCCCTTCTACCACCTCAGGAAGGGAACATGTCTAATTTTCAATCGCAGCCTCCGTCGCGGTTTCCAGGTCTACCGTGAAGTTTGCGCATCCTGCCACTCCCTCTCTCGTATTCCCTACCGTTCGCTTGTTGGTAACATCATGACCGTCGATGAGGCCAAGGCGCTCGCCGAGGAGAACGAATACGACACGGACCCTAACGATGAGGGTGAAATCGAGAAGCGACCCGGAAAGCTCTCCGACTACATCCCCTCGCCCTACAAGAACGACGAAGCCGCGCGCGCTGCAAACAATGGTGCTCTTCCCCCGGATCTATCTCTCATCGTCAAGGCCCGACATGGTGGCTGCAACTACATCTTTAGCTTGCTGACTGGCTATCCGGAGGAACCACCGGCAGGTGCAGTCGTGCAGGAGGGTCTGAACTTCAACCCCTACTTCCCTGGTACCGGTATTGCCATGGCCCGTGTGCTGTACGATGACTTGGTTGAGTACGAGGACGGAACGACAGCATCTACTTCCCAGATGGCGAAGGACGTAACGGAGTTCCTGAACTGGGCTGCTGAGCCCGAGATGGATGACCGGAAAAAGATGGGCTGGAAGGTGCTGGCTGTTAGCAGCGTACTGATGGCGATTAGCATCTGGGTTAAGAGGTGAGAATAACCTCAAGAACATGCTGACAAAATCACTAACAATACGTCCAGGTACAAATGGGCTCCGATCAAGTCAAGGAAGCTTGTATACAACCCGCCAATTAAGTCGCCCATCCTGAGCAAGCTTCCCAAGCCTGATAAGAAGTCATAAGCATAGCTGGGTAGCAATTTTCGGTATAGAAGGGCAGGGTTAGCGATGTGTGTTATACTTGTACAGTGACAACTATCTTGCTCAAATGAACAAGACTTTTCTAAGATTTTCTTGGCCCTTGAAGCTAGCATAGATGTTCCTTTTCCTTTCCGCAGTCATCTCTCCTGCTGATGTAGTGTATCATCAATGCAGTGTTTCCTGTGTTTATGTGATTGTGCCATGGGATGGAGACATCGCAACTTGTCCCTTTTGTGCCCGTTCTGGAAAATTGGAGGAACGAGTCTAGACGGTCAGTTCATACTGGACTAAGTCTGCTGGAGACGCGGGACTAAGAGTACTAATCTATAGACACGGCCGTCACTCGCTGGGGATATGGCTGCTTCTCTTGTCTTTCGATCCTAAAGTAGCCTCCTTCAGAGGGCGCTGCTCTTGCGTCAGCGATATGATTTCGCTTATCTGGGCCTACTTCCATATGTCTCGTAAGATTCGTCCTTATGCACAGCTATAGGCCAGGAATCTGGCTCTTCCTATGTAGAACTGACCTGAGGCTCACAACTCTTTCGTCCATATGTACACTCGATATCAGCCACCGTCATGTCTACAATTCTATCTGACCTTGATGGTCCATCTTTGAGGCCGCAATGATCAGTCTCCTGTAGTCCAACACTGCCTGCTCCAACTCCTTCCTCTTCAGCGCTTCGTGGTCTGAATGCGCGACAAAAATGCTTCCAGGTCCGTACAAATAGCGTTTGTGATCGCCTTCTAACAATGGCACATCGGTGCCATAATTGACAGTCAGGGTCTCAAAGCCCTCGACGTCGCAATCGATATCAACGGGTGGATACCCTTCGCCCGCCCATTGGATCTCCAGATCACCTCCTAGCTCTTGTGTGCGAGTCTTGATTTCCGACAGCGCGTTTCGAATAAGGCCTTGCACGATTTTCGGGGTACCGGCTGCGAGGCGCACCGACATGCTTGCTGAAGCTGTTTCGGCAACTACATTTGCTGCCACACCGCCCTCTACCTTGCCAAAATTCATTGTCGTGTTGCCGTACTTCGTACTCCACGGTAAGCCATTGTCTCTCAACTTCAACAAGCTGCCGAGAGCCTCAACCAAGACGTCGTTCGCGCTCACACCCAGCCACGGGTACCCCGAGTGTGCAGCTTTGCCCGTGACGTGGATTGTAAAGCCCAGCATTCCTTTATGACCACATACAAGCTTTGCTTCCGTTGGCTCACCGAAGATTACAAAATCGGGATGGGGCGTCGGTCGGTCGGACCACGAGGAGAAAGCACGCATGCCGTCTCCACCGGTCTCTTCACCAACGACAAAAAGCAGAGACAGGTCGTCGAAAAGATGCTCCCGCAACCCCTGCACAGCAACTATCTGCGCCGCAACACTGGCTTTTGCATCCACGCTACCCCTCCCACCTATCACATCCGACGTCTCATTATGGTAGTATGGCCAGTATGGAGGCACGGTGTCTATGTGCGAAGAGACAAGGATCGTGGTTGCGCGCTTTGAGCCATAGGCGAGGATGTTGTACCGGTCTTCAGATACTTCTTGCAGCTCGACCGTGAAATTTTTGGAGCGCAGGTATGACGCTAGCCATTTTCCTACGTTGAGCTCGTTTCCGGTTATGGATTCGGTTTCGACGAGTTTGCGGTGGAGGTAGAGCAGTTCGTGGGATGTGGACTCGGAGAGCTGGGGAGGGGAGGGGTCGAGAGGCGCTTGAGTGGCGGCAATGGTTGTGGGGAAAGCGAGCGCGAGGAGGGGGAGATGTCGTAGTATCATATTAGCGAAGTGGGAGAGGCAATTGAGGCGAAGAGGTGGAGGGGTGGAGCTTGAGATCTAAGCTTGGAGCATGCGGCTTGACGAATGCCGAGAGCGGGGGTTGGTGTTGAGCTTCCCCGACCACGCTAGTGTAGTAAAACAACCACCACAACAACAGGAAATTTATTTTTACTGTCTTATGAGCTTGGACCTCAATTGCTGTCAAGAGCCATTAATACTCGCAATCCACACAAGCAAGATTAAGATGTCTCCGCGACAGTGCTACGGAAAAGGTCTTTGTACAACACAATACACTAATGCGGATAACGCCAAAGAAATAAAAGAACATATTTTGTACATTATCATCTTGGATGCTTTTCCATTTCAAGGGACTATGTAGCAGCATTCCATGGCAAGAGTTCGAGGCCACCGAATTCACAACTGGTGGCGGTGACCGAATACATGTATCCAAAAATGGTGTAGTTAGAGTAATCATGCAACTTCGCTGCAATCTTTAGTCTAGATGAGGCGCTTCCAATGCACCCGCACGGCTATTTTAGGTCGTCTCGGCCTTCTCACTGCAATATTTAGCGCTTGTGGGATGTTTGCGGGTATAGTTGCGTTCGGCTTCGTGTTGCTGACTGAGACCTGATATTTTTGAGGTCGCGGAAAATTACCCAAGGGACATTTTAGCTGAAGCCACGGCGAAATGATTCTCATGGTTTAAGCCACATGTCTTTCCAGCAATTGCTTGTATTCTTCGGCCCATTCTCGAGCTGTTCTTCAAGTGGATATAGGATGTTTGAACCCGCAGTATCTGACCTTTGTAACGATACTCACTTAGTGGTCTAAGTTGAAATACCCTGCATTTCAACGTCGTCACTGACACTCTTTGCTGGCCTGCCATTGACCTTATTGCGTGTTTCCGTTTGCTTTTCAATTGTCTGATGTCCTTCGTTGCTTTGAACGGGCGATCCAGTGCGAGCAGCCCTCGCTATCGGGGCACTTGTGATAACACTGGCGGCTGAAGTCGAAGCATTGCACCTGGATTGTTCAGGCGAGGTGAAGTTGGAGCCTTTAAATGGCCTACGAAAGAAAGCCAGAAGCTGATTCAAAATCGAGAATTCCATCTTGAGTTTGATGCTGTACACTGCTGCTTTGTACGCTGTCTCGATGTCGTAGTAACCCGCAAACTCGATGCCTAAAAGCGTAAGATCGAGCATGATCACAGTAGTGTTGACCATGATAAGATGACGCAAGAGTCGTTTTCCATTGCGACCTCTAGCACCGCAATCAGAACGCAGTAGTCCACAGGTCAGGTAGATATAGAGCGAAGAGATGATTGTCTCTTGGAGGAAGAAAATCGTCATCTGGATCTTTTCGTAGACAGCAAGGGCTCTTTTGAACGACGTGGGACTGGAGGAGCTGCTTCCGTAAATCATGACATAACAAGGGACATGGCCGATGAAGGCGTCGAGAATGATCATATAGAGGATCCATCGCGCTCTTTCGGCGCGTGACCGGTATAGTAAATGTACTCGAGAGTAGAGCACCAAGGATTGCCCAGTCACCATGCCTACGTCATTAAGCAAGGTTTCGCGGTGATTGAAACTGAAACTCACAGGGCCATCCGATCATGATAAGCGTGTTGTTTAGCGTGCTTGACGATGTGAATTGATATATTCTAAGCATCTGGCCAATGGCAAAGGTCATGACACCCGCGGTGGCTACCAAGGTGGAGTAGAAGTATAACCCCCGCCATCGCTTAAAAGTTGTGAAAGCAAGGACCGTGAGTTCGAGGACGTTGTACAGTGCGATGCTGAGAAAGGCCATGAGCAGGAGGGCGACAGAGTAGTCTAGTTGAGCACGAGTCTCGAGAACATGGTTGTGGGATCGCTGCAATCGCTCACTGGAAAGACGTGATGCGGAAATACTAATAGAGTAGAAAGGTGGGAGAAGCGATATGGCCAGCAGCATCTGGAGAGGAAGAGAATCGAAAGAGAACATTATTACGGGACGCGGCTGAAACTGGACCCCATGGTGTATCTAGGGAGTGATAGGAAGTGAGAGGTAGAGAAGCTGTACAGAGAGGTGAAGAGAAGTGCGCGAGGGGGTGGCCATCGATATATCTCTCTCAGGATTGATAACGTATGATAAGACAGGCGCGATGGCGTGCGAATGGGCCACGGCAGTCAAGCATGCTGTCACGCTTCGGTCTTGCGGGGGAATTCTTGATTTGTCGTGTGCGGAAAGAGCATTTGATGCTTCGCTTTTGACGCCTGCGTATCAAGAAGGAACATTTGTGGTATGAACAAGTTGTGAGGCGATACTCGCATAATGCTAGATTTCAAAAAGTGCTCATTCAATGAAGATTTAGTCGACACTTCCAGCAGAAGTACGCTCGCGCATATCGATAAAAGTCTCAGAGAGCGTTGAAGAGGAAGAGAGCGAGAACGCAACTGTTGGCGGAAAAGTGGCAGGTGTAAGCGAAACGTGCCAACCTCCAACCCAGCCTTGCCATTAAATATATGCTGACATCCCGCATTCTTCGCACGTTCAATCCGAAATTCTCGATTTAAAACCTAACGTCGTCCGTTCTTACTTCCGGCTCGCGCACAAAACCTGCTCGACACCCTCACGCATCCAATTCTACCTATCACAATCAGCAAACAATCTCAGAAACATCTACCATGTCACCACCCACAATCTTCTCCCCCTACCGCATCTTCTTCACAACCCTCGACCCCCTAATCTGCCTCTGGGGCGCCTACATGGACTTTTTCGACCCCAAACTCGTCCTTTCATCCCATATTCCCAATCCCTCCCCGCCAGATGTTGGCCACATCATGATACTGCGTCAGCGGGGCGGTGGCATGCTTAATTTCGGAATTATCTCTTTCTTTCTCCTCCGACACACGACGGACTTGACAACATGGAGGATATGCCAGGCTGCCTTTTTGATGGTGGATTTTGCGTACTTTTGGTCCGTGTATGGGGTTCTGGAAGGGCAGGGACGGTTGGGATCGGAGAGTTGGAGGGCGGAGGATTGGGGAAGTATAGGTATCGTGACAGTTGCTACGATTATGCGGGTGGCATTTTTGATAGGAATCGGGGTTCCTAGTGGGAAGAATGAAGAGAAGAAGGCATGAATTGTTTATGTGCTACAAAAAGTTCCGATGTTAAAATCACCAAAAATACTACATGTGATACAGTCTTCAGCGCAACTCAAAAACTTGGTTACGGAAGAAAGGGAACTGGTCGTCCTTACTTCCATTGGGCACAAAAACCTTCAAGCCATCTGTCTCTTGTACGAACTCCAGCCCTTTATGCTGGCTTTGCTTTCCGTCAATGGCTTCACCCTCCTCCTGCTCAATTTCATCTTGAGCACTTTCGCCGCGCTGTGTCATGTCCCTATTGTATAACGCGATAGCTTCGCCGTCCATTACACCGTAAACGAAAGCCTCTCCCATTAGTTGGCAGTAATATTCTTTCCATACCCGTTTTCGTTCCCACTTTGGTACTGAAGGGAGTGTGCCTGGCCCAAATTTTAAGCTTCATCGTCTGAGAGAGGTCATGATGCTTACCACGAGATCCTATCCCGATTTCTATTTCCCGATTGTCGTTCCCTGCAAGCGTCGCTTGACTGTCTTGCCGAGCAAGGACCTGCTCCTCGGATGAAAAGGTTTTGTGCTTGTGTCCTTTATAGCTAAGCTTGCTACGAATCTGGTATTCTGAGCGCGTTGTATCATCCTTCGTCTCCGTATTTGCAGGATGATCCATCGTAAACAGAGGTTGTTCTTGTGCACCAGAGCCAGTATGCTCTCCTAACTCCAGCCGAGGATAAACCTCCTCGATCTGGCTTACTTCTAGCTGTCCCTCTCTTCCTTGAGTCTTTTTGTTCGATTCAATTTTTGCTCGTTCCTTTTCGACAATGTCACGCAGAGGCACACGTGGTTGTCTGCGTGTCCTATGCCTTTTCTGGGCAATTTTGCTCAAGCGTTCCAGATCTTTGCTTTCATCCTTTAGATCGTCGTCAATCTCGGTGCGATCTTTCTTCATTGGGCGTAGAATGACGGGTACACTACACCCATCCAATATGCAAACTAGGTCCCCTGTTTCGACGCCCTCGTTCACAATGCCTAGTCTACCCTTTTCTGTTTTAATCAAGGATCTATTCCAGATGACTGCTTGAACTCTTCGAAAGAACTCAGAGACAACAGAACATCGACCATGATCTTAAAGTGGATATTATCAGCTAAGTCCAGAAAAAAAAAGTCCAACTTGTGGAGGTATAATTAATGACCACAAAGAGCATTATCAAGCTTATGACTCGCTCTTGGGAACATATGAAATAGGCCTCACCTATCATGTCCGTAGTGTTGAGAGACCCTGTAGCGAGAGGACCCTTCTTGAGCGACATTTCAAATGCACGCGCGTAATATGCGGGCGGGTTTCTGCCACTCTGCCCACGATCTGCGACTAGGGTCCGCCAGAACTCGTCCCAGTGATCTTGAGTCTGTTGAGTCTTGTCTTTGAGGCCGAAAGACTGAATCTCGACCTGCGCCAGGTTAAACCAAGTTTGAGGGATGTTTCCGTTTTGTGACTGCTTCTCAACAAAAGCTACCTTGTCCAAGACAAATCCAAGAACATCTATACTGTGGTATCTGCTCCGTCTCTTGAGCCTCACTCGAGTGAGATCTGCTGACTTGTCCCCTGCTGCTTTGTAATTCCGCTGATTCAGTTCAGGAAGACCAACAAGTGGATCAGCATTTATGCGACCCATCTTTTCAACCGAATCGGCATGACGAATCATGTTATGAGAGGCTCGATAGAGTTGCGGAATCCATGAGGGCATCGTCTCAATTAAGTCGACATCTTCGGGATCGCCTGTATTAGGATTGATAGGTGTCATTTTGTCCACTTGGTTCCGAATGCGTTCTGGCTTCTTTGGCTCTGGGGCCCAAGGTCGACAGATGATATCCAGTGCTCGGGTCCTATCAGGCTGCTGGTCGATTGCGAATTGAACAAAATCGGCGCAAATATCGACATATTTCTTTGTGTAGTCAACCTCATAGGGCCGAGCTTGTAGCTTCATGCCGGACGTGATGCTTTTGAGAGCATCTGATAAATGTGAGGGCCTTCCACATGGCACAGGATTGGTGTCTTTTGCTACTGCTAGGAGAGCATAGACTATGTCTCGCGGGTTGCTAGCTTGGAACACCGAGAGCGTGGACACTAAGTGTTCGAGACTTAGCAGTGCTTGACGATTGCTCCGTCCCAATAGACCTTTGGGTGACTGCTCCCGGCCAGCGCCGTCGTGAGCATTTGGTGACTCAATCTTTGAATAGCGGAATAGAGTTCCAGTCGCATCCACCAGCAAGCTCGCACCAAGCTTCGATACATATTCAAACCACCGTGGGACATGATAGAATGAATCGTGAATCTTCATGACTTCAGAAAGCCTGTGAGTTGCAGACTCGACCGAGACGAACAACTGAACGGCATCGGCGAAATCTTGCCAGGGTATGTGCTTGCGTCCGCAGTATAGCCGGGCCTCTCTTGCAAGAGCAATTTCTTGGACGATCCATCTCCGAGAGAACCATGGACGTTTCATAAGATTGAACATTGCGGCCCATTTGGGTGCTGAGCCAGGGTTTTCGCAAAGCTTGTCGAACTCTTCTAGCTTGATGACTTCGTTTTGAATAAATTCAAACGCCATCTTGCTATCTGCATCCCCTTCTCCAAGCCAGACGCAAACGCTTTTCGCACCTCCATAAATCTCAGACATCATCGGCACTTGCTGGCTTTTTTCTTGGTTATTCTTCTGATCGATCGATATAGCATCGACCCAAATAACTCGCTCCACACGTTTCTTCCGTAAAGCTCTGAACGCACCGATCAGTGACTTCGGCACCTTAAAGTAATGTCTGATCCCGTTCTTATCGACCTTGATTTCAGCATCCCACAACAATGTACCCCATGACCAGGACAATGCCTCGTATTCGGAGGGGATGTTCCTCTCCCCAAGACCAGGGACTGTGTCCGGTTCTGCTTCAGATTGGCCGGCGATCTCCATGTTCTTGTGGCCTGGACCTCCATTGGGAATAGAGATACTAGTCGGGAACCTCGTTCTTCTTTCGCCTGTTCCGGTGTTGGACTGGCTGAGCTTGCCGCGATCTCTTAGATTTTTCTCGACTCGCCTGACATCTTCAGTATATTGTGGGTCTAGGTCGACCTCCACGATTTTGCACACAATCTCATCTTTTCGACCGCCCGGTTGTAAGAGGATCAGACGAGTGGCTCGGGGAGCGTTCAGCTCCTCGTAGATGTAAGGTTGGACAAGATCTTCGGGCTGTCCATCGGATTCAGATGACGAGCTATCGCCGTTTTGGCGGCTTTCGCTTGTTGTCATAGTGTAGCAGTGATGGTCTTGTTCGGGGGGTGGTTCGAGCTACGCAAAAGAAGCGGAGTCCAAGTACCAACTGATAGCCCCTAAACTGGTTGCTCTCGGGCTTTTATGCTTCGCTATCGCTACCATGCTTTTTCCTAGGAGTGGCACGGTGCAACTGCACATGCCGCCGAATCGTCAATCTTTGCTTCTGCAACACCACATCACGGCCCCCGCGTTTAGTATGATAGGCGCGAACTAGAGTTCGGCTCTTCAGCTCAACTAGGATAATGACCTTGATAATGCACACTTGTCGTTCTTCATCGTGTTGGACAGCCTATCTGACCGCCATGGCTGATTGATCGCTCCATCATTGGACAGCCTTGCGCGAGTGCGCTGAGTATTTCGGTAAACGGGTCGGACGTGGGGCGGTCATGTCCGAATTGGAACCTTCGATAACTTACTGGGTAAAGGCTTGTGTCTGCTCTCCTGTGTGGAAAGGTAGGTGGATCCAATGAGATAATCTCGTTTGGACGAGGTCTATGTGGTAGGTGTCACAGGTGAGATGAAAGTCAGCCGCGGGACAAGGGTGACAAGGCTGAGGAGTTGAGATTCGGCATAGCAAGGATGAGAGGATGGGGGTTACATCAAACCTTGATTGATCGCACCAGAAGAAATGACGCCATGAGGCTGCGGCGATCAAATGTGACAAGCTTTTTCGATTGCTTTAGGTAAGAACTGTTCTTACTGTCGTCCGGCTGTAGCTTCTATAGGATGTTAAGAACGAATGCAACTATGTCAACAAAATCAGGGACGAATATATTGTACGTACCATTTTAGATTCCTAGCCTATCAAAAAGATACTCGATCGTAGTTAGCCACTTGAGAGGATAATTTACAATCTTCATGGCGAGAAACACACTATTACAATGCTTATCAAAAAAGGTGATTTACATGTGCCCTACCTACTCTTTAGCGCCGTTCTAATGCTAATGCTCTTTTCGCAATCAACCCTACGATATTCCATTAAAAAACATACTAAAATTCCACGTGGAACTTCGTCCGTATCCTCTCGCCATAAAACCTGAAAAAGACGGGCACCGGGATGAGGGCAAGCGCGATGAAGCCAAGTAGACTATTTCCCCATCCTAACCCCAAGCTATCGTACATGTCTAGACCAGCAAGTGGTAAGAATGCTCCGAATATGGATCGTAGAACGGTGTTCGCCGCAATGGCGGAGGCAGCATGAACTGTGTACGCATCGACGAGGTAAGTCTGGATGGTCATCATCCCCGAAAGATTGCCGAGACCGATAAACGATGTGCCAATGATGGGTACAATCCAGTGAACGTGTTTATCCGTTGTCCACCCATAGATAAAGACCCCGATTGGCAGTAGGACTGCTCCCGGAATCGTTAGAATTAATGGAAGTCGATGTTCAGGCTTCACATTGCCTTTTGCTTGTTTTTTCTTGATGATTTTGTCGGAGACGGAGCCAAGGATGGCCATGCCGACTAGCATACCAATGCCGGCACCGAGATAGGAGAGACCAACGGCGCCTGAAGAGAAGTGGTAGACACCTTCGAAAACATAGGTTATGGTTGTGAAGAATAGATACAGGATACCATAGTTGACGGCCACGTAGAGGGACATCATGAATACGATCGGAGAAAATATGAGCATCTTCGTTGGGCGCACGATACTGCGAAGGAAGATTTCTCTGGGTGGAATTCCAGAATCGAGTTTAGAGCGTAGGTTCTGGTTTCCCGTTTCTTTCCGCAAGCGGGCTGTTTTGCGAGCAAGAATAGTGGGATGGTACGTTTCGCGGCCGATGATGAAAAACATTAGAGCAAAGGCACCGCCGAAGATGGCGAGAATCCAGAATACCCAACGCCAGCCCTTTGCTTCTACCAGGAAACCACCGCAAATAGGTCCTACTACCGGACCCAGGAGCGGACCAATAGCCCATATAGCCATGGCACCTGCGCGCTTCTCTTGGGGAAAGATATCGGCAACGGTACCTCCTCCTATTGTCAAGGGTGCTGAGCCTGCGCAGCCAGCTAAAAGCCGAAAGGCAACAAGCATTCCTAAGCTATTGCTAACGGCGCATGCGACCGTGAAGACGACGAAGAGGAAGTTACAAATGTTATAGCACCAATAGCGGCCATAAAGCTCAGACATGGGTGCAATTATGAGGGGCCCAAGAGCAAAGCCGAGAATGTAAATCGAGACAACAAGGCCGGCTATTATGTTTGACGTTTCATGGTATGAGGCCATGACTTGCGGGACTCCTGGCGCAAAGAAGGATGATGCGAGAGGACTTTCCTTCAAATTAGCTAAGTTTTCAGGGACCAGAGGAGAAACCTACGTTACGAGCGTGACCGCACCGAGGCATGCGATCAAGCCCCATTTTCGACTCTCTGGCCAATTAAGCGGATTTTGAGGGTCATCAGGGCCATCCCAATCTACAATGTCGGGGTCTACTATCGCCTCTTCTTCTAGTGTTCCTTCCAGGGTCTTGTCGGTATGTGTGGACACCGCCTCACTCTGTGGACCCTTTTCTACGTCGGCATCTGCTGAGGAGAAGGGGCCTGATTCCGAAGGAGCATCTGCATCTCGGCCCTGTTCGTACGCTTCAATTGCCTTTTCATCCTGGAGGTCCTTGGCTTCTTGTGTAGGATTAGAAAATGTCGCAGGGGTGGCCATGTCGAAACTGTGGTCTACTGTAGCATCAAGGTCAGGACACTTGCTCACACTAGAGTTACAAAAAAAGCTGGATGTGGTCCTCTAACTCTTCGATTGAAAAGAGTTGGCAACCTTCGACCAATACTGGAAGGGCGAATCTCACCAGCTAATTTGCCATCTAAAGCAGTAGCAAAACTAAACGTAGAATTTCAGAGAGTTTGCGGGTTAGAGGATTCAGTATTCGACTGAAGAGACGAAAGATAAATAGAGGAAAGCGTGAGATAAAATGGAAGCCTAAGCTGGGCGTCAGCGAGGCAACTCTATTTTCTAGGGATCTTCTCCATTTCTCTTTAAGAACCCTGGAATACGGAAGCGACAGGATCCCGTGCCGACGCCGATGCGTCTATCGCCATGGGGGGAACCAAGCTTTACCACCAGTCTGAGGCGTTCGAAGCTCGCAACCCTTTGGGGAAAGGTCCGCGAACTTGATTGCCACTTGATTGGCGAAGCTTTCCGGCCATGGCGCACTAGCTCTGCTTCAGGCTGGCAGAGTCGCAAATGCCGACGTCGGGGGGTAGGCGTGGACATAAAAGTACGGCCGATACGGACATGGAGGATCGGAGGGTGCTCTGTCGGCTGCCAGCCGAGTTCAGAGCTCAGCGCTTAACCCGAGTAATTGCTTGTAGCCCGCGGAATCTCCATGGGATTCTTCAACTACGTGCAACAAATCCAGTCCTAAACAATCACATTTCTATACTTTCCAAAGCGGCTTAGATTCAACGTCGCGTTTAGTACTGGTTCTCAAGCGAAACTTTTGTTGCAGCGAAATTTGTGGTACGATGCACCAAACTCGCATTTGTGGAGGGCCTAACGGAATACGAACGCGAGCCCTGAGCGATGGCGCGCACGCACAGGTCATCAGGCGGTGATGCCATTTTCATCTATCTATCTTGTGGAGGGACAGCCATTCCAGTGAAATCCTAGCACCGTGCTCTGCGATCACCCATCAGCGTCATCATCGGAGGAGAGTCCATCCTACTTAGCTCGCGTTTCCCCGCATTGCTCGGATACCCCCGCAACGCGGGGTTTGTTCGCTGCGAAGGTAAGATTCTAGTACTATGGCTCGTGACCTCTGCTTTAAAGTGTGTGTTTGTATGAGAAAAGCCTCGAAGCAGTAAAGCAGCGGCTTCGGATCAAACGAAGTGGTGTCGAAGAGGGCGCGGTTAAAATGATCACATGTACAGTAATTGTGTCCTCCCTTGGAAGGAACGGCTGAAGTATCGACGTAAATGAGTTTGCAACCAACATAACGAAGAAATGAGGATATTTCAAGGACGAGCTCCCGGAGAATCTGGAGTGTTTTATACCGTGTGCTTCATGAAATTGAGATCAAATAGATGCGATCTGGATCACGCACATGGCATCCCTGGACATCCGCATCAACGGGTATATATTAAGGTACTCTTGCATCATTTGAACTTCTAGACCTGCGATAGGTCTTCCAATAACTGCTCTTCACTTTTATTTCTAGAAGCCCGAATCATACCTAGTTCACCGAACGTCTTAACATCTGTTTTCTCGCTATTACCAAATGTAGGCTAGTTGGCACGAGCCCCCAATCCACCTCCATCCCTAACAACTATACATTTAAGAAAGACCACCTCGAAATACAACAATCGTACGCAACGACATTCAGCAAGCCAGAAGTTGTCCTAGTCTATGGAACCTAGGAATGACTGAATTGCATTTTTGAAATTGGACGTCGTCGGATATATTTCTATATATGTACAAAATTTAGCATGTTTAGAATCGACCTGTTTATATAAGCGGACTAATGTCCTTTACCATATCGTGCAGTATAACAAGCTCGAAAAATATTCACGTGCAATAATGATTCCAACTCCCATACTTTCTACTTGATAGTTTCGGAGTCAACTATCACCTAGTAGGGATGTAGTTATGCATGCTATCTTTATCGTCAATGAGCGGTAATTTCTTGAAAACTCCCTACCCTCCGACCTTCGAATCTTCCAACTCTACCCCTATCAGTGACATACCCAACGTTTCGTCAACATCGTTTGGGGTCTTCCCTGAAACAGCTAGGTGTAACCGTTGGTGCTTACAAAAGTTGCCGCTAACACGCACACAGGAAGCCTTACGAAACATCTATATAATTCAGTCGTAACCAACATCTAGCTAACACCTCGTGAAGCTTTACATTTACCTCCAGAATTGACGACACTTGTTTATGAACAAAAGATTTCTAGAGATTAGACGGATCTTCTACAATGGCAACTAGGAAACCAACAATCGTCATATCTCACGGCTCCTATCATACACCGGCACCATACGCAGGATTGCGCCAACTTCTAGAGAAGCAAGGCTTCGAAACACATTGTCCACATTTACCCACCGCAGATCCAAAATATCTGGTCGCGGATCCTAACAACCCCTCCTTCGAACAGCCTGCCCCTCCAGCGGGTGAACCACAGCACACTCAGGACGCAGAAGTTCTTAGCAAGCTGTTAGAGACGTTGATTGAAGACGAAGGTAAAGAGGTATTGCTAGTTGCGCATTCAAGTGGCGGATGGACGGCCACGGAATGCTCGACGCCGCCGTTACAGCGGAAGCAGAGGAGCAAAGAGGGAAAGAAGGGAGGCGTGATGGGCTTGTTTTACATGTCAAGTATTTTGGTCACGCCGGGCCAGAGTCCGACCTCGCTTTTCTCGAAGGCGTCCGAGCTGCCGGCTGAAGCTGAAGAAGGGAAACCATCCCAATGGTTTACACTCGTGGTAAGTTCCTTATATGGAAGCCATTTTCTAAGATTCCTAATAGCGAAATAGCCAAACCGTAGCTTGACGAGAATCAATGAGCCACTGTATTTTTTCTTTCATGACATACCCAAGGAAGAAGGGGAGAAGTGGGCCTCGGGATTGACTGCTTGTCCTTTCCTGATGTCACCCTTGACAAATGATGCATATTCGGCATTGCCCTGTGCATACATGGTTTGCGAGGGTGATCGTGTCTTACCACAGATTTTCCAGGAATTGATGATAAAATCTGCGGAGGATATTAGTGGGAAGAAGATGGATGTGTATAAATGTGCTGGAGGCCATGAAAGTTTCCTGAGCTATCCAAATGTTTATGTCGACAGTATTCTCAATTTTGCAGAGAAGTGCGCATGATGTAGATTAGGTGGAGAGTAGTATTCGCACGTGTTTGCAGCAAATTAGGTTGGCTGGAGACCGAACTTTATTTCATGAGAAGCCAAATATGCTTACTACCGCGCCTCTACCATGAAGAGAATTCCCACAGAATGCATAAGACCGGGTCGCGCCTGGACCGTTTCTCGTCGCGGTATCATCGCTTTCATCCTCCACGTCACCACCTCCTCTACAACTCTCTATCTCAGTCTCCTGGCCTCACGCTCAGACTCGAGTAGGCAAAGGATGTCGTTCTCGCGGACTGCCCAATCAGTTAGCCTCGGCATTCCATGCTTCTGCGCGTGTGTAATCCGTACCTGGGCCCTTGACGTTACGGATGATGCTTCGGGTTGTGTCGTCCATGAATTCGACGCGGCACTGGGTAACACCACCGCGAGAGCCTGCCCATTGTCAGCTGCTATCCATCTGCCGTCTCCATCTCTCCCCCTGATCCTGCTTGCATCGGGCTTCATTGACGTACCGGTACGGCCGAGGACGCGGGTGACCTTGACGAGCTTGACGGGGACCTTGGCGGTATCCATGGTTGTAGTCTGCCTGGATTAGTCGCTGGTAAAGACGGGTGTGTTCTTCGGAGACTCGTACAGGTACTTGGGATGTCGATTGACCGTGTCGTGCTGGAGGTGCGTAGAGCTGGCAGGTGATTAAGCGTCGGCGAGGTTGGCTGTCAAAATCTATGTGCGAGCACCGCCGCAAGCGAATTTTCCGTTCCGCCGCCCGTTACCGCCTTTGTGAGCAGCGCTATTCCTAAAGTGGTCGCTAGCGCGATACCGCGGGGCAGCTGCATGGCGGCGGGCCTGAGCCCTGATTGGAGCGTCATCCATCAAAATTCAGTCCGCATATCGGCCCTTCAACTCACATCATATCTGACCCTGCAAGCTCTGACTGGTACGCGTGATACCTTATACAGCAGATACGTATAGCTTGCAGCTCCAGCTCACCCTTGTGCAGGCCTGATTTGCCATTGGTCTTCCGGAAGAAGCAGCATTTCCCCTCCTCGTCCTGTAGACTCATCGGCTGCGCGACCTAATCCTGCACACATCAAAACGACACATCTACCCACTACGCGTCCCGCGCACAACTGCAGTCTGCACCTGTGTTCGATTGCTCGACCAATACCCTGGGCCCAATTAGAGAGCCATACGTGGGCACCCGTGCAAGCTTTGCATCTGCAATAACCCAAGATTGGCGAGTCTTGACTCTACCGTCCGCCCCTCGCCCAACGCACCCCGGACCCCGTCTACTTTAAGTAGGATGGATCTGGTCAACTCGTACGTAGACCCCTCTCAACCCCTTCTCTACTACCATGGGCGAGACGACCTCCACAAATGGTGTCAATGGTGCGAATAGCGAGGATGCCAGTGGACAAAGACCCCGCCATGGAAGCTTTCGAAGTTTGCCCTTACAGTCTAACATTTTGGGGGACAGTCTGAATGACCGGTTGCTCTTCGCAGTGCCTAAGAGTATGTTCTTTCTACACCCATCTCTTATCTCAGTGCTAATTGTACGCTTCAGAGGGCCGTCTCCACCAAGCCTGCCTAGACCTCCTTCATGGCTCAGATATCCAGTTCCACCGCCACTCACGACTCGACATTGCCCTCGTTAAGAACCTCCCGCTCGCCCTAATATTCCTCCCCGCCGCTGATATCCCTACCTTTGTGGGCGAAGGCCGAGTCGATCTTGGTATAACTGGACGAGACCAAGTCGCCGAGCATGAATGCATTGCGCCTCCGACAGCTACTACCGGCGTTGAAGAAGTTCTAGACCTAGACTTTGGCAAGTGTAGGCTGCAAGTTCAAGTGCCACAAAAAGGAGAATTGACGAAACCGGAGGATTTGATCGGAAAGAATGTCGTCACCAGCTTCACCAACCTCACAGAGCAGTACTTTAGGAAACTCGAGTCTCAACAGGCTGGCAGCACCGCAAATGGAGAAGCAAATGGAGAGTCAAAGCTGAAGACAAAGATCAAGTTTGTCGGTGGAAGTGTGGAAGCTGCATGCGCACTGGGCGTCGCAGACGGCATTGTTGACCTCGTCGAGTCTGGAGAGACTATGCGCGCTGCTGGCTTACACGCCATATCTACAGTGGTAGATTCAAGTGCTATACTTATTAAGTCAAAGCACCCGTCCGATCCCAAGCTCGTCGATTTGATTACTGCCCGGATAAAGGGTGTTATCAGTATGTCTACCTTTGGCACATGAGAGCCATCTATCCTCAATCTCTTGCGTGAAACTAATTTAAAGCAGCTGCCCAGAGATACGTGCTGTGCACCTACAACATCGAGCGCCCGAAACTCGAGGCCGCCTGCAAGATTGCGCCCGGAAAGCGCGCAGCTACCATCAATGCCCTGGAAGAAGAAGGCTGGGTTGCTGTCCAAGTCATGGTCGAGCGAAAAGCTATCGCTGTCGTCATGGACAAGCTCACAGAGGCGGGCGCTTGCGATATCCTCGTTATGAAAATTGACAATTCGCGGACCTGGTAAATCGATAAAAGCAAAAGGCCTTAGATATATGCTTGGGGCAGGACGGGTATAGGCGTTTCTTGATGCATTCTGAATATTTGGGATTTTCTAGAACACAAGTTGCACATGATATAGACTAGTCATTTATAATTTTATAAAAGAATTCATTCGAATGTGAACGACACTCATTCGCATTCCTTGAGGCCCTGATCCCTCCTCCTAGAGTCACACTGATAAGTTAGACAGCCCTCAATATGGCTGTAGATAGATCTTTCCGTAGTCTACCATTTCCCGCCACTTATCCGCATCCATGGATGGCTTGCGATCACGTGTCTGCTTCCACTATGGAGCAGGCGTCGCTCCAGGCCACAGGTGGCCTCTCATCCCCATTCTTTGTCATAGCTGTGTCTTGGAACATCATCAAGAATATTCACCGCCGCGGTAGACAACCTCAGAAACTTCTTGACCGCTCGTCTCGCGTCTTCATACCCGCCATCGCCCAGCGCGCTCGGACCTTGCATTCCCCAGCCGTCACCCGCTTAGACGAACAAGCCTCGATCCCTTCACCTCGAAACGTTGCGAATCCCAGGGTCCTGATAAGCCTCCAGCTGGCGTCTTCCTCGCCGAAGAAGATACTCAATCGTGCCAAAGTCCCTCTTGCTAAGATCGATGTGTTGACGGAATTCCATTCTACATGTGGAAAGGCTATCAACGACAAGCTGGTACGATTGACACGGTAAAGAAAGGTACACTCACCTCACAAAGTCGCGGAAATTCTCCCGTGTATCCTGAAACCTGTCAGCACGTGTACGGTGGCGAGTATGATGTCTCAGAGTGGGTGTTTACAGCAGGCTTCTCCCTCACAGCTCTCAAGCACTGTCGATAGAGCGCAAGCACGCTCCTCTGCAGCCCTGAGCCTTTCGCCATTGTCTTGCACTCCCTTCGCCGTTGGATTCGACAAGGTGTCGTAGATGAATGATATCATGTGAAGTTTGCTCGGACTGGCAATGACAGCGGCAAATCCAGCCAGCCATCACCGATCCGAAAAGCCCCGGCCCAGTTGGGACCGTGCTCGCCAGGAACGCTCGTGCCGAGCAAGCTAGTGGCGTCTCAGCAAAGTCAATTATAACCTCAAGCGTTCTTGATTGTGTTCAGTGCGAGGGCATGTGGATGATGCGCACATTGTGCCTCATGGTAAAGTGGTTATGACAGAAGTGGAAGGCTGGTATCGGCTCAACGGCGCAGCGGCAGCTATGCTGCACGCCCCGCCTAACGTACATATTGCCAACGCATCGCAGCATTCTCAGCCTGCTGGAGGTTATTTAAGTTGCGTAGGGTCCCAGTGCCGGAGTTCTTCTTGGTCCCATGTTTGCTTTGCTTTTGACTAGCATGTGCTGCGTCCTCGAAATGACGATTGTGAAGTTGTTGCCTTGATAGGCGAGGTACTAGAGAGGGCAGTAGTTGCGAACCCGCGCATGGTTCTACTTGGCAGAAGTGTTCACTAGAAGATGATGTATTGACAGCGCATTTCACCTAAAGTGACGACCAATTTAAGAGAATGACGGTAATGAGATTTCCTATGAATACAAGACTGAAGAGCCGCATTGAAATGATAGTTGGTGGGAAAGATGCCAAGAAAGAGAGGTTCACGACGGAATGTCTGCTCAGCAGGATGTCAGGCGTATGTTCGGAGACGTAGGGGGAGAACGAATGATTATAAGACGGAGTATGAAAGGGAAGAAGAAATGACAGAGTTACAGAAAGCAAGCTCAACAAAACCAAACGTAGACCAATGACCAAGAGGAGGAAATATTGCCTAGCGACACCGACCCTGCAGTGGTCAAACTTGACTCCCAGAAATACGGCAAGCGCTCACTATCAGCGAGTCGCTCTCTTCAGCATGTCAACTCGTGACAAACTGAACCCTCACGATCACCGATCAACCGCGATAGCGTTGTTCGAAGCCGCTTATCTCGGTATTTGCACGGTCTCGATCATAGAGGTAATAAGCGGAGTACGGGTGCGGCGAGACGGGTTCTCTTCCTTCGTTCTGACCTTCGACGGATTCTTCTGCTGTTTCTTGCGAGTGCTGGGACGGAGTTCTAGGAGGTGGAAAATCAGGGGTGGGCGTCGTACTACGGCCTCTCTCGCCATTATCATCGTCGTCAGAACCATCGACGGTGGTATTGGAGTGCGGCGGTCTTCCAGCAAAAGTGTTCTCAGTACTAAGGCTTCGATTCCCTGCCGCTAGTCAGTAAATGGATCTCGAAACGCGATGAAAGATGCACTACAGAAGGTCGACGGGGTAGCCACTCTCCGGGTATTTTATTCCTAGCTTCGCTGCATTGTAACTGAAGCCGTTGTATACCATCCAGCGATGAACGACTTCTATGAGAGAACCCCAGAGTGCGCTTCAGATCGATGAGTTCGAGCTAGAATAGCCTGCTCAACAAGACTTTCGATCGCCAGTGATGAGGAAAACCCCACGCAAGTCAAAGAGCTCCCGAAGCGGCAGCAGAAAACACTCCTATGCATATAAACTGGACAAGCACGTACCTTCACTCCGTCTGCGTCGCCTGCGATGTCGTAAAGCAGGGTCTTGGGGGGGTAGAGGAAGACCGAACGTCTGAATATGCATCCCGTAGTGTGACCGACTCGGAGTTGGCGTAGTAGGCAAACTGCCAAGCGTAGGGCCACGGGGCACGGTATCTGACGCATAGACGCCTGGCTCAGCCTGAGAAGACGAGCCAGGCTGGCCGACTGTGTCCTCTCCCTCGCTAAATTCCAGGTCTCGGGGGTAGGACTCTCTCCGAGATCTGAACCGGCCCCCAACACCAGCAAGAGTGGATTCAGCCCCTTCGTTGTGATCCGGTTGCGGAGTCGTTTCGCGGTGATAATGCTGAGTGCGTTCACGAAACCTGGCGTAGTCGTTGATGGAGTCCTCTGAACATGGAGCCATGGTTTTGGGTGTAGAACGTTGATGCGGGAAGAAAGCGCGAAAGGGGTATCGTACATCGACAGCGAAATTGATGTAGGGAATGACGGTGACCAATCGATGCGCAACTAAAATACACGAACCAGGAAGGAATGTCTTTTGCCAGCAAATGTGAAAGATGCGATGCTTCTCAGGGCTCCAGAGCGAATATTCGACGTAAAGTAGGAACTTAAATATGGGATGAGTGATACATCAGAAGTACAAGAGCTGTGTTTATCTCGGAGGGAGAAGCAATTGAGGTGGAAATAGTGGCCTGTGCTTGGGTGAATGATTGGAGATTCTTCGGTACCACCCACACAGCACTTACGCCACAATTTGGAATGCGAGGCAACGAGCAGGAGGCGGACGTTGTGGCTTGCGTGCCCCTAGGAGAGAATATCACGCGATGATGTCCAGCTTCCCTTCTAGTAGCGGCGGCCTCCAGGTTTAAGAGCCGACAACTAGAGCCTACTATGGTATCCGATGCGCAAACGCCTTGTACAAAGGTTCAGGCACCCTCCTTTGCGTGGCTTGACAGAAACCCTCGACCTTTTCGGCGCTGAGTGGACTAGATGTCGGATGCCGGATTAGTCTAATGGAAGCGAGGTGGGAGTGAGGAGATTAACGCCGAATAGTTGCATTCAGTGGTCATTGTTGAGACGGACTACTGGGAAATGTCTACCAATCGTTCGCAGGTGTGAGACGTAGGGCAATTTAGGACATGCGCCTTTCACCCCAGTGCTCTGGACCCTACAGGCGCCTCCAGGCAAGGGGCCCGGCAGAATGGTCCCCTTTGATGAGCTGGGTCCGCGCCATGTGATATGAAAGAGTGGTATCAGCAAGCAGGAGCACTCAGCAGACCGCAACATAGGCCACAGAGATACTTCAACCAGACTAGTAGCCCTGGCTGGCTGCCCATTCACGAGTGCTTATTTGGGTCTTCCTGTGGCGCAGGAATGGCTAATGAGGCATCTTTGCGCGAGATCAGCATGGTAGCTGTTCCGGCAATTGTTGATGGGATCAATCTTTCCCATGAGCCTGTTCTGTGGACCGGCATACGGCCGATGGGGCACCAGATGACCCTGCCTGTAGCACCAAGCGGGACTGAAAGGTGTGGTAGGGGAAATGAAATGACCAAACTCTCGTGTCCGGCCCGAGGACGGCCCTCAGGACCAAAATGAGCGGGAGACAAGCTACGGCCCGCCGCACCGGGGTGGTGGGATGCGCCTGATCAGTCTCAGCCCGTAGAAGTGCACTTGGAAACGGTGGAGCGGTCGCATAGGCGAAGCCCAGGAAGAGACCGTTGAATCGTAGGCCAATGATGATGCAACCCTCTCGTTTGCCTTAACGGATCATCCTAGCGCTGACTCAAGCGATATTTTGTTGTTTGAATGCATATCCAGGGGAGAATCCTTCCTTGGTTGCTAGAAACACAGAAAACTTCTGCATTTTGGCAGACCAGATCACTCTCAGTTTGCATGAGTGGCGATTTGAGTGCAAGGGAAGAAGATCCCCCGCAAATGATACACCGCAAGATCGCGCTATGCAGCCTCTTCACCGGAAATACAAGCCTCTGCAGATGCAGACAATTCTCCTTCTCAGAGACTGGTGGGAGGGGGCGCCTGTACCAACTTCATTGGGTAAATAGTCGAGGACGTCGAGCTAGGTGCCGCCGCGTTGAGCCCCGAAGCCCTATGTAGCGTAAGCTTGCTGTGTGTTGGTGCTGTTACACGATCGCAGTCAGGGGCTGGAGATTCACTGCGTATACGCCGCAATCAGGTGGGAATGCCGATTGGGCATGTAGCAACTCTTGGCTTGCTTGTATATGCGGGTTCTTAGTTCACATGTACGTAGAGAACAGCCAACCACGTAACAGACCGATATGCACAGCCAACTGTTGCGCCACATGAGCATTGTCCGTATTAGGTTTTATAAGTGATCAAGACATTTTGTCGAGAGAGCAACAGAGCGACTAAAGCAACGTTTTCAGGGGTGTGAGCACCAAGAGCCAAGGAGTTGAAGGACAGCAACCTCACCAAGTCCTCCTTCCTCGGAATACCTCGCGCTGTACAAAGTTCGCTAATGCTGAGAATGGGTGCAATGACGAAGCGAAACAGTGAGCTTGGCGTGCAGTGATTAATCATTCAGTCCCATGGCCAAACTGTGACGAGGGTGGTTTCCAGCCACAATACTCTACACTCGCATTCGCCTAACTCCGGAGTGTGGTGGGGTATTGAGGTGGCAAAATGACTGTGATGTCGATGGAAATCTAGGATCATCTCAGCCTTACCAACGCACTGTGCGCAGATCGGAACAATGCCCCGCAGCAGTGCTGGTCCCAGATGTAAGTCATGTGGCAACTTGATGAGGTTTGTCAACTTGTGCGCAACACGGCGTACACTACGATGTTAGAGGGGTAACTGGAAAGGAGGTGAGCGATCACGTCAAGTCTGGAGGTGTGGAGATCGACCGGTGAGAGTCGTAGTGTAAACATGGGAGGGGACGGCCGATCCGGTTGGCTGAATGCGTCTGCCACTATACGTTCTGGACAGCCAAGCACCTTCTCTGCGCTATTTAGAAAAACCTCTCTCATACACCGACTTTAATCCGGACCTCTCACGGCGTGCAGGGTTGGATCAACCTCGTATCACAAATGGCGGCCGCGAGGCTGTAGTCGCACTAAACGAAAGGTTGAACACGTGCGTGGTTGCACGTTCGCTGCCTTGCAGGGCGGCTTGATTGAAGAAAGTTGTGTCTTTTGAAGTCCCGGAAACGCCGAACCGTCCCAATGCCGTGCCCCTGGATCTAAAACAGCCGCGAGAATGGGATGAGAGCCATTAGGCGGTGCCGTTCGTGCCCAGGGTTGCCCGTCTCTTCTGCACCGCAGTCGCTAACTCCTCAAGAACCTTCTCCGTATCTTCCCAGTTGATGCATGCATCGGTAATACTCACACCGTATTTTAGTCCGTCTCTGCCTTCTTTGGGTACTTTCTGGTTGCCTAGAATTCCAGGTTAATCCGGCGTCCTGGTATGTGCGCTGGGTAAACTCACCTTCGTTAATGTTGCTCTCGATCATGACGCCCATGATCGCCGTCTCGCCGGCTGCGATCTGCTCGGCTATGTTATGGGCGACCTTGGGCTGGTTGTTGTGGTTCTTCTCGGAGTTGCCGTGGCTGCAGTCTACCATCAACCGCGCATTGAGGCCCTTGGACTCTAGCTTCTCCCGTGCATCCTTGATGCTCTTTGAGTCATAGTTTGTGCCCTTTTTACCACCACGCAGAATGACGAAGCAGTCGTTGTTTCCGGTAGTGCCTACTATTGCAACCACACCGGGCTTGGTGACTGACAGGAAGTGGTGCGGGTGCTTCACGGAGCCAATAGCATCGATTGCAACGTCTAGAGAGCCGTCCGTGCCATTCTTGAAACCCACAGGGAAGGACAAACCCGAAGCCAGCTCGCGATGGAGCTGAGACTCAGTTGTTCTAGCGCCAATTGCTCCCACACTCAGCAGATCAGCCAAGAATTGGGGAGAAATTGTGTCGAGCATTTCGCTCGCAATGGGCATGCCCTTCTCGGTCAGATCGACGAACAATTGTCTCGACACGCGCAGGCCCTTGTTGATCTTGAAGGTATTATCAATGTCCGGATCATTGATCAGACCCTTCCACCCCACGGTTGTTCTAGGCTTCTCCAAGTACGAGCGCATGACGATGAGGAGGTCATCCTTGTATTTTTCTTTCAGCTTCAGCAAGCGGTCGCAGTAGTCAAGAGCTGCCTGAGGGTCATGAATCGAGCAAGGACCAATGACGACTAGTAGCCGTCGCTGAGCATCTGTGCCGTGGGCAACCTCCACTGCCTCGTTGCGCCCGGCGACGACCGTCTGCTTGGATTTGACTGACTGGGGAATTTCGTGCTGGAGGAGGTCTGGAGGGGTTAAGGGATTGTAGCCCCGAATGCGCCAATCCTCGGAATTCTGCGAATCGCCGACCGACTTGTTCTCAATATAGAACTGGGTACGGGTCAGTTTTTACTCTTGTGGCCATGATGCCGCAGTACTCTGCGCTTACAGTAGACATGGTACCAATTCTGGATGCGCCCAAATTACTCCAAACACTAATCAATGCAATTGAGCAGTAGCAGTTCAGTGGGTATCGTAGTCTTTGGGGAGCTTCACGTTGAGCGGACGCGGGGCCTCTTATGAGTCGAGCATTCGTAGGAGATGCCGCGAGTCGGGGGGCCTCTGATTGGCTGACGCAGAAGGCGGTAAGAACATTTTTCTTTGGCCACCCGCCTGTTTTCATATGGGCGCACGTCTGGACCCCTCCATCGGACCACCAATGGTCACAATGGACGCCTCGGCACGAAATGAGGCTCTAATAGCCTAATTGCGACAAGTTATCCATTCCGACTGGCTCTGGGCCGATGCTGCTTGACCAAATGGGCCCGGAACGTATGGCGGAGACTGTTTCAACACGAAGCTCACTTTCGCAGATCACCATATCATTCTCTGCAAGATCAGGGTATTTCCAAAAGGAGAAGCAAGATAGAGAAGGCAAATCATATATCAATCGATCTTTGTCCCTACCTATGTCGGACGACTAAGTTGTCATGTTGCGAATGTGTAGAGAATGCGATCACAGGCTAACAAATTCGCCAAATACGTCACTAGGATGGAAGCTCCATTGCGCATCTGAACAATCTACAACTAACCTTCAGCGCCTTATCCACCACCAGATTGGCAACACCATCATGGCTCTTGATTATGCTTCTCTGTCAGAAATCCCCATCAGCTATGCCTCCTGCTCACTAGGACCCCCCTCAGACCCACCCCCGCTCCTCGACCGCCTAGATGCCATCTCCACTGCCGGCTTCGCTGCCATCGAACTCTCGTTCCCCGATATTCTCTCCTACGGCAAGAGCCTCCTCGGCCACGAGCCCAATCCCAAAGCTTATGAGGAGATCTACAAAGTCGCCGCCGCTGTAAAGCAAGAATGCGAGAAGCGCAAGCTGGGCATAATGATGTTACAGCCCTTCTCTAATTTCGAAGGCTGGAAGGAGGGCTCTGAAGGCAGAAAGGGTGCGTTTGAACGCGCAAGGGGATGGATCGGTATTATGCAGGCTTGTGGGACGGATATGCTGCAGGTGGGGAGCTCAGATACACCACTAGAGAAATTGGATCTGAGCAAGGTGGTGCCAGATTTGAGGGAACTGGCTGACATGCTGAAGGAGCACGGATTCAAGCTTGCGTATGAAAACTGGTGTTGGAGCACACACGCGCCGGATTGGAAAGACGTATGGAAGATTGTCAAAGAGGTCGATAGACCGAATATTGGCCTTTGCCTGGATACATTCCAGAGCGCTGGCGGTGAATGGGCGGACCCAATGACCGAGTCCGGACTGCTTGAAGACGTCTCCAAGATAGAGCTGATCCACAGGTTTTCGCGAAGTCTTGAAGATCTTGCTAAGACCATTCCGAAGGAGAAAATTTACCTCCTCCAGATCAGCGACGCATACCGAGTTCCAGAACCCTTCAGTACCGAAGCCGATGATCAAGGCCTACGGCCTCGGGGAAGATGGAGTCACGATTTCCGACCTCTTCCGTACAATGGTGGGTATCTGCCTGTTGTGGACGTTGCGACAGCAGTGCTTCGCACCGGCTTCAGAGGCTGGTTCAGCTACGAGGTGTTTGATGCTGGTGAAGAGGGCAGAGGTCGGAATGTTGATATTGTAGAATATGCCCGGGCGGCGAGCCATGTGCATGCTAGGCTCATTGCAGAGTGTGCTGGTAAGAAAATTCGTCTCACAGATGAGACAAGAGTCATGGAGCGATAGAACTGCGGAATGAACATATTGATGTGTGAAGATCCTGAAGCCGCTCCTCATGGACTATACGAATAAAGATAGTTCACGAAAATAAGGAAGCGTATAGTGAGATGACTCAAATAAGATGAATGAAAACAAAACTATGAATGCATGAGTATCATGATAGAACACCGAGGGATCCCTTTTCCGCCAGTCCTCCTTCCCTGACCTTCACATGAATGACTTACCTTACCCTTTCCACATCGTTGTTACTTCAATACGTACAAATCGAAGTTGGCATTTCAGTCGTAGACATCGTATCAATTCGTGTCGGCAAAGTCGTCATAAGAGCAACTTCGGCACTCAAAACCATCACAAACGTCTGCCCAAACGTCAACTTCTTCTCCTGTTGTCTATTCACCTAGAGTCAGCGAACGCCAACAATCTAGCACTCTTCCCCCTTTCCCCCGGGATACGGATAAGGACAGTACCCAGTACTCTTCGGCTGATCATCACTCCTTGTTTCACTCCCACTGCTACTCGCCTTCTTCGTTCCCGTACTCAACGTCGTGGAGCCCCCTCCGCAGTGGACCCCCGGGTAAGGATACGGACAGCGCGGGTCTTCTTCAGGTACAATAACCGTCTTCACGCTACTTAGACTTTCGGAATGCGACCTTGGCGAAGTTGTAGGCTTTGGCGCATTAGTAGAGTGTGACTTCTTGGAGGCTGACGGAGGGTTAGGCTTGGAGCTTACTTGGGCTGCCGGGGTTGAGCGCGCAGCTATGAACGTTTTGGTAGCTGAAGAATTGATTGGATCGGTGTTACTTGAATGTGCTTCTCGAACATCTATGGTATGTAACATGGCTGTGTTCAATATCGTAGGCTGCGCGTTTCTTGTTGATAGGTGAGACATTGTCCGTTTGATTTTGAGACCTGAGACGACGGCTGTTGAGCCAGAGAGGTGAATAGGGATAACAACGACTGCTGGACTAGTCGATGGAGTCGTGGTACTTGAAGGAAGGGGGGCTGAATTTCGATGTGGCGTTCCGACAGACTTGGTCGCAGAGGAGAATGTAAGCTTGCTGGTGTGGTGTGTCTTTGGAAGGGGCATTGAGTTTCTATGGGCCGTTCCTACAGGTTTAGTCGTGTAGTTCGAATGGGAAGCTGCGCGTGAGGCATGAATGCTTGAGTTAGGAGCACTGAATGGCCGACTAAGCGTGGAATTAGTGCTAAACGTAGGTAATGGACGTCCAGAAAGTGTAGGAACAGCGTCTTGTCCTGAAGAAGCTGGACTCTTGCTCGCTAATCTCCTCATTGAAGATGTTGAGGGCAAGATGTTCGGGCCTGAATACCACACTGGCGATGTAGGTCCTGAGACTACAGGGTCTGACCCAGTGACTAGCGACGAAGGCATTTTGGTGACCGTGCGAGTGATATCCACCGTGTTAGTGGAGAGAGGTGTCGGTGTTACGGTTGTGTACTCAGTAACAGTGACAATTACTCGATTAAGACGGCATCGTGTTGAGATTGGAAAGTCTTTTGCATTGCTGGAATTGCCGTTGAGATAATTGAATTGCTGGTTCATGGACGGAGACGAAGGCCTGGCTGAAGGACTAACGGTAGTGTAGCCTGTGGCATTGGGGAGAACAATGCTGTGAGTTGACGTGACACAACGCTTTTCGGCCTCACTAGGCGCTCTACTGACAGCACGGGTAAAGTTTCGGACAGGTCCATGCACGATGGTGGCAGCGGACACCATTTGAGCTGCTAGAAGCGCTGTTGCAGCGACGTACTGCTTCATATCTGATCTTTTCCTGTTTGATTTTGTCTAGATTGGTTTCTTCGTGTCTGAAGGTCCAGTGATATATAGAAATATATGGTATGTATGGACAGGAAATCAACAATTAGAGATAATGTTGGTAGTTTTTGCTACGGAAGGCAGACATTAAAACTGATTGACACAAAGGATGCTCTATGAGGTGCCACCTCTTTGTCATCTACTTTGAAACAAAGGGGATCAAGGAGTTGGTGTAAGGCGTAGCAAATAATAACCATGTAGAGACAATGCCACTACTTAGATATAAAGAACGAGTGAAATCGATTAGTCAGAACTGGGCCTGTGTAATTAGGACAGTAGGAGGGACAGCATGCATCAAGGTACAAATCTTGTTGTAAAGTCCTCTACATCCAGAAATATGCCCCCACATTTAGTCCGCAAGGAGAAGAGTCTCGCTCACACAAGCGGTTCTGTAAATGAGTGCACCCAGCCAGCCACGCCTCCTACCCAAGCGCCACCTCTCGGCAGCACTGGGTTGAAGACTGACCAGCAGTGGGATTAGATTGCTCTTGCGCATTTGTCCCGAGGGATACAGACCATGCTAGCCATGGAGGCGCGACAAGCACGTCTGCGGATCTGTTCGACTGCGCTGAGGAGGGACTATGAGAGTCGAACTGTTTGCGCGTTTGTAGGGAGACGGAAGAATGTCGGCCCGATAGTGAAGTGAAAGAAGGTATTATAGAGGATGTCATGGAGAATGAGAGGGGTAAAGGGAAAGAAGTCTATGCTCTGGTATTACAATAACCTACCGCTGTCTAATTGCGCCGGCCGATGCGTGAGTTGAGTAGTATACATATGCTTTACATGATCAAGTAGGTTATACACACGTCGAAGCTTACGCAGCAGTGGCAGCCTCTTCAGGCACCTGCTGTGTCATCTCTTCAATCTTTTCCGCCATGTGCAGATCCTGCACCTCCCATCCATTCTGCTCATTGACCCAATCTTTCTTTTCACCGAGCACGGCAATGCTACCGTCCGCTGCACGCTGGACTAAGAACTCATCTGCAACCCGCTGCACATCTCCTGCGGTAACATCAAGGAGACGCTCTCTCCTGGTCTGAAGCATATCGTCGGTTATGCCGGACAAGAAAAGTCTCATTCCCTCCTGGCTCACGGTCTGAGGGGCATCATACCCTTGGAACACGCTGAGCTTTGCTTCTTCTAGATCTTGAGCGGTAAAGGTGCGGTCCCGCGCCCAGCGACCCGCGTCAGCCATGATTTTCATAGTATTTTGCGGGTTGGGGTCACGGTAGCTGTACATTCCAAAGAGGCCGCCTAGAGAACGCGAGTACGCACCGCCTCCATAGGCACCGCCCTTTTCACGAATCTCGTGGTGGAGGTGCTTATGCGTAAGTAGCTGGGCTAGGATTTCGAGAGGGGCACCAGATGCATCAGCGTAGGGAACTGTGCGCATAGCTCGAGCTGAGTAGTAAACTTGGTATGGTAGCGGGAAGAAAGATTTCGCATTGCGAGGGAATTGTACTGGTGGTGACGTCGACTGGGTAGTTGTTCCGCTTGGTATGCTCTCGAGGAAGTGGCGTAGTGCCTCTTGATTAGGGGTAGTGCTCTCATGACCGCAGTTAATAGCTACACGAAGCTGGTTGCTATTCGCAATAGCAAAAGACTGGATAGCTTTCAGCTTCTGAATAACGTCGGCAAGGGTCTCTGTCAGAGGTCGCGACGCAAGTCCCGTGGTAAGCTTGACTTGCGATAAGCCACCGGTTTGCTCGTTGAGCCTGCCGACAGGACTGAGGCCGGCCTCTGCAAAGGTTCGGGCAAAGGAATGACCAGACTCGGCTATAGAATTGATAGCACCGCTTGCTGAACTCTGAAGTAGTTCTCGAATCTTCTTCTCAGCTTCCTGACTATCGAAGTCTGTTTCCATAATGACCGTGCGGAGGAGCTCGTACATGTCGGGAATGTTGTGATCCAGCGCATAGCCTGTGAATGAGAGTCCTTCATGAAAAGAGTCAAGAGCAAGCGGAGATGGAGAAGCATGATACCCCACTGAGATTCCACCCGTCTTGAGCTTGATGAGCTCCTCGAGTTGTTCCATTGACTTGGTTCGGGTTCCTAAACGCATAATGGCGCTAGTGAACAGTGGAATCATCTCTCTGAGCTCATCAGGAAGGTTTTCCAGTCTGTGTACCGCTCGGAAATACGTCAAACCGTTCGTCGGAGCCTCACGCCATTGAACCTGCACGTCGCCAACATTGCTGTGTCGAAGCGGCTTTCGTTCTTTCTCGCGAGGAATATCCTTAACATAGACAGTCGGAAGGCAACTAAGATCCTGGTTCCTTGCGTTTTCCTGTACTTCTAGAAGCTCGAGCTCCCGCTGCTCAAGATATTTCTGCGCTTCCTGTTCGCTTGAAAACTGCTTTGAGGCCTCCAGTATCTTCTCCGCTAGCCGCTTACTCTCCTCGTCCACTAGCTCTTGGCTATAGGTCTCGGACGGAGTCATCGTGAAGGTAAATGTTTTGTCGTTGAGAAGATACTTGTCCAAGAGACTTTCCAAGTAATCACCCTTGCTATATCTATCCTGAAAGGCGTTCACCGTGTCCTGCCAGGCAAGCGCATCCATGGGGTCAACACCGTTGAACCAACCAGGCTTCAGCCGCTGCATGATGTTCATTCCAAAATGAGCAGTCTTGTGTTTGAGTGACAATTCTAGTTGGTGAAGTATTCCATCCACTTTGATCTTATCGAATCCTTTCTTCCGGACTTCGAGAAGTGCACTGGCAATAGACTCTCGAACCTTTGGGATGTCTTCCTCTTTGACAGCGTTCAGCCCTACAGAGAATATCCCTCTCTTCCCGGCGCTGTCATAACCAGTGTTCGGGCTGAAGTCTGCTCCAAGTCCACTCTCAATGAGGTTGCGGTACAAGGGTGAGCCATATCCATCCATCAACAGGCTGCTCAGTACACCAATTGCAAAGTTCTCCACGATGTCAGACGTATCGCCCATCAGCCAGGTCACTGAGGTCTTGTACTGCCTGTCCAGAGGAACTAAAGGATCAAGCGGGCCCGCAACAGAGACGTGCTTTGGCCCGTCAAGCTCGATGGGTAGTTTGATGTCGTGGTCCACGGTGATCTTCTCGAAGCTACTTAGGCGTGCGTTAATTTCTTTCAGATGCTCTGTTAAGGGCATGTCCCCATAGGTCATGACTTTAGCGTTACTTGGATGATAATGGTCTCCATGGAATTTCTTAAGCTGTTCCCAAGTTAGATCGGTGATTTTCTGCGGATCGCCGCCGGAATTGTTGATTGCTGGAAACAGATGGTCCTGGAATCGAATGTAGTAGAGATAGCTTGCATCCGACATTTGGCCTTTCATTTCGTTGTACACCACACCCTTGAATACCAACCGTTTCGCCTCTTCTCCACCCTCAGCTTGCGCAGCCAACGGATTTTCCGGTCCAATTCGCCAGCCCTCTTGAGTAAAGTCATTTTCTTTCAGTAGAGGATTGAGAGTCGCATCGAGGTATACGGACATGAGATTCTTGAAATCTTGTGCGTTGGTGGTTGCGAACGGATAGGTAGTGTGGTCGGATGAGGTGAAAGCATTCATAAAGTTGGACAGGGACCGCGGCAACATCTTGAAGAATGGATCGCGAACGGGGTATTTCTCGCTGCCACACAGGGTCGTGTGCTCGAGGATATGCGGCACGCCTGTGTCGTCTGGCGGGTTCGTCTTGAAGCCGATGGAGAAGACATTGTTTGAATCGTCCCGCGCGATATGGAGATAGTCTGCGCCCGTCTTGTCATGCTGGAGCTCGAGGGCTGTCAGCTGCAGCTCAGGCACCTGCTTGATACGCTTGAGCGTGAAGCCGTGGAGCCGCTCTCCAACCTTGGGGAAGCTTCCGAGATCTGTGACAGCTGCATATCCGCGTCGAAAGGTAAGCGTCAATGGCGTGCGGGTAACGGCGAGGTTTTCGAGGTTCGCAGGCGTGCGAAGCTGCCTTCGAGCGGAGCGCAGCATGGTTGATGGACGATGGCGAAGAATGACTGAAGCACCATGAAAATGTTCGGGGCACGATGCCTACCAACGTATGAGGACGCCCGATTGGCCGAGTCGCCGCCGCCGCCGAAGCCCTTGCACCTTGCATGACTAATGCTGTGACTGCGCACCTGCAGCCAGAGTTGCCGTCTACAGCTGTTCCGGGCGCATTCGATCCATTGGAGTCTAGCTAGCTACTTGCGCTCGATATTGTTTCTCGGGTGTTGTGGAGAGGGTACCGTTGTCTCGTGTGACATGTCTAGGGAGTCGCGGACGTCCTGGGCCAATCTCTGCATCCCCTCTAGGTACCTGTTCCTCACCAAACGACCGACCTACCTACCCTCGACCTCGCACGACACGCTCCTCGTACAACCTTAGCGTGCACCGCGCCGCGTTATTATTTAGACATAGTTTCCACATAGTCTACCCGATCCTATCGAAGTCTTCCCGCCGCGAACCCACGACCCATCTTTCCGAACGAAGCACATTCGAGACGTCAGCGTTTGACACCGCAACACGGCGCCAAACAGCCCGGCTTCTTCTCGCAGCTGCGCTCGCATTGCTCATGTGAAGCGTCGTAGAGGCTTTCCTGCGTTATAGCTAAAGGGTCCGAGCACTCTACACGACGTCACGACCTGGCCGTCGCAGGTTCTGAAGCGCTTCGCTCGACCATCCCAGGAGACGGACCCATGGCCACCGTCGCCCACCAGCATTACCCGACGCAGTCTCGATCGAATCCTCGTAGTATGGAAACAAGTCGAAGCGCATCTTCGGCGTCTGCTCCTATGGCTCCCGCACAGCACGCGCCAGCACCCGCGAAGAAGGGCAAAGCGAAGAAGGCCGCCGATCCATCGGAGCAGCAGAAGCAGATCCAGGCAAAAATTGCGCAGTTGGAGCTGGATGCCGCCGGAGACAAGGAGCAAGAGCTCGAGATAGGTGCGTTTGCCCTTCCGTTCCAACATGAGTAGCAAGCGCGGGCATAAGTAATAGAATACGCATCGGCAATGGTTTCATATGACGTGGCGGTATACTAGACAAGGTTATGAAGGTCTTGCATATTGAACATGTGGCTGACGTTACTATTAAAACAGAGCGCGAAGTGAAGAAAGCGAATCGGGAACTCTCCTCAATGCTGAATAACATGGACGGACCTTTGGCACGACTTGACGTAGTTCAAAAACGCTACACGGAGCTTCTTGCAGATATGAAGCGGACTGAACGTGAGCACCAGAAAGCTAAGAAACGCGGTGATCAACTTCAGAAAGAAAAGGATGCACAGAGGGCAGAGCTAACCAAGGTTACAACCATAAAGGACAAGCTTGACAAATTATCGCGGGACTTTGCTAAAGAGAACAAAAAGTTGAAGGATGAGCTGCATAAGATTGAGACAAGTGAGAGCGCCGCTCGGGACGACTTACATCACCGCCTTGAAAATATGGTAGCCCATGTTGAAGATTGCATAGCGGTGCAGAACGAACCCGAACCGCAGAACCAGGGCGAATTAGAATTGGAAGATTTGTAAGTGCCATGCGTGCGCTCCAAGTCAGCATCTGCCATCGTTGTAGTGAGAGCATCGATGTGGACTGTGTTGGGACTTTGCAATTCCGAAGGGTCGCAAAGTCCCGCGGTTCTCGTCGAGGGCACTCTCAATAGGCACTACGCTCCAGCAATCT
Source organism: Periconia sp. TS-2 (assembly GCA_030378425.1). Taxonomy (NCBI): domain Eukaryota; kingdom Fungi; phylum Ascomycota; class Dothideomycetes; order Pleosporales; family Periconiaceae; genus Periconia; species Periconia sp. TS-2. The sequence continues at coordinate 309,204 of JASNQO010000004.1, forward strand.
GCCCTCCCCCTTTGTTTCTCACATGCTAATGATCTCAGGTTTCGTCAAAAGTTCAAATCATTTATTGACCAATATGAGCTGCGCGAGTTGCAATTCCATTCTCTTCTCCGGACCAAAGAACTTGAAATACAATACCAAATGGCCCGGCTCGAACAACAGCGCAAACAGCAGGAGGCCGAATCTTCCAAATCTCACCAGCTGACACGACAAGTCTCTACATTCTCCCAAACGGAAACGGAGCTTCGTACCCAGCTGAACATATATGTCGAAAAGTTCAAGCAGGTATGACATTTACAATGATTGGAGTCTACAGCATTTGGTTAATACTGACTAGATGCAGGTGGAAGAAACACTAAATAATTCCAACGACCTCTTCCTCACGTTTCGCAAAGAGATGGAAGAAATGTCTAAGAAGACCAAGCGGCTAGAAAAGGAGAACCAAACTCTACAGAGAAACAAGGAAGTCATGAATCGCAATGTCGCCGACATGGTTGAAGAGCGAACGAAGCTGCACGAACAACTCAAACAAAAGAACGAAGACCTTGACAACCAGAATAAGAAGATCAATCGTCTAGAGAAACTTTGTAGGGGAATGCAAGCTCAAGGTCGTGGTCAAGTTCCAATGAACGATTTGGAAGAAGACGAGGAAATAACGGAGAGCGAGTATGAGTACGAGGATGAGGACGACGAAGGCAGCGCCGAGTATGACGATGATACCGAAGATGATGCCCTCGCACCCATGCCTGAGCCTCGACCTTTTGGACCACCGCCTCCACCGCCAATGGTCCACAATGCGAAATTAAATGGTCATAGGCAAGCCAACGGCCAAGTAAATGGAGTAAAGCGCTAATAGGCGTGATTCATAGGTCGCAGTATAGCACCAATGGGTGCAATTTGGAGGAGGTTCGAGGTAATCTAAGCTTGTCATCAATCAATTACGCTTCTCATAAATGCCTTCGATCGAATTTCTGAGAAGGTAAAACCGACATATGGAATTCCTGTTCTCGACTCTTCATGTTTCAGTGGACAGGTACGGTCCTGAGTACTTATCAGCATTGCTGGGTTCTTAGCACCTGTCAACACATTTGCTTCATGCTGAGCGCATGTATATTATATCTTCAAAGCAATGGCATGTGGTTGTTCAATCCGTTCTTCTGGTAGTCTTGAGCTTGAGAGCTATGTTGCGAACCCCTCACTACCAAGGCTGCCCATCAGGTCATCATTATGAAGTCACCATCTCTGACAATTGAGCATGCATTACCTTCATACCAACTCCTGATTCATACGAAATTGACTTCACCGTCAATCTTACCTTTCTTTCAGAGCAGCTCACTAGCCTGCAACTTGATGTATATGCAGGGATGAAGGAGATGCCACTACCAACAAGAAATCACTTCCCATGCAAATGCAGACGCAAAGGTTCAAAATCCCCCCTTGGTCTGTTGTTGACGGGTAGGTAGTATATCATGTGACCCCGCTCATGTCGAGACTGACTCTCAACGCGTGGAGCCGAGGTTCCACCCCGCATGAACATGGACCCTTGCGCGGCAATGCTGAACTTCGCCGCTATATAACAACTTCCCCCAAATTGACGATGAGCTCTATTTGCGTTCCATCCTTCCGAATATTCTGCCATTGCTCACTCTCTGTTTGTCGTGCCCGCTTGATACCCTGAGTTATCCTTGAACCTGAGCAATCATTGCGCAACGAAAGCACTGCCCATCATGTCTCCTCCCCCACTTCAGACGCCGCTCTCGAAGCTCCTTGGGATTCAATATCCCATCATCCTCGCCGGGATGGCGCGCACTTCTGGCGGGCCCCTTGCCGCTGCCGTCTCCAACGCGGGAGGTCTGGGTGTCATCGGTGGCCTCGGTTATACACCGCAACAACTACAAGCTATTATCGACGAGCTCAAAGCGAACCTAAATGACAAGAACCTCCCGTTCGGCGTCGACCTTGCGCTTCCGCAAGTCGGTGGCTCGGCTCGCAAGACGAACCACGATTACACACACGGCCAATTGGATGAGTTGATTGAGGTTACGATCAAGAACGGCGCCAAGTTGTTTGTTAGTGCTGTGGGTGTACCGCCAGCGCGGACGATCAAAAGGTTACATGAGGCGGGTATCTTAATCATGAACATGGTGGGTGCACCCAAGCACGCAGTCAAGGCATTGGAAGCAGGTGTGGACATCGTATGCGCGCAGGGTGGCGAAGGCGGAGGACACACGGGAGACATTGCGAATTCGATCCTCATCCCCTCTGTCGTAGATGTTGCACGGAAGTACAAGAGTCCACTCACGGGTCAACCGGCAATGGTGGTCGCAGCTGGAGGCATCTACAATGGACGGAGTCTGGCGAGTAGCTTGATGCAAGGTGCACAAGGCGTCTGGGTTGGTACGAGGTTCGTCGCTAGTACGGAGGCTGGCTGCTCGCAGATGCATAAGGAGAATGTTGTTTCGGCTACTTTTATAGACACAGACCGGACGCTGGTGGTTAGTGGACGGCCGCTGCGGGTTAGGTTGAACGATTACATTAAGGACTGGCACTCGCGGCCGGAAGAGATCAAGAAGTTGACCGAGAGCGGCGTTGTGCCATTGGCGAAAGACATGGATGACGGGAAGGACGTCGATATCCCGTTTTTGATGGGTCAAGTGGCGGGTGTCATTCAAGATATCAAACCGGCGAAACAAATTGTGGATGAAATGGTTCAGGAGGCCGTGGATATGTTGAAGTTGGGGCAGACGTACATTGCCGGGCCCAGCAGCAAGCTGTAGTTGTTTGTCTCAAAATTGGCTCGCAACCGAAATAGTACAACAATTGGCGTCATTGCCAAGGTAGGGTATGGTGGAACGGTCGCAAATTAATTATAACGTATTTTACCACCAGGTGAGCACCACCATCTGCTGAGCACCATACAATTGATGTGTACGAGCTCTCGCAGTAATGAAAATGCCGGATGTAAGACCTCCCCGCTTTACCCTGAGCATCATCAACCTACGAAAATATTTTAGTTAGTCTTGTTGTATAGAAAAGGTATCTAAGAGGACTTTAGATATTTCTAAGGGCTTCAATCTTTGATAATCTCGGTACTAAGGGTATCCTAGGTAGTAAACGGTAGAGACAAAGCTGCTTACACCCGGCTTCTTTGTTACTTTGAAAGATGAGGGATATGTTTGCAGCGTTCCAGCACACCAACCCCTACATAGGATCATATAAAAATTGTAGGCTAGAAATACTAAGAGTAGGTCAATCTTAGTCTACTGATAGTAAAGTTTTCTAGTTACTTTCTATGACAGTACTACTATTTGGGTGTAGTCTTGGCACTGTTCTCTCATCCAATTTATGCCTCGCCTCAGAATCCGGATACATAGTGTAGTACCAGCTGAATGCTACCCTGTACTATAGAGAGCTACTTGTTGCGACTCCACCTATACAATTTTTGCATGAATCAAGGCAGGATTGGGCGAACTAGAGTGCTGCAAAAACTGGCCTTTTACACACAAGTACATCGCGAATCGTATAGGCTCGGCAGGTAGCGTTGCTCGCCTGGTCATAAACTACGTTACCCAAGGCTCAATAACTGAGCTGTAAGGGCAGTGCACCCTCATGGCAATGTAATACAAGACGATAGATGCTGGAATGAAATATTGGCGTGACTGTATGTAAAGCACCGACCAGTCCAACAGATCAGGCCGTCTCCCGCCCGAAAACTCGGATGATCGCTGCAGGGAATCATCCAGGCCGAACCAGCAGCTCCAACTCAGGAGAGGAACGGCTCCAGAACCACCACCCGTCCGCTGCCCTCTTGCACGCATGCCCATCTCTATTTCAGGCCGCTCCTCTCTCTCCCCGCCCAGGAGCTCGCCGCTTATTCTTTCTCCGGAGTCCTTCTTGCCCGCCGTTTCGGACCCAGTGGGCGCGTGCGGGCCGCCAACGGCTTCTCCTCTGGCCAACAGCTAGCTTCTCATAGATGACGCTGCGCCGGCCGACCTCTCGTCTCCGTCGCAGCGGCGCATATCCATGCAGTCAAGTATCAGGGCTCAGGCTGAAGTGCAGGCCCAGCGGAAGAAGGTGAGCGTTCCTCCTTGTTCCTTGTCCTCCGGGGGCAATCGTTGACGGCGTACACAGCTCGCAAACTCGTACAAGCAACTCCTTGAGTAAGACCACCGCCGCACCGCGCATATACCTCCGGACGATACTGATACACGCGACGTAGTGAATTCTCAGCGCCGGATTTGAAGAACGTAGGGAGCTACTCGCTCGGTAGACTCATAGGGAAGGGTAGCTTTGGGAAGGTTTATTTAGCCACTCATAAGCTCACCAATGGCTCCAAGGTGCGCAAATATACAAAGGGTTGGGAGTGTAACTGACAGTGCTACAGGTAGTGCTCAAGTCGGCGAAGAAAGACGATTCCAACCTTGCCCGCGAAATCCACCACCACCGCCAATTCATCCACCCGCATATTGCTAGGCTGTACGAAGTCATAGTCACAGAGTCACTCGTCTGGCTCGCCCTTGAGTACTGTCCCGGTATGTCTTTATAATATAAGCAGTAGGGTATGTCTAATGGAGATGTCTAGGCGATGAGCTCTACAACTACTTGTTGGAGAAGGGCGCGCTTGAAGCCTCCAAAGTCCAGAAGATTTTCACCCAACTCGTTGGCGCCGTCTCCTACGTCCACAACAAATCGTGCGTGCACCGCGACCTCAAACTCGAAAATATACTGTTAGACAAGCACGAGAATGTCAAATTGGTAGATTTCGGATTTACGCGCGAATACGAGGGCAAATCAAACTATCTACAAACATGGTGCGGTACCGTCTGCTACAGCGCACCCGAGATGCTAAAGGGCGAAAAGTATGCGGGGGAGAAGGTTGACGTATGGAGTTTGGGCATTATTCTTTACGCGCTTCTGGTGGGCGAGTTGCCCTTTGACGATGACGATGAAACAGTTACGAAAATGAAAATCCTGAAGGAAGAACCGAAATACCCTGATACGTTTCCGCAGCAGGCAAAGGAACTGTGCCAAATCTTGCTTTCGAAGAGACCGATTTTGAGACCGACACTTGCAGATATCCTACAAAACCCTTGGTTAGCTGAGCATGCGCCGCGGCAGCAAGAAATCCTGAAGCTACAACAACCGGCCCCGTTCTCGACGGAATTAGAAAAGGAGGTCTTGCACCGGATGCGCGCGGCAGGTGTGGATATTGATATGGTAATTGAGAATGTCCTTGCACAGCGATGTGATTCTTTGGCTGGCTGGTGGGCGCTGTTGCTTGAGAAAGAGGAGAGAAAAGCAAGACGGAGAGAACGCAAAAGGAAGGAGAGAGAAGCGGAGGCGAAGAGTCTCCGAAGGCTTAGTGCTGCAAGCAGTCGTCTGGATAAGCTTGCGCCGACCATTAGGGAAATGGATGAGGAGGGATTGCATTCACCGAAGCTTGGAGATCCGCCGAAGAGTAGGGGTAGGGCATTGAAGCGGTCGAGCATGCATGGGGCATCCTCAGATCTTCCTCGATTACCAGAGTCCGGTCATACTCCCGAACCTGACTCTGACAGACCGCCGCCTCCCATCGAGAAGGACATTGTTCGGAGCTCAGATTCGTCTTCACGACCTCCTCCACCACCCAAAGAAGGTAGCAGACGAAAATCTCAAGCTAGCATGCTTCAGGTCGTGTCAAGCAACGCCGATCTCCTATCCCCCAACGGCTTCATCTCAAAGCGTCGTCGAAAGTATCAACCGCCTTTCATGAATCATCTCACCTCCCTCCGCAACTGGATAAGAGAGACTTCGAAACGTGCGCGCTCACCGGGATCGAAAGCTAGTAGCGGCAAATCTCCGACCATACCGCAGAATAAATCTCCTGACTCTCGCCGAAGACTAAGCAACGCTACTCGAAACTCCGTTCACGCCCATCACACGAATGTCACACCGTCAACACACGTCCCGAACACGCGTAGGATATCTACTCACGGCTCTGGAAAACGACCCTCAGTCTCTCCTTCTCCGCTAACACCACGATCATCTTACCGCAGATCTTCAGGTGGTCTCCGTGGCCGCAAGTCAACCTCCTCATCTATATCTTCCATCCGTTCGATGCCTCATCACCATCACTCACACTCCAAAGCGTCCTCCACATCGTCTGCCTCCATCGCATCCCCCGCCGTATCCGTCTCCGGCCACAAGTCGAAGAGCCCGCACAACTCGATAAAAGTGCTTCCAGCGACACCAACTAGCTCCTCCTTCCCCAATAATATCCGCGTTGTTCGAGCGCCCCTTTCCGAGGGTGGCGCTGCATTCGGCGCTGGTGCACCTCCGTCTCCAGGTCTCATCTTTGCAAAGCGGAAACGAAGTCCATTCAAGGGACCAATGCTCAATCTCAGCACGGGATCGCCGGCATCACGGGGCAGAGGGCTAGGTGAAAGTGCGGGAAGCAGAAGCACAAGTGTACAAGGACGAAGGAGCGGAGAAATGATCCTAGGCATCACAGAAGAGGAAGAAGACGAGGAAGTGGAGGAAGTAGAGGAATTTTCGCCGGTTCTAGGGAGCGCCATCGAGCTTGTAGAAGAACCACCTCCGCTACCCCCACCAGTCGAGACAAGGGCTGGAGCGCAAAAGCCCACCGAAGCAGAAGTGACGACCAAGAAAAAGGCCATTGAGAAGGGTGAAACGCTCGAGACGCCTCCGCCTACGGTGCCGGAAAAGGAGGCGAAAACTTGATCTGATGAATCTTCTTTTTTTTGTTTGATGAGGAAACTTGTATGGACACTGTAAGCGCATTGGCATAGCTATTTTTTGTTCTTCTTCTTTCGTCCCAATTCTTCTCTTCTCTTCTCTTCTCTTTGAACCCGCCCCCCTTTTTTTTTAAATTCCCTTTTTTTCACCCCATAGACTGCTTGTTGTTGTTTTTATATATCAATGTCTTTGGAGCGTTTCACCCTTCTTTTTTTTTGGGGGGGGGGGAATACCTTTTTTTCTCTGTCTTTTTCCTTGTAGGGATTCGAACTTCTCGGGGAACTTTTGGACCCCCTTCTTGCTAGGATGGATGGATGGATGTAGGGGGGGCGTTGATGACCTTTTTATTTTACCCTTTTTTTTTCAAATCTTTCTTTTCTTGTATACACTGTTTCTATAGCAGGGAAGAGGAATGAGTAGGGATTGATTGTGGAAGATTTATAATTGGTGATGTGGATAATGGTATATATAGGGAATATGATTTGGAGGTGGATTTTACTACTCTGTGTGGGTTTTGTTTGGTTCGATTTGATTCAAATTTTTTTTTTGACATGACTGGTGATGATGGGGTGATGATGCGGGGTGTTTGCAACGTAGCTCAAGAAAAGTTGATGTACGATTGGAACAATTTAGTGTAGCATGTGTGTCAAATTTCCTGAGAGAAACAGCAAGATGGGTGGATTTGAGACGGAGGAGAAGTCAAAACAGACTCCCTTGCTTCTGCCCGCTGTCTGAGCAGAGGCTGAGAATGTAAAGAAAGGAGTCAATTTACGCTTGTAAGGCGATCGATCAAAGACCAGGTCAAGTCACGTCACTAGCTCGTTTGGATATCTATATCACTGGGGTGTACGAAAAGTAGAGGGGCGACCACATATGTAGCATGAACCATCAAGAACCATCCACCCCGTCCAAATCAGCTTCCATCTTCCAGAGACCCAAGTAAACCCCATTCATGATAGTCTGGTCTTCAGTCAATCCATTCCCCTCCCCTCCTCCTTGGCACCTTACACAGCTACAAGGGGATTTTTCGGCCCCAAGTATATTTTCGGCCCCCATGGGTATATCCAACCTGTACGAGCTTCCTTCGAGACGATCACACTGATGAATGCGTCGGGCGGCTGGCAGAGCGAAATGCAATGTCTCGCCGAGCCATCAGCATTTCATTACCTCTGTCTTAGCTCGAGGGCGAGCTGAACTCGGGCTGATACCTTGGGGCCCCCCTTCCCCTCCCGGGTGCAACCGTCTCTACGCTCTGTGGGCTAGAGCTGAAGAAAAAAGCTCCCGTCTTATCGAATTACGTTGCTTAGCTTGGATCTACCCTCGGCACCCAGAGAGTCGTCGCATGCAGCCACGCCCGTATGTAGGAAGACTTAGCATCAGCGGGTCCTCCCATGATTTCCCGTCCGCTCAGACATGTTCTTCCCCCTCCCCTCCCCGCCGAGTGTCCCTTCCCCACCTTTTGCATCCTTCCCCCGCCGATCGCGGACTTCACGACACCTTCCCAATGTAGAAGCCAGTCGTCCAAGCTCGTACACAGTACGTACATGGTGTGGAGATGATGGTAAGGGCCAGCCCCCTCCCCTGCCCCCAGGATCCCCAGCACGTGCGCGAATAAGAGCAGGGCACGTGCTTGTTATCAAAGGATGGGTCACGTGAGGGAACTTCCAACATCCAGAGATGCGGGTTGTGGCGCTTCGCTCGGGCATGGACGAGGGCTTGAGGAGGGAAGGGGTGGAGATTTGGGGGTTTGGAGGGGTGAGGTCTAGGGGAAGGGATTGGGGAAGGGATTGGAGTCAGGCATTTGGTTTCAGAAAGAGAAGCGTGCAGGGCGGTGTGCTATGTATAGACGGGAGAGACAGGTGAGGCTAGATGGATTGAAATAGAGTATAGGAGCTATAGACAGAATGCGACATATATTGCAAGAGAAAGTGGTGCTTTGGATGTTTTCGACGCCTGAAAGTTGGTGGTTGTAGGTGGTGGCACTCTGTGTAGAGCAGGAACCAACTAATCCGGAATCCGTTGGAGGATCCGCCAACCATGCAGTAGTGTAAGAATAGCGATTCCAACAACGGACAACTAGGTAGAAGTTACAGACGAGATAAGAGGTAGGCGCAAGGCAGAATCACTTCCACATGCTTCGCAGGACACAGCGGTCGCACTCACTTGTAGAGCCGGCTTGCCTCGGAGCCCTGGCATGCATCGCTCAACAATTCAGAAGGCGTTCGGCATCATATACACTAAGGGCTTCGACGTTGCATGCTTCGGATGAGGCTTGCCATCAACGAATCCCATGGCAGCAGACCTGCGGGATATTGGTGGTGGCGTACCACCATCCAAGCCCAAACAGGAAGGCACTTTGCTGGCTCCCATTCCCCAAGCACGAACATCCCGCGCACGGGTTAGTAATGCTGGAAACGTCTAGCATCTGATCTTGAGCACAAGAGGAAATGTGCTCTGTGTGAGGGACATGTTCGCTTCGTGAGACGCAAAGGGGGACACTCACCGCTGCTTCTGGCCTGACGCGCTGAATACCTAACTCGGCTAATGGTCGAGGTGATACAAGGCGAACGCAATGGTGCGAAGCTGGGCTCGTCGCGTGTTCTCGTGGTGGAACATGAAGAAGCGGCTCGGGTCTATGGGAGTCGAGAAGACTGATTGGAATGGCGGCGTCGGCACGGCTCGTAAACACGTTCGGCTGATGAACGGGAAGGGGACGGTTGAGTTCACGCCTTGCATCCACGACTCGTCTTTTCGCTTCAGCCCAACAATATATGAACTCTATCGCTAAGGCTGCAGTCTTTCACGTAATTCTTCCATGGAGACTACCTGCAGGAGCTTCGCGTATGTGCATCTGCCAGGAACCAAACACGTCTCCTGAAAAGTTTTGAATTGCGTGCAGGAGTCAAGCGCGTCTAGATTAAGCCCCTTTGCTCAACAAGCAGCAAAATAGAACAGCCGTCTTACTGACGCGTTTCCCTTCCACGTAGGTTATTGAGGGGCAAATTGGGACAATGGCAGGATTGCGGCGCGGTGAGCTGACTGCAGTGCTTCATCGGCGGAAGGGCTGCTGTCGTCGAACCGTTGAAGAATTCGCGGTCTCGCGGATGGTACGGCCGGGATGTGCCTTTTGAGGACGGGTGCTGAAAGGTACAAAGTCGTATACAAAGTCGTATTGGAGCGCGGGCGCGAATTGCCTAAACTGGGGCGGCGGATGTGGGCCAATTATAGACTTCGCAGGCGGCGGACGGGGGTGACTGAGGAAGTGCAGTCGTCGTACCAGGGTGCTGTCAGACCGGAGGGGTGGAGCAGAGTCTTGGTGTAGTGACGGGAGACGGAAGACGGTAGACGGTAGACGGTAGATGACCGCGACCATGTACATACACCGTAGACGGCGATGGGAGGGCGGCCGGGGCAGGTGTCTCGCGACCACATGCCGCAAGCCGGCAAGGCGCGAGAGATGGGTCGCGATAAGAAGAAGCATCTGTGCGCAGACGGCGGTTTTCTAGAAGAGCCAAGAGCGCCACTGGACTCGAGCCCGAGGTAGCGTATCAGCGTACATGGAGGGTCCGGATAACGCCAGCGCGTGCGAGAGACGAGCGGCGGGTGGGTCGCACGTTGAAGGGATGGCGGCGGGCTGGACGGGCGGGCTGAGCAGAAGTCTGGGGTGACCGAGTGACAGATTGCAGCCCATGGGAGGCGTCGGGGAGCGCCGTGATTGGGGACGGCGGGCGAAGGATGGCTTTGGAAGGGCTCCAAACGCTGCGTGGCATTGGCCCATGTCGCCATCGCCCATGGACTCAAACACGCACCGCAGGGGGGGGACCTCAGTCTGCCTTTGCACGGCGATCCCCGCCCACTCCCGCCGACACCGTGCTGAGCGCCTCTGTATGGGTGGTGTGTTGTGTCCTGTATGGTATGTATGTACCACTACCGCTACGGGTGTTGCTCACAGCAGCAGCATCATCACCACCATCATCGCTACGACCGCGACGTCACGCGCGTCGCACCGTCTGCCTGTCCACGGGCTCGCTGCCAATCCCACCCCTCCGCCGGCGCGCAGGATAGACGGCGACTAGGCCCGGCGCCTGTACTCGAGTGCGGTAAAGCACCAGCCGCCTGGACCCTGTTAATACACCATCCCCGTCTCGCCTACACACGGCCTGCTCAGCTTAAGAGTAAGCCCGGCCCAGCGCCCTGTACCAACCACCCCGGCCCGGCGCAACACCACCTTTATCTCTCCCACGCTCGCTCCCACCCGCAAACAACGCACACCACCCAGCCAGCACGGCGGCGACACCACTGGAGTTTGCAGCGCCCGCTGCACTTCTCTGTTCCCCCGCATCACCGCCGCAGCGCTTCTGCCCACCACCGGCGCCATGGTATTCGACGAGGACGGCTACGGGACCGAGAAGAGCTTCGGGAGGGAGTCGCAGAGCTCTGCCTACTATGGCGAGTCGTCAATGCACAGGGAAGGCATTGGGAGGAGAGTCCTGGAGAGCTTCAAGCGGGATCCGAATATTGCCATGACGCCCAAGGGAACCGTGGGCTCTGACGGAAAGGTCTTTGACGTGGAGAGCGCAGCCGCCAACACAGCGAATTCACCGCTTGCGCGGAGGCTAAAGGGCCGACATCTGCAGATGATTGCCATCGGAGGCTCAATAGGCATGTTTCTTGCTGTCGTCGCCGTCGTCCATGTTAACATTGCTGCAGGTACTGGTTTGTTCGTCGGTTCAGGGCAAGCGCTAGCCCAGGGCGGGCCAGCATCGCTCGTCATCGCCTACTGTCTTGTCGGTATCATGCTGTACTGCACCGTTCACGCCCTCGGCGAAATGGCTGTCCTGTTCCCCGTTGCTGGTTCCTTTTCTGCATACTCGACTCGTTTCCTCGATCCCGCCTGGGGCTTCGCTATGGGTTGGAAGTAAGTACCATGCCGTCGGGTCGCTGCATCAACACCTGACTAACTCATGCAGCTATGCCCTGCAATGGCTCGTTGTGCTACCCCTAGAGATCGTCGCTGCAACCTTCACCATCAACTACTGGAATCATGGAGGCGTCAACAACAATGCCTGGGTCGCCATTTTCCTCGTCCTCATCGTCACCATCAACTTGTTCGGCGTAAAGGGCTATGGTGAAGCCGAGTTTGTCTTTGCCATCATCAAAGTCGCAGCTGTCATTGGCTTCATCATCATGGGCATCATCATTAACATCGGCGGCGGACCTAACGGGTCATACATTGGCGGTAAATTATGGCGCGACCCAGGAGCGTTCAACAACGGCTTCAAAGGCCTCTGCAGCACCTTCGTCAACGCCGCCTTTGCCTTCTCCGGAACCGAACTCGTTGGGCTGGCTGCCGCCGAGACTGCCAATCCTCGAAAGTCCCTTCCTACTGCCGTCAAACAGGTCTTCTGGCGTATCTCACTCTTCTACATCGTCTCGCTTCTCCTCGTCGGTCTTCTGGTCCCCTACAACAACGAGCGACTCCTTCAAAAGGCGAACAATGCCGATGCTGTAGCTTCGCCATTCGTCATCGCCATCCAAAATGCCGGTATCGAAGGCCTACCCTCTGTGTTCAATGCCGTCATCATGATTGCTGTACTCTCAGTCGGTAACTCTGCCATATACGGCTCTAGCCGAACACTCGCTGCCCTCGCCGAGCAGCATCAGGCACCTAAAATTCTAGCCTACATTGATCGCCAAGGTCGTCCACTCGTCTCGATAGGGATCGCCTCCAGCCTTGGTCTCCTCGCCTTCCTCGCTGGTGTTAGGAAAGATCTCCAAGAAGCTGCCTTCAACTGGATGCTCGCCCTATCCGCGCTCTCCGCCGTCTTCACCTGGGGCTCCATCTGCTTAGCCCACATCCGCTTCCGCAAAGGCTGGCATCTCCAAGGCCACACCCTCGATGAACTCGCCTTCAAATCCCAGCCCGGCGTCATCGGCTCCTGGATCGGCTTCCTCTTCAATATGCTCGTCCTCATCGCCCAGTTCTGGGTTGCCGTCGCGCCCATCGGCTACGAGGGCAAACCCGTCTCGGAACGCCTACAGGACTTCTTCCAGGTCTACCTGGCGCTCCCAGTCACGCTGGCCTTTTACTTCCCGTACAAGTTTCTCTATCGCACGAGCCTTGTGAGGTCGCACAACATGGATCTCCACACCGGTATACGAGAACTCAATCTCGAGGCGCTCATTGAAGAGGAGAGGGAGGAGCGGAAACAATGGCCTAGATGGAAAAAGGTGTACAAATTCTTCTGCTAAGAGAAGCATTGTACTTTTCCATCTCTACCATTAGGCGTTTCCCCTTTTATTACCCCCTCTTTTTTTTGTCCGAGCGTTCTAGCGAATGAATTCCTTCCCAAGTCAAAGGGTATCCAAATGTTTTCTTCCGATACCAGGCGGCAAAGCCTGGCCGCCTTTCAGAGCCCGCCGGCTTTTTGCGCAGCTTCTTCTTTTAAAGATAATGTCTTTTTCCCTCTTCCTCTCCCTCTTGTGTGTATGTACTTATGGCATGACGAGAATGGACTTGATGGATTGCATTTGAAATTTTTTATCTTTTCTTTTCTATATATTCCCCAGGGGAGAAGCCAAAAATGGCGAAAAGGGGCCACCACCGAAAACCCGACCCCTCCCCCCTCCCCCCCCCTCTCCCCCACGTTTCTAGAGGAGGGCGGGAGGGGGTGGCGTGACAATCATGTAACTGTAGATATGGGGATGGGGGGATGAAACCAGCCGAGAGAGAGAAACCCCTGATTCGAAACTGGGGATGATGATGAATCGAAGAGTAGTAAATGCAAAAAAAAAAAGTTCAAAATTAAGAAGTTTGTCTTTGGAAACTACTCGTGCTTGTTAACGTTTTTAACTACTTTGAACTGTGTGAGATTTTGGTCGAGGAGGCTGCTGCTACTTGTTGTTGTGGAATGGAAAGTTGCGGTGTGTAGTGATGGGAGGGTTGTCAGTTTATGAGTTGGGTGAGAGGAAGGCTTGCGAGAGGAAGGCGCCTTTTCTGTTCTCGAGTCGCTTGGGGGAAAAACTAATATGTTCGTGTGCAAGGAGAGAGAGTGGAAGGAAGCGAAAAGAGTGAGAGTGTGAGAGAATATAGAACAAGTCTTTAGAGAATTCACACCTCACCCGACCTATTCAACTTCCCTAGAGATCAACACGCCCAAATCTCTACCATGAGACTAGCGAGATATCCAGCCCCATCTCGCGCTGGTTCCAACCAAAAAGGTCCCAGAAGAAAAAACAAAATTTCCTCCCAAGAGAAAAAATACAACAATTCGCTCAATATGTAAAAAGAGAATAAAGAGACACCATTAGATGAGATCCCGCATATGTCTCGCCTCCCACCCAAAAAAAATAAAAAAATTCAAGGAAATACCCAAAATACCAGCTCCGTCGAAGCTCGTACGTTTTGGATATTTGTTTACATGCCCGAGAGAGTTTCCCCATTCTTTTTATCCCCAAGAAAAGAAAAGAAAACAAAGAAAGAATAAAATTTCCCAATGATTTGCCCGAGGAGTACACGGAACGGTTAAATCGCTCATGATGCTTACATATTGGTACCAAAAGTCAGTAAGAAGCCTTTGTTTTTTTTTTAAGTTCATCGCTTCTGGCCGGCGTCCCAGACGGCTAGACGGCGGCCTATGCTGCCAAAGCACACGCAGCTGCAGAAGAGGACACTGCCTACCCATGTTACGACTGCTAGGGTTTCGTAGTAGATTACCCCGGCGAACAGGTCTTGCTGTGGTGATGCGGCGGATGGTGTGTGGGTAGAGTTTGCGGTGACGGGTAGTATGGGGGAGGGGAGGACGTCTGGGTTCGAGAGGAAGATGAACGAGGTGAGGACGGAGGTTACGGCTAGAGAGAAGTAGACGCCGGCTTTGCTTCGGTCGAGGATGTACCAGAGAGCGGGATTGACGAGAGCAAGGGTGAAGGTAAGCTGGAGGGTTGATTGCCAGGGAAGACGTCGCTGTAGGAACATTAGCATATCGATCCGACAGATATGGTCAACGATGGGGGGATGGCTTACAATTGCGAACGCAATACCCACAAAAGCGCCCACGCTTCTTACAATGTCGTTCAGCTGTTCTCCCAGACTTGTCTCGTTATCCTTCTCCAGCTCCTCCTCTTGCGCTGAGCCATCGACGCTCTGTGGCCACCACTCAAGCTCCGCGTAGGGCAAGGAAGTGCCCAGTGCAATCCCCGCGAATCCCCAACTCATGAGATACGTCCAGCTCTCCCTGTCGACACCTTCCACTCTTACAGCGGCCAAACTCCGCGAGTCGTGTAGATGGCTCACAATAACCCCGTACGTAACACCCAGCAGAAATAGGGAGGCCAGTTTCCCAATGATCATGGCGTACTTCATCAGCCCCCTTCTCGGTGCCTTCACCACCTGACCTCCGATCGGTGACCTTGGACCGTTGCTGTTTTGTCGACCAACTCTCGCACGATGCCTGATTGATAGGCCTGCATCCGGACTACCCATGCTGTTTTCCCATCTGCCAGAGTCCAGCGACTTCCTTGCCGGAGTTTCCGCGCCGGTTCCCCAGGGTGTTTCCGCAACGCTCCTCTCTCCAACCACGCCGTCCTCATCATCATATATACCGAATAGTGTACTCTTCGTCATATCCAAAAGGCTTTTGTTCCGTCCCGGCGGCCCTTGTCCATCGCCCGCCGCATCCTCGGGTGGCGCGCCGTTGCGCGCATTGTATGTTCCTAGCAGCCGCGCATTTAGCTGGGCGAGGAAGTCTGACGGACGACTTTGCAAATCGTGGGCCGAGGGTGGCGTCGCCGGCGCGTATGCATGTACTGGTGAGTCTGAAGAATCTGTATTTATGGAGAAGTTCCGGACTGGAATCGGCCGCAAGAGGGGCGGTTGCTGTGATGAGCGGTTGACGAAAGGGTCGTCCGCCATGCTCGGTCGATGGATTCCGAAGTTCCGCAAAGTGTGTACAGGGCGATTCCCCAATTACAAGATATAAGGGTACATGGAAAGCGAGAAGGAGGGAAAAGAAGAAAATATAGGGTCAGGCAAGTCCTTCCCCGCCGTCAATTGTTGCAGAGTCGTGAATGGGAAGAATAGCGAAAATCTATGCCGGGGTCAGCTTCACGTGGACGGTGTATCCTTGCCTCTTGGCGTGAGATGGAGCGCCATCAGTGGAGAACGCACCTCGCAGACGGAGTTTTGGAAATTGAGGTCTAATGAGTGGCGAACGAGGGCGGGGAGGGGGCATTTAATGGCTTGCGCCCAGAGCAAAAGGGTTGAGTCTTCTACTTTAGTGACGTTGTACCACATGCCTCTGGGAGGAGACGGATTGGACCCACTGCTTGCGCTTGTTCGCATGTGAAAGTCCGCCGCCGTCCCGTCCGCTACCGCCCGTTCCCAACGACTTCGCCCATCTTCGCTGAATCACCTCTGGGGGAAAGCATCTTCAAAAAGGCAAACCACGCTGCCGCGCTCGAGTTCTATGTCGCCCGCCGTCCCCGCAGCCGTCTTCTGGTAAAATGGCTGTTCTGCAGCCTCAGAGGAGCATGCTACTATTGATGACTACAAACGGCAACTGCGCCGCTGATCAAGGAAGGTACCACCGGCGATATTGCTTCTCCGCATGTCCTCTCGTGATTACGTGCAGTCGGAGACGTATCCCCAGCTTTCCTCCGCATTTGCCTTGATGTGACCTCTCCCCAACAAGTCCAATTTCACATTGCATCTCTGGTGTTCTGCACCACCTCCGTCGTGTTCCGCCAGGCACCAGTCAAGGCGTGCCGATTCCTGTTCGAGACTGAAACACCAGACGTCATTATCGCAACTCAATCCTTCGCGGGCGAGACTATACGATCAACAAGCCAATCATTGTGTCTGCTACGATACTAAGCCACCTTTGATTCGAGCTTTGGATTCCTACATAGTTCATAGTTAAGCTTAGCTATCGTACTTACTCATCGTTCTCAAGCTTCCTACCGTTCATTCTTTCAATAAAGTATTGGGAATCCCTTCAGAGGACCCCAACAGTTATCACAGCAGACCACAGACGTATACTAGTCGTGTCAAGCTAAGCAGCTTACTTCACATCATGGCATCGGGCGATGATTTCACTTTCATTGAGAGTGATGGCGCTCAAGGCCGAGCTCCACCACAACTCTTCCCGGATTACCAGCAACTCACCTCCGGCAGAGCAGTAGATTTGGATATCCAGATCATCGCATCTCTCCGGGCAAAACATCCAGAATTGATTGTCACGGCCGTCCCTGGATCAAATTGCAATCTCCTCCAGTTCGCCGCCGCGGGCTATGCGCAAGCGACCCTCGATGAAGATGCTGAGCCCGTCTTACGATGGCGGGGTTTCACGGGCCCGGCTCACCGAGGCGGTCCTGGGCACGTGGTCGATAGTATCTTCTTTGCACGGTACAAATATACATGGAATAACGAGAATTTTATTCTCTACTATGTTTATATAGGCTTGATCATGATGCAATACATCCTGAAGGAGCCTAGGGGAGACGAGACGGCCAGGTCGAATTCTTCAGTGGTTGACCGTCTCCTTGCAACAATTGGTGCCTGGCTCATCAATGAGGAACCGGCCATCTACGTATATGACCAATATTGGATGCGTAGCACAAAGCTTTGGGAGGAAGTCAAAAAGGCGAGATGGGAGGACGTGATTCTAGATCCCAAAATGAAAAAGGCCGTAACAGAGGTGGCAAACAAGTTCTTCGATAATGAGGACATCTACAAGGAATATGGAGTGCCCTGGAAGCGGGGCCTGATCTTCCATGGACCAGTCGGTAGGTGTGTAAAAGTCAGAGATATCTTTATTGCTAATAATCGGGAACAGGGAACGGCAAGACCATTTCTCTCAAAGCGCTCATGCACACCCTGCAAGAACGCAATATCGTCACTCTATACGTGAAATCTGCGCCATACTCCTACAACATCAGATCAGTGTTCACCTTTGCTCGCTCAATGGCGCCCTGCCTTCTGGTACTGGAAGATATTGACACGATTGTGACGAATACCACGCGGAGTTACTTCTTCAACGAGGTTGACGGATTGGAGAACAATGACGGCATTCTCATGATTGCTACTACGAACCACTTGGACGAGTTGGACCCGGGGCTTGCGAAGCGTCCTTCAAGATTCGATAGGAAATACCTGTTTCCACTTCCTAACAAGGGAGAGCGAACGCAGTATGGTAAGTCCCCCCAATGGTGTCTAGAACAGGGTCCACGCATGACAACGAATCTTTCTCGTACGCACGAGGGCGTCACCGCTTGCATTGAGCTGTCAAACATGCTTCAAAAACGGGGCTGACTAGCGACAGCACAATATTGGCGCAACAAGCTGAAGAGCAAGAAGAGCATTGAGTTCCCGGGCAAACTCTGTGAGGCTGCGGCTGAGATCACAGAGGATTTCTCGTTTGCCTATCTGAAGGAGGCCTTTGTCGCGACTCTGCTCGAGTTAGCAAGGAATCATGGAGATGATAGCGACGACGAGGAAAGCTCCCGTGAGGATGAAGATAACGACCCTCTCGACAAGTACGAGTTCTGGCGTACGTTCAAGGCCCAAGTCAAGATCCTCCGTAACGAAATGGGGAGCGAGAAGAGCACTGCCGAAAGTCCTAATGCAAGGGCAACGTTCGGTGCTTATGAGGGAATTTCTGCGGAATACGAAGAGATGACGCCACTGCTTGAAAATATGAGGCTGCAAGGCAGTTCGCAGCTGCTCGGCAAGGCTGCTTCGCCGCCAATTACAGACCCCAGAGAGCGTTTCATGCAGAATAGTTCGTCAGTTCACAGCCCTGCCCATTCTTTTGCCCCGCTGGCGCGGAATAAGAATCCGAAGTCAAATGCTGGCGTATTTGAATGGGGCTTGTAGGTATCCGAGGTTATGTGTTGGAGCAGTTAGCGTGGTAAACCTATATGGGGCCTTGCAGGTAGTGGCTTATTTCCGTACTGTATGCCGGAGCAGCCCAGTAGCCGGCCTCCGTGCGAGTCCCTAATTCGGGTTATGGCGTCGGGACTTTTCTTTGAATACAACACCGTCTCTCCATGGTCGATAGAACATCTCTATACGTATATCAAATGCAAGCGGCATTAGTATACCGCATCCAAGACATGGATACTTTCGTCTGACCATTCTGCAGAGCCCAAATGCCGCAGTCTCTAGAAACATGTCTGATCTTCCACATGTGAATGTCGTGGTTGACGCCCTGCGCCCCGCTGCGTGTGGCGCAGACGACACCATTCTTCCTTCCAGAAGCCTTCCTTATATGAATTAGACAACTAAATGCCGCAAATCGTATCCTCCAGGTTTCCGCGACGAGTCATATCATTACTCTCCGCCCTCTGATTTGATTTGACAACAAGCATACTACCATGGCGTCGGGGAGGTGGGCCGCGTCCGGTGAACTACATTAGGCGTAGAAGCGAGACCAGCTGACACGCAGTTACATGCACCGGCGAAAGCAAAGGCGCCGTCGCCCGCTTGCTTGTGCGCACAGCCTGACGCATTTACAAGATATCATACAGTCATTCCATAGCGACTGCGCGAAACGTGATAACGGATTGCGAGGCGACTGGACCGTGGGGTCTTGGGGTGCGACGCAAGGCAGCTATGCTGGCCTTCAGCCGCAAGTATCCATGCACTCCCACCATGGACTTGGGGAAAGTATATGTTTTGGACATTTTTCAGCCTGTGCTCCGAGCGGCCAAACTTCTGCCTCCCACCGATTCAATTTTTTTTTCCCTTTGCATCATCGGCGGCTTTTTGTGCTGTTCTTTTCTGACCATTTCGGTATTTTGTGGTTCTGATTAGATGGTACCACCGGAGAGGTGGGATAACCTGCCGACGTCTTTGATCTTGATCCGCCGTGACGTACCGCGTCTATCCTCCAGATCTGCATCATAGCCTGACGAATACAAAAGGTTGATGGTAAGCATACCGATCGATAGTCTTGCTATATGGGTGAGGACTGACTAGAGGCAGCTAATTGAGATCGATACCACTCAGAATGACTTATTACCACGCGGCGACGTCTGCCCTTGCGCAGGAGCTTGCCTCGAATGAAGAGGACTGGCAGAAGCTTGTCTCATGGGACGGTGAAATCTACGACCCACTGTTTCAGGGTGATATCGATTACACTTCCTCGCCGGCTGCGGCTGCATGGCCCGAACCCCTCACAACTAGTCCCGCTGGCCAGGGGGATACTTCATTTGAACAGCAGTTCGAGTCCTCGTCAGCCATTTCCATCGAGGAGCCTTCCTCACTGGAGTATACAACTTCAGCACCGCCATCCATTGTTGAAGGCCAAGGCTCATTTGGCCACGGACATTCGTGGTTGAGCAGTTCTCCAGTCACTACTGGCACGTCACCGTTGGTAGGCCGAGATCTACAACCTCTCGATACGTGCCAGGATACCCTATATCCTCCACGAGCCTCCAACACATCGCCGTTCCACGACACTCAGAGCTTTGGCTCGTCCTCCTCCTATCAAACAGCCTCGCAGTCTCTCTTCAATCCGTACCTCGCAGGTTCCCCCCACTCCTTTAGCAACCTCGATGTAACTGCCTCACAAGCCTTTTCACACACCGGAAGTTGGGCGGAACCTACCATTGATCCGATTCCAGAACTCGAGCCTGAGGGTACTGCTCCCATACCGATTCCACAGGGCGGCAGTTTCAGCAATACCTTTTCGTCTCATCCATGGACGCAAGAGGAACCGCAGCAGCACGGCCGTTCCCGAGCTATTACAATCCCTCAGTCTCGCCACCACAGGCCTATTCTACCGTCAGCCCAAAGGGTACCGTCCCTTTTGTCCGTCTCTCCGGATAGCAAGCGCATGCCTCGAAGCGTTCCTCTTTCCAGGACTATATCGAAGAGTGATCCACGGAGGAACAGAACTAGATTGGCCACGCCATCGCCAACGTCAACCCATTATGGCTGGGTTTCCTACCAGCCAGATGCCCAGACGAACAGATTGGTACCATCCGGGACCGATGGCAATCGAGGCAGACGTTCGCGAGGTCGAATTGGCGCTCTCACTCCTGAGCAACGCACCCAGGCCGCACTGATGAGACTCATTGGATCCTGCCTCAACTGCAAGAAGCGTAAAGAGAAATGTGATCCAGGTATCCCATGCAAATCTTGTATCGACCACTATAAGGGTGACCTCGTCAACCATCCCTGCCGCGATCGACTGCTATCGGATCTTTCAAGCGCCTTCCTCTCAGAGCGACTGGGCTGGCACCCTACTACCCGATCGATTGAGTCCTTCCTACCGTCACAAAATTACGAAGTCTCTTCTGGCTTCAAATACACTATTCCGCTATGCTTTGGCTTTGGACCTGCACTTCACGTTCCGGTTCATATTCTCCAAGTAGAAGACCAGGATGCTCTATGCCACGAGCATGTCATCTATTCTTGGCCACCAAGCTCCACACCTGAAGAAAGACATACACACGCGGTCCTCCCTGCGGTCTTGACCAATGAAGCCGAGTTTGGTCTTCGAGAGACATTGGATAAGCACCTGTCGGTCCTCGTCAGACACCATTTCCGGTCATTTCCACTCTACTGTTCACCCCTTCGTATACTGCGCGAAGTATACGTATTCTACCGGTCCTTGCCTGGAAACACGTCCTACTCGCGCCTACTTCATCAAGCACTGAAGCTATTGGTTTTGGTAAGTCACTCGATTGTGACTAGCATCTCCCGGTATTTTTGGTACCACGCACAAGCAACCTCCACATTGGACATTCCCTGACTGATACTTCTTCCTTTAGGTTCACATTGGTGGCGATATCGCCCTTCCTCATCCTTCCACCGACCCTATCCTCTCCCAGCTTGTCCACACCACCATGACCACCGATGACAACGCTGACTCCACCATCCCCACGCCATGCTTCATCCGCTCTCAGTTCGGTCGCGTGTCCTCCCTCGCCTTCACTCTCATGAAAGAGGTCCTTCTCTCCCTGGAGCAGATCTTCCTCAACCGCGAATGCCAAGAATGGCCCGTCGCCCTTGCGACCCTTATCACCATCCTCATGACCGTGGAATCAATCCAGTACCACGCCACAAAACTTCCATACCATCATGTCTTCGACAAAGTCGTCTCTTCGGACAAGCTGGAATTCTTTACGACGATAGCGGAAATGCAAAAGCGCGAACATGACTCCAAGGTCGACGATGAGGCCGTGAATCAGCTACTTGCATTCTACTCGGCATGCTTCTCAGGCTGTCACGCAAGGCTAAGTCCAAACTGGGAAGGCGAGGCGCCATTCCACATGAGCGCGGAAGATAACTTTGTGGAGAGCGTCCGCAAGGCAGCGAGGACGGCCAGCCAGAATGGATATCTGGAGCAGAAGGCGAGTGCGGAGAGGGTGGATGGTGACATGGGCTTCTTTTTCGACAGGCTTGTCGCACGCCTTCTTGTTATGAAGCCGTGATGTGCCCTCACTTGACCAGTATCGGCACTCTTCTCTTGCACATTTTTCATGACGTGTCCCAGTCTCTTTCAAAAAAGCCGTCGAGCGATTGGGCCGCAGCCCCCGAAACCTAGCAGTATGCATGATACTCCTCAAAGTATCATGCATGCTACCAGGCTTTGGCATATTATTGCTAGGTCAGACGATTACCATTTCCCCCCACCCCTTCCCTTCCCCTATCCTAGACTTTTTTCTTCTTTTTTTGTTCCTCCATGGGGCGGCGTGCTTTGTTCTGTGCTTTGCGATACCATTCTCTTCCCGCAGTCATGGCACATGTACGCTCAATCAGACGAACGAAAACACACGACATGACGAAAACGGCCTCTTTTTTCTTTTTTTTTTATGTAACGAACTAATGCGGCAGCTCTTCTAGCTCGTCTATTCGCTTGTTGTAATCTAGCGTGTGGACCTGGTGGTCCTGTTTGTTGTACGTTAAAGTCTTTGTATGCTTGGGGTAGGTAAAGTAATCGCTCGTTTTGGATCAAAGGGGGTGTTTATAGGTATGTGTTCGTACAATAGATGACTTCATAGAATATTTAGTTCTTCTGGTTTCTATATGATGCGTGATGCTAATACTCATTGTGACATGGCGCACCCAGATCCATGCCAATGCACCGCCTCCTGCGTACAGGCCTCCTGAAAATGCTTCTATCCCACATCTAGATGCATCCAACGCCCCCTTCATGCAATTCGATCATGCAAAATTCTAATGCGTCGCTGAAAAAGCCCGACTCCTCCCAAACAAAAGAAAAAGCACCTAGAAATGAGTAGAAGTAAAATGCACAATGCGACAAGAGATTCAAAAAAAAAACTTAAGGAGATGCAGGACACTGCGTCTGCGACCGAATATGCGCCTGTGAAAACATCTCCTGCATAGCAAAGTAATGCGTCACGATACCGCCTAGCACAGCAACATGCCATATGTTATGAGATGCGCCGAGATAATCAAAGCGGCCAGGCAGCCAACGTTCCGGCACTTTGCTAGCATAGACTACGGCGCCGACGAGGTAGACGAGGCCGCTCTTCATGGCAGGTGCGTAGAAGGTAGAAGTATATTGCCAGCCTCGGTTGGCGACGAGCTGGCCGAAAGGAAGGAAGCCCGTTAGGGCGAGCGAGACGTAGAAGAGGACGCGTACCCAGGCAAGGTCATTACGGTTGAATGTGGGGTTCCAGGGGAGATAGACACCACCGATGCCGAGACATGCGGTGACGGTCATGTAGGTCCAGCGGGAGACAGGTTCGCAATAGAATGCTGTGTACTCCAGCGTCATGATGGAAGCGCCTACGAGTAACGAGATTCCTGTGTAGTCGACGCAAGCATAGCGTTCCAGTAGGTCTTTATGCGATATACCGCTCATGGTGTGCATGATGCATGAGCAGATGAGGCACTTGCAAGCCGCGAAGAAGAAAAGCGCTGCGATGAAGACATCGGCAGTAGTGGAGACAGGGAAATTGATATGTTGTGGGTAGAAGTAAAAGGCGACGCAGAGGACGAGACAGAGTCCTAGAAGGTGCGACCAGATATTCGTCGATTCGTTATGAATGGCTCCAATCGAGCGGATGCATGCCCAGTGACCTTCGCAGAAGCGATATCCGTTCCGGACGTGCGGGTTCACTTTCCAGGGCTCGGGAAGATCTTCATAGGTTATTAGTCCATGTTCTTTCGCGCGGGACAGTGCCCTTTCGACTGCGAAGTCGATCCTAAGCTCGAGGGACTGTCGAGCGCGATGCGCCTTGTCGAGTCCGGCATCTACTACTCCTCTTGCACGCTCTATTTCGTAATTGACGGTCTCGATGCCTGCGTCTCGAATCGCATATGCGCGGGTTTCGAGGTCGGATACCCAGTCCTCCATCAACAAGATACCCTCTACCACCTTCTCTGCTAGAGTCTCTTTTGTCTCCAATGCGTCCTGGTACCGGCTCTCCAGTGTCTCGACAAACACGGCCGCTTGCCGTCGACCGACTTCGATTGCGCCATCTGATATTTTGGAACACGATTCACGGACGGCGAGAATGGTCGAGTATGCATATTCGACACCGGTATCGAGGTTGAAGGAGCCGTAGGATTCTATCACGTCCAGTCTGTTGTTCAGGTCGGCAAGAAAACTGCCAAGCTGTAACTCCGATTAGCGGAAGTGATGGATGAGAGAGTAAACTAGCATACGAGCGCATGGAAGTTCTCAGAATCCACGCATGGTCTCCCATGGTGGAAATATTGTGAGGAATGCCGCCGCTGCCGTTCCTGAGTGAATGTACCATAACCTCGGTACAGGGGCCGCTGTTGAGTTTCTCCTGGCTCGACCATGACAGCAGTACTCGTCCCGTTGCAGGACTGTGGTCTGCCCATGGTCGGCTACTTCTTGTGCACAGTTATACACAGAGGTGCAATGCGCGCGACCGCTAAGGTGTGAAAGGGTATATACGCCCTTTTGCGAATTAGAGCGTGGTTCCACAAGCCGTGGCGATGTGCCGAAAGCGGATTGGACGGCGGGCCAATGCGCTGATAGATAAAGATATGTACAGAAAGGAGCGAGGGTGACAGCTGGCGGGGTATCAAGGGGTCGAATTGAGGGCGAAGAGGGGAGTGGGCATTGGTGAATGACGCACGTGGAGCCAGACTCGAAGTCTGGTTGAAGGGCCGTCTGCGCTGGGACGAAGCTGTCATGGCGAAAACTTGGGGCGGTTCCACCAATCAGCGACCCGAACACCCGAACGCCCGGCATCGGACCCTGCATGCGACAGCTTGGCGGTCCCATGGCCAGCTCTGGAGTTGGGCTGGTCGAGACATCAGCCGCACGTCTTTCATCTTCGCAGCCAGCAATTACCAAGGCCATGCTTGTAGCGAATGACCGTAGGAGCAGATAGAGTAGACCTTATTCAAAGAGCGCATTCTCGACCGAAAATATTCATATTCCATTTTCCTTGACAGCGACCATTCACTGGTGACTACCATACAATAGTATATCGTACCATCTGGTATGATGTTAACTCTATATGGGATCTGATTGAGCTGAGCGAGTTTGGATAGTAATTTTTCCTGTATAGCATGCTGAAGTATCCGATCTCCGCTCAAGGAGCCAGCTATTCAAAGTACATTCGATGCAGTCGAGTAGGGCTTGCAAACTAGAACTTCTTTGGTCCTCGCAAGCAGATCCTGGGTGACCAATGCACACAATACAAAGCATACAACATCTACTTGAGGACTAGACAGCTATTGGGAACGTTTCGTCGTGACACAATACGACTGCGAGGCGGAAGCGTTTCAACAGGTGCTTAGGCAGCATTCGATGAGGGAGGCGTAGGCAACATTGCATTACAAACCGACAAACGAAGGTCCTACCAAATCATACATTGAGCCACTGTATGCGAATAAAACTGCAGGCTTTTTGATAGGAATATCAACCCATTCAGCATTCGCTTTCCCTGGACTGTCGCTCGAACCACTCTTGCTCATCGCCTGATATTTGCAATGACCCGTAACTTATATCTAATATCATTCCGCGAAAGTCTTCGGCAACGCGCACATTTCGCGATCTGGTTCCCGTACGCTGATGGAGAAATTGGCACGCTCATCAACGTCGTTGGAACGCCAATGGTTGGATACCAGCTTGAGTTCGAACGAAGATATAATCCCTCAAAACAACGTCAGAAGCTCGAGATGTTCCAGATCGACCAGATCAGCACCCGTCATTTGAAAGATTGGACCGGCCCGAGCGTAATAGAGTCAAACCCGACGTGCAATGTAGAACTAAGCGCCACGCAAGTCACGGCACCTGGGAGAAATGAGAACTTCATGGCTCCGGTTAACGACGTAAAGCAGTATTGTACAGTGTGCCTGTTGCTCAGCTAATTAAGGCAGACAACGAATCGCCGATGTCAGGAGTGGACTATGGACTTCGTTCGACGACTTATCGCTCTTGAATACCTTGATAGTTCCGCCGCGACAATTGTGCAATCCAAGCGAGATCTCCCGAGTCACGGTATATTGGGCTTGCAGTTTCGAGGAGAAGCCGTACAGCAGCAAGACACTACGCAACAACCACCACAGCCTCAAGAGTGATCGCGACCATCTTCAACCCATCTGGGATGGGAAGAATACCAGAACATCATGAATTCGTCCAGGGAGGAATGGGATATGACAGTAGCAAATGAATATCAGATACTCTGGACATTATTTTTGTTTATTTCTTTCTGTTGTATGCCCCCTACCAATACACTTGCTATCGTCATTTTTCGTTCTATGTAGATTCGCCATCTGTTGCAAGTTCAACGAGAACCATGTAATAATTCCGATGACTTGGGGCATCTGCTCATCACAAATACTGTGCTTATCAGTCAGGCTGCCACCTAAGCCATCAGGCAGTGGGACGATGGAGTCTACCGTTACATTGATCTAGGGCTTCTTTACACTTGGGGTACGAACCGGGGAAATGATGCTATCGATACTTCCGGTATCACTTGCAGCTCGGCACCAACTTTACTCAACATGTCCGGTGAAAGCCGTATTCAGCCGGCAGCAGACAGGGTTGAAGCGAAAAGGCCATGCAAACCCCTCTCCGGCTTGTTCTGAGCTACTTGCCGGAGAAGGTACACTACGAGAACCCTTCAGCAGGCCGCCACTAACCTGCCCGTCGTTTAGCATCGCCCAATCTAGTCGTGTATCGAGGCCAAAACGCTGGTCTGATGGGCGCGGTCGGTTATATTACCAAAGACCAGTTCACCGGACGCTGGAACCAGCCCCAGGCTGCCCCGGAAGCAAACCGCGAGGCTGAACGACTAGCTCATCAGCTAAGATGGTCAGCTCGAGACTTGAGCCTCATCGACTATTGAGTCACAGGAGCATCATATGTGGTGCTACTAGAGTCCGGTCATGGGGCGACGTGATAAACATCGAATGCGTTGTGTCACCTTTTGTTTGCTTGAGGCTTCATATCGCTGCATGTTGGAGGAACCAGTTGGCATGTCGCCGTTGGTGGCAGTTCTCGCCAAGCCTGCAGCCCCAAGCTACGCGAAGGATAACCGCAGCAGTTCGTTGCCTGTTCGGTTTCGGGACCAATGGTACCCTTGATCCGGTGACCGTTTTAGGTGGCTCAGCGGCATAATGAGATCACACCGAACACGAGTTCTTTTTCGAATAGCTGATTATATCTCGAGGCGCCATTCTATGCCCCACCCCACAATTTGTATCATGTCCATCCGACATCACTCTCAGACATCGCTCTCATGGCAGTCCTAGCGGCTATTCTTCCCATCGTCTCGCGGAGCTCGGCGCTCTCGCTTGACTTGTATAGATTTGCCGCTTCAGAGCCCCACGCTGCGAAGGAGCTTGTGAAGACGGCGAAATCAATATCGAATCTCGCTCTAATTATCAAACAAGTGGGGACTATCATTAAGGAGGATGACCGGCTACCTTCCGGAGAGGTAAGTGTAGGATCTTTTTGTAAATCATCGACATGGACTAACAAGCTGCACCAGGCCATGGAAACGCTGGACGATACTCTCGATCAGTGTTCTGCTATCCTAAGTGAAATCGAGGCTGTTGTTTCTCATCACCGAGATGCCAGTCACAATGGTCGCGAGCAGCCTGCTCAAGACGGAAGGATTCGACTCAACCCAGCGGTGGTAGCAAGACTGAAATATCTTGTTGCACACCTAGAGTCGCTGAGATTGACATCGTCAGTGATGCTACAAACTCTATACACGTCTCAAAGTATCATGTGGGCAAGGTAAGCAGCGTGACCCTCAACGCACGCGTGGATATGGGTTAGTCGGCTGACGATAGATTTTAGAGTTCGACCAACGGTCTCGCCTGCTCAATGCGCCACGGCAGTGGCGAATGAGAAATACCAACTCGAGACACTGATTATTGAGCAGCAGATGTCAATATTGTTAGCAACAAAGCTCTACGAGCCGTCTAGAACTGATGCGCGATTGTTGATGGAGTACGACAGCTCGCAAAGCCTAGTCGCGGTTGACCGCGGTCCACCAGAGCCAGCCGATCTTTTCAAGTATCAAGACAAATTCATCTCGAGCCTCGATACGCGCGAAACTGATGAAGAAGTCTGGCTACCAGCTGTATGTGGAAGTTCAAGATCCCAAGTGGATCGTTTGCTGGATAGGTGGAGCCGTCTACGGCAATTTGAACAGGATCTCCAGGACGCCGATCGTAAAGCTCGAGCAAAGAAGCGGGAGACGCAACAGCCATTTGTAGAGTCTGATAGTGAAGATGAAGTTTGCGGTCTGCCAAAATTCACAGGCCGCGGCATGAGGCTGGACACTTCAACGCCTGGTCGGCCAGACAAATCTCAACCGCTCTTTGCGGAAACGAGTACCTTGCCAATTCCCTTTCGCGATCCCAAGTTTGGTCCAACTGCGCCATTGTCACCAGCTTCGTCGTTTGGAGCTTCTCCAAGATCTTCTGGGGTCAATCTCCCTATCCCAACTTCTCCCAACTTAACACCGGTTTCTCCACGTACCAGTATTGCAAATCTACGACCAGTTGAAGCAGCAGCAGCTGTGGAAGCCAAGGATTACGAGGACGACGTTAACCTAGAGATTCCATGGACGCTATGTACTCGGCGTCATAGATGGAAACATATCGACAGAAAGATTGTGGACTCAAACACTGATGCGCCTATCTCTGATGCCTTCTCAGAGCGGCATGCGTGGACGGAAGTGCTCGCTTCGTGGGTGTGTAAGGAGGCAATCAAAGAGGCAGGATTCCAATACACCAGGGTACAGAAGGAGCTGCGAGATGACAGACGCACAAAGTTCGAGACGTGCTTTTGTATTGACCAGCCTCTTACATTCGACCAAGTTCAACAACTTGTTGAAAGGACCGTAGATATATACAGAAAGACACAGCTAGCATCTCCCCCGCCTTTACAACAACCTCACCGATCATCTATGGAGAGGAAACGCTCGAACAATGGGTCAACTGCGCCTCCTGATCGTGACAAAACGCCGACCGCAAATCAGAACCATCATCCGCCTCTCGAAAGATCAATCACCACATACCCGCCACCTATCCCGCCTCCACTAGACCGATCGCTATCGATGCCTGGTGCAGTATCAACCTACCCACCACAACCCCGAGCCACAAGTTTCAACCTTTCACCGCCGACGGGTACCACTCCACCTTCGAATACCCGATACATAGGACAGCCCGGACCGCATTTCCCTCCCCCAATACCACAGCCAGGCGCACCCTATCTCCCGCCTCCTCTTCCCAACAATTTCCTCCCCCAGCACTCGTCCTTCCCTCTACCTCCTCAACAAGCGCCCTTCGCCATACAAACCTTCTACCCGCCGCCTCCCCTCGACCCCCGCCTGCTCCAGCCCCAACAGCCTTACCCAGACTCGCCCCGCAAACCATCTTCCCGCCGCGATCGCGATCGCGATCGGGACAGTGACCGCTGCTACTCCTCGACCGAGTCGGACTCGACTTCGCGGTCGCAGAAGCACGGGAGCAGAAGTTCGAGACGGTCGGAGAGTAGGCATGGCAAGAAAGGACATGAGCACAGTGGGGCGACGAAAGCGTTGATGGGAGTTGCGGGGTTGACTGCGCTGTTGGATGGGTTGGTTGGAATTTGAGCAACTTCTATGATATTTTTTTCTTTTTGGCTAGTTGAGATGATATGGTACCAAAATGGGGGGTAATTCTGTTTTCAATATTTGTACAGATTAGCTACTTTTTTTTTTTTGCGTTTTTTTCCTTGTTAAGATGTATGAAATGACGGCAGATTAGAATGTCACGAAGTCGACGGAGGAGCATGAAGTCTACGATATAAATGTATAGCATTATTACGAATCAAAAATGTTTCGCATTCAAAACTAATGCTCCTGTGATGCTTTTTTCACTCCTCTGATGTAGTTTTCCATTCTATTTTGCCAAAACCTCAACGCCTTCGCTATGCATATCAAACCAAGATTCCACACCCCAATTTTGCTCATCGACTATCAGCCACATCCGGCAACCTCTCAATGACATACTTCCCCTTCGCCACACTAAGAATCGGCACGCCCGGAATCTTCCTAATCCTCCTCTTCAAATCCCTATCATTCGTGCCCACCAGATAAATCCTATGCTTCGTGACATTCTCCACCAAACAATCGTCAGCATACGTGCCCTTGTGACTGCACGTAAGCCTCTCCCACCTCTCGTCCCTCGCTATCCTGAGCGCAATCCGGTATTTCGGGCCGAGCTTTTCTAATTCGGCCATGACGCAGGATGTTATTATGGGAGTGGCTTTCGCGTAGAGGAGGTCCATGAGAGCGGTTTGGAGGTCGAGTTTTGCGTGGACGGTGTGAGAGAGGAAATTTGTGTCAATGAGGACGCGGTAGGGGGGCCCGAGGGCTTCGTTGGCCATGAAGAACATGGAAGAGGGGGCTTGGGGACTGGTGGATGGTCAGCTATGCGGAGATCCGGGCATTGGCATGGGAGTGCGGAAGGTGTACATTTCTCGCTTTGATGATTCGGCGTCTGCTTTCTTCTTTGCTTCGATTTCTCCTTTCATCTGGTTCTTCTGGCTGTGCGGGGTCTATTAGCTTTCTGCGTTGCAGTCGGGAAAGTGGCGCCGTACAGTCTTGCGTCCCGCTGGCCTGACTCTGTTAGGACAATTTCGCTGTCATCACTGGACAACTCTTACCGATGACGCGCTTCGTCTGCGCAAACTTGCGCGTGCGCTTGGCGACCCCCATGGCGGCAGCTCTGTGTGTTGCAGGTCCAGGTCCGCAGTCTCGGCTGTCGACTTTGAACTTTTTGGTGGAGCAGACGGGAGGAGCGGGCGCGCCAAGGCGGCTCGGAAAAACTGCAAGTGCCGAGGGTCGCCCCTGCCGTGTCCCAAAATAAGTGCAGCAACAGGGGCCTAGGCGGGGGCCGGATGGGACCCAAGCCTGCTCAAGTCTGGGAAGACAGCGGGCCTCACCCGTGGATCTCTCGCTGTACAGCAGCGGGTCCCTTGACCCTGCGTCACCGAACGTGGCACGCCCTCGATTTTCTTCTCGAGTCCAGATCGCTATTGATGCAACTCAGTGCTTCTATTCTATTACTCCAAGACACTACAGGACGTCCGCGCGCTGCCCCGTCAACATTAGCGAGGAATAGCCCGACGCGGCTCCCAAGCCTCGCCCCTGCAGACGCCTGCGGTCCACCCACTACCCTCATCCCTCCTGGAGCCCTCCACTGCCCGCTCAAGCAAGCTTTTCTCCACCTCTCGTTATCCTGTCACTCCTTTCATCTATTCTGCTCGTCGTCATCGCAACCCTTGGCCGACGCCCTTTAGCCTCCCACGCCCTGAGACACGGCCACAAGATCGAGAACCATCGTTTAGCCGTGCACCGCCCCTAAGTCTGTGGCCTCGCGCAGGCGACGACACCACCGACCGCCTCCTGTATTCGCCTTCGTAGACGAAAACCTCCACTATGCGACCCTCGATAGGCCTCCTAGGCCTGCTTTTGGTCATCGCGCCGGCCGTCCTCGCGCAAGACGTGCCCAATGCAAGCTCCGGAAAGGGGACCACAGCCGCAGCGACCACTGCCGACGACGCAAAGTCGACAGACGCGGCCAAAAGCACCGATGCTGCGAAGAGCACCGACGCCGCGAAGACCACAGACGCAGCGAAAACAACAGACGCAGCATCGTCAGACGACGCAAAATCCACAGCAGCATCTTCGAAAGCGGACAAGAGTTCGGCGACTCTGTCAGACTCCGATGTTACCGACGCGCCCGCACTGAGCTCGTCGACCGCGGCAGCAAGCAAGTCAAAGTCCGATGGAGCCACTACTACAGAGTCCGTCTTCCACCTTTCCGATGTCCCGACGATCGCTGGTGTCGGAGTTCCCGATATCAAGGTCCCAGATACTGCTGGCGCAGCCTTTATGCAGAAGTCGGACCTCCCGGATGGAACCGTCTTCATCTGCGTCGGTGCTGTGCTCGCCGCCTTGGGCGTTGCCGTCATGGCCTGGCGTGGCCTCGTTGCGTGGTCGCTGCACCGCTCCGTTAAACGCGCCGCCTTAGCCCAGAACATGGCCGACATCAAGGCTATGACCGCCGTTCCGGGCAAGAAGCGTGGCATGTACAACGTCGTTGGCGCAAACTCGAATATGTCGCTCGATCATCTTGCTGCTGCACCTACCGGCACTTCCAGGCCCGCGAAGCCTTTCGCAACCGCCAACACCGGCACTCCCCCAAGGTCCACATCGTCTCTCTTCTTCTCACCGACTGCTGGCGGTAGCACAGGCCTACGCGATTCGGTCAACCGTTCTTCAAGTTACCTCCCAGCGGGCTACTATGCTGCTGGTAATGCACAGCCTGCTTCTGGAGCACCCTTGACACAGGTCGGCGGCAATCCTTCGCATCTCTCAACTTACTCTCTGCACAATCCTGGCAATCGGTTCAGCGCCCGTTCTGGCATCTCTCCTCCAGGCTCTCCTTCTCTTCCTCCGTCGCGTGGCTATGACCGCGCACCACCATCTCGCGACGGCGTCTCGTTGTACAACCGAAACAGCGTGGCGACTCTTGGTACACCTGCAGCAAGAGGAACCGTCTATTCAACAAACGAACAAAACCCGAGTCAGCTCTCTCTGAACGTCCCAGGTGGAACAAATGCGCCCGGTGGACGAGCACCGAGTGCATATCTGGAGGATCTTTTCGAAA
Organism: Periconia sp. TS-2; assembly: GCA_030378425.1. Lineage (NCBI taxonomy): Eukaryota > Fungi > Ascomycota > Dothideomycetes > Pleosporales > Periconiaceae > Periconia > Periconia sp. TS-2. The sequence goes on from JASNQO010000004.1 coordinate 342,070, forward strand.
ACCACGGAAATGGCCCAAGGGAAAGGTTCTAGAACAACCATAATCCCACGGTTTTTCCAGCTGCCAAGCAGAGGACTGTTTGTCTGTCAGGTCGCACGAAGTGTAGACTTTTCTTGCTGGTGTAAAAAGGAAGCCAGAGAGCCGCGGAGGGAGTGCCGCTTATTTCTACTACCAGTCCGCCGAGCACACAAGGCGTTGTTATCTTGCATTAGACGCGTTTCCATTGCCGCTGGATCACTCCGCATTCTCGGGATACATGCAGCGACTTTGTGGTACTTTCTGCTACAATCGCGCATGCATCACTTTTCGTTGATTTGATGCTGTGGCACCACGCTACCTCTCTCTTTTGGAACGGTGCTAAGCCATGACCGCCTATTTTCTTTTCTTGTCCCTTCTTTTATTATTCTCTTGTAACTCATGGTAGGCGCGTTGGTGTTTTTTGGCATGGGCTATGCCGGTATGGGGGTTCTATAAGGACTTTGTGATATTTGTGGATACTTATGTTTGATGGACAGTGAGTGTGTGGCGAGCTTATTGTGTATATACAGCTGATGCTGTGGGGAGAGTGTATAGGTTGAAAAGGAGAGATAGTAATAGTAGTGTATCTTTATTGTTCATTCTTTGGTGCTTGGCGTGTCGATGGAATGTTGAGGTGGTGAGGTGGTGAGGTGGGTGAGCGTTTCGTCGGGCATGTTGAAATGTAGAGCTCGCCATTGGTGGGTCCAACTCCGGGTGAAGTCACTACCCTTTCGAGCCCTCTCGGGTCTCCTCATGACATTGCGCTTCAGTATTACTCTTTGACAGTAAACCACCTCTAAACTTCAGCCTAGGCCGACCTACCCGCCATCCTGTCCCCGTGCATCTCCATTCGGCGACGTTTCAAGGGCGACGCAGAGCTGCAATGGGAATGTAGGAGGATGCATTCTTGGAGAAAGTAGAATTCTTCTAGATTGGTCAGCCTCCAAGAAACCCCTTGGTCCTTTTACTATTCTTCTTGTCGACCTTTCAAATAAAAAAAAGCAAGCCTTGACCCCATGTATTTCATAAAAGTGTTCGAACGCGCAACCTTTGCAGATGAGCATGGTCACGTACGCAGCCTGCATGTAGCATGCTCAGACCTCACGAGTACTCTCTAGTCACTCGTTGGAAAGATATGCGGACCAATCACCTGCCCCTAGGATATATCGTATCTTCGGTAATGTAGGAACGATATGTTTCCATGTAGACACATGTAATCCCTTACCATACGCAGTCGCCAGACCACGTCCAAATCCCAAATGCCAGCCACGAGTGAGCGAGCCGAGTAAGCCGCAAGACAGATTCACGTCAGAGCATAAGTTGCCCGAAAAGCCATTCCCAGGTACTAGATTCTAAATCAGACACCCAGATAGCGACCATGTTCGTACGGAACGTTTGCAAATGTCTAGTGGGATCTCGTCCTAACAGATATAGATTTGCAGACCCTCATACAAACATATGAAACATTGTCCAACCTCACACACACACACGCATCATCATCATATTTCCCGTACTTGATGATCGAAAAAAAAAAATTTGGCCCGCCTGTTGCCCTCCACACCATGCCGTGTGCCATGTACGTTCTTTGTAGCACCGCTTGTAATACGCACCACGCACCACGATTGCCCCAGTCGTGCCAGTCGTGCCAGTCGTGCCAGTCTCCGAGACTTGCCAGCAAGGGGGGGTGGGGCCCGTTTTCTGCACGTTTGCTGGCGAACTTTGCTGGTGCTACGTTACATGTGGGTGGAATGGAACGGGCCGGGAGTAGTGAGTAGAGGGGACGTGGAGCCGTGGATCTGGGTCTTGTTTCATGTTGTGTGTGCCCTTGCTGTTTCGAGGTCGAGTGATTGTGGTGCGATAAGAAGTAGTTGTGACAACGTAATGGGGCTATGGGTCATGGAGTGTATCGTGCATCGCGTTTGCTGGTGAAAACGTAGCTAATGTAGACCGCAAAGTGCATCACATATGTTTGAAAGGTCAAGAGCATTGACTCGTTGAGTGTATACGTAGTAGGGCTACGAACCCATCGATTGACATTCTGACATGAAGCTATGTGATACATCAGCCGTTCAGTCTGTGTGATAGCCATGATACACTGCCTTGCAACGCCAAAAGAGAACACACGACAGCGACTTGCCAGTCTCTACTGCCAGCCTCCCCGAAGACCATAGAGAGAGCCTATCCTAGGCTAGAGCAAATTCAATCCCACTCGTTACATGGCCCAAGCACTCGAGGACCACCACAGTTGCGGTAGTGGCCACTCACTGGCTTCCTTGACCCAGTTAACAACCCAAGATAAAAGTTAAACCAGGGGAAAACTCGCTTGTTCGCTATCCTAGGAAACGGCCATAAAAGAAAGTCGAGAAGGTCGGACATAGCGCAACGCGGTACTGCCGAGATTTGATAAGATATTGAAACCATACACCAATATTGGATCAGCGGGTTTCTAGCGTCCTGGAAAGGCCAAATCGGCACAAATAACGGTGATAAGAGATACTTTAAGCCTGTTAAAGCTGCGAAGGCGTAGGCCGATCAAAAACGTGGAAATTCCGGTATGCGTCCGGTAGCACAATCATAACTATAACTCGCCCTTCGCCGACTGAAGTCTTGATAAGTAGATTCGTAAAGATGTTTTGCACGCCTCTGCTAAACAGATCTGGGAGAGAACCACGGTCCCAGATGGAGAAAACATTTCTTAATGTCCGCCGGATATGGATGCCAAAAGCCTTGAAAACGCTAATTACACATGAACATGAAAAGAAGCGCGTGCTAAGGTAGCGCGCCACTCCTCGTTAGTCCATGTAGAAGTCACCCTTGAGGATGCGCTCCTGCATAGCATCGGGTACCTTCGGCTGCTTAGGCATCTCTCGAGCCGGGGGCTCCATGATGGCCACGCTCTTAGCACGCTGGTGAGCGGGAGGCTGAGAGTTATTGTGGATCGGGTGGGTGGTGGAGACGGAGGTACGCTCGGCACGGTTACGGAGATTCTCTGCAAAATTATAGCCTTCGCCTGTGTTCGAAAGCATGGTCGTCAGCTCGTGTTCTCCGAAAGCTTGATCAGGATGACGCTTGAAATGCTCCGCAAGAAGATTGGAAAACTCAAAAGGGGCCGACGCCGAACTCTCTGGTTGGAGAGACATGGGGGCGTCGGAGTTGACAAGCGAGAGAGGGTGAGGGAATGAGGACGAAGATGAAGACAGACCTCGACCTTTAGCAGTCGGGGGAGAGGAGGCTTTACGGATGGAGGGTCTACCATTTGGGTTCCCAACGCTCCCATTGCTCTGCCTGACATCCCGCAGTGCGCGTGCGCCAAAGCTCAGTCGGCGAGCGAAGGGCGTGGCGGGGTTGCTGTTCGGACCAGAACCGGAAGGCGCCGGGTCATCTTCAAAGGGACTCTCGTCTACGGAGCCCGAATTGGCGCTGGAGAGGCTTTCGGTCCGTGCTCGACCGTTCTGAAAGGGGGATGTCTGGTTGGGTGAGGCCGAGAGGCCGATGGTGGTGAGGGACAGTCGTCGTCGCTGAGCGTTGACAGCGGCAGTAGTGATGGGGCCAGGGTAAGGCTGGGCGGCACCGCCTTGGCCCGACACGCTGCCCTGTCGTCCGAAAAGATCGTGGAAGGTCTGGCTGCTAAAGGAGGCACGTCGCCTATCCGTCGCGCCAGGGCTTGGGAGCGGGGGGGAATTGCGGTCAGAGGCCATGGTAGGCTAGGTGAAAGGGGTAGATGTGGCGTCGGTGCGTGCGCAGTGCTGGGAAAGGAGTCAATTAGAGTGAGTGTGGAGGATGAGGGTGTGGTGTCTGGCCAGAGAGGACAAGACGGTGACGGTATGGGGGTAGAAGTAGAGAAGCTTCCGCGCACGGATGCTGGGGCGGGTCGGACCTACTATGGGTCTTGGCGCGGGCGATACGTCACTTTGCCGGCGGGGCTGGTGGACAGACGATAGCGTGATAGGCGGGGAGGGAGGGTTTCACAGCGAGGTACAGGTGGTACGACAATCTTTTCATCAAGCACAGATTAACGAGGAATGCAGAGCACAGGAGACGAAACCATGGGGGCAGTCTAATATGGACGCAGCAGCCAGGCTGTGAGCGTCCTCCGCCGTGGATCCCGCGCTAGCGCCCAGAGCGGCATGGCGCGCCTTCCCCGCATTCTCCCACAGAAGGCACAAAGGGCTCCTTGCGCCTTCCCACTGCGAATCAGACAGCGCGGCCGGCGAGGCTAGCTGGCGGCTAGCGTGCCATGCCCGCGCACCCCCCGCCGTCCACCACCACCATACGCAGCCGGCCCACCGTGGCATCCAGACGCCGTCAACGATCTTCACAGGCGCCAAACCTCGACTCCACCACGTCCACTCCTGCGTGCGGCCGTCTTGGGCGCTGCTCGCCACTCAGGGGCCCGCGTTTATTCACCCGTGGTCACGGCTCTCGCCAGCGCCTGCTCCGCTCATGGCACCGAGCAGTCCAGCCGTTGCTGATGGCCTCTGCCAGATAGCGCGCACGCCTCCCTCCCCCCCTCCCTCCCTCACGCCGGACTGGTTCCCTGTTTATCCACCCGGTAAGACCTATGCTATCTCGTAAGAGACGTATCGACACGTTGCTTTTCTTCCTGTCTGGCGCTACGCCTTCCCAGGCATGCACCAAGTGGCAGGGCCTCGCATGCGCTTGCGTGCTATGCAAGCCACTATCTCTGCATTCTCGATGCGCCTCTCAGCACGAGCACGCCTCCTGGTCCCCTCGGAGTCGGCGGAAGCGAGGCTGTTCGACAACTAGGCAACGTCCAACGTTGGCAGCATCCCGGGCCATGAACACAATACGAGCCATCGAGAGAAGCGCTGGTTGACTGACTTGGCCGTGGGCTGTATGCTGATGCCGCGGTTATATAGCTCGGCGCTTTCGTGAGATGCTAAGCATGTCGTTGTCTGGCTGTGCAACCACCGCCTCCCTGTTGGTTGGCCCTAGCATACATGCACGTCTGCGGTTGTCTTACGTGAACAGACAACCACCCCCTCCAGACCCAGGCAGACTCTCCAGGTCAGAATGCCGTGAGCGGCTCCGGCATCACTGACTCAATATCACACAAACACCTGTCGGCCAAATACTCGCTCACATGCAACGGCCCGAAACCACCTGCATCTAGTAGCCCACTTATTTAGTTATCTAGGTACCACACTAGCTACTGTCCAGCGGCCTCTTAACTTTCTAAACTTTGCTTGCCGCTGAAGACTAATGTCTCTCCGCGCCTTGGCGCGCCATCGCATTGGGATTCTGTACCCCGCAATAGCGCGGCTGCAAACATCAGCTGGACACATGTGGTGGGCGGGTGGTGTGTTCTGTACATGATGCAATGCAATCCTGCCAGAAGCGGAAATAATCAAACACCCACCACGCTGGATACTGAGTGCTTGCGGCCAATGTGCACGTTGTGACTGTGGATAGTGGACAAAGAGTCCTGGTATCATTCTATGGATCCCCCTGGAGCTATCTCGTGGGGCGAAAGGAGAGAAATATTGGCTGGCGAACCATTGCACGTCGGATAGAGAGGCGAACTAGGGCGACAACAGAAATGGTGAGGGGGCCAAGGAGTGTGAGCAGTGAAGCGCTTAAGCAAGTCTATATAACAATGATCGAAATGATCCAAGCCAAATGAAATATGAAACTCTGATATAATGAATGGGCGGAGGCAGATTCCCCAAGAGTGTTGAAAAGTAAGGGGGTGGTGAAGAATTGAAAGTTGACCGAAGAAAAAGGGAATAAAGGAATGTACCAGACACTCTAATGATCAAAAAGGACCGTTCGAGGTTTCAAAAGGAATAAAAGGCAACTCGACCAAAGCAAAAATACAAAACCTGAACTAACTTAACTTAACCGAGGATGGTCGAAACCAAGCAAAAGAAAGGCATCTGATAGGATGGCTTATTCCATGGTAGGTCGTTTCGCACTACTCCCCCCGCTCTCTTCTGCTGCCCTCTTCCTCTTGTCGTGAATCAGTGTCCGGAAAGCATCTGCATAAGCCGGTGGTGTATATGGAGTTGCTCTGAGTCTTTGTTCCACTTCGTAGAGACCCTCGTAATTCCTGAGAACGTCCTCTCCAGGAAGAGTAAGGAGCGTATCCAAAGCGAACATTCCTTGCCCCTCGGCACTCGTACCAATAAGACATACGAACAAGTTCTGGTCCTTGGGGTCGGTTGGAGGCATGGCTCCCCAAGTGATCGCAGTGTACGCATCGTAGTTACGCTCAGTGACTCCGTCCAAGATTCTGACGAGAGCGGCGACGGCCCGTACACCAATCGTTGGAGCGTTAACCTCACCCTCCTCTTCGACATGATTGTGGTAGTAATCATGAACGGCTCGGACAAATCCCCGCAGTCTAGCAGCGCACCGCCTGACATCAAGAGCTTCAGACTGTGTATTAGTGGGGCCTCTCGCAATGTACTCATCCAAAGCTGTAAAGGTTCGGTCGACGCGGCGCATGATCTTGTCGAAGAAGACCTGCACCTGAAACTCCGGCGGGATGATTTCCTGCATTTGGATGAAGAGAGCCGGATTCAGTATGGCGTGCTGACCGAGAAGATCTTTGAATTCTCGATATTTGCGTGATTCTTCTGATAGATCTGCCGTTTCGTCGCTCTTGAACTCTCCAGGCAGTGCGTCTGTAGGTTCGAAGACTGAAAGCATGTTTGCAATCTCATCAAGCATCTGATCCTGGTCTGGCAATTGATCTTCTTGATAGACCCAATTCAGGTTATCGGCAATCTTCTCGAGGGTGAACCGGTTGATAATCTCCGACGGATGCATGTCCCGCACACTTGAGCCATCTTCCGCTAATTGAAAAGGATGATTCTTCGGTGCCGTAGAGGTGAGTTGTCCTAGCATCCAAAACACGTGCTTTGAAGATAGTTAATGCATGTCAACAGCTGAGAACGTTGGCATACTGACCTTGCAAGCTTTGCCACCCTCATTGGTTCCACAGCTGCACTTTGGAGCGTGGTCTCCGTCCATAGCCACGGTAATATCGTCATCGAGATGAAAGATATATCGCTTCGTACTACCTTCAATCTCTTTACAGAGTTTCATGCTGATATTGTTGTCGCCTAGCAATCCTCTTTTTGCACGCTTACGAAGGTCTTCGGTGAATGTGGAAACATCGTACTTTTGACCCTCGGAAGTCTCAATCATTGACGGTGTAGATGATGATGGTGGGCTAGACAAAGGGGATTCCTGGTCTTCTGGTGACTGTGGGGGTGCTGTACGTGCCCGAGCTGCACCTGCCCGAGTCGTCACCATGGTATCCCCAATTGTAAGCTTGGAAAGCTCTTCTGCGGACATGGATATCGTTCGGTTTGCGTTCCTTAGGTAGACTCATTCTCCCACTGCAGAATATATATCAACAACAACTCTGTGCCGCAAAGCTAGATGATCCACTGAAGGTGGAGTAGTCTCCAGCCTCAAGGAGGCGTGTCGAAAATGGGCCTCAGACGCCGCAGAAGCCTGTGGCGTGTGGCGTGTGGCTGCGGAAGCTGCCTGCTAAGCAGATCGTGGTTGCCAGAAGGATGATAAACGAGCACTCAAGCTAGCATCAGCGGGCCCCGAAAGGACACCATCTGGAGATTGTACCAATGAAATGAGGAAAAATCACGCTCGGAGTGACCACACCTACAACGAGCTTGCTCTTTAGTTCGGAAAAGACCGTCGAGGCTGAGGGTTGGGATGTGGCCGTTCCCTGTCATGAACCGTCTCATAAACCAATAAACAGCCTTGGGGGGGCTAATGCCTCACAACTGCGGCTACGGCGAGAGAGGTCTGCCGTACGGAGAGGGCGGTTTGACGTCAATGGGGATTTTGCGTTTTCCCAATTCGACAAAGCTGGAATGCTTTGCCGTAGACTTGCAGTATGAAATCAGGCTCCATCTTAGGAAACACCGACGAACACGTTAAGATCGTGGGGTAGTATCACGGATCCCGGAGTCTTTCGAGACGCGGTGTCCTGGAAGCCAGTAGGCATCAACGATAACTGCATGCGGCAAGGTTCATTGCTCGCATCATCCGCGCTCTTGACATTTGCTGTGTAGACGCCACATCCCGGCGCTGTGGGTATCGGGGGCTAACAATAGATATTGTGAGTGGGTTGAGCGGTGTAAAAGAAGGCGGGAGTGTGATGAAGGTGTGTAGTTCGGCAAAGCAGACTGCTGGATGCTTTGGGGAAGCGAAGCGAGGTGAGCCACATGGGCGGTGCCCTCAGCCTCGCTGCACGTTTAAACGTATGAACCCAGCAACCGCCAGTCATTTTGCCAATGTTGCATATCTCCAAACCAGGCCGAGGCGTACTGTTGATGGCGGGATCAGTAGTCACATAATTAAGCTTCAAAAAGCATGAACGCACTTCTAAACGTATTCCTTCGAATATTCCTTCCTGCGGCATTCTAACTGCGCCCCGGAGCAACTGGACTCCGAACCGACGATGATACGAAGAGAAAATCGAGTGACCGCACTGAAAACCGTGGGTGGGTAGAACCAGTGTTATTTGAGACAAATAGTAAGCTGAAATCGTCCATCAGCCTGATTCTAGAATTCATGTATGAGGTTGACCGAAGACCGATTCGGCAACCTAGCATTGCATGCAGAAATGCTATATAAAGCCTCAACTGAAGTTTGCGGCGTAGCATGGCACAATCAGGGCGTCGTTGACTGATCTCGCTGAGATCCGCCGTATCCGCTATTGACAGCGAAGTCACAATTCGGCACCTTTAGAGTATTCGTCCCCGACACGGCAGAAACCTTAAGCGCTGAGGCTCTCTCAGCTAGCAAGCATGGGGTCTGAATGCTGGCCACACGTGCCTCACCACGTATTTACCCTTTGTGTAACGGGGCAGAATCGCACGTTAGTTTCACGCAGCTAACGACGGACGATTAGGGCAAAAGTGGTTATTATTCCTAAAGAGGGTAGGACGGCGCCTAGGAGATGCCCGAGAGGAAAGAAAAGATGATAGAGGAGCGAACGACATTCGGACAGCTCAGCATGCCCGATTCTCCAAGGGCCAGTTCGATGGAGACCGCCATAATCATTACGGCGTAAAATCTTAGATCAGTCGTAACAATTCCGAAGTGAAACCCGCTAAAATGTGAGTAAAAAGGCTGCCTGAGCCTCAAGACATATGCCTTGCAACAGAAACAGAACCATAATCCAACAAACGATAGTACGTCACCTAGGACCCCAACTTGGGTGCCGATAAGGAAAGAATCTCCACGCTGGGTAGCCTCGGGCAAATTGATCGGTGAGACGTAGGCCAAGCCTGCAGAGAAGTGAGCATATTGTTCAGACTGAAACGAAAGACCAACTCACTCCTGGGATATCTCACCTGCTGCTGCCACCCGTCCGCGATTGCGCCGCATAGACTGAGCTCTCTCGTGAGCTACGCTGGGAGTTTTGTTCTTTAGTCTTTCCCGCTTCGACGATGTGGCTCATCGAGACACCTCCCCAAGGTAAGCCAGAGAGGTTGTGTCCTTGATTGATGTCACCGGGCTGGGGAGATGTGTAAGAGCCTCCTGCCCGTCTTTGGTTATCCACCTCACGCTCGGATTCTTCTTTTTGTTCCCTAACTTTGTCTCCTAGTCAAGTGTTAGTCCGACCAATCAGTCTATATGATAGAACAGAGTACTCACGGAAACGTCGCTGGGCTAGTTTGTTCTGGATCTTCCTCCGCTCGTTCGGGTCTTTGACTTCAGACCACTCATCCGATTTCGATCTGGATGATTCGGTGCCTGACGCGGAGGTTCCACCTTTTTGATTGCCGTACTGCTGGTTTTGTGACATACTGGATGTAGTCTGGTGCTGGTCGAAAGCTACTTCCAGTCGGAGCGGTAAGAGGAAGCAATACGCTTAACGGAGATGTGTATTAGGAGGTGAATAGCGGACGACTCGAATAAGGTCGCATCGGGTCTCGACGTGTTGACTTGTGTAAATAGGCGCTAGCGAAGTTTACGACTGCCTCATAGCCAGAGAACCGACCTGGCACTGGGCCAAGTATAGCTCGAGACACTCGGGTACGACTGGAGGCTGCGCAAGGAAAACGAGGTCGACCACGTTCAGCTGATCAAAGCTTGGGGCCTACTAAATGACTGGTTAAAGGACAGAACGAGATGCGGCTGGCACAAACGAAACGAAGGAAAGAGTGTATGAATGTAACGCGTGAAAGATGACTCTACGCTAGAGCGCCCTTCGATGTATTATACTGTCGCGTGATGTCTAGTTTCCAATCGACTGACCTGAGCGAGACTTGGAAAGCACTCTTGGTTCGGGGATAGACGATGAAGGAGTCGGAATCCTTGACTCAAACTCGTGGGGATGTGAGGCTTCCGTGGCACGCGGGTCTTGATTGGCGATCATTGCGGTCGCCTATATGAGTAGACTAGGACGCGAAAGGATAACGACTCAGAGACAACGGTACGATTAGGCATCGACGCGAGATAGTAGACCAGCCGTTAGTCGGCAGAAACACGCGGCGGGATGGGACGAGTGGAGAGTACATGGGCTGGCTCGGCTGCCCCGTAAAGCAACGTGTGAGCATAGTACCATGACGTTTTCAAGGACTGCTAATTCACCGGTCAGGGGTCTGCAACGGGCCCGAAGCTCGCTAGTCTATATGACAGCCCCATAGGGCCTGGAGAGATCACTTGAGGGAGGCAAGCGATTGGTTCCGTTTCCAAAACGAAAACGCCATTCCGTACCCACTCGATTCCCTTAGACCCGCATTCAAGTACCTGCATCCCTCGTTACCGCTGGATTGGGCAAGATCCCTCGGAAGGGCCGCATTGTCATGACCCCGGTGAGTAGGCTACGGTTCAGCCGCGAACGAGATGCGACTCAGACAGCTGAGGCAGCAATCCTATTGGTCTTCAGATTGTGTGTGAATACAAAGGAACCCGGCCGAACATCTTCTCAGAACCTAAATTCAGAAGTGGCAGTGCTTCAGCCTCCGGCTGTTGCTGCCTTCTTTCCAGCCATCTGGATTGACATCACTCTAACAACGCATCTGGCCTTACGTAGCGATCAGCTACATGTTAGACTGGCGTCGAGCTGCATGACCCTTGTGCAAAAGGGCGTTGAAGAGGAGCCATGGTCGATTAGACTGGATATCAGCCCGTCCTGCAAGCGGTAGTGCCGGATTCTGACGTCTTGAGCATGAGGGTGTCATAGCGGGCCTCGAACAGCATGGGAATAGTGGGCGGCAGTCGCCGGAGACCAAAAGCACCTGGGGAAGACGCATGGAAGAATGTAGATGCAGCACTGACCCAAGGCAGTTTGGATCGGTGAGCATTTCGAGGGCACCGGGGCTTGTGTGCAGTTGATGTATGGGGCAGGCAGTTGACGAGCGGTAACGAAAGGGAGCTACAAGGCGTTGGCGCTCGCTCTGGTTGGTTCCTGAGGCAGGCGCAGCCAGACGGACCAATTACATGGCTTCCCGCAGCACAGCCACTCACCCAACATCGCCCTGTACACCGACTCAAAAACCCGCGATGCTTTACATCATTGAAACACTATCGGTAGGGAGAAGGTAGAATGAAGCGGCAATGAATGTACACGCCTTCTAGAAAGGTATGGCATCAAGAGTCTGCCTTGTACACCGACGCCCGCTTTTCAGACCGTCTTTCTCATTAATGCCATAACCACAAGCCCGCAAGGAGGGAAGCCATCTGTATCGGAGCCCACCGAAGACCAGCATGGAGCATTCGGACTCTTGAAACCTCTCGTCTCTGTTTGCATTGCCCGCTCTACACGAAGCAACCTGGCCTAGTTCTCCTCTCCAGCACCTTTAGCACACCGCATGATAGCCGACGGTATGCAGGTGACAATATGTGGCCCAACGTGGCTCCTCTCGGCACACAAGAAAAGTGAATATTCACAAAAGAGCTATGCCCTGGAAGTGACCGGTGAACAGACCGGTGGGAAAAAGCATTGATCCTAATCCTCAATGTGCAGAAATGCACGCAACACACCGATGTGCAGACTCCGGAGTAGTGGGTATGTCGAGATCTTTCATTCGGCACACACGGAGGAAGTGCATTTAGTGCATTGGGTGTACACTGCTGGCGACTCATTCATCGTCGACGCTCAGGTGGAGTATCTGTAATGAAAACATACGCCCCGATTTTCGAAACACTGCATGTAGGCGGACTTGGCCGATGCATGACAGCTGTTGGACTCAATTCCTGCACAATTACGAATTACAGAGGTATTCGCAGGCATCGCCTTCTATCGACTTCTGTCCAAAGCAACACCAATTCCAATGCCCTGGCTTCCCCTCGACGCCAATCGGAGAGTAAGAACCACATTATGAGGGTTTTGCTAGGTACACTGGTCATTGGAGGCATAGTGATCTCGCTGAAGCCGATTGGGATCGCATTAGTTGATAATGCAGTTGCCAGTAATCTGGACCGACGGCTAGGCTTTCAATGCCGCTCTTAGGGTCAAACGGGAGAAACACCATCCGATTCATGGGCATTAGCCAGTTATCTTTCGCGAGGACATGCTGTATATGCATATAATATCCTGTTCTTCTCTCAAATCTGAAAACGAGCAACGAACACGAGAAATAAAATGTTACCATGAGGATCAACAGATGTGACGCTGACTCTGGGATAGGAGGGTCTTCACGCTCATTACTTACGGAGCTGAGTAGCTATCCGGACCCAGCAAGTACCGAGCACCATGTACACGGAGAAGGGGCTGATTTTTGTCTTTACATTGCCAGTGTTCGTATTCTCAGGGCTGGGGGGAAGGTTAGCGATAGCAAAGCGAAAGCGGACGTCTTTCGAAGAGGCAGTCTTCCAGGCGATCTCTCTGATTTACGCAGTACACCAATCAAGAAGTGATATTCAGGAAAAGTCGGTACTTTTCTGACAGACGTACAGTACCCTATCAGGAAACCGCCCTGCGGTGAAAAGGTGGATTCTGCAGGAGTAGGTGGCTTCATTCGCATTCTTACGGACCAGGGTTTTGGTTAGACTTAGAAGCACCTCCTTAGTGTTCTCTCTCGGATCCGCAAGCTGAGTCTCGACAAAGAGTCGTGTGGAAGATGCCACTTAGGCTAGAGAGAGCAAGAGATGGGTGGGAATGAGCGGGAGCAATGTTTATGGAGTTTGTGCGTTGCTTGATCAACAATTCAACTATGCTAAGCGACTGTTGAGAATGACGTGGAAAGGCCGACAACGTCTTTGCGGGAGTGGAAGGAAGTCAGGGAAGATCTCCAAGTAAGCTCGGGCGGACTCTTCGCCGATGAAGCTGTTGACCTCTCCTAAAACTGCCGACTATAGACCAGCCACAATAAGTGCTGCCAAAAGCATTTCCACACAATTTTCGTTAGCACTTGGTATCTATCCGCTGCTATTACCGGCGTCTAAAAACATCACGGCTGGGAGAACCGATTCCCCATGTCCGGCGTCGGCGATGCCTTCCCTGGCGACGCCGCATGCGCCCACCCTCGGATTGAGCGATGCAGGCTTCGTGCTTCATTCCTCTCTAGGAATGCCGTGGTTTCGGAGTGTGGAGTAGGGCTCAGCTTGCAGTGTATTTCGAGATACACAGCCACAGCGACATGATGTCGACCAAGCTTTTGGACTGATACCATGCGGCTGAGCCTGCTGTTGGCGAGATGTCAGCACTTTAATCTGGATCGTCTGTGAGTTCCGCACGGGATGATGATGATGGAGAAACGGTATCTGAAGGGATAGAGCATGTTGGAGTCGCGGGCGCTACTAGCTCTGAGACAGCTCCGACAAGATCCTTTGGGGTCCTCCTTGTCTATAATTCAAGCAGGTAATAGGCGAGCACAGCCCAGAGAAGAGCAGTTGGTGGCTGGAGCACGTTTCACGGAAGTATTAATGGTTCACCGTTTTCAACTTAGCAAGCAGCCACTAGAAATGCCTTGTAGAAACAAAAGATGTTTGCCTTTGATTTAGTCCTACTCGTTTAGGTAATCGGCAACGAGTAGGGTGGAGAAGACACGGTCCTGCTAAAAACCTATTTCAATCTCCCACATAGAAGGAATGTTGCTCCAAGGCCATGGAAGGCTGAACCAAGGAGCAGGCAAACGTGGGTTACTATATGACCTGGAAAGGAAAGCACCATCTAGAGAGAGTAACTGATCATTGATTACTCTGGCAGAAGACATGTCTCGGATATCGTTGGGTCTGGTTGATGTTGTTGAAGGAAGAGTTGATGGAGAAGAAGAAGCGAAAAAGACTTTCGTGGAGAAAAGGACGGGCCGGGCTCGGCAGGGGTGCGGTCTTGGCGCCCGCAGTATAAAATCTTCCCATCGTCCAGCACGGAGCAATCATCACACATTGTCAGATACAGTTTAATCAAGAGTTCTCGCTTCCTCAGTAGGATGGACTTTCATATTGCTGTACTAGAGTGAATTCCCGGCATACTTAGGCTTCGATTCTTGTTCGACTGAACCTTGGGATCGAGGTGTACCTGCATTCCGGACATTCAAATTTGTGTCGGTGTTTGGGCACCGTCTAATAGCACGCGAGAGAAGGGGGGAAGGTTCGCCGACGGTGCTTCTAGACATTTGATGCATGTAGAGAGTCTCGACACCTATACGCCAACTCCGTTGGGAAGGCGAGCGGATAGGATCACGTACGCCCGAGCCTGGCTGGCTCTAGCTTGTGGGATTGCAGAGGACCAGCCGTGTTTTCAGCACTTGCCGAGAGCAATCTATGAGGGGTCAGACTACAGCTGAGACTCAATATCTCCACCTATCGTAGATGCTGCGATGGACTTGCGATGGAGGCGTCGTGAATGAACGGGGTGCCTTGAGAGTGGCTGGGCTGTCGCCATAGGTAGGGTAGTGCAGTGAAGCCGTCGGACTTGCTCGCCGTCATCCGCTCTGCCGTGGTTCCGCACCAGATGCTGAATAATTATGCCACCTTGCCGCCGTGTACACGCACGCATCAGCAGGGCGGGAGACAAGCAAGCCTGGGGGGCGCCGATGGGCCGACAGGACATGGCTGCGGAGTTCTCGATCCAGGCATCTGGGCTGTCCACGTTTTCGCCGCACGCTTGACTCGCTACCATCCCGGTCGGATCTAGTGAGGGTCCCATCGGAGCTCCCTTTTCTCCCTCCCTCCCTCTCTCACAACATGGAATCTGCCCGCGTGCAATAGATTGCCTCTGCTAGTCCTAGTGACTATCCGCTGCAGGCCACGAGCTCTCTGACGCCCCACAATTCGTGCCAGCACGCTCTCCCGTTCCGACTCCCTGCGTGTCCGCGGTCGCGCGACTCGCAGCTCCTCTGCGCAACGTCGGGATGGCCTCCGCCTTGAACAAGCGCCAGCAAGCGCGCAACGAGCGAGCGCTGCAAGAGCTCATCAAGACAGTTCCTGGAAATAGCGTCTGCGCCGACTGTGGAGCGCGCAACCCTGGTGAGTGAAATAGACGCATGCTACGCAAGCAATCGGCTGACGATGCACAGGATGGGCGAGCTGGAGTGTACGTGATCTCTTTCCTCGTCGTATCGTAGACGCACGCCGAATCCGTTCTCCCCGTAACTTCCATTCTGACAAACGTGATAACAGTTGGGCATCTTCCTGTGCATGCGGTGCGCCGCTCTACACCGAAAGCTCGGCACGCATATATCCAAAGTCAAGTCGCTGAGCATGGACAAGTGGGACAATGCCCAGGTCGATGTAAGACTTCACGCGCCGTGCGATCGGATACAAAACTAACGGCCTCAGAACATGAAGCGCATTGGTAATGTCGAGTCCAATAAACTGTATAATCCACGCAACCTGAAGGCCCAGATCCCGATCGACATCGATGAAGTGGATAGCGCCATGGAGAGATATATCAGGCAGAAATATGAGCAACGCATATTCTTGCATGATTCCCGTCCAGGCACTAGATCAAATACTGGCAGCACGAGCTCCGCCGAAGACAGGCCACCCCCTCTTCCACCAAAGCCGACCAAGCGATTTGGATTCGGAATACAGAAGTCGTCCACACACTCTAAGAATACTACACCTCCCGTATCTCCAGGTCTCGGCACCTTTAACGGTCAAGATGCGTCCCCACCGCGGGTGAACAAACCATCCAGGGTCTTTGGCTCGAACGTACACACGTCAGGTGATGGGCTGGATTCGAAGCTAGCCACGTTAAGAGATATGGGATTTCCAGACGAAAAGCGTAATTCTACGGTGCTGAAAGGACTCAATGGCAATTTGGATAAGACGGTAGAAGCACTAATACGGTTGGGAGAACAAAACCCGGACAGGTCCAGGGGAAATACGCCAACTCCTCCCGCAAAGCCAAGTGTCAATGGATTGTCCATTGGCAGGACGCAAACGGCACCCGCAAGCACCATGAATCCGTTTGATGCCTTGGATGCCGTTGCGCCCGTCCCTCAACAACAAGCCTCTGTCGCGCCGATTCAGACCCAGCAAATGTCATATGGTACTCAGAGCCAACCAATTTCTCCTTCGAATCCTTTCAATGCGTATATGTCGCAAGCACAAGGCGCCCAATACCAGCCGCAGCAGCAAAATTTCACGCAGCAGCACAACCCTTTCGGACAGCAACAGCAGCCTCAAAGTTTAGAGCAATCCTTGCAGGGACTACAGCTCTCCAACCAGCAGCAATCACAGCAGCCATTATTCCCGAATCGGACAGGTGGATACAATCAACACCAATCGCCGGCACCGTTCGCCCAAACAAATCCTTTCCAGCATTCTTTTACCCCGCCTCCAATGCCACAGATGCCGCCACAATACGGCTCTTTCTACCAATCCCAGGAACAACAGCATCAATCGCTTTCTAACCCTACAAGCCCCGGAAATCCTTTTCTGAAATCGACGCGTAGCCAAATGTTCACACCCACGAGCTCGTTCAGTTCCAACCCCTTTGGCCAATTTTCAGGTCCTCATCAGCAGCAGCCGCAGCAACAACAATATCAAGCAGCGCAGCAACCGCAACAACAACAGCCGCAACACCAATATCAAGCACCGCAGCAGCCGCAACAACAACAGCCGCAACACCAATATCAAGCACCGCAGCAGCCGCAACAACAACATCAGCAACAACAATATCAGGCACTGCAGCAGTCCGCATCTAATCCTTTTCTCACGCAGCAGCAACCTCAGATTCAGAATTCGTCCGTTCAAGCCCCGACTTTCGCGCAGACCCAACAGCCCGCATACCAGCAGTCAACATACCCACAGCCGCAAGGCCCCTTCAACAAGAATTCAATCCTTGCACTTTACAACTATCCACAACTGGCCCCTCAGCGGGCCGAACAAGCTCAGACTCCGCCGGTACCAGCACAGCCTTCGGCACCTGCAGCTCCAGCGACTGGGAGCATGAATCCATTCGCCGGTGTACAGGGCGGTCAAGGTTCCCGGCAGGCACCCACTTCACTATCAGCACAGGATCCGACGCCAAGGCATGTCAGTAATGAGAGCGTAGATTTCGCAGGCTTGATGGGCGGGCGGCATTCGCCCGACGCATTTTCCGGGTTGAGTTCGAGCTTCCGACGTTAACGCGTTGCACAGCTTTGTTGGTATACCCTTTGCATATGTGCATATTCGCATTCGCATGCTTGCAGACCTGCATATACGATACTTTGAGACGTGCATGGGCTGCAAAGCCTACCTTGGACAGGAACTATATAAAGGATTGATGCTTCGAACATGAACTGGAGCGTGGATGTAAGATATCTTCTCGGACATTGGGTGTCTGGATAGTGCACTTGTAATATGTCAACCACTTAATTCTCTTTCTCATGTTGATATCATGGTTATGGCATGGAGTTTGAATAGGAAAGCGAACGTTTGAATGCTTAGTACTTTGATATCGCCTTTTTCGTTTTCCTCGTGCAATCAATCCTACAGAGTAGCTCATGGTCCTGCCCCTACATGGCGCCGCGTACCTCTCCCAAGTCCAGCCAGCCTCGTGTCCAGCGTGTCCAGCCAATCACACCGCAGCACGGCCCTTGGTTCACGCAAAACATTGGTGCAGGGTGCATGGCCCGTGGCGGGAGGCACGCTTGGCGACGAGGTTGGGGCCGCGCCGGAACCAAGCTGCACAGCTGCCAGCTGCAGGGATGCGGCCAACCATCCAAAAGGCGGTCTGCCCGAACCGCGGCGATCTTGGCCTGCTAGAGCTCTCTCTCCACACGTTCTTCGCTCCCTTTTCATTGATCCACTGCCCTCCGCAAGCGACCTGCACCTCCACCATTTCCCCCTGTACGCCAGCGTTCGACCTTAAGCATAGCGAAGATTCCCCTCGGCTTTGTTTTTTGTTTTCTGCGTCTTCCCATCTGCGATTGGTGCGGAGCGAGCTGTTGCTGCTGCTGCTGTGGAGCTTGAGCTGTGCTGTACTGCGTCCTTGCTGGCTGGTGGACGGAGACTTGCAGCCCGATTTTGGGGATCCACTTTGACGCAAAGAAAAGTGTTGGGAAAAGAGCTGGAGTCGACGTGTTGCAGCCCGATTTGCGACACATAACGCATTTGCAATTTGTACGTCGGTCGGACAGTGGAATGCGGTGAAGCTTTGGCGTTGAAGAAGAGCTCCCCGTCTCGCACGCCTCCCGTCCGATAAGCCGCACGACGAGTCCTCGAGGCCCTCTATACCAAGCGCAAACTCCCCCGAAGCGCACAACGCATACATAGCAATCTGCACGAAAACAATGTCTTGGTTCGGCTTCTCGTCCTCGAGCCGTCACCACTCCTCCTCTCGCCCCGGCTACGCTCGCTCTTATGCCGGCTCCTCCTACTCCTCCTCCAGCCGCCACCACCACTCCTCCACATCACGGTACAAGCGCTCCCCCCGCGATGGCTACATCGCCTACCTCTACGACAAACTACGCCGCTTCTGGCACCAGCTGATGCACTACGCGAAACGCCACCCCTACAAAGTCTTCTTCATGGTCATCATGCCCCTCATTTCGGGCGGCGTGCTGCACAAGATTGCACGCCAGTTCGGCGTCAACCTGCCCGAGATGGGCGGGGCGGGGGCAAGGGGCGGACACAGCGGCGGGGGCCACGGAGGGGGATATTACGGAAGCGAAGGATATGGCGGGGAGAGGGGCGGCGGAGGTGGTGGAATGAACCTGCAGGGCGTGGCGAGTGGGATTGGAGGGCTGGCCAGCTTGGCCAAGATGGCGCAGACTTTTATGTGAAACGAATCGAGTCCCCTGTGTTGGGAGAGGGAGGAATACTCTCGACATTTGATCAAATGTTGCAATGAGCAGCCGCCGCACGTCCCTACGGAATTGACAGAAAATAGGAAGCATATATGCTGTCTGGCAGAGAAAGCAGATTTGAACCGGAGAGGATGGGGGATGGAAATGATCAAAAGGGAGATCTCTTTTGTAGGACGAGCCTACGAACTATGCTATTTTTTCTTTTTCTTGGGTAGGCTATCTGCTTTTACGACGGCTACTTGGGCTTCGAACGATATCCGTCCTTTGTCTCTCTTTCGGGCCACGCCCCCCGGCTTGGGAGGCTTGGGAGTTTTCCAGGAGCAAATGAGAATGGGATTACCTTCAGTGACCCTCCCTCTTCCATGAGGATTTTGAATAGATAATTTTTTTCTGCGGTACAACGAATTTTTGTGAGGTCTGATAATTGAAAGTTTGCTATTATGGCAGTAGTTCCTTTCGATTCAATATAGCTTAATTGTGATCTGGGGTGGGGGGACACAGGTGCGAGTTACCCGTTGTAGATGAAAGTGCTATATATTTCAATTCCCTAATTCTAATAAACTACCTAAATCGTAATCGAAACAAACTCGAAAGGATATCATTACTCTCAACCCCACCATTTCCACCACAAACGACCTCTTTTTGTTTCTCAAGCGTTCATCGATCCCTCATTAACCATGCCAAATCCCTCAAACACTCACGCTTCCCCAAAAGTCTCCCCCCTCCCTTCCCCTCTCCCGGGGCGCTCAAGACCCCACGGCAGTAGCAAATACCTTGGCCGCAAGATCGCTCAACAACCTCGCCTTATCCGCCTGCGGCAACTCCTGAAAAACAGCATACACGCTCTTCCCCTTTGCATCCCTCACAGCCCCCAGCCTATTCCCCGCCACCGCCCCAGCAACCATGCCCGGGAAATTCGCCATGATGAAGCCCATGGCCCCGCCGCTCAGACCCCCGACAATGCTCCAGAACTTGCCCGTGGGCGACGCATTGTCGCCCTCGGCCATGCCCTCCTCGCGCAGCATCTCCTCGAAGACGCCGCCGAACTGGTCGTTGCTGAAGCGCGTGTGCGACTCGTCGGTCGTCCCGCCGGGCGCGGAGCCGAAGCCGAAGGCGGACCAGGGGAAGCCTCCTGCGTTGGGCCGCGGTATTTCCTCATCGTAATCAGAGTCTTCGGGCGTGGCCGTCGTGCCTGTGAAGCTGCGGGCGGCATCGTAGTCGCGGCGGCGGGCCGGGTCCGAAAGCGTGTAGTAGGCGTCGTTTATCTGTTGGAATTTCTTGGTCCGTGTGGCGCGGTCGGGCGAGTCGGCAGGTACGCGGTCTGGGTGGTGTTTAAGGGCTGCTCTTGTGGGTTGTTAGGGGGTTTGGGTGGGTTGCAGGTTTTGGGTGGTGGGGGGAGGTACTTTTTGTAGGCATCGCGGATTTGTTGTTGGGATGCTTTGGAGTTGACTTCGAGAGTAGCATCTGCGTATTGGGATGAGACATTGTTCACGCTGTCTGAAGGTTTGGGACTTACAGTAGTCTACTGAAGGAGCTACGAATGTCAGCCTAGGACGTCAAGTTGCAGTTGAAGCATACTTACTAGACATGTTGGAGTATATAAATTATAAAGAGTCTCCTATGGGAAGATAAGAGGTGCTTGGTTTAGTACAACGTGGCTTTCGAATAATTCCTAGGTTAGGAAGAGGTGTAGCACCTTCAAGCGCAAAGTGTCGTCAAAGTCCAAGACGTTGCGCATTGCGGACATGACGTAAATGCCCGTCCGCCTCTAGTCCCTGTTCTAGCCACATGCCGTGGCGCACCAACTTCTACACGTGAGACTCCATTCACCACCTAAACAGGGATCGCCATCCTTACACGACACCCGCAGAGGATCTAAATTGTTGTACAGACACCTAGATCCGCTGAGCATATACGGTATCGCTTCCGATGCACATCTTGGAAGCTTATATTGTCCAAGTTGACATTCTAATGTTGTCTCTGCAGCGCCTGCAACCTCAATATGACAATAGATGAATACGGACACGGAGTACAACTTGACCATAAACATTCACTACTGCGGTGCGCTACTACGGTAGGTGTACGCTTCATCAAATGTAAGCCGTGTAAGCCTCGTTCAATGTCGCACATCACTCCTTCTCGCGTTCTCGCCATATGTGCGCATGCAGCACCACATTCGATTTGATTGTAAAGGCGGATTTCAAGTGGCAGTGTTCAATCCGACTCTAATGCAAATGTAAATTAATCGGCTTTGGATACAAAAAGAATGAAAAACTTCCCTCATCTCTCCGTTTCCCATAAACCCACAAGCCATAATTCCAATCCTCCACGAAAATCCAACCATGCGTTCCACCATTCTGCCCCTCGTCCTGACCACCCTCCTGTCCGCAACCACAGTCTCGGCAGACAACGAACGCTTCTGGACAAACTCCCAAGCCGGCCGCTTCCAAGCCTGTTTCCAAGAGGGCCACGAGTGGTACTTTTGCACGGGAGCTCTGGCAGGGTCATGGAAAGAGTACGTTTCAACATGCAACATGCAACATCCACTCGCGTCCTTTTTTCCGCAGCAATCCAACCAATGATTCAACAAAATGGCTAATGCAAAAGACCAGCTACAAGTATAAGCTCACCCTCGTAAGTTTATTTTCCTCACACACACATCAGCCGAGCTGGAAACAAGTTCAAAGCTAAAGGGTCTCCAGGGCGATGGATATCACGTCCAGTTCAGCGATAGCGGACTGGCTAATATCACAGCCGAGAATGGGTGTTTCAAGGCGCATTGTATGCCGAGGTATGAGGGAGATAGTGGGAAGAGGGAGTGTGATGTTGTGAGTAGAATCCTGTGGAGAAATTCCAAGACGGGAAAAGGAGTTAACACTGGATTAGATTACGGATTCTCCGAACTGCTAGGGGGTGGATTGACTTCAGTTGACATGTATACGCTACACTACAGCGCCCTGTCACTTTTCTAATCGTTGTTGATTCCTATCCTAAAAGTTGGCTTGCCCGCACTCAGCGGACAGCTCGAATCGCATCACCGTACCGAATTATCAAAAGTTGTTCCAGGAGATATTCGTGTTCACATGTGGAAGAAGATGGAAAGCTATACTTTGAAGTAACCGAATCAAAACTCAATTGTTTGTGAAACATAAATCCTAGCCCAAAGGTGTGTCCAAATCTATGAAAGTAGGAACCCTATCCGTCTATGCCCATGTACCCAGCGCAATGTCAAACAGCACGCCAGCCGCTTACAGAGGCACCAAGAAATCAATAAACCCATTAAATAAGAATATGCTGCAGTAACACACAGAGAGAAAGAAAGCAAAACGCCCCTGGAACGATATGAATATCAAGAACACGACAGACGAGCAAAAGGCAGATTTAATGTTTCCTCCGGGATCGTCCACTTCTCCTTCGCCGCTCACCATCCCGACTACTACTTCCACCGTTCGACCCTTCCTTTGCGGAAGGTCTAGCCGTGGACACCTTGTAGCCTCTATCATCAGCTTGCGGGAGCACATCAACGATGATATCGTCTTCCTCACTCATCTCAGCCGTGTGTGCGAGCGTAGGGTCAGAGTGACTGCCTTGAACACCATGCACGGCAGCCGCGCGCTGGTCCGGAACCGGTGCTGGAGCTGGTACCGGAACGCGGCGCGGCATTGCGTAGGGGTCGGCAGGTCCTGATACTACTCTGCGCGCGTACTGAGGGGACTGAGGGGACGCCATTTGACCAGCATACTGATAGTTGTAGGCCTCAGGGTTGTAGTGTTTGTAATCTTGCACAGGAAATGGTACGAGCTTCGGTGTTGATTTCGAAGACGAACGGCTGCGACGAGTAGCTTTAGGCTCTGCAGCTTCTTGGTTTGACTGGCGGGAGGAAGAAGATGTAGGACGCATAGATTGCGGTGGTGTAGGCTCTCGAAATCTTACAGGTGAGCCAGGGAAAGCACCCGGAATCTCTCTTGGTGGAGTGATACGCGGAGGCGTCTGCGCCTGCCGTACCCCTCTTGCCGGTGCAATCTTCTCGCTGCTAACGGAAGCAGACCGAGAGCTTTGTCGCGAAGGAGAGCCTGGAGCCTGAGCAGGAGCATCCCGAGTCATGCGGCCTTGATACGGTTGTATCGGCATGAAAACGGGCTGTCCATCCGATCCCTGTACCCAGAAACCGGGAGAAGATTGTTGTGGACTGGGACCTTGGGAAACGGTTGAAGTTGAAGGTGCTCGTGTGCGGCCACTTGATTTTTCTTTCTTTGGCTTGCTGCTACTACCAAATATTGATGATCGCCGGTTGCTCTTCTTCGACCTCTGGCTGCTCGCGCCCGCTGTGCCAGCGACACTCGATACAGGAGCAACAGCAGTGTTTACATTGCCACTCACAATGGGGGCACTAACAGGTCTGGCTCTGGCTGCTTGAGGGTGCGCTGCAGGCGCCCTCTGACGCCAAAGCCTTGTCTGATATGCCTGAAGTTCTTCGGGGGTGAGCTGCACGTCTGCGTCGCCTGTCGCCCTAGCTACTCGTATCTTGTTCAGTACGCGTTGAAAGAGAAGTTCTTCGTACTCGGCGGCTGACATGCCGACATCAGCTGCGTCGTCGTAGTAGCCTTCGTCTTCTTGATAGGGGTAATCTTCCCCATACGCCAGCCCGCCCAGTTCTGCAGTTCTCCGCTCCCATGCTCTGATATCCATATCGTTGAAATAAAGCTCATCTGGATTGAATTGTTGCTTGCCATTGGAAACCCTGTGATAAGCCGGATCTAAAGTAACGCCATTTTTTTCGTCATCGCTGTCAAGTTCTTGAAATCTATACACATCGTCCACCTCCTCCATGTATCTCCCCACACCTGATCTTCCCCCTGGCGGTCTTCCCCATGGGGGCATAGTGTAAGGAGCTCGCGGCCGACCGTCTAGACCGCCTCCTCGGAAAAAGCTGACTCGATTGGTTTGTCCATGAATGCGGCATGGCCCAGGATAGT
Source organism: Periconia sp. TS-2 (assembly GCA_030378425.1). Classification (NCBI taxonomy): domain Eukaryota; kingdom Fungi; phylum Ascomycota; class Dothideomycetes; order Pleosporales; family Periconiaceae; genus Periconia; species Periconia sp. TS-2. The sequence continues at coordinate 366,257 of JASNQO010000004.1, forward strand.
AACACCGGAGGCTCCGATGAGCCACAGTGCGGTGGAGAAGGGAGAAGCCCAGAAACCGAGAGGAATGGCAATGATGAGGAGTGTGGTGTAGAGCTGCGAGGTGGTTGCGCGCCAGCTGCCAATCTGAAGATCATTGCCCTGGAGCTTGCCGATGCCGTACATGCCTCCGACGACCAGAAGGATGACAAAGAGTAGTGTCAGGTTGGTAAGCAGGCTGTAGATGCTGAGCATGACGAAGACGGCCGCATAGTTGCTGGAAAAGTAGCCCAGGTTGTAGTTGACCCTGCTCTGCACCTCGCTGAAGTTGGCGGGCTTGGAAATGCGCTTCACATCGAAGAACTCGGAAATGGGCTTGAGGTTGGCGAGGCGCGACGAGACGGATTGCGACCGCAGGCCGTCGAAGCGGCCGGAGAGGTTCATCCTGGACGTCAGGGCGTCGATGGGAATGCTGAGGCGTGACATGATTGCAGAGAGTTGAGAGGTTTCTGAGGGTTGGGCAGAGTTTTCGGGCGCAAGCAGGTTCTGCTGGGCTTCGAGATCTGCGTAAGGGGCCATGGTTAGCTAGACGGTATATTTGCGCTGGATACAGGGTGTGTCCTTGGGGCGATGTGTCCTCTCTGCAGCCAGAAAGGCGGGAGTACTTGAGGAAAATGGGAGCCTTACCGAGTCGCAAGAGGTGCTAGAATGCGGTGACAGTGACGCGTCTGGAGGTGGTTCGGACGTAGCGGGAGGCGGAGGAAAAGAGAGGGTGTACGTGTGCGCGCAGCTGAGAAGAGGATATTCTTTGGAGATGAAGGTGGCCCCTGCCCTCCGATCCCCTTACTAAAATAGAAAGAGGGCTAGCGGACGCCCGTTAGCAGCAAGAGCAAGCGACGCGAGTGCGATTCACATGCTCGACTGCCCGGCCGCCGTACGCACGCAACGAGGCCACGGAGGCATCAACGAAGCCGTGGGAGCGAGAGCGAGAGGGAGAGCAGAGCCAGGCCGCGTCCGAGGGGATCCTGCGTGCTCTATAGCTGCTGGCCGCCCTGCACGCCGCCGACGGCAGCGCCCTCTGATTGGACCACGTTAAGCGTGCTCAACGGGTGCACACGCACAAGTGCGCAGGAAGGGTGCAGCTCTCGTTCCCCCATCACCGCCAGCCAGACCATCGTGCATAGCCATTGATCCTCGCACCCACTCCACCAAGGCACATCCCGCCCTCCGCCATGAAGCGCCAGGCGCTGTATGCCCTGCTGCTGGCCCTGCTGGCCGCCCTCGCCGCCGCCTGGACCAAGGAAGGTGCGTAGCTTTTCCAAGCCGTCCAGCATTCCGTTTTCAGCGCGCTGCACCCTCTGCTAGTCCCCACCCGGATGCAGCCAGCCAGCAGTCCTGCCAGCTAACCTCCCTGTGGCGCTGTAGACCACGAGATCTTTAGACTGCGCGACGAGGTGGTCGCCCACGACGGGCCCAATGTCACTTTCTACGACCTGCTCGGCGTCAAGCCCTCGGTCTCGCAGGACCAGCTGAACAAGGCATACCGCAAGAAGTCGCGCGAGCTCCACCCCGACAAGGCTCGCAAGACCTTCGAGGCAAAGCGTGTCCTTGCCAACAAGAAGAAGGGCAGAAAGGTCAGCAAGCCGCCGACCAAGCGCGAAATCGATGCCTTTCTGAAAGATGCCACGTCTGCCTACCAGAGGCTGTCCGTCATCGCCGACATCTTGAAGGGCCCGGAGCGCGAGCGTTATGACCATTTCTTGAAGAACGGCTTCCCCAAGTGGAGGGGCACGGGGTACTACTATGCGCGTTTCCGACCCGGGCTCGGCTCTGTGCTGCTCGGTGTGCTTGTTGTCATGGGCGGCGGCATGCATTACTTTGCTCTCATCATGGGCTGGAAGCGCCGCCGGGAATTCGTTCAGAGGTACATTCGCCATGCACGAAGGACCGCTTGGGGCGATGATACTGGCATTCAAGGCATTCCAGGTGTCGATGCCGGTGCAACTCCCGCCGTGAACACTCAGCAATGGGATGACGCCCCGGATGACATGGCCCCAATGAACCGCAGGCAGAAACGTGCAATGGACAAGGAGAACAAAAAGGACAAGAAAGTTGCGGCTGCTAAGAAGGCACGCAGCTCGGGCATCAGCACTCCCGTGGAATCAGAACTTACTTCTGGCCCGCAAGGAGCCAAGAAGCGCATCGTTGCAGAGAACGGCAAGGTCCTAGTTGTAGACTCGGCAGGTAATGTCTTCTTGGAAGAAGAAACCGAGGAGGGCGTGAAGCGAGAGTTTCTGCTTGACGTGAGTACTTCAATTGAACCAACATTGATCTGTCTAACATCACCTAGCCTGATGAGGAGGCTAAGCCCACCATCTACGACACTCTTCTCTTCAAGCTTCCCAAATTCTTCTACCGCCAGTCCGTTGGCCGCGTCTTGGGCACCAACCCATCCGCCGAGGAGCTCGCAGAGTCTGACGACCTCCCCGAGGACGAGGCTGCCTTACAGTCTGCCATTGCTCCCAATCTCAACGGCGAGACTCGTAAGCGGAAAGCCAGAGCCAAGAATGGCAGGTAGTCATGCATGGTCGGCGTTGGCGGTCTCAAAAGCATGCAATTAAGCGTTCTATACCACGGTCAAAGAACGGAAAAAAGTTGAGGGGCGGCGTACCGTGGCCTCGGCAGATTTGATGAATTTATACAGGATAGAAAACAGCATGAAAATGGAGGATCAGAGCTCTGCTTAGATATTTATTTGGCTCATGGTTATTTGCATATGTACTGCTATGTTTTGCAAATGTCGTAACCTAACATTATACATGGTCGTATCTCCGTCTTCAAAAACACACCACCCTCGAGAGCCTTGTTCCGCGCCGACATTATTACTACTTCAACTTACTCCCCTCCAACTCCCCCAATGATGCTTTGACCAGCTGCGGATTCCCATCAAGCAACGTCTTGACCCTCTCCTCAAACGCTCTTATCATAATTTCCGCAACCTTCGGCGCCGCGCCCGCGCTCAGCGTCGTATACAGCGGGTTCGCAAACGCAAACTCCAGCGCCAACGTCACGCCCGTCCTATCCCTCCCCATATCCTCAATCGTCCAGCGACTCCGCAGATGCGTCATCAGTCCATTGCTCGCCCCTTTTGCGCCTCTTTCCTGGTCCGTTCCACCCTCTAGGTGGTGTGCAATGTCTTTGTGCGGCAAGTCTGTCTCCGTGGTCCCGCCAATGGATTCGACTATGCGACCTGGCACGCAGAATACGCGTGAGGTGAAGGACTCGGTCAGACTGCCCCATCCTATTTGCAGCTGAGCTTCCGAAGGCCAGAGACGGCGGAACGTAGCATCTGGCGAGGACCAGCGTGTTACTGCCGAGGAGTGGCAGTATGGGAGGAAGCTGGAGTAGCTGGAGACGTCTGAGACTATGGAGTATATTGGAGCGGACGGGTAGGGGAGCGTTCTTGTTGCCGTGAGGGTTTGTGGTGTTGAGGAGCCATTTAGGGTGTCGACGGCGGATTGGAAGGGGTTTGGGAGAAAGGCTCGTCGTTGGGAGAGGGTGGGACGGTGTGGAGTGGGTCCGTGGAGGAGAGGGCGGTGGAGGGTTCTTGGGGCCGCCATTGTTGGGAACAGGAACGGCGGGAGTATCGTGATAACGTGGAGAAGTGGTGAGGCAGATATCACCTAGGGCCCGTCATGATTAGAGAAGAAGTGGCTGTAATTGGAGCGCTTGAAACATGCGACATGGTGACGGCAGCTAAGCTTTGCGGCTCTGACCGTGTGCACCAGGGATCAGCAAGCTATACTAGATATGGCCTAGCGCACTGACTTATCGATAGCAAGACTCCAAATTTCAGCGGCCCCTCCAAAACTCTCGCCCAGGCGTCCCGCTCCTTCTGGATTTATTTACCATTCTCTCCTTGATTCTCTCCCCTTGAAATCACCAACATGGACGCCTCTACTGAACCCCCCCAAGACGAAGATCCCCGCTTCCAAACCAACAACACAGTGACCACCCGCTCCCAACCCAAACAACAACTCTCCAAAGCAATGGAACACATGCGCTTCGCCGTAACCGCCGACCCCATCCCACGCTCCTCCCCAAACTCCACACCAACTCCTCCCGTCTCCGACCTCCCCACACCCACATCCTCAACCCCAACCCCGCTTCCAGAGTCAGACGCCTACGGCGTCCCCGCGTCCTTCGCACCCATCCGCAAACCCCCCCAACGCTCGCACTCGCCCTCCAACAACCAAAAGCGCACCGACCCCTTCGCCTTCGGCTCGCGCTACCTCGAAGAAGGTGACGACATCTTCGAGTTCAACGCATGGGACCATGTCGAAGTCGACCCCTCGTATCTCGCCTTCTCGGAAGAACAGTACGAGAAGCAGCGCGCAGAACCCGTATCCGAAACCGACCGCAAGAAATACAACGACAACCCAGAGAAGTGGTGGAATCAATTCTACAAAAACAACAAGACGAATTTCTTCAAGAATAGGAAGTGGCTCGCGCAGGAGTTTCCCGTGCTGGATGAGGTTACAAGGGAAGAGGCGCCGCCTGCGTTGGTGCTCGAGGTCGGTGCTGGCGCGGGGAATAGTGCGTTTCCTATATTAGCCAAGAGGAAGAATGCTGGGTTGAAGATTCATGCGTGTGATTTTTCGAAGAAGGCGGTGGATCTGATACGCTCGCACGAGCTGTATGACGAGAAATATATCCAAGCAGATGTCTGGGACGTCGCCGCATCACCCGAGTCGGAAAATGCGGGGCTACCCCCCGGAATCGAAGAAGGCAGCGTAGATGTCGTCCTCATGATATTCATCTTCTCCGCGCTGAATCCCAAGCAGTGGGACCAGGCTGTGCGTAATATATGGAGGGTGTTGAAGCCAGGCGGACAAGTACTTTTCAGAGACTACGGCAGGGGAGATTTGGCACAAGTCAGATTCAAGAAGGGGCGGTACATGGAAGACAACTTCTACGTCCGCGGCGACGGGACGCGCGTTTACTTTTTCGAAATGGACGAATTAAAGCAGATCTGGGGCGGCATCAAGAGAGACCAACCCCCTCCGACGACCGAGCACGCAACTCCTGAAGAAACCCCAATTCCGGAGGCCGGAAACCAAGATCCCAACGACTCAGCACCCGAGAACGTCGACGCCGCTCTCCCGCCATCACAAAACAAGGCTGGCCCGCGCCCAGCCCTTGACATTGTCCATTTCGGCGTCGACAGACGCATGCTGGTCAATCGCCAGCGGAGACTCAAAATGTACCGCTGCTGGATGCAGGCCGTGTTTCGGAAGCCGGGCACCGAGAGCAAAGTGCCTACAAGCTCGATACGGCAGGATGAACAAAAGGAAAAACACTAACTACTAAAAAAAGAAAAAAAAAAGAAGAAGAAGAAGAAGAAGAAGAAGAAACCCACTTGAACAAAAGAGATAGATGATATGAATAAATGAGAATTTTTTTTTTTGCGATTGCAAATGATATCTTCGGCAATCGTAGTGAGAGGAATAGGATATAGTGTGTGAGGCATATATTCCATAGGCCCGTCCCCTGCATTGCAAGGGCAATGGCAATGGGCATGATGTAGGAATGTCATCGAGGAGAGAAAGTCTAATGTCACACTATTTGCAAAGGGCCCAGAAATCAATCTCCAAACAAACAATGTCAATTCAACGCCACCAAACCTTGCAACGCGCCCTATGCTATGCTACGCTAATGCCTCGGGAAATTATTCATTACTTCAAGCTCTCATGGCTTCCCCCCCTTCTCAATTTACACTCTACACGACCGTCCCCTCAAAATACGGCTTGAACCGCGGCTCCCCTTGCAACTTGCACTTGACCACACACTCATAGCAACACATCAACAGCTTGGGAAACTTGTTTGTCCAATACCTCAAATACCCATGCGGCAGAGGTCCAACTTTCGCTTTGACAGCCTCGTCCATGTCCTCGTAGTGGTTCTTCTTGTTGCGCAATGCGCGGAGCAGATCGAGAATTCTATCGCCCGTGTACTTGCGCTGCTTGCCTAAAGAAGCGATGAAGCTGCGGTCGAGCTTACCCAGGAAATCGCGTTTCTTGTCGAGGATCTCGTAGCTGAAGTCTTCGAGGGTGGCGAGGTCATCTGAAGGGGGCTCGCGCGGTTCGCGCTCCCAGTGGTCGGAGCAGTCGCAGAGGAAGTTGAGATTTTTCTCTGCGTTCCAGAAGAAGGGGTGGTTGATGACTTGTTCTGCCGTCGGGCGGTCCTCAGGCCGGTTTGCCAGCATCCAGGAGATGAGGTGGATGGGTTCTTCCGAGTCATCACCCAAGCTAAGCTGTGTGAAACTGGCTTTGTTCTTCTTGATGTTGTATTCGCGCATTTGCGCCCAGCCTTCGTCGTCATCGAAGGGGTGGCATCCGTTGGTGAGGACGTAGTAGAAGACACATCCAAGAGAGAAAATATCCACTGCTCGCTTGACACCTTGAGACACGGGATCGGTCGAGTTTGATGACTCGCGAGAGTGACCTGTGGAACTTCCCATTCCAATGTCCTTTGGCTGCAGGATAAGCTCTGGAGCCTTCCAGCCGACCGTACCAGCGTTTCCAGTGGTTCCGATGAGGGTGCTCATGTTATCAGGCAGCGTCTTACACAAACCAAAGTCAGATATGACAAGACGGAAGCCATCCTTCTGGCTCCGATGTGGGTATGCAATGAGGATGTTTTGAGGTTTGATGTCGCGATGGATAATTCTCAAGTTGTGCAGGTGCTTGACACCATCAGCGAGCTGGTGTAGAGCTTGAGGAACATCGGCGTTGATCTCGTTGACTAGACGAAGTTGTGTTTCCGTCAGGTCGTCGCATGGCCGACCATCTCGATACAAGTCAAACAGACTAGCTTGACAGAGTTCAACGGCAATATAGAGGAAGTTTTCATCCTTTTCATCGTCGAAGTACCGGATGACGTTCTTGTGAAGATCGCTCTCTTGTAGAAGTTTGACCTCTTTCTCGGCAAGCTCAAAATATTGAGGCAACATTCGTTTCACGGCGACAACACGATCCTGGCATAAAGATAAGTAAACGACCTGGCTAGCGGGCAAATTGAGACTTACATTCCACTTGCCCTCAAAGACGAAAGTACCACCACTGCCGTTTCCAAGCACTCGATCGAAATCGATGGTGAGCTTGCCAATCTTCTTAACATTGCTAACGTCCTGCATGTCATCCCCATTCATAGTCATCTCATCAGGGTGTAACGGTGGTCCTTGATTCAGCTGCTTGGCAGCATCGACGATCTGGTCGACTTCATCATCCTTTGGCTTCTTGTTCTTGCCCTTCTGTCCACCTCGTTTACCGCGGTGCGTCTTTTTCTTCTTCGCGGGGGTGGCTGGTGCCGTAGGATCATGAGGATTACCATCTAAGCCATTCACAGGGGGTGATCCATCTTCCGTTACTCCTGTGTCGTTCGCATCGTCTTCATCCGGCGATGGCTGTTCCGCTGTAGTTGTGCGCGAAAGTGGAGCGAGGTCATCCTCGTCGTCAATTGGTGTATCGAACCTCACCTTCTTCTCTTTGTGCTCTTGAACAACAGGAGGTTGATCTGTCTGTGCTTGTGCATTCTCGACAGGCTCTTCGATAGACTTGGTTTCTGCGACTGGCGCCTCAGTCGGATCGGCCGGCTTCTCTTCCACGACCGGGGGCACTGGCTCGGAAGGAGTAGGCGTGGCAGGCATAGGTAGCTCTGTCTGGCGGCTCTTCATGAATCTAGATAGGTTGTTCTTCATGAATTCTAGAGGTGAGGATCGGGTGTACTTGACACCTCCGACAGAAACGGCACATAGAACGCATAGCATGGTAACCGCCATCATCCAAGCAAACCGATGAGGCTGCTCCATGATTGTCGCAGGAGGGGGATCCAAAGTTCGCCGGGTGGGTATCTGAGGAGGTATTGGAAGGACATCGCCAGCGTTATTGCTGTATGTTGGTGCGGCGATGGCAGGATAGCTCGGAGGAGGCTCCATCCTGAAGTCAAGCTCATGCTTCCCTACCAGTCCTCGCCGGCCTGGAAGGTAGTGGGGAGGTTCCCACATTATGAGCTCGGGATGGGTATAGCATGGGGCCAACGGGGCACCGTCCGTGACGGCCGGGTAGTTCGATTCGGACAGAGCGTACCAGCTCCCAGAATCGGTGGTATTCAACCAGACGTCATTTGCCTTGTCCTCGTCGTAAGCGGTCCCAGGAGGTTGAGGGAGCAGAACGAGAGCCGGCTCGGGATCATCGTCATCACGGGTGCGAAAGACATCGAAGACCCGAGCGACGGGATATTGTAGCTTCCGCGCGAACACGGGCCGCTTGGACGGTCGCTTATGATCGTAAGCAATTGCTTGGCCATCGAATCTGCTGTAGATGTAAATTTGATCCATGGATTCGGAATGCTGGGATTGGAGATCCCGGTCGCGATTGTTTGGCGTCCACTCTGCGTATTTGATGGTGCACATGAGATCACCCGTGTTTCTGTTGTGAATGCTGATGGTGTACTCGGTCTGACCGAGATTGAAAATGCCTTTGCATTCGCGCTCTTGGCTGGATTGGAAATAATCCGGCGAATGGGTATGGCACCTTGCGGGGGTATCGACGCTCAAGGAGCCACTCGGACTAAAGCTCTTGATGACATTGCCTGTGGTGGCGTCCACGACATGCATCTGGCTTTTCTTCTCTGCTGTGTAGACGACGGGTGGTTCGGAGCTTGCGTAGGGGTTGAGCTCGTCACTGAGCTGCTTGACCGTCATGCCGAGACTCTGGAGGACAGGATGGGGACCAGGCATGAGCACATAGAGAGCACCGTCCTCTTTAGGCTCCACGATCCAGATGAAGGGTGTGTCCTTGTATCCGGTCGCGTCGTCGGAATCGTTGGCGCTGTAGATGGTCTCCAGCATGGGCTTCCCTTCAATTTCCCATATCCACTCTCCATTGTATCTGTCTCGTGCTTGTAGGTGGCCGTCGACGGTCGCCAGAAGCACAAAGTCCTCAACTTCCCAATCCCCTAGGGAACGCGCACTCGGCCGCGTAAGGCCACCACCGGAGGAGGCAGCGTTCCTGTGGGACGGGGCTCTGACAGCGGAGACCGCTGGAGCAGAGGAGACTGTTGCAGCTACGGCGTGATCGTCGTGGGCTAGTATAGGCGTAAAGGGCTGTTGTTGTTTTGCGGTGTTGAACCGGGGCTGGCTAGGCCTGCCGCGGATCGGGGGGGTGATGGCGTCGATGCGGGCTCCTGCGCGCGGAGAGCCTCCCTGCACCTTCTCGGGCGGCTGCTGCTGCTGAGCGGCCGTGGAGATCCATGGGAGGACGAGGAGGAGGGTGATTAGGGAGGTGGTAGTCAACGCCGGGCCAGCACCAGGCGGCCGGCGACGCGGCATTGTAGGGGAGAGGGTGTGGACCTTATATTGCTGTGACGGCCCGGGACAGGCGTGATGGGGGGAGATGATGGAGCATGAGCGAGGGCGATGGGCGGGAGGGAGAAGGGAGAAGGGGAGCGGGTGAGGTGAGCGTCGGACGGGAATATTAACTGGGCGAGATGGCGGGGAGGGCTGAGAACGTGCGCCGCCTCAAGGGGACAGCGACGGCGACAGGGTTTGGGATTGGGTGTCAGCGGCACCACAGCGGCAGCGCTATGGCTTCGCTCCCGCGAGCCTCGACGGCTTCCCTATTTTAGGCCTGCTTGGCGCCCCAACGGTCGAGTGCTTGCTGATGGTGAATTGCGAGCATGGCCGCCGCGGCGGAGGCGGAGGAGGACGACGACGAGGACGACGACGAGGACAGTCGTTGCGGACCCTTTGTGCGACGCGGTGCTGCTATCCACATCCGCACTCGCATCCACCTCCATCCTCCGCTGCCCACGACGCAAAAGGTCCAACAGCCGTCCTTCGTTTGTACGGAGGACCAGGCCTGCCGCCCGCCGCCGCCGCCGTCCTCTGCTGCCCTTACAGCTCCTTGGCCCTTCCTCGCCGCGCCCTAATGGCTGCTCTCCTGCGTCGGCCGCCCGGGGCGTACGAGACGCACCCGACCTTGCGTGCCCACCCCCGAGACAGGCTTTCTCGTCGGCATCATGGCAAGAGAGGCAGCGCATATCGCTCCACACCTAATGTAATGCTAGCCTGCTATGACATCGGCTCCTCGACTCTCGTGGCCACTTGGATACAACAGCCAGATACAGCCGCCAGCCACAAGGTCGCACATGCGACGGGCGGATTAATCTATCACGCCTCGCGATCCCCAATGCGGGCACTCGGTCTTCGAAAGTCGTCGAACACGGGGGAAAAGATTTTCTCACACCAAGCAGCCGCTGATGAAACACAAGCCGGCAGAGTTCCAGGCGAGAATCCCCCACTAGCACCAATCGCCGTTTGGCGACTACCTCCAGCCATGCCTGCACACTAACGACCAGTTGATATCTCGGGCGACAGCAGTGCTGACAGGCGCGCTGACATCTCACTACAAAGCATGCATCTCAATCACAAAGGGAACGCCCGCAATCCTCGCTCGCTGCTTTTTGCACTGTTGCATTATGATTCGTAGTGTACATCCCAGCTGGAGACCGTGTCCGCTGTAATAGCACCCCGTCTATACCGCTGCTGTCCGCACTTTGGCTGCACCATATCTGCCGCCTCCCCTCTACATTCGTTCTCTCCTCCTTGGTGCGCTTCGAATGATGTTGTCTACCCGAAGCAGTAACTGTGGGGAATTAGTACGCGTTTCGAGAGTGTAGCGAATCGGGTGCACATACCTCCGCTGCCTCAGAGGCCGAAGAAACAACCGCGCGCTTCAGCTTGTAGCTTTCAATGACCCCGAGCTCCCTCATGTCGGCAATGCCTCCGCCGGGGGTCAGTAGATCCAGGCCAGAGCTTGTCAGGCCTGAATACACCGCTTTCCGCAGCCGCGTGACGAGATCGCTCGAGTCCAAGCCTGCATTATCCGCAAGGATCGTGGGCAGTTGCTGCAGAGCCTTCGAGAAGGATTCCACAGCAATGGCCTTCTTACCCGCTACATTCTGTGCAGCTTCTGCGACGGCCTTGGCCATCACCATCTCGGCACATCCGCCACCTAGCGTCGTCCTAGGCTCCTTGACCGTCTGGGAAAGCACCGCCAAAGCGTCGTGGAGTGATCGCTCTGCCTCGTCCAGGAGCTGCTCGGTAGCTCCGCGAAGTACAATGGTGCATGCTCTACCTGCGGCAACGCCTGAAAATTTGATCAGCGTATCCTCGCCGATGATCACCTCCTCAATCAAATCGCAATGACCTAGCTTGACCTGGTCCGGGTGGTCAAATGTTGATGTAATCTCTCCGCCCGTGACCAGTGCCAATCGCTCCACGCCGTCGAAGTCAGCATGCTCGATAGAGCAGATGCCTGCGTCCGCAAAGAGCTGCTCCGGCCAGTTGTAGATCAGTTGCCGGTTGACAAAGCAATTGATGCCGTGAGCCTTGATGCGCTCAACCTTGGCTTTCATCTTCTCCCGCTCCGCCTTTTCAAGGTCGGCCAGCGCCCCGGTCGAGTCAACCTTGACCCTAGCACCGAAGATTTTGATCTTGTCTGTGTCCATTGCCGTATTCGCGACCAGGATTTTCGCATTCTCTATCCGCTTGGGTTGGTTGACACCGAACTTCTTATCTAGAATGAAGCCCTCGTCTAGGTACGAGTCCTTGAGCTTTCCTCCAGCCTTCTTGATGATCTGAATATGGGTGAGATCGGTCGAGCCCTTCATCCTGAGAACCGCATCCACGGCGAGCTTTGCAAAGTGCGTCCGGTCCTGACTGAGCACCTTGGAGCTGAGCGTTGTTCTCGCGATGGCCTCGAGATCTTGCCTGAAAGCCTTTTCGTTGTTGCTGTTGTTCGTAGCCACCTTCTCTAGAGTTTGCAGTGCGGCAAGGCTCGCTATCCTGTAGCCCTCGATGATGGTCTGGGGGTGTATCTTCTTGTCCACAAGCTTCTCTGCCTCCCGTAGCAGTTCCGCAGCAAGAACAGTGACTGACGTTGTTCCGTCTCCAACTTCATCGTCTTGAACTTTTGATATGTTGACCAGCACTTTTGCGGCGGCGTTGTCAAGGGCGATGGCTTTGAGAATCGTAGCTCCGTCGTTCGTAACCATAATCTCGCCAGTCGAGCTGTAATCGTGGTCAGTCCAGCCTAAAGTGATCGGATGCGCTGGACTTACCCCGACTGTAATATTTTGTCCATACCCTTAGGCCCTAGAGTGCTCTTCACGAGATCACCGACAGCGATAGCACCGACAAAGGCGGACAGACGGGCATTCTCGCCTTTCTCCTCCGTCACATCCTCCGCAAATATCTGAGTGGGATTTTGGTACGACTGGCTCAACATTAGCGGGAATTGCAGGCTTTTTAAGACAAAAAATTAACATACCATGGCTTCAGTGCAGTATATATGGAGAGAAAAGGGTATCAACAAGAGCCCCGCGTTGCTTGCTGTGGTGCCTGGCGACGCGAACTTTTTTGAAGTTGCCCGCCGCGCTGGAGCTTGTTTGATGTGTTTGCAGCGGCCAGCCAATCAGCGTCGCCAAGCTCGCGTTCCGAATGTTTTCACCCATGTGCTTCGCTGCCTCGAGCTTCATTGCTATCAAATCTCTCGCACCGCTCAACAGTATCAATCACTCTCATTTACGAGTACGCACTAACCTCCGTCTTCCTGCCCGACCGTACCTAGACGCTCAGCCTGAGTTCAAAATTCGCCATGTCCAAGCGGCATGCGCTCGAACCTCTAGAAGATGTCGTAGATGCGCCTTCTCCAGCTTCGAAGCGAGCTCGTGTCGAAGATGAGGACATGGAATCACCAAGTACATTCAATGGCAGGCCAAGCAATGGACACCTTATGTCACCTCGAAGGCAGGACCGCGAAAAGATAGATATCCTGGGGGCATATGCAGCAGAACACGAAGAACTTGAAGAAGCTGGAGCTCTAGAAGAGGATGACGAGGACAACGAGTCTGCCGTCGCAGTACCTAGGCGACAGAAAGCGCCGGAAGCAGGATACACGGATCTCTACTTGGATACAATAGACCGCAAGGTGCTCGACTTCGACTTCGAGAAACTCTGCTCTGTCACGCTATCGAATATAAACGTCTACGCTTGTCTTGTCTGCGGCAAGTACTTCCAAGGTCGCGGGCCTAAGTCGCAGGCCTATTTCCACGCTCTCGATGAGAATCATCACGTATACGTCAACATGGAGACCAAGAAAGTCTATGTCCTTCCCGAAGGATATGAGGTCTTGTCAAACTCATTGGACGATATCAAATTCGTGGTGAACCCGCAGTTGAGTAAAGCTGAGGTGGCACGATTAGACAAGGACCCTAAGGTGTCTTGGGACTTGACAAATAAAGATTATATCCCCGGCTTCGTGGGTATGAACAACATCAAGGCAAACGACTACTTCAACGTGGTGATCCAGGCACTATCGCATGTCGTGCCACTGCGCAACTACTTCATGCTAGAGGACTTGTCGAATCGACCCCAGCTCGCTCAACGTTTCAGTACTTTGGTTCGTAAGATTTGGAACCCGCGGGCTTTCAAGAGTCACGTCTCACCCCATGAGCTGCTCCAAGACATTGCGCTTCGATCATCGAAACGCTTCACTTTGACAGATCAATCAGACCCGGTGGACTTCCTATCGTGGTTCCTGAACAACCTACATCTTGCCGTGGGAGGATCAAAGACAAGACCGGGCTCCAGCATCGTCCAGAAAGTGTTTCAAGGCACGCTCAAGATTGAGTCGCAGGAGATATCAGCACGTGCAGATGCCGGCGATCGATTGCGTTTCGAAGATGCTGCCGTCAAGACCGAACTTAGCAAGTTTTTAGTCCTCACCTTAGATCTACCTCCGGCGCCGCTCTTCCAGGACGCCCTTGAAAAGAACATCATCCCTCAAGTACCCCTCACCACCATCCTCAACAAGTACGACGGTGTGCAACCCCAGGAAAAAATGAAGAACCGCGTGCGCTACCGGCTAATGCACCCACTACCCCCTTACCTCCTCTTCCACATTAAGCGTTTCAGCAAGAACAAATTCGTATCGGAACGCAATCCAACCATTGTCACGTTCCCTGTCCAATCGCTTGACATGTCTCCTTATGTAGAACCGAACCCGAAGGAGCACCCACCGGCTGAACCAATCTGGTACGACCTGGTAGCTAACATTACGCACGAGGCGGTCAAGAAGAAAGATGATAGTGTGGAAGGAGAGCAGGAGATGAAGGTTTGGAGGGTACAGCTGAAAGATCGGAGCAGGGATGATTGGTATGGAATTCAGGATTTATTTGTAGAAAAAGAAAGGGGAGAGACGCTATTCACAAAAGAGAGCTATGTGCAGGTTTGGGAGAGGAGGAGAGGTAAGCCAGGAGCAAATGCGGTTGTCAAAGGCAAGGCCAAGGCATGATAATTTCGCTTTGAGGTGGATATTGCTCAGTCGGCGGGAGTAGTAGGCCTAGAGACACTACCTCGCCGAACGGGAGACTCAACCGCTACCCTGCGGCGGGTATGGATACCCACGTATGCAATACAATGTACTATCAAAAAGACCACGCATCCAAATTGCTTCACATCGTTCCCCACATGCTTGTGTCGCGCCCGGAAATCTCCCAAAGTCGTGATCACTCATCATGTGGCAATAACCTCGGCTCGGCTGTTTTGAGCAGACCTCAACCTCAGTCTCGCTCCTCTTTGAGCCATCTCAACCAACGACGGAAAACATCAGCAATCCTTATTTTTTACTCAATTAGTAAACAGATAATCCTTTTTCTTTTCTCGCGCGAAAAAATAAAAAACCATCATGGCCAAGCCAAAGATTACGCTTTTCGTCGACATTGTCAGCCCGTTTGCCTACATTGGGTTCTATGCGCTGCAGGTACGTTTACGTTTGAGCGGCTCCATTGGCTCCCGAGATGTATTCCGTCATTTTAGTGTAGATTTCGCTGTTCTTATGGGGTTCTTTTCAGAAACTAGGGGTTTCGGACGACGTCTTGGAAACGTTGGCCGACATGTCTGCGAGCTTAGTGGTATAGAAAGAGAAAATAGTTGGAGTGTGGAGTGTAAAAAGGGGACGAGACACGGGATGACTGACAAATGGTAGAATTTCCCCGTGTTCAAACAGTGCGATGTTAGGTTTGTTCCGATCCTGTTGGGTGGATTGATGAAGATGTGTGGGAATACGCCTCCGATACAGGTCAAGAGTAAGAGTGAAATTTTTATCCTGCCCCGAGAACGAGAAAATGCACTCTATTACCTTTCATCCTTTTGGATTCTCCTCTTGTCGTTCGACTAGGCTTCTCGGCTGCTGTCTAGGTTATAGAGATTGCGGTCTCAATCGCCTATGCTGATCACTTTACATTCCCAAATCCTCATATCCATGCCCATCTATGCTTTCCGCTCAAAGAAAACACAAGTTTCAGCTTGCTGATCCCCTCATGCAGACAAAGACAAATGGATAAATGAAGAACGCCTCCGCTGGGCAAAATACTTCAACATCCCCGTCTCGTCCAGCGCCCCACCCGGCTTCCCCATCAACACGCTCTCCATCCAGCGGGTCCTCACCGCACTCTCCATCTCGCATCCTCAATCACTAAATAGCGCCATTGGGCTCTTCTTCGAGAATTTCTGGGTATGTGAACGTCAATTTCATGTTCTAGAATGGCTTAGCTAAGTGTAGAAAGGTGCACTACACATCCCCTGAGAAACCAGAGAACCTCCTCGCCATCCTGCGCACCATTGTCGGCTCAGATGAGGAAGCGCAGAAAGTTGTCGAAGCGAGTAAGAGTGATGAAGTGAAGAAGAAGTTGTCGGCTGAGACGCAGAGGGCGTTCAATGAGGGGGCTTTTGGGTTGCCGTGGTTTATTGGTGAGTTTAATTCCTTTTTGAGATTGCTGTGGGGATTCAATGAGGAAATCTGAGAGCTGACTGTGCATAGCTACGAATGCGAAAGGTGAGACGGAGAAGTTCTGGGGGATTGATCATGTGGGGCAGATGGTTGAGCATTTGGGGCTTGAGAGGCCCAACGGCAAGGGTTGGAGGGCTTTACTTTGAGTCTGTGATACGAATTTGCATGTATATATCTTATATTTTCCGGCGTATATACACATATTCACACTTTGTCACAATTGGAGAAGCTACTCTACAATAGAACACCCCTCTGCCCTCCACCCCTACATACTCTCAGCTCTCAATCCCAAGAACCTTCCTCCAGGGAAACTCCTCCCTAAATCCCAACATCTCTTTCATCTTCCCATTGCTGATCGGCGCCTCTCTCGCCGACATCTCTCTCGTCCACGGCGTATCAGGGCACACCCTCTTCAACATGCCCGTCCCCTCGTCATTCGTAATCTCATCATTAACCGCATTGAACACCTGGAACCCCAACCCACTCCTCTCCAAGCCGCACTGAACCATATTCCCCAGATCCCTCGCGTCAGTATAGCTCCATGCATGCGCCTTCCACCTCTCCGGCTCCTCTACATACTTCCTAAACTTCTCCTGGTGCTCCTCAGGCTCGATGACCGCGCCGATGCGCAGAGCATAAATGTCAACGCCTTTGAAGCGCCGCGCGAAACTCTCTGCCACGCGCTCCATGCACACTTTGGACGTGGCATAGACGTCCATGGGCTGGGTGGGTGAATCTTCTGTGAGCGGGAAGTGTGGGTAGTCGATGTCGCCCTCGGCGTAGGACACGCCGTAGGTTGTTATGCTGGAGGCGAGGATGATTTTTTTGATGCCGAGTTTGCAGGCTGCTTCAATGGTGTTGTAGGCGGCTAGGGTGTTTATACGGAAGGTTTCATTGTCGGGGAGGAGCATGGGTTGGCGGATTCCTGGTGGTTGTTAGCGAAATGCTTTGTTGAGGTTATAGTGAGGATTCAGGGATATATTTATTTTAAGGTCCAGAAAACGCAACTCGCTCACGAATAAATAAAGTATCGGTGAGATTAAGCGTGTTACTGGAGGGGAGATCATGTTACCTGCAAAGTGGACAACAGCGTCTGGTACCTGAACTGGCTCGAGGAAAGGTTCCGAAACTCGGAAGTGACACGAGAGACTATTAAACGCTTGAGCGCCGTCCGTCAAGTCCGCCTTGAGTGTATGAACTTCAGGGTTATCAAGGGGCGATTGGTCAACATTGAGGATCCTGTGACCATGTTCCAGAAGCTTTGCTATGACATGGCGGCCAATGACGCCCGAGCCACCGGTAAACACAATCCTCTTGCTAGATTTCGGCGCTGCAGACATGGTGGAATGTTCAAGCTAGTCAAGCATTGGTAACAAGTGAGAGGAGGTGCGAGGGGAGATCCGCATGATTCGAGCTTCTTTCGAAGTTGGAGCTTCCCCGCATTACCTAGCTTGGCTATTCAAGCTACGGGGCGAATCTTGTAACCAGGATATTTGGCCAAGTGAAGGCTACTAGTTCGTTCAGCTCATTTTCCTTAAATGCGTACGCTAATTCGGAACATGTCATGCTGGTACATGGTACATTCGTGTCTATCGTCCAGCCAACCGGCTTCAAAATGCTATGAGCCCGTAGCCTAAACGCCAGCTCCTGTCACACCCTTCGGCCTATATGCCTCTTATGCGGTCTGCGTACCATATCCTCTAATTTGCTCCGCAAATGCCCAGCTCTGGTTTTCCAGCTGCTCGTTTTCGCTAAGCTCCACGCCCTCCTTCGTAATCGTGGCGATAGAGTATTTATCCATACTCCGAGCGTCTCGGTAGAAGAGCACCTTCATACACTCCCTGACCAGTTTCACTGCCGCTTCCTTGGTAACCCCCTCCACAGAAGCCTCATCCGGGATGACTCTCCTCAATATCGGCTGGGCCAGATGCGCACCAAATCCTGTAGCAAGCGTAGGAGATGAGAAAGTAGTTCCTAGGAGGTCTGCACTCGCGAGGAAGGGCTTCGTCTCGCCATCCAGACCAGCGATTAGAAGATGATTCCACAGCGGGTTGAAGTCTGATCGGCGCTTGTACATGACTTTAGCAAGATAAGTATGAAGATTCTTTGCGTTTAGCGGATCGTGGGTGGTCGAATAGTTCTCGCGGATATCGAGGGAGTTAAGGAGACGGTCAAGGTATTGCATGTCGGATACATCGCCCCCGAAGCCTACGACCACGCTCTCGTTGAATTTTCGTAAACGCTTGACATCCGTGAACCGTGCAAGTGAGCCATATGATGCTATTGTATCCTATCAGCCTCGTCCGTCAAGTATTCACTAGTATAGCTGTCTCATACCTAAGTTGTCCGCCGCAATGACAACGCCGTCTTTGAACTTTACTGCAACGACTGAGGTACCAGTCACAATGGGGCTCTGCGTATGCTGATTTGGACCGGCTGTCTGAAAATGTGAGTGATCATAGGCACCGTAGACGTCGTCTCTAGGCTAAGCTTCGGTCAGTAATGTTGTGACAATGGCAGTAAAGTGTTCTTACACGGCCCCAAGCTTGTGGAAGGTGATTCATCGCGGCTGAGTGATTGAGGCCTATCAATCGGGAGAGTGTAAGGTACTTGAAAGTGGCGATGGAGTGCGAGGGGTGTAGTTGGAGGTAATAGTGTGGAGGTGACGGCCAGGCAGCTTGAACGCGCAGTTGCGGCTACGAATCTTGGCAAGTTGGCCCAAGCTCCTTTCGATCTACACTTAATCAGACAGCTCCACTCAGTTTCTCCAAAACGCAATAATGCTGGGCATTAATTATGAGAGTAGCGACGAGGATGATGATGTGCAAGCGGCAAAGATCGAGGTTAGTTGCGCAGATACATTCGAAGAGGGCGCGATAGCTACTAATATCGAGTTGTCCAAATCTACGACAGGACCCGCCCTGGCCTCCCCGAAGCCCGCATCAGCACCAGTAGAAGTTCCTCTAGCACAAGCTCCGGTAGCAGGCCCCGCTCAGGGTCCTACGGTGACCCCTCCACCGGCAGAAGAGGTCTTAACGGACCAAGGACCTCCTGGGTCGCCTTACACATCGAATCGCTTGATGGTGCAAAACCTTACCCTTCCTACCGTCCCGAATTGGAATATACCACCTTCACCACCCGGCTCGCCATCTCAAAGATCAACAAAGAAGTTCGTTCAGTTCCTCGAGCTCAAAAAGAAAGGCCAGCATTTCAACCAACGACTCCAGAATTCGTCCGTTCTACGAGACCCAACTCACCTCCAGAAGCTGATGGACTTTGCTAAAGTCAGTGAGGAGGAACAGTATGCGTCCACTTTACCTGAAGGTCTTGGAATACCGGCGAACTGGCCGAAGTGGGCCTATGGCGAGGAATTGAATGCGTCGCAGAGGAAGATATCTCGAGCAAAAGAGGAGGAAAGATATAGAGTGCCACGAGAGTCAATTGATTTCGTATCAGCCAAGTCTAGTACACCAAGCGGGACAGGAACACCAGCAAAGAGCTCACGGCAAAGCGCAGCTGACAAAGTTATAGGCGGTTCGGATAAGAGTCAGTCCGCTCGTTCATCCTCACAGAGCACTGGCAAACGCAAGGAACTAGAACACAGGGGGGGAAGGGAAGAATCTTCAAGAAGTAGATGGCGGAGCAGGTCAAGATCGCCTAAGCGACGACGCTCACGATCGAGGGATAGAAGGCGACAAGATGTCAGCTAAACATAGCTGAAAATTATGAGCCGAACATAGTCTTGAATCAAGAAAGATTACTAATCATTTGCTTCTCATCATTTATGTGACATTGCAAGATATGTTCAATAATCATTCATGTGGTAAAAGGTGTAGCTAAGTGAATGTTAAGTTCACGTGAGAGCTTGAGCGCGTGGCCCGTGCACAAGGCAGCTCAAGCTCCGCGTCACTCCAGCTCCATCTTCAGCACACTTTCGCCGCCGTACATCACACACCCTCTCCAGTACCTCTTATATTCTCTCTAATCTAACGCACTTGGTCCTCTGAAACCGCAATACACACACGATGGCTGCAATCTTCAGCGGCGCGCCTCCGCAAGGCGGCCCGGGCTACTCGTTCAAGCAAACCCCCACGGCAGCTCCCTCAGGTGAACGACAGCATGGCTTCTACCCGTAGGTTGCTTCTCCATCTTTTTCTAATGAAGATACTTATATCATGAAGCTACACTGACAACGGTGGCTCGACACTCGGAATTTCTGGTGCCGACTTCACGATCCTCGCCGGTGACACTCGCTCAACCCACGGTTACAACATCAACACACGGTATGCACCGAAACTCTTCAAGATTGGAGGCGAAGGGCCAGACAACAAAGGGGCGCGTATAGTACTCTCAGTGGTCGGGTTTGCCGCAGATGGCGATGCGCTGAAGGAGCGCTTGGATACTATCGTCAAGATGTACAAGTATCAGCACGGAAAGCCCATGTCGGTGGCTGCCTGTGCACAGCGACTCAGTCACATCTTATACAATAAGCGATTCTTCCCCTACTACGTACACGCGATTCTCGGTGGTCTGGACGAAGATGGCAAGGGCGCATTGTATTCGTATGATCCTGTGGGCAGCTACGAGAGGGAGCAGTGCAGGGCCGCCGGTGCAGCATCATCGCTCATCATGCCATTTCTCGACAACCAAGTCAACTTCAAGAACCAGTATATGCCAGGAAGTGGGACGGGCCACGAGTTGCAGGCAAGAGAGGCACAGCCGCTGCCGAGGAATCACGTCGAGAGCTTGGTTAGAGATGCGTTCACGAGTGCGGTCGAGAGGCATATTGAGGTTGGCGATGGACTCCAGGTGATGATCATTACGCAGGATGGCATACAAGAAACATACACAGAGCTCAAGAAGGACTAAGGGGAATTGAGTGGAGGGCGTGGAGTAGCCTTGGTTTACTGCTCGTAGACTGCAGAACAGATGGCTCTGTATAATTAGCACATCACCGTACTGGGGACTGAATGCAATGACATAGACTTGTCTACCCCTACCTCAATGCGACCTGAACTCAAGTCTCCGCAGAATGTGAGGTCACGAATCCAATTTGACATTTATTTCTCGGCCAAAGGAACTTCGGCCCAGTGTGATAAAGTAGATCAAGCCCCACAAAACCTGCAATGCTAATCTTTGAAGGTGTGTACTTGTGGATTTGCCAGCACATTCCGAGGATTTGACACGATAGGAATTAAGTACGTTTTGTGAACCTTGCTGAGGCAGGTGGCACCCGATCATTCATGCAGAGATGGGCTGGTTCGGGAGGGAGCGACAACAATTCGAGATTCGAATCGAGGGATGAATCTATTGATCAACCCATTCGTATGCTCGCAACTGCTGCTTCAATCTTACGCATATCGATAACCTTTCAGATCGTCGCTACTATCGAGGGCTTGTCTAACGTGAAGCAATTCAGGAATCTGACGATGATCACCCCATATTGAAATACCATCATACATTTGGGTTTTCAAGAGGCTATAGACTAATCCCTACTTTGGGCATGGTGTCTAGACATGGTTGTGACATCAACCCAAGTGCAGCTATGTGATTGGAAGTGTCCTAGGTTTGAAAGAGACTGGCACGGGGATCAGCCGTCGGGTCTGCATACTTATCGCAACATGTCACCGAGAAACTATCGGAAGCGATAATGTGTTTAGTGGCGCTACCTATATCATCATATGTTACGAGCTGATCTCCAGATCGTCCATCATCCAATCGACAAAACCACCAAGCGCGCCACTTAGCTGCAGTTCGGCATGACCGCAGATCTTCATATAGACAGCATCAATGACCCGAAGTCATTAAATTGGCAAACTCGGATGCGCCTTTCAAGCCACTCTCGGGTCATGAGTTGAGCTTAGGGTTTCGCAAGAGTGGGGATTGCATACTGTACACCCTCTGTTTCGCAGCTAGATAACGCCGCGCTTCGCCAATATGACACCTATTACTAGCGCTCCTCGACAGGTGATGGCAAAGTTGCTGTACCGCAAGCTCTATGGTGGGCCGGTCTTCTGGTAAGCGGCCACAACACAATACAGTCCCACGCAATCAGTGATCTACTAAGTCGAAGAGACAATGGCGTCCAAGCTACAGCATGTCAATCGTGACGAAGCACTCAGCTCAAGGACTAGCTCGGGTCAATGTGCATGGCTCGTCAAGCATGCCGCTTGGCGGTAATGGGCATCTATGGCGGAATGGTGCTCCATGAAGCACTACACTATCTTCTACTTCCTTCATTAACAACGCCATTGTATTCATTTACAGAATCGGATGTTCGTCAGAGGCGGAAATTGGCGCAAATGGCTTCTCAAAGAGCAGATTCTCCTCCGATGGACCCTTTGCAAGAGCAACTGAATGCTCATCGCGACATAATGAATTCTGGAATAGCTATTCAACAGCATCGCCATATAAACAAAAGAAAATTTATCCTTTGCTTCGATGGCACGGGCAACAGTAAGCTAAAAGTCTCCCTTTATGACCGGCAGTAACCGAAATCAAATCTTCCTAGAGTTCTCTGGTACCGATGCCGATTCCAATATCCTCAAAATCTATCGTATGCTTGACCGCAATGAAGATGATCAATTTCACTACTATCAGCCGGGAATTGGCACATATGTAGTTGCAAAGTCTAAGCATATCTCGTCACATACAAGTAGGATTGACAGACTGAAGTCGTGGTATATGAAGGCGAAAGATTCCGCTGTCGGTGAGAGATTTACTCTTGGTTGCATGATAGCTCGCTAAAAACCTCAAGGCACATCGTTTGCCGAGCATGTCATGGGTGGCTACCAGTTCTTGATGAGGTACTACAACCCGGGAGACGACATATACTTCTTCGGTTTCTCGCGTGGTGCATATACAGCCCGATTCCTTGCGGAAATGCTGGATCATGTTGGTCTTCTGTCTGTAAGTGAGCTTTGCATCCAACACGCAATGTATAAGCAGTAACGATAATAGGCTGGCAATGAAGAAATGTGTCACTTCGCATGGAAGTAGGTCTAGCGAACTATCACAGGCAGATATCTAGCTGACTGGATTCATAGAACATTTCAACGCTGGCAGTGCCGTCAAGAGAGCAACCCAAGAGAGAAACTCCAGAAGAAGTATCTCCTTGAATTCATGTGCGCTTTTCGCGAGACATTCAGTCGCCCTGTCAAACCAATTCGATTCCTTGGTCTTTTCGATACCGTCAATAGCGTACCGACCTTCGAAAATGCGTGGATGCAACGGAGTAAATTCCCATACACTGCACGAAGCTCTGCTAGAGTCATCCGCCATGCTGTCTCCATCGATGAACGTCGAGCCAAATTCAGGCAAGATCTCATCTCTCAAGAGAAGCCGAACAAGTCCCATTACTACAAACGCCGGCGTAAGAGCTTGCGGCCGCAAAGGGCATCCAATATCGGAAATCTCGGAACTGAATTAGACGGGGAGTCAAGAGGGCGCAAGGATTCAATAGAGAACGGACGACGCGATACCCTGGTAGTACCTAGGCGGTATCGCGACCAATCTGAGACAGCCGGCGTGCGCAATCTGAATTCAGTATTCTCTACGTCGGACAGGAATGTGCCTAATTCTGCTACGTCCTCGATTTCCAATCTTTCTCTGGATGCAATACAGGCTTTTGCGGCTTCGGATTCAGATGAAGAAGACGAACAGGACATCCAGGAAGTGTGGTTCGCAGGTTGCCACGCAGTAAGTTCATTAAGCCATGAAGTCGGTGCATAGTCTAACATCTGAAGGATATTGGAGGTGGATGGCCTTTGCAACCAGGAGAGGATGCTGCATTGAGCCATGTGCCACTGGTTTGGATGGTTCGAGAAGCTCAGCGTGCTGGCTTACAGTTTGATGAAGTCAAACTGCGCGCCCTGAATTGTAGCTATCTAGACTTGGTAATGGATTGCCCATCAGAGTCGCCGTACAGCCCTCCTGAGTCTATGCCGATTATTGAGATCGATCCTGCGCCTCTATCGCCAATCGACGACCGCGGTGGGGCACCTCCTAGGCATGGTATTACTGAGACAACTTCAGAGAGTCACAAAGCCCATCAAAATCACACATCCGCATTTCATAAGCATCTTCATTCTGCGGCTACCCTCGGTAAGATTCACGACGTTTTGCGACTCAAGAACGGCGTCTCTCGTCTCTCTGTCATATCATGGAACATTATGGAATACCTCCCATTCCGCCGCATGGATCTCCAGGAAGATGGATCTTGGAAAGCTATCGTCTGGCCTCTGCCCAAAGGCGAGGTGCGCGATATCCCAGATAATGCGAACATTCATTGCAGCGTCATCAAGCGCATGGAATGCGATCCGAATTATCGACCTGGAAATTTGATAGTTGGTGGAGGTGGAAGAGGGGTCAGGAAAGCACCTCCAGAGCTAGGGGCTGGAAGTTGGATAATTTCTTGTCATGAAGGGCATCCGGTTGGCGAATGTTACGTAAGAAAGGACAAACCTCAGAGGAAGAAGACTGAGGAGGGAGCTAGGTCGCTTGCAATGGCGCCTGTTGGGCCACAGGGTATGTATCTGTCAAGTCAATAGGATGCATATGTTCAACAATCGGAATGATGTTGGTTCGAGCTAGAGTTTAAAATGAAGCAGGATGTTTTCCATGCACGAGGCAGACGCTTTGGTTGCTACACACGTGCAGCGTACACACTGCGTATGACGTCGACACTTTCCTGAATTTACGTATTCAGAGCCCAAATGCCAAATCTACCCGAAAGGGAAACTTTCGAAAACCCGTCGAACATAGCATTAGAAAGAGGTTTACGCAATGGAAAAATCCCGGGCTGAAGTCTATCCTGTTAGCTAAACGGTTGCATAACTGTTGGATAACCGTTACCTCACGAAAACAGTACAGAGTCAACAATTATCAAATCAGCCAAATATTCGTCATAAATGAGCCTTATCAGGCTGATATGAACAGATTCAGTAGATGCTATTTCAAAAATAGAAGTATTTCGCAGCAGACAAATGCTTTGGTAGTGATCCTGCCCGCGAGAAAGTTCCGTTTTAGGCGGAACTTGTCAGCTGCGATCCACGGATTTCGAAAGTTACCCGAAAAGGAAATATTCACAGCATGATTAAGCTAAGAACCAGAAAAATGCAACTGCAATTCTGTGATTCTTCCAATGTCACTCTAAGCGGAAGAGGTCATAAGTGATGCAGTAGCCTCGCAACCCGAAAGGAGGCCGACATACAAGGTCGCCGCTTCTTATCGGGGTTGCTGGCTCCTCATTGGTTTCAATGGCTCCACTGCAATCAACAGCTCCCCAAACCTACTCCATTGAGCGTTATTGAGACAGTATAGGAATCCGTCAATTAGTTCTTTCTTTCAGTTGACCACAATGGGGTTCAACATCTGAGCAGTAGGTTTCACAAATTATGGTCGACGCCTCGCCTGCGCTAAAGAATGCAGTGCAAAAGTTACACGTCCGGAAGAAGTTCAGACGAAAGCAATCCTCGTCGCACAGGCCGCAACTCTTGTACCTCGGTATTGAAAATCGCAGCTTGGGAAGGCAGAGTGTTGAGCAAAGCCAAGCGCGGGAAAGCATATCAAGGCCCCAGACTCGTTATATTAGACAAGTAGATCTCGGTGTTCTAGTTTCCATCTTGAAATCGTTGCGGAATGCATCCATGATATTTGCCCTTTCAATGTGTTTCCAATTTTCATAGTCATAAGAAGAATTCCATGCCATAAGCAAAATCACAAGGTCTAAATTGTATCTATCTGCTTCTAACTGCCGAAAGATTCAAATACACACAAAGAAAAGCCTCAGTCATAAGTCCCTCCACTGGTTTCAATTTGCCCTCTCTCCTCTCATACTGAATAATGATAGTATTGAAGCCACATAAGTTTGGACTGCAAAAAGGGTCCTCCAGCACCCCCAGGAAACCCCTTTATCCCTGCTCGCGCTCGATAGACGGTTGTGGGGAGTGTTATGGAGGTGATTAATATAGTGGCACAGCCTTTCTCTGTTTTTCAAACCATTGCTTGACCTCATCTCTTGTTAGCACTGGATTATTTGGAAAGTAATTTTTCACTGCCTCGGGAATAGGCTCTCCAGTCAATAGAAGACGCGGGAAAAATTCTGATGTACTTCCTAATTCCCCTTGCACCTCTTCAAAGATTCTGAAGAACTGTATGAGCTCTCTCGGAAGCTGCGGATTACTGCCTGAGCTTTGCCTCCCCTCCGATGCCTCAATCTGATCAACGTTTTTCTGGTAATGATGAATGCCGTCCACCAAGAAGTAGATCCAATAGTGGTGCGGGAGATTCATTAGAAGATTCTTGAGCATAGAACACATAATATCCAAGTCCCTGGTTTGGGAACGGCCTTGAGTAATCGGGAGCATATCTTCGTAAAGTTGCTGAAAGACTTGTGGAGATATCTCGACCTTGTTGATCACTTGCCTTATGAAACTCCGGACTAATAAATAGACAGTGTCCGCGGTAGTTTGGGTTTCCTTGCAATGCCACTGATAAGAGAAGGGCACTACCAGCCAGTCTTTGCGGTCCTTCCGAGTGTTGTCATTCTTATTTAAGAATTCGCAGCAGACCATCGTCATTAGTGATGTCTTTCCCGGCCCCGGGTCTGCGTTGGCATCGTCCACGAGAAGAACTGGGTGCTCGCACAACTTGGCCCATTGAAGCAATTTTCCCATTTTGAGGAATTCCCCAAAAAGCTGGATTTGCTCTACATCTGCTGTTGAGAATTGTTCTATAGCCTTTTTATGGTCACCTTCATCTAAGGACCCGTCGTCAAGATATTCGAGACAAATCTTCGCTTGTTCACTATGACAACTTTCGAAATCCGCGGCTTGTAGAAATCTGTTATTGGCAGATGGCATAATTTCGGAAAGCCGTGTATTGTTCTACAAAAGTTAGCTTTCTTGCAATACAAATTCTTCGAGAAATTGTTACATAGTATTGCCCTAAGTAAAGCTGGTTCAGTAGTTGATTTGAATGCTGGTGTTTCCTAATATGTAGAAAGTAAGTAGTATGAAGGATTGATCGAAGGGATTTCTTCTACCTTTTATAATCCTCTATGAGTCAAGTTCTGGAGCTTCAACATGACTGTTCAGACCTTCTTTTCGTAACATTGAGAGTCATGATAGGTTTGTCTTCGAGGAGAAACTCAGTATTGCTCACTTCATGCGGACAAACGGACTTCTAAGGTGCATGATTGCTAAATAATTATAAGACTCAGGAGGGGCCGACAACCTGATAAAACATCTAGGCCAAGGAATCGATGTTCCGGTGATGTCTCAGCTATTCTGGCTGTATTGTCTTCAATAGAATTTCTTAAACTATCACAAACGACAGTAGGATAGCGTGCGCAGCAAACTAGAGTCCTTACCTTTTTATTTTTAGAGGATTTCAAACTTACTTTCATAAGATTCTACATTTAGTGCAAATGCCGAATTGTGCATAACAGTTGCGAATTAGGGTAGACTTGTGCTCGTAGGTTCATGAGTCAATCTTGCCAACCAGCTCTGCCGCACCATGACTTTCCTTCACGAGCCACCCCTCTCTAAACTACCCGCAGAAAACGTAGTTTTGTATCACTAAACGACCTCTATTTGTCCCGTCCTACCACCTGCTCAGGACTTGAACCAACAAAGTCGAGCAGCTTGTGTCCGCTCAAGATCCCTATTTGCCTCTCTTGACCATTGATCACTTATGATTCATCATAAATTATTTTATGAGTAACTTTACAACACAAGGTAGGACAGAAATTTTGGTCATGACGACGTTTTATTGCCCACTTTGAGGTCACTAACCGGGGTCAGATATTGTAAGACACCACAAAACAACGACTAAAACATAGATTAGCTCTAATCAGTCAATCCAGGACTAAATTACGCAAATGCCCTTTGCCCACGGTTTTCGAAAAGCCACACAATCTATATTGTCCAAAGAACAGACCCGGCCTATATATGAGTCTCCCTTTCACGACGAAATGTGGAAACGCATAGTCGATGCCCGGCCAAACGGAAGCATGAAGCTCTATAGTGTATATCGGAAGAACCCAGCATGGTCGCCTTTGTTAGCCTCGGCCTGCATATCTTGCCTCGACCAACCGTCCGCACGTCCACTGAGCTTATCAGTGGCTTCTCGTTTCTTATTCTCACGACTGCACCACCACCGCATGAAAACGCAGAGGGTAGTGCTCATAGTGAGCAGGCCAATGACAATGGCGTGTCCTCGATGGTATTTTGGTGCATCCTTGAAGGTGTAAGTGTAGCCGGAAAGAACGCCCCCGAGATTACCGAAGCCGACTTGCATTGCTATGCCTACGGATCGCTTTGTGGAGCCACCGATGTTGTTGCCATTCCAGGCGACTGTTTGGGAGACGTTGGAGTATATGCCTGCTGCTCCGAAAAATGTTCCAAGATACCGATACTTGGCTTCATTTGCGGATAGCTGAATGACGAACCCAATAATGCTAAGTCATGTTAGTTACACGATGTGAAAAGTAACGCCTGAGGTGAGGAGAGGGCAAACGGATTGCGAGGACGGGAGCGGCTCCAGATGAAGCTTAGATATCAGAAGGATGAGGATGCTTACTTACGCTAGAAGGTTGCAGAAGATCATGCAGAAGGCGCGTTGATGATACTTGTCGGCCCACCACCCGGCTGTGATACAAAAGAAGCATGCCACGACATAGGGGGGTACAGTCATCAATTGGGACATCTCGTTCTTGTACCCTAGACCGGCGATTATGGTTGGGAGGAACAGTGAAAATGAATAAAGAGGCGAATATATGCCAATGGTGATGAACATGTGTATCCAGATCTTCCAGTCCTTGATCGCGTGTCCGACGTATTGAATATTGAAAGAATCGTCGAGATACGAACGGTCGGCTTCTAACCGTCGTTGAACTTCGCGTCGTTCCTCGAGGGTGAGAAACTTTGCCGTAGCTGGATAGTCATGCATGAGAAGGTATGCCGATAAAGCTATAAGATTCTCGTGTTAGCTCAAGTCGTGCGAGGAGATGCTCAACGTCGTGTTCCAGGAACGCGCGGGTGCACGAGGAAAGCCATGTTTAGTACTAACGTCGTAGGCGTCCAACGAAGTAATTGAAACAGTCTTGCACTTACCAATGACTACAGTTATGGCGCCTTCGATGATGAAGATCCAGGACCATGCACCTAGTCCTCGTGAGCCGTCCATCCTCATGATACCTCGAGCTAGTAAGCCTCCAAAAGCGCCTGCTGCAGTGGCAGCTGAAAAGAAAATAGCCATACGCAAGCCACATTCGTGACGCTGATACCACTGCGTAATGCTAGAGATTGAAGTAAGCCGATGTTGCAGGAGCTTTACGGCACCACAGCTCTCACGTAGGACTAGGAAACTTACTAAAATGTAATACCAGGGAATAGCCCGCCTTCAGCGAGACCTAGAGCAGCACGAATAGCTAATAAGCCACCGTAACTCTTGGATATACCCATCAGACAGCACATTACTCCCCAGGTTACCATAATGCTAGGGATCCATATTGATGGCGCAAATCGCTTCATCATCAAGTTAGATGGTATCTCGGCCAGTACATAGAACGGGAAAAATATGGCTAGTGCATTGTTGAATTGAAGACCATGAAGGTTCAGGTCCTCTTCAAGTCCAGCTAGACGGGCGTTGCCAATGTTGCTGCGGTCAAGGAAGCTCATTCTAGCGCGGTCAGTGGTTCTGTTGAAACTAAAGCAGCTACCGCAGAGACTTACAGGTATAGTAGCGCAAGAAAGGGAATCAAGTTGAAGTCAATTTTACGACGGAGACGGCGAGTTGCCTTTCTATCGTAGCCATTCTCGATCCGTGGGCTTTCGGCCGCCTGGTCTTGAGAAGCACGGATTGAGTCCATCGCAACGTCCTTTTCGGCAGAAGCAGTCGACGTCATCTTAAATTATTATGTCGTTGATAGGGATGATGCGGGTGAGGAAAGAGAGGCGGGGTTTCGCAGTTCTAGGTACTCTGGTCTTTTAAGAAGACCAGCATAGAACGTGGCTGCTTGAGCCCATTGGAGCGCACACACGTAGTGAAACCAATAAGGCCGCGACAGGAGTAAGGAGGCATCTTTCAGCTTACACTAGCTGGAAGGCGCCGAACGAAGCCTGGTGACGCACACTCGCGGCATGGCTGCCCGTGTTCTTGCCACTGTCGTGTTCGCCTGTCTCTTTATTGAACGGGTAGTGACTTCTGATCCCTTTGTATGCATCAGTCGAATCAACAATAAAGACGAAAGGACTTATGCTCCATGGATAAGGCATGGCGTACAAACGTGGATACTCATCCCTGCCGCCGTGCGACTTGTGCCTGTCAACAAGTGCCGCATTTCAAGACAACGCAAGCGAACGCGGCTACGGTGCGCGTACGAGGCAATCGAACATGACGATCCCTTATCACATTCCCTTTTAGATGGCTTGTTGACTGAATGCCAGTGAAGCGTGGAGCTGATGCGTCTGACGTCGTCACCATCGTTTGTTAAGCATCTCCAAGCCGCCCTGACCAGGAGCACGGAGCTTACCAAGTCTTATACCTCAGCCATATAAATGTACCACGCGGGGTTCCAACATACCGCGCCTCCATCGGAATGTAGCCATGAAAATTTGATCAGATCTGTCCGGCTACTGCGTTGATGCTACTCGTGGTCCATGTCTGCACAGCTTCGTCTACGTAGGGAGCAGCCTTGATCCTGGACTACCTGTTCCAAGCAGTCGTAGGCTGTTTGCAGCACCGTCTGCATGCGCACAAGCCGGTAAGCATCTGTCAGCTGCAGAACTGGTGGACCCAAGGGACACAGATACTAGAAGAATGCCGATACAAATGACGCGGGCCCACCTTGCGTCGCCGTGGCTGTTGCAGGCGTTATGGTAACACGCCGGCGCCGCCTCGCTCCCTGTATTTCCAGGGACCTGGTCCGAGCCAGGCTACACAAACTTTCATCCTGAGTCTTTATGCTATAGAAAGTTAAAAGTGGATAGACGGTAGGAAAGGTTCGGGCTTGACAAGGCCGTCGTTTAGTGAGTGTGGTACGGAAGTCACCTATATGCAACACCTGCGGGATATAGATAAGTTCGGGGCCAATAGAAGATCGTAGGACCGCTGATCAAGCACGGGAAATTCGAAGGGGTATAGACCGCAGAATCTGCATGAACAAAGTAGATATGGGTTTGAAAGGTAAAGTCAGTGGTACCTTTCAGCCGTCCCCACTCTTCGTTAATACTTGCTGCTTTGAGAAATGTCATGTTCTTTGTTCACTACCTGTGAACTTGTACACATAATTCTCTACTTCGAGGCGACAGCCAGTCCGAATTTACTTTCGGGTATATTTCTACTGGACTGGTAATCCTTCTCCACGCAATATCTTCACATGATGAATCTGATCTAGGGTTACGCTTTGCCCTTTACAGATTTTTAGAAACTCCCGGCGCAATCTTTTCCAACTTTTCCATGAGCTCTGCGTAGAGCTGTCTCTGCGTTTCTGCACCTCCCGGTCCAACTACGACAGATGCAGGCGTTTTCACCTTCCCCATGTCCAAGTACTGACCGTGGGTATTCGTTCCCCCAACGGCCCCAG
Source organism: Periconia sp. TS-2 (assembly GCA_030378425.1). Taxonomy (NCBI): domain Eukaryota; kingdom Fungi; phylum Ascomycota; class Dothideomycetes; order Pleosporales; family Periconiaceae; genus Periconia; species Periconia sp. TS-2. Next base: position 397,736 of record JASNQO010000004.1, read on the forward strand.
CAATCAGATTCCGCGAACCCTGTTCCGAGGTCCTGGCAAGCAATAACTTCGCAACACGGATTTGCATACCGTCCAACTCACGCGATAGCTCGCTGTTGCACAGGCCAGGATTGGTACAGTTGATGATGACAGGCGTCGTTTCCTTGGACAACCGAGCGGCCATTTCGCGCACGATGAAGACTTGCATCAGTTTCGTGGTTGGATAGCGCTCGCCTTGGTTCTTCATCGACTTGTTCTTGTCGTTTAACCGATTAAAGATACCTTCGGGCGCATCCTTCTCCTTAAAGTCGACCAAGAAGTGTGTATCGCTTGTCACAAAGGTCAAACGAGGCTTCGTGTTGAACTTGGCGGCGGTTTCTTTGAGCTTAGGCAGCATGAGGAAAGCCAGTAGGAAGGTTGATACCACGTTGACCGTCACCATCCTCTCATTGTCGAGAACCCAGTTCCACTCCACTGAGGCGACGGCAGCATTTTCTAGGAGAACATCGATGCGGTGTAGCTCTTGATTCGCGCGTTCAGCAAAAGCCTTGATGCTGTCGTAGCTAGTGAGGTCCATGGTCCATACCTCGATGGTCTTGGGATCGCATCTAGTCGCCTGAATAAGGGAACGCTTAGCAGCTTCGCCTTTCTCCACCGAGCGCACCGCTATGATGAGCTTTGCACAGTTTAATTTCAAGACATGTTTAGCTCCTTCATATCCTAGCCCTGTATTTGACCCGGTGATGATGACTGTCTGTCCTGCGAAAGATGTTGTGGGTTTGGGGGCATTGCCGAATAGTTGCGCCCCGACGAATTTCGCCATATGGGCGGGTGTTGCATCGCCTCCTGGCATATCGGCGGCAATATGATCTGGCTTTCGGGACTCTAAGTATGGATCGAATTTTTAAAAGGTATTGTGATGTTGTTCAGAGGTCACTGACGCGGTCTGAAAACATGATGGAGAGGAACTAGTTATATTCACAAGTCCAAGGTACCATACAGCAGATCCTGAACCATTTATTACGAAAGGCGGACCAACAACGGATCAAATGCAGTTCAGGGGTTATTATTTTGGACACCTCTGCAATGTGGTTCTGGTCTGATGAATGGGGCGAAAGATATGGTTGAAGTTATTGGCGGGCTCGTATAACACATGTGTGCGAAAAGACGAGCTAAAGAGATGATCGGGCTACTATGGCATCACAAGACGGCTAGTCTATTGCGAGAGATCTGCTACCGAGGTTTTCTTATGCAAATCAACGCAGGAATTCTGACTGTGCTTGACGGCGTGTCGGAAAGCACTGGAGCGGGACTTAAGCACACTTTACCCCTCATGACTAGGTTGCGCGAACAGGACGGACTTTCAGCGATCGCTGTTTTCTATTCTTTGATCATGTTGGTATTGTGAGTCAAACATCATTTCCGATGTTCCAACTTTACTATACTCCATGTCATTCCGGCTCCGACCTCGTATCGCAAGATTGCCTTCAGCGACCTCAACGTCCCTCCGCGTTCGCCAAAATCCTTTCGCTAACTATGGAACTTGTAAGATAGTTTCATCGAAGTCGTTGCAACCGATTTCTGAGCTTCTTTTAACACAGAACTTCCCTCGTGTACCCTCAGCCTCCCTATAGCTCATTATTTTCATCTTCCCTATCACCTTTCGTTGAGTTGTGAAATCCAGCTTATTAGTCTTTTACATAGGAATTGATACACAACAATATCCAAGATAGATTCTTGCCGGATGAATACCTGTAGCTTCTTAATTCCCCCGTCCTGCAGCTTAGGAATCAAAAACATATCTCAACCACTCTTAGCCAATCACAAAATCGAAAGACTAAAATTCGGAATAGTAATATCTCCCAAATTGATACACTCGCAAGCTAGGGTATATGAAATAGAGCTTCTGAAAATCTCAGGGCTCACAAGTAAAGCCTGTCGGACTCTCAATGTGGGGTTCCGATGCATCTCGGCAAGATATAACAAAACAAATAGAGCCACCATTTGGAGCAATGCGATCTCTCCAAAACCTGAGAGGTGCACCGCTGTCAAATCACAATTAGTTTTTTTCTCCCAAGAACAATGACTCAACCCGTGAATCCGCTCGATAAGCTCGCCATCCAAAATGTCATCGTGCGTATACCCCCGCGTAGCCGTACACCCACCCCTCATTGAACAGCTTCCTTTCACCAATCACAACCAAACACGGTCATGAGAATATACTGATTCCAGAATTTGGAGAGCCGTTACTGCGAAGCCCTCGACACAAAGGATTTCGCTCTCCTAGACGACGTCTTCGTCCCAGACGTAACAGCATCCTACCCTTTCAACCCAGACATGAAAGGCACAAATACGGTTCGCAATGCTATACAGAACCGGTTCGTCTGCTCCCCCGTTGCATCTTTGTCCCTTGACCCAATCTCCATTCTACCTCGACAAAAGATGAGGAGTACGACTGATTGAATGTCTGGGAGAGTAGTCTAGGTCCAATTCGGACGCACCACTCGCTGACCACCCAGAGGATTGAATTCAAGACTGATGCCAGAAGTGCGCATGCTGTTACGTATTTCATTGGTTCGCATTTTGGTCAGGGTCCTCATGCAGGGAAGGTCTTGCAGGCGTATGGAAGATATATCGACGAGCTTGTGCTGATTGATGCGAAGGAAGGTGACTTTGAGGGCGTCCCAGGCGCAAGTGGCGTGTGGAGAATAAATAAACGGACGGTCGCGTTCACAGCTAGAATCGGCGACGAGGCTATCATGAAGGAATTTGAGGTGGATTAGTTGAAGGTTAGAATACTACTACTAAGACTAACTATATCAAGTAATGACAATAGCAATGCGAGTGGAACAAACATAAGTCGACAAAAGAAATAGCGGGTATCTCTCAAGAATAGTGAGTGATCCTAGATCTCTAATTTCCAAAGGTCTTTCTTTCCACGGTGCTGAAGCTCTGCCGGGAGCTTGAGGCGAAGAGAGGGTATTGCAAGAAAATAAAAACACAAGAAGAGAAGGATATGTTAGGGCTGCACACATATTACCTCGGCTGCTCGCCTGTGGCGACAGCCTTTTCCTTGGACTCTGCCTGTCCGGCGTCTTGCCTCGCTTTGGCAACGGCTGCATCATCCTGCCCGGGTTGGTGCTTGCTTCCTCTCCACCCTTCCCTGTTATTACTGGGCTTATATTGCTTTGCATGCACCTTGACTGCATTTCCCCTCGCTTCCGCCTCTCTCATTATCGCGTGCCTCAAATGTGGTTCTGGTCTTTCGCCCTCCTGTTCCAATCTATCCAGCTCATCGACGTCGCTAGAGCTCATACTACTGCTTCTACTAATCTGTGTGTAGACAATATGTTCCCCCTCAGCCTTCTTGCGCTCTCGCTGTTCCTTCTTCAGCTCACCCATCTTCTCAGCGTCACCTTGGCAATCAAGGGTCACAACCTTCAGGCCGGGAAAGTTGGCTTCGAAGAACTGTTTCAATTGGGGAAGGAGCTGAGCGTTTGGCCGATAGGTGCCTGAGTCATTATCGATGATCAATTCGTAGTAAGAGGGATCTTTCTTTGGCTCGTCTTTTGGAGGTCCACCATCAATGTCGTCTGGAGGATGGGACTCATTTTCGCCGCCGAGTTCAGGAGGGTCGCGGTGGTGGTGCTTCAAGCGCCTGATGAAGAATTCGCCTGAAAAGGCAATGTAGGCTGCAACGTCGCTGTGCATAGTGTGCTTAGACAGCATATCAATTCCAAACTCCTTGCCAGTCTCTGTAAAGCGGAAGAGCCCATCAAGAGTCAGAACGTAGGTAAAGATGCGCCCTCCCTGATCGTAGTGTACAAGTTCTAGAAACTTCTGAGCGAACTCTTTGTTTGGTTCCGGGAAAACATCATAAGCCGTTTCACGGTCAAAATTGTATACTCGTGCGTGTTGATGGTGTAATGCTTTGGAGAGGAGAAATCCGCGGACACCTTTCGCGGTAAACATGGCCTTGACAAAGGGCTTGAACTCCACGAACCGGTGATACATGGCCTCGGGCACAGGACCTCGCAGCTGCATCTGATTCGCCTGGAAATTGTACTTCTCGGCTTTTCGCTTACCGGCTGTCGATTGGTTGCCTTGGTTGGGTTCTTTTTGTCCCAACAAGCGTCCAAGGAGCGGAGAATAATGGCGTATAGAGAATTGAGGCCCTAATGTGTATACACGTCCTCCGTGTTCGTCCTGCGTTCTCCCCAGCAACTCAATGCTCACATATATTGAGCCGTTCATGTGCTCAACCTTGTTGAAGCACACGGCTAGCGCTCGTAGTAGGTATGCGCGCTTGCTGCCCATTCGCTTCTTGATCGGATATGCCTGCTCTTTGAATCCGGGCCAAGTGTCATCTATATAATCCACGAAAACGTGCGCATTCCCCAATCGGTCATCGTGGTCGGCCGGATCCTCGTCGTAGACCCGACACTTGAGCTTAAAGCCTGTCTTTGGCACATTGGCGACTATCCACTCTGTGTTCCACACGGGGTCGGTGCTTTGCCGTATTGTAGGTGTGCGCAATTGTAGCGGAGGGTCTTCTTTGTGGCGCGTTTGAAGCGATGTTTGTATCTCGGCGACGACGAATGGATCGGCGGAAAGAGTATTTATATCTGCGAGGGGAAGGTTCGTCGCGCGATGGATCGTGATCTTGACAGTATAGCCCGGCGGCGCATGCGGTATTGGGGTATCGTCGAATCCTCCAGCTGGACCCTTCTTGCTAGAGCTGGACTTGGTTTTCTGGGGTTTGGGCGGCGGCGGCGGGTCGCTGGATTCGGTCTTCTCTGATGTCGCTGGTGCGCCTCCATTCGGAATGTCGCTGCTTGGTAGGCCCTCCGACCTTTGTTCCTTTTCTTCTGCCATGTTTGAACGCGCTGATACTGGTGGACGTGAGAAGAACGAGTACGTCTATGTATGCTCGAACGCTATGAGGACGCGCAATAGGCGAATGACATTACGTATCGGGCCTATTCGTTAGAAATGTCGTGCTGCTGCGGCGCAGGCAGCGAGTGGTGGAGGCTGGAGAGAGTGCCGGCGCAGAATCGCGCAGCGCAGAACCAAGGCAGTGCTGAGATGATCAGCCCCGAAGGAGCCAGCCGTTTTGCAGGGATGGCGCAAACTAGCGAGATGTTCAAGCTTCGATAAGCTAATGCCAAGGCGAACGATTCGGGCGGTGCGGAGATCGGGACGGCCTGCTCAGGGCGATTCACAGGTCGACACTGGGGCTTTTATGGTGGAAACGGCGTAGGCCGGCCTCCAGACGTCCATTGTCGTCCAAATGGCCCATCCAAGTTACCAATTCAGCCATGGAGCCGCTGCGATCAATCTCATATCCCTGCCCTCGACGTCATACTCGGTTGTCACGGCTTCCGGCCTCCTAGCCTCGAGCATTCGGCACGCTGGATCCATTGCACGCCGTCCTTCCTGATGTCTCGTCACGTATTGCCTTTATCCGTGAATCCTGCGGCGTGTTTGTCGGAAAATGCACACAAAGGATGAACGTGACATACCGAAAGTCTCTATGCTATTGCTGCCAACGTACATCGCCCGCAGGCCGGAACCTCCGGATCCGTCGGATCAACAGAATAATACTCTACATAGCAACCCAACTTCCCTCTTCCAATCCAGCTACTACCCGTCCATATCCATATCCGAGGAGAGAGTCGGCGGCTTGTCGCCTTCCTCTACCGGCTCGTATTTGGCCATGTCCTCCTTGTTACCGCCCCCATCCGGCTTAACATACCCAAGAATCGTTTCGGTCGTGGTAGGTGTTGTCGGCTTTGACGCAGAAGTTTGTACATCCTCATTCTCTACGGAGTCGGCTTCAGCGACAAATAAGGCGAAATCTTCTTGGTCTAGCCTCCCATTACTACCATCTGACTCAAACTCTTTCAATTGCTCCTCGATGGCGTCTAGCTTCCCCTGATCGAATACTAGCTTCTCCCATGCCTTGACGGCCGATTCGTAGAGATACTTCCAGCGTATACCCTTGGTATCAGTCTTAGAGACTCTTTCTCGGCTCGTTGTATCAATCCCCTTCGATTCAAAGATCTCGCTGGCGTCATACATAGCACACGGCGTTGCAAAGCACGGTCTATCGTACCTAGAAAGGAAAATCTGAGTCAACGACTGAAAAAAGTATTTGTAGTTCACCGATCCATACGGCTTCCCGCTGAATGTTCCTCCTGTAAACCTGGTCATGTTGACACCTCCCTTGACGTAGTAAACGAAGTCTGTTGCATCTGTAAAGAACCCGGCAATGTGAACGACCATGATTCGGTTGCTTGTATCCATATGGCCGTCCATGTCTTCCATGAGTCTCGGATTGGTCACGGGCATTAGCTTCATTTCTAGATCGAGTCTTTTGCGGATTTTTTGGGTTCGGTCGACGCCGCTATGCGATGTTAACATCTGCAGACCTACTTAAACCGCGAGAACACCAGTCCACGTTTGTCATGTGCTACGATTGGGTCCGCGACGCGGTGTCTGAGACACCCTATGATGTGACCTGACCATAGAGAGCCACGGCTGAGAAAGAGTGCTAAGAGTCTGGTGCGTACCTAAATACCCATATCTCACAGTCTGAGTTGAGTAAACTGTCGAGATCATCCGGTGTTGGCCGTACTCCACGATCTATGTCCATTTTGCTTCAGCTCGAACGTTATAGTTTGCGGTCCTATGCGATGTTCAAAAATTGGTGAAGTATTGCTTGATGTTGAAGATTGTGCTAATGGATAGGCAGTTACGATGTTAAGCTACGGCATCTGATGATGAGAGAACCATCCATAGATGGAGAAAGAGAAGGCATTGTTGCGCTCGAGTCACCACCGCTTTCCTCAGTCATCCAATGGGAAGGCAAAGAGGTCAGATCGGCAGTCGCATGGCGGAGCAACAGCAAATAGTCCTGGTATTTTGCTAGGGCAAGAATCGGAATGACTGATTGTTGAGATGGGTAGGCTCTAGCATTCGAAAAGCCCATTTTCGGGAACTGGAATTAGGGCAGCTGGCGTAATACTCACCCCAACAACACAAGCGCCAGCGTCATTTCGCATTCCGTTGGTCTATCTATCTACATCAACGTGTGTTTCGTCTTTACCGCTGCTTATGGTGGCCGTTGGATCCATTGGGCTGGCACCACTGGCGCCCCGTTCGTGTTGCTTCCGTGCGGCAACCTAACGTCCTCCAGCGAAGCGACAGCGGTCATGCAAAAGATAAAGACAGGATCTCTGTAGATGAGTACTACGTTCTGTAGATGCAGAGGCCTTTATCTTCATGATGCAAGCCTAGGAGAACACGTAAGTCCTTGGTAGATCGTTCTTTATTGAAATAGCGACTGCCCGCCAAGTGAACAGGGGTCGAGCGGTGACAGCTCGCTTAATCTCGACGGACTTTGAACTCCTCCATCAGCGACATTAAAGCGTCTCCCCCTCCTATATTCACATGCGAACATGCATTCTACTCAGTCGAAATGGGAAAATATCTACCCGGCATTAGATTAGCTTCGGCGATAGCACAGCTCATCGACTTCGCGACCAAAATTCTTAGTAGCCAGCATGCGATATACCGAAGCCCAAATGGCGCGGTCCCGGATAATCATGCGCTTCTTCAGGACATTGCGAACAACCTTTACCGACTGACTTCGCGGGTCAAGAAACATGACCTGAAATCACTGAGTGCAGATAAGAAGAGCTCCAAACCCAGTGAAGTAGCGCAGCAATTCTTGAAGTTGGCCGATGAAACGACGGAGCTTACGAACCCCCTGATCGATGCCATCCTTGTAGCGCAGGAACGAGGCTCTCAGAATGAAAAGACATGGTCCACCGCAAAAGACGCCCTTCTCACCGTGTGGAAGCAGAAAGAGATTTCGGTTCTGGAGAAGAGACTGGGAATTATAAGAAAAGAAGTAGACACGGCTCTGTTGTTTGGTCTTCGACAACACCTCGACAAGCTTGACGAAGCTGGCTTGGTGATCAGCATAGATGACCCACGAGCTGACACTGTTGATCTGTGGCAGGCTGAGGCTCTGAACGCTATCCACACGAATGATTGGAAAGCAAAGAACAAGAAGCACGTTGAACAATTCTCGCAGCAAGTAGATGCGTTAATCCTGGCAGAGACTGAGGCGCAATTCTGTAGCGAAACTTTTGCCAACCTACATTTTGTGGAACAGGACGATTTCCTTCACAGCATCCCTTCGCCGCTCGATCGCACATGTGAATGGATTTTTGGCTCGGATCACCAAAAGGAGGGCGGTTTTCTCGATTGGCTAGGAAATACTAACGGGCAAAATTTGTTTTGGATCACTGGTAATTATTGAGCAAAACCTGAACCAGTGAAACATGACTAATCGGCAGGATAGGCAAGCCGGGGTCTGGAAAAAGTACCCTAATGAAACATCTATTCAGAAACGAACGGCTATTCCCGTACTTGGAAAACTGGTCGGGTTACGCGCCCGGTATTCTGACTGGTTATTTTCTTTGGAACTGTGGCAATCATCTACAGAAGACAGCACTAGGACTCCTACGAGCATTACTCTACGAAGCTCTCCAAGACATGATATATGGCCCCTTGGAGCAAGATCCAGACATTTTCCAATGGATTTTCAGACATAGATGGAACGAATTCACGTCGTATGGCGGCGGCCTGCACAGTTTTACCCTTTCCGAGCTCAGAACCTCGCTTGATATTCTCCTTTCGGACACTTCGAGGAAATACCTCTTCATGATTGATGGCCTGGATGAAATAGACGATAGCTTGACGAACACACTCGACGTCCTCCTCGGCGTGGCCAGGCGCCAAAATGTCAAAATCTGCGTTTCATCGCGCCCTTCACCAGTTTTCCACCAGGCATTCGAAAAGCAGCCTAAACTAGAAATCGAGCAATGGACTCAAAGAAGCATTCTTTCCTATGTTCTCTGCACCTTCGACCAAAACGACACTATGTTCAATATCCCCGCTGAACAGTCTGACGGTACAGAAGAACGCGCTATAATTAACATGCTTGTAGAGAAGGCCTCGGGAATGTTCCTCTGGGCCTCACTAGCAACAGAATTTCTCGTTCAGAGCACGAGTGAGTCAGACGACGTATCAACGATACGAGACCGGGTAGATGGTCTGCCCTACGAACTTGATGACCTCTTGTCCTATATATTCGACAGTCTAGAAACACCCCACCTTGTTCAGGCTTCACGACTCATACGCCTACTGGATGTGCACGGCTACCCCTCTCTCCTTCCCCTCTGCTTCGCCACGGATCCTGATCCAAAAGCAGCTCTCTCGGCGGAAACACGTCCCCTATCAACATCCGAAGTCCTGCGAAGAGTAGAACAAATGCGGAACGTCCTCCAATTCAAATGCAAAAAGTTACTTTCGATTTTTGAAGCAACACCCCCAGATCAATCGAGCAATAGCGAAACAACAGACCTCCAGCACTTCAAAGTAAATTACTCCCACCGCTGCATCCGCGACTTCATCCAATCCGGCCCGATGCGCAGACGCATAGAACAAGCAACAGGCTTCGAAGCCCTCAACTCGGACGCAATCTGGGCTCGCGCTAACCTCTGGGCATTCAAAACCTTGACTCCAAAACACGACACAACAGCAGTATGGAACCTCCTCGCCGATGCCATGGAGCTCGCCCTCCGCCTCGAAACAGCCACAAAACGCGTCCAGGTGACTTACCTCGACACCCTCTCCACGACGTTCGCGACCCACCTCGCAACCACACCTTCCCTCTTCGACGCCTTCCCCCCAGTCCCCGCACCCATGGCCCTCCAATCCTTCCTCGACATAGCCGTCTGGCTCAACCTCTCTTCCTACCTCGCCGTCAAGGCCAAGTCGGCCGATCGCAAGGATCTCCGCCACGCCATCGAGTATGCCAAGGAGGCCAGGAAGAGGCTGGGTGCGGGCGGCGAGGCCAAGTGGCTTGGAGGGAGGGAGAGGATGAGGGAGGGGTATGCGAGGGTGGAGCCGGAGATTGGGGCCTTGTTGGAGTATTATAGCAAGTCGATGAAGTTTAAGAGCCAGAAGCCTATTCTTGAGGAGAGGGAGTGGGTGTGATTGATGGGGAGGTTTTTTTTTTTTTTGAATCTTGAACGTTCCGACGTTGATTTACAGTCTTCTTGGTTTACTTTCGTGGGAAAACTTTGGGTTTTTTTTTTTCATGGCTACGACGAGATGGTTGTTTGAAGGTGGACTTGCAGAAGGGTTTGAAGTATTGATACCACTGTGTTACATGCGTTCATGCCAAAGATAGCTTTCGCACATATACAATGCATCGTTTCGTCTGTATGTAGCTGATTATACACCTCAATCTCTCCACTAAATGCGGGTATCATAGAACCATATCGCTACCGCTCGCCAGTTCAGCCCTTTCCTCATCCCTCATCCATGTTGCATAGCTACGATGACGGCTGCACGGTTCCCACCTGCACAACTTCCACATCAAAGGTCTCCATATCCACTAGAACAACCTCGCCGCTCTCCCTGAACTTTGGCACCGCTACTAGCAAAACCTTCTGTCCGGCCGGCCCGTCAATAATCTTCCTCCCGAATTTCTCCATATTGCCTGCGAAATACACGTGTGGACATTCTCTCAGCAGCAACGGGTCATCGTCCTGGAAGGGATAGCACCACAGCGTATCTGGTGCTGTAGGCGCTATACACCGCCATCTCAGCATCATTTCCATGACGTTTAGCGGCTCTACATCGTTTACGTATTTTAATAGGTCGTCGATGGTCTGTCCGCCTGTGCCCAGCACGCGCCAACCCTCGACATCGGCTTCCCAGGGATTTGTGACAGAGTCTAGACCGTGGATTGTCTCGTTGGATTGGACAAGTGGATTCGCGTACGGTCTGCTGAGGGGAAAGAGCGCAGGGTGAAGCGGCTGCTGGGGGAGCGCTACGTTGGCGGGATCAGAATCGCCGGGGAGTATGGTGACGGGGGTTGAGGGGAGGATTTCAGAGAGAAACGAGTCTAGTCGTTCGGCAGGAGTAGCATTATAGGCAGATGCGTCGTAACCGTAGTGTTTCTTCTGGCTTTTCTTCGCGTTGTAGTCATCCCTCGAGAGGATGGGGGAGGCGCGTGAAAGTGAGTTTCCGGCAATGACAAGGCGGGATATTTGTGTTGCTCTGACCTGATCGGGATGCTCTGCCATCTCGCCCGTTAGGTATTCGGCGAGGAGATCTAGAGGGATGTCGTCGTCGTCGGTTCCTGTTATTCCAAGTCCTGAGACTATAGCAAGCTTTCCGGCTTTTTCGCGCTTTGGTTTGGGCTTCTTCGCGACTGTGAGTTTTGAATCTTCCCGCTCCCAGCGTTGCGGCTGCCGTGGAAGATCTGCGTATTGTGTGGCTATCACTTGGAATGTGCCATTAGCTTGCTCGGTTCCTAGTGCTGCGAGAATACACCCTGTGACGGTAGATGTACTCAGGTTTTCCCCCGCAACGCGGAGGCGACCAGACTCGTCTTCAAGCATCACTTCGTCTTTGCCGGTCTTTGTAGTGTATGTTTCGCGAGGCGGAGGAGCGGCTATCCAGTGCTAAAAGAGTATGAGCAATATATCTTCCAAAGCAGTAGAGTATGTTGGAAGAACTGTACCTCTTTTGATATGTCATCCAGAACATTGGGTTTCAGGCCCATGTCCATGAATACAGTACCCACAACCCAGCAGAGCTCGCCTTGACGAACGTCCAGCACTCGCTCGACGTACCTTGCTTTCTCGCCTCCTCGGCCTCCTAGCTTGTACCAAAGTCAGTCTTCTCTGTGCCATTCCCCCGGAGTCTGACATTGAGTTCGTCTTCCGTACCTCATAATCATCCCAAGCCTCATGGGCTTGCTGCTTGACCGCCTTCTTCAATTGTGCCAACCGGAGGAAATACATGTCGGCATATTGCTGTTGGTAATGTTTTTCGGCGCCTTTCGGTAGCACGAATGTGTGGAGAGGGTTATATGCAGAGGTATCTCGGGAAGGTAAATACCCCGCGTCGTCGCTGGTGGATAGTGAGCGTAAGGAATAGAGATGGGATCAATGTTGACTTACAAGGGCTCACCCTTGAGTAGATTATGTTCCATGGAACTCATGGTGCTCGCGAAAGAATAGGAGGCAAAGAAGGCTGTTGGATGTGGTGCGGACCGAAGAGTGCGGTTGCCAACGATAGAGTTCTGAAAGTTGCGGGAGGCGCGTTCGCGTCGCGCTTACCGAATCTGGAGCTGTTAGAGCTTCCCTGCTCCAGCGATAGCTTCGACCGTCACCAGACACGAAACATCATTTCGCGAAACAAACAGCCCTGAACTGGGACCTCACATGTCCTGATAATCAAGAATATCACGCTTACGTTAATAACATGATCCCCTTCAGATCACGCTCATGACGAGGCAGTGTCACTACTTCACGCCACAAACAGCAGACCAAAGCAAGAGATGGTAATGAGGATTTGAATATTATTAGGTGATGTGTTAAGCCCTTTTGGGCATCTACATATGGTACCTTTGCGATCCGTCTACCAGTCAAGGCGACGGTCGTTCCATTACAAATAATGCGCATGCAAATGCTATGCAAACCCAGATCCTATACCGAATCCGACAAAGCGGAATCATTACCCAAGCAGAAGCCGGAAGGGCGAAAGTCTATCATAATCTTTCGGCCGATGCATCGTTACGTGAAGGAAAATGCAGCAATGAGATCGTTTAGATCAACTAGAGTTGGTTAGCAGCTGGTTCGATAGATAGCTAGTATCGAATGAGACTCACCAGAGCAACACCGCCAGCAGCAGCGAGCAGAGCCATGCCGGCACCAGAGCCGGTAGCGATGGGAGCAGCAGCACCGGTGAAGGGAACGGTGCTGGAGGGGGTGGTCGAGGCAACGCCGGTGCCCGTGGGGTAGGGAGCAGTGCTGTTGCCGTACGAGGCAGAGGCGACGGCAGCGAAAGCAGCAACGATGGCAACGACGGAGAACTGCATGTTGATGGAGGTGTTTGTGTGTTGGGTTTGAACCGTGAGACTGGTCTTGAAGTTGTTGTTGGTGGAGGACGAAGAGATGAACGAGAGTGACTTCGTGGAACGACTTCGAGTGTTGTACTGAGGATTGGATGCTTGTTGGACGGATGGGAAGAGAAAGCAGCCAGTCCTGCAGGCCCGGACTCTTATATCAGTTGCCCCCAAGGTCACGGTCCAGCACCCACGCACGACCAGCAGCACCAGCCTTAGCCAGCCGGCCCTGTTTGTTGCCAGGCCACCTCAATTCATGCGACGCTCACGGACCCACCCATAGAGCCCCTGTACCCACTGCGGGCCCGGCTGGCCCAATCGCAGAATATGCTGCAGCGGCGGCTGCATCAGAGCGGGTCAAGAGGTCGGGATGGGCAAAAGAAGGTGGCTGCCAGGGCGACGGACGTCACCTCGAGCAGTGGGCGAGCAACCAAACGGCGGCTGGCGAAAACCGACGAGGCGGGATGCTCGGCGTGGCTGCGACGGCTCCAGCCATTAGTTCAGCCACATGCTACCCACCCCTCCACCCTGCCACCCTGCCACCGTCCACCGCCCACTGCGACCTCTCTTGCTGCTCCGCCGCGCTGCCTGGGCTGGCTGGGGGTGCGCTTTTGCGAGCGACCAGGCCCGGCTTGCGTCATCCTCCCGGCCTGGCCGCGATAGCGCGATAAGAGATTTACTGTGTGGTGCACGCCCGCAGCACCCCAAGGCGTCGTGCGAGGCTCTTGTTGGGTGTTGTCCGGCTCTCCAAACTTTCTGCTGACCGCAAACGGCGCTCTTTGGCGTGACTTGGATGCTTCTGCCGCCTCTCCAGCCAGCCCAGGCTGCTCAACTGCTCGTTATCACCAGCCCCGGCCGCCTGCCACTGGTGCTGCGACGTCTTGGGGCCTGTCGGCGGCAGTGGCGATACGCTGGGAACTGCTGAAGGCCTCAGCTTACCGGTGGCGCTCGCAAAAACTCAACATCCCGGACCGACAGTACGCGGCCGGACACTCCTGGGCACACATCGGCACCGTCGATGCACACGTACTGCAGCAGAGCCATCGAGCCCCCAGTGCCCACCCCTTGGGCAACGTGGGACCGAGTATTAGCAATATTGCTAAAAATACGGGCTCTGCGAGGCTCCGCTTTTCACTCCGGACTAACCCCAGCACCTCTCCACAATCAACGAATGCAGACGCGTAGACAGTGTTTGGTGAAACACTGCGAAATTGGCCGTGTTTCCTTCAAATTTTCTCTCCTCCTTTTCGGCGGATCGATAAGCGTGCGCTCGCGAGACCGATGCGTGGTTTGTGATGGGGACCCGCTGGGGGCCCGGGACGACGTTGGCTGATACAAACGAGAATCCTATCGACCTTCATTCGTTAACGATGTGCATGTTTGCTTTATCCGGCTTAGCCGCTGAAGCTCTCAAGTATTGATTTTCCGTCGGCGGGTATCTCAACCTGGTTGACGTCGGCCTGTCAACGGCGTCAAGCAAGGTTTTGCAACCGTTCTAGCATTCGCAATCTTGCTCAAAGATGGTCTAATGACATGCTTACCGCAATTATTTTCTCGAATATATTGCAGGACTGAAGGTGCTATTTCGGCTGTCGAACTTCTTCGAGTGCTTTGCATTTGGGCTTCCGATCAAGGACGAGGATGATAAGCCTGCAGGTCAGCTGCAGGGCAGCGACTGGTCCAAGTCGGACCATGTGCATTCTGACCACCATCTCACAAGTTTATCACGCTCTGCATTCAATCTGGTACCTTGTGCGTAAAGGGATCGTAGATTCACCAACTCTCCGGACTAGTTAGCTAGGAACACCATGTAAACGCCTCAAGCATTCTTGCCCTGCGTCGTTTCTAGATGTCAATCAAACAACGCCGCCACCACCAGACCAGCTAACCGATCGCCTAGTCTCCCAACACACGAAACCCTTGTCTCGAATCTTGAAATCCTGCTGTCCCCCATTCCAAACGATGAAATTTGTGCAGTCTGCCAATACACCCTCCAAGAATGCTTCAAAATCCTCCAGAAGATGGTGGACTCGGGCCATCGCACTGTTCACAAAGCTCCCTTTCTTCCTCCCGTGTCTGACCAATCTAGGCCCGCCGATCCGTCTCCCTTACGCGGACGCCATGCTTTCTGCTTCGGCTGTCTTACTGGCTTATTAGGCAACGTAAACGATCACCTGTCAACTGGCCTCACTGCACTGAGGAAATGTGCAATCATGAGTACTAGATTCGCGACGTGACTTGATATTGGGCCGGCCTGAACGAGGAAATGCGCATCGATCCGCTTCCTCTACGCAGACGCGTCGTTCATCTTAGGAACTGGGAACATAGGTAATCCAGATTCGCGGACAATTATCCGAGGAGCTCCTCCCGTTCATGGTCGCTATCGCGCTTCCACGATGCAGCGTACATTAGTGTGCGGCTGGATTTAGTCTGCGATGATCCTCTGCAACTAGTATGCCCTGACGATCGCGGGACGCCTGAGCCGTGGGGTTTGCCTTATGGACCAAGTTTTACAGCTCGTGACATGCGTTGACCTCATCGACAGCAGGTACCAAACTGGCTAACGACTCTGTCGCTTTCCTGTTAGGCCATAATGATCTACGAGCCTCTGTCGGATGCGATTTGGAACATATACATGCGTCGTTTGCACCTTGCGCTCTCACGGGACGCCTCGCTGAAGCTGCGAGAAAGAATCTCGGGGCAGCTGATCATCTTAAAGCCATCGGCTTACTTCAGAATTCAACATCCAGGCATTCCTACGTCGACAGCATGTGCTACAGATATATGCTGGGAAGCTCATGCCAAGTTCTCAAATGTAGAAGGTAGTGGCAGTAACAATGTCGACGAGGCCGAAAACCATGGGAAGGCAATTTCCGACCTGGCTTGGAAAGTACGGATATAGATCCCGGTTCCGACCCTTTTTCTGTGCGTCCTGCGGGAAGAATCCTTGGCCTTCGAGAATACAGATGAGTTCTTATCAAGGGAAATTAGGTCCAACAAAACCCCTTAGGGTGCTTTCAAAGCACGGGTCACTGGATTCGCTTGAATGAGCAGACAAGGAGATTCAAAATTTGCGGTAGTGAAGTGAATCTCCCCCTTCATACGTTCCATGCCGGCTTGGTAGTTGCCGGTTTCTGTATGGCAGAAATCTCAACCACTGAGATTGATGGCTCGAGCGTGTCCTCAGATTTTGAAGGAAGTTTGTGTCTTCTCCCTAGAATCCGTTGAAGGCCCAAGTGAGCCTTCTTGAAATAGTGCCCAAGCGTAAGGAAAGGTAGGCTCGCGCCAATGATACCTATGACAGGCTCGGTATGTGTAGACAGCACGGCCAAGAACCTCTTCACTACAATGCTATCAGCAAACGCTCCCTTCAGAAAAATGGAAGAATACATACTGGTGAAGTCATCATCAAGAGTCGCATTATTTAATACCGCATGTGCCGTACTCGCCACACAAGCAACAAGGCCGGTCCCAAATGAAGCAAACACAAGCCCTGCCTCTATACCGTCTAGACGTGACATCACGCTAAAAAGCGGTTGAATAGGCAGCAGCAGCACCGACCAGTCAATAAACGTATTCGATACCGCAGTAGAATCAAGCCAACTACCAACATCGAAGCAACTCGTCCTGTTCTGCGGAAGGAGGCCGGATTCCCGCGGCGTGAAATTCGATTGTATAGAAGAGCATTGCAGGAGGAAGGAGAGGAAGGAAGCGAGGAACCAGAGGAGGCAGATGGTGGCGAGAACGTAGATTGCGTAGGTGCACCACTGGATATGCCAGAGGAGCTTTTTGTAGGAGAGGAGGACGGAGAGGCGGGTCGTAGTTACGAGGAGGACGTAGGACAATTCGGAGAAGTAGTAGGCCTAGAGCAGGGCATTAAGAAGCTGATCTTAGCAAAAGGGAAATGTAGTGCACGTAGGACTCAGGAGAGTATATGTGAAAGAGAAACACACCCTTAGACTCCACTCCTGCTCTGACTCTGTAAGATGGTAGATCGTCCTTCCTTCGCCTCCGAGTACCGCAACTTGTTCTCCACATTAGTGCCATTAACATGGCCCGTGTGCGTGCTGGCTCACAGATGAAAATCCAAACATCCTGCTCATACAGCAGCACCAATGCAACCAGCAACAGCCAATCGTCCCAATCGAGCGCCCGCCGCGTCTTTTTCCGCACCAGTCGTAGCAAGACCACAACGGTGGCCAGCAAAGTCAAGATGGACAGAAAGACGATGGTATTTCTACCATACTTTGTCAAGGCGGCTGCTGCCATGGTGTGCAAGGAATAGTGGAGCTGCAGACATGTGAGGGTGGTAGGCGAAGATGACTGACATACGACAGCGAAGGGTGTTTGCATCGGAGATGCTGTCAAGAATATGTCCCGAGATGATGGGATGCGTTTCGTGCGAGGTGGGGAATCCTGCACTTCGTGTTGGTGGCTATGCCTTTTTCTTTTTTTCACAGTGTCCTCGAAAGGATGTAATTGGGGCGTAAGAAAATCCATATGGTAGGATTGCGTTTCAAAAAAAAAAGTAGTAGTTAGCCTGGAAAGGGAAGTCGAATCGTTAAGCCACATTGTTCTTTTAGATTGACGAGTGAGGGGTCGAAATCATGCTTGTTTGTGGACATTTGGTTACGCTTAGGACTGGTTGGTAGTTGTCTTCCTTATCTCGGCCATGAACGATTGGACTTCATGAGGGAGGATGATTGGCTATTGTAAGTGGATTCTGCATGGATGCTGCATTGGACGGGACATGTATTTTTTGCTTTTTTTTTTCCCTCTCCACAAGAGATGGTGGGATCTAAGCTGAGGCGGCATAGTAACGTGAAACGTCCAGAGCAGCCGACAACCCAGTCATTCTTCGACAGTGACATTAACATTTCGCTCCTTCAGCGGACATGGGAATTATAATTTTATGCGCCTTATGTATCATACTGGGGTACTCAACATTTCCTGCAATGGTCTTGAAGAGACAGAATCATGATCGTTATATCTTGTAGACCATGGGGGTGTCTTAAATCAGTTTCATTCGTCTGAAAAACCAAGACGATGATAAGATTGCTGATTGGTACTGAAAGATCGACTAATGGAGGCGATGCGTTGTTTTCATTTCCTTGATGCAAGGAAGTAGACTTGTATCTTACCAAGAGGCCCTCATTACAGTTGAAAGCAACGAAGTCGTAATCACATCGTACAATCATGGACCACGTAGACGGGGAGGTTTCGCCAAGCGCACGAGCCTCAGGTCTTAGCGTCGTACCTCGGCGTCGTCAGCTTCAGACCTCCAAGTGTCAGTCGTAGACCCGCGACCTCGTATGGCCTTCAGTCGCTTTCGCTGTGCTCCTATGACTGTTGCGATGATACCATGCCTCGTATACGAGTAGTATTCCATCCCATGTTCGACCGATAGCTCCAATTACCATGGCTCCCAGCAGCCGCCACTCGAAACACCAACCTCCCATCGTCATAGACCTCGAGAACGGTGATCACGCCGAGCCCGGTGTTCAGACACGGCCGTACGAGGAGCCATCTTCGCAGTCTACAACCCCGGAGAGCCGGAGGTCTGGTGAATTCGAAGAAAGCCACCTCCGCGGCAGATGGCGCAACTCTCCTCGATGGAAGAGCATTGAGCAACGCATCCCGCCATTCGTGGTGCGCAGCACTCGCAAAGTGCTACGTTGGTTCAAGGGCCCGCAACCTCCAAGGAAATACCATGTTGCGCCCTTTTTTGAGCGCATCCAGACTTTCCCCACTCGTCAGTTAGCGCGCCTCCCGAGGTTCGCAAGAACATGTGTCTTCGTATGCGCCTTCATGCTGTGGATCGTTCTATTTGGTGTCATTCTTAGCAATTACAGCCTTCCTTCAAACATCGGTGGGTTTGGGGCGCCGGTGAGGCTCTCGTGTGTAACAACTCTGTGGTACGTTGGTCGATCCCTTGCTTCTCAATAAGACCAGAAGCTAATTTTGGTAAAGGGCATCTGCTCAAACTTGCGGCGTTGACGGTAGAAACTGCCTTCCATTCGACAATTCAAGCTTTGCCTTTAGCTGTCCTGCTGATTGTGCCGGCACCTCTGTCCTGAACCCTCGAACGATCGGTAACGAGCAGATAATATACCGTCCACTCATCGTGGGCGGCACCGCAAACACTTCGGGCTCGGACGATTACATATACCGCGGTGACTCTTTCATTTGCGGGTCGGCTATTCACGCTGGAATATTGAAAGATGGCAGTGGAGGTTGCGGAGTCCTATCCTTGATTGGAGAGAGTACTAGTTACGGCTCCGTCAAGAGGAATGGTATATCTACTGTGGGCTTCAATTCCAGTTTCCCAATGTCCTTCGACTTTAATCGGAACGAGCAAGTCATCAGCTCAGCAGCAAAATGCCGGGATCCTCGATGGAATCTCCTCGTTCTATCCACCATCTTTACAGCACTATTTGGCATCTTTACGACGCATCCTGCTACTTTTTACGGGCCGGTATTTGTCATCACCTTTTGGCAAATAGCCATGGCCTCTGATCCTATGTCGTATACCGACTATCCATCTCTTGCATCTACAGCATTAGGCAATTTCCTTCCTGCGGCATTCATCGCCGTTTTGATCTACCAGTTTAGCATTAAGAAGACATTGAAGCGCCTCAACGCGCAATTTGAGAAGACCATTCTCTGGGTTGGCGCCTGCTGGGTGGGCGCGCTGGACAATCTTACTCTCGACAACATTCCTATTCAACGCCTCACACCACATGATCTTAAACAACAGCCTGGAGCTATTACAGCGCTCGTCTTCATCGTGCTAATTATCCTCGGAATCGCTATCTACCAAGCCTGGTGTTTTAGGAACGAAGGCCGACTACCACGTTACCTAGCCATCTACGCAACTCTCGGAGTCGGGCTCTTGATCCTGATTGGTGTTCCGAGTCTAAATCTAAGGATACACCACTATATTCTTGCTTTGCTATTACTTCCTGGAACAGCTCTCCAAACACGACCTAGTCTGCTGTTTCAGGGTCTTCTAGTCGGCCTTTTCATCAACGGCATAGCCCGCTGGGGGTTCGCCTCCATCCTCCAGACCGAGTCTGCACTCCGTGGCGACGCACAACTTGGTTCCGGGATCCCTTCCATCCTAGACCCAGTCATCAACTCCACCAATATCACGTTCACCTGGGAAGGCCTAGCTCGCGGCTACGAGGGAGTCAGTGTGCTAGTCAACGACGTCGAACGTTTCCGAGGATTTCACAAGAACGGAGACAGTAACTTTACGTGGACGAGGAAGGCGATGGATCATCCAGAGTACTTCAGATTTGGATTTATCAATTATATACCGTTTGGTGGGGTTAGCTTTAGTGACTTTACGATGCCCGGGATTTGGTGGCCGAATGGGACTTGGACGGATATTCCGCCGGGCAGGACTTAGAGGAAGATCAATGTACGAATGTATGTAGTTACGAGCAAAAGTGTACAGTATGATAGAATATGACAACGTTCCACAAAACCTGTTCAGACCGATGCTCTAGCTTGAAATTGAGGAATCCTAGCACTAATCCATATTTCAACAAAACGAGCAGCGCTGGTCCTATTACTCTGTAAATGAGAGATATACTATTAGCATCTAGAGCACTGCCAGTAGTGAAGATTCAATGCGTCGTCAAGTGTCTTATTACGATATCATAAGCATATGGAGCTATTCGACTACTTTTTTTTTTAGAGACTACATGGAGACGAGTGAGCATCAACTTTACTAAAAATCCATATCGGCCATTTCCCATCTTATCCCCTTCCACCCATTACATCCAGCATCCACCGCCGAGCTCATTCCACCTCTCCAATTTTTGATCCGTATGGAAGAGACTCGTCTCCCTTAAACTTGCGGTGCCACGGGCGCCGATTTCTCCATCGCACCCGGCTGCCCTACTGGCTGCCCTACTGGAGCCGTATGCTCCATTTGAGGCTGCTGTTCCATAGGTGTGTACTGCCCCATTCCCACCGTATGCTCCATCTGCGGCTGGCCAACGCCCTGACCCTGCTGGCCCATAACCATCGTCTCTCCGTGATACTGCTCGTTCGTAATACCCCTGGCTTCAATCTCCCTCACCTTGCTCTCCTTCTCCGCCTGCACCATACTGCAGCAAAGGCAGCAGTACGATTTGAGCATGTCCTCTGCGCAGGAGCCCTCGAGGTTGTGCTTTTCGCGGATGTCTTGGAGCTGGAGGGCGTTGAGGATCCAGTGGATGCCGAAATACCCTGAGAGGCAGAAGAGGATGCACTGCGGTGGAGGATGTTAGATGATGAAGAGGGAGGAGGGGGTAGAAGGGGAAAGGACTGACGGATGTGTTTATCGTTTCATAGCCTGTCATGTCGCCATTCTTGCGTAGGCGATGGTGTGTTTTGCCGAATGTGATGCATGGAAGACAGCATGTCATGCAGCCTATACCCGTCTCAAGTTAGCATTCACGTCTCCTCAAGACTACAGCTTATGCTTGATCATCTGTCCGTCTCAGTGTAAACTGATCCGGCTCAGTCCAACAATATCTTGCTCATAAGATACTTACACAAACTAGGCGGCGAGAAGCATCCAAAGAAGCTGTTGGTCCATGGTCGCGCCGAAGGGCCCTTGTTCGCCGAATTCCAGGCCTTGTTCTCAATGGAATGATTCAGTCTCTCCTTCCACTCGTTGAAGTCATCTTGATTCAATGCGCCGCCGCGAGACATGTTTCTCAGCAATCGAATTCAGAAAACGAGCCGTAAAGCAGCAGAACTCAAGTGAGACTGAGAAGTAAGTGGTAAGGTTTCTCTCAGTCGCTCGAGCTCAAGCTCAACAAGTAGGTAGCCTCACACCATGATTTAAAAAAACAAAGAAACCCCTCGCAGCCAAACCACCCACCTCGGACCACAATTCCTTTAGCAGCTATTCTCCAATCCCCGCAACCAAATCGCCCCCGCACCGTACACGCTGCAAACGGCGCAACACCCCTTCCATCCCATCTGACCACCGCAACACGAACCGCCAACGCAGCAAAACAGGCTTCGCTCCACAAATCGCAGCTCCGCAACGCGCCATCGCCAATCAAGGGAGCTATGGCCATGCAGCAGCTTCAGGCGGACCGTTGCGGGCCATGCAATAGGAAACGGGCGGGTGCGCCATGGCCCCTTTCGGTCGAGCCTGTGGAGATTGGGCCATGGGCAGGCTGAGAGGGTAAGGTTGTAGGGCGCAAAGAAGGCAAGCGAGCTAGGCCTGTTTAGGGAGTGGACTGATAATATAGACGTATGTTTGGTATGAGTCAGCTGTTAGTTGACATTTCAAAAGTGTTGACGCTCTTCTTTCATCATGATCTCACACGAGCTGAACCTCAAACATCTCACAAAGTTGCCTCCCAATACGGTGAATTTGTTCGATTATTCCAACAGGTTTATGAGCCTGTTGCTTTCCATGAGAGCTCAATTCAAGCGCGATCTCCTTCTGCTTTTCCGAGTTTCGAGTCAAACGGTGCCCGTGGCTCAACTTGACCAAGTGGGCGCTTTGTGTAGACTATCGTCTTCAACGTACGCTGAGCTGTGGGGGGATCAGCTTCAGCATAGAACAACGGCCTCCTACACGCGACGAGACTAAAGACAGGGATGCACAGGAGAGGGTGTTGATCCTCGGCTCCATTAGCTACAGGTCTAGCCTCAGGGAGACTTGATGCGCGGGCGCTGCAGAGGGCTAGGCGGCTAGCTTGTAGATCAGATTGATCATGTAGAGACGTTGGATAGTCACGTGATACACACTCTATTAAACCTATACGTGTAGGTTGAGCGAGCTCCATCATGCTAACACAACAAGTTGGCGTTAATCTTCTATGGTGCGAGAATCCCAGCGCTCGATAGTTACCTTACCGTATTTTCAAATTGCCTTGACGGTGGTTTGCCTCATGTCACGAACCTTTCGACGTAGACATTAAAGCGGCCTGCAATGAGCAAAGGTGTGGCCCCTCATGACTTACGATTGCCACAGGGGCGCTTCGGGAGTATATCCTTCTTTTAAGATGTAGGAGGGTTCCGGTGTTTCCCAACGCGGCTACCAAGTGATACATCGCGGCACTCTAAACTCACGGGAAGCTTGGGCTAATCCACACAGTATATGAAGTAGGATGATTTGAATATCAAACAGCAATTATATCCCACTCATCCTATGCCTAATGTCCATTCACCATTGTGATTCCGCATGAAACCAAACGTACATATCCAACCGTCGTCTCCAAGTTTGCCAGGAATCGAACTGCGAGCGCCAAAGCTGCTCCGCGTTGCATAACAATAGCAAAAGAATAGAGTAGCAGACTGGGGGAATCTCAACGAGCGCTTGCATGCAGAAAGAAGTAAAAAGAGGCTCAAAGCCACCAAAGAGCGCCCGTAGCAACTAAGCGTTGGGCGAAGAGATGAGTCGGGTATGTAAAGCTCTCAAAAGGATACCCAAAGTCAGACATGGGACTAAACGCCAGATGTGAACAGCTCGTATCGCCGTACGTGTGCTGTTTTGGTATTACTCTGTACAGAATATAGGAGAAAAACGCTGCCGTCTAGGAGCCCTAGATCCAGTCTGGGGAAGTGGTTATTAGAATCAAAAATTAAGGAAATGTAGGTATATCGTCGGTATAGTCAAGAGCGTGCGTCGTCGCAAACTTAATCTCTGCGCTTGGTCGTACGTAACTTGATGTGATGATAGGTCGTGCGGTCGTCATTGTTGGATATCGTCTTAATCGAATGCGGTTTCCTCGCGGATCAACATGGGATTTCCGCGGAAGTCATCTCGTGGGCGAGGCGGGTTCGAGCCGTTAGAGCCCTTTCTCTGTCCCATACCCATATTCATCAGAAGCATTCCACTCTCTCGGCGTTTCTGCCGTTGCTCTCTAGCGCTACCAGACTGCACGGCGCCGCTCAAGCTACCAAAGCCTTCTGCGTTTTGATATTGTTGTTCATAGGCTGGAGCTTCATAGCTTGGCCGCATTGGAATGAAGCCCGTATCATACCCAGCATACTGCTGCTGTTGCTGCTGCTGAGGTGGCTGGGGTGGCGGATATGAAGGGGCACTGGAACCTATGGGGAAGCTCGAAGGAGGTCTATCATAGTGTTGTTGGTATTGTTGCTGGTGAACCTGCTGGTACGGCTGCTGGTATGGCTGCTGGAACGATGTTTCGTTATAAGCCGGTGTTGGAATGTCAGAGAACATTTGATGACGTGGCGATCTGATCTCGTCACCTAGCTGGGGAGTTCCCGTACGGATCTCGTTAATAGGTGAGCTCGCTTCATCGATTGGTGAACCGAAGATGTCCGAGTAATCAGTCAAGAAGAAGGAGATTAAGGGTGCCGGTATATTCAGAGTGGGAGCAAAGACGATCCCAACGTTCCTGACTGTCATCTTGTTCATCGCAGCATTGTCGACGATCTCAATGAGGAAAGACGACATGTGGCGCAAGAGCTCGAAATTGACCCTGGGAAGCTTGTGTACGAGGACGTTGAAGGTCTGAATCTTCTTTGACCGCTCATCCATGTCTAATAGAATTGTTAGTGAAGGTATGTACGAACACGGGATAAGGACATACCGAGGACTTTGAGGAAGTCTAGATGCAGCTCTCTGGTAAGGATCGAGGACGGTAGCTCTCGCAAGTACAGCTTGAGAAGAGATGCGACCGCATGTATGTCATAGTACTGCCCGTCTAGAAGCTTCACATCACCTTCTGTATTGAACCGTTCACGCAAACTTCGAATAACAATGTTGGAACCGCTGAGTCGGAATATGCCCTCCTCGTTGATGGCATTCTTTGCCTTGAGATACTGCAATGAACGGTATACAACAGACGGCAGAGGATCTCTAAGACCTAGAGGCTGAGTGTACTCGACGGCCTCTGCCAAGGGAATACCAAATATGTTTCGATTTTGTTGAATGGTCCGCTCAGGGCCTTGTTGCTGCAGCACTCCGCTGTTCTTGGGTGCATTATCTGGACCGCTTCCTCGGGAGGCGAAGCCGAATATACTCCGTTTTTTGTCTTTGACGGTCGTAGGAGCAGCCAGACTCCTGTTGCCCCAACTTCCAGCATCTTGTATCGGTGCGCCGTTGCTTGGGCCGGAAATCGAAGGATAATGCCGAGAGCTGCTCTCACTGGAGAAAGACCCGTACTTTGGCGAATGGGTAGCTTCTTTGGCCTCTCGGTGAGTTGGTCCACGGATTGGAGCTTCGGCTGCAACTGTGTCATCGTAGCTAATGCCTTGCAGACGGTCCGGCTTCTCGAGATCAGGACTGTCTTTCCGCCTGGAGCGAGACGAGTCTTTGACAGGTTGATTCTTCGTTAGGACGCCAGTCCTTGGCTGAGCTTCTACCGGGGATGTCTCGTCTTGCCAGTCAACATGTTGGAGGAGTGCTTCCACCCAAGCATCGCGCTCCTCATCGCTCTCTGCGCATAGTACATGGCGCACGAGACTTGACGAGTCTTTGCGCTTCGGCTCTAAGATCAGGAACGCGTGTCGATATTGATTGTCTTCGGAGTCGTCACGGCGCTGTGGCGACTGATTAGACTGCTGTTGAGACTGTTTGCCAATCTGTGCGCTCTGCAGCTTGATGGTGCCCAGGTGTGCGCCGCCTGCCGTTTCATAATATCTGAACTCAGCGCCATCAAGAACAAAATAGCGCGCTTTCCAGCCACCAAAGTTCTTGCCACGCTTAGTTAGGTAGCCCTCCTTCCGATACTTGCTTTTGGGAGCAGGCGCGGCTTGTGTCACTGCCGGTTCTGGAGCCAAGGCATCACTGTCCTGTGCACCAATCACATCGGTCGAAAAGAACTCGCAAACGACTAATGCCGCTTTCTCGTTCATAGGCGTCTCGAGGATGAGATCAAAGTAGTGATTCAACGCGGCTCTCCTGGCGTCAATCCTAGCAGGTGCGTGTCCGCTAAAGAGCGCACGGTCCGGGAGTCTGCCGTGGAAATCACACAACGACTTTAGCTGCGCATCAAGAGTAGGAAGGGCAACAATTGTCTTTTCCATGCGCCAAAGCTGCTTCCCATCTGAGCGAGCATAAATAGCAAGATGGAAGACCGGGTCTTCTTCTTGCGGCTTGGGAGCTAGGAAGCTCAATCGTGAAGGTCTGAGTCGTGATGAAGAGACCTTGACCTGGATTGACGGCAAAGCATTTGGAGGGAGCAAGAGACCCGGATACTGATCAGATACTAGACCCCGATATACATGTTCCGAGCTCGCCGAATCACCCCCCGCAGGAGGTGCATCCGCTTCGGAATTTGGTTGAGCATTTGGCGGCTTCAAGAGATCCGAGGTCGGCTGCTGCTGCTGCGGCTGCTTCGGCTGGGCGGCTGCTTCTGGTCGGGCGGGCTGGGGTGACGTATACGACTGAGGTGTATTCGGTGGCAGTGGAATCGGCTGTCGCGGGGGCCGCGAGGCTGGCTGGGGCACCCCGTTGGCTCCGGATCGCGGGGACATGGGAGGTGAGGCCAAGGACTGTCTCGGATTTCTTGGCAATGGCGATCCAATTGGTCGATCTCCTGGACGAGGGCTGGTAGGGAGGCCTGGGCTCATCAGAGGTGTAGATACAGTGCTACGCTGGGCCATGGTCGAGCTATCGGAGTTAGTGGGGCTGAGGAGTGCATTCAGTGAGTTTGCAGGTGGATGTCGCGGCGAAAGAGGAAGACCAGCCTGGAGAGGGCTGAACTGCCGCGGCGATGCTGGGCCTGCCATGGCCTGCTGCTGAGAAGGATCAGATGATTCTGTAGCTGTACTGGGCTTGCTCTCGCTCTTCTTCTTCTTTTTGGACTTGCTCCGGGCTTCTTCGTCCTTGATCGCCAGAGATTCCCTGACGCGATCATCTTCTTCACGCGTCTTCCGCCTGCCACGATCCACGATCGGGATCTCGTCGACTTCCAAAGTGTCGTCGTAATCAGAGTCGTCATGCTCAGGGTCTGCCTGGTGGAGATGCGCACTGGTCACTGCAGGCTTGGATAAGTTCAGGGGAGCCGGAGGAGCTTTCCGCAATGGATGCGAGGGTTTTTCTGGGGGCGCTTCAAAGCCATCTCCGCCCACCTCTGGTGTTGCCTGTGTGAGCGAGAGCGCGGGTCCCTTGAGGTGGTTATCGGAAGAAGCAGCGGTATCTCGAGGAGGCGACTTTGGCTTGGACGGTGCAGTCGCTGGTTCCACAGTGACAATGTTCTCATTCACCAAGCCGTTTAACCCGAGTCCCTTGTTTGCGATGTTGAGGGGCTTCACAGAGTAATCGGTAGGAGAATTCACGCTCGACGCGGGGTTCGACGTGGTGTGTGCGTCGGACGAATGGGAAGGCGACTGGGCTAACTGGGAGTCTGGGATCAATTGAGGTGCAGGTGTTTCCTGTGTAAGCGGCGAAGTTTTGTGTTCAACGGGTTTCGTTGCTGTGCTCCCCTTGGCGGAATCCTCCTGTCTCTCGCTAGGGGCCGGCGAGTGGCTCTGGTCACGTTCCACGACAGAATCAAAGGTATCAGACCTCTGTGGCGCTCCAGGTAGCGGTGGTACCTGAGCAGCGTACTCTTTTAGTTTCTTTCGGTAACGCTCCTTGTCCTTCAATGACCGCTCAAGGTCCTTTTGCAGGCCAATGATCATAGTGCGCTGTTTCTCTACCAACCGCCAGAGCTGGGCACTGTGGTTAGATGCGCTCTGCTTCTCCTTCCACATGGCAAGCAGTGCAGCCTCGGGTGAGCCAGCGGCTGCTACGAGGGTGGCCATATCCGGCGGGTTCGTAGAGCTTGTGTCCTGCGATGGCTTCGCTGTGTGGCCAGTATTGCCCCGGTACGAGTGTGAGGCACTCGAGGATAGTGACGATGTTGCAGAGTCTATCGATGGGTTCCGGGGCGGCGTGGGACGGGTGTTTGGTTGATGCGGCCGCGAAGGGGGAGGCATGGCGACTGGGGATGCTGGAGGGGAGATGCCGGCCGACGACAGGACTGGTGCAGAGACGTTGCGTAGCTGTGCATACGAAGACGGCTTCGCGGGGACTACGCCGCTCCTCGAGTGTATCTGCGGTGGTGTCGTGGGCCCTGGCTGGGTGGGCGTGGGCGTGGCTGACGAATGTTTGTCCTCCTCAGCGATCAGAGCATCAAGCTTCTCTCGCGGCGAGCGTGGACCGTCGTGATAGGACGGCGACGGCGAGTGAGGTGAGCGCGGCGTCTGGGCTGGGCTTCCGCTGCTGGCAGCTGAAGTCAGACTCGAGTAATGCAGCGGGCTCGGAATGGGCTTTCGTCTGGACGAGAGCGAGTCGACTGGCGACGGGGGGATGTTGTTCGGGCGCGTCGTCTCGCGCAGCGACCGAAGGCCCTCACCGGGAGCAGGCGACGAGGGGAGGGGTCGGAGGGGCGACGAGGTCAAGGTCGAGGCCGGTGTCGAGGTTGAGGATGAGGTTGTGTCCTCTGCGGGTTCTCCATGCCGCTGAAGCATGGCCGTTCGGTTGGAATGCTGGCTTAAACCAGCCTAGCTGCGCGGACAAGGATGGCCCAAATTGGGATCCCTCGTCGTTAGAGTGGAACTGATAGGGTGGGGATCGCGTCTCGTAATTTTTGCGGAAATCCTGGGTGAATTGACGTCCAAAACGACAATCCCAAACTCCCAGGAGGCGGAAGCTCCAGCTCAAACAAGCGGGACTGAGCAGCGTGCAGCCGTCCCCCCTCGACAGCGCGGCCGGACAGCAAAAGATAATGGCGGACTAGTCTAGGGCGTGAAATCAGGTGCAAATGCCGTGCGGTATTACTCGCCGCTCAGGCGCCCTCGCGAGCAAGGTTTGGATGAGGATGTGCCGGGCCAGGGAGGTGATAAATTGGACCTCCAACGCCTTTTCCCCTTCCAGCGCCGCCAGCGAGCAGCCGACGACCGACGCCAGGACCTCGTGAGGGTACCTGCAGAACGAGCCGACTTGTCCATGGCCAGAGCGGCCAGGCGCTCGCTTTGTTCACACCATGTCCGCGAAGCACGGCTGCCCGTAGCGGTGGCCGTCTGCGCGCACACCAAGCTGAAACATGTCTGGCTGTGCCTCTGGCGCCGCCTGCGCAGCGTGGGCGCCAAACAGCGACGCGGCGGCCTCAATTGGGCAGGCTCTGCAAAGATGGCTTGCTCGATGACTAGCTGGTGGTCATCACGGATGACTGACAGCAGCAGTGCCCGCAGGTGTACCACCGTGTCGCCCAGCGACGGCACTGGGGCCCCCCCCTTGTGCATACATACGAGCTGCCCGCGTGGCCCGCTGCTGCTGGCTGCTGCTGGCCGGCTCGAGTGCCTATCTGCCTGGTGTGCTGGGTGGAGAGGGCCCTACTGGCTCGGGGCGGTTCTGGCGATAGAGAGGTCCCTGCAATATCAGAGTCGTCTCCACCGGATAGTAGCCGTCGACGCTCGCCAGCGGGTCAGGCGGTGAGCAGAAAGGACTTGTAGATTTGGCCTCCAGGTCCATCGCCGGCTCATTGGCTGGACGCAGGTTCGCTCGCGGGGTGTTTGGCGGCGGCACATCGAGCAACCCTCAAGCATTCGCCAGAGACGAGCGCGAAGCTTTTGTGCCCATGTCCGCCAGGAGAGACCCCGCCCTCGAATGCAGGGTGATCATTACAAGGGCTGATTCGTCACGCCGAAAAGAACCAGCCAAGCCCGTAATCTAAACGCCGCCTCCGCACTGTTCGCTCGTTGCAGAGAAGCGCGCCACCATGCCCCGACGTCTCGCGTTTGAGTCTGTCCTGTGCAACCGCACATGGCAGCGAGCTGCTACAGACGGCTGATTTGATATGGCATTTTGGAAACAGGGCCAGTGTTCTGCGGGTGCAGAATCGTACGATGTCCTGCTGTCCTGCTGTCCCGCCTGGAGCTCTCCTCTTCATAATCAGCTCGATGGCTGCCGCTGCAGGACATGTACTTCTGGAGTACATGACGACTGAAACTCTTGCATGCCCCTCGCCCCCCTCATGCGCAAGTAGCCGCGCCTGGCACATACGACCGTCGGCTGCACATGGTTCTACACTACTGCAGAGATGCGCCAGGGGGCAGACTGGGACCTTCTATTCTTTCCTGTGCTACTACACACTGTTGCGTGGAGATGAAGTACGACTCGAGCCGCCCCGCCTGCAGCACCTAACCATCTCCTTACAGAGACAGCCAACATTCTAATTCAGGAGGGCTCGCGCATATGCACTTGGGGCCCAAGTCCTTCAGGATCTGCAAACACCGTACCAACGTCCGGGCCTCCTTTTCTTCCGGACCACAGCGTTCATATCATCCGGCTTGCATTGTTGCCGAGCAGTGTGGCAAGCAACGGATTCCAAAATTACTGTAGGTCCATTAAACGTCAGTACTCTGGGCCTGGGCCAGCGTAGATCCGAACACTTTTCAAAACTTTTCCAAGACCAGCGTTCTATACACCTGGTCGTCAAGGCATGGCATTGCTTTGGTCCGCTTCATCTCTTTCAAACACGACGTCAATATTTCAAATCAACTCAATTCTTACTACTTTCTGTTTCCTGCACTGTTGTTTCTCGACAATTCGCCCGCCAGGGAATGCCTGCTCTGCCTCGTCGTGTCGTCGGGAGTTGGAGATGCAGGTACACATTGCCTCCACCGAACCTTCCGTTTTGGGAAGCTGCCATCTACAACAACCGACCACGCTGCGGCGTGAGCGTCCCCGCCTTCTCCGTAGGATTTTATCTTTTTTGATTTTTACATCGGTTCACCACCATCGGAGATTCTCATTCCTTCCGATCCGAACCGGTGGGTACGCTCAAGGCGCAGTCAATTACGCCCGGTTCTACGCCGTGGCTTACTGTACCACCAGCCGAGTATGAATGCGATCTTGATCGATATCTGGGATACGATGACGGTCTGAGCGTGCGATAGCTGACGTGACTCGGTACTTAGGAACAAAGGTAGACCTGAGGGCTCTCTGGGTAGGCATGGTGCCATGATGTGAAGCACTAAAGGCGGCTATGTTGCTTACCTCCCCTCTGGTAGGGCTTAGTCGACCAGCTTACGGCTTTTCTGGCCTTTAGCATCCTCAATCAGAATGATGATTGCCAATCTTCGTCCTAAGTTGAACCATGAAACCAACGGTTCCGAACGGACAGTAGAAAGAAGTAACATTGCTGAGCCGCGGAAAGATTTACATGGTACTATTCTTAGGCCACCCTCAGGTTGTCGTACATGCTTATGCTGGAAGTCCGACCACCATGCCGAGTAGGGTGAAGAGTGGAGCAACGTACAAATACAAAGGATGTCGGTGTTGACTGTACTAAACTCGATGCTGAGCCCAAGAGTTGGCTCATCTTGATCATCGATCTCCAACAAGCCTTCGTCCTGCTGACCTTGGAATGTCCTCGTGATTGCTCGAGCGGGCTCCCATTGTCTAGTTTTTGCTGGAACTATCCTTTGACTTTCTACTACCTCACTTCCTACGCTAATTGAAGACTATGATAATGCATCGACATGGATACCTGAAATGGTTCCAACGGAGCGACAACCGTATCCCAAGGTCAATCAAGAGACATTGACGCGTGAGCGAATCGGTTCAGTGCCGGGTTGTACCATGATTTTCAGTCATACACAAATAGACTAAGCATCCACATCACTCATGCTGATGTAGTGTCTCGATTGTGCTCTTGCTCGTGTATCCGGTCCTACACGCAAAACAGACTCGGTTGCACCCGTGCTGCTTTGTAACACTGCGCTAGGAGCCGACATATATGGCTTTGTCTGACTACGGTCTTCAAGTCTTGTGGTCAGGATACGCAGAAACGTCCCAAAGCTGTGATGCTGTCCCACTCGCCTGCGACTATGTGGGCCTATCGAGTTGACTTGACTTTGTCGAAACCAACTAAATCGGTCAATTGGTCTGGTGTAGCGAATACTCTTTCATTCGTTCAGTTTCACATGTGAGGATGAGACTGGAGCTCAATGTAGAATATCGAGGGTCCTAGGAACTCTCTGCATAGGTCGAAGGTGTACACATATCTATTACACGACAAATCCAGCCGGTCTATGCATGCTGTACAGTATTTTACAAGTTCAAGGGTATACAACAATTTCTTTACATCTGTATCCGCCCGCTTCCACCACGCTCTATCTTGTTTAATCTTCTGGCCGTCGTGATCTGCCAACATCAGTCTCCCGCAACACTTGCTCCGCCGAAGCTCACTCACCTGTGATCTTGTTCTCTGGCCGCGCACCGGCAATCCCATAGCATGCCGTCTTCCCCTATATGTGCCCATATCTTTCAGTCGCCGTATGTTGTCTTGCACCTCTCTCCGCAGGTCGTTCTCAATCTTCATATCCGTCAGCTCGGCTGTGAGGTCCATGACGGTCGCATTCTTCAAGCTGCCGACTTTCGCCCAGGGGTGGATGTGGAATCGCGCCATGATGCGCTGCGACACTTTGGGGCCGATGCCATAGAAGGTTTCGAGCGAGCGCTGTGCGATTGTTAGACCGGCGAGGATTGGGGTGGACAAGATCCTACTTTTACGAGGGTCGCTTCTGTGAAGTTGATGCCGAAGATGAACACCTGCAACTGTCAGTACGGTCCATTGAACCGTCAATTGAGGACTGCTCTCATACCATGGCGCCGAGTGATGCAAGGTCGTCGTTTTGGATGGTGTTGAAGCGTCTCTAACTCTGTTTGATGTGCACTAATTGCTGGTTACGAAACGGGCAGGGCTCGGAGAAAGGAAACGCCGAGGCACCACGTTTCAGAAGCGGCCACCAAGCAGCTCCACCGCTCCTCAGGACATCCTGCTGTCCATAAAACCCCGCGAAACCCCAATTGAAACGTCGACAGCTCTTCATCATGTTTTCCCTTCAGAGGATTGTTATTTCGGCTTTGTTGATCCTTACGATCACTTTTGCCTTCTTTGCACAGTCGACCGAGGCCGCGAAAGGACCTAAGATCACTCACAAGGTACTATGCACTGACTGAAAGCCTTGTCGACAGTTCAAAACTGACGGAGGAACCTAATAGGTCTACTTCGACATCGAGCATGGCGATGAGAAGCTGGGAACCATTGTGATGGGTCTCTATGGCAAGACCGTCCCCAAGGTAAGCATCACCCCGCCCCCGACCACTCCAGCTGAAACTGACAACTCTCATAGACCGCTGAAAACTTCCGGTATGGCGTTAGGATTTGACTCTTCCAATCACAGACTTACAATCCGATAGTGCCTTGGCGACCGGCGAGAAGGGCTTTGGGTACGAAGGTTCAACTTTCCATCGTGTGATCAAGTCCTTCATGATCCAGGGTGGCGACTTCACCAACGGCGACGGAACTGGCGGAAAGTCTATCTACGGCCAGAAATTCCCTGATGAGAACTTCAAGCTGAAGCATTCCAAGAAGGGCCTACTCAGTTCGTACCCCGCCCCCTCCCTCGGACAACGAAGACTAACAATTTCAGGCATGGCAAACAGTGGTCAGGACACGAACGGCTCGCAGTTCTTCATTACTACCGTCGTCACCGGCTGGCTCGACGGCCGCCATGTCGTTTTTGGCGAGGTCCTCGAGGGCTACGAGGTCGTGGACAAGATTGAGAATGTGGCCAAGGGTGCGGGCGACAAGCCTGCGAAGCCGGTCAAGATCGCCAAGAGCGGCGAGCTGGAGGTGCCAGAGGAAGGTATTCATGTGGAACTCTAAGCCAGCTACTGTGGCTTGAACATGCTGGAGAGGCGCTGATACTTTCGTTACTTTTAAGATACATACGGCGCGGCAGAGCCAGCCAAAGCTGACGACAATCTCGATGTTACTATTTCTGAGCCTACTCTGGCCGACAAAGACAAGGTTGATGTTGCAGAGCCGCCCAAGGAGCAGCTGCAGGGGGATTCCAAGCCGGTTCCGGTGCACAGCGACTTGGCCGAAGGGTTGTCCATGGGCCAGAAGCTTTTCTACGTGGGTGTTGTCGTTGGACTTTGCGCTCTTTACCTTCGTTCCCGGCGCAGTGGCGGAGCAGATAGACTCAAAGAGAAAAGCATGGCATAGGTGTGTCGACGGCGCAGCGCCGTGGGACACTGCAGACATTGCAGCAAATAGAGCACGTTCACAGGAAAGCCCTTGCCGGGCGTGCGGTAGCGCAGATCGCCTCCCAGCGGCCCCGGCCTGCTCCGTGCGTGAGAACACAGGAGCGAGAATTGCTAACCGCCACGTCCGCCCGCGAAAAGCGACAAAGTGCGCCCGATGCTAAGAGGATCGTGTAACGCATCCAGCGGCGGCCTCCTGCAAGATTCCACCGTGGCGGCCGAGGGCGAGCCAGTGACGTGCCGCCCGACAAAATTTTGAGCTTCACCGCACGCTCTCACCGCTAAGCCTGTCGCCGAGATAGGCCTAGCGCGCGTGGCGAAGAACCTTTTTCCTCTGCAAAACCCGATCCTGCACCTTTTTTCTCCTCCACAACTTCGCCCACACACATCCACCCCCTCTCTGTGTGCAGTACCCAAAATCACCATACCCTCCCGGTGAAGTCCACTCTTTTGGTCTTCACTCTCATTTCTTCTGTCGTTTTTGGGAAAGAGGCGCTCCCTTTTTCCTGTCACGAAGGGTTTCAGGCGCGTTTCTGCCTGCGATTTTACGACTCTCATCTTCACTTAGACCGCCTTTATTTCTCTGCAGCGCTCGCCATCGAGTCTCGGAGAGATATCGTTACCCGTAATCTCGACCCAACCATTTCCTGCGACGTCGCTCTGTTCGAAATTACCCCCTTCCGGCCGCACGATTACACCTTCATTCAACATGGCTGAACAACTCGATATGGGTCGTCTCTCGTTGCACGAGTCCCAGCACGCTCCGGGTGGCTTCCAGCCTGAGCGCTCTGCCTATATCCCCCCTCATCTGCGCCGCCAGCCCCAGGCCGGTCCTCCACCCGCTATGGACGGCCCACCGCCGATGATGAACGGTGGTGCCGGCCTCAACGGCAGTGCTTGGGGTCCCACGTAAGTACACACGAAACCACTTTCAATGAGAACAACATCGCTAACCTACAACAGCCGCGGATATGGCGGTCCTCCTCCCCAGCAGCAGCAGCAGCAGCAGCGTATGAACGGCGGCGGCGGTGGCGGTAACTGGGCCAACGCCCCAAATTTCACTCCACGAGGTAGCGATGCTCCCCCCAATCAACAACTTGGAGGTGGCTGGGGTGCCACCCCAGGTAAATTCGATCCAAATGCTTATGGTAAACCAGGTGCAGGCGGAGGCGGCGCTGCACGTGGGTCTGGCGATGGACAATGGAGAGACGGGAAGCACGTCCCCGGTCCTGCCAACCCACGTATCGAGCGTGAGCTTTTCGGCGTCCCAAACGATCCGTCGAAGCAACACACCGGTATCAACTTCGAAAAGTACGATGACATCCCTGTCGAGGCCTCGGGCCAGGGTGTCCCTGAACCCGTCACGAAATTTACGAATCCCCCGCTTGATGACCATCTCCTGGGTAACATCGAGCTCGCCGGCTACAAGGTCCCTACTCCCGTCCAGAAATACTCGATTCCCATCGTCATGGGTGGTCGTGACCTCATGGCCTGTGCCCAGACTGGTTCCGGAAAGACTGGCGGTTTCCTCTTTCCTATACTTTCCCAGGCTTATCAGACTGGCCCTAGTACTACTCCTTCGGCACAGGCTGGTGGCTATGGCTACGGACGCCAACGCAAGGCCTACCCCACGTCTTTGATACTTGCTCCCACCCGTGAGCTGGTCTCTCAGATCTACGACGAAGCCCGCAAGTTCGCATACCGCTCTTGGGTACGCCCATGCGTTGTCTATGGCGGTGCCGATATTGGCTCCCAGCTTCGCCAGATTGAGCGCGGTTGCGATTTGCTCGTCGCCACTCCCGGCCGAATGATCGACTTGATTGAGCGTGGTCGCATTTCTCTTCAGAACATCAAGTACCTCATTCTTGACGAGGCCGATCGCATGTTGGACATGGGTTTCGAGCCCCAGATTCGTCGCATCGTTGAGGGCGAGGACATGCCCCCCACCGCTGCGCGTCAGACTCTAATGTTTTCTGCTACTTTCCCGCGAGACATCCAGATGCTCGCTCGCGATTTCCTCAAGGAGTACATTTTCCTTTCCGTCGGTCGTGTTGGCTCTACCTCTGAGAACATTACTCAGAAGGTCGAGTACGTCGAGGACATCGACAAGCGCTCTGTTCTTCTCGACATTTTGCATACGCACGGCGCTGGTCTGACTCTGATTTTCGTCGAGACGAAGCGCATGGCCGACTCGCTTTCTGATTTCCTCGTCAACCAGGGTTTCCCCGCTACCTCTATTCACGGAGACCGCACTCAGCGCGAGCGTGAGAAGGCCCTCGAGATGTTCCGTACCGGTCGCTGCCCGATCCTCGTCGCCACTGCTGTCGCTGCCCGTAAGTACTTCCCCTTGATCCTTTCATTCCATCCTTGCAATCGCAAGTGCTATTCTGGGTCCTGCCATACCCTGACCTTCCCATGATGATCTTCTTGTCTTTTCTCCCTACACCAAGCTCAACTAATTCTCAATATCCTCGGCTCTTTTGGCCTCTTACTTTTTTTTTATCAAACAACCTGTCCCTTCTCTTACTGATCCTTGATTTTTTTCAGGTGGCCTCGACATCCCCAATGTCAAACACGTCGTCAACTACGACTTGCCTACCGACATTGACGACTACGTCCATCGTATCGGTCGTACCGGACGTGCTGGAAACACCGGTATCTCTACTGCTTTCTTCAACCGTGGCAATCGAGGTGTCGTTCGTGACCTCATTGAGCTGCTTAAGGAGGCCAACCAGGAAGTCCCCTCCTTCTTGGAGAGCATTGCTCGCGAAGGCTCTGGCTTTGGAGGTGGTCGCGGCGGTCGTGGTGGCCGTGGTCGCGGTTCCGGTGCTACCCGCGATGTTCGTCGATATGGAGGCGGCGGGGGCGGTGGTGGTGGCGGCAACGCTGGCTTCGGCGGAGGAGGCTGGGGAGGTGGTGCTCCTCAGGGTGGCTATGGCGGAGGAAGCTATGGTGCTCCCGGCGGTTACGGCGGCCCTCCAGGTGGCGGCTTCGGCGGCGGCGGCGGCGGTAGCTATGGTGGTGGCTACGGCAACCCATCCGGCCCGGCTGGAAACTCTTGGTGGTAAACTCCACCCATACGACATTGCGAGGCCCAGGACCTAATTTCTTTCACGCGATACCCGGGCTTTCGTGCCGCCGATGGCGGCTCGGGCTTCCAATACATGAGAGCGGCTCATGGTGGAGGCCTATCGATGCACTTTCATTATCTACAACTGCTTTCCAATGGTTTCTGCGTTTCATCCGGTTAGGATTCGGAAGTTCGGAATCTCATACCCCAATCAGCATATAGACCTCGACTGTTTCTTTGCGGACATGCGTCTTTACGAGCTCTGCATACCCAGGATATCCGGCGCACTGGTCGAACTCACGTCGAGCTCGATCTATAGACGGCGGAGGCTAAAGGCCTCGGACGCTTTACGAACATTTTATGCCTCCGCTCTCCTGCTCCATGCTGCTTGGGGGCCTCGATAGATCTCGTTTCCGGCTTTCGATGCCGACGACCTTTTTCATTTCCTTGCTTCTTTTACAAAAGCGATTCCTTTTCCCTGTCATACCCCTCGGCGAGCCTTTTTCGTCGTCTTTTGCACAGCGCGGATCTTTTTTGACGACGGAAAAGTTTGCTGGTTGATCGCACATAGATGGCGTTTACGAGGGTTTGCTCCTTTCTAATGGCCCTCTCTTGAGGGTTTGAGCGAAGGAAATACCCAAATCTGCGGCAACCGTCACGGCTGCGCAGGCCGGCTCGCGGTGGAAAAATTATGGTTTGCATATATGGCGATCCTCTCATGACATGGGTGAGGGAATCCATCAGAAAAGCACTTTATTCAAAGTCGGATGGTTAGCTCAATAGACTAGTCTGCGTGGAGCATAATCTAGCTCCGAATGCGAATGGTTTAATCACAAGACAATGTGTGTACAAGATGAAATTGTGTTGAATGTTTCCCATGCCTCCACAACGTCTAGACGCGCGTGGACTGTACACAGTTGGCTGGCAGTTGGTGACATGACCCCCTGTACGGACACCAGGGGCATCGATGATTCCCAGTCTAGAACATCACCGGAACAAAGTTGTTCCCTGCCGACGCTCGACTATGGACGGCTTCAATGACGGGATATGTTGTTTGCCTAGGACTTGGTCGCCTTGAGTGGCGTGTTATTATAACATCTTCTAGGGACTTTCTGGCTCGATGCCGCCGCAGCTCTTCTGTGAGCTCCTACCAATCTAGCACCCTTGCGCCTTCCGAAACCTTACACAGCAGCGACCGAGCTCAACATGGATACCGACACAACCTCATCAGCGGCAGCTCCATCGCGCACCGACGAGCCAGACTCTAGAGTCAGCTTGCGACACATCCTCGCCGCCGAGCCATCCGCAATGGATGACGAGAAACCTGCCTCCCAGTCTCAGGCCAATACGCCCGGTCCCGATGAGAGCGAAGCTGCGCAGGGCGATTCGGAAGAGACCAGCAAGAATGCGCAGAAGTCCACGTACTACACGGCGAATGCGACTACAATGCGGCGGAACGCGAACGGTAGCGTGTCTAGCGTGTACTCTGGCAACAAGATCCGCCATCTGAAGAAGGACGATGGCATTCCGCTTTGGCGTAAGGACATACAGTTCGACTTCCTAAAAGCGGTGTTCGAGGATGAGCAGAAGGTGTTTACCAAGATGGATGGTAGCACGGGGCACACTTTCGCCGACATCTATCTGGATGCTATGGCTAAGAGCAGCAAGTGCAGCAAGATTTTGAAGGATAAACTGCTGACGGAGCGGCCGGCCGCTATCAACATGGCTATGGTTTGTCTATTAGTTAACGTGGGGCGCATGAATACCACGCTGAACTGTAAGGCGCACCGAGTCCGCAAATCGGGACTTCGCTGACGTTGCAATAGTTTTCCCCGAAATGCGAGCGCAGCTGCGGACCTACCATTCAATCCCGTCCCTCCAAGCCCACCAAGATCCGAATGCCTACAAGCAACTCCAAGACGCTCCGCGATTGAAGTCCATACTCAAAGGCGCTACCGAAGACACCGAGCAGCCGAGCACAATCGACGACATTAGGGAGAAAGCCGTCCCGCGGACGAATCCCGTCAACCTCATCTT
Source organism: Periconia sp. TS-2 (assembly GCA_030378425.1). Lineage (NCBI taxonomy): Eukaryota > Fungi > Ascomycota > Dothideomycetes > Pleosporales > Periconiaceae > Periconia > Periconia sp. TS-2. The sequence continues at coordinate 436,847 of JASNQO010000004.1, forward strand.
CGTCCTATCGCAGTATGCGCCCAAGATCTCCGAACTCCACTTCTTCCCCCCGCGTGATTTTTTCGATCTCGTGATGCGATCCAACCTGAGCAGTGCCAGTAGATCGATTGCTTTCTTATGGCTGATGTGGTGGTACCTCGAGAGCGACTTCTCCAAGGAAGCGGCGCTAGCGAATCCATTTGGACCGGGACAAACTGGACCTCTGGATGAGCCAGTGTCGGCAGGTGGCATGCCCATCAAGTGCCCTGCATTTGAGTTTTTAACACCTGAGATGGAGGCGCTGGAGAATGTGGATACAGTGGACGAGAAGAATTTTGGAGAGATTAAGAGAAAGGAAAGAATAGGTATGGGTATTGCCACTTGATGATTTGAGACGATGCTAATTCGCTATAGCTATTCTACAAAGTGATATGGCTCCTGTTGTCACTGGACCTAAGCGAACGAACAAGAAGGGTGAGTAACGCTTTCTTCGATATACTACTCCCGGTGAGAAAGGAGATCCGCAAACATTTGGATCCTTTTCTCTCCAAAACGATGAGTTGAATACTCTCTGTGAACTGTTTCTGTCGCTATAGCTCAGGGTTCAAGTGCTAACCGTTAGACAGCGTTCAACCAGAACCCCGTCTTCTCAGTATTGGCTGATGATGGCGCCTCTACCCCTGGACGGGAGCGACAATCTCCTTCGCATGGTATGAAGTTATTCGCAGCACCAACTAAACCATCTAACAATGAATAGGCTCCGCAAGAGGTCGAGGCAAGCTTGCAAAGTCCATCATTGAGCGAGACTACCCCTCAGACACAGATCGCACACGCTCAGCATCACCACCGGGTAGCGTCTACAACACAGGGAAAAAGTCTACTCCCAACATGCGGATCAATACTCTACTCAACGAAGACGGCCCCTCATCTTCTCCCGCGCCAAAGGGTCCCGGCCGCGGTAACTGGTCTCGCAGTCGCAATGCTGGCACCGCACGAAGCTTCAAAACCAAGCTCGATCCATCGAATTCGCAGGACGGACAGTCTCCAGCGGGCCATGCGGCCACCTTCTCTGGACCACATGGCTTCTATCTCCCCCTCAATGGATCAGACCCAACGCACAAGCGTACGCGTCCGCTTACCCAGCACCAACTTGCGGTCGAACAGTATCGTCGGCGTCGCGTAGAGGTCATACTTGACCGCGGCATTCGCGTCGAGTACAAATCCGCGGCAAAGCGCCGGCGCAAGCAGTCTTCCTTCCTTAGATCCTGGATCCGCTGCAAAGGCATGCAAGATGGCTACGACACAGACGAGGAATCGAATACGCAAGCTCTCCATCAGCAGGACATTGAAGTCGGCTCGAAAACCCCGCCTCCGATTCCTGCAGGTCTCGTACCCGTTGATTACGGTGGTGAGATCGACGACCACGGCGAAGAAGCTTATTACCGGTCCAAGATGCTGAACCGTGCATTGCGGCGCATGGAGCGCTGGGACGGTAACAAAGCCATCACCCGAACCAATCCCAAGGGAGCAGGCAGGAAGATGGAGAATGGGTCAGTCAGCATGAACGGGACGGCGCATGAGGATGTTGATGAAGACGAAGACATGCAGGATGTAGATGATGCACTGGAGAGGAGGGATGAGATGGATGAGGGGGACAGCGAGGATGAGGATGAGCGATTTGAGTCTCATGCTGCACCTCCTTTGCCAGCATAAAGGAAAGCGGGGCTGTGCAGGGTGTTTCTATTTCCTATGGGCCCATCTATACTTGCGGATATGAGGGCTTCGGCTCAGTGTTGTTTTGTTGCAAGCGTACGATTACGGGGTATGACGGAGGGTTTCGTGTCCAAGTAGCTCTATGCTTTGGCGTGTGGGAAATAGGAAAAGACGTTGTAGCACTAGGTAATTTACCTCTTTCTTTTTTTATATACAATAGATATCCTGTTCTAGAAGAAATGATACAATTGAAAAAAAACATCTTTCGATGCTGCCATTTTTGAAGTATATCATTACTAGTTATATGTTGTCGCCTTTATACGAATACATCTTTTTTTTACAAAACGCACTGCGTGACTTGGACGCAAAGCGGCCGTGAAAGGTTCATGTCGCATTTGATGGATGATATCAACATTAAATATACGCCGAAGCTGTGCAAAAAGACTTTGCTCAATGAGTAGCCCAACACGCGATATGCTGCTGCCCAGATAAGAACCAGCTGCCTCGAACCCGGGTTCCACCGTCTTGGTTCGGTAGGCACACCGATCAAAGCATGGAGCAGAGCCCCCCATTAACTTTGACCCCCCGATTCCCCGTCTCCGCCTCACTACTGCTACTGTCACTGCTGTCATCATCGCTATCGCTACTCCCGTCCTGCATAAACTTCTTCCCCTTGCTCTTGCTCTTTGCTAGCCTGCTCAGATTGCTTGTCCGCGGGTCAAACTTATTCTTCTGCTGGGAGGAGCCTTTGCTTGAATTGATGGTGTGGAGTTGCTGCGATATGCTGGGGAATTTGGAGTACGTTTTGCGTTGGTTGCGGCGAGCGGCGGCGAGTACGGAGACGGATTGCGATGACTTGGGCGTGGGTTGGCTGGCGGAGATCGTGGGCGTATTGATGTTTGTAGGGAGGGGAACGGAGGTTTTGCGGTGGGCGGATTGTGTGGAAGAGATTGACTTTTGGGGTTGTGACGATTGTGGTTTGGGGCGTTGGAAGTTTGATATAGCTGGTGGTTCAGAAGGAAGTGACGCAGGAGATGAGGGTGGCTCTTGGTTGGCAATTGGCGCTGGGTCTGGTTCTGCATCAGATGCTTCATTTACTTTGTCTTCTTCGGGGTTAGCATCCTCATCCGACGTGGTGTCATCCGAGTCGTCGCTATCGCTTGAAGCGCTGCTATCGTCTTTGGCAACCTCACCATTTGGCTTTGGCGAGGTTGGCTTCGATCGAGATCGAGATCGCGAGGTTGCAGAATCGATCTCATCATCGTCATCGTCTTCTGACCTGTTTGGTGATGGCGAATGACTTAGATAACGTGCCGGGGGTCGTGTCACATCGAGCGAGGACCTGTTGGAGGCTACAGCACTCGATGACCTGGACCGTGATTCGTCTGCTAACTCAGGCTCTGATTCTGCTGCCTGCTCTTGCCATATTCCTTCGTCGGTGCCGTTGTCTACCTCAGCCCGGTTGAAGTTCCATGAATTCGAGGTCCAGGGAGCCGCCTGTAGGTTGCCGTTGGCGTGTTCAGGTAGATCATTCTCCACGTCACTGGAACCTTGGGAACGACTTTGAACTGATTCCGAAGCCTCGACAGAGTCCTCGTTAGCCACAACCCCTGTCTGAGACTGAAAAATTTCAGCAGCAATTTGACCTTCTACAGCTGAGTTGGGGACTGAAAACTCGTCGTCTGGACGTGCTAAAAGCTTTCCGGCGTTTTTTCCACTATCGCCCTTGAAATGATCTGTAAGAAGATGAGAGTGATCCGTGCGTCTCCTCGATTCTTCCTCGCCGTTGGGAAACAATTTACTCAGAATGGTAGTGTGCTTCTTTTGCGCGCTAGCTGTAATATCTTGTGTGTGGAACTTCTTGACTGGACTCGGTGTTTCTTGAATTATTGTAGGTTGAGGATCTCGATCCGATTCTTCTTCAGCTAGTTCTTCTTCGGATGGTTCTCCTTCAGAAGGTTCCTCTTCGGAAGGTCCTTCGCAGGCTGGTTCATTGAAAGTTGGTGCATCATGAATTGAATCCTCAGACACCGATTCTTCATGAGCTAGCTCCTCGCGATCGAGCTCCTCCTCGGCTGAGTCCCTGTCAGCTAGTGCTTCTGGAACCGATGCCTTCTTAGATAGTGCCTTCTTAGCCGATGCCTTCTGCACCGATATTTTCTGCGTCGTTATTTTCTCAGGCAATGGCTTCTGAACGGGTGTCTTTTGAAATGGCTCCTCCTCTGCCATACTGGAAGAATCTGATGACGGGTCTTCGCTAGAGATGAGAATCTCGTTGACTGTATCTACTTCATATATCTGTTTTTTCGCACTGGTTTGCTTGATAAAAGGTAATTTTCCAGGTCTTGTCTGCTTCGCGACCCGAGGTACAGGTTTCTCTGAATCCAACGTCGTAGATACACTGATCTTCTCATGGGTGCGCTCACTGGGTGGAGCTGCTGGTTTGGAATCTGGCAGCGGGTGCTTTCGTGGGCTTGCACGGTTCTTCTCAGCACTTAACGCAGTAGACACACTGGCCTGCTCCTGCGTGGACCGGTCGGGAGTTGAGGATATGGTTTCTGGTAGAGGATACTTTCGTGGCCTTCCACGCTTCCGTGGTAGTGTTCCTGGTGGTGGTAGCGGTGGTTTTGGTTTTGTTTGTTCCGCGTGAAATGCTTTTACTGTACCCAGGGGAGCATTAGACAGGTGCTTGACGTTATCTGGCAAAGGAACCGTGCTTTTGCGCGTACTGGAACTCGTTTGTGCGAAAGCGTTCGTAGGTGTCCGTGGCGATGGAATGACTACCTTGGGTGACAACCTCTGCTCTTGGCTACTTATTCTACGGCGACTACCATTTAAAAGAGAGACGTCTCTTTGCACAAAACTTCGTGCAAGTTAGTAGATGTACAAAATAAACTAGGGAGGGAAAGACAAAGATCTAGGATGGCTGGCAATGATGGGGGATGAGAGCGGAGAGGCTCCGCAATACATACTCGAAAGTTCCGGATCCCCCGCTCTTAGAAGAAGAGAATTGTATAGGTGTTTCGAGACTGAGTGGCGTAGTACGCTTCTTAGAAGTCGAGGCTGGCGTACGGTTCTGAGGGCTAGGAAGAAGGGGCTTTTTGAACGGTGACAACGGTTTCTGAGGCACGGAGCGAGGACGAGGTAGGCCAAGCTCCGGAGATTCGTCCTTCACCCGCGTGACAAACTCCTGGCCCCCTGTTTGAGAATCTTGAACGAGAACAACAGAATTGCTAGATCTTGATCGATTTATATGCTCTGGGCCTGGTGGTGTTGGGGCATTTGGCATCTGCTGGATTCCACCGTCACTATGTTCGGATTCTCTGGAGGCGATGGGCTCGTCGCGCGCGGGGTCCATGTCCATGAGTTCACGCTGTTCTTCTTCTAGCCGTCGCCTCTTGCTAATCGCCTCCTCGCTAGCCTCGCTAGTCTCTCTCGTACGTTTTTGTGCGCTGCTCGGGCGTAAATTCGACGTAACGGGCATGGAGAAGTCGCGGTTGATGAAGCTCGGAATGACCTTGATTACGCGCATCTGGAGGTCCGGTTCGCCTTCGAAAATAGAAGCGACAGTGTCGCCCAAGTCGAGATCGCAGTCGTAGGCATCCTGCAACTTTTTGATCGTGAAGCTCCTACGCGGACCGGTCAATGTTTGGTGAAAGTTGTGCGCATAGAAGGGCTACTCACGCGGCCTGCATTGGAGTCAGATAATTCCTCTTATAGCGGTCCTCGAGATCGCGCCAGACATGCGCGAATGTGTGCTCCAGCGGGACCGGCATGGCGAACTTCCTGCCCTTGAAGACGTCCATGGCGGCAGCTTGATGTGGGCCGTGGGCATTTTCGGTGGCGAGAGGCAGAACTTCGATGGTCAATCGCATGCGCGCACCGGGTGTCGCCATTATTCACGAGATTCGACGGCGATATGGGTAGACCAAGAGGCCAGCGGGCATACTTGAGAATCGCGCGCGAGACGTGTTTAGAGCTCTCAGACTTTTGAAGAAGTCGGCGTGAAGCTTGCGATTGGCTGGCACCTGCCGCATGGCTTGGCGTGCGGCAGCCGTTCCTTCCCCACGCACGATGGGGAAGTGAATGTGAACGGTCACCGAGGACGAGTCGACGCGTCTCTGTAAACAACGGCGCCAGCGTGCATACGTCCCACCACAGATTTCATCTGAGACTTGGGAGCCTGTCATGTCAGCAATGTTGCGCCAGCGAGTTCACCACTCTGCACGTGAGCGCGCGTGTTCGCGACTTCCTTGCTCTCACTCACTGCGCTTTGTGAAAAGGCGCGTTTGCCACAGCAGCTGCCCCTTGAGCTAGTTTCATAGGTAGATTCAACTTTTTGATCATCAAAGCACTAACTCACTCACTCACTCACTCAATTCCCTAATTTCCCATACCATGTCTCGCAAAAACTCACAATCGTAACCGGGCAAAGTAACACAGAACAGGAGTCGCCATGGCTCAACAGCACAAGAAACGCTCTCGATCGGCATCACCTAGTCACTCAGGCGCTTCCCCCAAGCGCACTCGGCAGATGTCGCTGAGCAACTCCAGCATGGGATATCCAAGCACTCAAGCTACCGCCGAAGACTGGAGGTTTCGTCTCAGAATCATCAGTTCTGCCGTGGAACAGGATGAAGTTGTCTTTGTCGAGGCCGTCCGAGGCTTGGTACATATATGTTTTCCGGACGGCGTTCTGGATGAATTAGGCATTGACATAATACATGCTCACATGCGGGAACAAAAAGCGCCGAGTAAAAACATCGCCCGCATGGAAAATATCTTTGCATCTATTATGATACAACGCGCATCAGAGCTGCTTGCTAGATATCTAGACACGCCAGGAAAATTGGACACGGCTATCTCAACTCTTAAGGATGCAACGCACCGCTTGTATGGAACGGACGTTGTTGACAAAGGCGCCAATGATTCTCCGGGGAATATGGAGACTACTGTCAACCGAGCCAGCGAAGCCAATGATTCGAATGATCAGGAAAACAACCCGCATGAAGAGGAGCTGGCTCAGAAAAGAGCAACCAAGTCAAAGACGAAGCCAAGTCGTGAACCTCATGAAAGGGCTGGACCTCCAGATCTGGCTGAGCCGGATGAATTCGAAGCTGAAAGGACTCAGAGTCAAATTGAACTAGCATCATGTGTGAGCGAGCTCACGACTAATGATAAGGCAAAGAGGGTCTCGAGAGGATGGCGCTGGAATGTTGATCCTAAAACTATCGGCTCGGAAGACATATCCACATCATTCAAAAGAGCGAGTGATCTGTTCGCTTATCACTCCCTCCCGTCGATACAAAGCGAACTTGGACCGTCAGTCAAACGAAAGGCCATCAGGAAAAAAATTGAAGCCTTGCTGGTGCTTATGTCTGATGAACAATACGAAGGATGGGTGATTAGCTTCCAAAAGCTTTGCCAAGGCGACATGACTATGCTTGAGCGTACGGCACTCAGTGATATATCCGACAAAGTGGACGTTAGATGTGTGATACCTACTCCTGTTTCTAGGAAACATCGTCGGGAAGTGCAATTTGCAGTATACGACGACAGCGCTTTACACCAGGAGGAGGCAGCAGTCAATAATGGCGCTAGCGAAGTAGTCGCTGACACATCCCATACAGTCGGCGGATTTGATATCAATATGAAGCAAGAAACGGCCGCTGACAGTGGACTAGCAAATGTATCGGCTCGGGAAGCGCCAGCGCCGGCGCCACCCAGCAGAGGTCACGCCTTCGTATCAGCTTTCGGGTCTCCCTCCGGAGAGATAGGAGGCACAACCATGAGGACACATTACGGACCTGTTAGAGCGCGGCATACCAAATGTCTTCAGCAGGCACAATCCATTTCGAATACGCCTATAGTCGATTTTCTTTGCCCAGAACATTTTCAAGAACGTCATTCTAGGACTGAGACTGTGATACGTAATCTTATGAAACGTGTGTCGGTTCATGTAAGCAAACTGCATAAATGGTCATATTCTAGACTAAATGATCTAGTCGATCAAAATTTCTCAGCCATTCTATATCGAATCAGAGTTTCAGACGAAGGACCAGCTCCGCGATGACCTATTCGGAATTGACTCCAACCAAGTCTACAGCCATCGCCAACGAAAGCAGTTGATGGAATTCAAATTGTGCCACTGGCTTATAGCAAATGTGGACTGTTTTCCTGAGCTGGCTAATCCCTTGATTGTCTTTATCAGTCTTATGCCTGTGAGCATGCCTGGGCTACACTTATTGTCCGGTTTTGCTAATCATCTTAGAACAAACCATTTGTCTGTGAGATTTTCAAGGACTCTGAAAGATTAAAGCCCTTTAAAGGCATTACTAAACAAGGGAGTTATTTTCGTCGGGCCTTACAGTGCCGCGGATATCCACCGGTATTATTCCAGCCTTCTTCGTCTCTATACAGTTGCTTACTTGTCAATTACACATAGGTATCTGGTCATGGCCCTTCCCTCAAAAAAATTATTTCGATCGTGGGAAACGATACTAAACAGCCATATCCGCTCCCAATTAAGCTCATGATTCGCGAAAACATTCTCCGTCGAGCTGCTTACGCCCACCGGGACAATTTTCCCGAGCTCAGGTCTTCACTCTTGGTGAAGGAATGGGAACACATCTCTGGCCAAAGGTGGTAGACTCCCGTGGCGCTTTCCAAGACACGTTCTAACATTTTTCTGGCATTCCATCACTTGCAAGAGATTGCTGTGGAATTCACCCTTGCTTGATTCATTAGTCGGAATTGCTGGCTAGATAACTCATTGTAAGATGTATAAAGCATCCAAAAGCTTACATACCATGCACGTGTTCATGATCCATGCCGTGAATATCAGTATATCATCCTATATATGTTACAAACGGAACCTTTTCGTGCCTATTAGAAGTCGTGGTCTCGTTGATCAATCGTCCTAGTAGGAAATAAGTAACGACAGTACTACCGCCCCCCACTCGGACGCATAGTAATCTTAGTAGACAGTCTGGAGTCAATGTCTAGAATATTTGCATTTCCCTCCCCAAGAAGTGCAATGCCCAATTTCATGAACAGCCCCTTCGCTTTGTTCATTGTCGCCTCTGGAGGCTCCATTACAAGATCGGTATTGCAGGTTTAACCTCACTTCCACCTCCCGTAGGCGTGGTGCATTTGGACGGCAAAAGCGCTTGTAGGTCTATCGCATTCATTTTACGATAGCAACGGCTCATGTGGAACTAAAACGGTTCACTGCTTGAGAGATGCTGGAGTTTACGAAGGCGGGGACTCCCAATTAGATTGCAGAAGCTGATTCGATACAACAAATTGACGCCTTTCCAATCAGGTTTGAACCAACTGGTGTGCTTCCCTCGCGAGATCACGTAGCCGCAGATATCATCTTTGAGGTGTATGTTGCGGATACAGAGCGTCGTCGCCTGCCAAGGGCTGAGTAGTATTCGCTTACATGGAGTTTGGGCATTTGGAGAGGTTTGACTATGTTAGTGCTACCTGCACTGGACATAGAAGATCTTGCTATACTTCGTGGTATATAAGGTCTCGTATATCGCGGGGTATGCAGAAGAAATCGAAGTTGAGTGAAGGTGGTGATGGGTTGAATCCTTGACGCCTTGGTGGGTTGAAATTTCGACGCTTTGGCATCTGAAGAGGTGTTTCAGGGACCTTCCGAGACCTCAGTCATCTTTCTGGAAGCGTATTTTTGCATTGTCTATTGCCTGTCTTTAAGAAGTAGCTGGAGTGGGACTTACGAACTATAGCCTTGCTGTTGCACTCAAGTCAATACGGTTCGGCCAAGATAACCAAACAGCTTGCAGCGAAAGTCCTACAGTATTTGAACAATGAAGAGGTGGAACTTAATTGCAAGAACCTCGCAAGATGGTAGTGTACGTGTGAGGGGCGCTTCCCCGAAACGGTAAGTATATGCGAGTCTGTGTAATGGTCCAGTCTTGGCCCCACGAACGGTCACCTTCTCGTCTGCCAGACCACTGGAGATAATTCCGCACTGTAAACTCCTCCAAAGATACAATCCTGGACCTTCCGGCCTCTAGCTCGGAGAAGACCATCGCTTATCAGCACCTAACGAAGCGTTCGTGTGCTTATCTCCATCATGGTCGCCTCCGCCGTTTGGGGCGGGCAGGGTTCAGTTGCAGATCGGGAGATTAGCCACATGGACCGACGAGGGGTCGCACAAGGTTGACAACGTCTTAAGAGCTCGTAAGACTGCTAGCGTTGGAGCGATCAGCTGGTTGCAGATATGACATCTGATCAATTCCCTATCTCTGGAGCTGTCTCTGGGATGTAACTGCATCTGGTAATGCCGAATGTCCACCGGCCGTCACCTCGGTTCTACGTCCCCAGCTGCTCAACAACATATCAACATCGGTCTTTCCCGCCTGGTTCTCTCGCATTATCCCAACTACAACGTTCACATCTCTACCCTTTCTCGACCTTTCGGCGCAATAATTCATTATGGCCGATCTCTCAGATCAAACACTCGATGGCCAACCTCATGTCCCCGGAACGGTTCATCTGGTCGACCTTCTTGGGACAATGAATGCGCGGCACGCAGAAGGAGGCCAAAAAGACATCGTCCTTGTGCCTGCTCCATCATCTGATCCAGATGATCCCCTCAACTGGTCGCCATCAAGAAAGGCATTAAGCACAGCATGCATGGGCGTCTACACGCTTATGGTCGGCATCGCAAGTGCTGCGATCTATTCCGTTCTCGAGCCGATAAGCGAGGATACTGGGTTGACGCTGAATGATCTCAATCAAGGCACCGGGTTTGTCTTTATTTTACCTGACCTAGGAATTAGCTAATGTTTGGAAGTTACATGTTTCTTTTCTTCGGATGGGGATGCTTGGTCTGGCAGCCTCTAGCGCTTCAATATGGAAAACGCCCAGTTTACCTATTCTCTATACTTGCGACTCTTGCCACTCAAATCTGGGCTCCTCATACCAAAACGAATGGACAGTGGATTGCGAACAAAATTGTTCAGGGCTTTGTTGGTGCACCCATTGAGAGTTTGTGTGAGATCAGTGTTACAGACATCTACTTTACCCATGAAAGAGGACGTTACATCGGCCTGTATGCACTACTACTCGCTGGCAGCAACTTCTTCGCTCCTGTCATTGGGGGCTTTATTGCCGATGGTCAAGGATGGGAATGGTTACTCGTAAGTACCAAGAATACGCTGTAATTGCTAGGCTAAGGTAGGGTAGTATTGGTGTGCTATATTTTGCGGTATCGGCTTCGTATTTCTATTCTTCTTCATGGAAGAGACAAACTACGTACGCCACCACGTTGGCACACCGCCCGATACTCCAGGCATCGTAACTCCTGCCGAGCCTCAAGACACTGAAAAGGCAGCGACGACAGACAATCCACGAGATGCTTCACCTGAGCCTTCGTACGAGCGCAAAACGTACATTGACAAGATTAAACTCTTCCAGAAGTCGGATCTCCAGAAGCCAAATGAACTCAAGGGTATGATGACGCGACCACTCATCTTCGCTACCTTTCCTGTGATATTTTACGCAGGCTTCTCGTACGGCTCGAATCTTGTATGGTTCAATGTGTTGAATGCTACCGCATCCCTCATTCTGGGCGGCACATATGGCTTCTCTGCTAGCATGGTCGGCGTCTGCTATGTGTCACCTCTGATCGGTGTAGCCCTAGGCTCTGCCTACACCGGATGGCTTGGTGACTACTTTATGATCCGGAAAGCGCGCAAAAATGGCGGTATCATGGAATCGGAACATCGCCTCTGGCTTTTTGTCCCATCTCTTCTCCTCATTCCGTTCGGACTTATCCTCTGGGGCGTCGGTGCAGCGCAACAAGTCCACTGGTTTGGTCCAGTCTTCGCCATGGGCGTCATCGCTATGACCAACACATTTGGCGTTCAGCTGTCCATCTCATACTGCATCGATTCATACAGAGCCTTATCCGGAGAAGCAATTATTACGGTGATTCTAGTGCGGAACACGATGAGCTTTGCCATCGGGTATGGGATTACACCTTGGGTGACTGATATGGGGCTGCAGAATTGCTTCATTACTGCGGCTTTCGTAGGATTAGCTCAAGTGTGCACCATTTTCATCATGATCAAGTATGGGAAGAAGCTGAGAACTTCGAGTGTACCGAAGTACGGCAAGTATGTGGATATTATGGCGAGGAGTGGGATGGTGCATTAAGCTCTGCCTCTTCATTCCTTGGTACTTCCAGGCGGGCTCGGAGTCACGTTTTTTAGTGGGCCTGATGGCTGGGCAGAGTCAGTCTTATATGACACCTTTTGCCGGCTTTAACCCCATTAATTTCCATCAAAAGATGTCCGTTTTTAGCCCTGGAAAAAGCTCATCTTTTCATCGCTCCCACTCTCCCCCGCTATCTCCTTGACTCACAGCGCGATGCGTCCGTTGCAGATCAAGAGTGGGGTTCCGCTCGGCGGTATATTGACCGAAGTCGGATCGAGCAGTGTTGCATTAGAAATGACGTGAAGTGCGCGGCCAATATCTGCTACAACATCGCAACGGCTACGTTACCTTCAGCCCTCCTATTTGAGGTTGTCTTCTCCTCCCTCTTCGATTATAGTCCAGTTCCCTATCTTCGACATGTCCTCACCTAAAACTATTCGATGGGGTATCCTAGCAACGGGTGGGATCGCTCTCACCTTGTGAGTGCCCCGCATCACCCCGCGTCGCGCTCCGAACTGACGTTGAACAGTACAAAAGACCTTCTTGCAGACCCCACGACCCGCGGTGTGAAGAATATTAAGCACACTGTCGTCGCTGCCGCCTCGTCTTCGTCTAAGTCTCGCGCGGAGAGCTTCCTGAAGGAAGTGGGCGCTCCCTCCGAAGCAAAGGCATATGGCTCCTATGAAGAGCTGGTCGCTGATCCGAACATCGACGTCATCTATATTGCGACACCACACTCGCATCACTACCAAAATGCCATGCTGTGCTTGGAGGCTGGCAAGAATGTGCTATGCGAGAAGGCCTTCACCGTTAATGCTCCCCAAACGCGTGCGCTAGCGGAGAAGGCCAAGGAAAAGAACCTGTTCCTAATGGAGGCCGTATGGACGCGATACTTCCCGCTTTCCATCTATGTTCGGGAACAGATTAATTCTGGTCGCATTGGACCCGTTGCTCGCGTCTTTGCAGACAACAGCATGTGTTGCAATCCCGAGGAGAATTTTGCGGACGGCAAGCATCGCATGGTGAATCCAGACCTTGCTGGCGGTGCGCTACTTGATCTTGGAATCTATAGCTTGACTTGGGTTTTCCAGACGCTCTATTACACTCAACCCGAGAACGAGCGTAAGTCACCTAAGGTGCTCGCTGCTATCAAGAATTACGAACCAACTGGGGCCGCCGATGAGACCACGACTATAGTCTTGAACTTTCCCCGCTCTAAGGAGGCCGGCGGTGATGCACATGCTATTGCAACAACTTCGATCCGGATCGCCACTGCCCCGGGAGGCAACGATGAGGCACCCGGCATCCGCATACAAGGTCCCAAAGGCGAAATCCAAGTGTTTCCCCCTGCCTTCCGTCCCACTCGGACCAAGATTATTCTCAATGATGGAACTGTCGAGGATAAGCAGTGGCCCCAGCCAGGACCTGGTGCTGGTAGCGGCTGGTACAACGGTTTCGGTTCAACTCAGCAACCCGAGGGTGAGGGCCAGGGTATGTTCTGGGAGGCTGACGAAGCTGCATTCGCTCTTGTTGAGGGAAGGAAGGAGGGCAAGTACGAGAGCCTTGCCGAGAGTATCGTGATTATGGAAGTCATGGATGAAGCGAGGAAGCAGGGAAACCTCGTCTACCCCGAGAACATCGAGACCTTGAAGTACCCTGTGCAGCTATGAGGTGCTTCTCAAAAAAGTCATACTCTAACACTCTCAAAACTCCTAAAATTAAAAGAAAGAACTTGAAACTGATATATGTATTACCCATTTTGAGTGTGATAAAGAGAAGTTTGGAGGCGGCGAAAGGTTCAATCGTGTGCTCTCGCATACCCTAAATCTTAATTGTGCTTAAGTTGCGGTGGAATTCCTCTTCGCATCTGCAAGAAAGTCTATTGACAACGACAGTAACGATCATAAGTAGTTCAACTGTCGCAGCCCGTCCTCTGGCCATACTACTCCGCCCCAACGCGTCACGCTTTTCGTGCTCTGAATTCAGCCTGATTTCCCAGTCGTTGCAAGCCTCGGTCAAGCTTTCCGGGCACCCTGCTCGTATGACATGGCGGCCCTTACTTCCATCAAACTTCATCTAAGCAAATTGAAATGTAATATCGCACAGCTTAGCAAAGCCCTCGCGTATGCTGATTCCGCGTTCAAATCCGGGTAGAACGTCGATACCACATGCAGTGTGCACGGACCGTATCCGAGTACTGCAATTCTCCATGGAGATACTCGAAACATCTAAAATGAGCTTTTCCACCACTCATAACGCTGAAGCAGACATATCGCGAGGAATAAACTGAAGGATTGCAACACTTACGAGAGAAGAGAAATAGATGTCGGAATGTCAGAAGGTTGTTTAACGTTACCAATACTCTACGAGGTGGACGTTCTTCCTTTGGCATACCGAAACTAAGCCAACTAAAATTTTTATCCGGTGGTAGTTTCATACACCCATCGTTGTAGTCATACTTGTATACCTCTTTTAAGTCAAGTTTTGCGCGTATCGCTGAAAGAAGAGCAAGCGACCTCGGATCAAATCCGCCACAAAGCATGCATCCGGAAGCACATCTTCAGGCACGAGGAGCTTCTTATCGAATGGGAATCAGATGTTCGAGCCGGGGAATTTCCCGCTTGACCCGCAGGACCGTTTGTGGGGTAAGCAACCTGGTCCGTTTACAGAACAAGCTTCGTTTCTTAATCTATTCGGAGGTCATGCGAGAAACACCACGGATTTAGCGGCCCCTGTTTGGACTCTGGAGGCAACAAAAGACTTAAAAACCTTACCCTTGACGGGCGAGAAGTTTCTCCAGGTATTACTACGTCAAGGGAGTATAAGAATGCCGGTTCTGTACCATGGTTGAGTATCAGATCTGCGCCTTACTTTCCTTCACCTGTTGGGTCTTTGTATCTATATATCTTGGCATCTCAGTATGAAGACTGTTTCTCTTATTACGGGCGTAGCCGCCTTGGCGACTTCTGTAGCTGGGCATGCTACTTTTCAGGATCTTTGGATCAATGGAAAGGATCAGATAAGTGGCTTTAACCTGTTATGCCTGCATGTTGCTGACTGAACTACGGTGGTACCTGCGCGAGATTACCTACTACCAACAACCCGGTCACAGACGTTACGAGCAATGACATTCGATGTGAGCCTACCCTACCAGCCTCATAATGATAGACTTAACGGGAAATCAGGCAACATCAACCAGGGGGCCGCCGCATCAAAATGCAGCGTCGCGCCAGGAGACACCGTAACCGTCGAAATGCATCAACAGCCAGGCGACCGCTCCTGCGCCAACGAAGCCATTGGCGGAGCTCACTACGGCCCCGTCCTAGCGTACATGAGCAAAGTCAGCGACGCATCGACCGCCGACGGTTCTAGCTCTTGGTTCAAGATTTTCCAAGACACATGGGCCAAAGCATCCTCTACATCCCAGGGCTCCGACGACTACTGGGGCACAAAAGATCTGAATACAAACTGCGGTAAGATGGACATCAAGATCCCAGCTGGGCTAGCACCTGGCGACTATCTCCTCCGCGCGGAAGCCATCGCTCTTCACACTGCAAGCTCAGCAGGTGGTGCGCAGTTTTATCTCACCTGCTTCCAACTCACTGTCACGGGAAGCGGTTCTACATCCCCGGCAGGCGTCTCTTTCCCCGGCGCATACAAAGCCACCGATCCGGGAATTCAAATCAACATCTACCAGCAACTCAGCACCTATGTCGCACCTGGACCATCCGTCATCGCTGGCGGAACTGTCGCAACGGCCGGTAAGGCAGGCTCGGTTGTTACGGCTACCGGTGGAGCTGCGACGTCGACTACTGTTACGAAGGTCGGGGCAACAACGACGTCTAGTACACTTGCGACGTCTGTTAAGACGACGAGCACGCCGACGGCGACGAGTGGTGCGTGTAGTGCGGCGAAGTATGCGCAGTGTGGCGGAAGTGGGTTTACGGGATGTACGACTTGTGCGTCGGGGTCTACGTGTAAAGCCCAGAGTGAGTATTATTCGCAGTGCTTGTAGACTTTGGAGGAGGGATAATGTAAAAGTTCGTTACGTTCGATCTGTTCGATGTGTTCATGTGAGGGTGAGATAAGATGATATCCAATTTCAAGAGGTACTAATCTAGGTATTGGACTGAACAAGAGCAATCGTTTGAGTGCACAGATAGTATGTATGGTAGTAGTGTGGGCTCAGCGCTTAGGATAGTCTATTGATCCCTCGCTTCGCTTTCGGTTTCGCATTCTTATATAGATGGAAGCTGGGGAGGTAAACTGCATATAGTTTTATAATTGATTGGAATATCCCGAATTCGATGGGAACTCAATAACGGGTACTCGTCATTGTTACTACGATATTACATACACAGTAGACAAGTATCGGGCCTATTTCGGAGTGCAATTGTCCGTTCAGACCCATCAACCCGGCTTGACTTTCCTAGATCTGTGCAAAGGAGATTCGGCCAACTGCACGCTACTCAGCAAGTGGGGTCCCCGCATTCGAGTCGAGTCAGTAATCTTCCAGAAATAGTACGTGATATGGGACCTCCCAGAGTTGCGGAATCGCATGCATCACAGATGATAAAACATCGTGAAAACATGAGAGTTCCTCGATGCATGAATAACTTGGGTCAAGTTCGTACAATACTAATCGCAACTTCTCTCAAAGTGTATGCAATTCTTCTGAACCTTGCAGGCGTAGTTCTTAGTAAAGCTGACGCTAGCTCATAAGGTTGGCACAGTTGCAGGGCGCGGTTCTTTGACGATTCCCTATGCTCCTTTCATAGGCTCAGCCTGTTTATGTATCGTTCCAACTGTTTCCTATAGGGCTTTCTTGTTAGTAGAATATTCCACACATCTTTACATACCGTTACGATACCTCTAGCCAAGTCCGTATGTACCTTTGGTCCAAGATAATTGGAATTGGATTGCAGTTTGGCTAGCTGTACCATCCTATAAACAAAGATCAGATCATCGATCTACAGACTCTGGACCAAAAGTATAATGATTGCGTGAGCTGTGCACACTTGGACCATTCTGCAATACTGGAACAATCACCTGCGGAACTCAGAGATAACGTATAGTTGACGAGAATGGAAGGTTGATAGAAGGCTGAGACATATTGGGGGTTATACTGGAAGGTGAATTACTCAAAGATCATCTCGATGTGACTTTTGGGCAGGTAGACGGAGCCACTGAATACCTGTTGGCTGAACGATGACCAGAGTATCTTGTGGACCAATAATTGCATTGGATTGACTTGCATCTCGGAGTATAAAGACAAGTGGACCTTCCACTTCGAACAGAAATATGCAGCCATGCTGTACGTTGTGCATGTAGGGATTCTAGGCCACTGTCCGCTCCAGGTAGCCACTACCTTGCCGCACATCCGCTTTGCATATCAGAAGCAGGTTACCCCTGAGGGTTGCGGCGATTATCACTACCAATTTCGTGGGGAAGGACATTGTGCATCTTGCTCGTGAATATTATATCCGGAGCTGCATAAAACCAATTTGGTATTGTTTGAAGGATGATTGGCCTCTGGTGTGAAGGAAATGCACGTGATTGGTCGATTTTTCCGGGTTTCCTCCACGTCCCACCTACGGGCATTTGCCAGCAATACGCCTGAAACGCGGAGATACAACGCATGCAGACCATGGGAACTCATCCGTTCAGCCTCACTATGAAGGCTGTCCAAAAACAGTTACACGTGCAGAACCTCGATTTAGGGCTAGCGCTACCCCTGCGGGTCTGGATTACACGTCACCACGCCATGTCCTTCTGGAGCCGGACTCCTACACACCCATGATCGTTCATCTTGACAACACATTGCGCACATTGACAACGAAGAAGAGGGGAAGGGTCATACTCCCCACTTGAGCTGTCAAGATCGACTTATTTGGAGTGCCTGCGCCGATGACAACCGAGCGTGCGCCTCACTTTGCCTGATGTGCAGAATAGAGGCCAGCAAGAAAGACCCACGTCACAATGGCTGGCAGAACACGAACAGATGGCCATAGCACACGGTTCAGCGGGACGGGAACGACAAGGGCCCATACAAACTCTATTATCGGTGTCGAGGGAACGATAAGATCCGCATCCTCGCAGTACCCCAGGTACACCTTGGGGTTCAATACGCCCTTCCCGACTGACGTGCTGAATGACGGCCATGTATCTCGGTCCGATTGGATGTACTTCCACCTTCTGGATGGGAAGAGCTGGGCAGCTGCATTTTGCTTAGGCCGCCGTGCAGGAATATCATGCGACGGGCGTTAGGATGACGCACGTACATGGAACTCAGATAGTGGTCCGGCAGCGGCACGGCGCGTTTCCTTCCTTTGCCGAGGAGCGGGCCGGCAGACGTAGACGTGCTGGGCAAATGGCTGCGAGACACATCCTTATGCGCCGGCAGCTTTAGCCCTACTGCGTCTCCGCTACTCCTCCGGCCAACACATCGAACCAGGCCTAAAGTAGGCAAGCACCACGCGAAGGACTTCAGAATTTTTGCTGGCAATTGGATGGCCTGACCCAGTGCGATGGCACACGGTAGTGGAGGCAGCATGACATATATCCTTTACCTGGGTGCTGCGATTTTTGTTTTTGCCATGCCGGAATGGTTGCCTCGTCCTCGCCATTCCCCGACACTTGCATCAGCCCAATCAAAAAAATACCTGCCTGCCAGCGCAGGTGCAGCTCTCCCCAATGCTGCTCTCCTTTCACGCGAGGTAACACAAGACAGCAGCCCCTCATCTGTCCAGTTGAAGTGGTGATGAAGAGGGTTCGGCACTTGCAGGATCTAACCCTTGTCGCCTAAGCATGCGTTCTTAGAGTATATACATAGGGCCCCGATCCCTGGGCGGCAGGCTTTCCTACGATTTCTCGTCACCAGGGCTTCCCTAGCCAACTAAGCTCCTCACATCCGTACTGCCTTGCCACTTCTGCGGGTATTCCAGAGCCATGCCCCCCAGACAGGAAACGTATATCCAAAAGCTTCAGAGTGCGACACCCTCTCTCCTCGCTTACTCCTGAGCTGACACCGTTCACTGTCAGACTACTGTGTTTCTAACCAGATAGCGCAACCACAGTTCCAGGATTACTCTGATCCACGAGGTGAGTCTCGGAATTCCCTACACTATCTTCTTCTCCATGATCTCCAAGTCCCTCGCCGTCATCTAATATATCACATTCAGGCATCAGGACAGCCTGGAGCAGTAGCGTCATCGTCCAAGGCCGGGAGTATCGAGCCAACCTTTGGCGCGATTACCGCTTCCTTGAGCAGTCACGAGAAGAAGCCGCTGAGGTAGCTTGGAAGATCCTCAACGGTATTCCGGCCCCAAATGCAATGCCGTACAGCTACGGCACCGCCTATGCTGCATCGTCGCGATAGCCTTACCCCGCTCCCTCGACCAGTGGGGCTGATAGCTGGAGGACACGCCGACTTTCTGCTTCACCCGCCGCTATAATGCTCGTATAATGTATCTTTGTCAGAATTGCGCTCGGCGTTGGTGGACAAAATACCCCGAAAGCTTGTACTCGGGTCATTGCGATGTCTTCTGGAGTGAAGACTTTCCCACGTTCCTTCCTCATGAGATCTCCCACCTTTCTCACTCGTTCAGAGCGCTCAACTTTTCTATTCTCGCCATAACGTACACCCTTGTAGTCTGCGCTGAAGTTCTTTTATGTTGTATTCCTTATGTATGGCTTAGCCAAACACATCCGCTTCTGCTTGGAAGACCTTTTCGAGCTTCCATCCTTCCCCATCTACCATGTCGCAGTTGTATGTTCTGATTTAGCAATTGTTCAGCGCGAGATATCCCGCGTGCTTGGATCTCAGCACGGCAAGCTTGTTTTTAGTCAGTGTTGTAGGACAGAATGCGACATTTTTAACCAATTAAAGACTTTCTTTGCCTAGGTGTGTATGGTTCTAGTATTTTGCCTACAACTTACTCTCCAAGGCTTGCCATACAAAGAAATGTTACGAGTCGATTTTATTGGAGCTCTGTCCTCAATCTACATTGTCTTGTGTGCCCCGATCTATTGTGAGCAAAGTAACGATACACACCAAGGACCAGCTTTTCGGAATAATTCTCGATATATCCTTCCAGTCTTGTCGCTTCACCCTAAGTCAGAACTGTATCTTGCACGCAATTACTACTGATTGAGTCTGACGTCTCTTGAGATATCTTTACCTAGACTCATGAGAGGGGGTATCTGGTGGCTACAGTATTAATTGACCCAATAGCTTCGAACATGCAGTCACCCGAGGAGTGTAATTGACAACTAAATTAATTATTGGTTTGATTCGATAATACAACAATGATGTCTCAGTGAAGTGGAAGCTCAACGCGACTCATAGAAGACTTGGTTGTTAGGCCTGAGTTGCGATGCCTCCGACGTTAATTGAGGAGTTCTAGTATGAGTTTTCCAATACTCACCTGTC
Organism: Periconia sp. TS-2; assembly: GCA_030378425.1. Taxonomy (NCBI): domain Eukaryota; kingdom Fungi; phylum Ascomycota; class Dothideomycetes; order Pleosporales; family Periconiaceae; genus Periconia; species Periconia sp. TS-2. The sequence continues at coordinate 457,161 of JASNQO010000004.1, forward strand.
CTCAATGCCTATGTTTATATGATATCCTCAAATGATCAAAGAGAACCCCTGCAAACACCTTTCCATTTAGATCCCCATCCCTCATTACATTAACTTATTTTCCTTCACATTCTCCGTCTTGGCCTTCTTAAGCAACTTCCTCACCGTATCCGGCCAAGCCTTCTCCAACAGTTTTAATAGTATATTTCTATATTTAGTAGACAAGTCCTCAAAGTCGCCCTTCACATTGTCTACTTCGCTCTCCAAGACTACACGTTCCTCCTCACCTGCAATATCTTCCAGATAATGCTCAAGCACAAGAATTTCGGTCGAATGTTTTGTTGCTAGGTGGACTATCTCTTCGAGCGCCTCCATACGCCTTTTGAAACCGCGTTCGTTGATACTCAGGCCATCTAAACTGATCAGTGGTAGAGCATCCCTCGTACGCTTGAGATGCGCTTCGAAGGCCGAGATTTGAAGTTGGAGACGCTTGGTATACGATAGTAGAGCCATTTTCATTTCGACGGCTGATTTGATGTGTGGTGGTGAGCTCGGGGTGAGAAGCATTTGTAGTTGAGGGCTTGCGGGGCGCATGAGTGTGATTGCGAGATCATCGCTTGATGTCTTGGGTTGATGAACAACCGATGTGCACTCCGACTCATGAATTAGGGTCGTTTGTTTTAGGTTATGTGCAACGGTTGTTTGTTTGGGATGATGAACAGCAGGTGTATGATTAGGTAGGTGAACGGTGGGTGTAGGCTTGGACCGATGAACAGTAGGTATATGCTTGATAGATTTCTGTGGGCGGGGCATGGGCCGTGGCTCTGCGATGATTCGAGGCGGTGTTTGCAAGGCTTCGCGATCCGACAATGCCGACTTAGTGTCTTCCAAAACAGGATAAACGGCAACGACAGGTACCTCTGACGCCTCTGACTCCCTCCGCTTCTTTACTGTCTTCTTCCTATGTTCCTTGGTCTTAGATTCCTTCCCTTTTTTCCTTTGGTCTAGAACAGTCTGTGGTTCATGTTTCTGCTCCGGCGGAACTATAGGACTATCAATCCTTGAGAACGCTGAGCTTTCCTTCTTTTTCCTGTCTTCTTCTTGTTCTTGTTCTTCTTCTTTTTCTTCTTTGCGTCGTTGTCTTTTGGCTCTTTTACCCTTTTCGGACCGGTTCCTTTTTCTTCCTTCGTAGTTCCTTTCCTCCTTTGGAACATCATCCGTAGTCTCTGCCAGTCTTGACGACTCTACTGACTTTTGTGTGAGCTCTCCAATCTTCCCGTGTTGAGCATCTCTTGCTTTGAGTTTTGGTTTTTTTCTGTGTGCCATTGCAGAATTGCTCGGGCGACGAGCAGTGTTCTGCGGGTCAAATGTGTTCTGCCTGTTCGTGATTTGCTACCTCGATGTCGGTTTCGCGGTCGCGTACTAGCGTTGCCCAATGACTATGTGACTATGGCGGGCGCAGAAAGTATTGCGATGAAGGTGGGTGTGATAGGGCGCGATGCTCTCGGGATGGTACACTGGCGAATACGTGCACGTGATATGCAGGTGTGAAACATGTCATGGAAAAGCCTCAAAATTGTAAATCAACTGTGAGCATGTGTGAAGTGAATGTGAAAGTGAAGAACTTGATAGGATCTCATCGATCTTGTGAGAGAGAGTCAAGCGATATTAATGGTTCAATTGCGGGGCACTATGCGACCGTGTCTCACATGAAGATGTGACAGGTAATTCTCTGCTGTGTCACTATCTGTGTGTGCAACCTCCATTGACTCATTTACTTTCCGATCCCAGTCCAATAACATCACTACTATACCAAATTGGCATACTACTCATAGAATATCAGGCATCTCACTTCTATACTCTGCCTCCCTGGTGCCTCTTTTGGCGTTTGCGGGTCGACAAATGCGGTATGTGGCGTTCTCAGCGCTAAGCCTCTTTTTCCTTGAGGCATACCTTCACCCCTCGAGTCGAAACATTTCAGTAGCATAATCTCGTCCGGAGTCATGTCCTTGTAGTAGTAGAATTTGTGGTTTTCATTTGGCGCAACGCTAAGCGTTTCTCCCTTCACCTCATACCCATCCGTCGACGTAAATGAGTCGGGATCGGGAAATACTTCTTTCCCGCGATCATCATCGCTCGAATCGCTAGAGGGACGTCGTGGATATAAAAGGTCTACAGGAATGAAGTCCGAAGGTGTCGTAGAGCGCCAGTCTATCACTGCGAGGGGCATGTCCGAGGCCGGATTTTCGATAGGGCGCCATACGTTGATAATCTGATACCTTCCCTTCAACAACTCTTCTGCCTCTTCTTTTGGCAAATGTCTTCGTACGCGCACCTCGGCTGCACCAGGCGTCTGATCCACGTGGACTTGTTGCACGGGTTGGCGTGGTGCATCTTTCTTCCGCCGACGTATAGTATGGTCGAAAATGACTACCTTTTTTATTCCTGGGAGTTTGGAGCGGAGCACAGACTCGACTTCAGCGTAGTACTCATTCCTCACCTTCTCGTCGTCGAGGAAGAGCTTTTCTTTCGCGGGGAAGTTGTAAACCGCAAAGCCGCTGTTGTCGGTGGTGAATTCGTGTTCTCGACCTCGGATATTGTGAAGGGGTCTCTCATAGTTCTTTTGCTTGAAGGACGTCCCTGGGCCATCGACCTTGTTCCATGGTTTCCCAAAGTAGGAGGAGGTATCGATATGTCTGAACGTTGCTGTTGTCATTACTAAGGTGTTCAGCCAGCAGCACAATCAATCGAACAAAATAGGGCGGGTGTCACACTGAATGTTCAGATAAATACGCTATAGTTGTCAAGCTAGAGAGGTAGTCTCGAAGATCGTGATTAGAAATTCATGACGCAATCGCTTGATTTGGTAATGCCGGGCTTGCTTGGTATGTGACCAATCAGCGTTCGAAAACGTTTATACGAGTAAAACCTCCTTCCCTTGTGACCAAGTTTGTCACTTGTTTGGTGGAATACTGCATCATAAATTGTAGCGTTGAGAAAATATCTAATCAAGGAATTTGTCATCCAAACATCCACATCCATATCTAATCCATACACAACCTCACTGATTCACACTCCTCATCCTTTCCGGCAACTCTGCCGGCCGCCCCTCATACCCATAAGGCTGCGGCTCATACCCCTGCCCATACCCTTCTCCTCCTCTCTCCCCCACATTATGCTGTGGATTCACATATCCCTGCTCCCTCGGTTTACTCCCCGCCATTTCCGCCGTATTATGCTTCGTAGGCAACTCCGCGCCTCTGAACGCTGCATCCTGACTTAGTTCCGGCATGTTCTGCATCTCTAGTCTACTCCCATCTCCAGTAGCGGTGCTAGGTTTGGGCGTCTTATCCCTTCGTCCAAGCCAGAATCCCAGCCAGACGAGCAGACCCATCATTATCAACCCAAGCGGTATGCCTACGCCTAATCCAATCTTCGCGCCCGTAGACAACCCGCTTTTATTCCCGCTCCCGCTGTCTTCTCCTTGGCCGCCTTCATTCGAGGCCTGGCCTGTGCTTGTACTTGTTGATTGTGCGCTCGACGGAACCGTCGATCTGGCCGTCGTCTTCGTGCCGGTAGCTGTCGTTTCCGTGCTGGTAGCAGTCGCTGTCGCCGTAGCTGACGTCGACGTAGATACTAAAGTTGTAGGCCCGCTAAGAACACTAGTTGTGCTGTCGCCGACAGAGACGATGAAAGTCTGAGTCTCGGTACTAGCGGTACCCGGGACACTGATTGTGTAGAGGCCGCTGCTGAGCCCAGCGATGCTAGCAACCACAGATTCGGAGGTGGAGTTAGTAGCGACGACTTGGCGCTCCCATATTGAGTCTAGGATTCCGAGAGCGCGGCGGAGTTCGTGGCGGTCGTTGGCGGTGCCACCTCTGGTGTCGATGGGGTGGCCGGCGACTGTCGTTAACACATCAGTACAAGCCCTCTATTTGCAACCATGAGGCGTGGCCGTACCTGCGTATAGTGCTGTGAGATAATTGTATAATTTCGTGAAGCCTAATAGCCCGCAGGGATCGTTAATGTATATCCTTAGTCGATTAATGTAGTTCTTTGATTTCTTAGTGTCGTAGGCACATCCAAAGTCTGTAGGTTTACATTTCGTATTAGTCGTTACCACGCAAGTATTCTATTGAATTTATTAGTTGCTATTCGAATCGCTAAGTAGAGCCACTGAGTCTGAAAGACGAAGTCGAACTTACCGTGCAAATGGGTCGCGACTGCGCTGCAACCTGTGAAATCGCGAAAAACATTGCGACGAGCAGCATAAGCACGCGTAGATTCAAATTCATGACCTCCATAGACTGCGGGGAACGCGACGATACGCGGTCACGTTACAATGCCAATACAAAGCGATGCTAACACTTAGCGATTAAGGTAGAGAAAGCTGCGAGACGCCGGCTCGCGCTCGCGCTTTTTGGCCTTTTTCAAGCCCAGGCCGTCCGATGGAAAGCAGCCCCCAAAACTCAACCTTCCAGTTAAAGATGGTCGTTGGCACCGCTGCTACGGAACCCCCACTCGTGTATAAGTTGATGGAAATATGATTGGGCCGGGGAACACGACGTACAGAAGACAGGGCAGAAACGGCTTGGAGACGCGGGTATTATCAGGGAAAACTATTGCGAGGCTGCAGATTGGAAAAGGAGCTAGAGAAGATGGAAATGGACAGAACAGAGGACTAATGAGGAAAAGTCATAATTTCTTTTGGAAGGACTATGAGAGGGCCAAGCGGACAATTCACACATCTAGTTGCGTTGTTAGCAAATCATTCTGCGACAATTGCACCTGAACCTGAGCCTACAGACCTGGACTCTCTTTATTGAATTATGATTATATGCCTCCGAAACTCGTGAATATGTTCAGAGTCGTTCTTAGATAAGGGTTCAAAATTGATGCGCGAATAGTCGCCGCGAGCAAATTGATTGACAGGATACCTAAAACTGTCGTAGTTTTACACCTCGAACCTGGTATGATATATAGAATGAGCTAGACAACTATAGATCAAAACCTATGAATCTATAATCTCGCGTCGCTACACTTAAGATAATTTTGATGTAGTTATGTTCCGTTACGGCAGTTGTTCTGCTACGGGTGGATGTGCGTTATTGCTGCTGCTGTGTAATTTTTCCTTCCATCTAGGAGATGTGTGTTTGTTTGTTTACTTGTGAAATGTTCAACACCTCACCATAAATCTCCAGCCATGTTTAACAATTCTTGCACTTAAACAAAGACCAGCTCCGGCCATCGTACTCGCACTTGCCCAGCATATAGGTGCCGTATAATTTCCACCGGCAGCCTTCAATATCGCGCCCGAAAGCGGTCCTCCTACTAAAGCGCTGAACCCGATCACTGTAAAGGACATACCCAACCTTGTACCTGTCTTACTGATATCATTTGACAATGCCGCAATAGTGGTGGGAAAGAGCGATTGAAACGACGCAGCGAAAAGGCCCCATAGCGTCGCAAATGCGTAGTAAGAAGGAATGGAAGTAACGCCAAGCCAGGCCCAGAGAATAATGATGTTGAGAACGACGCAGAGCATCCAGGTGTTAAGAACGCCAATATAGTGGTCGGCTATGTACCCGGGAAGAACACGAGCAGGTATGCCAACGCCGTTGACGATGATGACTAGGTTGAGGGATGTGGTGTAGTCCATGCCAAGTTCATCTCTGGCGAATGAAGCAACCTGTTGCGGGCATTAGCGATTTAGTACGAGACTGACGATAAGTTGATGAGAGAAGAGTAAGCATACGTAATAGAAGACAAAGTAGACTGGTGGCATCAGGAAACACACTCCTAGCACATGGAGAATATACGGCATATCGTGAAACGAATCCTTATCCAAGAGTGGACCACTTTTCCTCGGCGGAAGCCGAGGCTTCATGAATGCTATTACGACAGCGAGGCTGACAACATTGATGAACCCAAGCACTCTAACAGTCCAGCCAAATCCGACCTTATCAAGCAGCTGCCTAACAACGAGGGGATACACAATGCCACCAAATGAATTCCCGGATGTTACAATACCTATCGCCATTCCTCGTCGTTTGGCGAAGTAGGTGGACACAAGACCCATAATTGGAACAAAGAATATGCCACCTCCTATGCCGGTGCAGATACCTTGGGTTAAGAGAAGTTGCCAATAGTTTTTTGCCAGGCTCATTGTGAAGATGCCTACGATCTGCACTACTATCCCGACAATGATGGTTGGACGAAACCAGCCAGCATCTAGAAGTCTTCCGCTGAACATGCCAACAACAAATAATATACATGCTTGTGTGGATCCAATCCAGGAGATTGTCGAATTCGTCTGGGGAAGGATTTCTGCATAGTAGGTCTGGAAGGCGCCAAATGAGTTTACGAATCCCCAAGTATTCATAATGGCGAGCCAGGCACAAAAGACCTGCGTCCATGCCCGAATACCTCCATCTGGAGGCGGGCCAGGATTCTTTATGGAGTGAGTGGTGAGGTGTGTTGCTACTCTTGCAAGGGCGGCGGACGTCGTAGACTTGGTTTTAGAGAGAGGAGCGCCTTGTTGCGGCGGTGAGCTCGCGCTGCTTGGAGCAGGATTCAGGTCTGGTACCTCAGCCTTTTCCATTGCGTTGTCCATTATGAACGATAGAAATTAGGTGTCATGTAAGTCAGGTCAGACAATTTTGGTAGACACAAATGCTGAGGATGTACTCAAATGAAATGAAGTGGAAGTGAACGAGAGGAATTGGCGAGCAGCGATTCAACGGATTTGAGTCAAAAGACGGGAATCAGCCACTTGCATAGGGCGCGAATATTGCTAGCGCATCGTAAGTTGCGGAGCCAAATGCCGGGATGCCGACTATGAGGGGAAGGCGATTTTCTAAACCGATCGCTACTGATAAGCCATTCCGAACGCCGGTATCGGGAAGAACAGCGATGCATAAACGCGACACGCACAAGAAAGGTCTGCGCCCATTGAAGACATCCTGCCTGGTCGCTACGGAGATGGCAAGCTATCCGCTAGCGTTCATTACTACACGTATTTGAGTATTGGCGGTGTGATCTATGTCTCGGAAATTGTTCCGAAAGGGTAACTGGATTGTGCCTGGCTAAAGCGAGCGTAGGTGACGTAGTGTTCGAATTATCTTTTTGCGAAGCGAACGACGAGCTCCAGATCTCGTTCGTGCTGCCCCGAGACTGTGTAAACCCATCTTTGCTGGTCCCTCAGCCAGTATCGGTTTGGTAAGTATGCCTCTCTGCAATGCATTAGCGAAAAGCGTTCAAATAGGCATCGACCTCGTACAGGAGATAGTAATTATCCCGATGATATGGGAACTCTAGGCTCGGAGGACCGGGCTTCGTCAAGAAATCGTCAGTGCCTAAGGCAGCCTCTCCATCTGTCATTTCGACGTGCTTTCTCTTGTTACCCTCATTCTTCCCGTGCCGTCTAATTGCGCATATAGTGCTTTCTAGATGTATCTCCATGATTCGCGCATGCCAAAGTGAATTCTGCAACGCAGTCCGGACCACAGCGGCATTTCGCCGCACGAGCTGCTGGTTCCACTCCGGTCTCTGTCCTCGTGATATCATGGGGATGGGCTCTCCATGATCGAGATTGCTTTGCCAGTGTGCGAAGTCAAGCGTAACGCACAAGTTGTTCCACGTCATTATGCAGGTCAAGCAGGTACATAGTAGCTGCGGGTCTGGTGGTTCCACGTGCTGGTACAACCTATGATGTATTCCGAGCTGTTTCCGTCGTCTATCATCGACAAGGAGTGGTCGCACAGAAGCATCGACTTCGACGAGGAGCTTTGGGAGGGGAAAGCATTTCGATAGGAGCGAGTAGCGCTGCTTGATAATACTCTCCCCAATGATGTCCGCGTTCGCGTCGACAAGGGAACGGAACCGCCGGTTGACGAAGCCAAAGTTGAGAACATCTCCAGGTTTGAGTACCTTCAGGCATTCGATAATAAGTTCGGTGGGTAGCTTAGAGAGATTCGCGATGGCTTCGCGTTTTCGATCTCGCTTCGTTTGCTTCCTCTGCTGGCGCTCGGTTCGCTTGGAGCGAAGCTTCAGAGTAGCTGTCTTATCTTCAAGAGGCTCTTCATCGTCAGAAGAGTGGTTCAACTGGCGTGGCATTTTAAGGGACGAGTAAATGACGAGACTCGTGCTAAAAATGATGCAAAGCCCCGGGTTTATCGATAAGGAAATCCTTATCGATAAAGCACTTACAGCGCGACCAATCAGAATGGAATTATTGTAAACATATCAATAGTCTTGAACGGGTCTAACAATAATAGTGGTTCTCCGTTTGATGGTACCTAGAAAATAAGTGCTCAGAATGATCATCGTGAGCCTTTTTGTGGTTATTACTGTGTATGCTGGGTAATTTCAATCGATTTTGTGTAACCATTTGATTGCACCTATGGTTCAACGTCTTATAATAGCTATTATCGTACGGCATTTGGGGAGGGTAAAGCGAGGAATGTGACTGTATAAGAGCCTGAAAACGATTTTGGGAAACTTGAGGATACATTTTGTTCAATGTATTCTCAGGCTCTAGCATGACGATATGTGTATGCTATAGATAGCATGCAGGCACAGATGATGCTGATCATCATCCCCGAAAGACTGCAGTTCATCAATGTGTGTCTATAATTGTGACTGACAGTATATGACTTACACGGTGATGTCAATGGGCTCTTGAAGATACATCACGTCGTCGTTGACGTTGTCAATAATTTCTCGTTTGCGAATAGTACGGTTTGGCACTGCCCCAAGGGATGAGAGCAGTGTAGCACCTTCATAACGTACCAGAGAATATAAAATTGACATTATCGCGCTTCAGCCTTCCACGAATCGTTCACTATCAATTTTTGGACAATACAAGCTTTCGGGGTTCCATGGCGGGCGTCGGAGCATTTCCCAAATGGGTTGAGCCTCTAGCCCCAAGCGAATCTTCCGACCCCGCATCAATCCTTGAACCTTCCGTCATGATTCCGGGTGGTATCATCACCAAACTACCTCACCCTGGTAAGGTACCGGTTCAATGATGAACCGAGGCGCTCCTCAAGCTTTGGCCGCCATGTGGAATAGATTGGAATTTAGGACGAGATGGAATTGCTACTTAAAGCTGCCCATGCACGCTTGGCTCTAGGTTGCCTTGGCTCTTATCAAGTGATGCATTCGCGATGGTAAGAAAGAATTATCCTCTGAAAAGAAATTTCTGATATGTTCTTAGTGGTTCATAAGCGCTACCTTGATTCTCCTGGCGTCTACGCAAGCAATTGCGCTTCTAGAAGATCGTGCAGACCCTTCGTTTGAAGCAGTTGCAAAAACAGGCACTTTCGAGAATCCGTCCAAAAACGTTCGCCCAAAGTTTCGTTATTGGATACCAGACGCATCTGTTGATACCGATATCGTAGCTCGGGATGTTAAAAGTGCGAAAGATGTTGGGTGCGGAGGTCTCGAGCTGCTTGGATACTACCTCTATGGTGGGCCACCCACGAATGGAGCTGGACGCGGAAGTTATGCTCCCGTGGACTGGTCGATCTATGGATTTGGAACACCTGCATGGCGTATGTTTTAAGCTATAATTCGACGACAAATTCTAATCATCATTCAGATAATGTCTTCAAGGCTTTTGTGCAAGCGCATAGTGATAATAACCTGATAATGGACTTTGCCTTAGGCCCAAATCAGGGTACCGGAGTTCCAGCGCCAACTGACGAGGAAGGATTGATGTGGGATATATCTGCATTCAATGTCACAGTACCAATCGGCGGCACCTTTGACGGGTTGCTCCCTGGCTGGGGCTTAGGTACTCTTCAAGCTGCCGTAGCGGGTACGATTCTTCAATCTACCAATATCACCTCCAACGACCCTGCCGGTGGGCTACCAGGAGATCTTCCACTCAATCGAACCCAATACACATTGTCGACTACCAGTCTTCTAGACGTCACCGATCAGGTTGATACTTCAGGCCATCTTCACGTGGACTTTTCTTCTCAAAAGAGCCCGAATATGACCGCAGAAAACCACATCATATTCGCAATATACACGTATAAATCATACTATCGTGCACAGCAAGGACCTCTCGAGATGAAAGGCCCACAGAACCTACCAGAATCGTACATCAACAATGGATCCTGGGCTGTTGATCACTTCTCCGCTCGTGGCGCACACGTCACCACCAAGTTCTGGGAAAATTTCATTTTGAACAATGGGACCAAGGAAATCCTGGAGCAAGTTGGCAACTATGGCTGGGAAGACAGCGTCGAAATCCAAGCAAACGTGTACTGGACAAAGAAACTATCGAGTATCTTTGAGGAACAGCACAAGTACTCTATTAACAAATGGTTGCCTATCTTGTTCCATCGAAACGGAAAGTACAAACAGTCAAATCCTGGAATTTGGTATGTTACAGACGAGCCGGACGCGGGCAACGCGCATATCGCGGATTATAGAGCGACGCTTGCTTCGCAGTATCAAATTTACGAAAGGGAGCTATCAAAATGGGCGAAGGAATATCTAGGCCTGCAATTTTCTGCACAGCTCTCATATAATCTCCCTATGGACATGCTTGCCAATATTCCTTCTGTAGACGCTCCAGAAACCGAGTCTCTCGACTTCAGCGACTTGATCGATGGCTACCGTCAATATTCTGGCCCGGCTAATCTTGCTCGACGACGCATTATCTCTTCTGAATGTGGCGCAGTCCGCGGGGAAGCATACGCGCAAACACTGCCAGAATTACTTTGGAAAGTAAAGCGATCGTATGCCGGTTCTGTGAACCAATTTGTGTTCCACGGGTTCCCTTATTCAGGCCATTATGGTAACACAACGTGGCCGACATGGACTACATTTACCTATCAATACTCTGGTATGCATGGGCCCCATGAGCCCGCATGGGAGTTCTACCGCGATCAGTTCGATTTTATCGCCCGCAACAACTGGGTCTTTCAAAGTGGAGTACCACGCATGGACATTGCAATCTGGCAAAAGATGACTGTCTATCCTGGGCACATCGAGCGAAGAACGTATGAACCAACAGATCTAGAGGATATGGGGTACTCGTACGAGTATCTAAGCCCTGACAATCTTGATCTGGAAGCGGCCAGGGTGGAAAACGGCATTTTGGCTCCAGATGCTCAAGCGTTCAAAGCGCTTGTCGTACGACAGAATGATTCCCTGACCCTTCAAGGGGTGAGCAAGCTCGTAGAGTTCGCCAACTCCGGGCTTCCCATTGTATTTGCTGGCGGCGTGCCTTCTTCTGTACTAGGGACTCTTGCACCTACCGTTCTGCGACAGGTTCAGCGAGACTTGCAGACCATTTCTCGATTGCCTAATGTTCACGTTACCGACTCGTATCTCGTTGCATCAACGATTTCTTCCATAGGCATCCAGCCGCTAACAAAAGTTTCTACGAACGCGTCGTGGTATACTTATTGGAGATCTGATTCCTCCACCGAGATTGATTATGTATTCATTTACAATGATGCAATGCATACACCGCAAGGTCAGGGCGCATCCAGTGGTACCATCGAGTTTCAGTCGACTAAGATCCCTTATGAATACAACGCTTGGACCGGAGAGAAAAAGCCAATACTTACCTATACTACGAAAAATACGTCGACCATCATTCCATTCCGCCTGGCCGGAAATCAGTCGACAATCGTGGCTTTCCATCCGTCCTCCCCTAAAGGCCGTGTGACGCCCGTTCAAGCTACTAATATTACAGGCGATATCCTGAGTAGCGACTTTAGCAATGGGACCTCGTTTTTCAAAATTGGTAGCAACACGTCGCTCAAGTTATCGAACTGGAACCTCACCGTGGAACACTGGGATCCTCCAGCAGATCTATATAACTATACCTACGGCGCCTTAAAGCACAACACAACCCACCAACTGCCCATCCTGGCGCCGTGGTCAGATATTCCTGGCTTGCAAAATGTTTCTGGAAGAGGCTACTACAGGACAACATTCAATTGGCCATTGACCTCAAATAGCTCTTCATCCGCTAAAGAAGACGGTGCTTTCATTGACTTTGGCTTTGTATACCACACTCTTAGGGCATATGTGAACGGACACAGGCTTCCTCCACTGGACGTCACGCAAGCGAGAGCTGACATCAAGGATTATCTGGTCAATGGCACAAATGTTGTTGAGACTGTTGTAGCCACACCATTAGGCAATGTTCTTCGCCCGATATGGTGGCAATTGATGAGTAGTGGCGAGGGCCCTGGGAGTTCCGATGCGGGGCCATCAAAAGGGTTTGTAGAGCCGCCTCAAGGAAAATATGGCCTGGTAGCGGACGTGTTTGTAATACCATACACGGAAGTCAAGGTCTCTTAGCCAGGGATATTTTATCGAAATTTAAGATGCACTTCTACAGGATCAAAGATGTGACCTAGGATGTCTCGCTCTTCGTTCCCATCTAGCTGGAGTAGTAAATGCACTAAGAAGATGTATTTGCTTGTCATTGAGTCCCTAACTGCTAAGCTAATACTGCCTGATGATCTCTTACAATTTACCCGATCTAGAAAATGGACTATAATGGGTTTAACACGGACAGTGTTGGGCTGACTAAGAACCTTCTTCCAACTTCAGAAAACAATTGTGAAAAGAACATCGATCCCAGCTCACCTGCCCTTCTTCTAAGATTTCGCTGTTATAAATCATTTATTCCAACCCGCACACTCAAAGATGGACCAAAAAGATTTGGGTAAAGTTTTGGTAGTCGGTGGCTCTGGTTTCATCGGGTCGCACATCGTAGAGCACCTCCTAGCGGGCAAACACACAACAAACGTCGTCATCACGAGTCGAAAACCGAAAGCCATAGATGATGATAGGGTATCATACCATGGCGTGGACATCACCTCCAAGTCCTCCATCAACCATCTTTTCGACGTAGTCAAGCCTCAAGTCGTCTTCCATACTGTTTCACCCTTACCACGTGTCCAATCTTCCGAACTCCGCGCAACAAACGTCCTCGGCACCCAGAATCTCTTAGAAGCAGCTAAAGCATGTGCCGCAACTAAAGTCTTTGTTTACACCTCCTCAGATTCCGCATGCCACTGGTCCTTCACCGAAATTACCGAGGAAGAATGTCGCCTCCGCGATGAGCGCATCTCAAACAATATGTACGGTAGCACGAAAGCGATTGCCGACGCTTCCGTACTCGCTGCAAATTCACTTGAATTGAAGACGGCTACGATACGCGTGTCCCTAGTGTATGGTGAGCGTGACCACGGCTTCATCCCGATGACTGTGAAAAGCATACGGAAAGGAGAGCACAGGAACCAAGTCGGGCCAAATGATAAGATATGGGAGTATGCGTACGCAGGTAATGCCGCCCACGGACACATTCTCGCCGCTCACGCCCTCTCGTCCAACACTCCCGGAGCCGATGGTCAGGCGTACTTCATCACCGATGGCGTGCGAATGCCCTTCTTCGATTTCTACCGCAAGTGTTGCGCGGCTGCGGGACACCCTGTCAGTGAGAAAGACGTCAAAGTCATTCCGTTATGGGTCGTGCAGACTATTGCCAGTGTGGCTGAATGGTTGTTTTGGATTTTTACGGCAGGTAACAAGACGCCGCCGATGAGGAGGGATGACATGGACCATATTGGGTATGCTGGTTGCTTTTGGAGTATAGAGAAGGCGAGGAGGTTGTTGGGGTATGAACCCTGGGTGAATCAGGACGAAGCGATTCGAAGGAGTATGAAGTGGGGGTTGGATAACTGTTGACTTTTGAGGAATTAGAGAGGAATCTGAAAACTTTTCGTGATTTGTTGCTCTGAGCAGACTCTACAAATATCCCTCCCATGTGCGCAGCTGTGAGGTTGCTGTAAGAACCGCTTACTGCGCGGAAATTGGATATTTGTGACGTTGATATGAGCATTCTCTACTTCCAGACCAAGACGTTCCAATACGAAAGTCTTGTCCAGTGGTGTTGTAGTGGTGGTGCATTTGCAGCTGATGTGGTCCCAGACTGGTATAGGACATGTAGAATGCAGATAATGAGGGTGATTGCGAGATATGCAGCGCAATAGGACCTTTTCCTCCACTTCGCGGCTTCGAATGCATAACGCATTGCGGGATGTTCTAAATCCAGGTAGTCTTCTCGTGTCAAAGCAATTTCCAAAGAACATGAGCGATGATGGGCGGCGCCGCGTTTAGCGCCATAGATGCTTCGTTTGCGACTTGTATTTGGCGATATACTGCGAGGGATACTGGTGTATGTCTCCATGTTGACGAAGACTTGGATGTGACATGCATGCTCTGAGGTGAGGAAGGTCATTGTGAGATTCTGGGCGTGGGGTGAACTTTGAAAGTGTCGCAAAGATCTCTTTGTTCGCCTTAGTGAAAGCAGTTTCCGTAAAGGGAAATGCCTATTTTTCTTTGACGAATACGCCCGCTTATCATGGACGTATGGGTGGAACAATGGCATGGGCCTTAGTGACCTCTGAAAAGATATCCTACGATGAGATATTGAAAACTCCAACCTAATTCATTCTCACGCGTGGTTTGGAAATAGTGAAGGCGCAATTAGTGTTAGTAAATTTAGGTGTGGTAAGAGGAACTTGTATTGGAGTAAGAAAGAAAGAAATATTCAAAGACGAGATTGTTTAGAGATTGATTTACGCCTCATTTACTATCATACTGGGATCACACCTGCCCCCCTAAACATACGCCTGCCACCGATCTTTGATTACCAGGGTATCGTCCGCTAATCAATCAAAAAATGTGGCTAACAACACGCCTCCAAGCGGGCCAGCTTGCCATCTCCTCACGTTGCGCATTGATATACTCCCAGTCAAGCTCTCTCCTGCCAGTATCAACATCGATCTGGCTGGTACGGAGCCAGCCGGTGCGCTTCCAGAAGTAACCGCAAATCCAGAAAGCGAGGACGACGAAAAAGGCGAGGTACGAGTAGAAGAAGTCCTCTGCAGTACCCGTGACGGTTCCTTGGGGAGAAACGGCAGTATAGAACTGTACAGGTCAGTGAGACTCTAAAGTCAACGGCACGGACTGGACATACCTGAGCAATAAGGACGAGGACGATAAGAATTAGGCCAAGCCATGAACCATACACGCCACCAATTGCCTTGAAAGGGATCTCGTCAAGAGTGTGTCCGTGGTGAAGCCATGCCTTGCGGAAACGAATGTGGGCCAAGCAGATGGAGCCCCAAGTGAAGAGAGCAGCAAGACCGGAGAGTTGGAGGAACCAGCCGAAAACCAATTCTCCATCAGCAGCCAAATTCATGTATGCAAGTGAACCCATGAGCAAAATTGCTCCGACAGAAAATAGAGGCCGACCAGAGCGGTCGATGTAGGTGAAGATCCTGGGGGCGTATCCCTGCTCACCGAGGGCAGTGAGAGTACGAGATCCTCCATAAACACCAGATACACCAATGGAAACTACCGACACGAGAATGACAACGTTCATGAAGCTGTCAAAGCCCTTGAGACCGGCATCGATGCCGACAATGACAAAAGGAGAAGCCTTAACATCGACGTAGCCGGAGCCAAGCAGTCTCTTGTCGGTGGAATCGACGAGCAGTCCGACGAACAGGAGACCTAGGACGTAGAAGCTACACTTATGTCAGTGGCGCCCACGCATGATAGACTAGCCATTAAGCGAGAGGCATAGAACTTACAGAGTGATTCGCCAGAAGACCTGGCGCACAGCACCGGGGAGGGACCTCAAAGGGTTCTTTGTCTCAGCAGCAGCCAATCCAACAAGTTCGGTTCCTGAGAAGGCGAAAGCTGCGGTGACAAAGACAGAGCAGAAACCCTTGAACCCGTTTTGAAAAGCGCCCGGGTCGTACCAGAGGCGTGCACCCCAGTACTCGCTGTACTTTCCGTCGCTAGGACCGCCACCCAGTACACAGATTAGCGCGATAATCATGAAAATGACAGTCGCGCTCAATTTGAGTAGAGAGGACCAGAATTCTTCTTCGGCGTATCCAAGCGTACCCCAGACATTAATCAAAATGATGAACAGCCAGAAAACGGTGATCCAGACGGCGAGGTTGACACCTGCCTGCCAGTACTCAACAGTCAGACCGGCGACAGTCAGCTCGAGAGGTAAGACAATGGCCCATTGGAAGACATAGTTCCATCCCATAGCAAAACCCCACGAAGGGTCGATGAAACGAGTCGAATACGTATAGAAACCGCCAGAAACGGGATACATGACAGCGAGTTCACCGAGAGCGTAAACTGTAGTACTGTGAGTTCCACCGACGCAAGCCAAGATATTCATTTGCCACTTACCGACGTTGAAAATCATTATACCCATAATCATAAAGTCAATGAGAAGCGATCCCGGTCCCTTATTATTGTGAGCTCGCGTGACATGCGCCGGTCAGGGCTTACTTACACCAGTGCTTAGAGCACCTCCAGAACCCACGAAAAAACCAGCGCCGATGGAGCCGCCAATCGCAATCATGTGCAGATGGCGAGGCTTCATCGACTTGTCAAGCTCAACCGCTTTCGCGCCGGCCGGACGGCGCTTGAAGGACTTGAGATTCAGGCCATTGCGCGTCATGAAATCCTCCTCTTCTCGCCAGTGCTCGCCATGGTCTGCGCTGTGTCTAGAATAGGCCGGCGCAGGCTCAGTGGGCTCAGAAGGCGCAACGACCTTCTCGTCGGCTTCGAATGATTTTTCGCCGTTCGACATGGTGGTAAAGCTTGAGCCAGATGTGCAACGATGATAGAACGGGAGCAGACTACCGGCCCGGGGTACGAGCTCCTTTAATGCAGGCCATGATCAGCGGAGGGGAGAGAATATCTGGCGCGCCCGACAGGGTGGCACTCCTGCTGGTTGCAGGTTGTCATCGCAGATGGGGCTATACATCTTGGCGGTTAGTCCGGGGCGCGAGAAGATGGAGGTGACCATGCGTCCAATTGATTGGGATCTCATCGCTGGTTGGCTCCAGACTGGGTAGGACGGCACGGTCAGTTGTGAGATTACTGCTCCAAGACCGGGTGATGACCATCGTCCTTGTTAGCGGCATGGCGGCTCTTGGACCTCCCTGTCGGGGTGTCTTGAGCGCGTTGCCAACCCGCGGCGGGGTCCTTGGCATTGGCCGGGCCGTGGAGAATCATCGTGCGAATGGTCGGACCTGGTATTTGGAGCGGAGCTTGGGACAAAAAGAGACTGATAAGGGAGCTGGAATCTAAATTTTTCTGTCGTAGAAGGCGCCTGACAAGACCTCCAACTCCTTCTAGAAGACTTGGACAGCTTCTGGCGCCGTGAAGAACTTCTTGGCCATGCCGTACTATGTTAGCGGAGAGAAAGCTTCAGGCCCAAGCTCGCCTTGCCAGCTGCCTGAACGGTCGTTAGTGGAACTGTCAGAATTCGCATCTAGCCGAAGCTGTGCGGGACAATTCAGTGAATTAGGAGGAGGTTATTAGCAGGAGCTGCCAAGGCCATCGACGTGTGGACGGCCATGTTAGGCGAGTATCACGTGTTCATGAGCCTACACCCTCTGCAGAGCTTACTGTGTACACCTTCCTTGTTCATCCAAGCCATCATGAGCCTCATCATTGCCATGGATTCTATCAAAGTATCGTCTTCCTTGGCCCTCGTATACGTTTTATAGTTCGCGGAATGGCTTTTCTGTACCACCAGATTCCTAATATCACCAACCAACTCCGTTCCTGGGCGTAAGACCATAATTACAGATGCACTATCTCCCTAGACCGAAATGAATGAGTAGGATTGCTTGGTGCCGCGTTGCTGAGTTATTTTCTGCCGCTTTCTGTATCGCCTATCTACCAAGATGATCCCAACTCTCTCATTGCGCAACGAAGCGCTTGGCATCTGCTAGCGTTCTCGATGATAGTCACAATCCATACAATTGCCACATCTCGGGGGTTCCGATCAAAGCCACGAGCACCCTCTAGAGCTGTTCTTAGCTTCGCAGAATGCTTGGGAATGTACGAAATAAGGGTCCTCCGTTTGCGTCAATTAGAGGGTCGGCGCACGCTAAAATCTTCCATCGAGCCCCGTCTATTCAGCGTTGTAAGCGACGATGCATTATGAGCTCTCTTACAAATCTCAACCAATACTCATCCATTTCCAGTCTCAGACCAGCTCTTGTCGCAGGTCAAGACGCCTCGTTGGCGCATATTGGTCGTTTCTGTTCTTAGTTTAATACTTGATATACCCCTGTCTCACTTGAGCTGAACCAAATTGCCATTTTAAGGAAGCGCAAACTTCAGGCCCTCTCTCTTATCATGCAGCAGCGCCCATGAACATTATAAGATAGCTTATTGTATATAGCATTGCTTGACCATTTTTCGTATTTACGAGAATGGCGCTTGAAGATCGATTCGCAGCAAACAAGTAGCAACGTCTTCTCAGCTCTCCACCCGAAAAGATCTAAGACACCACATCGACCAGGCAGATCCCGATCCGTGCAGCCTCTTATGGCGTCGCTACATGATATTGTCGCCCTGAGGCACGATCAATATCTAGTCCGCACTCCGATACATGGTGTTTCGATGACTCTAGAATGGTCGAGAGGATATAGTTACACACTCAAAGAGGGATGGCATAATAAATCTACTTAAGCTATTTAATCTGACTTCCCTGTGTTTATCTACACGCAAGCAACCATAGATACCATCCCTTTTTTCTATACGTGTATTTCTATATACAAAACTATGCGAGCAAGCCGACCACGCGTCCACTCCCTACACATAATTGCTCCACAAGTCGAACAATGGCTTCCAGCTCGTCCACCCACACCTCATCGCTCAGGCTCCTCTCTTGACGATAAAGACGAGGACAACCCACCTGTTCCTCCACTCTCATACTGGGAGCCAGAGACTCCAGGTCTCATTACTACGCCCTTATCACCGTTCAATCCGTTTCTCCAACCTCCTGGGTCCATTAGCCCAACGGCAATCATTCGCATGGCATCGCCTATGTTGCCATCCTCACCGTTGTCTATCTTCGATCGCATCATGTCTCCCATGAGCCCGACTTACCTTTGGCCTCGTACACCCCCGGTTCCTAGCAATTTCCTCAACTTACGTTCTCCACCCTTGCCATCGCCACTTCGAACCCAAGTCTCCATCCGAAGAAGGCATTCTACGATATCCATTTGCTTCTCGATCGATCAAGAGAAATTGCAACACGAAGGACTACAAACAGTAATGATGGCTATTCGGGAAAAAGTTCTGTCAGAGATGGCGATGGATGAGACGAAGCCTGCGGCGAAGCAACTTGTAAGCCTGCATAAGGAATTTGCATCTCGCCTCAAGACCAAGACTGAGCAGAAGAAGAAGAGCAAGCTACTCAAGCAGAAGAGGTTCAAGATAGTCAAGGAGGTGTAATGGGGCGATGAAATCGTTTGGAGCCCTTGGCGTTAGCAGGAGTGGTGTCCCGAAAATACCCGTATTTTCTTTTTTTCTTGGTAATTAATGCACTATCTCTCATCAATCGCAAGCATCATCGGTGTTGATTGTGTGTTTGGGCACATAAATATAGACATATAATCTCTTCGTTTCACAATAACAATCGTGAGGGTTCCAAGTCGCTATGCCACATCTAGAGATCTGTGGTACTGCACCAGGGATACGAATGCTTGACTAATTGAATGCCCTCACGTCGAACTAATCGCAAGACTAGTAGTATGTGGAAAGAACATGTATTGAAGATCTCGCGTCTTACATAAAGTGGCGGAGCAGACATTCACGTGGTCGACTCCCTTAGGTAAGATCTGCCGAGGCGACAAGGGTTCCCCGCTCCCGCCTTGTCCATCTTACCCCGGTGCTTGTACACCACGCATCCACGCTAGCGACCGTCACCAATTGTCTAGTTTCACGTCGTTTGCGTCCTAAGCCTTTCGATCTCGCGATGTCCAATTAAACTTCTGACTCGGAAAGCCTTCCCGAAAATCCGCCCTTGATGTGTGACGCGGAAGGTACGCCTAGCAGCCCGATCATTGTCAAGCATCGAATATCAACGACTTCATCCCATTCGGAGTAAGATGGAGGGTCTTCAACCTCCTGAAGTTCCCGACTGGAACAATCTAGATATACTCCATAGAAACACGCTACCGACTCGAGCATACTTTCACAATTACACAAACGAAGCTGACGCTTCTTCATACGACATCACCAAATCAAAGACCCGCAGTCTCTCTGGAATATGGAAGTTTCAACTGTCCGACTCACCGTTCGAAGCGCCTGACGGTTTTGAAAAGCCTTCATTCGATACATCATCATGGAGCGACATCGCCGTGCCTGGCATGTGGCAGCTGCAAGGCTTCGGTCGAGGTCCTCAGTACACAAACATCAAGTATCCAATTCCAGTTGACCCTCCCAATGTCCCTTTCACAGACAATGAAACTGGCTCCTACGTGAGAAGCTTCAAGATTCCAGAAGATCTGAGAGAGGACCAGATTCGACTGCGATTTGAGGGCGTTGATTCTTCATTTCATGTCTGGGTGAATGGTAAAGAAGTTGGATATTCTCAGGGTAGCCGCAATCCAAGTGAGTTTGATATCACCAATTTTTTGGATATGGTTCATGAGAATACTTTGGCCGTAAGGGTGTATCAGCGATGCGATGGGACGTATATTGAGGATCAAGATCAGTGGTGGCTGAGTGGGATGTAAGTTTGCACTCTCCCATCTTCAGGACTGAAAGCTGAGCTTGCCAGATTTCGAGATGTTTACCTTGTAGGATTCCCCCTCAAATCCAGGATTGAAAATGTCCACGTACAAACGTGGATCAACTCACCCTATGTGGATGCAAAGCTTCATGTGACGGTGCATTTCACTGGCAATGGAGACCTCCGAATTAAGCTTTTGGATAATCAGCTGAACAGAATATCCAGTTTATCAAGTGAAGGTACTGAGACGGTAGTCAAGTTCTCAATATGCGTGAAGAATCCTTTGAAGTGGACGGCTGAAACCCCTCATCTATATTATCTCATCGTTTCTCTCAATTCCGAGCAGTACATTCCATGCCGTATTGGATTCCGACAAGTTGAGATAAGAGATGGCTTGCTTAAAGTAAATGGAAAGAGAATCGTCTTCCATGGAGTTAATCGTCATGAGCACCACCCACAGTTCGGTCGAGCTGTACCACTGGAGTTTCTCAAGCGCGATCTACTCCTCATGAAACGCCACAACATCAACGCAATCCGCACATCTCATCAGCCGAATGATCCACGCCTCTACGATCTTGCAGACGAAATGGGTTTCTGGGTTATCGACGAGGCGGACCTTGAATGCCACGGCTTTGAAATTGTGGCGCAAGCTGCGCTCTCCGCAAACGATCGGGCCCTACCATTCCACGAGCGCAAACTTCTAACGGCGAAGTCGGCAGCTGAATGGACGACAGATAACCCAAGATGGGAGGATGCGTATGTTGGCCGGGCTCAGCACCTCGTTAAACGTGATCAACTGCATCCTTCCGTTATCATTTGGAGCCTTGGGAACGAGGCCTTCTTCGGAAGAAATTTTAAGGCTATGTATGATTGGATCAAAAGTTATGACGATAGCAGGCCCATCCATTATGAGCCTGACTGGAATGCAGAGGTGATGGATATGTATTCAAGGATGTATTCATCCATTGACGATATCGTGGCATTTGGCAAGGACGAGAGCAAGACAAAACCACTTATCCTCTGCGAATTTGTAAGTTTGAAGTTCTCTCAAGAGTTTGCGAATTGATTGTTCCTAGATCCACGCCATGGGTAACGGACCTGGTAACATCAAAGAATATATCGATGCCTTCTACACATATCCAAAGCTTCAAGGAGGTTTTGCATGGGAATGGGCCAACCATGGACTCTTAAACAAAGACAAGAACACCGGAGAGGAATACTACGGGTACGGGGGAGACTTTGGCGAAACAGTGCACGACTCTACATTCGTAATGGATGGGCTTCTAAATTCGGACCATACGCCAAACCCGGGTCTGCTCGAATACAAGAAGGCCATCCAGCCAGTAGAGGTCCTCAAATTCCGTAGGACAGAGTCGGGTTTCCTCGTCAAGTTTGTGAATCGATACAACTTTCTAGCCCTCGACCATCTTGCGTGTCACTTTTATCCTGGTCCTGCCGATGCCGTGCTCAAACTTCCAAACGATATCGGCCCCGGTCAAGATTTTGACTTGGAGTTCCCTCTGTTTCCGCAACGGGATAAGCAAGTAATACTAAGCATTTCTTTCCGTCTGAAAACCGGTACACCCTGGCTTGAACAAGGCTTCGAAGTCGCAAAGGTAGACGTCGAGAGCCGCTCAATAGAGCTACACCTTCCGCCACCCTCAAACCAGCTCCTCGAAGTTGACTCGCGTACCGTACGCAACTTCCTTTCAATCTACAGCGAAATCACCGGCTGGAACTTCAACACTGTACACGGGAACATTCCTTTCTGGCACGAAGATGGCATGAAATTGATTTCTCGCGCTCCAGAGATAAGTTTCTTCCGTGCGCAGACGGACAACGATAAGCCTCAAGATGGAAGAGAATGGGATGAAAAGCTTCTGCAGCTAGCCACACCTTCGACTCAAAAGGTTGAGTGGTCCCAGCCAAATGAATCTCAATGTGTCGTCACAGTCAACCAACGCATCGCTCCTCCAGTCCTATCCTGGGCAATCGACTGCGTCTTAACATACACCTTCGACAGCAACAGTTCCCTACGAATCCACGTTTCTGGCACTCCTACCGGCGACAATCTCCCACGAACACTCGCCCGCATCGGCCTGGTGATGTCTCTTCCAAAAGAATACCAACGAGTCGAATGGTTTGGCCGTGGACCCGGAGAATCCTATCGTGACAGCAAATTCTCCCAACAGCCCGGCAAATACTCCGTCGACAACGTAGACGCCCTCTGGACAGACTACGAAGTACCGCAAGAAAGTTCCAACCGCACGGATACGCGCTGGCTTAAACTTTCCAACGGCGAAAGGGCGCTCTTAGTACAATTCATCGGCAAAGAGAAGCAGGGAAAGTTGTTCGATTTTCAGGTCTCGCATTACAGGATGGAAGATGTTGCCGAGGCGAGGCATCCGTATGAGCTGCGTAAAAAGAAGAGGGAGGAAGTGGTGCTTAGGCTGGATATGCAGCATCACGGGCTGGGGAGTGGAAGTTGTGGACCGAAGACGCTGGACAAATATGCATTGTTCACGGACCCGTTTGAGTTTGAGGTACTGTTGCAGTGTGAGCCTGTGAAGGGATCGCGGAAGTCTAGAGAGAGCTTTGAACGGGAGTATATTGTGTTGGAGGAGGGCAATATGTCGCCATCATGATGTGGCCAGGAGCACTGGTGTTGAGTTTTCGAGCGAGTTCGGTTGGGAAGAACGGCTGACGACGTCGTAGCTGAATGAGCGGCTCAAAATGATGGATTAATAGTGATAGTGTGGGATAGCTAGAAAACGAAATCCTGTGGGGTTGAGAAGCACATTTCCTCCCATGCTCGCTAATGTCGAAGCAAATCTCTCACGCTACCCTGCCAGACGTCTATCTGAACACCGCGCAGACTATGCACTACATATCCCGCGCCCCTTATCATGTCACGTATTGGTCGTAGCAAAGAAGTGACGAATCACTCTTTTCCCATGTCAAAGATCAGTCCACAGTATAACTTTTTTTGGCCCTGCATAGCTTACAGCCCAGCACTCTCATCCTGCCGTCCATCATCATCATCATCATCATCATCATCCTTTCAAATCCCTCACCAAGTCTTCAAATTTCCGTTCCACAATCCGCACATCCTCGTCCAAATCCTGCAACCAAAGCCACTCAAACCTCCCGTTCAGAATGCGCACCGCCTCCTCGATGTCAATGACCTCGCCGCTCTCGGGAGCCCTCAGATTGTACAGCTCGCCACATTCATCCGCCGTGCGAACCTGCTCCTGCGCTCTCGGTTTCCGGACTGCTTCGTATGCTTGGAAAGCTGCTTCGAACAAGGCTGTGCGGAGGGGAGACGGGGAGGTGAGGGTGGCTTGGGGAACGGAGTTGTAGAGCTTGCCGAGGACGCGGGAGAGGATGAGGCTGTCTTCGAGGCATTGGCCTGCGCCGGCGCCTTGATGGGGACCACTTGCATGGGCGACATCGCCGAGCAGGCAGATGAGGGAGTTGTAGTATGTTGGTGTGTTGGGGTGGTGGAAGAGGCCCCAGCGGGTTGGTTTGGCCCACTGTCAGAGCGCTGTTAGCATCCTTCTGGAATTCTCCACGCTCTCGCCATAAGACAGGGACCTGAGTAAATTGGTGCAAAAGTTGAGTACTTACGTCTAGTAGCTTCATCAATCTTTTATCGGGCTTACACTCCTGGAAGTCGCCAATCATGTCCTCTCGCGTCACGTCGTAAGTAAACTCATCCCACCTCCACGGTTTGTCGTCTCTCTTGAATGCCACAACATTGATCTGTCTCCCCTCACTGATCGGGTATGTGGACATGTTCGCGTCTTTGCTCATATACATTTTTGCGTCTGTCGCTAAATCGCCGAGAACACTTGTGGCATCCGCCATTGGCACGATAGCGCGATAGACGTACCTGCCTGTGTATTTAGGATTTACGCAGTCTGGAAATCGTTCACCTAATACGACTCTCCGTGAGAAACCTTTGACGCCATCGCTGCCGATGACTGCGGCATGTTGTACTACTTGACCATCTTCGAATTCAAGCATGACTGTGCCGTTGCGTTGCGCCATACTAGTGACCTTCTTGCTGAATCGAAACCTATCCTTTCGGATAAAGCTCGTCATGATGTCTAGTAAATCTTTTCTATGCGCGCCCGTTCGTTCGAAATATTCAGCGCCCCAACCTCCTTGACCCCACCACGGTTCGCCTTCCCCAAATCCCTCTTGCAACCGCATCGCCTCCATCATTACATGCTTCTTCTCAGGTTTGAGGTTACCTGTTGCAATATTCACATACAGGTCACGAAACCGCTTGTCGATGAGATCCATGGCACGCAATGCGTTAGGCCCAAGACCGACTCCGGCACCGACTGCTGAAAACGCTGGTGCTGATTCGTAGATTACGAACGGGACCTCGAGGTGATTGAGCCCAATGGCCAGACCAAGGCCGCCTATTCCAGCGCCAACGATCGCAACGGAGAAATCTGGGTCGGACGCCATTTTTTGTGTTCAATCCATGCGAAATCTAATTGTTGAACCAAATCAGTTTTTAAGTAAAAATCAAATTCTCCTAGCCGTGAGTGATTTTAGAGGAGAGAGATACGTGTATCGCAGGCAATAGACGCAAAAAGAAAAAAAACCAGCCACGAAAATCAAGTACTTTAGTGCAATATGCAGGTGGTTCCAACACCCTGGTTTTACGTCCGCCTCCCGCATCTACTGCAGGCTCTATTTGTGCTTCGCTTCAACTACCGGAAACATAGCTTGCATCGGCTCGCGTTTGCATGCGTATTGGCGCATGGCTTGAAAGCTTAGCCCCACGATCAGGACTAGGCAACTCGGAGGGCGGTCGAAGTAGGATAAGACGTGCACTCTGCCGGCGATAGAGACTTTCAAGCATGCAGGAAAGTAAGAGATTTGCGAATAGCTGTAGACCTATCATGTACCAGGATATACTGGAACTGTTTGCGGGTGACAGAACAGCGGGTACAAAGATCCTATCGGATGAAGGGACTAGAGTGCGGATGTGTGCAGCCGAAGAACGGCTTGTATGACAGCTGGCGGACTATTGACATGACCTTAGTCTTCCTAGGCCTTTGTGCGTGCATATTGGATAGGTGACGCGGCGGGTGAGTAAGCGGTGTTGCTGCAAGAAACCAAAAAAAGGAATTATCGGAGCATTGCGAGAGGCTGAATGGGATGGATTTTGATTGTGGGTCGATTAAAGATCGAGGCCGATAGCAGCTGGCCAATCAGAGGCCTGAAGCGTTGACTTCCCCAACAATTTTGAACTACATCGCACCACAATATTGAGTCATTGAGAAGATCTAGTCCCCGTGGCGCCTCTAAAATGTGGGAGAGATGTGGGAAATCCAGTTCTCGACTAAGTATTGGGGCGTACTAAAATTAGCAGAGTACTTCTAAGTATTACGATTTTTTTGAAGGCTCTTCGTTTGACTTACCTCAGGCAGCCTAGTCTCGCTCCTTTGACTATTCTAAAGAGCTCTATGTGTACCAAGTGTTACCAGCGACTGCCGTATATGATTTCCTTAAAAGGATAGCGGCAAGGACGAGAGCAGGCAGGGTGCATCTACTTTTACGTGAGGCGGTGAGCATCGAAGCGTGGAAGGCAAAATTGAAAGAAATGAAGCATAATGATGCGGTTGAGTATTGGACATTATTGTTAATCATATCGGTTACGTGTTATCTTGACAAGGTATTTCACTCTGACGCTTCAACACCTAATTGAGGCCCGGACTAGGACCGGGCGCAGTACCCGGCGGCATTTGGGGCACACTCTCGCCACCTAACAAACTTCCTAGATCCCCCCAGTTCCAGTCGTGAATATTGTTGACTGTGAAATCCATGAAGGACATCTGCGTGCTCCTATCAAATCGTGTGTTCGAATACGGGGCTCCGGTCCCAAAGTCAGCCTCCGGGAAGAAACGACCTGGTGCATTGCCTGCAAACATGAATGCGCCACCGTTCGTACTTGAGTGATGGTAGTCAAAGGGAGCTATGGGCTGGGGGACCTGCACTTGCTGTGTCTCGGCTGGTTCAGGTAGTGGTTGCGGTTCCGTTTTCGGGGCATTCTTTGCAGAGTCGGCCATTGAGTGAAGTTCGGGAACGAGCGAGGCAAATTTTCGGATAGTTCCAGGCATGTTTGGATTTCTCAGATGTCGCTGAGCCATGTCTGCGAGCTCTGACAGCAGAATGCGAGCCTCAGGAACAGGATTAAGAGCAGATTTCTTGCTTAAGCAAACGAGATCCAGGACAAGCACCGACGCTGACGCGAGTGTATACCAGATGTCTAACCAAGTAATGGGGTCAAATCTACCAATGGCTTGTAATTTGAGGAGGATGCGGGCAAGAGCCCTTCCGGACTCAGTGCACGTGTCTGACAAGCCCGTGAGAGCGGAGTTGGTAGAATCTTTCCCATCTTTGGATAGAGTGGTGGTGCGGGCAAGCAATGCTGCCCGGCATAGGACGGTGACTGTGTAGTGGTACAAGGCATGCAAGAGAAGCAGTGGCCTTTGGAAGGCAGGTGGCGATGTCTCGAGTGCTTCCATTTGCAGATGTTGTGGGAGGCCTGTTCTCCAACGCTCCAAGTCTCGAAGTACCGCGGCAGCGGGTGAGAGAGGGCCGACGTACGATTCCTCGCTTGCTGGAGATTTGGTGCTCTTGGGAGCACGGCAGACTGAGCCCAAGTGCACCACCATGCGGTTGAACCATTTGCTATAGTCAGGCGGACTATAGGCTGCCATTCCGATAATGCGTTCGTTGGGACATCCAATCTTAGCGCCCGGGTGCTCAATGGCGCTGGGCCGGTCGTACGAGGAGACTTGCATTTGCTCAAACGCGTACAGAGTCCACCACAGACGTTTTCGGAGTTCCCTAGCCAGTGGCGTCTGCATCGTGTTAACCTTGTCCTGGTGCAGCCCAATGGCAAACGCGATTCGTATCGCAGTCCCGGTAAGATTCCAGCAGGCGTCCCGATGGTTTGTGTTGTGGAGATGGATGGCTGCAAGCATAAGCGCCTGTACTGCTACGACGCTGGAGGTGAAGATGACAACGGGAAGGAGCGTCTGGACGCGTCGCCACCATATCCGCTCCTGCTCTTCGGGGAAAGTGACGTTGGCGACGCGGCGCGACAGCAGCAAGAGACAGCAAAAGCCGCACAGCCAGGCCGGGTCTGCCTTTGCGGGCGCGACAAGCCATCCCTCGTACGCCTCGCGGAATGAGGCTTCGTGGAGGACCGGAAAGTCCGGATTGATGTGGTCAAAGTAGGCTACGATGAGCGACTCGAGCGTGGGGCTTTCAGCTGGGGCCACGGCTCCGCCTGCACGCTGGTCGGCGGGCGAGCTGTGGTCGACATTCGACGTCGCCGAAGGTGTAGAGAGCGTATGCGGGTCGGTGTCGCCTTCGATGGGTTCTTGGTCTGCCGCGTTTCTGCCAAATAGAACAAATTCGCGAAAGGTGCCTTGTCCGCAGAGAGAGCGCAGCTTCAGATGGAAGGAAAAGGAGCTCGCCGGCCCAATGTACTGTGCCTGGCCCTGCTGATCGGGCAAAAGCGACAATGATTCTTCTCCTTCGGTCGAGCTGCCGCCGCTCTTCTCCTCGTCGTCGGCATCGCCAGACGCTGAATCCGGAAGCGGAATCCCCAGGGAATTTCCCAGCTGGCGCATCTTATCCAGACTTGACAGGTCTGCTTCGGGAAGCAAGCCCTTGACTAGCGACTCTAGCAGGGCAAGGCGGTTGCCCAGGCCCTCCACGCTGCCATATAGCCTCTTCTTGCGCGGTTGTGTTGTCTCGCACTGGATCTTGCGACTTAGGCAGTAGCGGCATGAATCTTGACCGGGCTCTTTTCTGCATTTTTGCTTGCGGGACTTGCACTTGTCGCAGCTCGTCTCGGTGCGCTTCCGTTTATCGAGGGGGACACGGCGCGATTGGGTCGAATTGGGTGTGGGCGTCGTCGAAGTCATCGAGGCCGGCAAGGGCATGGGCGTGCTCATCATCACGGCGGGCGTGGCGGGTCAGCGCGAAGGACGCAACGGCAGCGGCTCATAACTTCATCATGAGTAACGTCGAGGGGCATCGGGATGGGAGTGCAGCAAAATGTAGCGCAACACGACCACAACGGCCTCGAAGCACGAAAGCGTCGCGGCTGGCCCCGTTATTTGCATTGAGTCAAGCGTAGCTGGTCGGCGCGGGGGCTGGCCTCCCGACCCGCGAGTCAATCGTGTTTCCGAGCCCCGGATTCTGCGACTCATCACTATTTGAAAACCTCTATTACCTCAGTGCTTCTCCAGCAAGCATCCAAAGCCTTTGATCTGGTCCATGATGCCATGAGTCCTGTACGCATGCCACACAGTTGCCGTGTTGATGGCAATGACTGGCTTGCCTAACTCTAGCTCCATCTCCGCCGCCACCTTTGCGCAAAACAGGTTCGTTCCGGCTTGAACCAAGGCATCGACATCAGGGCCATCAACTTTTCGAAATGCTTCCTTTAGTGTATCTGCGGAGACGTCTGCAATTGACTTCGCTGTTGGGCATTTCAACCCGTGGACAGCCGCAACGTCGAAGCCTACCTCAGTCAGGTATGCTCGTACCTGCTCATCACCTACAGGCTGGTAAGGCGTGATGACCCCTATACGCTTGGCTCTCAATGTCTCCAGCGCTGCATTACATGCCTGAGCACCCGTGGTGATGTCCAAACCTCCAGAGAGATTCCCCATCATGGCTTCAAACTTGGCAGCTCCTTCTTTGCCTCCCCAGAATGTTTCGGAGCTCATGCCCATGACCATAAAATCGGGCGTGGCTGTCAGGACGCTAGCCACAGCATGCCGGATCTCTTTCCGCAGCTCGATGATGAATTGATTAAACGCTGCATTGCTGTCAAGCACAGCATCCTTGATGAGAATGCGTCCGCTGTGCCACGAAACTCCGGGTACCAGCATCTGTGAATACTCCGCTTCTACCGCGACGTTGGTTGAGGGGAGGATGACGGCAAAAGCGCCTCGCGGTGAGATGTGATAATTCGGCATCTACGCGCATCAGTCCATATTCTCCATAAACAGGGTGAGACGTACAGTTTCAGAGCTTCCACTTCGGCAAGTGATGAGTCGAATGGTTGATAACAAGTGACGCAGCAATAGTATTTCAAACGTCAAGCGCCTATCAGCAACCTGGCCACATCGTATCGCCTTGTAGAAAGCAATACTGTTGGTTTGGAAAGCGTTGTACAGACCTCCTTCCATTGCGCTCTCATATCAGAGATGTTTATGCTGTATCGGGTGCAATCTGCCGATAGCGTCCACATCCTCAGCAATGTGCTCTACTAACATGGAATCTATCATCATGGACACTAGCGAAACCGAAAACCGATGTTTTTCACTGTTACTCTGGTTATTGTCCAACCCTTTCTGCACATTGCATATAGATCTGAGTTGTCCTGTCGACAGGTTCCTATTCTGCGATCTAAGTAAGAATGGAAGTAATAGGCATTACCTTTCACCATCTCCATGCCATTCAAGCATAACTAGTCTTTGTCCCATAGTCTTCTACTTATTTTCGCCCTTCCCTCTTTGACGAGATAGGAAATTTCCCATTTAGGTAAGTCTTCAAATCCATCGATTGCAGATGCCAAATCCCGCCATATTCGTCAACAGCCGTGGGAAAGAGCTTCGGAAGGCTAGATCATTGCAGGTACGTCGATATAATGACTATGAGCCAATGTCCAACATGACACTGCAGACCTGGTGCTAATAATACCTATATGAGTTTTGAATTAAAGCTGTGGCAGACACCACAGGGCCGTTATTGATGGTGGCTTGTTTAGCTAAAGCAATCACGTTCGAGAACAGGACCCCATCGATCCCCTGAATATCACGCCACGTTGATCTAGCGTAATGTAGCTCTTATTTATGACAACAAAACCCGAGCCAAGCCCTCCCTGCAGCAATGAGCGGTCCGAAACTGCAGGAGACAGCCATGATCGCCTAAGACATTGCGAGCACGGAGGACAAGAGGCCCTCCCAGTAGATTTGATCTGTTGCTGAAGTACTCAACAGCTCAGCTCACACAAGTGAAATTTCTAGGACTGGTCTCTGTCGCTTTCTACGGCATATCGCGACGGACTATAACTAGGTGTCTGTCTGCCCAGCTGCACCATCTCGCATATCTATACAAGGAGCATCCTCAAACCATCACATCCCGTGAACATGATCTGATTCAACATCCTCGCCCAATCCCACATTGCTAGAATAAGCCATGTCAACCGGCTTTCCACGGCCCAAAACCATCTCGCCGACAGCTCGCCATTCATACGGTGGAAGACTTTGCTCGAAGAGGAAATAAGCTCCCCCGGCCAGCGGCGCGCACGGACAGCAATGCCCCTCCTACGCAAGACTTTCCAGTCCTCTGCTCTCCAATCTCTCCAACCCGTTATTTTCCCGCAGCGATTGGACTAGGCCGACCCCGCAAAGGGCACGCCGTCTCGACAGCCAATGGCCGTCGGAAAAAGTCCGATGGGAGCCGCACGTAACGTTTATCAGCGCCCTCCGTTATATATAATGAATTCGCATCAAGGAGGGCGAATTGGTCCTTTCATTGCCCTTTTCCCTTGCTATTCCTGTCAATTGATCTAGATCTTCTTGCATTTGAGCGATTAGGCCGGCATTGATTGGATTGAGTGACATGGCTTCCCCTTCATATCTCATTGTCGGCGCAGGTGTCTTCGGCGTCTCGACTGCTTACCACCTCATCCGCAAGTACCCCAACGCCTCTGTGACCATTGTCGACCGCGACGCCTACGATGCCGACAGCCGCGTAGCAGCGTCTTGGGACTGGAACAAAGTCGTGCGGGCGGACTACGACGACATCGTGTACTGCCAGCTTGCGCTCGAAGCCCAGGATATTTTCAAGTCGGATCCCCTATACCAGCCTTACTTCCATGAGACGGGTATTTATTGGATCTGCCGGTCGGATTATGCTTCCGAGGTGATTGAAAACTACAAGAAGCTTGGGCGCAAAGCCGAACTGTCCTCTGTGCCAGTCGCCGAGGCGCGGAAAATGTATGGTGGCATCTTCGAGGAGGCGGATTATACAGGTGTCAAAGATGTGCTAGTCAATAAGACGAGCGGTTGGGCAAATGCCGGGGACGTTCTCAGGGCAGTCACAAAGAAGTCGATCGAGCTAGGCGTCAAGTATGTGGTTGCGGACATTGACTCTCTACAATTCGATGCTAGCGGAGGGTGCATCGGTATCAAGACGAAGAAGGGTAATGGCTTGACCGCGTCGCATGTTGTTCTCTGCACAGGAGCTTTCACCGCGAAGCTGCTAGAACAGGCTGCCAAGGTTAGCGGCAAGCCTAATATTAGTGCTGGAGACAGGATCGTCGCAGGCGGCATCACAACGGGGATGGTCACTCTTGATGAGGAGTCGTATAAGACGTACGCGAACATGCCCGTGGGTGTTCAAGGATACACAGCATCAACAGGTAAGCCCTATCCAATGGAAACCCGCAAACAGCAGCTAACAAATCTACAGGGCCATTCATCGGCAGTCTCCCTCCTACTCGTGACCGCGAACTGAAATGGTGGGGCCAGAAGATCTTCAAGAACACCCACGAAGTCCTTCCAGGCAAACGTCTTTCAGCACCGCCCGCAGAACCTGATTACGCCCAATGGAAAGTGTCCAATCCGCTCAAGCAGGACATCAGCTACGCAAACCACGTCTTCTACGGCAAAAACGGTGCCAGTTGGAAGTACGAGAAGCACCGAATTTGCTGGTACGTTAACCTTCCTTTCTCTTCTTTTCAACTCCATTTGTCCCATCGACCATCAGATTAGCGTAGCTAACGAGTTTACTACAGGGACGCATTTACCACATCCAACGACTTCATCATCTCCCCACACACCGGCGCCAAAGGCCTCTACGTCGCGACCTGTGGCTCCTTCCACGGCTTCAAGTTCTTGCCTGTGCTTGGCAAGTACATCACGCAGATGCTGGATGGAGAACTCGCGCCCGAGCTCAAGGAGAAGTGGGCTTGGGATCGCGAGAGGCCTGATCCCGCACTGAACCCGGACTGGCCAAGATGGGAGATGAAGGATTTGTTGGATGTGCAGGCGAAGCTGTAGAGGAAATGCCATCGAAGACGAAAGGAAGCTTGTCATAGATGTCGTTAAATGCATATGGCGCCTGGCGTGAACACGGGTACTTGATTGGTTGTATATAGATGGTTGGAGTAAATAACTCTTGCTACTACCCTAGTATTTGGGAGTCAGATGATACTTGAATCCAAGCGTCTATCTTCCCCTCGCTCGTCTAATAATTCTAAATGCTATCTTATCTAATTGTCTTCTCACGAAAACGCCAACACCCTGCGATAGATCCGCCCAAATCTCTCCCTCATTACGACATCTCCAATACCCATCTCATCTTCAACTCCTCTACCACACCCTACCCCCCTATCCCCGAAACCCTAACATACAAACTCTTAACCTCCAAATAATGCTCCATACTCTCCAGCAGACTCTCCCTCCCCACTCCACTCCCCTTCCACCCGCCAAACGGCAAATCCCAGCAACCCGTCGGACTAGTACAATTCACGCCGACCATGCCGCTCTCCAGCTTCTTGCCGACGCGCACCGCTCGCTCGAGGTCCTTTGTGTAAAGCGCAGCGTAGAGACCAAACTCGGTGTCGTTGGCGAGGCGGATGGCTTCAGCTTCTGTGGCAAAGGTGTTTATCACCACGACGGGGCCGAAGATTTCTTCTTTGGCCAGGGCGGAGGTTTCGGGAACGGAGGTGAAGATGACGGGGTTGACGAGGAGGGAATTGGTGCTGGGGTCTTGAGTGGAGGGTGAGGGCGAGACCTCGATTGTGCGGCCTGCTTGTTCTTTGCCGAGTTTGATGTAGCGCTGTACTGTGTCGTACTGTGTTTTATCTGCCTGGGGTCCGTGGTTCAGAGTGGGATCGGTCGGATCACCCAGTCTCCTACTTCTTGCATGTGTCGTAAATGCCTCTATAAACTTCTCTTTGACGCTTTCATGAACGTAAATCCTACTGTTCGCCATGCATGTCTGTCCTGAGTTCCAATTAATGCTATGTTCGGTCTCTTTGGCCGCTTGTTCTACATCTGCGTCCTCGAAGATGAGAGCGGGAGATTTCCCGCCGAGTTCGAAGACGATTTTTTTGAGGTTGGACTTTGCAGAGGCGATTTGGATGGAGCGACCTGTGCGGGTTGAGCCGGTGAAGGAGAGCGCGCGGACTTGCATGTGTTCGGCGAGAGCCGCGCCGGAGATGTTGCCGTGGCCGGAGAGGACATTTATCACGCCTGGGGGGAATCCGCATTTTTCTATCCACTGGGAGATTTTCCATGACTATTCGCTAAAGATAAGTACGTGGTGTGGATTAGGAGTGCTGTTACAGACTCACTGTCAGAGGGGCCTTCTCACTACTCTTCACAACGACACAATTCCCCGCTGCAACTGCTGGAGCAACCTTTTTTGAGAAAAACACCAACGGTGCATTCCATGGTATGATAATCGCCACTACACCAAATGGCTGCCTCAGGCTCATGTTTAGGAACCCCGGCGTGTTTAAGCTCGTATGTCCCTGCGGATACGCCGCCTCGGCAAAGTAATTGAAATGCGTTGCGGCATACTGGGAGTCGAAAAATGTGCTGACGGGACGGCCCATGGAGATAGCGTCGAGGTTTGCTAGTTCATCCTTTTCGGAGAGGACAAGGTCCCCTAGTTTTTTAAGGGACTTGCCGCGTTCTTGCGGGGAGAGGGCGCTCCATGCAGGGAAAGCCGCTTGGGCAGCGGAGACGGCTGTGTTTACATCGTCCAGAGTAGCTTCAGCGACTGTATGGCGTGTTATCAGAGGACTAGGATCAAGCATATATGACATGCATATGTACCTTTGGCAACGCACTCCCCTGTGTGTGGAGAAAAGAGGTCGAAAGTGCCCCCGTCCGATGCTGGAACTAGCTCATTGTTGATGAGCAATTGCGTCTTAAGTGGATCCGTCATTTGCGCCTTCAATGCAGAATATGACTATTCCGATGGCTTGGAATACGACGTAGGTTGTTGAGGCCATGATATCACGAAGCTTAACCGAGTTCACCCCTAGCTCCGAGACTCGTGGAGAGATGGAGGGGTAGCTAGCGAGCTATAGTGGGGTAGCTCAACAATCGGCTACCAGCACCGAAGAGATCGGTTGAATGCAGCCGTTAATCCACGTTGCTGGATTTATTTCGGATGCTAGCTTCCTACTTGTGTATGTAGCATGCAAGGTTCCACATAATTGACGTGGATTGAGGGGTGTTCGAAAGATGATGGCAGTTTAGCCTCACTGCGTATCATCGAGACCCATTCATCTGAATTCAACTAAAGTCTGCGTGGAAGTGCCTTAAGTCATCGCATTATTATTGCTCCCTGGGACTGATGTAAGGCGTAGATCACGGGAGAAGCAGCGAGGATGCTATAGCTTTATCCCTTAAGTGAAGAATATCATGTACGTCCGATGGGATACAAAAAAGGAAAGGGCAGCGGAAAGATCAATTAGCTTGTATAGTGCGAAGAAAAGGTTGATCATTGAAGGGGACCCTGTTAGTGACTTTCTAAAGCAGTACATCAGTTTGCAATGCTGAAGCAGTGGTAAGACTGACACAAGATGATCATATACGAGGCTGCACTTCTCTTCGCCTATACTCCTGAGCTAAGACATCCGCACAAATTTCGCCCAACACATACGCGGGGTTTTGAGTATAAGTGTCTGGCTCAGATGGAAAAAGTTCATAGCCAGATTTCTCAGCTGCTCTACCCCAAAGACCCGAAACTCACTAGCTACCACCCTTCTTTAATACTGTTACCCATCGCTGTTGTACAAATCATATTCGATATACTCACTCTCTTCTCAACATGCTCCCGGGCATTCTCATCGTAATTGTTTTTGGAACTTAGAGCGCGGAAAGTATGAGACGCATCAATTGGAGTGTTTCGGATGCGTATGACTTCCCGGAGACCTTCTATAATAACGCGCTTGTTAAAGGGAAGAGTAACAAATTAAGGATCAACGACGGGTAGGCCAAAAGGATTGCGTGAGCGTAGAGTTACGATGTTACTGGATTGGGCGTTCATGAGCACACAGTAGGTGCCGAAGGATGTTTGGGATGGAGAGTGGTCGCTCTCAAGGAACTTCGGTGGGCATTGCTGGGTACAGATAAGCTCCATGTAGAGTGGGGGACAAGATTAAGTATTAGCGTAAAGTATCTGAATCGGTTTCAGTACGCAGCTCACTTTCTTAGCCGCTGTATCACCTGGTTCTCTCCCAAATCCCAATGATGCTAGGCTTAAGCCCGAAGAATACACAGTGGTTTAGGGGAGCTGCCTGCTGTCAAAGAAGAGCGAGGCTTCTGCGCTTGATAGTCCACTGATTATACCATCAAAATCGTAGTCATCGAGCCTCTTCGGTAGATGCACTGATTTTGGTGCATGCTTTGACGATAGGTTAGTTAGAGCTACAGCCAATATGGCTACGACATCGGAGTAATCCAATTTGCCATCTTTAAGCCTTTTCTTAAAAAAAAAACATGTTTCCGCAAAACCTGCGTAAGTACAATTCAAAATTTCCTGGGTTTGATGTAATGTAGCAAACGTGTCCTGGGCTTCGGAATCGGCCCTTGTGAATAATGTTCAGCAACGAATTTGGCAGCTCGGTATCAGGCTAAGTTCAACCTAGAGAAAAATTAAGCCGTGCAAGCTAACGCCCGGTAAGCACCCAATCGATCTTTAGTGCTTGTCTATTGGTACAGACCACCGGCAGAGTTGGACAGGGTTTATTCTTCGTGTTTTACATGGCTCAGGGTCCGCGCCACAATACGGCCAAGCAATCAATGCGGCCTGTATAGTGGGCGATTCCAACCTATCAGCGGTACTTGTATATATTATCGGCGCTTTGGACAATACGCCCGGAAATGTGGTGTCATATTCTCATCGCGACTCAGGATTCCTCGTTCACGTTTCCGAAATCTCTCCCACCTTGAACAGCTTCGGGCTTGGGTGCACGACGCCTAGACTGCATCCAGCTTCTAAAGAGCCATACTCTTCATTTGATCCCTCGAATGAATACACGTAATACGCAACAAGACTTTTAGGAAACCGCTGCATGGTCCGTTCTTAACCCATTGTTTCACGTCCATGAAGATTGAGATGCCCGCCGTGCATCGTCGTAACACATTTCAGTCGCTCACGGCATGGAGTCCTTTCCACAACATGGGATATGCACCTCTTGGCAAGCAATATTCTCCCCGCGTCGCAGCTAGTCTTAAGCTTTCCGCCATAATAGCTGTAGTCACCCTCTTCGTCTTCTTTCTCCCTTCCTCGTCCCCCTCGAAATACGATCCGTACCACCACCGCCAAACTCCAATTCCCGCAAAAGTCCATTATGTATATATCAAACAAAAATCAGACTCCACCATCCACTTTCCCTTCGCCTACTTTCTCACCGTCTACGCATCCGTTATGTACATCAAACCGAGCAAGATATATATTCACAGCGACTACACCGCCGCAGAGGTTGCAGAAGCTGGGGTCAAGGGCAGTACATGGACACGCAAGCTGATAAATATGTTTCCGGGAATTGTGGAATGGAACCACATCCGTGTCCCCGAATTCGCTGGTCCAAACGAAAGCACCCACATCGACGCTATCCAGCACAAATCTGATTTCATCCGCTGGGAACAGATTGTTGAAGAAGGCGGCATATACTTAGATTGGGACGTTGTCCCACTGAGGCCCCTCACTCCTCTCATGAATGCTGGATTCTCTTTCATAGCGGGACGACAGTACGGCGGCAAAGATGAGGGTGGCAAGATCAACGGAACGATCAATAATGGGGCATTTATGACAAGCCCTAGGAGCACAATGGCGCGAATTATGCTAAGG
The DNA here is from genome assembly GCA_030378425.1 of Periconia sp. TS-2. Classification (NCBI taxonomy): domain Eukaryota; kingdom Fungi; phylum Ascomycota; class Dothideomycetes; order Pleosporales; family Periconiaceae; genus Periconia; species Periconia sp. TS-2. The sequence goes on from JASNQO010000004.1 coordinate 494,680, forward strand.
GAGCAAACTGCAGGTTTCACGGGCGCATGGGAGTACAATCTTCAATTCTTGACTGCAGTCGCGGAGCGGCTTGTCGCTATTCCTGGGGAAGTCCTTATCCTAGATCGACACGCCTTCGCCCCAACACACTGGTTTCCTGAGTCTACGGAGCTACTCTTCAGACCTTTCGAGGGGCCGCCATCGCCTGAGCCTTACCAGGTCAATGGTAGCGATCCGCTTGATCTTTACGATCTTATGGTACAGAATCGACGGAATAGGAGGGAATGGGAGATGGATCTGTCGGCTACTTATTTGTTACACGCATTTCAGATGGGCGCCTACCTACAATTTATTAGTCCGAAAGGTGTGTTAGATAGGCAAAACAACTACGGGATTGCAGTCTGGCCAACCGTGAGACGAATGGTTGAGGATGGAGCGATTACAGGAGAGGAGGATGAGTGGTAGTAAGGAGGATCTTTAGATTTCTGCATTTATAGGCGTTTTCAAAGAGAATTCAAAGTCGAGTTTCTTATGCGAACGAGCATCTGGTGTTTTCTAGGTGAAAGACAAAAAAATTTGTGGATTTATCTAAAGTTCACTCTTGATATTTCGGTTGCGATCCGAGTAGTACTCAATTTTAATCTAAGACATTAAAGAACATAATTCCTTAACTTACCGTGTTCCTCCGATAATAACCGTGTAGCAATTTGACCGACTCCATTTCCAAGACCCCTATGAATCAAATATGGCTCCATATGCAGGAATACCCCTAGATTCCATCGCATACACAATTCCTGTTGTGAACTTCTTGTTACTTATCACACACACCGCCTCCGCATTTGACTCCTTCCATAGCCGATATGCTAAGAGTGACATGTTTGGCTTTCCTTGTGTCCTCGTATTATGAATTATAGCTTTAGGATCTGTATCTAGTACGCTATCAATGATCTCTTTGCCGAATGTCTTCTCTGGGTTCGGCGCCGTCCAAAGGATACGGCATGGAACCTTCTTAGCAAGGATGATAGCGAGACAAGGACCGATACCAGAGCCTGTTGCAACGAGAACAACGGATTTGAAGAGTGTGGTTATTCGTAGCACGCCACAGGCGGGGATACCTCGAATCCAGATATGTGTAGGTGCTCGTTCAATGGTACGCTTGGTGAAGTCTCCTGCGTTACTGACAACGAGGGAGAACCCTTTACCATTTGGATTTGTGATAGTAGCGAAGCCGTGCCAATCTATGAGAGGGCGTTCAGCAAGGCGTACCGATGAACCTACGATAGGTGTGGTGTGGTCGAACCATAGCCGAATAGCATGTGTCGATAAAACTTCTGAACGAACAGGTACTTTGCGCAGGAAGAGCCAGGGAAATATAATTGCCATGGTGGCCACTGTAAGGAGCCATATGGGGGCCGAATGGAGGTAGGCCTGTGATGTGGGAACACCGTAGGCTAATTCACGAGCGGAAAGAAGCGTTTGAGCCCAAAGGAGAATCAAAGCTGTCCAGCCGCCAAAACGGTGAGTGAGTTCCCAAGCATTGTGATGATTGATGCGGAAAGTAGGATGTGAGGTTGCCGCAATGGTGGTGAGAATAGGCCAGATGAGATAAGTCAACGTGGTTGATGCTACGCTGAGGCATCGAATTGCGGGCGGTTTGGTAAACTCCAAGCTGGCACCGATGGTGAATATCGAGAACCACATGACGGCAGCTATTGCACAGCCGCTATGAATACCGCCAATGTGAAAGATACGTGCGCAATGCCGCCTGATGGCGAGGGGAAAGCTTGTCGGAACCGAGCAGAAGGTCGTAAACAGGATGTTTATGACGGGTTCGGAACGCATCAAAATAGCCACACACAGATTCGCTGCGGTGGCAGTTCCTATATCTGCAAGCATGTAACGGTCAAGCTTAATCCTCCTATACAATATGAAGCACGCAGCTGCGATGTTTGTAAGGAAGATAACTGAGAAGAAGCGGCGATATAGATTGAAGGCGCGATGTCGAAGCCACCTTTGACCATGGAAGCCATTCTTTTCCGGTAACGTCTCAGGTTTCTCAGCGATACTTGCGGTCGATATGTTGAAGTCGGAGAGGTTGGATGAGACAGGGGCGGAGCTAGTAGACTGTTCTCCCCTTTCGGGGTCACGTAATAGATCATTGGAAATCGGAGCAGGGAAGTACATGTCTTTGTCGGATAACACTGAGGTTCGCTCAGCCCGTGCTGGAGGTTTGGAAGCGTGAATGACCATGTTCAAAAGTTGCGATTTGTCGACTTTGCCGTTGGGTGTAAGCGGTATCTCAGGAACGTATACCCATTTTTCAGGAACCGAGTAATACGGCAAATGCTGCCGCATAAATGCATCGAGATCTTGCTCATCTATAAACGTCATCGCGGCGTAAAATCCGTGTAAAGTGCTATCGATCAGCACAGCGCGAGCCCTCGTGATTCCAGGGAAATCCTACGTGGTTTAGAAAGACCATGTGCATTACACTAAGGTGGCTTACCTCTATGACTGCAGTGACACCATCGAGTTCGACGCGGAATCCCTATGCTAGTTAGCCAAGGATTATCTTGCTTCGAGAAACATACCTTAATCTTCACTTGGTCGTCAACTCGCCCAAACGTATCGAGCGAACCGGCAGGTTGCCATCTAACAATATCACCGGTGTTGAACATCATCGAGCTGTTGCAGCGTAAGCCTTTAAGCAAAAACAGAGAAAGTTATTGAGGCGGAGCTTACCCATTGTTAAGGAACTTGTCGGGTTTGTATCGTGACGCAGTGAGTTTAGGCAGGTTAATGTAACCTCGCGTGACACCCGCTCCCCCAACCCACATTGACCCTTTAGATCCCATAGGAACAGGGTTCTCATCTTCGTCCAAGATGTAGACAGTTGTATTTGGCAGCGGTTTTCCAATGGTCAATTGTTTTCCAGGAGTGTGATGGTGAGCCGAATTGAGGATGGTGATTTCGGTGGGCCCGCAAATATTGTAGTAGAGAGTGTTGTCTGCCCACTCATCGGCAAGGCTACAGCTAATTAGCCTACATGTGATGGGAATTGTGTTATATGGCTGTCTTACAACTGTGGGCAGGGTTCACCCCCCGTTACCACGGTCTTTATGTTAGGGTATAGGTTGCGTCTGTGCCTTGCAAGGATGGAAGGGGTAGAAATGAAGACGTCGACCTGAGACTGATTAGAAATGCCTACGAATATTGCTTACATACGCAGAACTCACTTCCTTCAAAGTCTCTTCCCAAGATGATCCTCTAAGATGTAAAGTCCCTCCGTTCATCAGACATGCAAGAACTTCCCATGCACCTGAATATGTGAGCACAATATACGACGGGAAACTTATATGTACATACCCATATCAAATGCAATGTTCAAAACTTGAGCAACCTTTGTTCCTATCGTGATTCCAAGTCGTCCAGGTTGAAGGAGCAGCGCATTTGTAACATTGCCATGAGAGACGTCAACACCTTTCGGTTTACCTGTACTACCTGTCGAATATATTAGCATTTTGTTGGCGCAGATCAGTTCAAGAATTACCTGAGGTGTAGATAGCGTATACGCCATCTGTTGCTGATACGGGGATTTGCGGTCTTTCCTTGCTACTAAACGCAACCACATCCGTAGTCAAGGGGATTATGACGACTCCTTTCTCTGCAAGGTTTTGCACTCTCTTTTCGAACTTTGGCAGGCACATAATATATCGGGAACCTGTATCCTTCATTACGTGCTCAAGCGCCTGTTCTGAAGATACACCACCATCCACTGGTACGTACTGGCATCCAGCTTTCAAGATAGCGAGAATGCCTTCTAACATTTCAATTGAACGGTGGGTAATAATGCATACTCGCTGTCTCGGCGTCAGGCCAAGCTCAATGAGATAATTTGCCAATCGATTCGCAGCAGTGTCGAGTTCACGATAAGTGATAGACTTCCCCCCATGTCTTGCTGCTATCGCGGACGAATGTGCATCAACGATGCTTTCAAATGCGCCATGAACTGTTTCATGAGGGATTGACACGGATGGACCGCGTCCAAATCGAGAGACAAGTATTTGATCTTGAGGAGGCAATCGGGACAACTCATTGAAAAGGCCTGGTGAATCCATTGCATTCGTATCGACTTAAGACATATACGCAACGCACACAGGTGAACAAGATCTGGATCTCCATGATGGTCAGTCTCGTCCGAGTTTATGTACTTCTCGAAGTTGTCGAGGTTTGGGCTTGGCCGGAGCGTCAATAACTACAAGGTGGCTTGAGCTTTAGGCTTGAGCACATGCAAACAAGGTTCATGAAAAGCAAAGTAGCCTCGTGCATTGAGGTGTATCCGTATTTTAGATCACTGACCTAATATGTTTCCTGGGAAGTGGGCCAAAATTATATTAAATCCTGATAAAGGTCTATACTATATGGCCAGGAAGCCTTGAAGAGACCTTCTCAATTCTAGCTGACAGAAAGCTTTGAAATTGCAGAAGGTACGAGGATTCAGCAACATGATTGGATCCTTGGTAGTATGTTGACGCTATGAGGGAAGGTCGCTGGCAGAGTGGAGCTAACCGGGGCTTGGTGTTTATCTTAGGCAATACACGGCCGACTTCCGCTTGCGGAAGGCCGCTGAAGCCCTGAAGATCAGCCTCCCGCGCACGAAAAAGGAAAAAACGGATGAGGGCATAAAAAAAGGTACCTGCGCATGATTTTGGTGTCAAGACTGTGATGGATTCTAGAGATGTTCGCGGAGAAATAGTCGCCGACCATTACAAAGAGCGGAAGAAATCTGCACGAAAGGATCACGATGCCAAGTTGGCACTAGTACTGTGTACGAAAAGTGCAGCTTGTGCTTTTTACCGAGCAAGCTATGAAGCGACAGAGCTCGAGCGTTGATACTGGTGTCCCATGCCTCCCGCAATCCTAGCTTAGGTTAGAGCAATGCCGGGTCAAGGCGCAGGGAGACATGTGTATAAGAGGAAGGAAGCTCAACAGTGAGCTACCAGCTTCCATAGACAGTCATTATCACCTCTTTGATCGGAAGCACGCAATTATGAAGTCGGGTGCTGCCGCGCCGATGACCATTGTCCTGTCGATCAGGGAAACGGGTGTGGGGGTCCTGGAGCTGAACCGCCCGCTTAAACGAAACGCACTGTCGCAGGATCTAATCAACGAATTGACAGGGGGACTACGCCAGCTCGATCAAGATCGCGCAGTGAGAGTTATCATTCTTACTAGCATAGAGCACTCCCCATTCTGCGGTAGGTCACAAGCTCACAACGTTGACCTGAATGGCTATACTGAGTTACGAAACGCAGCGGGAGCAGACTTGAATGAGCTTGCAGCCATTTCCACAGCTGAGGCGTATCGAATTGGTTGGCTGAAGGATCTTGAGGATGGATTCTCCGCCGTTCGAAAGCCAGTCATCGCAGCAGTGCGAGGGTTCGCGGTGCGTACTCTTCCTGTTCGGCTAGGATGACGGAGCTCTTGCGTTGTCCATACAAGAACGGGAAGTTGTCTTTCAGTGATTTACTTGGAACTAACCTATTCGAATAGTTCGGCGGTGGCTTCGAGATTGCGCTCATGGTGTGTAGTGACCTACACTCGCGGGACAGAAAGAAGTAACTGACGCCCGATGCTCCTAGTGCGACATGATATTGGCCTCTGCAGACTGCCGATTTGGGTTCCCCGAGATCAAGTTGGGTACTATTCCCGGAGCGGGAGGGACGCAAAGACTGGCAAAAGCAATAGGGAAACAAAAAGTGTGTAGCACGACTTCTGTATTGTGGAGCCGATTTTCCGAGTTGACCTTTCTAAACAGGCTATGGAGCTCGTATTAACCGGCTTGCCAACAACAGCGGTCGAAATGGAACGATACGGGATAGTCAACAGAGTTGTTGAGGCACCACAAGACGTTATGCACGAAGCATCCAAGGTTGCAGAAGTGATTGCAACATTCTCTGCGCCCGCGATCGGTTTGGCGAAGCAGGCGGTGAAAGCCGGTAAGTGATCCATCCTCGATTTCAGATCTGGGGAATTAAGGAGCTGATACGAAGAAGCTGAAGCGACAACTTTGAATGCAGGGTTGGAAATTGAGCGGTCGCTATATTACAGCAGCTTCTCGCTTGCGGATTGCCAGGAGGGGATTGCAGCTTTCTTGCAGAAGCGACCGTCGAACTTCCAGCATCGATGATATTGGAGATAGCTGATCATGGCGTGATGCTGGTCATGTTTAGTCCATAGTCGAATTGTGGACAGATTTATCAATATTTCGGGCCTTTTTGGTTGTCAGCGTCTGTGGCAGTGTTTTATGTCAAAGCAATGCGAGCATGTGATGTCACCCTGTTGGCGGATAAACTCGGCCTAACGGTCCTTCAAGCACGGCCAAGAAGCCGTATGAGGACCGGAGTCAATGCGCTCCGCACACATGGTCGTGGAGAACAAATTTTCTCTCCGAGCACGCAAGCGAGAAGCTTGGAGCAAGCCATCGTGGTGAAATTGCGGGGAAGAAGTTGGGAGCGAAGCGATTGCTAATCTAGAGTTGCAGGGCGCGGTTGCTTTTATGAATACCCGCCGGGAATCGAGGCCCAAACTGTTTGTCATCGTTGGTTGTGTGGCAGTAATAATGTCAGATGCATCTTCTTGAATCAGAAAGAATTTTAGGGTGAGAAGAATGGAGAGGTCTAGTAAGGATTTTGTTACCACATGTGCAAGGCCATAGCTACTAGCGGTGCTATGCAATGATGGCAGCAAGTGAAATCGCATCGGTCGAAACCTGCTTTCTCAAGATTATCCAATCGAAAATCTGAACAGTTACTTTTAATTATCCCTTACCTTGAGTACTGAAAGGTGCTATGATTTATCTCTTTGCGTTGCGTATTTGATTGAAGTAGCAGATCTTAAATTCTCGAGTGAAGTCTGTCTACCGATACTTACCTCATTAACATGCTAAATAGATTATGAGGAACTGAGAGAACCTCTGTTTTCTCATGATCAATAATTTTAGCAAAGTTCTCCTTGGAATTTGTCTCAAGGTGAACTTTGCATATCGAATTCGCTACTAAATGACACGGTTCAACGATGCTAAGACTCGCTGGTTGTGCTGCTAGTGTCCTGATATTCAGTTTCCAATTATCACAACAACGACGATATCAATTTGGTTTCTGGCTTTGCAGTAAAAGCTCAAAAGAGGATTCAGCAAATTGCATTTCTGGAATATCAGTCAGCCTATCCTCTTGTCATTGGATGTCACGCAACTATGGCTTCTTGACATACTTTCCAAGATACGTACCCAGACTTCGGGTGTACGCGATGAGCATGGCCTCACGGTACCGCACGATGCTCAGGATGTTGAGGATATTTATTCGGAACTCTTACAGGAGACTCTAGGAGAATCAATGTTGATATGGTGCAGAGTATATATGCGTAATAGTTTTAAGGTTGAAGTGGGGTACTCTCGGGGTCTCTCTCGGCATTTGCTTCTCCCACGATAAGAGCTCTCCTTAGCCTCTTCAAGCCGTCTATTATTTGCAAATGACATCTGACATGCTTCAGATGCAATCTCACCATTTCGACATGAATTTCCCATGTCTAATGTTAGAATGAGCTTGACGCGCAAATTCAAATACTATTCCATACTTCTTCATCTCAATACCTACTACTTATGCCCCGCCCTAAGATCCCGGCAATTCAATGACCATACATGGCTAGAGGATGATCTTGAGATAACGCGAGCCTTATTTGCGGGTTTTTACCAGGTTTGAATATATTGAGTTGCATTTGCGGAGAGTGAGCCGAGATGCCCATACGTCACGAATCTGGGACGATCGCTTTTAATAACCCGAAGAATTCCTGGAGTTTTACACATCGCGATCAGACTTTCCTCACTTTCATATCGACTTTCGCAACCCGGTTCCGGGTGTCTCAAGGGATCAGCGAGAAATTGACTCTGAATGTTTAGATATAATGCGTGGTCTAAAAGTTCTCTTTCTATTGGCGACAGTACATGGTATGCACCTGGCCAACATTCTTGCGTAATAAAACTCATGTAATCAGGTCAACATTTAGGAATTCCAACAACTGACTTTGCTCTTCAAGATGGACACTTAGGCTTGACGGAGCTCAACACCATCATCATCGATGATAAGTACGCTGAGGTAGTCGATAATACGGGCGAGACTCTTATACCGCCAACACTACAGCGATTCGCTAGAATATTCGCCAACGACCTGAAAAGTCTAGATTACAACCTAACCCATGAGCGCGGTACAGTCTTGCGCGACCACTCGATCTTTATCACGCTCGGAAATTCAAGCAATTATCGTGATGCAGCCGGACGACCAACGTCAGAGGGATACACGCTCTCTGTCTCAAATTCTGGAATAAAGATTACTGGCGCAAGCCCGTTAGGGGCTTGGTGGGGTACTCGAACAGTACTCCAGCAAGCAATCCTCAACAAAGGCTTCATTTCCCACGGTACCGTCACCGATGCGCCAGGATGGAGAACTCGAGGTATGATGCTGGATGCTGCACGGCATTACTATCCACCGGACTTCCTCGTAGAGATGTGTGCGTACATGTCCTTTTTCAAGCAGAATACTCTCCACCTCCATCTAAGCGACAACCTGTTCGTGAACAACAGGATATACAACAAGGAACGATCTCTTGAACTTTACGCTCGCTTCCGGCTGTGGTCAGATGAAAAAGCGGTAGCAGGTTTGAACAAGTATCAAAATGAATCGTATACAAGGGATCAGTTCGAACATATCCAGGCCTCATGTGCCGACCGTGGTGTAACAATCCTTCCAGAAATTGAAGCGCCTGGCCACGCTTTGGTATTTTTCCAGTGGAAGCCCGAACTAGCCTTGAAATCTGACCCTAGTCTGCTGAACATTTCTTATCCAGATACCATCCCGACAATGAAAACAGTATGGAGCACCTTTCTTCCGTGGTTTCATTCTAGAACAGTCTCCATTGGTGCGGACGAGTATTCGGGCCCCATCGACGACTATAATTACTTTGTAAATGCTATGGCCGATCACATATATACCGAATCAAATAAATCCACAAGAATCTGGGGCACATTCCCACCAGTCTATAAGCCTGATTATACCAACATTTACCAAAACGTATCAATTCAACATTGGGAGTTTTTCGAGGACAATCCTTTACGAGACTACATTCAGAATAATTACTCAGTGTTGAATTCGGACGATACATATTACGTCGTAAACAAATACTCAGGCAGCTATCCTCAGGAAGTCAATATCTCCGCGACTTTCTACGGTAATCCCAATACCGGCGGTGGCTTGTGGTACCCCTATGTATTCAGTACCCGCGAGGAGACAGATAATCCATCACGAAACGAGCCGCTTGTTCTCGGATCAGTGGCGCCTCTTTGGAACGATTATGGCGCAAACACGAGCGTCTACTCGGAGGCTTATTACGCATGGCAAAAAGGTATCCCTGCCCTAGCGGACAAGCAGTGGGGTGGTAACTTGACTGCCTCTGAATTCAACAAGATTCTCGAACCCCTTCTACCGTTCATACCTGGGCAGAACCTGGAGCGTCGAATTCCATCGAAGACATCTACAATACTACACTACTCACTCAGTAGCAACTCTTCTTCTAAGGGAACCATTCCCGATGATTCTGGAAATGGATACGATGGCTCGAGCGATTGCTCTCGGGATGAAAAGGGCGCTATCATTATAAAGTCGTGTTCAATCCGCACACCTCTTTCTTCGAAAGGAAGAAATTACACGCTTACAACTTCAATACTCGTTTCATCGATCGATGACAAAGCCAATGCTACACTTATATCAGGTCGGGACTCCACACTCATGCTAACTCCAAAACTCACATTCTACGCTGGAGGCAATTATTTCCGTTTGAATACGTCTTTGCCACTTAACAAACGCTTGGACCTTACTATCATTGGACGCGGTAGTCGCACATTTGCCAAAATTGATGGCGGCAACGAAGAAGAATTTCAGACGAAGATGGGTATTAATGGCGAGCGGTTTCAGTGGGGTCGCATGGCATTTGAGGCACCTCTACAGCAGATTGGAGGTGAAGATTCGGGATGGAGCGGCAAAGTGTTCGACTTTAAGCTACTGGGGGTAGCGTGATAATTCATTCTGGCTTAGATGATGGTTGCGCGCGTGGACGAATATAGAAGCCGTTTCGATGCCACAACCCCCAGGCAAATGATCGAGAAGACTTTTTTTTTCGAATTGAAAACTTTTGATTCATTGCAAACGTAATACACCTTGGGGATCAACTGCGTTGTGGCTTCCTAATAGACCTTTATTGGAAGTGGAGGTAGAGATATGCAATTATGGAGATTTATGCAGCGATAGGGCTAGAAGACTGGTTTGCGACCTCAATATATATCGTGAAACTTCCGTATTGAGATATAACTCTTTTGTGGTCCACCTTGTACAATACATAGTTAGCCAAGAGTGTAAATCGTGATGTAACGAAGTGCCATTTTGATCTAGCTTGCATACGGCACGTAAAAACAGCGAAATTCACGTGATAAATGCTTTTTTCTCGGGTAGAACCATTTGCATTCAGCTAATTAGTCTTCAATTGAGTTCTTTGTAAGAAAAGCACCCCAAAATGCTCACGTGACGCGCCAACCTAGGTCCATGATGTAATCGAAAAACAATATGACTAGCACATATGTACATATAAAACGTCCGAATCATGTTCTCATTGCTATCTATCTAAAACAACGATCCCTGTTTCTAGAGCTATATCTCCTATTATTTCAACATAAGAGTCATATAATCTAACAAAATGGTAAAAGACAACGAAACCGTCATTGAGTATGTTCTTAGATTTTCATCATGCTCGAGATGACTGACAACTTTTGGACAGAGAGTTCAATGAGATTGTCAATATGGATGCGTCGGAGCTCAAAGAGTGGCTTGGCAACGAGGAATCCGCTGGATCTGGATGGTAACTTCGCCTCCACCTCCTCATAATTTCAATTCCACTAATACAATACAGGTCCAAAGGCGACGGCAGTGGCGAAACAGTTGGTCACGAGTCTGGTCGCAAGATTATCAAGATTCTCGAAAAGAACCCGAAGAAAGATCCATCCATGTATGATGAAGAGGATATTGAGCACATGAGGCGTGTGGTCGCGTATTGTAAGAGGCACCTTGCGCAGGAGGAGAAGGCCAAACAAGACACGAACAGTAAGAGTTATAAGAGCTTGAAGAATTGGGGGCATGATGCGCAGAAAAGTTAGATGATCTGACCGCAGATCATGTTCTCGACTTATACTTTAAATGAAATCCCAACTAGTCCTGCGACACAATTTACCTATTCGGACTGTTCGCAAAGTTTGTTTCTTGTTGCTTGTTTCCTGCACTTCTTATACTTCACATGGCAGACTCTTAAGACGTTCTAGCTATGCGATTAGCTCACAAGCCACTACCATGTCTCTTGGCCTTTATACCTTCTTAGAGCTTCGACTCTTTTAAAGCAGGCGTCAGCCTCTTATCACCCGGCAAAATGCCGTCCTTGCCTCCGCTTGACTCAACTCTGCTACCATAGATCAAGTGATCATAACCTGCCATGACCTTAATATTGCCATCCATAAAGTTCGCCCCGTCAGCTTTCTTATGATTAGCCCAACAGATTCATCAATTACAGATAGCGCGAGAAGGAAATATGTCACCTACCAATGAGTTTCTCCGTAAACGCAGGCGAAGCCTGAAAGTTGACCCAGTCTTCAATGCTCTTCACGTACATATCACCCATCCCGTCGAATTGGAGGGGTTCCATGCCGTATTTCTTGAGCTCTTCTTTGTATTCAGGGTTGGTATGTAACTATTCAAGCTACTTAGCTAAATGACTCCCTTCAACATATCATGCTAGATTATTCAGAGGTAGAGAAAGTCATAACATACCTGCACATATCTCGAACAATGACCTCCAAACCCGGCAACCGCAGTCGCAAGATCAGCATGTACACTCCTCCACCATGCATGGAAATGCTCTTGTGAAATATCAGGTCGTTTGTTAAGGAATATGAGGAAGCGAATGTAGGGCTGTTTGTTAGACCCGGCTGAGGGATGGAGCTCGGAGAATTTGAAGGCGTGTTCGTCCATTACTACAAGAGATGTGAGAGATGGGAACGTTCGAATTCTGAAGTGTATTAGATTGGCTATATGGTCTTTAAGAACTTCAATTACCTGGAGAGGTACGATGCAATGATGCGGCACTAGTCGCTCGGCTGCGGGTGAACAACTCCGGAGTATGGGGAATGAACCCCACGTATTCGCGATTGCAGGAGTATATGCATGCGACATGATACTATTTGAGGAAATTAATTGTGAGCAATGCTGATACCTGCTTCAACATGATTACTCTTTGAACGCTAGATGCTGCAGAATGTAATTATGAAAGGAATGCGATGCAGGCACACGATTATCCAGGCTTTTGAGACTTGAGTCAATGTTGGCTCGTAAGCGGCACCAGTGCATGAAGGTGTGGGGTAATTCCGAATATTGAATAAGACAATAGCATTAACATTGTGAAATGGGTATACCGGTACTGATCCCTAATCCAACCAAACCAATTTCTCGGCCGTTAATACGAAATGTTGCTATGAATGCTTCATACCTTCTCAAATCTTCAACAGCATTTTTACAGTAGGAAGAACATCCTTTGAATCATCCTCCTGTTGCTGGAAGCTCTGCTTGAAAGCGGCTAAGCCCGCGAGAATACCGCATATCATGAAAACAAGGCTGATCAATGACCAAATAAGCCCCCAGCACTGAGATGAACCGCCATATCGTTTGGCAAATACACTCGCATCTGACGAATTTACTTTTCTTAGAATGAGATCATCGCAAATATCCCATACGCTGTACAGCGAGGACATGACGCCGATAAAGAGCTGACGAGCTGTTAGAGATATGAATTAGGGAGACACAAGAACGAATAACGTACCACGACAAATCTCAATGGTTCAGCATGCTTGATGAACCAGCATGCAACGAGTAGACCAACAGCAAGAAGAACGGTCAAAATCGTAAGCCAGTCCTTCTTTCCCCACCAAAGGGTCAAGAGGAAGCAAACGCCTAGTACGATACTCGCGATTTTGCTTGCGACAATGTTGAAACCGCAAAAGGTAAGAAGCGCGCCAATGAGACTTGATCCAAGGTAGCCGGCTGGGAGCGTGATGGCTTGCCTGCCGCCGCGCATATGCGTGACACCACCTTCATGAGGATCTAGAGAGATCGATTCCACTCGGCCACCGGTACAGCATGCTGTTATTGCATGTCCAAATTCGTGGAACGCGATAACCAACATCTACGATTTGGTCAGCTGACTGAGATTCCTCAAAGCGAGCTGAAAACCCACCTTGAAAGGCCACAGAACCCATCGCACATAGGGCAAATTCCACAATAGCGCAATAACGACAACATATACGCCGATTATTCCGAGAGTAACTCCCTGCGTGTGGTTCACTGACAATCCGCGCTTCGCAAAGTTATGGAGGTGCGGCTGCGCGAGCGCTGGCCCGGCAGTCACTAGGGCTCTCCTAGCCATACGCGCTAGCTGCCCATCTGAAGACGACGCGAGAGGCGGCATGTTGTTGCTCTGAAAAGGAAAAGCGAAAGTAGAATGAAAAGCGAACGTGATGAGGTGTATGTTTGATGGAAGAGCGTGCAAAGCCTGGTTTATGATCACCCTGGCGATCACTTGACACGCATTTCAGCGATGACGCGTTGCGCCTCATCCGTGCGCCACGTCAGCTATTTTTAGTGTGGCTAAGCCCTGCCATCCATGTTTTTGGTGGAATGCCCTCACTTCATCGTTAGGACATAAGGTGAATCAAAAGTATGGTCCATGCCATAGGGCGCATTTGAAATCTGTCTCTCGTGAGATACTTATGAAAGGAGAAGAACGGCCTCAAGATGCTGCTCATGACAGCAAGTGTTAGTGTCAAAATTTTAACATTATCAGCTACGCGTCGTCATCTAGGGAACCCACACTGGAAATGATTGGCTTTAGGCCAGCATATTTTCTTCGGTGCTCTCACGATGCTCCAACTGACCCCTGCTGAATTGATCAAAACGTTGGTTCGTCTTTCTTACTCACGCTTTAGGAGTCACGTTTCTCGCCCACTTTGGTACTATTGATGTGGAACGAATATACATTTCATTTACTTTCCGTCATGGACAGACTAAACAACGGAAGCTAGAATCAATCAGCATGACGGTATGTCCTAAGTGTATTTGACTTGTCTTATCTTGACTTCTACGTCTACGCTCATCATGCATCTTCAATAAAAGATTTCCTCCCCTTGTCTAGATCTACATGCGCGATTGTAATTGTATTGATGCCTGCTTCATGCGCTTCATTGTACCTCTTCCTTGCAGCTCGTGCCAATAGGGGTGCGCCGTTACCAAACATGATATCCATATCTTCAAGCGCTACACCTTTAGTTTCGGGAACGAAGAGATACGCAAAGATGAACGCAACAACAGTGCAAGAGCCGAAGAATATGAAGGTGCCGTATGTGATTCCGGTAATCATATGGGGAAGTGAATACACGACGATAAATTGCGCTAGCCATTGCATACAGACTGCACACATCTACTTCTTGTTAGCTTCATTGTTCAAATGTGGTGACTGTATGTAAGGAAGCTTGACTTGCCATGCCCAAAGTGCGGACCCGATTCGGGAGGACTTCACTTGCAAATATCCAAGGAATACCATTCCAACTGAAGCCGTAGAAAATGGCGTAGATATAAATCATTGCAAGCGCTGCCTGGCTTCCACTATCTCTTGGCGGTGTCTTGCCATCAAAGCTTCCGCTCATTTTCGAGTAGCCTGCAAGGTAGAACATTGCGATCATGGCTCCTACGGCACCTACAAGCAGCGCAGGACGACGTCCAAATCGATCGACAAAAAACACCATGAAGATGAGAGTTGTAAACATCTTCACGAGGCCGTATATTCCGGTTGCAAGGAGTCCAACCGACGTTCCACTATATCCAATAGCTTTTAGAATCGTCGGCGAATAGTAATTGATCGCATTGATTCCCGTCAGATTCTGTAGTAGCATGAGCAGCACACTGATGATGACGCGGTTTCGGATTCCAGCCGCTCCAATTTCGCGGAAAATTTGGATCGTTGATCGACGGCCGCCGCTCACCTCGAGCTCGTGCGTGATACTAGCTTGGATCTCTTCCATCTCAGCTCTAATATACTCATGGTCGACAGGCAAGTTGCGCACCCAGCACAGCGCTTCATTGGCTTTCGAGATGCGGTTTTTCGAGACGAGCCAGCGAGGTGATTCAATGATGAAAGGCATACTGATCAGAAGTAGTCCGGCCGGGATGAACTGTGCCGCGACAGGGATATGCCACTGTTTGTTGGATGTACCAGAAATATTCTTTTCCACGCCGTAATTCACCCAGAAACCAAAGACCAGGGCAACTTGCAACATAATCTCGAAGATACCAACGAGTCTTCCTCGAATCAATGCAGGGCTGCACTCCGCGATATAGATCGGAATCATTGTCGAGCTGGCGCCGATTGCCAGACCAGTCAGAGCGCGCCCAGCATAGAGCATGTTGAGCGTTCCATGAAGCATAAGACCTGCTCCTACCATGAAGACAACACCAGCGCCCATGATAATGGGCTTGCGACCCCAGCGCTCAGCAGTGAAAAAGCCCAGGATCGCGCCGAAGAAAGCTCCTGCTTGGAAGGTGGAAACAATGTTTGAAGATAGATTGGTTAGCTCCGGTTTGCTGACAGTATCGAGGCCAAAGGCATGTTTGAAGGACGGGAGCGCAAGAGTCGTGCCAATGAAGGCCGAGTCATATCCGTACATTGCCGACGCCTGGACATAGATCATCAGTATGTATATGATGAAGATGTTGACAGTAACTTACCCATGCTGCTGAGAATGCTAGAATATAGGGTCGCGCCCCATAGATTTCATTTGGGATGTTGGAGTTTGGGTCCCGTTCAAGACGAAAAGGATTCTTCATCTTGACACTCCTACAGTCCTGACACTACGTCTTGTCTGCAAGTCTGTAGAAGTAGTGGCAAAAATGCAGCAATTGTGGGTGCGGTGAAAGTCAGCAGTTATACACCCACATATAGTCTTCCAATCGGAACATAAACCCCCTCGCGCCCGAGGTCAAATAGGATGAAATTTCTTCCCCAGGCCAATCTTCTCCACGACACGGCCTCCCATGCTTTCCCCACCGTTGTATGATTCATGACAAGCCCACACCTGTTTAGGGCAAAAACGTCACGTGTGTGCCGGTGCCGCTTTGTCCGTCCACGGGCCGTCTACCGGCGCCACATCGGTCTAATATGCAATTCGCCGGAAGGAGGTTATGGTGTCTGGCAATGCAGGGTCTAACGCCCAACGAGAATAGTTTGCAATGGGTGTGGAAAAAGACTGTTCGACTCCGGTGTGGTGACGCAGCGAATCGGTGGTGAGACAGTGGGTCGGTGGGACCACCGCCTACATCCTGGAAGCTCAATGAAGAGAATTAAAGCAAGGTCCTACAAAAGCACGTCGCAGTTGAAGATTTAAGAAGTGAATCAGAAATCTCGATCTCCAATTACTATTCAATCAACAGAAATGTCGGCATCAACGCCAATCGAACCCGTACCGACGAGCAACCTTCTACATGTCCCTCTCGCAACCCACCGCCTCTCCCAAAAAGTCGCTCTCATCACTGGCGGTGGCGGCAGAATCGGTATCGAGACTGCAGGCCGCTTTCTTCGCGAAGGCGCTAATGTGGTGCTCGTCGATATCAATGGTGAAGCCTTAGAAGCCGCTGTCGCGGTTCTCTCAGAGGCCCTCTTCTCGGGTGAAATTCTCACCTCACGCATCCTGACCATAGTCGCAGACGTGACGTCAGAGGTGGATGTAGTTCAGGCTGTCCAAGCTACGGTCAAGATGTTTCACCGGCTGGATATCGCGTTCTTGAACGCCGGAATAAGTTACAAGGCAACTCCATTGCTCGAGACTAGTGAGGAGGACTACGAGAAGGTTATGCGGGTGAATGTTAAGTCGGGTATGCATACCCCAGAATATGCTTATGACTAGTGGCTCCCTCGTCTTCCTCCGATCCTTCAAAGCGTCAAAATGCTTACCCAGAGTTTAGCATTCCTCGGAATCAAGCATAGCGCGGCAGCGATGAAAGAGCTAGGAAATGGAGGTTCTATCATCCTGACCTCGTCAATTGCGGGGCTTCGCGGCACCCCCGGCCTGATCCTCTATTCTGGATCAAAGTTTGCCCTCAGAGGACTTGCACTCACGGCTGCGAATGAATTGGGCCAATACAATATCAGGGTAAATACTATTCACCCCAGCGGAGTGGATACACCGATGTTCAGAAATGCATGGAGTCCTGAAAAGCTGGAAGCATTGAAAGCTGCGATGCCGCTTGGTAGATTCGCGCAGGTGGATGATGTTGCTGGAGTGGTCGCTTTCTTGGCCAGCGATGATTCGAAGTTCATGACGGGCGGATTCTTGAAGGTTGATGGTGGTTGTGTAAGTTTCTGAGGCGTATGTTAGGTAAGGTGTCGGGCCGATAGGTGGCGCCAGTTTCGCTTTCAACCCCATGTGGATCCGGGGAGTACCGGATTTGGGCGCTTCATTAGCATGGGACTAGAACTATAGACTGACAGTATTCTTTCTGATCGAATACACTCAATTTGCATATCAAATAATACATCATGCCACCTAGTCCTGACATCAAGTGGGCTATCTCGTCAATATCCTTAGGAAAGCACCCTTCACATACTCTCGAACGTAAGATTGCAGCAGCTGCCGCAAATGGATTCAAAGGCATCGAAATAGTATACAACGAGGTCCTTCAGCATGCGACATCGAATTCTCAAACACCACAAGAATCAGCGAAGGAAATCGGAAAGCTCTGTAAAACCCACGCTGTCGATATTCTGACTCTCAATGCTTTCAAAAACTTTGAAGGAAACCTCCTAGTACCCCTTGCAGAACGGTTGAAGCTAGCGCAAGGATGGATAGACATAGCCCTCGAGCTTGGGACGAATATCATTCAGGTGCCTTCCACGTTCCTAGCTGAATCCACTGGAGAGGAAAAGGTCATCGTCCATGAACTTCAAGCCTTAGCCGATCTCACCGCGGAACATGGACTCCAGATAGCTTATGAAGCAGTAGCATTTGCGAAACACAATCCGCTATGGCAAGACTGTCTTCGCATAACCAAAGCCGTGGATCGTCACAACTTCCGGATATGCCTAGACTCGTACCACATCCATGCCAAGCTGTGGGGTGATGCATGCGCAGAAGACGGTCTTCTACCTGGCGGCGATACAATTTTGAAGAAATCGATGAGTGACTTCCTTGCAGAATGTCCAAAAGAATTGGTTTCTTACATCCAGTTCTCCGATGCCTCGAGATGGAGTCCACCGCTTTCCATGGCAGATCCAGCGTTTGATACTCTAGAGGTACGCGAACCAACATTGCTCTGGTCACGAATTGCACGGCCCTTTCCGCTTGAAGATCCAGGATATTTTCCTGTAGTTGATATTGCGAGAACATGGCTTGTAGACCATGCTTGGAGTGGCTGGGTTAGCTTAGAAGGGTTCTTAAAAGAGACGGAGAAAGAGGAGTGCGGACCGGAGGTCATGGCCAGAAGAGGGAAGGAATCGATCGCAAGGTTATTAGCGCAGATTCCAGGATAGAAAATCTTTGTGAAATCATAATGGTTGTGCGATCAAATGGTCCATATTAATGGGTCTCGATGTGATTTTACTACCCGAGTGGAGGAAGGTTATCAAAACGTGTAGCTCACGTTGCTGGCTAAGTAAGTCTGCCTGCTGCAACCCAAAATAGCTTCTCTACTAAGAAATATAAGATGGACCATTGAACGAATAGAGGATCCTTGTATCGGATGATGATGAAAGATTATCCATAGTCTACAAATATGGTCGAAGAATTTCCAGCGTATGGTCCCAAACCTTTTTC
Source organism: Periconia sp. TS-2 (assembly GCA_030378425.1). Classification (NCBI taxonomy): domain Eukaryota; kingdom Fungi; phylum Ascomycota; class Dothideomycetes; order Pleosporales; family Periconiaceae; genus Periconia; species Periconia sp. TS-2. The sequence goes on from JASNQO010000004.1 coordinate 513,662, forward strand.
TGCGCCTTCTCTCGAAGCAAACGGACGGTCTTCGCATTTGTGATACAGTTGCCCTTTGCATTGACGAGGAACAGTCCATCAGCAGGTTCCCCCAGCGAATTTACACCTGGCTTACCCTTCCATGGTACGCCACGTCTGCCAAAGGCAGCGCTGGTACTTTGGAATAAATATCTCTGTCCAGACACCTCGTTACTAATCGAGAAAAGCCATATAAGGGGCTCGAGGGTTAGCCAAATGACCCAGGCTTTGAGCGAATTCGGATCTAAACCCCTTCTTACATTTCCCGTGTTGACCCACCCAGGGTGGGAGTGTATGAACGTTATATTGGGATTGTCATTGGCTAGCTTGTCCAGCGCCGTTGTGTTCATATCGATGTTTTGTAGGTGGGCCTTCACAAATGTCCAATTCCCAGGCTTCTTTAATTCCGGGTCGTCAACATCGATCTTGCCCCGCTCCATCCCAGCAGCCAAAACACTGACGACCTTGGGGGCTTCCGCTTCGCCTAGGAGAGGGAGAAGATGCAAAATGAACAGCATTCGCGAGTAGTACGCCAGGCTTTGAGTGATTGCTAAACCCTCGGCAGTGTCTTCGCGTCCGTCAAATGGTGCGTAGCCCGGAGTAAGGAATAGTAAGTCGATGCGTGACTCTTTACTTTTGATGATCCCACAAATTCTCTTTGTTTCCGCGAGGAGCGAGATCTCGCCTTCCGTCCAAATGACTTCCGCCTTGGGGTTGAGGGTATGCAACTCTTGGATGAAAGCATCCATGCGCTCTTTAGAACTCTTGCGCCCGATGAGGTAGATCCTCATGCTCGCTCCTGTAGCGACTAGGGCTCTGATCGTGAGGTTTCCAATACCCGATGTACCACCGACGAAGACAGCGACGCGTGGTGCCGTTGCATCGTTGATTAGCGCGTTGGAGGCCTGTATTTCTTTGTATGAAACCATTATAGGCAGTGAAAGATACTGGCTGATAAAGTCTATTAAGAAGACTAACGGGGAAATTATGTTGGGAACGCGATAGTTATAAGAATAAAAATACTACAATATCGATTTGATATGAGGGTCGAGAACATTTTTAAAATGATTGTACAAGCATACCGCCCTAGGATTCAGTTTATAACGGACGTATACGCGGGGTTTTGGCCCCCGGACTCTTCGTCCCCGCTTTTACCGTACGAGCTACCGTTGAGTTCGTCCGCTTACTAAGAATACTAGTAGAACGGAACAGTGTGTTACTTGGGAGAATCTTTTGAAGTTCAGCATGCTCAACTTACTCAAGCTAACATAGCTCTTCAATGTACGTAGGTAGTTAACCTAATCCATTTTTGCAATCTCGTATTCGTCTTGGTTGTTGGAATGAACGACTAATTACATTCTAGGCCTACTCCGGATTTCTTGAGATGTTGCATACTGTAGGGCTATTTCGTGGGTTAGATATGGAATTTTAATTGTAAAATAATTGATATATTGATCGCTAAATGGCTATATTAGCTATCAACGTGTGAAGATTTCAGTTCTCATAGAATCTAAGGTATTTACCTTGAGTCTAGCCTGGCACGCCAGAATGCCTGGATCGCATAGGTGGAGGCCGCTCACTCTTCGAGGACATTTGAAGCCATTTCCATAAGCTAATCGCCTACATGATAGTCGAAGTGGTCCAATCAATTGATTTATTTCTTCTCTGCCATTAATAAAAAAGCCTTCTGATTCTCCTTTTCGACATGAATGTGGCATTATGCGCACTCTGAAATTCATGAATTTACCAAAATTGGCTGTAGCAATATAACTACGGCGAAAACTGAGTGGTGTTATTCATAGGCTATGGACATTATCTAATGCATCATTTGTAAATCATTTCCCCGGCTATGAGCCCGCAATTCTAGGGTACCAATCATAGAAATAGTCAAGACCATCGGAGATAGCCGCTCCCCCGACAGCTGCATGATCACTGAACGGATATTCATGTAGCGAGACATCTCTCAGATGCTTACTGTGCTTGATCTCATTGTACAAACGATGGCAATAATCTGTCATGTTCATCTGTAAGGAAGCATAGAAGCTCTGCCTAAATGCCCACTCAGAATCAGATTCAATCCGTCTTCTCTGGATGTTCTGCTCTGGACGACCATAGCTGATCTGGAAAGCCGGCTTTGGCGCTTTGGAGTTCGTATGCTTCTTTTTGAGGGGGCCGAGTAGACTGAGAATATATCCATCGTTCCAGAAAAGGGCGGGGGATGCGGTCAGGAAGGTGTCGAAAAGATCGGGGCGAACGATAAGAGCATACAGAACAAAAAGGCCGCCAAAGGAATGGCCGTAAAGGGCATCGCGCGAAAACGCCGTGTTGGGAAAGAGCTGCTTCCGAACCCAGGGCTTCAAGACAGTGTCAATGAAGGTGATGAAGTTGTTAGCATTAGAGGGTACACCGGGGGCGGCTGGTGGAGTGCAATTTGCACAAACAGGGGGCTGATAGTCGTATGAGCGACCAGTGCTATATGGCGAGTCCGCGATCAAATTCGGATATCCCAGGCTGACGACAATGGTATCTGGTTGGTAGAATTCCACAGGGCGCCGACGGCGCACTGCTTCTGTAGCGCTCATCCCTAGCGCATTGCCGTCGAGAACGTATCTGTCGCGAATATCAACAATAGCTCGGATGTCCTAGGAAAGATGAATCTTCGTAAAGGATAAAGAGCTATGATCGTAAATCAGGACATTAGGATTTGGCAGACTTACAAAGTTTCGACGAGACCATTCTCGGAGCGAGAGGTCCAGTTCAATGGCCATGCAACCTCAATTTGATATTCCCAGGACCCATTAGTCGCACTCCAGTAGCCTAAATTGGGCAGGACGGTAGAGGGAAATGAAGTGATAAGAGGAGTGAACGTCCAATTGCCAATGTCGCCCATCTTGAGATTGACTGGAGAGATACCCTTGCTATGTCTTAGTGGAAACTTTCTAGAAAGCCAAAGCACTCGCTCACTGATACCGGCAGGACGGATCGAAGTCTTTATACCTTCTTAGATGAGATCTTCTGCAACATGGCGGTTATGGACTGATGCCCGCTTTGTTGCACGTGTTCCGCGCCGCATCATGTCGCCACGGCAGGGGTATACATGTATTAGCCCCCAAATGAGCTAGCATGGAAGCTGTTCCCGCCCTTCTAGGCTCGGCAATTAGACTCTACGGTCTTGTATTAATGAACTTAAGGTATAGTTAGCTGCACGCTTGCTATTCAGCTCCACCGGCAACGCGGTTTCTGGTTTACGCGATGGAAGCTAGTTATGTTGAACATCGTCTTGGGAACTTTCAATAAACGCCAACATGCAACAAAGACGTCCATTTAGTGTCTTGAGGCCGTGTATGACTCAAGATAGACCCAAGTCGGGGCTGGAAGCCCACAATAGGACGATTCTCTGAGTTCAAGGTCAGCGGTAGAGGAACGGCCGAATAGTATAAAAGCTTTTCAAAACGCCTTCCTGCGTGCAGTCCGCACTTGTCCTGCAAGCTGAGTCAGAACACGGCGAGCCGAAGGGAAAGAGATGAGTGGTCGTCTTGGTGGTCTTAGACGAGGCATCCCAATGCTAGTTTAGCATTGCGCACATTGAGCGTTGTTCTTGTCGCGGGCATGCACAGGACACGGTATCTCGCATGTGTTCAAAATCAACTCTTCACAGGCACACAGACTATCCAGAACATGCAGACAGCATGTACTCGTTTAGTGTCGGAGCAAACCCTCCGACCTTGCATCGGCACAGCTAAGCAATTGCCCCAACAAGGATCAGCAAATTGATGCATGAGGTTGACCGTGTGATGGAGCCATTTTGTCGAATGCGAATTCCGAAGGAGGTTACGGACGACACAGCGCTATTACTTTTTTGATCTGTACGTTGAGAAGGGCGCCCCTCGGCATATATGTTTTCGTGGGGGTTTACGCGGCAAGGCTTGTCATCACATTTCGCTAGTTTATCAGCGATTATCAGCCTACGGCTAAGGTCCGACTACGGATAAGAGCAACGGACAGTTGCCGTGAGGAGCAATGTTCTCCGATGCGAACCAGCCCGTTGCCGCATTGCCGGTTCTCGCTCGCCTTTCAATGTTGAACTATGGACAGGTAAGAATACGCGCACGGTGAAAGCTATGAGACTATTTCATTGTCTGGACACTGATTCTGTGCTTGGTGTCTTAAAGTTTCCTTCTTTTACTTTACTAAATATTACTTCATCTGAGGGCGTACTTTCTCTCTCTCTCTCTCTCTCTCTCTCTCTCTCTCTCTCTCTCTCTCAGATTGCAGATGGTTACTATCGTGGTCGAGCTAAGAATCTGAAATACATCCCTATTTTGAAACAGTATAGCATGAACCACAAACGCCCAAAATAGCTGTGGAATGCCGATAAACGCATCTTAAAGATGGGCGGACTGATGAAAGTCTTGGAGAACGAAGTGTTGACAATAGATGTACGCTAAGAGTTGGTAGTATAAAGAGCGCAATCAAAAGACGGATCTACGAAGGATCAAGTGTGAATTCAGATTCTGATGCAAAGGATATGAGGGCTGCTGTGAGAGAGGTTGTATTCAGTATAAGTGTCCCTCTTCCGGAAAGGAGAAAACGAATCTTTCACATGCAGCCTGGATACCCCACTCCAAGGTTGCACAACATCTATTCGCTGTGCTATTAACAGCAGCACTGTCCTAACCAAGCCTTATCTTTTCATGTAGCTCGGCCATGACAGGTAAATGTGTCAGATGACATGGCGCTTGAGAGAATGCCTCTCTATGTCTACATCTTCCTCATCCCAGGAACCACAGAATTCTCAAATCCCCGTCAACGCTAACCGAACAGCACCGCATACGAGACTTTTCCAGAACTACCTGACTACCTCGGTTATTGTGCCTGAGATCAGAACTTGAACATCTACAGGGAAAAGCCGAGGAGCATCGTACAGTGGGAAAGCAGTATCTCCGACTCCGCAATCGTGTAAGATTGTGTGAGTCTTACGAACGCAGAATGGTGCACGATCATATGACTTCCAGACGGTCTGTTCATGTAGTAGCACATCTCTGCGAAGCGACTGGTCTCCGTTCTCACTCCTTGACCAGTAGAACCGGAGCTTTGCGTTGCTAGTTATGCCGTACAGGAGCATCCGATATTACATATGCGGGTCAACCTCACCATAGGGCCTGCCGCATCCGGGGTCTGCGTAGCTGATTCACCGGTTTGTACAAGGTTCATGAAAACTGCAGCCTATGATGACCTTCAGGGAAATTACCCCACTTTGATGGCGTGAGCTGTATAAGCTTATTGCTTCATCGAGGAGAGAGTACAACCAAAGAGAAGGCTATGTGACTGCTGAGATCCTACATTAGCTGAAAGGGGGAACACGAGTGTAACGAAGCACAGGAGAGGTATATATCACTAACAGATCTTACCTAAGGCAATCGTTAACTGAATTCTTATTTTGACTTCTTCTCCATAACCGATACTCCAGTTCGTGGTCAGATACATCTACGGCAACAACACCTCCCAATGGCTCTCGAGCGTATCAAGCGACTCACCAGCAATCTTGACCCGGTCTCCGGTAAAAGCCAAGACACTAGCATCCAGGAGCTAGATGCTATCATCGTGGGCGCTGGGTTCGCTGGCGTGTATCAACTGAAGAGATTACGCGACCAAGGCTACAATGTTCTCCTCGTTGAAGCGGGCTGTGACTATGGTGGCGTGTGGTACTGGAACCGATATCCAGGGGCGCGCGTTGATACTGCTGGTCCACAATATCAGTTCTCGGATCCAGATTTAAGGAAAGACTGGCGGTGGAACCAACGCTTCCCCGGCAGTGCTGAAATTCGAGCATATTTCGACCACGTTGCTTCGAGATGGGACTTAAGACGGGACACAAGATTCAATACTTTCGTTAACGGAGCTTCCTGGGATGCCGAAGAGGCGAAATGGAGCGTAACGACAGAAGGCGGACCGAACTTTAGGGTTAAATACCTTCTCATTAATGCTGGATTTGCGGCTAGGCGTTATATACCCAATTGGAAAGGCATTGATACATTTCAAGGTATGTTATTCTATCTTCACGGTTGAGTCTACTACATCAGTGACAGGAACATTCATGCACCCGTCCTACTGGCCCCATGAAGAGCCTGATCTTAAAGACAAAAGGATCGCCATCATTGGCACGGGGGCCACGGCGGTGCAAATAGCCCAGGACCTGAGCAAGATCGCTAGTCAGTTGACTGTATTCCAACGCACACCAAATACTGCGCTTCCGATGCGTCAAGTAAACTACAATTCTCAGAATAGAGGCCCAACAGAGGACGAGACGAAGGACTCGATGAATGGTCGAACTAACTCGTTCGGCGGTTTCGACTTCAACTTCTTATCCCGGAATACCTTTGACGATACTCCTGACAAGCGCCGTGAGGTTTACGAACGGCTCTGGCAAGAAGGAGACTTCAAGTTTTGGCTTGCTACGTACCAAGATATGTTGTTTGCTAAAGACGCCAACCTCGAGGCGTACAATTTCTGGCGAGATAAAACGCGGGCGAAGATTGAGGATCCTAAGATTGCTGATCTTCTAGCTCCAATCAAGCAAGAGTATGCGTTTGGTTGCAAGCGAATTCCGCTCGAGAATGGGTTCTTTGAGATCTTCAATCAGCAACACGTAAGACTCATCGATGTGAGAGCTACGCCCATTGAAGAGATCACTAAGAAGGGTGTCAAGACTAGCGTGGAAGAGATGGAGTTCGATTACATCATTTGTGCTACAGGCTATGACGCATTCACTGGCTCTTTCACACAGCTCAACATCCGCGGAACAAATGGCCACCCTCTCAATGACTACTGGAAAGATGGCGTGAAGACCTATCTCGGCATGTGCGTCCGTGGCTTCCCAAACATGTTCTTCACCTACGGTCCACAGGCTCCTACTGCACTCTGTAACGGTCCAACATGTGCAGAGCTGCAGGGTACTTGGATTGTTGACATGATAAATCATATGAGAGATCATAGCTTCAGGACGATTGAAGCAACAAAGATAGCTGAGGACAAGTGGAAGGAAGTTGTTTTGGCGTTTGCCAATGCTAGCTTGCTTCCCTCGACCAAGTCATGGTACATGGGAGACAATATTCCGGGAAAACCGCGAGAGCCGTTGATCTATCTTGGAGGCGTACCTGCATTCTACAAGACACTATGCGATGTTACTCAAGCGGGTTACGATGGCTTTGAACTATCAAAGTAGTTTACTAGAGGGATGACGGAAGGCTACTCGATATGCGCGATAAGAACCCTGCTCTTGAAGTAACGAGAATGTCAGATGTGAGGATCCCTAGCCTTCCCGCGAATGTTGCAAACCTGCCAGAATAGATTGAATTTCTTGAAAGAAAAAGGGGTCTGAGAGGTCCATGAATAATGATAAGAGCTTGGATTCTGGAGAATTTCCAATTTGAGGGAAGTCTACAAAGGATGTGGTAAAGAGAAGCTACTTATATCCAGCTTTTTTTGTTTCCGCGAGGGATATGTCTTGCATAAGGAAGACTAAGAGAGCTGTCTCTATGCACATCAAATTGTAATTCTTTATTTATACTATTCGGCACACGTTCCCCAATAGCACAATCGAAAGAGTATGACTCAATGTTGAATCTACCAAAGCCTTATTGCTCAGCTTAATCGACTACCATTTTAGCTAGCCGTCACAATCGCCAAATGGAAGATATGCCATCTTTTAGCTTAGGGACACTTCACAATTGCGCTCTCAAATGGCTGATTTCCCTGCACACATCCATTCAGCGTAGCGCTAAATCCACCTGCAGGCTGCGAACAGTTTAGATCGTAAAAGAGGGTCACTAGCACCTGTAAGTATGCATATACAATTGTATTTAGGGGAAAATGCATACCAGTGCATCCTGACTGTACAGAAATGGTCTGATACGAGATGATTGGTGGTACATTGTTGTTACGATCGAGCGGCTGGCAAGTGTTTACAGGGCCAAATATGGGGTCAGCGAAGATGAAGGATTGGGAAGTGCACCCGCCGCCGCTGTAGAGATTGCCAACAGCGTGGAATTCGCCGCCTTGACGTGGAACGATAGGGTTGGCGCTGCAGAGAACAGGCAAGAGGGAGAGAAAAGTCTTAGTGGAGAACTGCATTTTCACTATTGAGTTGAAGAAATTGATTGAGGTGCTGGATTGTAATTTGGAAGGCGGAAAGCACAGTGTTGAAGATCAGATGCTAGAGAAACAAATATGGCGGTTCTACTGATGAGACTTTATACTTTTTCTCCTCAGATGAAGCTCCGCATGAACGGAAGTTTGCGAAGGCGTTGTAGCTTTTCTTTTCCATCTTCAGCAGATAATGATTTCATTCAATGCAGCCACTGTAGCAATGACATGCTTTGCTATGAAGCCACGAAAATCTCTTCCTACGAACCAGAGACGTGATTCTACCTGCACACCATCACTCTCATAAGCAATCGATAGACTAGACGTGACAGAAGCACACATCACGAGGAGCAGTAAGCTTATCAACACCATTATCGCTCTGTCATGATCATTGAAAAACGCACTGCTAACTAAATCTGGAAATAAGTAAAGCCTATAGCTACAGAGAAAATTGCAAGCGAGTGATTCCACGACCAAGCTTTGCATACACGAAGCTTCCCGTCCTGGCTCGCGGGCCGGAGAGCCTAAGGGACCTTGCAGTGCAACGCATGGGATGGCTTGCATGGCTTGCCCTAGCCGTTCGATTGCCCAGATACGCTCACGTGGATTGATGGGGGCTGATTCTCGAACTGTTCTGTGGGGCTTACCTCAACATGGCTGCTTACTTGCTGATGATGCTTCAACCCAGTGACAAAGCACTGACATTTACACTCGAAAATGAATCTTGTCGCCCATTGCTCCGTTGGAAAATATAGCTAGGTGAGGTGCCTGACGTTTGATACGTATGTGCGATTCATAGACGACGAAGGGAAGAGGTGGCGAGTGATTGCGCTTCAAATCGAAACGACATGCTCTGGCGGTAACGAAAATGCTGGATGCTAGAATTTCTTAACCTACCGTCAATGTTACGAATCTACCGGAATGGATCAGTTGTGTTCCAATGTAAATACATCTTAGAGTCCTTAGGTATCTACAAAGGTTTAAAACCTAGGCAAATTTGTACCTCAGAGCATTCCGGATAGAAGGTGATAGACGAAACTGCCTATATCCGACATGGTTGTTACTGCAAGAGGACATGTTCACGAAGACAATAGTTCACTATAGGTAAGTCACGATCGGGATATACTCGACGTCTCGTCATTTGAACCACATGTCTGATAGTTGGGTATTTAGGGGACATGCAATCATTCGTCCGGTTTCCGGCACGAAAAACTTTCTATCAATACACGAGTCGAGCTACAAAACTTCATAGCCCTTTCTTAACCCATGAGCCCCTTTGCGTCACCGCCCTTCTTTCTGCCGCCCTTCTGTTGCGCAGCTTCATGCTTACGCAAGTCTTCGGGGACCTTACTAAGTTTACTCTTCTGGAGCATATGCTTGAGATCGTACCTGTTTGTTTGATCAGTAATGGTTCTAATAAAGAAGGTGGTAATGAAAAATGGAATACGTACAGTACGTCAGCATCTTCGTTACCCCAGAAGGTGATAGCAACACCACTCTTTCCTGCACGACCCGTACGTCCGATTCTGTGGGTGTAGCTCTCAATAGAAGAAGCCATGTTGAAGTTGACAACCAAACTGACGTCCGTGATATCAATACCGCGCCCAGCAAGGTCGGTAGCAACAAGAACCTCCGATCGGCCATCGCGGAGACTCTGCAGTGCGGCCTCACGCTGTTCCTGCGTCTTGGATCCGTGGAGCGTGACCGAGTTGAAACCCATATGCTTTATATCTCGAGCAACAGCATCACAATTACGCTTGATGTTAACGAAGACGATGATTGGGGGTGCGAATTCGTGAGACGTGAGGATTTCCTGGAGCCTCTTCTTCCGCTTCTCTTCTCCCTGGACGAATTCGACGCGTTGTTCGACGGTCTCCACAGCTTCACCTTGGTTGCCGATGGTCACAATAGCGGGCCGTCGGAGGTATTTGCGGGCTATCCGTTCAACAGCTGTAGGCATCGTAGCTGTGTACATCATCGTTTGCCGGTACAAGCCTCTTGACATAGCTACGGAATCCTCGGCAGCGTCTGTATCTGGCTTTTCATTCCCAACAGGGAGAGCGTCTAGGATCTTGTTTACCGGTTCTTCGAAACCCATATCAATCATGCGATCGGCTTCGTCCATGATAACGTAGCAGCACTGACTCAGCACAAGGACCCGCCTTTCGATACAGTCTAGAAGACGACCCGGTGTAGCAATGATGATTTCGGCACCGTCTCGAAGCTGGAAGGCTTGTTCTTCAATGGAGTGACCGCCGACAATGACGGCAGTATTGAATCCTAGCGGAGCGGCGAACTTCCTGGCTTCGACCTCTATCTGCTGGGCCAACTCTCGAGTAGGTGCAAGAACTAGGGCGTATGGTCCATCGTTCCTGTTCGTAACGCTCAATGGAGCAAGTTGTGAGATGTAGACTAGTAATGGAAGAATAAAAGCAGCCGTTTTACCGGAACCAGTGACGGCGACACCAATGAGATCGCGAGACTGTAGAGCAATGGGTATTGCAGCGCGCTGGATGGCAGACGGCTCGGTATAGCCGACCTGGTCGACGATGCTTAGGACCTTGTCGGGAAGGCCCGATTCCTGCCAATTGCGCATTGGATTGGGTATGGTACCACCCTTCGTTGCTATATTGAAGTCCTCCTTGAATATGCGCCAATCACGCTCGCGCATATGTTCAAGCTTCTTCTCACTCCAGTGCTTGTCGAGCTGAGCACGGCTTCCCTCCTCCTTCCGGCGGCGTTCCATGTCCAGTATTGCTTCTGCACGCTCCCTACCGTTCTCCGGATCTCGTTCAATCATGGCCTCGATGAACTTCTGCGTCCCGTCCTCTGAGATTTCCTCGGTGAAGCCGCCTAGTCGTCCGCGACCGAACAATTTGGCCTCTGCCCTTTGTGAATAGATGGGATTGTAGTCAACGCTTGTGTCTTCTTCATCGTTCCACTCAAAGTTGAACTTTTTCTCTGTGGTCCGCCGACGCTTCTTCTTCGCGGAGAATGTTGACTGGTTCTGTTCCGCGCCCATATACCGCTGCCGTATTAAAGCCGCCTCAGCATCTTCAGGAGCTGCGCGTTTACCGGGGCGCTTTTCACCCGGCTTCGGGACAGATGGTGGCGGCATATCGTTCTTGCGCATTGAAGCGGGCCCACTAGGAATATCTGTTCGCATCGAGCGAGGTCCTGTAGGAATCGAGCGTGAGCTTTCAAGTCTATTAATGCCATTTTGCGATCCACCATTGATACTATTGACACCATTGACACCATTCGTTTCGCGCTTCCTCTTTTCCTCGGCCTCCTTTTGTCGTTTCTCAAGTGCAATCCGCTCGCGCTCCGCCTTTGACAAAAATCTGGGCTTTGCGGCTGCCGCCTCTTTCTCTCGTTTTGCCTTTAATATATCGTCGATGCTTGGTGGCTCCTTTTTCTTCTGAGATGCCCATCCTTTTTTCTGCTTTTTAGGTTGTATAAGCTGGGGACCAAGAGATTCTTCACTCGGCGGCGGGGGAGGAGCGGACTCTAAACTCGGTGGCGGTGGTGGACTTGGAGGACGCGGTATTGGGTCCTCCGGCGGTGGAGGTGGTAGAGCCGTCATAGCGTGGGGCCTACTCTGGAAGAAAACTTCGTCGTATGTTCGGCGCCAGGTATTGTGAAGATATTGTACGCTGGCGAGGTGTGAAGGTTGGTGGGGAATGCGCCGCGAGATGAAGTAACAATGGCGACGCCAAGATTATGTGAAAACACCTGATCACGTGCACGCTTCGGCCTCGACTATGGCACTTCCTTCTACACACGTCATATCATGGATTAAGCGCTCATAAACATTTAGGAGATCTGGCACAGCGTATTCGAATGGACTTTGTAGCTCTCAGAGGTTCCTACATCGAAACGGGCAAAGCATAGGCGTAGGACAGCTCAAGTTCATATTTCAGCTACAGTCTCCTTCAGTGGAAGGCTCCTGGTCTAGATTATACATATGCCAATTCATGACAGCGACTGAACCATCTCTTAGGGATTCGTTTGATCCCAGCAGCATCTTGCCCTTTTCGCGTGTCCAGAGCCATGGTAAAGGTTCCTCCAACCAGCAGGATAGTATGTCCACTACCTCAGTCCTGTCTTCCCTTGAGTAACCGCTTCGTAACCTTGTCCTTCTCGATGATGTAAACGTGTGCACCCCAACCTGATAGAGCATCTCGGTCGACAGCATTAAGGAGTGCTTGGGAAACGGTCTCGAAAAGATCCTCCGGTCCCTGGTTCCCAATGTTAGCCATACCATTGTTCTGCACTTCTCAAAGCGTTGTGAGATCATACCAGATCCGGCTCCCATAGCCCTTCGCAAGTACCGAACAACTGGTCACTCGCTGTTCCGCTCACAATGAAATCCTTCGCGAAATCGATACACCCAATACTATCGAAGCCACAGATGAATGGTTTCCCGGTTGTCTGATTAATTCCTGCGATTACAGGGCTCACGAAATATGGTCCAAACCGCCGTTCGTACAAGCTGCTGCTGACCAGGTTGGCCATGGTCTGAGGGCTGATGTTGCGCTCCTCACGCAACCGATACATGTTGACTTTGTACCGGAAGAGGTCTGAGACGGTGGAAACATCGGTGGCGAGGCCTGTTAGGCCGAGGAAGACGTCGCCATACTGGAAGATCTTGGGAAAGTTGTTGGAGACGGTGAGGGCCTGCATGCCTAGGCGTAGATCGCAAGCTATGGCAACGCAGTCTTTCCCAACCATGGCTACACAGGCGCCGCCATCTACACTTTTGTCAGAGGAGCCCCGGGGAAGCGGTAAAGAGGGAGTCGGTACTTATTGAGAATGGCGACGACTACTTGTATTAGCTGTATGTTGCATGTCGATGGTCTGGGAGCTTACCATAGCTGTGAATGTGTAATGTGAATTCTGCGATCAATACAGGAGCTTCCTTCTAAGAGACACAGGCGCAGATGGTGTAGAGAAGGAGCTGGACGGGTGATGGTGGAGCTGCTGGTGATGTTCAGTGTAGGTAGCAACAGCTACGCGCGGTCAAGCTCCGACGCCCGCCAGGCTAGCACAGACCACGCGGGCTTCACGTGACAGCGAATTTCATCGTTGCGATGACCCTCCTCTCTTCCTATCCCAATTCACATCACCTATCCATGATGAGCACCTCACAGCAAATCCAATTAGCGAAATCGCTACCGCCGCGACTACTACGCTTCTTCCAGCGCTTCCCGCCACCAGCCCTCGTTCAACAAAACTCTACACCCATACCACCCGCTGTAGAGAGCGCATCTACCGTCTCCCCTGCCGACTCAAATGCTTCAACCCTCGAATCCTCCGCCGCAATAATAGAGGCGCCAGACTCAATCATGACATCCTCCACCAAAGAGCTACCATATCCCAATCCTTTTCAACCACGCAAAAATTACACCACTGGCCGCTGGTACGGCCCCGTCTACGGGCTGCGCAAGCAAGCCGAGCTCGTAAAATTAGCACAGACACATGGTGTGGTAGATCTTCTTCCCTGGACGATAAAGAAACCTGGCGAAAAGGAGAAGAGGAGGGTAGAGCGAGGACTACAAGTCAAGGGTACGGGTGTAGGAGAGAAGGTGAAGGGAAAGCTTTGGGAGAGGACGCTGAAAGGCAGGTTAGAGACGAGGAGGAAGGCCATGTTGGAAATGCCACAAATGATCCAGGAATGGAAACAGGTATGTGCTTCGCGGTCGTTTAGAAAACGGGTCGATGCTGATTTAGCTACAGAAAGGACATGGAAGAGGGTGGAAGAAGTGGCCCAGTGGAAAGGCCAAATAGGTACTGTATTGGCTGGTCGGAACATCTTAATGGGATTTTTTGGCGCTGGTCTCTCGATGCTTGGAGGATTCAGACGCTGTGTATATGCTATTTGTACGGAATATATGGAAGAGTGTGCACTACGGGCATTGAGCGTATCTGCTCTGTATTTTATCAAGTCACTAAATCATATCCACCCTTTGTGACCTAATGTTTACATGTCACGACTATGACGGAGTTCGATCTTATTTTAATGACATGACAAAGTGGCGATTCTGCTAAACATGGGGTATCTGTATAATGGTATGCAAACTGGTCCTCCTCTAGCAATCCTAAGGTGAGTTAAAGCCTCCGCAAAAAACCCCCCTAATCCCATGCGGCTCCTCGCGAAAAAATGGAAGGGGCAAAGTATGTACATGCAACTGTATTTACATGCATGTCCTAGATCCTGTAGCCCCTGCTGAGGTTACCCTCCAATTCGTGTGGCACTCAATATCGCACCTCCTCTTTCACATTGCCATTTCCTCGTCGACGTAGATGCGTTGGACATCATAGTCTCTTGCGTGAGCAAAGGCGCCATACTGATTCTCCATGTCCAGAATGCTATCAGCATTCTTCTCCCAGAGTCCGCTGTTACTACTAGCATGATTATAGACGGGATCTGTAGCTTGATTGTACCTGGTCGACTCCTTGAGATGATTTTCTGAAGCTTTTGCCGACTCTTCATATTCTCGCCTTGAAAGCATGTCGTACCCTGAGACAATATATGGTTCGGCATTGCGGGTGTCCGGCGACGAAGCGAGAATATCTCGTGTTGCCTGCACCGCAGCAGATTCCACATCATCATCCATGCTTTGGTCAAGCTGTTGTTGGTGTGTCACAATCTCTTCTTGTACCGTCTGTTCAAGCATGTTCTCATATCTCAACTTTGCCATTGCCTCCTCCTGTGCTAAGCTCGTAGGTGGCCAGTCATAAAGCTGCCTAGAAGCATTATAGTTTACACCATCCGGGTAACCCTGTCTTCCTTGTGGGGGTGAGATGCGCCATAACTCGAGAAGGCGGAGACGTTGATCATCGTCTGCATTCTGGAAAAGGTCAATCTGCGAGGGGAAGAGGAGGGAAGGATCGATGCTGTTACGCAGCAGGATTGCCTGTAGCTCGGATGCGTCAATATGCGTCTTTACAGTCTCCTGCTGAGCATGACGGCTCGGAGCGACATGGTAGCTATGGGTATAGTGCTGGGAGATGTACGTGATCGGCTTCGAAATCTGTTCTTGCTCCTGCTGTTGCGAGGGCTGTTCTTGAGGCACTTCCTGTGGGACTTCAGGCGGTTGGGGCGGGGGTTGAGTGAGGTTCATGTGGGCTGAAAACAGCTGAGCAAGCTCGTCATGTTGCATGTTTGCTACTTCTTGCTTGTCACGGACGTTGATGCCCGTTGATATAGCACCGCACTATGACGTAACAATTAGTACATCGACACTTTGACGGAGAAGGGGCTTACGTGGGAGCAAGAGTTGTTCTGGGAAAAGACAGAAGCTGAGAATGGCACAGAGGTAGAATAGGAGCAGTGGTTACAAAAGTGGACCAACAGGGGTTGCATCAGAGAGTGGCGGCGTCACAGGAAAGTTCGTACAGTCCCGGCGAATGAGTGCAGAGGCTCAACTGTACATTAGTCGAAGAAGTAAGTCTTGGTCAAAGCATATACAGAGAAGATGTCGGACTAGCTGGTGCAGCGTAGCTTTCAAAGCCCGGAATTTATTGACAGTTGGGTGAGTCGGCGCGTCGCGACGGTCCGCTGACGCCTACGACAAGGGCTCTTTGTGCGGAAGCCGGCCAGGTGGCCAGAGTGAAAGGAAAGCGCTGGTTACGAAGGAAGACCAACAAAGCCGGCAAGAATGTCGCTGGTTCGAGTGCAAGCGGCGTGGCAGCGCTGTTCTTTTAAGTACTTATGATGTGGTCATGCGTCGCCGATGGTGGGTTGAAGAAGAGAAAAAAGCGGGATGATGCGCGCCCAACCGGCCAGTCATTCGAACCCGAAACATAAATCGTTCCGCTAGCGCCGAGAGAGCCAATGAACACTGGCCGACTTTCGCAGATTTGGTCGACAACTCATCAAGCTGTATTTGGCGGATGCGCCCTCAAACCGTTGTCGCCGACGATTGGAGCGTCTAATGTCGGGAGAAGTCGCGGTATGCGGCGCCCAGGTCACCGCCAGAGTACTGAACAGACGTCCCAGTCACAATGAGCCGCGCCCCAAGGGAAGCGCAAAGGGGCACAATTTCCGCTCAGACAGCCGGCGCAATAGTGGTGAAGGCTGGTGCCTGAGCATGAAGGCATTTGATGCCGAGCGTGCCAAGACATATAATACGCTAACCTAAAGGAGAATCGAGCTTCCAACGCGCAACCCGCAACTGCCTACACACAGCACAGTGAACCTCATCAACACTAGAGAATCCCGCCATCATCGCCCTTTGACCCCTCTACTTTCCTTGTCCTCTGTCTTCTTCTTCGTCGCGGAACCTAGTCCTATTTCCAACTCTCCCGGCCCGCCATGGTGAGCCTCAGCTGCTTTGATTTCGGTCGTCTCAAACTGACAGCTTGTGTAGACGTCGATAGGTACAGGTTATGACCTGTCCAACTCCGTCTTCTCTCCAGATGGTCGCAATTTCCAGGTGCGGACACCTTCTGTAGCGCCCACGGTGCGTCTTCGCTCACAAAGCTAGGTCGAATATGCAGTCAAGGCAGTAGAGAACGGCGGCACAGCTGTCGGTATACGGTGCAAGGACGGCGTGATACTGGCGCTGGAGAAGCTCGTCACGAGTAAATTGCTGAAGGCGGGGGCAAACAAGAGGATAGCAACGGTGGATCGAAATATGGGCATTGTAAGTATGCCCGTTTTGGAGACGAACGAGCTTGTCAAGCCGGCATGTTCTAGCTATCCAGGCCAATGTCTAACTCTACATGGCATAGGTGTCTTCAGGTCTCCTTCCCGACGGTCGCCACTTCGTATCACGAGCCCGCGATGAGGCAGCTACATGGCGCCAACTTTACAAAGCTCCAATCCCCACATCTTCGCTCGCCGATCGTATGGGAAGCTACGTCCAGGCATACACTCTCTACTCGAGTGTGCGACCCTTCGGTGTTACATCCATCATAGGCGGATGGGACTCCGAGGCGGAACTGCCTGTGGATGGCCAAGTCGGTTCGGGACCAAAGGTCGGCTCGGGGGGTAAGAAGGAAGGAGCGCAGCGCGGCGGTCCATATCTTTACATGATTGAACCGAGCGGGCTATACTGGGTATGAATAGGCAGTGATTGAATCTAAGGTCGTAGGCTAATGAACATAGGGCTATCATGGCGCGGCTACAGGCAAAGGACGTCAGATCGCAAAGTCAGAGCTAGAGAAGCTAAACCTCTCTGAAGGCCAGCTTTCACTAGAAGAAGGCGTAAAGGAGGCAGCGCGTATTATCTACATTGCTCATGATGACAACAAGGATAAGGAATTCGAGTTGGAGATGACTTGGATCAGCTCTTTGAGCGGCCCCACTAAGGGAAGGCACGAGGAAGTCCCCAAGGAGCTAAGAGAGGAGGCGGAGAAGCTGGCAAAGAGGGCATTGGAGGGTGAGGACGAGGATGACGATGAGGAGAAGATGCAGGAGTAGATGACCAGATCTGTACTATACCAGCTTGCCGGCACATCATAGACAGCAAGCATGATAATGATCGACATCTGAAAAGCATTCAAGGCGTTATAAACATGCCAGTTGTGCCAATCGCAGACATAAGTCCCCTAGCCACTCGTGACGTGTTATGCCCCACCAAAACACTCTAACTTTTCTTCTCAAGCCTGCCCTCGTACAGCACTAAACTACGACGTTACCCCTCTCTAGACAAACCACCAAGATGCCACCTACGCTCCTTCTTATACGCCATGCTCAAGCATTACACAACGTCGCCCACGATTGGTCCATCCACGATCCGCCATTGTCCGAGCTCGGCGAGCAGCAATGCAAAGAACTACAAGAGAGCTTAAAGAATAGCAAGATTGGACATGAGGCCGAATTGATCGTTTCAAGTTCGATGAGGAGAACTCTACAGACCACGACTCTAGGGCTAGAGTGGCTGATCAAAGAGAAGGGAATCAAGGTGTTGCCAGACGCTGGATGGCAAGGTAGGCGGTTCACTTTATTCTCTAAAAGCTACAGATGGCGTCTCCGACATACTCCCGGCTTTACGCCACGCATCTCAGCTATTACTTTACTCAACTACCATAGCTGACAGTGTTTTCTGTATCGCGCTCGCATTCTTGAACTCACTAATATCGTCTTTAGAAAATTCAGATAAACGATGCGACACAGGTTCACCCATCTCTGTTATGGCACAGGAATTCCCACATTTCGACTTCTCTATGGTAGACCCTCTTTACCCTGATAAGACCACAAACCTGTCGTCAAACCCTTATGCATTCACTCGCAAGGCCATTCTCGCTCGGGCGCAAGCATGTCTAAAAGCGCTCTACTCCCGGCCGGAGAAAGTGATCGCCGTAGTCTCACACTCAGGATTCTTGCGAGCAGCGGTCTGCAATCGTAGGTTCTTTAACGCAGATTGGCGCGTCTTTGACTTCGACGAGGCGAAGATGCAGGAAAGTAAAGAGAAGGGTGAGGGTATCGAGGGGCAGGGGATATATGTGCTAGCAGAATGGAAGCAGACGGAAGAAAATGGGGGCGGGATGGGGAGGAGCCCAAAGGGCATCTCCGAAGCTCGGCCTACAGATTTCCCACCTGAAGTCGGAGAGGAGACTACTACGGAGGTCCCGGCCCCCTCCGGCTTTTAACATGAGTGCACCAAGCCGGTCCCCGAGCAAATACGCGCGATTCAATAGTTACGGATGTATAGAATAGGAGGTATACATTGGCATGCACGCCCGGAAAAGCCCGTCAGATTTCAGCCGGCATGACGCGGATCGCGTTCGGGTGTGATTAGACTAATCAGAGGTGCTAAAACATCCTTTCATTCGCTCTTCATGGGCGTCGTGCTTCAGCCGCATGCCGTTTGGTTTCAGTATAATCATGACCTGGTCAACGGTTCGACCTGAATTTCTGCAATGATAGCCACAGCTAATTTCACGCATAGGACGCCACAATGCACATCGTACCGTGAAGCGTACCAATCTTGCCGGCCTTTGAAAGGGCGGCCCCATAGTCTAACTTGCTTTAATTCGCGACATCCCTACATAAGGAAACTTGCCAACAGTAATCCTAGGTGACGCTAACTTTTTATGGCGACGCGTCGCTCGGATACCATAGTCGCTGGGGTTGGAACGGCATCATTCGCGCAATTTCCTAGCGACGTGGAATAGCTCTTCTCGGTTTTGAGAATCCTACCTGCACCATCGGAAGGATTACACAGAATTGAGTTTTGAGCACGTTGGGGCGTGCTTGAAGCTTGATTTCTGGTCACCCGCGGGGAATTACTTCTGGCAATGCGTTACTCTGGTCCGGCGTTCCTTTTCCTCCCTCCTCTACGACAATCCTGCCCTCGCTCTTGTCCCTCTCCTGAGCTGTTGAGGCTACTCTAGACGACCCGGCAGCTGGACGATGTTGTAATGGCGCCTTCACACTCGTTGTTCGCACGCTACGCGATCGTGTCATTCCTTATCAGCCAAGTCTCAACAACTTGTTTCTTTCCCGACGGATCCTCGGACTCGGCTCATTCCCCTTGCACATCGGATAGTACGAGTTTTTGCTGTGATGAGGGTTTCGAATGTTTGAGCAACGGCCTTTGCAATGATGCTAGATACGATAATTTTGAGCGAGTGCTAAGAGGAGGATGTACAGACAAAGATTGGGGCTCGGGCTGTCCATCAAGGTGCACATCAGGTAGGTCAATTTACTCATTCGGGGGCAGGAAGGAAAAGAGAACTAATGATCCTCAGTTTGGCCCCAGGGCGATGAAGCTGTGTTTGTGTGTGGCAGTGGCAAAGCCTGCTGTGGGAGAACAGACAGTTGCTGCAGCGATAGTAGCGTGGAGAAATGGAACTTCGGAAGCCCGGCAGTGATTGCGACTGCGGGCTCCAGTAAAGCGGATGCGACGGCAGTGAAGGAAGAGGATGCGAAAACTACAAGCACAACAGCGCAGCAGCAGAAACAGACAACACAACAGACGCAAAAACAGACCCAGACCCAGAAGCAAGAAACAACGTCGAAGAAAGAAGAGCAGCAAGATACGTCAACATCGACGAAAGCTGATCGAACCACATCGACGTCAAAGCCGACCGCGACATCCTCGTCGAAGGGCGATTCCTCTGCCAGCAGTGCCTCGAAAACAACCAAAGATGAGACTAAATCATCTATTATTTCTACTGATAGTAGTGCGACCTCTGCTGAGCTTGCAGTCACGCAATCCCGCGACACTACCTCAACCGGTACCGGGCCCCAATCCACTCAAAACATAACAAATAATTACATCTCCTCGGGTCCCAACAATACTGTACCAATCGCCATCGGCGTTGGCGTTGGCGTAGGTGTACTCCTCTTTCTCATCCTCCTCGGTGCTTGTTGGTATCTACGTCGCAAGAAACGGCGACAACAGCAACAGCCCGGCCTAAGGTCGAGAGATATTGCGACGGAGTACTTTGAAATCGAAGGATCGCTACCACCAGAAATGGGAGGGAAGAAGCATCCGTACGGAAAGGGGAGCGGTGTTCTTTTTGAGATGGAAGGAAGTAGAGTGGCAGAGCTACCAGAGAAAGTAGAGCCTAAGGAAGTAGATGGACGAGGTATAGCGGAAAGGAAGGATGGCAAACTACCCGTGGAGCTGAAGAAATGGGTTATGAAACAATAAATAGTCGAGCGAAGAGCTCAGTATTGGATAGAAAGAATCAAAAAATGCAACACACGCTGTTCTTCTGAAGCGGCTCTTTACTACCTCAGGTTGGAATAGGAAATGAATACAGGCAAAGCTGCACTACAATAATAGCGTTGACAAGACCCATTGCGATGCCGCTCAATCACGGACCAAATAAGTATCTAGGACAGAAAGTCAATCGAGAGGACTTTGTAAACGTACCCGCTCAATCATATGTCCATCAACAAAGCGGTTTGACCATCGAGCGCACCTTCCCCTCAACAAACCACCATCTCTACCCCGCGATCTCCGCGTCGCTCATCAATGACATCCCTTCTCATCATCTCTTCGTCAGCGTGCTTGAATTGTCTCATTGATCAGCGAGCTATGTCTACTCTATACACGAATGACTCTGCCCGACTGCCTACCAGAATGCGCTCTCGGGGGCATGCGTCATAGCTTCATGCATCGATATAGGGTTATGTAAAACGGTCACGACCTCTGCCCAGGAATTACTACACCATATTCCCGTATGCCAACTCTGACTCGTGGAACCGCTTTTCTTCTCTGATCTTGTCGCGTGTCGAGACTGCCATTTTCCCGGTTGCTGTCTGCTTTTCGCCTCTTTGCGCCTCTTTGCGCCTCTCTTGTCATGCCTCGGTTCATCCATCTCCTTCAGTGAAAGACCCGGGAATCTCTGACTCGCTCTCATGCACACTGCAGATAAGAAAAGGTGGCCACGAGGACGAAGAATGCTTCTATGATCGACATGATATTCGGACGGTTGTTTTCTGCCCTGGTTCCTGCCGGGAATTTTACAGATCATCTCGTTCACTGGGTTGCCACCTTTTGATCTTCGCGATGCGATGGAAGCCCTGATGGATCCTGGAACCCCGCGCATACTACTCTTCGCCATTTCCTTTTTCGATGCGGGGACCTTCTTTGAACATTGCGGGGTTCATTCGTAATTATTTGTACCTTTCCCGCACCAACTAGGTGGACTTGCTGGACAGATGACATGTTTCCGGCGATTTTGAGCGTCTCAACGGGAGCCTTCTCTTCATTGCTGACCTTTGATTTCTGCGCGCTGACCTCGTTCAAGCCCAGGTAAGGCTTGCGCATGTGGCTATTCTCCATTTCCCTTTTAGATGCGGGATCACCGTTTTTGACCTGCAAGTGCATCAAGACCACGTTTTTCACGGTCGATCATGCGTCAGTCCACGGCCCCGCACCGTCAGTGACACTCGACATTCCCAAACAGTGTTGACAAAGTATGTCTACCGTGTCATTGTGCCATCTCAAAATCCATTCCCTAAGAGTCAGGGCCCAATCTTTACAAGT
The DNA here is from genome assembly GCA_030378425.1 of Periconia sp. TS-2. Classification (NCBI taxonomy): domain Eukaryota; kingdom Fungi; phylum Ascomycota; class Dothideomycetes; order Pleosporales; family Periconiaceae; genus Periconia; species Periconia sp. TS-2. The sequence goes on from JASNQO010000004.1 coordinate 535,780, forward strand.
ATCGATGGAAAACTCTGGCAGTTGGTCGAGAACAATCCTATGTTTCACATCCGCCATAGCTGCCAATCTTGAAACGCCGACGTCCACGCCGACGTCCACGGTAGGTGGCGTGTGATGCCTTTCCTTGCATATCGGCACGCTCCGAGGTAAATCTGTAATTCATGGATCGCTGTTGGGTAGCTCAATGGAGAAAATAATGCGCCATCATCCTTGAGTCTGAGCACGGAGCTGTTGCTGCTCGAGGAAACGAATTGCGGCTGGCTAGCAATGGATTGCAAGAGAATATCGGTAGCGCCATGCGAGAAATGCCAGCATATACGGCTGTGTCCGGCTTCAATTCGTTCGGGCGATAGGTAGTTCGGATGCAGATGAACATAGATGCGTGAGTATTTATATTAGCCGGCATACTACCCAATCAAATCCGCCCATTGCCACGATATCCAAACTTTGTTCGCTCCAGCTTTACCCAAATTCTTGGACGTCTTAAACCCAAGATGGATTTTAGAGGGTCCAGCCTGTCCCTGACGCGCACCCATGGTTCACTTCATTACATAGTAGGGGTGCAGTGTGGCAGGCTACCACTCACCCTGCATGAAGCATGGCAAAGCCCAGGGAAAAGTCGCCACAACGTGGTCGGGTTTGCCTTCCGGCTCTCCACTGGAACGCCGTTTTATACTCCAACTTCTAAAGCTTTGACGGAAATCCGAATCGCAATCTGAGTTGACATCAAGGCTGTCGCTGTGGGATTATTAGGTATGTATTCAATCTTTTCACAATTGTGAACCATAGACTAACGAGTAGACCTAAGATCCCCATGTCCATAAAACCTTAATGTGCACAGTAGTTGAGGTTACACGGCCTTCACGGCATACAAACATATTTCTCCGGCGATATGTCTGAAGGCTATTCGAGAAGGGCGGAGAACGGGGACACGTTATCCCCCATGTCCTTCTTCATTTCCAATTTATATACCATCAGGGAGTCAGAAGGTCGCTCGGTCCCCTCAATCCATTCGTCGCAGAGAATGAGTGTAAGTACAGCATCATGAGCGAGAATGATTGAGCTCACACTGCAGCAGCTAGAACATCTCAACGAGGATAACTCCTCTACCCGTAGCTCCGGGTTGACAGCATTGCCGAGATGGGAGAGCATAAAAAGTCCAAATCGACCTAGGATCCATGTCCCAATTCCTGTTATTCCGAAGCGAGCACACATGCGCCAGGACAGCCAGACTCCAATACTCGAAAAGGAAGAGCTAGCAAAGGATACGAGTGGGATTCAGCGATCCGACAGTCAGAGATCAAGGGCAAGATCTGGCGCATCAACTCCATCAGAAGATGAGCCTCGCAATGGCCGAATGATGATCTGGTTGGTATCTGTCGTTGTAGGGGTTCTAGCTCTCGCAATTGTTCTTGGTGCTGTCCTTGGTACATTTGTCAACCCAGGACATTCTGGTCCTCAACCTTCAGTCACGGAGATTCCTGCCGGTACTACATCGACGCCAACATCAACAACTGGTGGTGGTGGTGCGGGTGGTAATCCGAAAGCAACTATATCTCCATCGCACATCGCATCTGTATCTGTGACCGGATGGAACGTCCCTGGATCTCAAGGTTATCACTCGATCTGGTTGTTTTGGCAGAACAGTGATGGCTATATATCAAGAGCTGCGTTCAACTCAAGCACTGGTAATTGGACGCGAGTTACCAACTTTGCCGAAGCGAAAATGGGAACTCCTTTGGCAGCTAGTGCTATCAATACACAGTGGTATGAGGGGCAAGATGTACGTTATTGTAAATTCTTCGAGATTCAGAGCTGATTACTTCTACAGAACTACAGCTTCCCCGGGACAGAATACCAGACAAATATCGTCTATCTCGATGGGCAAAGTAAGTGGCCCCGTTATATCATGAGAGTGCTAGTCTGATGAAAATTCAGATTATCTGAACGAATGGATATTCCCAGACAGCGGTCCGGAAGTCGGGCTACCTGGTCCGCTCACCGATCAGAAATATATAGCTCATGAAGAAACACAAATCGCTTCATACTGGCCGCATATCATTTATCAAGGCTTATCCGGCGAGATCCGGGGGGCGCACTTTGCATGCCACGAAAAAAATGAATGCTGGCATGAGAGGGTACTCCGTACAAGTGAAGCGAACAATGGAACTCAACTCGTCGTTGTTCCAATGACGAACAATCTCACATCGCTGGGTCTTTTCTACCAAGAAGAGGGCGATAAAGTTATCGAGTACCGAGAAGATGCCGATGAGGTCGGATCACTCTGGGAAAATGGTTAGTGAAGATGGCATGATTCGGCAAGGGACCCAAGAGCTTACATGGAACAGGGGCGTTCTCGACTCGAATTCCGCCGAAATCTTCGGTCGCTGCATTCTCCACTACCCGTTCCGGTAACCCAGAGGATTCTGATCTCAATACATACCTTCTATGGCAGGACTCCAATGGCACAATCCAGATGAGTTGGGCCGACAACAAGAAAGACTGGAAGGGACCCATCACCCATGCTGCATTTGCTGGCGCCGAAAAGAATACGGCGCTTTCGTGCCTCACCGGCCTCACTTTTCCTGATTTCCCCTTACAGACGGGCACGGAGCTAGCCCGGTGCTACTTTCAGACAGGGCTTGCCCTTCGAGAAGTGAGCTTTGACGGAGACAGTTGGGACATTGTCGGCATCGTTCCTATTGACTTCTAACATTCTTTAAACATTTCCTTGATCGTCGTTATACTCGATTTACTCGGTTGTAATGTAATATCGGCTCGGAAGAGCTATCTGTACGATAGACTTAAGATAGTAGGCTAGCCGACATCATATCAGCGTGGTGCCCAATTCCGTTCTACCCCGGATCGCCACCTAGTCGCCAAGCCACAATGAAGCACTAAAACGTCACCCGCGACAAACAAAGCATTTCGTGGTTTCGCTCCCAGTTGTTCGGTCTTATTCGAACGCTATTCAAGCGCTAGTCCACGCGTCGAGATGTTTATACTAGAGGCCTTGCAAAATCGTCCCGCCGATCGTTAACCTCCTCTCTACACCTTAAGCAGCACACTGACAGCTTGCATTCTTGAGGCGCTGCGGCGCCAGAGGGAGGCGGGAAAGCTGTGACACCAGTTCCAGATTGTTACCTGAAGACGGCTTGATCTCAGAGACAATGGGCGTACGAAATTGATGCAAGGTTCGGGGTTCGGACGAAATCGGTTCATTTACTTCGCCATGGCATCTCCGACTTTTGCAACGAGCGCGATGCCGCTGATTTTTTCTCGGGAAACGGATTCAGCTCCTGCTCAGGGATCTCTTAGTTCGGCAGGTGCAGGCATTACAGGAGGTAAACCCCCCGAGCTACCTTTTCGATGAATTGTGGTTAAGACCTTCTTCTAGGATACACTGGAGGGTCTTTGAGTCTACAGATTATCATTGCGTTCTTGATCGGATTATCGCTGTACAATTCTATCGAACTTATAGTCTTGATTCTGGTTACGTTCACGAGATATGGCGGCCTCTATTTTTGGTCACTACTCATCGCCGGCTTTGGCATTATGCCATATTCCTTAGGATTTCTCATCAAGTTCTTTCAGCTATTGGATCCCAATAGCAACGCTTGCTATGTGGCCATTGCGCTTCTCACGGTGGGCTGGTATATGATGGTGACAGGTAAAATACTTTTCCGCTTCTCAGTCCTCTCTTCCGACTGATGAATGTATCTAACAACGTTGTGATCTAGGTCAGTCGGTCGTTCTATGGTCACGGCTTCACCTCCTCACAAGCTCCCGTCGTATCATTCGTTGGACACTCTGCATCATCATAATCGACGCCATTATTTTCCATGTTCCAACAACCATCCTTACCTTCGGCGCGAACTCAAATCACTTCTCCCAACGCACCCTCATGCACTTCGTCAATGTCTACAACATCATGGAAAAACTCCAGATGACGGGCTTCTTCATTCAAGAACTTATTCTGTCTGTGATCTATATCAAGGAAACATTGAAGATCCTCAAGCTTTCCGAAAGTGTGCAGGGTGACATTGTTAGCACAGTAGATCCATCTGTGTTGAGGAACCGGTTCGCTCGCAAGACAATGTACCAACTTATCGGTATCAATGCTATCATTATATCCATGGACATCATCCTCGTAAGCATCGAATACGCGAACCTCTACCTGATCCAAACCGTGCTTAAAGGCGCCGTTTACTCCATCAAGCTCAAACTAGAATTCGCTGTCCTCGGCAAACTAGTCCAAATCGTGCGCATGAAATCTAGCAGCGATGGTCAAAGCGAGAGCAGCGAGCGTCGTAAAACTTCAAATCGGTTAGAGCCTCAAGAAACCAGAAGCAGTACAGCCGCTATAGGAAGAACGAAGAGCGGGCAGTGGCCTGACTTTGTGAATCCGAGGCTCATTGATTGCAATGTCTCTCACGCGCTGCAGAGGACCGGACGACCAGGGGTGGAAGCGAGCTGGGAGAGCGATAGAGCAAATAGGAAGAGGGGCCCTAGGACGAACCAGAACAGCTGGATTGATGAGGAGATGGTCAGTTGGATAATGCAATTTCGATTCATCAGACGAGACTAACATGTCTGCAGGACAAACACAACATCGGCTGAACACCTCTGATCAATTTTCTCAAAATACAAAATTCACCGCAATGCCTCACTCATCAGTGTGACGCATGCCAACTCGGGGTAAACCGGACTCTACGATCCAGGATCGACATGCATCGCGACCCAAATCAATAGCACGGCGAGCTTCGAGCAAAACTTTCATAAAGTAACCAGTCAGAAACGAAGACAGCCGACGCCTGATAAGTAGGCCATAAAGCCGCCACCCCCGCAGGAACACGTGGATAGGCGGACACTCCGGAGGCTTTGATTGGGTAGACTCACGATGTCAGGGTATAGTCACCGACTAATCACGTATGCGAAGATAAATGAGAGAGTGGGATGAGATATGGAAGGTAGAACGAGAGGCGTGTAGCAGTTGCTAGAATGGTTGGGCCCAAGTGATGGTGTTGCTCGTAGAGCAGGGGACAAGCTATACATTGCTCATCGAGCAGAGAACAAAAGTATCATGGAGGCATAACCACGCGTAGACAAAAATTATTGAGAAAATGAAAACATCTAGCTAAGTGTACAAGATATAATCAGACTAAGGTTGTGAGACGCAGTGACCAGCGAGGCTAATTAGAGAGGTTACTCGTGGTGCGACATCCTCACAAGACTGCGCTATGAGACATGCATTCCGACCCAATCAGTCTTTCGCACAGTATTTTTCAAATGATAGTATTGTGCTTTCATTGGACTACAGTGTTGTTATTTCTATCACGTGGTCATGCACTGCCAGTATTACTTCCATGCATCATTAGGCCATGATCAGGGATATAGAAGGCTATAGGCATGTAATGCAAACGGCTCAAGATTTCAAGCATGAAAGAATTTCAACTATACTCTTTACCCCCGAGCAGATTATTCTGAAATTCGCAGGTCGAATGGAAGGAATGCGTTCCTCTCACGTACAGACGTTTGGCTTGGAAACCGGTGAAGTTGACGGGCGAATTGAATGGGCTTCAGCATGGTGCTGAAAGTGCTGAATTCAGGTTATATTTCAAGGGCAGAGAGAAAATCTCCAATTTCGAACTATGAACGAGATAGCTAGTTGCTCTATTCATGAGCACGTCGAGCAATAGGGTGAGATTTCCTGATATTCGCGGGCGCAAGGATCCAGGGTGCAACTGAAAGTTGCACTACATACGTCAACCCTTACAAGTTGTGGAACAGTGTGTCATTGGCAATATCTTTCCTTTTTTTTTTTTTTTTCAATAGTCTGAGGCTTCTTATTAGAACTGTAAAGTGGTTTGGACAGGTGTTGTGAAGAGTTCCTCAGTCTGACCATGGCACGCGTTTTGGCCTTCGCAGTCACCGAAAGACAAATTAAATACCTTGTCCTTGTTCATGCCTCGATGGTACAACTTCCAAATGCCTTTTCAAACACAAACTCTGTTCTTGTATCTACCATGGATGTATCCCCATATGCTTCGAAATTCACATGCAAAGCTTCCCTGCCTTCCGCCTTGGAGGGTACGGTAAAGTAGCGAAGGCAGATGAAGAAACGGGCTAGACTCGTCTCCACAATATTGCCCTTGCGCAGATCTCTGATTCTAGAGGCATCTAGCTCCAATGTTGCCTCGTTAGACGCATAATGTGGCAGCAAGTCATATGTTCTAGATTTGCTGCAATGAGCCTAACCCCCCTACCTGCCACGTGCCTGCATCGCGAATGATGGGGGCACGAATAATGTTCTCCAGAAATCTCAAGAGAACATGAATCATGCTTTGCGTAGAGGCCAAGATACATCAAGACATGGCAAGTCTTGAATGTCGTATATCGCCACTCTGTTTCAGAGTATTCATTACCGACTTTCCCAGATATGTGTTTGCAGAGCGCAATGAATACATCTCATAGATATTTTAAACCATTAAGAATCTATCAAGAGCTCTAGTAGATGTATCATAGCTTTCAGGAGCAGGTTCAATGTCACTCCTCAAGCACGACAAATACACGTCCACAGGCTCAGGGCATGGATGACAACTCCCCGACTTAGCAAGCCGCTATCTCAACCAATATGTCATACATGTGATATTATCCCTTTCGTCCTCACTAGCTCCTTTCTACATCTTGAGTTGCGCCCAGGAGGGCTACGGAAGGCCTGTCAGGTAGTTGTGGGGTGTGGGTAAGAGTCCGCTCGTCCGACATATTGGCATGCTAAGAGACTAAATCTGCGCTGTAGCCGTAGCCGTCGAATATTCGTTCTATTTCGAATGATTCTCCATATGGAAGTTGCGTGGAGGTTGCGCCTCCCTCATCGATTGTGCTGCGCGGAGACCACGGATTCAATAGTGAATCTTCGACGTGTCCAGTACTCATGCTTCTGTTCATTCTATACTACCATCTTATTTCTGGTCAAACAAAATACTGATGGAAGCGTGTGATAAGTCCAGCGCGCAACGTTGGTCCTCGGTCAGATCCCAGTTCATCGCTCTTCCACTCTGCCGGGTCAGCGAAGTCCCGGTCCCGGGTCGACCTCACTCCACGTCCCGGGACTATGTGCGACCTGCAGAATATTCCAATGGAGCAATTCCAACATCTAGAAATGCTGCTGGAGACATGGAACGAAATGCAGACATGTCAAAGACGGAGTGAATCATCGCCCTTGGCACTGATTCATTAGCACGCTCCATGCGCCTCGAAAGAGGTGTCTGCCCGCACATTGCCCATAGCAGCCGTCGCTTGCAGTTCCTTTTCCGCCACTCATTCCAATCGATCAGGGATTGCCTTTCCGCGTACTCTTGGCTCAGGAGCGACTCTCATCTCTCGTCTCGTTTCTAGCATGGTCGCATTTGTTCGACCAATGATGGCGGTCCGAGTGGGAACACAATGGCCTGGCCAAGATCCTCCGCGCGCTTGCCCCGGGCGGAACCTTTGTGCGGGGTGCGAAACTTGGGGTACTCTGGGGAACGTCTACCGTAATGTTGGGAGGAGACGCGGTTTGCTTGGACCTACACCACAGGACCCTGACTGTAGTATATATTGTCGATCATCCCCAGGGCCTGGATCCGCATCTGCGTCTGCAAACTACCAGTTCTTTTGTCTTTTCTGGAATCTGTAACCATGGCATTGGACGAGAAGGAGATTCAGACCGACGCTCGTGATCTTCACATCGAGAATGTGTCGAGACAGTCTTCTCATGATGAAGTCGCTCCTGAGGCAAAGGGCGGTGACCTAAGTGAGATGCCTCCGGGTTACTATCGTGACTGGCGTTTCATCGGCTCTGTCATCGCTGTGGCCTTCATGGCTCAGGGTCTTTATCTGGGTACGATTGCATATTCTATTAAAGACAAACACTAGCTGACACTCAAACAAAGGATATGTCCTCCCAGCCAACACCATCACCATCATCAACGCTGATCTCGGTCCGGATCCAAATTACGCACTCATTCCAGTTGTCAAAAGCTTGTGTGGTGGTGTGGGATTGATTATGGTGGGACGATTGAGTGATATCTTTGGGTACGCCGATGTATCATATGCTCTGAGTTGAACTGATACTAATACACCTGGGTAGTCGGAGATGGTTCATGATTGTGGGTGGACTTATGGCCATGCTAGGATCTATAATTTGCGCTACCGCGAAGGACATCAACACAATCCTTGGAGGAACCGTTTTTATTGGACTCGCTGGCGCTGTCCAGACGTCATTTAGGTTCGTTCCACGTCTCTACAGAGAACTGCATAGCTAACGGGAACCAGTTTCATCCTTATGGAGCTGGTAGCCAACAAGCATCGTGCTATTCTTACTGGTTTCCTATTCTTGACGACTTGCCCTCTCGCCGCGTTTGGCCCGCTCGCCGCTCGAGCTCTTGCCGCTTACACAGCGCTCGGATGGCGGTGGAACTATTACCTAAATCTTATCACCAACTCCATTGCGGTCATCCTGTTCTTCGTCTGCTACTACCCGCCCAGCCATAAGCAGCTGCACGAAGGCCGCAGCATGCGACAAGATCTCCGGGACCTTGACTGGGGTGGCATCTTTCTCTATGCTGGAGGATTGACATCCTTTGTGCTGGCCTTGTCTTGGGGAGGAGGACTGTATCCATGGGCATCTTATCACGTCCTGGTTCCGCTCATTCTAGGATTCTTCGTTCTGGTAGCATTCGCGATCTATGGTATGTTAAATAAGCCATACTAAAAGGGAGACACCAGCTAACAGGACACAGAAATCTATGTGCCGCTCAAGTATCCTTTGATCCCGATGAAACTCTTTCTCAACGGACCGTTCATGGCCCTTTGCGGAGTTGCATCAGTTGCGAGCGTAAGTCACCTGTGTAATTTCTTACTTCTTAGCTCGAACTGACGTGATATAGATGTTCTATTACAGTCTTACAGTCATCTGGCCTCAGATGGTCACTTCGCTCTACGAGAAAGACTCCATTATGATCGGTTTGGTCTCCGGTACCCTTGGTGGCTGTACGTATCCCTACGTCTCATTCGAGTGACTCAACGCTGATGTTACTAGCTATCGCTTTTGGCCAGGTGTTTGGTGGAGGTACAATCAAATTTGGATACGGACACTGGCAACTTCGCGCATCAGCCGTTGCCATGGTCGGCTTCATTGGCGCCATGGCTGCCGCAGATGCCTCGACTCGTACGCTCGCCATCACGATGTGCGCTCTGGGAGCTTTCGCAGTCGGTATTGTCGAGGTTGTAGGCATCGTAGCCGTTCCCTTCACAGTTGCACCGGAGGATCTTGGACTTGCCAGCGGTCTTCTGGGATCCATGCGCGCCACTCTCGGATCCGTCGCAACAGCCATCTTCTCCAGCGTCCTCACAACCGAAAAGGGCAAACAGATTCCCCCGAGGATCATCGCTCTTGCCGGAGAGGACGGTCTCGAGAAATCGAGCATCGCAGCTGCTGTCAAAGCCGGTCTTCAAGGAGCTGCAGCGGTGCTAGCCAAGGTGCCAGGCATCCCTAAAGAGAGGCTTCCTGCGTACCTCTTAGCTATCCGCGACGGAAATGTCAAGTCATACCATATGGTGTTCTATTCGAGCTTGGCTTTTGGAGGTATTGCCGTCATTTGCGCCTTCTGCTGCTCAGAATTCAACAGCCACTTCACAGATAATGTAGCCCGTAGGCTTCAACATGGTCACAAGAAGGAGGAGCCGGTGAAGGAAGTTTGAGCAAGTGATTGCGAGGTATTACTAAAGACGAAGTTATAGCAGGTGAACTAGAATGAACATGCTCGAGCTGCACCTTTCCAACTTCTCCAAAGATCCCCTCTTGAGACGTGATGTCCCATGCACACAAAGTGCATGCAATTGGGTGGGCGTAAGCACTCTATGTAAGATCGCATCACCTGCATGCTGATCAAGATGACGAACCGTGGCTATGCACCACTCACGAAGCAAACCACACAGCAACAGATGGTAACAGGACCGCCCAGACCGCAGTGGAGAGACCGACGAGGGGATTGTCTGCAGCCCCGCTCGTTCGCTTCCTGCAGCGCCACACCTCGACGCAAGCGACTTCCTCACACGTCATGCCCACATGAGCATCACGGACAGACTTTTCTAGGCGTCGCGCTCCCTTCCCGCCCTACCAACCTGTCTCTCTCCGGAAGAATGCTCCTCTACGCATTCCTCACCACCATCCCCATTGCAGTCGGCCTGTCCACCTAGCCATTTTCCGCGACCTGACCTGCGGTGCGATCAAGCCCGCCCTCGTCGCTCCTGCCCCGCAATGGCTTCTGCCAATGAGATCCCACCTGACACTCCTCCCGCCACACCCCCAGGATCAGGCCTCTCCAAAGCCCAGGTCCTGCAGAATGTCCTCAACCTCGCAACGCAATTCAGCTCCTGCGTCGAGGCCTTCAATCTCATCCACCCGCACAGGTATCTGGACCATGCCCAGAAAATCGCCCTCGCGAAGCTGGGCATCCAACAGGGCCGTCTCCTCATCTTTGGCGATGCGGTAGGCATTTCCAGTCCACCAGCTTCCATTGCGAGACACATGGTGCCCAGTCAGCCTGGGGCGACCAATCCTGACCCTCAATTGCCTATCAATTTTGGCATTAGGGATGTGAGACTCGACGAGGAGACCATTAGTAAGAAGGTGGGGAATGCCTTGAATGAGATTGCGGGGCGACCTAGCCACCTCACGCGAGAAGAGCTGATGGACAAGTATGGATTGAAGACGCCGAAGAGATTTAGCTCCATTGGACATCCGTCTTTGGACTCCAATCGACTAGAGGCGTTTCGCGAGAAATATGCTTTGTTGCAGGATCTCGTGCGGCAGAGTGGCATTCGAACGGGTCCAAAGAGGTCCGGTAGCATTACCATGACCCACTGGGTTGTGTGCAATGTCGAGAAGTTCGAGAATTTTGTCGAAACGGTAAAGGTGGAGGTTGATGGCTTGATTGCGCTCATGGGTGTTAAGGAGCAGGTTGACCGCGGCATGAAAACGGATATCAAGGCCATGGGCTGGCATCCTGATCTCTCTGGGCCGGTGGTCCGTACAGACTGGGAAAAGCTCAGGATGATTCGCGAGGCTGTTGCTGATGATTATCCTGAGTATGTCGAGGTAGCGGATAAGGCGCTCACGTACATTAGCGAGGAGTTGAGAGATTCACGCATCAATGCGCTGAGAGCATCGTATGCCCCACCAGTACCCATCCGACGGAAGTCAGAGGAAGAAAGGGCAGAAAAGGCGAAAAGAAAAGCTGAGAAGTCGTGGAAGTCACAGGATAAGAAGCGATCCAGCTTTCTCTCGGGTTTTAAGTTTGGATCCTGGGGAAAGCCCCAGAAGAGTCGATCCAAGAGCATCGCATCCACCTCATCGGAACACGAAGATCCGCAACGCTCATTGTCAGAAGACGTACGCAAGCTGTCCCTCGAAGAAGAAAACGCCCTTGAACCAGTGCGGTCAAAGTCGTTATCTGCCATTCCTGACGAGCCTGCACCATTCAACCTAGACTCAAGAGTGCAGGACGTACCAAAGGAGGATGGTCTTATCAAGGCTGACGTGGGTACGGTCTTGACTACTATTCCCACAAATGAAATCAGTAGTGCGGACGATGAGATAGATCCATTGGACACGCATACGCTAGTGCACGCGGACACGGCGAACAGCCTTGTAGATCGGCACGACATGTACCAAGGAGTAGGTAGGATCGATACAAAGGACATTAGGGACAAGTCGCATGCTGCGGCAGGGCAATACGCATAGTGAGTATATTTACTCATTTACAGGGCGGTAGTTGTGATACCTCAAACGCATTGGCATGGGCATATCGAATGAGCTGAACGATCGCATAGAGGCGAGTTCGAAGCTGTATATAGGGAGGTCCTGAAGGTGATATTATCTTGTTACTGGCGGGTCCAAATTGCATATTTACTCTTATATCTTCTCCCACTTGTTCATCAGCACTCAAGCAGGCCTTGACCTACCTCTTGCGGTATTGAAATGCCTGGACATAAGAATTTCTTGTCTTGCTATGAGCATACCAAATCTGTTAAGATAGAACAATCTTATCTTAGAGGAAAGGGTTCTCAGAGGTCCTTGCTTGTTTATCTATGCTCAAAATCTAGAACAATCAAGTTGCAAGGGTTTCCTGAATAGTACTTGGTGTAGACGAAGCTGCTTATATTCGCCTTTTTGATACCACAAGAGCCTACGAAGTGTATCTAAACCAAGGCACACTATCCGCTAGTTCCCTCTCAAGCGCTTTCTGCTCCTCAGACAATTCTTGTACTCCCTGTTCCATCGCAATCTTATCCCGCCTAGCATTCTCATATCGACACCACGTCGACATGAACAGCGTTAGAAAGAATGCCATACTACACCAAGTCAGTCATGCATGCGAGAACCACCAGGGGGGCAACACTTACCTCACAAACCCAATCAAGATGCTATGACCGGTGATAAACCTCGGTCCATCCCGTGTAAGATACACATACGACGCAATTATACCCCCGCAGTTACCGCCCATCACCTGCATAGCTATCCCAGTCCCTCTCTTCAAGCTGCCTCCAATGTTTCCGCTGTTCCACGCCATTCCCAGAGGAATCTGCGGATAGATGCCAATAGCAGCAAACACGGTGCCCGTGTACTGAACACTCGGCCTCCCACTCCCCGCCAGCAATCCAAACCCAACAATCGCCACAAGCTGGAATCCCATCAGGAAGACGCCTCGCTTCTTCACCCGGTCCGCAAACCAGCTCGCCGCGATGGTGAAGAAGCACGCAAAGACGTAGGGCGGGACGGACATGAGCTGCGCGTTGTTGGCCGTGTAGCCCATGTTTTTGATGATTGTGGGGAGGAAGAGGGCAAAGGAGTAGATGGGGCAGAAGCCCGCCATGCAGATGAGCATGTGGATGTAGATTTTCCAGTCGAGGAGGGCTTGCTTGACGTAGGCGAGGTTGAAGTCGTTGGAGAGGTGGCCGTGGTCGGCAAGGAGGCGGCGTTGGACTTCGGTACGTTCGGGGGTGGTTAGGAAGCGTGCTCTACATGCCATTCTCAGTCACATCTTTTTCCAATCCAACGAAACATCCGCCCAATTGCTCGCAATGAAGTGAAGGTAGAACAAAGGGATGGGTAACTTACGTCGCCGGATAATCATAAATACACCAATACGCCCCCATGGACACAAGTATACTCAACAGACCTTCCAGCACAAAAATCCAACTCCAAGCCGCCAATCCTCCCACACCGTCCATCTCGGCAATGCCCCTAGCAAGAATCCCGCCAAAGGCCCCCGCAAGCGTCGCCGCGCTGAAGAACAGCGCCATCCGGAACCCGCACTCGTGCCGCACGTACCACTGCGTAATGTAGTAGTTCACGCCGGGGAACAAGCCGCCTTCGAAGACGCCCAGGAAGACGCGCGTCGCCATGAGGCCCGAGTAGGACTTGACGAAGCCCTGGCCGATCATGGCGGCGGACCAGAAGAACATGATGAAGGTTAGCCAGAGCGAGGGGCGGGTGCGCTTCATCATCATGTTGGAGGGGATCTCGGCGGCGATGTAGAAGGGGAAGAGGATGGCGAGGCAGTCGTTGTACTGCAGGCCGTGCAGATGGAGGTCCTGCTCGAGGTGGTCGAGGCGGGCGTTGCCGATGTTTGTGCGATCGAGGAAGCAGAGGCTTGTTCATCTCGTCAGTCTCACGTTGAGGGAATCGAGGAGAGAGAAGGACGTACAGGTAGATTAGTGACATGAAGGGAATGATGTGCCAGTCAAGCTTTCGGAGGAGCTTTGTCGTAGCTTTTGCATCGAAGCCCTGGGGTTCAATATCGCCGCTGACATCTGGAGTCGCTACAGCAGCAATGCTACTATCGCTGACTGCCTTTTTCTCATCCATGGCTAACTCTTCAACGACGTATCAGTGAGATTGAGGAATATCAACGGCGGCCGAGAGCAAACAGCGCCCCAGGCACCATTACATATCTTCTCTCCCTCCGCACCAGCTATCTGCGCATAAGACAGCCCGCGGAGCACAATTTAGCCTCATTGGCCATTGTCGAGGTCAGAAAACGTTCTGGATCAACTCTTTTCATTGCAAAAGGCTTGGTGAGACGGCCAAGACAGCCTACTTCGGACCATGTCACTCAAACGGGAGGCCTTGTCCTACGCTCCCCGCCATCTCAATGGCCACGCTTCTCGTCAGCTAGACATGTACACAGCGGCAGTTGGCTACTTGAAGGCCTGTACCGTCGTCAGCAACGCACTACGGGTCCTGACAAGATGTACGAGGAGGGGTACCTCTGCGTGATTCGCTTGTAGACAGGCGGTAGCTGGGGTATGCAGTGGGTCTAGAGCTGTAGGTGAGCTACTGCTAGATAGTTTACCGTGTCTAAATACTCGAGTGCAGTTGTTTGGGTAGGGGAGACAAGGGAGTGGTTAAGCGTACGAATAGGAAGGGGGATCCAAGAACTTATCTTGTGTTACCTTCCTGATAAGAGGATTGAATGGATCAGCATTCGAAACCGCTGTTGCACGTGGGCTTCAAGTTGAAAATGCTTACAAGGTGTTTCCTACATTAGGAGTGAGTACGGAGAGTTACGTTGCGCCTTCGGATCTTTACTGTAGGCTGATGCAAGCCACAATGCCTCTAACATTCCCCACTTCCTTCCGCTGCGAAGCGAATGACACGTGCAAGGCGGGGTATGAGCTGAGTGCTTAGTTCCTTAACTTTTCACCGGTCTACGCTTTTATTATCAAGATACAAGTAATTATTTTGCGTACCTTATTCACTAGCGTACATCTCCCGGCCGCTCCTGACTCTCCTCCCTCTTATATATTCTCCTCTCAGTGCCTTGAATAGGAAGACCAGGACTCCTGTCTTCACTCTCATCATCCACGCCCCGTCCTACCTCTTCATATGGCCCATCGGCTTCCTCCAAGATGCTCTCAATAGTATTCTTTCTTACTCTTGCGCTCCCTATGGTGCCCCTTCGATTAGCATACTTTGTTGAGTTCAACTCGTACGTGTCGAGCCGATCACCAGGAGTCCTTGTCTTCGATCGACTGCCCAAGGTCGTTCCTAACAGCTTGGGCAGAATTTTTGATATGAGAGGTTTCACGCCAGGTGCCGCGGCGCAAATTAGACTGACGTAGATTTCAGTTGCCGTCCAGATAGAAATGTCATAGGTGTCCCAGGAGGCGTCAAAGTTCTCCTTTTCAAGTACGCTGCCGACGCGCGCGATGCGTGTAATACCTGCAATGACGGCGAAAGATCCTAGTGCAATGATGCCTACTAATGCCCATCGCTGCCGCGTATTAAGGTGCAGCTCGAGGACGCGGGGCAAGACAATGGTCATGAGCGCGAGGTCTACGAAGACGTTCAGGCCGCCGTTGAGGTAAAGACCTGATATATCTGTATAACATTTCGACGCGGGTCGTCCTTCGGTCCAGTAAGAGTCGATAGGACTACATTGGAAGATGCTCGCTAAGATGAAGGGGATGATGGGCACTAGGACGACGTAGATCAGAGCTTTGATCATTCGTCGACCTAGCACATCTGAATGAAATATGCGGAGATAGGTGAGGCAGATGCTTAATTTCGGGAGCCCTAGAGCTGGAAGCGCGACGATTTGGGCGGTATAAGCCCACTTTTGCGATTCTACTGTGTCGGAAGGGTTTTCGAGAAGGATGAAGCCGAGATGGCGGCCAGCGCCGTGTGATACTTGGACATACTGACAGACGCTGAATGCGGTTGCAAACATCTTCAAATCTTAGTTGGGTCAAGATGCAACATGGACTTTGGAATATCTTACCCACGCCGCTGCTAGGACAGAGTCTTCTAATTTCCAAGCATTGATCATGAAAAATCGAGAGTATGCTCGCATGAGAAAAAATACTGTTCCTACAATTTGGCATATCGCATTTCCTGCCACTATTTCTGGTGCCCGTGATTCATCTTTAGCATTTGGAGGCAGGTGCTTACAAAAGTCAGTATCTAGCACGAACAATGACATTCTGTCTAAATGGAAGCACACCTGTGGAGTATGGGCGAATTGCCGCGCGAAAATCTCTGAATACGGCACCATGATTGCATCGATACATGTGCATATAGCTACATGCGGTGGGGGTCTGTCGTGACAGAGTTGATGATGCCCGAGGACGCTGTTTGTATTCGATCGTGCCCACTTAAAGACCGGGGATCCTGGCAAATAGGTCTCAGAATTTCAGTGTGCTGGTGCCCAAGTAATGGCAATAGGCAATCCAAGAGAGTCCTGATAACAGACCTGCAAGTCTCAGGACTGCTTAGTGGTGAATAAAGTTTAGGTCGATCCGGCACCAGAGATGCTTGCCTGCATTGGCCATGCCAAAACGTGTAAATCGGCGCTAGATCTTCAAGATTTGGGATTTCGCGCAGGTTTCAGCTTTCCAGAACATGAGGTGATTTCTAGCTGTAACAATATGCGAGTTGTTAGAACGAGAATTGGATCTTTTCTTTTTACAATGGCTGTGCGTGCCAGTTGGATGAAGCTCAACCGATCTGATGGCGATGTTTTCATACGATCCTGTCCACTTAGGGAGGAAGAGCGACTAGTTTACCCAGATGCTGCACTGGTTAGCAGTTGGACACAAGCGTTGCTAATTCTCAAGTGCATACGTGCTTGGATTACGGGGCATTCCTCAACACCACGCGGACAACAGGGCATCAGAGCGTTAATGAATGGTGTCCCGCTGCCTTGACAGAAAGGTCTACATCTGGACCTGGTATTCGTATGGTAGCTGAGGAGCGTGAAACAGGTCGCCCCACATCCCGACCATAGCTGAAGCACCCGAAGCCATGGCGTGCTCCACCACAACGTCAACATGAGAGGCATAACCACTACTCGGAACTTTCGATTTGGTCATAGTTGTCTTTGAATGTCAATTCCCATTAGAGCCTTTGCTCCGGCGTCGACGAGGTCGTGGTCATAATTGGTTAGAGGTGTTTTTCCTAGTCTGCGCTAGACTGGGGAAACAGTGAAGGCTTAGTTCTAAATCGGAAAGACGCGTCAAATGTTTTACATTAGTCCGCTAGCACTACACGTCTCCGGTCATGATTGACGCGGTCTTCATCTAGTGGTGGTGAATCAAGTCGTATCTGGGTCTCGTCGAAGAATGCTGATCCTTGGAGAAACGTGTACTCCAGAAGCTTGTCAACTTCTAATCGGGCAACTCTAACCTTTTTCTGCGGGCCGTGATCGGAGATGCTCTCTCACTTGTGCAATCGTAGTGTTGCATTAAGAAGCACTTTTGATATGCGCGTCGAATAATCTAGAGCAAAGATGGATCTGCTCCCACGACTTGGCGGCCGCCTAGGGTTTATATTAGACACGGGAAATGGCCACGGGAAATGGCCACGGTAATACCGTATGTATGGCGCCGGAATTGATCCCTGTAGCCATGTTTTCCATGAGGTTCCAATGACGGGAGGTGGGCTGGTGGTCAGCCATGCCACAAATCCTCTGGCTGAGGGCTGAATGGCTGCCGCCTCCCCTTGTAACCCAAGGGATCATTCGACTTTTCCGTCCATTGGTAATACGGGCCGGTCCCTTGAGCTACGGGCGGCACATCAGGGAAGAAAGGGAAGGTTGACCTGCGAGTAAGCTTCCTGCACAGACTGGAACGGTTGCGTGCATGATGCACAGTGAGCCACGGCGTCTACATCACGCACACTCAGCGCAATTCAGAGGGTGGGATCCAAATCCAAATCACCACAAAGACGCCTCGTGATGCAAAAGAAGCGGTGTCGTGGTGGAGCACTCGCTTTGGCCTGCGCGGCTGTTATCTTGCCATCCCGCATCCCCGACCTGCGCTACGCCCCACGGAAGCGAGGTGCCACATCGAGAACCCACGCGGCATGCTGCACCTATTCATGGCCCACGGCCGCGTCTGTTCAAGCCTGATGAGTTGTCGTGCATGAAGCCACGCCGCCGAACGGTGAGTATCCACGCCCTTTGACTCGCTGTCTTCCCGCAGCGGCCCGGCGATTCCTCCGATGTGGGAAGAGCCGCGACTTCAAATACCTGTAGCTCCCAACTTCAAGCGCCATTGTCCTCTCGCGACGCAGAAATATGGCGCCAGAGAGGATATCGTTGTTTTTGAATCTTCCGCTGGAGCTCAGACTGCATATTTATGAGTATGTATGGGTGCCATTGCCGGATTGCATCCATCCGAAAACGCACACCCTGCCCTTCCACGTCGCAGCCTCGACATCCGCCGAGTCCCTCCGTCTCCTCCTCGTATGCCGGCAGATCTACGCTGAGGCAAGCCGGATCGCCTTCTCTCGGCATACCTTCCTCCTCACACGTTCGTTAACGCGCTGTCCTCCGCCTATCAACACCATCACTCCACCGCACAACTATATCCGCTCGCTGCTCCTCCCCGCCTACCGCCCTCCATCGCCCTGTCCGACACCCTATCCCGTGCGATGCTATACCTTTAGAGAAATATGTGCGCTTGTGCGCCGCTTCCGCAATCTCTTGACTATCATCATCGCATCGGACGAGCAGAATCTCAGTGAAATACAGAGGTCTATGGTGGGTTGGAGGGCTCATGTCGACTTTCGCATGAAGAAGGCTAGGAGATTGAGCGATGAGCGCTTCTCTCCGAGTTATGGTCTTAGAGGTCTGGATGGCGACGGGATAAATGTGCGGGGATGGAGACTGAGTGTGCTGGCTGGAGATGGAACCGTGAGGAGTGCAGACTTGCTGCTTTGTGGGCTTGCTATCCTGGACGGGTACCAGAGGGAAGAAGAGAGAGATGACATCATTTTAGATTTGCCTGAGGCTTATGCAGTCCCTAAGAGGCCAATAGTAAGGGCCATAGAGTTGCGTCAAGAGGGCTAGCTTCTCAAAAAGAATTGATTCTGTATAGAAGTTGAATTTCTTTTCGCCTGAAAGTTGACATTTGCTCAAAGAGCTTGATGGTCGTGCATGAATACTATGGTGTATCTATATGAGCCGTGACTTCGCAGGAGTCACATTTCCACTGTCGCAAACCCAGAATCCCAGCGCCGCCCTTTGAAACCCCTATATCACGGATGGTTATGTTTTCTCACCATCCTGTGACTGAGAAACCCAAGTGGTGATTCCATTGTGCATACTCGCCCTCCCAGGCTTCCTTGAATCCCGCCATGGCTTCCGTCTCTGTCGCACCTAGAATGGCCTATGTTTTGCAGGGCAAGTCAGTAAAATTCAACCAAGCTCTTTCATGAGGAATCAATCATACCAAGCCGATTGAATCGCCAAACAGTGAATGGAGCCGATCCGAGGCGATTTGAAGCCACCCGTTCCCGGCCCACTTGGAAAAGCTCCATCTCGTCGTGAAAGAAACTTCCACCCTCTTGAGAGGCGTCAACTGCTGCGGTGCATTCCGGAGACAGGCTGAGTCGGATCCGTTAACTCGGTTTCGATCGGCCAGGCGACGAAATTGTAGCAATGGTCGGAGCCACGTTTGGCGGAGATCAAAGAATAACGGGCTGTCAGTGATATGGATTGAGAGATGTAGAGTCTCTAGAGCAACAAGTGTTTTTGCCATGGCCTTGCAAGTCTGCATCCACTTGATCTCATGCTTGTCTTTCCAGACCTGGTCAAGTTTGAAGGACGGGTGTCCGTAGGAAGCATAATGGATGTCTAGTTTCGTGATGTAGGTGAGACTCTGTGTTGAGATGACATTCAAGAAGTTGCAGATCCAACGCGGTGCGTCGAACACGAAGGTTGTATTGTTGTAGAGTAGAGCTAGCGTTTCTCCGTGAGTTTGCTTGCAAACCAGAATAAGAGCACTTAATGACGTGCACCACTTCGTACTGACGCCGTGCACATGCATATACTGGCCAATTCGACGTGACATTCGGACTGTCTTCGGTGCATCCAGTCGCAGACAAACACGGTCCCTCTGCGGTAAACCATTTTTCGGCACCCTACAATGGTTGGAGGCCGTTTCACTCAGTGCAATCTTATTGCTGGGGCCGCAACAGACGCAAGGCAATTTGGTCCCCTTGGCGGCAAGTTCGCAGCGGAAGTCCTCTTCAAAGTAGTGGCGATAGATATCATTTCTTACCTCACCCGGGAGAGTCAAGAAGCTGGGAATCTTCTTCGGCGTAGTCTTGCTTGGCTTGCAGCGAGAAAAGAGGCTGTCTTTGCCTGCCATGCTGTCGTGTTGGTGGTGGTTCTCAATGTAGACTCGTGTTGTAACTGTGATGTAAGGGTGTAAGTACGAAAAATAGAAATTGTAAAGAGATTAAGGGAATAAATAGAAGGTCCGGGAAGCTGCTTCCTAGGAGGAGCCCTATCGCGTTAGGAAAGTTCAACTGCTTATGAGAGAACCCAGTCGAGCGGGCGATTGCTGTTCCTGAGTTAGTTGTCTAGTATCGTTCTTGCATTTCCGAGGCAACAATTCAATAGAACCAAGTCATTACTACTTGCGAAAGTGAGAGGCAGAAGGAAAGAGCGCAGTAAGAGTAGAGGGGAGCACCCATTACCTCTCGCGGTAACAAAATGCCGGATATTTCCCCGCCTTACCGTGAATCACACAAACCTACTAGGACTCTAGATAGTGAATGGTTTAGATGAAGCTGCTCCCATGCGGCTTTGTGTTTCCATGAGAGCGGATTACCACCCATGACGCTAGTCCGTTCTAGCGCCAATTAAAAAAGCCGCCTGCAACAGCCACGACCGGCATCGTCATAACCTACAGAGCCTCATCATGCTTCCCACTCTCCCAGTCCACAGGCTTCTCTCCCGCACCGCCATCCGCCCCGCAACCCGCCAATTGAGCACCTCCTCGAGACTCGCCTCCCGCCTCCGCCAACCGGGCGAACCCACAGGCCCCAACGAACCCCCAACACACACGTCAACACCGCCTTCCAAGTCGCCGCTCAAAGTCTGGCCTTTTGTCCTCATCTTCGCCGCAGGCAGCTTCGGATTCAAGAAGATTGTAGACCAGAGGAAGGGCGAGTATAAGGCAAAGGGCCCTGTTGCCGGTCATTCTCCTAGTCGTCCGTAAACATCGAACCCCGCATCGTACTGCGCCGTAGACGTCCTCCACCATGCCGGCCATTGAACAACTTGGCGCCGCGTCGCGTTCCTCGCCCATCTGGTCTGCCGACGATGTCACCGTCATCTTTGTGCTTGGCGGGCCTGGCTCGGGGAAGGGCACACAATGCGCGAAACTAGTGTCGGACTATGGATTCAATCATTTGAGCGCCGGCGATCTGCTGCGCGAAGAGCAAGATAGGCCAGGAAGTGAGTTTGGTGAGATGATCAAGACGTATATCAGAGAAGGTACCATTGTACCTATGGAGGTTACCATTCAGTTACTGGAGAATGCTATGAAAGCCATTATGGAGAGCGGAAAGAAGAGTGCTTTCCTAATTGACGGTAGGGACATCTTCCGATGTTGTTAGGTCAGATTCAACTAAACTTGCTACAGGCTTCCCTCGTAAGCTCGACCAAGCCCATGCTTTTGAGCGCTCTGTTGTCCCCTCCAGATTCACCCTCTTCTTCGACTGCCCCGAAGACGTAATGCAAGAGCGCCTTCTGAACCGCGGCAAGACCTCTGGCCGCGCAGATGACAACATCGAGTCTATCAAGAAGCGCTTCCGCACCTTTGTTGAGACTAGCATGCCGGTAGTTAACGAATTCGAGAGCCAGGGCAAGGTAGTCAAGGTTAGTGCTACGCATTCGCCAGACGAAGTATACAAGGAGGTACAGGCGAAGTTCAAGGAGCGAGGTGTGGAACCCATCACGCTCAAATTTGTGCAAACGTAGGCCAATATTTGAACGAATTGGTATGGCTTGGGCATAGAAGTTAGATGGAGACGATACGAGCGGTGTTGTAGACCAGGATAACTAAATACATGTTGGAACCATCTTCTCAAGGTATCTGTTGCATTTCTATCGTGCAGCACAAGGGGCCGCGTATCTCACCTATTACCCGAAAAGCCTCTGAATGCATTTGCTCCCAGCCCTACCCATTTTGTCGAAGAACAAACTATAACATCTCTCTTCCAAAAAGACCTTCCTCTAATCCATCTCGTCGTCAATCATAGGTTTTGGCTTGGCCCTTCCACCACCCCTTCCTTGACCCCGCTGTGCCTGCTCAAGCTTCTGCTCCAACCTGTTCGCCTCGTCCTCCTTCTCCTGGATAAATCTCTGCTTCTCTTGCTGAATAACCTGCAGCACGCCAACCAAGCTATTCCGCCACATGTCCAGCCGTGACGCGACCTCCCTCCACTGGTTCTCGCCAAAAACCCGGTATGTCGAGCGGTGAATCAGGAATGTCTGATTGAGTTGGCTTAGCTTGCCCTCCACGAGGCCAGCACGAATCACGTCAATAACCCACATCTCCACGTCTTCGGCGGGGATTTGCAGTGCCTTCGCTATCTTGTCGTATGGTAGAGACCGTGTCTGCCCTGTTGATGCGGCTATCGAAGCCAACGTCAGTAACCGTATCTTTCGGTTTAGCGCTGCTCCATCGAGTCCTGACTCCTCTACCCAGCCATCGTGCTCGTCTTTGAAGTCGTTGAAGTCGTCTAGCAAATCTGAGTTGAAGATCTCGAGGAGCTGGAAGTAAACAGGGTCAGAGTTTCGCAACGCCTGAACCGAGTCGAGGTCGGTGAGGTCCTGGAAGTCGAAATGAGTGGGGTGGGTAAGTGCGGACTTGAGAGCGCGGAGAGAGAGTTCGCGGGCTTCGGGCGAGGAGACTTCATCCGATGAGAAGGTCCGCAGCGCACGAATAAGATATACGTATGCCTGCTCGTCTTCGCCTGCGTCGCCTGCGACGTCGCTAACGGCCAGATACAGCTTGCGGTTCTCGGCCTCATCCATCTCCCAGTCCTCTAGCCATTTGTCCAACGTCTTAAGCTGCGGTCGTAGAGTCTCGAAATTTGAAGTCGCGCGAATGACGCGCAAGATAGCGAGGAGAATATGATACCGCATCTCGGAGTGGTCATTGGGGAGCGTGTTGAAAACGGTTCCGAGCACGGAAAGGGCAAGACCGCCGCCATTCGCAGGCGATGACGAGATGGGGGCGCTGAGATGTGCGCATATCTTGGGAAGAAACATTGGGAGATTGGGCGACTGTCGTACGAGGTGGATGAGGAGGTTGTATGCTGCTATGAATTCTGTATGCCACAATGTTAACGCTTGTACTCGTCTTCAATTCGTGACTCCCTACCCTTCTCCGGTGCCTGGTTCAAGGTCTGACTACCCATGACGAGCTTCTTAAGCACTTCATCTTTCTTGTTCTCCTTCAACAGCGAGGCACACTCGGACTGGATGCTCGAACTCTCGTCGCCCTGGGATTTTTTCAGGCTGTCGATGTATTGTGCGAGCTCGTCGGCAAGCTCCTCGAAGCTGCCCTCGATGAGGAGCGTGGTAGTCGGGCCGGGCATATTGATATTATCGCGCTGGAATATGCCTGGATGGGCGAGACGGCGGAGATGCTGAACGCGAGCGGCTGTCGTGGGCTTTCTCGATTGTCACCGTTGCCGTGGTGGGATGCCAAGATTTCAAAATTCCTATCGATAGCGCACGTGACTAACTTTGTCCGTCCACGGCTCTTAGCGTCGTCCAGCCTTCACAACTCACACTCCCTAACCACGCTACTTGTTTCCACTTGTAACATTTCTAGTCTGTATGGCACTCGCAGAGAACAGAATTTTGTGAACAAGGCCGCCAAGTCAACGCACATATTGCAGCTGCCCGTCACATAGATCTCTTTGTATGGGTCAAGATCGAATTTTCAGTTCTAATTTCGATTCTTCGTCATTAATCAACATCCATCATGAAAGCCAATTTGTAACATCATGTCTAAGATAGCATTTTTTCACAGCAGCTAAACATTTACATTCGAGGTTGATGCTGGTCTATGGTAGCTTCTTCTCGACCGTTCCTCCCCAAACCCCCGTAAAGCTCTAAGCCTTGACAACGTTGAGCGTGATAGGTGTAATCTTCGCGGTAGTTGTGCTTGCCCCTTCTCGACGATTAGTTTCCGTTCATACCATGTACTGGAGTGGCTGAGCACTTACCATCGTAAAGCGCAAGTCCATACGCTCCGTCGGTTCCCTGGACCGCGACAAACGTCCGGTTAGTCAAAGTGCTTCCGTCCTTGACACCAAGTACGTTGTTATCCATGGTGAAGGTAGACCATTCCATAAGCTGTCCCTTCGGGATTTGGTCGTTGGTTGGGTTTTGGGCGTCCAGAAGATAAAGTAGTACGCTGTCAGAACCTTGAAGTACAATTTGGCGTGTGTCGTCCCCATTGTAGAAGCCCAAAGTGTTAGTGGGAGCGTAGGTGCGTGTGAAGAACTTGGATGCGGATGCGGCAGCGCTGTTGAGGAGGTACGAGGTAGATCCGGTCTTCAAGGACACATACTGGTTGTTGACAGCTGCGGTCGAACTGTCACGTATTCGTCAGCGTGGTTCAGGATCATAGACAACAATGATACCTACGACTTGGCTTGAAGCGTGTACATCTGTGTGCCGGCTGGTGGTGGCGCCATCTTTTCCCAGGGCGCCAGAGGGGAAGCAGACACGACGCTTAACAGAGCCGCGGTAGCGGCGAAGAACGACTTCATTTTCGTTGAATTTCGAGTTCCAAGCTGACGAATTAACCTTTGGCTGAAGACTGGACTAGAGGGAAGGAGCCGGATATCTCAAGTACGGCGTTGAACAGCTTTATACTTCTACTAATGAAGGTTCCTCTGCAGTTCTTCTCACCATGTGTCCCCGGCTCCCAACTCCCGTCCCTGCATACTCTCCCCTACCATCTATGGAAACCACCTTCTTCTCCCGGTGGATTACTTCAATCCCGGCCTTTATTTCCCATATTAACTTCTGGAAAATTATTCAATCTAGATCCATTTTGTCGCATTGGGGCGGCCAAAAGAATTGTAAATGTGAGGTTGAAGAACAACAGGGATGGTCAGGTACCATTCGCTTACCGGTATATGGAGACTGGACGATCACCCGGGGTTGCATCACAGAGCTTGATCGCATTTAACCCGTATTAGATATGTACCGTATCCTCTCAAGTATGCAGGTTGGTCAGAAGTGGTGTTGACGTGATTCATAGCGTTGTACCACGCCGAGAAGTCACAATGGACGCGTGTTGCTTCAATAACACAGTAAGTGAGCAATATTGCTATCCAGACGCCGGAAACAAGATCGGGAACGGCTCGGAGAATTTATTTAATAATGGCTAGCATCATCGCTGTTCTCAGTAATAGGCTGATATTTGTCTCAATTGGGACTTGGTTGATCGTTGTTGCTATAGGTCATCGCGCGTCGCAGATAGAGATGATGATTCATCTAGGAACGTGGCATAGTGCAGATCTCTAACATGGACATCTCTACACTTTACAAGTTTCTAGGTTGATGCGGGAGGTCGGCATTGACCGATCGGAGGGGTTTTGCTATAGGAAAGACGCATTCGTTGAGAGCCGCATCCCATGAGTTTCCCAATTGCGTTTTACAAAGCTTATGACAATGATCGTACCGGAAGAGAGCATGAGCAGAATTTGCGCTACAGATAACAATCGCGCCAAGTGCCGTACGTACATTTGGCAAATTTTGAATCAAGTTGCTTAATTGGATTCAATTGTTGTCTCGCTCTCGGATTGTCATCATCGAAGATCTTAGTACTACCTCACCGTGAACTTCTTTGATTCTGTTTTACCTGGCTATAAAGTATCCTTTTCAAGCTACGAACTTCATTGTGTTATCGCCGGACTGCACTTGCATATATGTGGCGCCAATCGGATCTTTCAAGCCAGCATCCGTGATGAATTTGGGCCAGTTGACACCCATCCGATTTTGAACGACCGATTTCTGCGACGAGGGAACGGCAAAGTTATCTGGCTGCTCATGCAATAGAAAAATGTAGTTGTGAGGGTGTTTTGGGTTTTCGTTTGGAGGAGCAGGCCCCATATACGACGTAGGGCCGGTTGCCTTCGTAGTCAAGACAGAGCTTCCGTTTTGTGATTGTCCGCTGGCAGTAAAGTCTTGTAAGAGAGCGTGCAAAATGGTAGTGCGGCTAGAACCTGATGGCCTGAAGCATTGTGTTAGCACATCTCGAAACTAGATCTTGGACTTCAGCGCATACACGTCGATGTCTGGCGAAAGGTTAGTCAAGCTCTCTGCTCACTTTTTCCAAGCACTCACCAATCATTGCCAACAAATACTTTCCTGTCGTCGTGGCGTTCGTCAAGCCGATCGTCGGCACCTTCTGCGTTACTTTGCATGGTTAATCATCCCGTTCTCCTTCGATCAGGCCGGCTACCACTCACCAGACTTCTTCACCATCAACCCAGGCGTAATGTATGTTGTGCCATAGTACACATCCAACGGCTTGCTCACCGATGGTGAAAATCCAGATGGCGTCTGTCCTGCTACCAGACCCGCCAACAAACCCGTAGCAAAAATGGTCTTGGATAGCATTTCTCCAAAGCCTCAAATCTCAATTCTCGGTATATTCAGAATTCGTACAAAACCACGCGATTTCGTCAGAGTAGCATTCGCGCCAGCGCGATGGTTCCGTCTACGCCATGTTATACTACATACCATATTTTTAGTGCGGCGGCCCGTCGGGCCCATGCTTGCACGCATATGACATATTCGCGAGAACCCATACAGAAGCAAGATGGGCCAAGCGCTTCGAGACCTTAGATGTGGAATTGTATATGAGGAGGCGTGTTTGGCTGAAAAGACCAATTTATTTGGCGGCGTGGGTTTACCCCGCAAGGCAGGGGTAGAGGATGAGACCAAGCTTCGGCACTTAAAGCGAACTCTATAGATGCTTGAGTAGTCAAGGGCGAATTGTTGGTTCAGTATCGGTGGTGAAATCTCTGTGAAAGGGATAATTAGAAAGTGTTGTGGCGAAGTATACATAGCACTAGGCGATTAGTCACATTCAGGATATTTTTCTACCATAGCCTGACCTCGACACTGAGTCAGATTTTCAAAATACAAGTGATCAATACTATGAAACAATGAGATGCATGTAAAACTTCGCTATACAATGCTTTAGTTTTCATACTACTCACACACTCGCCGGTTAAGGAGAAAGGAAGTTCCAGCACCATCTCGAGAGTAAACGATTAGGTTGAAACCATTGAATCTTGTTGGATACAGTCACTAGCGAAATTGGTTTCCGCCTAAGTGTAGCCACAAAAAAGTTTCATCAAGTGAGTGACCTTCATTTCTTGCTCATCTATCACTATATTAATATCAAGTATCCTGCAGTCCTTTTACATTTTCCCTTTTCTGCTTGAGAAGAAGCGCCATTACTTCTTTTCTCCTATCCGTATTTTGGTTTACTGCTTTAAGTACCTCGTCTGTAATCTTGACCTCATCTCCTCGCTCCTCGAGAAGAAGCTCCATTATAAAACTCCCCATTATATGATTCTGTGCTACTGCTCTTACTATATCCGCTGTGATCTTAACCTCATCTCCTCGCTGCTCGAGAAGAAGCGCCATCACGTCTCGACCCCCCGGTTCTGTGCCGCCGCTTTAACCACTTCCTCTGTGATCCTGACCTTACCTCCTCGCTGCTCGAGAAGAAGCGCCATCACGTCTCGACCCCCCGGTTCTGTGCCGCCGCTTTAACCACTTCCTCTGTGATCCTGACCTTACCTCCTTGCTGCTCAAGAAGAAGCGCCATCACTTCTCCTCCACTTTTCCGGTTCCCTGCCGCCGTTTTGACCACTTCCTCTGTGATCCTGAACTCGCCTCCCTGCTGCTGGAGAAGAGATATTACGGCTTCCCTATTAAATAAACCCATAAGTTTAGAGGCGCCTCCCTGTGTGATCTTGACCTTGCCTCCTCGCTACTTGAGAAGACGCTTTATTACATCCGCATTGCCTGTGCTTTGGACTGATGCTTTGTATACCTCCTCTGTAATCTTAACCTCTTCTCCTCGTTGCTTGAGAAGAAGAGCCATTATTTTTTCTCCACTAACTGTATTTTGGACTGCTGCTTTGACTACGCGCTCTGTAATCTTGACCTCGTCTCCTCGTTGCTTGAGAAGAAGCGCCATTACTTTCTCTCCATTTCCTGTGTTTTGGACTGCCGCTTCGACTACCTCCTCTGTAATCTTAACCTTGCCTCCTCGCTGCTTGAGAAGAAAAGCCATTATTTTTTCTCCACTAAATGTGTTCTGAACTGCTGCTTTGACTACGTGCTTTGTGATCCTAACCTCGTCTTCGCGATGAAGAACATGGGCTATGTGCTTCGCGTCAAATGATCGTGCATACTTTCCAATGGCGGTATCGTTCAGTGAAGGTAAACTCCTCAAGAAGTCCGGTATCGTCAGGCAAGGCTCATCGGCAGGTCGGTCCAAATCAGTCGTGTGGAACAAGAACAAAGTGAGGTCGTGAATAACTTCATTGTAAGATTTATTATAATCTGCACGCAGATTATCGATGTTCCTCGCATCTGAAGACATTCCAAGTAAGGCGTAAATCAGATCTCGTGGATCACTGGCTTCGCTTCCGTGAAACTTTCTCAAGAGCGTATAGAGGTCTTGTTTTTGGATCAAGGAGTGTTTCCTCACCGGGCCCGGCATTATGTCCAGAACAGCCTGACAATGATTGCCTGGATTTCCACCGAGCAGCAACGGAGCGAGAGTGAATATACGTGCTGAAACAGATTTTGTTCCACAATAAACCAAGGCAGCTCGTGCATTAGCGACCTCTTGCAAAATCCAAACTCTCTTGAACCAAGGTCGCTCCAAGAGTGATTTCAAACCTTCACGCTGCAGAGTTACTGGATCCGAATGCTTGCTCCCCAAAATGGCTTGCACCTCTGACCAGAGGTTCATCCACCGCTTGTCCGTAAGTCTCCAGTCTTTACATGCGTGCTTAATACTTTCCTCTTGTAGCTGCTTTAGAGAATCCATGACTACGTTTGTTTCATATGTCGCTTGGCCCAACCAGAAAATGACTTTCTCAGCCTGACTATATATATACCCCATGTGTCGAACTTGGTGCGCTCTTTCTTCCTTGTTTCCCTAGTCGATACAAATAGCATCAACCCAAAGGACTCGGTCTTCATTTTGGAAGCGTAGATACTCAAGCGCTAAATATAGGTTGTGGGTGACGCCAATCCTTCGTCCGTTCATCCTTATGCTATCTGTCCTATCTAGGACGCCCCATGTATATGATAAAGCTTCATAAGGGAAACAGCCGTCCGGTTGATGGAGCCAGGCGTTGAAAATGTCGCACTCGATATCGGCTCCTTCTCCTGAGAGAAGTCGGACTAGTCGAAAAGCAGGGCCATCGAGATCAATTGGCTCGTACCGAAACTCCTCCATCTGTGCCATATGGAGGGAACAGCTTGGATACAGGCTATATTTGCTGACGCTGAGAGTGTTCTGGGACAGTCAGACAAACTTTCATCGGTGCCTCAATGTCGGACCACTCACTGGAGTGAGTATCAAGGCGGGTGGTTAAAGCGAGCAGGTTTACAATAGGTTGCCACGAGATACTCTGGATGAATGCGGTACTCATCTATCTAGACGTGGCTGAGACGTGCTGTCACCATGACGGGGCGAAGTGCATGCCATCAAGATTCAAAAGGTGGCGGGGTAGAGACGTGGGCAGGCTACAATGGAGGAGCACAGGGGCTGTGCAAAAATGGGCTGCGCGAAGAGGCTGCTTCCTAAGAATTGACTAAAGTGATAGCTTTCGGCCAAATATAGGACCCTGAATAATGGTCCTCAGTGAGGCGGGGAGAGAGGTCTATCTCAGCCTGACGATCCTACGTAATAATCCGAACATCGAACAAGCGAGTCGGTCGCCGACCAATCACTTCGGAACAACGATCTATAGTTGTGTGACTGGATCACGGGACTGGATTTGATGCCAAGGAATAGATCCTAGTGGATCAGATGGGATCCATGACTTATGACTAGGAATGAATAGAATGTATTTAAGAAGGATTTCCTCACGTTAATTTTGCTTTCGATTATTCGTAGCTATGGCTCACTTGTTATCTACACCCTAGATTGGTCGACCACCTGGCTTTGTCCATTACATCCTGACGCCCTCTTCTATCACTGAAGCTGGCCCGACTGCACTACTCACCCCCTTCTGTAAGTCAGGTGGCTCGGCCGTTCAAGGGGGTATACCACTAGGTCGTTCCTCTACCCCTGTCATACAGCTACGTGCAGTGGGCTGAGATAACGGCTATCTCCTTGTATCGCACTATACGCGTTTGTATAACGAATAGTAAAAATGTGTGAAGAAAATGAGGCACAAATGTGAGGTGAATAATTGTGATTGGGCGTTTGTGCTTATGTATTGTAGGTTTTATGTAGGGAAGTGTTTAAAGAGAGGTGCTTTTATGTGCTTCTTGTCAGTAGTTATGATGCACTTGCTGCGGCTCATGAGATTCTATCGGGCAGACGCGGCAGCAGATTCAGTGCAACACCTCGCATACTTAGGTGCATCTATGAACTACGACACACATGCAGTTAGGCGCTTTTAGAATGATTGGCACTGGGAGTTGCTACCATTAGTAGCGAGGTGGCTGACCCGCTCCGGCCAGACCCTAATGTCGTTCATTTACATGATCTGCAGGCTCTATGAAATTATAACGCCAACTCAAATTTCTAAAATGAACACGGAGCGTAAAATGCTCAAATCAATCGAGGATGATAGTGAGACTTGGAGAGCTGCGAATCAATTTGTCTTTATATTAAGACCCGAGGTACAAAATGATGAAGAGCAACATTCACACTTTGCAACTGCAAAAATTCAATTTTCTCCAAGACGAATCCAGTTACAAGGTAAATCGTAGCCATGACTGGTTCTTTACTACTTTTACTATAGACATATCCTATAATCTACTCCTATAAGTTTATAGCCATGGCTTTGAAAGTAGCTACTCGACCGTTCAGTCTTTCAAACGCTTATGATACTGGATAAGAAAAGCTAGCAGATGATAGTAGGATCTAAGGCTAGCGATACGGTGACCGTTGTGGGCAGTCAGCGTTATCCTATTCTAGCAGCCCCACCTTTCCCACTTAGGCTAAGTCAAGCATTGTTCCTGCTCTGAACGTCGCGCATGATAGATTATTTCCTCGCCTTTGTGTCGTGAATATCTCCTGCACTCTCAGTCGACATACCAAAATGCGCATTCGTGGGGTTTTAGGGTTTGGAAATTGGACAATATGCAGAACTCCTTCACTCTCATTAGGACTCCACGTGTGGTCTCATAGAAGAGCCCTCTCAGAACGCTCCATATGCCGAGGACTTATGCCAACCGTAGCTTCTTTACGGTCTGGCAGGTATGTTGCGGTGTCAAACTCTGAAGTCACTTGTCCAGCTACGGAAAGTATAAGACTGTCACTCGGGCAAAGGGCAAGGATAACAAGCAGCACTTCACGCGGGAATGAGGTGTATTCCACCATCGTATCTCATCCCCCGTCCTCTGAGACCCCGTACGTGGACATACCCTCTGATGTGGGAGGAAATACACTCATGGAAACTAGGTAT
This sequence comes from Periconia sp. TS-2, assembly GCA_030378425.1. Classification (NCBI taxonomy): domain Eukaryota; kingdom Fungi; phylum Ascomycota; class Dothideomycetes; order Pleosporales; family Periconiaceae; genus Periconia; species Periconia sp. TS-2. The sequence continues at coordinate 567,329 of JASNQO010000004.1, forward strand.
ACTACGGCATTTGCGCTTTTTGAGTCTTTATGGGAGGTACGATAAGCCGAATAGCTTGATCAGCATACATAAGGAAACTAAAACTAGTATTAGGCTGGAATCACGACATGCTTCGTCAATGTGGGGTCAGATCATCCTTCCATTATCGAAGCTATCATCAAAGGCAAAAAAGAGCGACCGGACAGATGGCCTCGGTTCATCACATGCCCGTCTGAGGTAACAGCCATATCTATGGCAGATGGCTATGCCCGAGTTACTGGCCGACCACAAGCTGTGATTGTTCACGTTGATGTCGGCACGCAAGCACTTGGCCAAGGCATCCATAATGCGAGCGTTGGTCGTGCACCAGTTTTGATCTTCGCGGGGTTGTGTCCTTACACCGAGTCTGGCGAGCTGACGGGATCGCGGACAGAATATATGCATTGGCTTCAAGAAGCTCCGGATCAGAAAGCGATTGTTCGCCAGTACTGCAGATATACTGGAGAAATTCGAAGCGGGCTCAATGTTAAGCAAAATGTCGCTCGGGCTGTGCAATTTGCAAGTAGCGCACCGAAAGGCCCTGTGTACCTTGCTAGTGCACGAGAGACTCTAGCTGAGGAGATCGAACCATACTCGCTTGACCAACAACAATGGAAACCAATAGAACCTGGCGCTCTTCCATCTCCAGCCGTCCATGAGGTCGCTAAAGCATTGGTAGTAGCCAAAAGACCTCTTATCATCACAGGCTATTCAGGCCGAGACCGACGTTGTCCGGAACAATTAGTTGCCTTGGCGAACCTTATACCAGGATTACGAGTTCACGACACGGGTGGAAGTGACGTATGCTTTCCTTTTTCACATCCGGCTTCTCAGGGGTTTCGTCTTGCTATCGACGATTGCACTCAAGATGCTGATATGCTCCTGCTTCTCGACTGCGATGTGCCTTGGATCCCCTCCAAGAACCCACCGCCCAGAGAAACACTGATTTATCATATCGACATCGACCCTTTGAACGAAAAGCTCCCAGTATCCTTTTTCCCAGCGCATGGCCGTTGGAGAGCTGATTGTTACACTGCCCTAGACCAATTAGTCACAGAGATCTCGGAATCGCCTCACCTCGAGGAGCTACTGCGAAGACCCCATTACAAGGATCGTAAGGAGGCTCTGGTTCAAGCTCACGAACATCGTATTCGCAATATTGCTGGCCGTTGTCGGCTGGATGATAACGACTCACTTGACGCGAGTAACATCGGCTACCTACTCAAGCACGCCCTACCGACGTCTACTGTTTTTGTTGTGGAGGCAGTAACTTCTGCCCACCTTCTTTCTGACCAGATCCGTCCCGATCGGCCAGGTAGCTGGATCAATTGTGGTGGAACGGGTATTGGATGGAGTAATGGCGCTGCGCTAGGCGTTAAGATGGCGTTAGACGATGGTTTCTCTAATAGTCAAGAAGAATCGCATCTTCCAACTCTAGTTTGTCAGATCGTTGGCGATGGAAGTTTTATGTGTGCTGCACCCTCTAGTGCGCTATGGGTTGCCAGGAAATACAATATCCCAATTCTCACGGTGATTCTGAACAACGGCGGTACGTATTCAAACCAGAGTTGAGACCTGTGGATCATGCAGAGACTAATGGTGGTTCCAGGCTTCAAAGCGCCCCGAAATTCAACTGAACTTGTATACCCTAATGGCTTGAACAAGAGTGCTAGTGAGGACGAGATGAACATTTCTTTCCGGCCGTCTCCGAATTATGCAGCGCTCGCAGAGGCTGCTTCAGGTGGGAGTAGCTGGAGAAGCAATAAGCCAGATACCACAGAATGGATGAGGGGAGTTCAGGTAGACTCCGTTTGGTCGTTGAAGAAAGAGCTTGATTTGGCTCCTGATCGAATACAGAAAACTAGGAAGGGTATGTTCATTGAGGCACTAATGCCATAAAATTATGTCTGTCCACCAGTCGAATATCATCCCTTCGTTAGTCTTTAGAGTATTCGAAAAGTTTAGGTTGGATCTAAACGCGCGATAGACGCAGAAATGGCGATGTTACGAGCGTAGTAAACAGATGGCCCGAGCTTCATTGAATCGTTGCCGAGGTTCGAATTCTTGGCACATTGAGCTCAACATCCACATCGCGAAACAGCATCCATTCTTATCGTCGCGTTCTTGGTCAGTTTCTCGCTTCCTCTCTGTCCTCCAGCAATGTCATCTCCGCCGCGATACGCGTATCCCTTCGCTTCGTCGCCTGACATCATCCGATCCCACCAAAAGGATGCCTACTTCAGCGGCGTGCTCCTGGAGCAGCTCTCTACTCTCCTCCGAAAAGTAAAAGGCGCCCGCTATGCACACACATACACCTCCGAGACACGCGTATTTGGTGAGCTCTTATACCTCGGTCTTACTACAATGATTGGGAACCGGACGTTGGGCGAAGAATATTGCGACATCATACAAGTCGAGGGCGAGAATGGACGATTACCAGCGCTTGGGAGGAGAGCAGGGTATATTTTGAGTTGCATTCTAGGGCCATACTTATTGGGGAGGATATTGCCGGCATTTAGGGCAAGGATAAAAGCGAAGTTGGAGGCAAATTTGAGGAAGTACGCAAGAGTAAGAGCAAGGGCACAGCATCAGGCGAAAGAGAGTGGGAACAAGAAGGCTGTACCAATGCCACTTGGAGCGCGGTTCCAGAACTATATTCTGCAGAATCTGGATACCTTGACATCGCCATCTCCGATATACGCCTTATCGTTGGCAACTTTTTATTTTGCGGGGAGTTACTATCATCTTTCTAAGCGGATATGGAATCTCCGCTATATTTTCACGCGTCAAGTTCAAGAAAGCGACCAGCGCGTTGGCTACGAAGTTCTCGGTGTTCTTCTTGTCTTACAAATGGCGGTACAAGCCTACCTCCACCTCCAGAACACTATTTCACGGGATACCGTCACCACCGGTACGCTTGGTGCCGGCGTAGGCGCTACCGCCGTTGTCGGCGGCGGTGTAGAGGTCTCACTCGACCCCAATTCCTACAGTGCCAACAACGCGCTGCTCTTCGATACCCCCGCAAACCCCTCATCAACGCCGTCGGAGCTACAAAAGTGGACGAATACACCACCGACAGACAAGCCGCGGTACGAACTAAAAACCGAAGACACCATGGCGTGGATAGAAGGTGGGAACAGGAAGTGCACCTTATGTCTAGAAGAGATGAAGGATCCGAGTGTTACGACGTGTGGTCATGTATTTTGTTGGGCTTGCATTAGCGATTGGGCGAGGGAGAAGCCCGAGTGTCCGCTTTGTAGGCAAAGTTGTCTTGTACAGCATCTGTTGCCGCTGAGAGGCTGAGAGTCCGTAGAAAAAGACCCAGTGCTCAATGAGAAGATTATTCGCATTCATCCTCGCCAAACTCTAATAGGACTATTTCCATGAAGTCCCATTGTGGGACTCTATGCCGAGCAAGTTTAGTTCCAAATCACACCTGCAGATCTTGAGTGTAGCATTGAGGACTCTAACGCATATTCGGCACGATGGACTTTCGCTCGAATACAAATTTGGCTTTATCATAGTCGTCGATGAACGGACCAACTATCCATACAAGTCAGATCACGCTTATATTCATTTACGGTACTGAATTGTTTTACCTGCTGCCCTCAGCATACCTCATACATCGACGAACAGGATTCTAGGAGGCTCGTGCAGAATTGTTGTTCCAATCAGCCATTATTCGCGCGAAAAATCTCGTCAGCCGTCTTTCCTTCTCTCTTTTCCTCTCATCAGCATCCTCCGGTTCCCAAGGCCAGCCAAACGCGTCTCTTCCCATATTTTTCCTCGCCTCATACTGCAGGTTCCTTTCAGATATCTCAGAGCCCTTTGATCGCAGATCCCACTTTCGTATCTCACACGATCCAGTGCATTGCGAAGTCATCTGGAGATACAGCTGAACCTTTGGCACAGGCTCTGATTCTGGGATCCAAAGGCAGAAAGAAGCAACGGGCTCGGGCCGAAGGAAAGATTCAGTAAGATCATAGATGATACCCATAGTCAGACCACCGACTAGCGAATCTTTTACGGAGACAGACGCATCACCCACCCAGGTACCTCCCATATCGTGATCGACCTTGATAACAGAGAGCGACTTTCCAGGTGGTTGGACGGGAAACATCTTGCGCCAGCTTGCTTCTTTCCTGAGGCATGCTTCCCTACGTGACTCTTCTTCGAAAATTGTCAGCTTCTCAATGCGTTCATATTTCGGCATGGGAACATCATCATCATTTGGAACAGTGAACCAAGGCTGAAAGTGCATGCGTAGAAGAGGATTTAATTCGACATATTTGCGATCCGCGGAATCACATTCTGAAAAGCTTGCGCTAGGCCCTGGACGAAAAAAGAGGCTCTGTTGAAGTCGAGGCGAGTTTGCTATAACTTCCTGGAATTGGCGACAGATTCGTTGGGCGAAGAGAAGATCGTGAAGTGGAAGCTGTACTAGAATGGCCTCCAAAAGCTCTGGTGTAGCGAAAACTTGTTCGCGTTTATACATTGTAGTCGTCATGTTGGAGTCGAGAGTACCGAAGACAATCTTAGAGGGAATCATCGGAGGAGATGCTGTAGGATCTACACAGCCACAGTAGGCAGTAGTGGTGGTGGTCTCGCTAACCAAAAGCAGTTACCTTTTCAACGTGCATGCATCCTCTTCCTTCCAACGAATCGGGTCAGTAAATCTTACTTTGATAATCCGATAAAAAAGATGAAGTTGTTGGAGTACTACCAACCGAATTCATTCAGACATGTATACAATTTCAATGAGAGGGTCCCAAATCCTGGCGAAGTTCAATGTTTGAGATTATTCGTGGAGTCCGCTCTGATGTCGTTCAAGCAAAAGAAGCTCATTCCGCTTCTTCACCATTTGTTCTAGATATATGTACTACTATACAAGGCATCATGTTTACATGAGAGCCACAATTGAACTGCGCGACCTCGAGCAGATTCCTACCCATATTTCTGCAGGAACCTCTTTTTGATTTGGATGTCCAGTGGGCTAGAGCCGGTTTTGTTGAAAACATTCGCGAGAGGGCTCTGACCGCTTTTATACAACGAACATTCTTCAATTAGGCGGTCGAAAGAAGGAGGTCAGTAAGATTGGCACCAAACGCTCTGTTACGCCCTAATGGCTAGAACGATATTGTTCGGAAAGGCGGCGGTGAGTAAGTGCAGAATATTAGGGTACTCTGATCAGACCTTTCATATAAGGCCTTGATCCATGCCACGAATCTCGTGTCTTCTCCATATATATCCCTCCTTTGTATCATAATAATGCGTTCTACATAAGGAAACACCTCAGCACATCAAGACTGGATAACCACTTCCAATTACCATCCGGTGCACTAAGTGGTAAGTGTTCCTACGACCACTACGTAGTCCATAGTATTGATTTCCGTAATCGAAGACTGTTCGCTTTCCTTCCGTCACATCTTCGCCCTTCATCCCGCTCTTTCCTTTTTCGCTGTGCTAGTCCTATATTTAGAGGCAGCTAGAATTCTAGTCACGCGAGTTTAGGTTCGCCTTCACCCCTGCGTTCAACCTCTTGCTCACGAAAACAAACAGCGTGACGCCGGCCCCGCCTTCATCATGGAATCGTTACCGTGGTCACTATTCACGGCAGGAGCGCAGTCTTGGCACAGGTATATAGACCCTTCGCGTTATGCTGCTTTTTGCTCTCCACCCTTTCATCAATCCGTTCTCGAGAGGGTCGACTGTGGACAGTTCTAACAAGACTCCAGATTCAATCTTCAGATAACGCATTCCACTCATTCGATATAGTCCCGACCCGAGATTTCCGTCTCTGCTGTCACTCAAGATGTCTTCCAGCAGGAATTTAGATGTAAGTGCTCTTTATGTCCTATCATCTCAGCAACTCATATTGCAAACATCAACAACAACGACTAACAGTTCTGTAGTTTGGTAATCGGCGCCAACGTCAGCGTGCTTCGACCGTGTCCACTCGATCTGATGGTCGTGCCTCTTTTGCTGCTCGTGAGGACGGTGTCTCGTTCAGCTCCCGCAACATCTATGATGTCCTCGACGGCGATGAACTCTCTCCAAGCCCTACGGTGGGCGACCCACGCTTTTCGACTTTGGCTACCACAGGTACATTCGTAGGAGATCTTGGTGGAAATGACACGTCCCTATTCACGACACCACCTCGTCCTCTAAGCGCGCAGACTGGTAGCGGTAGCGGTAGCGGTAGTCGGGTCAGTTTTGATCAATGAACATTGCCGATTTACTTGAACTGACGAATATAAATAGGAGGCCTTTCCTAACTTCTCTCCAGAGCCGTCTCTACTAGCGACCCCGACTCGTAGAGGCCAATGGCAGACTTCGACCCACAGTCAGGTACGATCTCTTCGCCAACCAGCCTCAATTGTAAACCCTATACTAACTCTTCTACAAGGATCATAATGATATATCCCCAGGACTCGCCGCCAGTCGGGCTGCGTTCCCCGCTCGGGCTTTCCGCTCTACTTCTGGCCCTGAGACTGCTACAAACACATTCGATTACACTCGCGGTCTTTCTCCACATACCAACCCGAGCATGCAAAATGACTCAATCGCCAGTCGCGACAACGTCGTGTCGCGCTCATTCGAAGATCCAATCTCACCAGATCGTCCCGTAACGGACCGCTGGACTCGCCACTCTAGCATCGTCGGTATTGATGCTACCTTCATGCTGCATCCACCCATCAGCGGTGAGCAGACGATTACGAGTATTAACGAGTACCTCGCCGTTGAGGAATTCGCCTTCCGTCGTGGCCTGACAGACCGAGACGCTGGCCGTGACCGTGGGTTCGCCAACCCATTCCCTGCCTGCTTTGACAGGGTATGGGACGAGCACTGGCAGCGTGGCTGGGAGTCCACGGCTGCCGCTCATCCAGAGGTGAGGAACGACCTCTCGCCCTCGCTCCCCAACAGCGAGTGGGCTCCGTTGGTCAACCCATACTCGCAAGACCAGGAGCATCCCAACGGCACATTTGACATCATCTGGACACACCAGATGTGTCAAGATGCCCTCAAGGCCATGAAGGCCATCATCTCCCGGGTGCTAGCCCGTGGTGACGGCTGGCGAGCGACGGTCTGCGATGTGCCCGCGGCCATCGCTGAAGCGCTTCAGCAGTTCCCAGAGCTGCTGGAGCGTTACCAGCAGATGGTCGCGGACGGCAAGGAGGCAGTGCGCGGTGGTAGGCCTTCGGGCTACTAATAGGGGTTGCCGGGGGGAGGTGGTTTTGTCGGCTCATGACCGCTACTTTGTGGCAGAGGGCCACACCATTGTAAATTAGCATAATGATGATGCTCGAATGAGCAAGATGCTTTCCAGTTATAACTCTTACTACTAGTGTGATGCTTTCCAATTCCAAATCCCACTAGCATTATCTATATGATGGATCATACCCTACTCCATTAGCTAACAAGGGTAGACAGGATTAAATATTAATCACTTGATATGACGATGTTGGAGATTCCACTGTTATATAAGAGATTGGTGTATTTACAAATGTTATCACAACAGGGTAGCCTGATGATGCTCTACTAACGCCTGAAATCATGCATCAGAGATCGCCCTTGAACAAAAGGCGGCTCCCATTTTCATATGCTCGGTCGATCGAGATAGGGATGTGGTTTATTTGCCCTTGGGGTTGTTATATTGCTGCTCGTAGAACTTGGCGGGCCAGACGGGCTATCTCCAACGTCAGTCCACTTCTCGCAATGGCCATGGACTCGCTATCGCACCTGGCCTTGCTGATTCGAAATGTTCTCCTTATGGTACTCCGATTGCGGTCCTTTGTGATCTCCCATCTGTCTCGATTCGATATCGCTGGAATCTCCTAGCAGAACCCGGTATTAGCTGCATTCTCCATCCATTGAGCCCGAGAGCTACATACCACGCTTCGTAGCTATTCCAGGGGTGTGATGTGGCGTCCCTCCACCAGCGGAGAAGCGATCCTCAATGTTCTGCACTTCTCTCGTCTTGTAGGGATTCGGGAACCAGTACTGGCGCATGAACATGTAGTAGGTGAAGCCGACGGCACCGCCGGCCATAAAGATCTTCGGAATCGTGAGTCTCGACATGGTTCGAGGTAGCAATTGTTCGCAGGGGTGACGGGTAAGATACGAGGGGTTAAGGGTACGTCAGATGTGGGAGCGGCTCGGTTGAGGTCATCTGCAGTCGAACACGACAGCCAATGGATGCAGAGGTGTTTCTTCACTTTGTTTGCTCATAATGTTCGCGTCATGGTGCTTACGCTTTGGGATAAGCTGGACCGAGGTCTTGGCAGGGCTGAGGGCCAGGCATCCTTGTCGATGCGGCTGAAACCGAGCGTTACGTCAGCGATGTGGCGCTCTTTTTGCGAAACCTCCTGGATAAGGGAAGTGGACACGCTGCGCTCCAGCACACAATTTCTCGCCAGTCCCTTGCGCACACGTTGAGAGAAAGAGGAGGAGTGTCATTCACATTAGTCGCTCTTTGATATTCGATTCGGTTTGATGACGAAAGAGGAGGGTTTGAGGGGCGTTCAGAACCATTCAAAATTCCCGGCGCGCAGACCAAATGGACGGTGATCCGGCCGTCGAATCTGATCTCGATGGCTTTAGTCGCATACTGCCGCTGCCGTACAGGGTTTCCCTGATCATAGTTCTAGGTACGCTACTCGAGTGGCCTCGTGCCATACTCTCTCAATCTCTAGGCTAACAGTTAAACAGGCATCTGGGCTTGGGGACTCAACCTTCATTACCTTTCCGTGATCAAGATAGACGTGCCGAGTCTGGTCCGCTATCCCGCGCGAAACTCTCCTCACCACCCTCCACACTACCTCTCTTGTTATCGTGTCGCAACAGCCCTAACAATACCGCTTGCGCTCTCGCTGTTACTATTTTGGGCTCTTACAAATGGAAGTCCGAGTGATATTGCAGCATGGGAGATTCTTCCGAACCTATACCTTCTACTTCTAGTCGTTGGCTTCATTGTACCGATTCCCTTCGTCAGTCGAAACGGACGGCATCGGACCCTTGCGACCCTTAAGCGCATATCGATTGGCGGCATAGCAGAGGCTCAGGATGGAAAGTTTGGGGATATATTGCTCGCCGATGCGCTCACGAGCTATGCCAAAGTGCTTGGTGACCTTTTCATCTCGCTGTGCATGTTCTTCTCTTCGAAGAATAGCTCAACCGGACCACCGAACCGAAACTGCGGTGGCGCATTCTGGGTCCCCTTCGTAATCTCGATCCCCTCGCTCATTCGACTGCGGCAATGTCTCATCGAGTACTCGCGCGTCCAAAAGGCAAACAAGCAAACCGGGCAGATCAACCCCGCCACTGGTTGGGGTGGTCAGCACCTAGCCAACGCGCTCAAGTATAGCACTGCTTTCCCCGTCATCATCCTTTCAGCCATGCAGCGTAACCCAGAACCTTCGAAATTCGGCATGTCTGAGACTACCCTTTTTCGCCTCTGGCTTCTTGCCGTCTTTGTGAACTCGGCTTACTCTTTTTACTGGGATGTCATGAAAGATTGGGATCTCACACTTTTCGCGAGCAAGCAGGAGAGAGAGAATCCGGAATACCCATATGGCCTAAGACGGCACCGGTGGTTTCACGCGAAAGAATTCTACTATTCGGCCATAGTTGTGGACGCTATGTTGAGGTGTACATGGAGCTTCAAGTTGAGTCCACATTTGGATCATTTTAACGATCTAGAAGGTGGCATTTTTTTGATGGAAGCTTTAGAGGTGTTGAGGAGATGGGTTTGGATTTTCTTCCGGGTTGAGTGCGAGTGGGGTAGGTCCTTTTCCGTCCTCATAACAGCTACAGTCACTAACTTTGCCAAGTGCGCAATCACCGCGGTCCGGCGCCAGACGATATCTTGCTTGGAGATATGTCCATGTCTAACAAGTACGAAGAGGACGATTAAGTATATAGATTCGGTCGAGCCCAGCGACCTCCTTTACCCCTGGAGCCTTCTGTTGATATTAGCGGCATCTTCGAGCACTTTGTATAGATTTATTTTTACAGTCAGCACCGTGGTAAACAACGCCGATTTCTACGAATTAATATACCCGTCACACCCATCTTCCTTCCCTGCGCAAGTGTTGTACCACTGTATGGAAACTGCCTTCAACATTTCTCATCAATGAAGCACACATTCCATCTTTAGGTCCGACTCCGGGGTCGAAATTCCAATGAGAGAAAATACATCACACCGAGGCTTTTTGACCCTGGTGGTTTTCGTCACGTATTGCGTCCTCGTCATTCATCTCAGGCGCCTCCGTTGCAGGATGTTCACTTGGGCAGCTGACCCACTACCCGTCTCGATGGACGAGGGTTAGCAATTGTGTCAATGTTAAATTACGGTACGACCCTTGGCTGCTCCTATTTGGGCTTGAGTCTCCGAAATATGGTACACCGTTGATATTACAAAAGAAGCTTATTTGACATTTAATCATACATAGAGAATTATCACTCGCTAGGCTAATAGAAACAGCCCTTCTTCGACCAGCTACCGAACTTGCGGCCAGCAAGCATCCAGTGCAATGCCATATAGAAATTTAAACAATATCAAAAAGTGCGTATCATCGATGGTCTCTCGTCTTAATACTGATGCTCTTAGCCGCACCTTCCCTACTTCGTTCTCATGGAAACATGTCCATAATACCCCAGACCATGTTGCCATCGCCTTGCATTACCCCGTAGTGTCTGGGGTATCCTACCACGGGCTGTGGGAATGAACTGGGTAAGGGTACGTGGTGGGTTGCTGATATCCAGAAGAGTACTGATAACCGGTATATTGCAGGGTTGAGTCTGATTGCGGATAAGTGCTGTAGGGTTGATACGATTGTCTTTCCACGCCATTGTCTATGTTGTCCGGTGGGTGATGGTACTGACCACCATCGCTGGGATGATTGTCCAGATAATGGTCCTTGCCATGTCGGTTTCGATTGTCACGGTCGTCTCCTTGACGATCTCTGTCGTTCTCTTCGGGCGCATAATGTGTTGTTCCCAGGCCAAGTTTAGTCCTTCGTAATGTCAGCGATTCCTATCACTAGACAAATAAACCATGGATCAGGAATAGTGAACTTACTGGAGTGATAGCGATATTGGATATGATGATCTAGGGTCTGGGTATCCCGGAATAGGCCGATAAGGAGGGTATGAAGAGATCGGTGCGTTATGCCAAGTTTCCACTGGTCGTAATTTGGATACTGGGAACACGGGATAAAGTTGGGAGCTAGTAGGTAATTCAAGCCTGTAATCGTTACGGGCGACCTGCTGTAACACCCTCAATGGCCCAGCCCAACCAGCGTGGGCGGTTGGCCAACGAGCTGTGTAAGCGTGCCATTCCCTTATGTCCAGATATACCCAATCTCCAACGCTACAGCCTGGTGCCGGTACGAGAGGTCCTCCTACATTGTAAGAAGCATCTGGAAGCGGGGCAATCGTCGTGGTTGGTGTGTATATATCCTCAGGCGAAGTATACTGTGGAGCCGCTTGCAACTGGCCAGGCCCGGGCTGTTGACGGCTTGGTAGAGATTAGCCTCGAGTGGTCTAGGAAGGATAGAAGTTACCTTAGTGATGCAGCTTCAGGATCTAGGTTGAGGTAGATGCGGCAACCATCGCCGATGTGGTACCACGCTTGTCGCTCATGATCCCAGATCCGCTTTGGAGATTGAATATGGGGCATGTTCAGGTATGGCAAAGGTGCAAAATCCGGGCGGGGCGCGCCCCGCTAAATTAACAGGTCGATGAGGCTGAACTCTTGTCCACATGTCTACGCCTTACAAGGCAATGGTTCATGATTGGCTGCCTCCTTCTCAGCCTTGCCGCGCAATCATATTGCTTTTGTCGCGCCCAGAGGCAGACACCAGACAGAAGTCAGGATTGAGACAATCCTGGTATTCTGAAATTCGTCGAAAGGCTTGCATAGAGGTACCTGAGCAGAGGTTATGGACATGAAGATGGTCGTATTCATTGACATGGGGGAAGTCTTTACAAGAAAGCAATTTTAGTGCAGATCAGGAACGCTTAAATGTCATCTCGGTAAAACTTGCATTACATGTAGACTTGTGAATCGCGTGCAGGTTTATGCATACCATAATGCGTGAGCGAATCCAAAGCGAAATCGTGGCGCCTTTCCAGCATTGGGTGAAGCGGAAGCACGTGATTCTGCCATCTCACGTCTCAGCCTACTGCCTTAAGTGTCGACAATATATTACAGCTTCGCTCTAGGCATCATTACTCTACCATCATCCCTTCGATATCTCACACCTACGTCGTGCATTGCAGTGTATGCAATATACTTCAGCATTTGAATACCCACTAAACATTTGCTTAGCTTGACGGGCCTTGAGTCTGAAGCTTGTCTTCCATTGTCGCCATCTATTCTTTTCGCTCTCCCACAGGTTATTCTGAGGGATATTCTACTAAGAACAAAATTTCAGCGTACTGTGTTAGACTCACTTGAGGAACGCGCAGTCTTAGACCTTTAGACGCCTTAGTGTGCAGCGACAGTCAACCTCCCCCTGTTCTGGGAAAAGAGATAAGAAGACTTTTCTAATTGAAAAAAGGATCACACTTTGTATGCCAAGAGTGATTTTGTTGAGACTATTTAAGGTGAGATGTCGCTTTCGACAACGCCGGAAATCGGTCGATGGACGGACCATAGCAGACATCATCGTGAGAGCTACAATCTACAAACCTAATATTAACAGTACTAACATTTCCGTAGATACCCAAATCTTGCTCGATGATCATGCAGCAACATGGGTAAAGGTTTTGGCGACCGGGTTAGCATTGCTGAGCACACCATACATATTCCTTCTTGTCCGAAACACTATATTAGAATTCTTTTTCAGGCCTCCCTCTAAGCCTCCAGGATCTCCGGTCAGTCTGACTTCCAGGGCTAGGAATTCGGTTAGGAATTCGAAAAATGTAGGTACACTATTGCGGACCTCTAAAAGCGGCAGGGAAGTAGCATGGGAACTTGCAGGGGTGACGCGGAATAAGCGCACTCGAATGAAGGGCTCGTCTTTCTTCTGGGCGCTCTCTGTTCTCAGTCTGATCTTCGCGATCTTCGCTGCTCAAGTCGTTCTAATAGGGTACCTTTTGTCAGAAAGAGACCTTGGATCAGACAGAGCCGCACTATTGGACTCAACAATTTGCGGCCTCTATGACTATGATCACAGAGAAGGTGGAGAAGAAGGAGCCGCGAGAGACGACATTTTAAAGTCTAAAAAGGAGAGACGAGCTGCAGCATATGCACAGGACTGCTATGGTGTAAGCAAAGATAGTAGTTCGGTCCTATGCGGCTTCTTCTACAACTCAACAATCGGATATCGACGCTTGCAAGACAAATGCCCATTCTATAATAACACGATATGTTCAGAGGGATATGTGTCCGGCTCAGCTGTCACATTCGATACAGGTCTTGTGGACTCAGATGTTCTGGGCATCAATCATAGTCCAACACATAAGTTCCGGCGGAAAACGACGTGTGCACCACTGAGTGCTGATCGGCCATATGTCTTGCATTATACAAATAGTCCGAGCGATCACGGATACCTCTACAATTATGGATCCTTATGGGACGTTGTAGATTGCTCAGTAGCTGGACCTCGACCAAAACTTATCGACAATTTTACTATGCGAATCTCCGGTCACCCGTTCGAGTGGCAGGCACCCAGTTATCGCGTAAAGTAAGTCCAGATGGTCTGATCTAAGAACATTAACTCACTTCACAATAGCACATATGCCACATCATTGTTGGACCCTGCATGCGATTTTTACCAACCGATATCTGCGCTAAATGCGCCCGGCCTTGACTTCCCCCGGCGGAAGACATTGACTGTCATCTTTGTAGCAGCGCTGCACATACTATACAGCAAGAAAAGCAACGATCCAGTCTTTCCCTCAGACAAACCGTTCCGCTACCCCGGCGACTCGAAAGATTATTACTATAATTCGGATCCAAGATCAAAAGCTTTCGCCTGCATCGATGAGACACAGCTCTGTGCCCCATCTGGGTCCCCATGCTGGACCGCAACAGATTCGATACCGGATGGAGTTGCCAATACGTCAGCATACTGGCTCATGAAGTATTCTCTCGCCAATTCGAACACGTACGACTCAATAAAGTTGCGACTTGGAAGTGCACTTTTAGCGCAGCAACGAGTCGGCATGTCAAGATCATCGCCTCTGCCGGACGATCATTGGATCGACGAGGCTGAACAATTGTTCAAGACTTCATTAGCTCGAGCGCAATTCGACGCCTGGAGCATCGCGAGCGGAGAAGACCATGAGGACCCGACTTACATGGACACTTTGCCCGATGAGGCAAAGGGAAACATGTGCGGCATGTTCAAGTTCAATAGCGTTGGGTACGTCAATACGCTGGTCTGGCCACTAGTCATCCTCGCATTGCTTCCACTTGTCACGTTCCTACTGAGTTTCGAGACAAGCTGGTACGTAAAGGAATGGCAGAAGCTACGGGGAAATGACACAACAGTTCCTCCGCCCGACAGCCAGAGTCAGAATGCCGTCTTCACAGTGGGGTCATCAATTTCTAGTCCTCGAACATCAAATGTCGAGAATGATGATGGTCACCCTCCAGCAGAATCTTCCACAGAGGCAACGACCGAAGGACCCGCTCAGAGCGAGGAATCGAATGGCCAGCCTAACACTGCACAACCAGATCCAGAGCTATCCGCAGAGGCACCAGCGGACACTTCGTCTCGAGCTCCTCAGACTTCAGATGATACTGCAGAACGCGAGAGCACGCCCCATACTTCTCAGTCACAAAGGAACCAATCAAGCCCAGCATCATCCACAAATGCCCCGCCTGGACCACAACCAGCGGACGAGCACACACCACTCCCCGCTACCCCAACACCCAGAAACACCTCACAATATGGCAGTTTCGATCACCACACACCCGCTACTGCTGCTCCTCCCAGCCATCCCAACACCGCAGACAACCACGAAAATACTCCACAAGACGACGAAGCCACCCCTCAGCCCCAACCCACTGGCAGCGACGATCACAGCACAACAGAAGCACCAGACGAGCACTTCGAACGCCTCCTCTTCCACACCACCCTCTTCGCCCTGGGAAGATTCTTCAAAAACATCCCAGCCGAATACCGCAAGTGGACCGCACAGTCTCACTCCCAGGGCGAAGAAGGAGAACAGGATCATTTGCTCGGGCGGGATGGGGATGGGGAAGAGGACCATTTGGGTGGGGGATGAAAAAAGGCTGGGAGGAGGAAACTTGCTATCGATGCTAGAAGACAACTGTTTCTTTTTTTTGTCTTTTGCTTTTTGCGGTGGAAATCTCCAATGTAGATCTACTCATTTCTTTGGTTTGCAATTGTGTTCGGATTTTATTGTTTTTGCTATTTATTCGTTCTGCCGCGTGTATTCAGAAATGAACTGGCGTGGCAACGCAACCTTTGGGGGGGAGGGGGGTTGGGTTTCTTTTTCCAGCTACTTAGGAAGAAGTGACGAGGACTGCGTAGTTTAGGGAGCTCGATGTTGGTAGCTTAGCAATTGTCACGCTACTCTTTATTTACATTTGGCTTCGGAACTTGCAATAGCTCCTCCAGTGGTGTACGTTGCTTTTGGGTCCGAATAGGTATGAAGGAGACACCAATATAGCCATACTGGGGAATGTGGTGTACAGCGTTGCAGTGACCAACACAATTGTCTCACTCACGTTTCCTCGTCACGCATTTACATGAAAGCGGTTCGTCAGGTACTCTGCAATGAGGCAAAAGCGCAAAGTTTTGATTCTCTTCAACCGTCCTCCACTTGAAAAGGGCACCGGGAAGGCTGCCGGATACTCGGAAAAGTGTATCTGTATCTGCCTACTAGCAACCTTGTCCAGATAGTATACTGATCACAACCCGCCGCCCATCTGAAAGATATTTCCCTAACCGTTGACGCCGTCAAAACGCCTGTAACACCATGCTTTCATCAGACCTTCCCTTTGACCCCAGAGAGCTCTTCATGTTTCTACGGGCACACTCGTTTTCCGTAACACTTGCGCCAAGAGAACCAAAGAAGCGCGTCATTAAAAAGTATATACAATGTAAGGGAGCAGGGCCGTGTGCTCAGCAGCGCCCTTCCCTGTGAAGATGAAACGTTTCTCCTAACTACGGTTGATCTGTGCTTGTTGCAAACCCGGACTTTGCTGCAATTGTGGGTTTTGAGGTGTCGCACTCCGGCTTAGTGGTCTAGCATTCATGCCTGGACTTCCGGCTTGTTGTCTCTGCTGGCTCATCATTTGCTGCTGTCGGACAAGCTGCTGCTGGTAGTTCTGAACCGCGTTTGGAGAAGGACTGTTGGCTCCCATGTTGCCGTTCTGTATGTACATGTTGTTCCCGAGCTGGGGTGATTGGCTAATCCCAGAGGAGCCAGCGGCTGCATTCATTGCCTGTACGCGTTGTTTAGCCAGGAATCGAGTAAGATGGTCAGAAGCCACTTTTTGGACCTGTTCTTGGGACCATTCCGGATGTTGTACCTTTAGATTGTTCTGGATTTGAAGCAACTGAGGCATGTGGCCGCTAGAGAGAGGGCGTGCAGGGTTCTGTATGTTGGGGTTGGCCTGATTTGTCCGTGGAGATCCGGCATTGTTGGACATTCCATTCATGGAGGCGTTCATGTTTCCATTCATACTCATGTTCTGTCCCATAGAAGCCATCATATTATTAGCATTGGGCATACCGTTCATCGTCATGTTTTGGGTGAGGTTGCTGGCCATATTGATCTGCTGTTGCTGCAGTTGGTACTGATGCTGCTGGTTGGCATTAGCAAATTGGCCTCTTTGCATAGCCATGCGGACCTGATCTGGAGGAGGCATTCGCTGGGTATTTTGCATGTTGGCCTGCATCTGTGCCTGGGGAACGCTGGAGGAACCCATTGACATTCCGGCCATGTTCCCGTTCGGGAAGTTGGCTTGCATCGCCTGGTTCTGTTGCGCTCGGGCCGCCATGGCAGCATTGGCTGCAGCTGAACTATGTCCTTGTTGAGAAGAGTTCGCCATCTGCGTGGGAACAGCCGGGTTGTTTCCAGGAGTGCCATTGCGCTGTTGCGGGTTAACCCCATTGGCTAGGCCTGCTTGTGCGGCTTGGATTTGCGCTTGACGTTGCGCGGCCATTTGCTTGCTAATGTTAGTTTCCGTTTATATAGGTATATGAAGACACTTACCCTTGCGTGCATCTCCTGTTGCATTTGAAGCTTCTCTTTCAGCTTCGCCTCGCGCTCCCACTTGATGCGGCTGCATTCCTGAGGAGTATGAGCAGCATTCTTTGGCTGCGCAGGTTCATGAGCCTTGCGAAGGGCAGCAGCTTTTTGTGACTCAGCTTGCTTATGTGCGAGTGATTCACGCTTGCGTGCCAATTTGCGCATTCCATCAATAATAGCAAGATGTCGGTTTTCCCTCCGCCTTTCCACACGAATAGGCTGCGTTGTCCTTCGTCGCGGCTGTCCTGAGATGCTCTGGCCATTCTGCGCTTGCTGTTGCAATAACTGCTGCTGAGCTTGGTGCTGCGCGAGGACGGTCCTTTGGGCTTGCTCAAGCCGACTTTGATATGTGCGGAAGTATTGAGTTTTAGACATTTCAGCTGGTAGGCCTTCTAGCTGCACCCAGCGCTCAAAGCATTCCCAAGGAGTGCGTCGACCGGAACCAGATACGAACAAGGAAGACAGAGCAAGCTGCTGGGCAACAAGGGACCAATTGAAGGTGTATTCCTTGACCAAGGCTCGCAGTTTTTGATCTTCCTCCCAGAGCCACTGCGACGAATTACGATTCTCGAAAAAGGATACCGAAGGCATTGGAAACTCCATTGGTGGCCTGAACTGATGAGATGCTTGGAGGCGATCGCGAATATGCCTGTTCTCAGGATTGAAAAGCGCGACGTCATTCATTTCGGGTGGCAAATCATTGCGATGGAACAGTCTTCGTCCAGGAGTCGAAGGCATAGAATGCTCGGCCGAGGTTCCCGAACGGCTGGGTGGAGTCGAAGGTTCATCCTCTGAATCGTAATCATATCGACTACGCTTCCGTGGAGGGCCTCTCACTTGCGACACCAACTTGCCAGTGACGAACTTCGATATGGGAAGGATTGGAGGGTCAACAAAGGATAATGGGGTAACATCGTTTGACCCTTCGAGTATGGGCTCGTACAACGGCAGCTCTTGGAGCATCGCGTCGCTCGCAGGTGTCCGGTCAATCTTCATAACTACAGCGTTGAATCCTAGAGAAAACAGACCAGCGGGCGGATTGGAGCTGAATGGAGTGAGCAATTCGTCGTCGTCTGCGAAAGATTCGCTTTCCGTCTCATTCGCGCCAGAATGAACGAGGTCTGGGGTAGGAGCATCGATCATGTCCTCATCGGCCGTGCTCGAGGGGTGTGTTCGCCCTGGAATACGCGCCTTCACCCGTAATGACGCCCTATTTTCGGAATTGCTGTTCACATACTCGGCACACCACTCGGCAAACGTTGCAGCGAGAGCCTTCTTCCACTTTCTCTCCTCCCTGAAGTCAGTTTGCATCCACTTCATTTCGGCAAGCAGGTGATCTTGGTGTGTAATAGGGCGTTCAGGTTCAGCCGACTTTTGTAGCTGTCGCAAAGACCATCGATTAGCATTTTGCAGGTGATAGACCCTCTTGAGAATTTTATAATCCTGGTGTTCTCTTAGCATTGCAAGCGTGCCAGCCGTGGAGAGCGTTTTTCGTGCGGATGCGACTAGCTCCTGAAGGGGCACGGATCGCGGTGGATGGTGTGCCTGATACTGGAACAATCCTTGCAGATAGTCTCTACCCGACTCTTGTGAGGCTCCTTGCAGTGATGCGTAGTCCTCATTGTAAAGTTGCAACGCCTTCGACGCTCGGTTCGCATCTGGTTTGGCAAACACAACCGTTGATACCTTTCTTTTGTGGCCATGCGACGGCCGAGCGGGGCTTGCTAATGCTGATACATTGCTTGATCGTGGGGTTAATGCTGGTGTCGGCGCCCCCTTTTCTGCCTTATCAACGATCTCGGGAACGGAATTCTGCTGCATAATATGTGAATCATCCTGAGCTTCTGCACGCTCTGCTGAAGACATAGTTTGAGGAGGTTGCTGCTCATTGGTTGGGGCTGAAGCATCATCCATCTCAACATCAACATCAGCAGGTGGAGTGGGATGTTCAGGACCTATTGCTGCATTTTGTTGAGACTTCGCTGTTGCGCATTCCATGGATTCGGGTTCAACGGTTGAGGGCTCTGGCACAGTTGTAGTAGGTGTAGGTAATGAATCCGCGGCGGGTTCCTGCACGGGCTTTGATTCTGCCTCAGCCCGAACTTCGCGTGCAACATCTTCAGCATGGTCTGTCAGAGCCTCTGGCCCAGGAGGAGGAGCAGACTCTGATTCACCCAAACGACTCTTTCCATCCCGTGCTAGACGTACAGCTTGCTCATCTTCTATTTGTCTCTCCACATCCTCCGCAACAGTACTATCCTCCCTAGCTCTTTCTCTTGCTTCACGCATCTGCTGCTGCAGGGCTCGTTCGTGGCCGTCCTTGGCCCGCTGTGCCGCTAAGTCGGGGACTGCACTATTTGGCATTTGCGGAGGTATCGTGTCGCGGAATGTCTCTGTATCGGGACTTGTATCGGGAGAGTGATTCGGAGCGCGAGGCGTCGCCTGCGAGTAAGGGCCCACAGTGGAGGATGGTGATGATGCAAGATCGGTTGGACCGTTGCCATTTGGCAGCCCTAGTTTTTCGTCCTCTTTTCGTTCTCGTTCTGTGGTCTTTTCTAGCTTCCGCTCCGTCTCTTGCAGCCTCGCTTCTTGGACCTCTTGCGATGGTAAACGAACTACCTGGGGAGCCTTGGGCTTGGTTACAGTCTTTCTGCGAGGTAAGGAGCCGTCGAGGGCGGCAACGTCTTCCGATGATGGAGGGATGATGTCCTTGGGATCAGCCGATGGTCCATCGGAAAGGACTTCCTTCTCGTCCGGTTCCTGTACTGCGGGAGCAACTGAAGGCTGACCGTGGGTGGGATGCTTCGCGACCGGAGCCTTGTCTGTTGCCTGCTCGTCAACGGTCGGCGTGGCCGACGACGACGGTACCTCACTGCGGCTAGGAACTGAAGACTGTTTGGCGACTACGGTACTGTCGCTCTGTGATGGCTTTTCCACGGACGCTGCTAGATTGGTCGCAATAGAGGGCGAGGCTGATGCGGCGCGCCGCTGTTCCTCGAGACTTGCACCGACTGTAGATGACGGCGATGCTTTAGATGAATCAGGGAAGGCGGGTTTTCCAGGTGTTTGGATTGATAATGTAGATGGTAGCGATGGTGACTGTGTGATGTTGGGAAAGGGTAGTGTTGAATCGTTGAAGAGTCGACCTCTGCGAGCAGGCCGTCAGCGGAATGCAGCGACGACAATAGCGCAGTGCGGGGATGGAAAACACCAAAAGACGACGGCGAGATGATTAGCAGTGGATTGCAGGGACAAGCTTACTTTGTGATATCATTCTCGTCGAGGAAGCGGGCCTCAGGCTCGGAGGGCTCGATGCTGATGGGCCAGTCGTGCGCCTGGAGCGGGTGGCCCGCGTTCAGCAGCGCCGTGTAATTGTACAGTTCGCGCAGCTTGCGCTTGCGCGACTGCTCGCAATTCCTATACACGGGGATATCAGCACCACGCCACCGAAACAAATGAATCGGAGCGATTTTCCCGTGTCGCATGGACCTCGCAGTGCGAACGAGGCGCGATTCGATA
The DNA here is from genome assembly GCA_030378425.1 of Periconia sp. TS-2. Lineage (NCBI taxonomy): Eukaryota > Fungi > Ascomycota > Dothideomycetes > Pleosporales > Periconiaceae > Periconia > Periconia sp. TS-2. The sequence continues at coordinate 588,101 of JASNQO010000004.1, forward strand.
ATAAAATCGGAGAGTACTCACGCGATCTCATTCTTTTTCTCCCTGGAATACGCATCACGAAGACCGTCGAGGGACATATGAGGACCGACGATCGGTGGCCGACATCCGTTTTCCACGAGTGCCGCCAATGTGATGGATTTCGGAGAGTTGGGGGGACGATGTTGATGGATGAGGTGGTAGACAGTACGGGGACTTGTAGAGGACGGCTTGGGCGCAAGAGGCGTGAGAGAAGGAGAGGCCGGCTGGGGGGGGCCCTCACCGCCCGCTGTGATAAGCCTGCCCCTAGCCTGCATCCGGCTAGCCCCGACGGCAGAATTTCGAAATTTCCTGTGGTGGTGCTCGCGACGGCTTGCAGTGCCCACGGCCACGGCGCAGAATCGCAGAACCGCAGAATCGCATTCGGTCATGGCAAAGCGGAAGAGAGCGCTCGCCGACGGCGCGGGCACGGCCAAAGCCTTGAAGAGCCGGAAAGCAGACGCTCCCTCGTCGCCCGGAAAACCCCTACGCAAGGACGCCGCTCCAGCAAGCACGCCCAGAGCAGGCGCCGTGGTGAACGGGACACACGCAAAGAGCAAGGCTTCCACAAATCCCCAGACGGACGAAAGAGATGGCGAGCAGGCAAACATCCAGATCGTCACAGGCTCCTACGAAAAGACCCTCCACGGCTTCATCGCAACCATCCCCCAGGCCCTCGTCACGGGACCGGACGACGCATCAGCAGAGGGAGTCAGCACCCAAGCCAAATTCTCAGATACGTTCCTGTTCAACGCCCACACGTCCGCAATCCGCTGCCTAGCACTATCACCCCCGTCGGACGAATCCTCAAAGGTCACCCTTGCCACCGGCAGCACAGACGAGCGCATCAACCTCTATTCCCTCTCCACCGCACCCCCGGCTCCTTCCAAACAAAAACCGCAACTCCCCACCCTCCATGGCACCTCCATCGCCGAGAACTCCAAGAACAAGGAGCTCGGCGCCCTGCTCAACCATTCCTCCAGCATCACGGCGCTATACTTCCCAACCAGGAGTAAACTGCTGAGCTCGGCAGAAGACAGCACCATAGCCATCACCCGAACACGCGACTGGACCCCGCTCTCCACAATCAAAGCACCGATACCCAAGCCTCTAGGCCGACCAAGCGGCGACACCGCCGCACCAGGCGAAGTCCCAGCAGGCATCAACGACTTCGCCGTTCACCCTAGCATGAAACTCATGGTCAGCGTAGGCAAAGGCGAAAAATGCATGCGCCTCTGGAACCTCGTCACAGGGAAGAAAGCAGGTGTCCTGAACTTTGGCAGAGAAATACTAGCCTCAGTTGGCGAAGGCCGCTTCGGCAGCGGTGAGGGCAGGAGAGTCGTCTGGGCGCCAAATGGCGAAGACTTCGCCGTCGCCTTCGAACGCGGAGTGGTAGTCTTCAACATCGACTGCGTACCGAAAGCGAAGATACTACCCACGCCGCGCACAAAAGTCCATCAGATGCAATACCTCCCTTCAGATTCGCACCCAGGAACACTAATGGTGTCCACCGAAGACGGCCGCATAATGCTATATAACACCAATTCCACCACCCCATCAACCACCAACCAAGACGCGAAAGCAGACGACATCCCCTCCAGCAACCTCGTGGCCCAAATCGGCGGCCCAGCAGCAGGCATATCCGGCCGAGTCAAGGACTTCGAACTACTCCACCTCCCCAACACCGATGCCAACATCTCCCTCATCATTACCGGAAGCAGCGATGGCAATGTCCGTCTCTGGAGGCTGAATGCAGACGATCTGATCGAGGGCCCACCGCAGACGGAAATAGGCAAGGGCTTCACAGCCAAGCAGGTCGGAAGACTGCTCGGGACGTATTCGACCGGGACGAGGATTACGTGCCTCAAGGCGTTTGCTATGACGGGCAAGCCTGATGAGGTCGAAGACGAAGAAGAAGAAATAGAAGAGGCGCCAGTCAAGGCGGGCGAGTCGTCGAGCAGCGAAAGCGAAGGCGAAAGCGACGATTAGTATATAAGCATAATGAGCAAAAACATCATCACTCATGACCGATCCAAATCGGAGTAATACTCCGGAGTCTAATGGAGCTTCTATATATCCTTTCTCATTTTTTCATTTCATACAAGGGTCTTCTCTCTCATGACAGTCTATGCACCCCTTGGATAACCAACCAAAAAAAAAAGAGGCATAACAAGGCGAAAAGTCCACCAACGCCATTCCAGTGTATGCCCGTTCCAATATGTACCCGCAACCGCCATCCTGTCCTGCCTCTCTCCACATTTCATCGCAGCATCGTCCCCACGCACCCCGTACTACTTCCGTATTGTCATGCACATTACAAATTCATAGTGACGGTCATGCTGTTGCTGTGAACCAATAGCACAGGCGGCAACCCCTGGCACAAGACCTCCATGTCGCTAATGTACTTGACGCTCTCGCTCTCGCTCTCGCACGTTCCCTCCACAGGACTCGGCAGCGTTGTGAAGACGACGGCCGTGTCGTCCGAGTTTTGCCGAATCAGCTCGTTTAGGATGAGATGTTGGGCGCGGCAGGGGAGGTCGTTGAAAGAGAGGGGGATGGACTGTTGGAGGGGGTAGCCTGATGCGGGGGACGCTGAGGCGGATGGAGAGTGTGTGCTTGGGGTTTGAGGTGCTGGGGTCGAGGACGAGACGGCTGGTTGGGAATGCGCGGCTGAGGAGGCGATGGGGTCGGGTTTCTTAGAAGTGGTGGGTGAGGGTGTGTCGACGAACATAATAGAAGGACCATGGGATTCTTCGGGTACGACGGCCGTGCGAGGCGTGGGGTCTGATGTAAATTTTGGTAGTGATTGGTGCCGGATTGGAGGGGGTCGGGTGACCTTGGTACCGAAGGACGAAGACAATTGACTCGTTGACGAGGTAGCTGAGCTTGCCGGCTTAAGCTTCGAAGTCGTGAGAAGAGCAGTGTCAGATGCCGTTGCGTCAGGGTGAGGCTTCAAAGGCGTGACTGAATCGCTCATCGGCCGGACTTCTTTGGGCGACCCTTTCCAGATGGCTCGTCTGAGGTTAAGGCTTCTAGAAATGAAGGGTATGCCGCCAGTAGCGCTGGTGCTCTTACTTCTCCTGACTGGAGTGATGGAGCGCTCATCACTTTCGCTTTCGGTTTCTGATGCATCTAAATCGTACTCCGCGAGGTCGTTCTCACTAGCTATAACGTCGCTTTCGACGTCAAAAGCTTCGTCATCACTTTCATGTGCGTCTTCCTCGCTTGACGAAGAGTCACTGTCGAGGAGGTCTGGAGGTAGGCGCTGAGTGCGCATGCCGACCACAGCGCCTGCTTCGCTCAAGTTGCTAATAGACGTCTTTCTGCTACGCTTCAGCATTTTTCGCAGTTGAGAAAATCTCTTCGGCTTCGCAGAGTCCCTTCTTCCGTGCTGGAAGGATGCGGTTGGCCAATTGGTCACGGCTTCGAGGAGGTTTGTGGCTTGCGCGAGCTCCTGGGATGCACTCATGACTTGTGGTCGACGTAAGCTTTGCATGTCTGCCCACCAGTCCTCATCCTCCAAAGCATCGTCGACATCCTCAGCGGCTTGAGCAAACGCACCGTTCCTCTTTCCGTTAATGATCACTTCGTACATTTTAAGGCTGCCGCTGGCAAGCCAGAACACCAGCACCTCTGCCTCGATTCGCAAATTGCGCAATAGAGTCCGCACTCTATTCTCTTCTTCTTCGACATCGCTCTCGTACTCAACGAATACAGCGACCCTAAGACTATAGGTCCGTTTCCAAGAGGGTACGGTGTGCAGGATGCAGCCAAGTTGAAGAATGAGGGTATAGGTGTCAAAATTAGTGGTCAAGACCTTCTTTCTTGAAGAATCTTCACCTCCTGTAGCAATTTCTGCCGACATCTGGATTGGCCATAGATCGATATACTTCTTGCCCGGCGTCTCAGTTTCTTCCTCCCCGAGCCCTAAATAGTTCAGGAATGCCTGTCGTCTCGTTGGCTTCGGTGTGGGTACTTCCAATTCCTGAAATCCCTTTGCAAGCGCGACATTAATTTGTAGCCGCGATACAAGATCCTCCAGTATTGTGACATAGTTCTGGATACCAATCGCGTTTTCCGGTCGCATTGCGTCAGTCGGCAAGACACCAGATAATTCATCTGTCTGCCTCCGCTTCGCAGCTGCTTGAATAGCTCTCTTAGATATCGGGAGATTGGTGGCTTTACTTGTCGGACGGGAGGGCTGTGGCGATGGAATCTCAATGAGCGGCTTCGACTGTCGTAACTCGCTCAAATTATAGAATCCCAGGACGACGATATTCGGCCTCATGCCACCTAGACCTGCCCCAAGGACGATGTTTCTTACGCCCCATTCTACCGCAGGCGAGATTGCTATGTTGACAAAAGCTTTAATCTTAGAAAAGTCAATGTACTTCGTCCAGGACTGCTGCTGTTGCCGGGCCTCCGGTACGGCAGCGCCAAAATCTTGCGAGACGATGACGTGACCCAATACAAAAAGTGCGCCTTTCTTTAGCGAGTTGGAGAACTGAATCAGTTTGAACTGTCTTCTAGGATCGTTTACCAGGAGAAGGATTTGTGGCCTCCAGAACTTGACATGCTCCGGACGGAGTCGTAAGAGGTATTTTCGGACTTGATGATACTATAATAGTGTCAGTCATAAGCCATATATATCGACTTAACTAGTGAATGAATATGCAGAGAATGTATGTATCTATGTACAACTTAAGGGTAGGAGCGTGGGATAAACCTACAATCAGACTTTGGCTAACGTCTCCCCAGGGCTTTGGAGGGGTCGTATAGTGTATCAGCAAGAATATCACGATGAGCAATGCTAAACATGCCGAGGCGTAGACTCCATCTACGAAGAACATGGTGGCTCCTGAAGCGATCGCACCAACGGCGGCGGTCTGCCAATTGAAGAAGTGAAAGGAAGGCCGGAAGTTTGGAGCTGACCCGATCTTAAGCAAGAAGCAAGCTAGATTGGTGACGAGAAATGTCATGAGATAGGTCATTGTGATGAACGATGCGATCTGATTAATGTCCGAAAGCATAGTGAGCTGAGCTAGTATATAGGTGATGATGATGGCGTATGTCGGATCATCAGACTTTTGCGTTCCCTGACCAAAGAGGGAGAGTCCAGGAAGCAGATTGTCTCTAGCAAGAGCCTGGAGCAATTTTGCTGATCCGATGACGCCCATCAGTACGGAGAATGCTGAGGTTGCAAACTCGCCAAGGAGAATGACTATCCCGGATAGATTCGTCTGTAAAGGTCAATTTCAATTGCTAAAAGACAAGCAATGGTAGTCTCACAAGTTGAATGACATTGGTATTGTTATAGAAGGACTCGCGCGTGATCGTCGCTGCCATAGCTAGAATGACCACTGTGTACGAAAAGAAGGTCAAAGCTAGGCCATAAAGGGTCCCCTTGGGTATCGCCTTGGAGGGATGTTTGAGGTCGCCAGACATAGAAGCACCACTGTCAGATGTAAGTTACTGCCATGCACTCGAGAGGATAGTTGACTTACGCAAATATACCCCCTGTGGCAGGAAAGAGGATACCAAACAAGTCTTGAAAAGTGTTTTTCTTGTTTTTATTTTGACTACCAGCTGCTCCCTTAATGAACCGGGGAAGCAGGTTCTCTCGGAAAGTTTGCAGGCTGAGACCAGTGTACATGATTTCTTCCCTTGGGTCGTAGAAGGGACGTACGACCAAGGCCGAAAATGGGATGCTGAATGTAGCTATGAGAAGAATGATGAGCAACCCATTGCTACACCGCGCAAAAAGGCTGCTTCCAGCTAGACAGATGCCCGTACATAATAGCAGAACGGCGGTAGCCCATAGGAACTGCCACCCGAAACCCTCAAGCATCCAGTGAGCCCAGCTCCCACTATCGGCGCCGAAGTTCTCTATGAAGCAGTCAATGAGACCGACGGCGTTCATACTAGTATTGAAAGTCATGCCAAGATAGAAGACAATACCAATTGCGCCTCCAAATTCAGGGCCGAGGCTTCTCGAGATTAGATAGTATGCGCCACCACCACGCACTGTTCCATTCGTAGCTATGGCAGAGATGGACATGGTAGTCAAAAGATTGATGGCATAGCAAGCAATAAGCATACCTTTGAGGGTTAGTCAAAATACTACTAGTGAGAACATGGGCCTTACTCATCATTCCCACCACGCCAGTTTGGCCAAGGATGAAACCAAACCGGAGGAACATGAGAATGCTCAAGACGTTGAGCGTTGTGGGAACAAACACTCCTGCAAAGGTACCAAGCTTTTCGGTACCGCCCACAGGCCTGGGGAAAGCACCAGGTCTTGGTTTCACTGCATGCGAGATGGAAGCACGCTTGTCCTCATGTCCAGGAGACTTTGGACGAAGTGAATGCATGGCCTTGGAGAACCACTCCCGCATGGTATCAATGCCATGATCCCGCTCTTGGCCATCTTCCCGTGGGCCATGGTGGGCAGAAGCATCTGGAGGGTTGAGTTGAGCAGCCAAAAGTGGCGTTTCCTCATTTGGCGATGGTGAAGGACGGATCGAACCGCGTCGGACCAACTGTTCAGCGTCATCTGTGGCGGTGCGGACTGCAAAGTTGGAGTGAGTCCTCGGCGGCATCCGCCTTCGTGGCTGCGGAGACACATGGTCTTGGTCCGTCATGTTCTCGGTGCTCGGGTCACCCTCTCCAGTCACGAGGTGACGGGTGTCTATGCGGCAGTCCGAGCAGTGGCTGTGCGGAGTTCGGAACTCGCCTGCGGTTCCTGAGCTGTTACCGTACAGAATTGTCCCCGGGACGGAGACATGAATGCAACGGAGGGGCTGGAATTCGAGTCAAGCGAGTGAAGCGGATGAGGAGAGGTGGCCAGCAAGAATGCAGCAGCAGTGTCTTTTGGTGGTGCTGTTAGCGGCTTAGCGCTGCTGCCCGGTTTGACCGTCGCAGGGATCGACATGTGACCTGCCCACCCCACGCTCCCCCACGCGCAGCATGAGCGAATGACCTCAAGCCTGTTCGGCACACTCAAGCTCGTCTCGTCGAGCACGCCCGGCCTTCCCACGTCCACGCCCCGACACCTCACTCGTTCTTAGACTGTTACTCAGTCTCGATTCCGCAGACCGGACCGCCCAGGATCGTGTGAGCAATTTGCTCCTCGGGACTATCTGCCCATTCCGCGTTTGCACAAGAGCTCTCTCGGCCACTTCTGCGGTTGCACAAAGACACCTGAACCTCGGGAGCATCGTCCTCGAGAACGCTTCTTCTTAGCAGCAGAGCAGGCCCTCGCCGCTCCTTCTCACACCCAACAATGGCGGATGACCGCCCCGAGTCGTCCAAACCCCGAGCGGTGCCCTCCTCGTCGCGAGACTCGGAGCGAAGCTCTCCATCAGCTTCATACCGCGCCCAGTCGACAGTTCGGCTGGGTTCTCCTGTGCCATCGTCACTCCCTGGCGGCTCACCAGCCGTACGGCAGATACCCACGCCAGCCCAGCTCGTGTCCGAGGAGCCCTCGTCAAGCCAGACGCCGCTGCCGGGACGCAGCGAGGCACAGTCATCTCTCCCAGGGCCTGGCGAGTCAGCTTTGTCTTCCGCCCTGAGAGAGTCTTTCGGCAGAAGTCCTCCTCGTTTCGGGACCCCACCCTTGCGAGCCCTCTCTCCTACACCCGAACCTTCGACGGGACGCGGACCTCCGAGCAATTACGGTTCGATTGATGCACCGAGCCGGTCACCAGCAGTGCCCTACGAAGACCCCGAAATCATTCGCCGTCATTTAGCAGGCCCGCGAGGCTCAGGCTCGAATCTAAATGCCCAGTATGGCTCGCCAGGCAGGTCACAGCGTGGCTTCGGTGCAGAGACAGATTCAGTCAGCAGGGGCAGACGGGGATCTTCCGACTCGGAAGAGGAGTTCTCTAGCTTGCAACTACAGGGCGGAGATATCACAAGGCAGATATACCGATGGACTGAACAGCAAGAAGCTGAGGAACGTCAGCGGATGAAGCGTAGTCTGAGCTTTTCCGCCGATCGACCTCGCCCGCACGACCACACCCTTGACATTGACAAGATCAAGCAACCTGGTGGCTTCCGGCGCAATTTCTTGCGAAGGGCAGCTGCCAGTCCGTCTCCTGCACCCGGCCCCTCAGGCTACGGTACCTTAAACCAACGTCCGCAGCCCACTGTATTTACCAACAATTTCCTCGAGTTCCTTACCCTCTATGGCCACTTCGCAGGTGAATCACTGGAAGAGGACGATGAAGACCTAGGGCCCGATGAGTACTTCTCCTCTGACGCGCTCGACTCTGGAGATCACACCGAAGACGAGGGCCGCGAATATGGAGAGTCAAGCGCTCTGTTGACTCCTGGCAAACGGCGAAGGCGAAAAGCTAAACAGGCAGGCAAGGGTACTCCGACGGGCGCTGCGCTGCTCTTGCTCAAATCGTTCGTCGGCACTGGTGTCTTGTTTCTCCCGAGAGCTTTTCTTAATGGCGGCATGCTTTTCTCTAATCTCGTCCTCTTAGGTGTTGCTGGCTTGTCGTATTATTGCTTCGTCTTGCTCGTGTCGACCCGCCTGGTCGTGGAACACTCCTTTGGCGACATGGGCTTCCACGTCTACGGAAGGTGGATGCGCAACATGATCAACTTTTCCCTCGTCATATCCCAAATGGGTTTCTCCTCGGCCTACATTGTCTTTGTCTCTGAAAATCTACGAGCCTTCGTTCTAGCCGTATCGGATTGCAAGACACACATCAGCATCGGGATCATGATACTGATACAGATGATCATCTTCCTCCCGCTCTCGCTCTATCGAAACATCAACAACATCCAAAAACTCGCGCTTGTTGCAGATGTTTTCATTCTTCTCGGCCTTGTATATCTATATTACTTTGACATTCTCACTATTGTTGGTCAGGGTGGCGTCTCCGATATCGTTCAATTCAACCGCTACGACTGGACGCTGTTCATCGGCACTGCAATCTTCACCTTTGAGGGTATCGGCCTCATCATCCCTATCCAAACGGGCATGAAGAATCCAAAGAAGTTCCCCGGTGTCCTGGGTTTCGTCATGATCATCATTACCGTTGTATTCATCAGCATGGGCGCTTTGTCTTACGCGGCCTTTGGATCCAAGACGAAGACGGTCATCATTTTGAACATGCCACAAGACAACAAATTTGTCAATGGTGTGCAGTTCATCTATTCGCTTGCTATCCTACTATCGACACCCTTGCAGATCTACCCGGCCATCGAAATTACCAGCCAGCAGCTGTTCAGCAGGACTGGAAAGTATAATCCATACGTCAAGTGGAAGAAGAATTTTTTCAGGTTCCTCATGGTTGCTATATGCGCGCTCCTCGCTTGGCTAGGTGCGAACGATTTGGATAAATTCGTGTCGCTCGTGGGGAGCTTCGCTTGCATTCCTCTGGTATACATCTATCCGGTAAGTCGTGCCTTGTACGATCTGCGTATGACGAGTCCATTGTCGCTAATGATCAAAAGCCGATGCTGCACTACCGAGCCGTCGCACGCACATCCGCCGCCCGCGTCCTTGATATCTTCATCTGCATACTTGGCGTCGTGGGCATGGCATACACTACCGTACTCACGGTAAATAGCTGGGTCAACGGCGGTACACATAAACCCTCTGGAGGCTACTGCGACAGCAGAATGCCGTGACGCGTGTTCTTGCCTAACCGAGCCGAATTCTCCGTCCTGAACCATTGAGAAGAGCGGCATCTCTTCATTGTATTATCTAAACGTACTTTAGCGCTTGCATTGTCAGGTCGTCAAATGGTCTTTTTCCTACGCAAGCATGTCGAACAAGCATTGTTGTGGCGGGATGAGAGTTTGTTTCATCTAGAGTTTGGCAGATGGTTCTTTGATGTTTTGAAAGATTGTAGAAAAGATTCAACACATGTGAAAGGGCTCACGCCTTATAAATTTGTCTTATATAGAATCTGAAATAATAAGAAGATGATGAAGACAAACATCGTTTCCGACGAGGAGCCACTCAAGAAAAGACGGGAGTGTACTTATTTTACCATCACGTAGCCATCCAATCCAGAAATTTTCATGCATCTTGCAATCATACAAGCGACCCACGAGCCTCGCCACGGACAACACGCACGTATTCTACATTCCAAATAAATAGGTAATACAGTGCCCATTCGGGGGACAGGCTAGATCTTTGTCTTGCAAAAAGCCAAAGCCAAAGCCCAAGCCCGGAAATAGAGGGTCGCAGGCAAAAAAGAACAACAACCTGCAACGGGCCTTTTTAGCTCATGATATCCACACAACGGGGCGGCCCTAGGAGGGCTCGCCGGTGGGAGAACAAAGGCTGGAAGTAAAGTTGCGGCTGGAAAAGAAAAAACATTATGACGAAGAGGGGGCCGCCCCAGGCCCGCCAACCCACGGGGTTCGGGGAAAAAACCCCTCCCCTCTCTTGATAATGAGGGTTTTCAATAGAAGGGACTGGGTCATTCACTATCTTAAGGCGGTCAGACAAGTGTCTTTTTTCGAGGGGGCCTCGCAAAAGCTGAAGTAGACTCTTTTCTGACAGGCCGGCAGCTAAGCTTTTTGGGGCGGGCAAGTGTGCAGTAAGGCGCTGGACAATTTTTGGCGGCAACGGCCCTGGCCAACATAGTACTTGTAGCGTAGGTTTTGGCCTCAGCCGAGCGTTTTTGCTGCTGCACGCCCATGTCACGTTCGGGATGTGGTTTGCGCCATAGGTTGCATTTGAACTTTCATTGAATGCTTCACCGCAAGCCACGCCGGGAGAGGCACGACTACCGCACCGCTACTTGTGCTTGGGATGTGTGTGTGGCATGTTGGCGGCATTGGGCGTGCATGTGCGAGGAGAAGTCTCACCGTCTGATAGCAGCTACATGACGGGGGTTTTCTGCATGTGGCACCTAGACGGAGAGAGTGCAGCAGCAGCAGAGCAGCACGGAAGAAGGGCAGAGGCCTGCTGCGAGCTCGCATTGTGGCCGCCGATCCTGATCGGCCCTACATACATGATGGAACACGACTGACGTTATTGATTGGCGGGGAGGCGAGCCTGATTCTGGACGAGGACCCGGGCGCACACAAAGGCCGAGCTGACGCTGTGCGGTTGTTCTGTTTCGTGGTGGTTGCTTTGTGCTAGCGGTGGGAAAAATTAGAAGCTGCTTGTGTCAGCAGATTCCAGGGCACTAGCCACAGGCGAGCCGCGAGAAGTTCTTTTGGTCTGGAAGATATCGAGAAGGACAAAGGGCGTGGACGAGGGGCTAGTGTTGCTATTTTGGAGATGCTGCGCCCCAGGTGGCCCTGAGAAACGATAGCGGGCGATCCAAGCGGCGCGGCGAGACGAGGGCCATTCCATTGACGGAGCGGCCAGGGAGTCCCCAACGGGCGAGTCCCCGGGCGATGACGAAATAGGAGCGACTCGCGGGCAGCGTGGGAGAGGGACGGTCGGGGGCTGGCGGCGCTGGACTGGCGGTCGCGCTACACGGGCACGAAAAAGGAGAATATTGGAGGACGGCGGACCGGTTTGAGATGGGCGCCACTGGGCAGGGGCCGGACGCGCAGAGGCGAGCGTGCGTGCGTGCCTAGCAGCTGAAGAGCCGGCCGCTGTGGAGAGGTGTGAGGGTCTGCATGGTGGGTGCGTCGTGGTGCGTCGCCGGGACACGCTTGGCCTACAGCATATAAAGCCAAACATCAACACCGCTCTTTTGCTCCTCTCCGCTCATCGTCCTCCCAATCCCACACCCAGGTGCTTTCCATATCTTCAATTGCTCGCATCCCCCCTTACGATCGCTTCTGTTTACGTCCCACGCCATCATTTTTTCTTGTTGAGCCATGTGGTAAGCTGCCCCGCTCTCCCACTCTCGCACACAAGCTCCGAGCTGTGTGTGCCCGCCGGCCAACAATAGCTGACAGCTCGACTCTACAGCGGTATCTTTGGCTACATCAACTACCTGGTGGAGAAGGACAGGAAGTACATTCTCAACACACTCATCAATGGCAAGTGCCCCGCCCCGCAGCCCTGCTGATGGCCACCCTCCCACTCGCCGTGGTGCACCCAGCTAACAGCTGTTCTTTTTCCAGGCCTGTCCCGCCTAGAGTACCGCGGCTACGACTCGGCCGGCCTGGCCATTGACGGCGACAAGAAGAACGAGGTGTTTGCGGTCAAGGAGGTCGGCAAGGTCGCCGCTCTCAAGAAGCTCGTAGAGGAGGCCAAATTCGACGAGACCAAGGTCTTCGACTCGCACGCAGGCATTGCTCACACCCGATGGGCCACCCACGGCCCCCCATCTCGCGTCAACTGCCACCCTCACAGGTAAGCCCTTTTGATGCCTTATCCCAACCATCTTGCAGCACGCCGCCGTCAGCAAGCTGAAACTGGCCGTCGCGCGGTCGGACCACCGTGCCGCTCAATTTTCGTCACTCGCGGGGCTAACGAGCACGTCCCAGGTCTGATCCCACATGGGAGTTCTCCGTCGTGCACAACGGCATCATCACAAACTACAAGGAGTTGAAGGTGCTGCTTGAGGGTAAGGGCTTCAAGTTCGAGACCGAGACCGACACCGAGGCCATTGCAAAGCTTGCCAAATATGTCTATGAGCAGCACCCAGACCTCAGCTTCGTGCAGCTCGCGAAGACGGTCATCAAGGAGCTCCAGGGCGCCTTCGGTCTGCTCATGAAGTCGGTGCACTACCCCCATGAGGTTGTCGCTGCCCGCAAAGGTTCCCCGCTCGTCATTGGCGTGCGGACGGAGAAGAAGATGAAGGTCGACTTTGTCGACGTTGAGTACACCGATGAGAACACGGCGCTGCCCGCCGAGAGGGCTTCGCAGAACGTTGCTCTCGCAAAGTCGAACAACCTCCTCGCCCCTCCTGACAAGTCGCTCCTGCACCGCTCGCAATCCCGCGCCTTCCTCTCCGACGACGGCGTCCCCATGCCCACCGAGTTCTTCCTGTCCTCCGACCCATCCTCCATCGTCGAGCACACCAAGAAGGTCTTGTACCTCGAGGACGACGACATTGCGCACATCCACGAGGGTTCGCTCAACATCCACCGCCTGACCAAGGAGGACGGTGCGTCCAACGTCCGTGCCATTCAGACCCTCGAGATTGAGCTTCAGGAGATCATGAAGGGCCAATTCGACCACTTCATGCAGAAGGAAATTTTCGAGCAGCCCGAGTCCGTCGTCAACGCCATGCGTGGACGTCTCGATGCAAAGAACAAGACCGTCACCCTCGGTGGCCTTCGCCAGTACATCTCTACCATCAGGCGGTGCCGCAGGATCATATTCATCGCCTGCGGAACATCTTACCACTCCTGCATGGCTGTACGCGGTATCTTTGAGGAACTCACTGAAATTCCCATTGCCGTCGAACTTGCCTCCGATTTCTTGGATCGCGAGGCACCTGTCTTCCGTGACGACACCTGCGTGTTTGTCTCTCAGTCTGGTGAGACAGCCGACTCCCTCATGGCTCTCCGCTACTGCTTGGAGCGCGGTGCCCTCACCGTTGGTATCGTCAACAGTGTCGGTTCCTCCATCTCCCTCCTTACCCACTGCGGTGTCCACATCAACGCTGGTCCCGAAATCGGTGTTGCCTCCACCAAGGCCTACACTTCGCAGTTCGTCTGCATGGTCATGTTCGCTCTGTCTCTCAGCGAGGATCGCGCCTCCAAGCACCAGAGGCGAGAGGAGATCATGGAGGGTCTCACGAAGATTTCTGATCAGTTCAAGGAGGTTCTCAAGATGGATCAGCCCATCAAGAAGCTCTGCGAGAGGTTCAAGGACCAGAAGTCGTTGCTGCTCCTTGGACGTGGCTCTCAGCACGCCACTGCTCTCGAGGGTGCTTTGAAGATCAAGGAAATCTCCTACCTTCACTGCGAAGCCGTCATGTCTGGTGAGCTGAAGCACGGTGTGCTTGCGCTCGTCGATGAGAACCTCCCCATTGTCATGATTCTAACCCGGGACAACATCTTTGCCAAATCGCTCAATGCCTACCAGCAGGTCATTGCTCGCTCTGGCCGACCCATCATCATCTGCAACGAAAACGACCCCGAGTTCCCGGCTGAGAAGACGGACAAGATCGAGGTGCCCAAGCAGGTCGACTGTCTGCAGGGTCTGATCAACGTCATCCCTCTGCAGCTGATGTCGTACTGGATGGCGGTTGCTGAGGGCCTGAACGTCGACATGCCCCGCAACTTGGCCAAGTCGGTCACTGTCGAGTAGAGAATCACGGAATCTTGGGATTGGCGTCTTAGAGGTTGAACACCCGGCTGGCTATGTATGGAAATGATCTGGTATTAGAAGGCTCTTGAATTGCGCTAAAAGGGGTTGCTTGAGGAACTGCGGGTCTGTCTGATTTCGGATGCCAAAGAATATGTGTCACGATGGAAGAGCTCAACGATGCGAGATTGCTCGTAGCTCTTGCCCAGCTTGGAATGAAAAAAATATCGCTTTAATTGTGTTGCCCCCCCCCCTGCTGTGAATGCAAGGCATGCCTATGTGGTGTTGAGGTGAGACGAGGTAGGAGCGAGGGCCGTGTCCCTGACCCCGGCTGATGTCGTAATGCAGGGATCTGCAGGCAGGCGGGAGCGGGCTTGACTAAAACGAAGGTGGGATGTTTCGTTCCTGCATTCTCGACTCCGCAACCACAGCAACCACGCACATTGTCTTGCTCACGGACGACCTCTTGAGATACCCAGAGCTATTCCCACATCCATTTTATCACATTCTCCACAATGACCACCCTCAAAGGCCCAGGCAAGCCGAAGACTTACGACGGTACGACCCCGCTCACACCCTAGCCCACCGCAAAGAGGCGTAAGAGCTGCGTCAAAGAGCTACCCCCACTACTCATGAGCTCTGGCTGACGCTTTGGATAGGATCCGGGCTTCGAATTGGCATTATACATGCGCGGTGGAACGAGACCATCATCGGCGCACTGCTCGACGGCACGAAGAAGGCGCTTACGGCGGCGGGGGTCAAGGAGCAGAACATTGTCGTTCAGGATGTGCCTGGAAGCTATGAACTCCCATATGCGGTCAAGCAGTATGTTCTGGTCCTACCATGTCTAGCTATTTCTTCTACACCCTGCCACACTCGACCCTTTCAGTTCTGTCTTCCCCCGAGCCAACTGCGCTGACTGCCTTTCTTGCAGACTCTACTCAGCTTCACAAGTCCAGTCCTCGTCCACGGGCGTCGTCGGCGCAGCTGCAGACCTCCTAGGTTCCGTCTCAGACCTCACTACCGCCGATCCCACTCCTTCCGCTGCACCCTCTACCTCAGGGCCCCTCCAGACCCCCTTCGACGCCATCATTGCCATTGGGGTGCTCATCAAGGGCGAGACGATGCATTTCGAGTACATTGCGGACGCAGTCAGCCATGGCCTCATGCGAGTGCAGCTGGAGGGTAATGTGCCGATCGTGTTTGGACTACTGACGCTATTGAATGAGGAGCAGGGGCTGCATAGGGCGGGGATTGCAGGGGCGAGTGGGAACGAAGGCCATAATCATGGGAGCGACTGGGGGAGCGCGGCGGTCGAGTTGGGGGTCAAGAGGAAGGGATGGGTTGATGGGAAAATTATTGAGTAGGGAGGGTATTGGTAGGCCACAAGGTGGGCGAGGAGGTACACCTAGGTGTGGATTGATGCACAAAAGCAAAAGCAGGCACCCGGCACTCTTTGCCTGGGATTTGGAAAGCCTAGCTTTCATGATATTAAATAATACTATGTGCGACCGTGGACGCAAGGTACGCGTCACACCGGCCCAGTGGCTGCTTCGCGTACTAATGCAGTGCTTCTATGATGATGTCTCCAAGGCTAGTGAAAAAGTTGGCATACGTTCACCATAGAAGTGACCACCGCAGTCCTCAGTACTCAGCACCAGAAATATATCGCGCCAACGCGACAAAGCGGCGTCCTACGCGCTTCTCAGTGACAATCGCGGTCTCGCAGAGTCGGACGACGCGCTGGTTCGAGCTGGTTCATCCTATTATTCAATCTGTAATGAGAACAACGACCCACGGGCAGCTACTTTGTATGCCTGTCCGGAGAGGTTTGAAGCGCGATCAGAGGCAATTAGTACGAGGCTTTGGTGGCGGTCGCCAGCTCGTGTGCGCTTGCAAGGCGGTCAATCTAACCTCACGTGAGCAGTCTGCAAGCGTCTACGCGCGAGTATTCGAACAACGGGATGCAAGCCGCTGCTGCTGTGCGACGGGCAGGTGGGCGGTTGTTGGAGATATTCGGGAGGCGGGAGGCGGGAGGCGAAGGCAAGGCTATGCGATGACGCTGGGGCTGGCAGACATGCAGCGAGGGTGAGAAAAGGGCGGGCAGAGCGCTGGACGGGTGGACATGAGGACACGCAGCGCTACGGCGCGCATGCACGAGTTGAGGGCGACGGCATTGACGGGCCTCGGGCGGTTGTCGCAGAGACGGGGCAGCGCTGGCGAAGAAGTGGGTGGACCTCGCCGGCGCCTCCTCTCGACCTCCCCTTTCCTTTTCCCTTTCCCCTTCCACAAAGAAGTCTTGGCACCTGGCGAACCTCAACTCTTACTACATTCCACTTCGGTGCCTCCGTCACCGCCCACCACCCATCTGCGCGTGCCGTGTGCCGCAGACCACAGCGCTGCCCCCATCTCTCCCGCATTATCCTTCCCTTCACCTTGTCCTGACGCCCGCCGTCGGTCCCACCGCCCTGACACGCTGCACCGCGTTCCTCGCGCGTTCTCCACATCCTGACCGCCGCTCATCGCAGCGTCGCGTCCATCACAGCGTCGTCCTTCGGGCTGTCGTCTGCCTGTCGTCACCGCAGCACGGTAATGGGGCGCGCGCGACTTTGCTGAGAAGCTCACCGGGTTATGTCGCGCGCCTCCGCGCCCGGCTCAAGGCACTGCAACAACACTGACATAGCGTCTATGAGTGACGGTAGGCGCGGCGGGATACAAGACACTTCACTGCGGCGAGACGGCTCGCACAGCGCGACCTCGTCCGTCACCTCGCGCTCCCCATTGTCCGGCCTGGCCACGTCCGCAGCAGCTGGTGAAAATATCACACACGCGGCCAGGAACAACATACTCACACCTGACGACTATGGCCGCCGCACAGGCGACCTGCTAATCGGCACTGGCTCCGACGGCTCTGTCCCCAGCTCAGCGTCGTCCGTCTTCTCCTCCGCCATGTCGTATCCTGGACGCAATCCTTCCTTGCACGCCCTCACCCCTTTGACCAGCACAGACTCGTCTCCGCCAGGCAAGTTGCCCAGCCCACGGTCGGCGAAGCCTTCACATGAGACGATGCCCGCGATGTCATTGAATGCGCCATCGAGCGCATCCGCCAAAAATGCCGCCGACACAATAACGCCCGTGCACACGCCGCCAGAAGTTAGGATATCAATATGGCCCGCCGACGGCAACCTGGGCCAGCACCTTCCCTACGATCCGGCGACGGACAAGAAGCTTGATAAGAGGGCCAGGCACAGCGTGAAACCACAGTATAAACCGATATTGGATAAGGTACGTGAAGGTCATAATCACACATGTTTTTCTTGGAGATGAGGTCGTCCTGCGACGCGTAGGCTAACGTAACTTGTGTTGCAGGGCGACCCATCTCCTCCAGATCCCCGTCTGGCCATTGTCGGTTACACTCTTGGAAAATATCCTATTAAGACTCCCGAATCAGGTCATGTGAAGCCAAGACTTCGAATAGCGCCATACGTCGCCAAACCTTACTCTTTTGACCCGCGCATCTCCTGCGGTCCTGGCCCAGCTACCCAGGTTGTCGTCACCGGGTTCGATCCTTTGACCCCGGATTCGCAGCTCCGAGGCTTCTTCACCTCTTATGGAGATGTGGAATCCGTGAGAAACCAGGTCCACCCAGAAAATGGTAGCCCTCTGGGAATATGTCTGGTCAAATTCCGCGACACTCCTCCGTCGCGAGGAGTTGCAGCGGTCAAGGCATCGACTTCGGCGAAACGGGCAGAGCGAGAAGGCACGAACCAGCGACTTGGATCGCGGACAGTCAAGGTCCATTGTGATCGCGAAGGCCGTCGGTGCGCTCGATTGCTCGCGATTGCTATTGAACACAGTCGCAAAGAGGAGGAAAAGCTTCGCGCAAAGTTAGCGCCGCAAGCAGCAGCTCCAACGACTGTGGCAGCATTCGATCTTCCCGCAAATGTTCCCAAAGGACCATCTGGGAAAGGTGTGCGACTGGCCCCGCCCCGCGAGATTCTGTCCCGCAAGGTTCAGCTCTCTTATCTCATTGAAAAAGAGCCGATCAAGCCAAAAATGAAACGGCGACCTTATTTATTTATTGCGCATCAATACGTTCCGGTGCTCAGCACGACTATCGAGCATCTCAAGAAGCGCCTCAAGACCTTCTATTGGAGTGAGGTGCGATGCGACCAGACCGGATACTTTGTAGTTTTTGAGGAGTCCAAACGGGGAGAAGACGAGACAGTGAGATGCTATAGGGAATGCCATATGGCCGCCCTGTTCACCTATGTTATGAATATGGAGTGCAATCAATACGGCGACCCCAACTACGAACGAAGTCCAAGTCCAGAGCGCGTCATGGAGCAGCAGAAGCGGCAGGCCGAGCAAGACAGGATCGCTCGAGAAGAGGCAGAGGACCTAGAGCTTGAGAGGAAGCGGAGGGCGGAGGCTCTAGATCCTGTGATGGCCGCTCTGGAGCTGGTGAAGCAAGAGTTGCAAGAAAAGTTAGTGAGCGACATCAAGAGCCGAATTGCAGGGCCTGCCCTCCTCCAACTCATGGCTCCCGACCGCCACGTAGCGAAACGACGAAAACTAGATATTCCCGACCCTCGAACCAAGGAAGAGGAGATACGACCTCCTACATTCCTCCCCGGTATGGAGCCATCAGGGCTTACACCGAGATCGCGTGCATCTGGCTTCGCTGGACGCGGACGCCGACCGCTAGGTTTGGCTGATCACAACCGTCAGCGAGGGAAGAAACCCCTCAAAATTGTCAACGCATTTGCAGATGAGCGGCGAAAGGCACCACCCAAACCACGCGCTCCTCATGGCCTCTACCGGAGGATGATAGATCTCATGGAAGACCAAGAGTCGGATGACGAAGGCCGAAGCTCGCTCACACGTGGTACTGAAGAACAAGAAAGCCGTCCAATCAGCCGTGCTGAGACTTCGGATGAAGAAGATGAGGTAGAGATCTCGTCTAGGGCTGAACGGTCGAAGAGGCGACGACTCATAACTGGCTGGGGCGAGGATAGCGACGATGAGATGATGGACGATTCACATGCCAGGAGTTTGCTTGCCCACTGCATTCACAAGGATCCCGAGAACATGGCAGAGAAAGAGCTAGAGCAAGTTCTTGCCATTCTACCCCGTTCTTCACCTATCTGGAAGAAAGCAGAAAAGGCTCTCAAAGGATTCAGGCGTTTGCGCAAGATCGAGCAAGAAGCCGATGCCATATTTGGGGTGGAAACAAGCCCGATTGACAAACTTGAACCGGAAGTCATTGTCACAAACGAAGATGAAGAAGCGGCCAAACCTATCGAGACCACTGAACTTCACGAACCAGTCAAAGCACCTGCGAAGAAGAAGGGCATCCCAAGGTCGAAGAAGGAGACCAAGAAGACCAAGAAGCAACTCGAAGACGAAGCCAAGACCGCAGAGGTCTCGGTCACAGAAATCACGCCTGGTATAGAGGAAGAGTCTCCCGAGGAAGAAGAAACCAAAGCTGTTGTGCAGGTGTCTGTACCTGAAGAGACACAAGAGGAAGAGCGCCCTTCAGTATATACGGGTGTTTCAACTATCGAACCCCGTCCGACGGTCATCGACGATCTCAGCGTGGTCATGGACATTGATGGCTGGCAGCACCTACTCAAAGACGATGAGGACTTTAATCTCCTCAGGATGGCCCTGCAGTCGACCTTGGTCGCAGATATTGGAGACGCGCAATCCTGGGCTTGGAAGCAGAAGTCGATCAAGCATCTCAATCGGCCCGGAGAAACAGGCGTGTCTCGTACCGAAACGAAGATCGAAGGCTACTACGTGCCGAATGCTTCAGGCTCGGCTAGAACAGAGGGCGTCAAGAAGATTCGCGAATCCGAGAAGTCCAAGTACCTACCTCATCGTATTCGTGTCCAGAAGGCGCGAGAAGAACGCCAGCGCATCGCCAAGCAAGAGGAGCGCACGATGACTGTTGTAGAAGGCTTCAAGTTCTCCACAGGCTTGAACTCCAAGTCATCGGCGACTGCCAACTCTCGCGCTAACCGTGCCAACAACCGGCGCCTCGTCAACGACATCACCATCTCGAAGAACATGACCGGAGCCGAAGGTGATGCTCTGCGCTTCAACCAGCTTAAGAAGCGGAAGAAGCTCGTCAAATTCGACCGTTCTGCCATTCACAACTGGGGTTTGTATGCGCAGGAGAGCATAACTGCAAACGACATGATTATCGAGTATGTTGGAGAGAAGGTCCGACAGCGTGTTGCCGATTTGCGCGAGGCCAAGTACGACATGCAAGGTGTGGGCTCTAGCTACCTCTTCCGAATCGATGAAGACACGGTTGTCGATGCGACAAAGATGGGAGGTATCGCCCGCTTCATCAACCACAGCTGTACACCGAATTGCACGGCCAAGATTATCAGGGTGGATGGCACGAAGCGAATCGTCATCTATGCGCTACGGGATATCGGTCAGGGTATGTGTGACGATACATTTGCGTTGGACGTACATTTACTAACAGCTTACAGACGAAGAACTCACATACGACTACAAATTCGAGCGCGAAATTGATGCCACGGATCGTATCCCCTGTCTCTGCGGGTCCGTCGGCTGCAAGGGCTTCCTCAACTAAGGCCCTCATTTGTACCCATCGTACATTCTTTCCTCTCACTCGACCCACGCTCCAGCGCCTGTTTCAACACCCTTTGACGGGAAAAGCTTTTCTACTTGGTTGGTCGGCTTCGGTAAACAAGCTTTGACGGCGCCTAGCGCCCTGCATCCAACGGCGTTCTCCATCTCTTTCATTGGCTTTCCAACTCTACCTCACATTGAGCGGTTCACTTTTGATTGGAACTACGGCTGGCTTCATTCGAAAAGACGGGGGTGGTTTGGCGTCTTACCTTTGGGCTCATGTCTCATATTGATTGGCCCCTCTCGTTTGCATCGGTTGATGGTGTTATATTAGTTGTATCATGGTATCATCTGCGTTTTTAATCTTCAGGTAGGGCGTGAAGCCAGTAGTGGTTTTGCGCTCACGTGGGGGATAAAGTGGGTGCTCTGAGGAGTAGGATGCGTAGAAGCGGACGATTGGTTCGCGTATTTGATAGCATAATCGAAGAGTGAGATCCATCTTGTGGTAATCAATACGTCTTGCGCCTTGCGTCTTGGACCGTATTTCGTGAGGTCCATTGAACAAATCGAGAGCGCAGGAGGGGAAGGGGGAAGTTTGGTTTTTTGGCCATGTTTCCTTGCTAGTTGGTCAATTGGGAAAACTCTTCCCTTTCTTGTTGTTGAATCAACGACGGAGGCTGCTTGTCTTTGTCTGGAGTAAACCATTTCTGTGGTAAAGTAGACGACAGTGTAGTAGCTTCTTCAGCAGAAGTTCAGCAGAAGGGGCGAACGAAAGCATTTTTGTACTTGATTTGTGTAGTTCTTGGTTCTGGAATTGAATTGGTTGTAGAGTTTTGATGGTGAATTCGAAGGGCACTGTAGCTATTTGATTTATGTATTCTTGGTTCTAAAGTTAAGGTAGTCGTGGGGGATTTGATACTGGATTCTGAAGGGCTTGCTGGAATCTGATTTACAATATCCTTGTTCCAAGGCTAAGGTAGTCATGGAGTTTTGATGCTGGATTCGAAGGGCCTGCGGGTATCTGATTTACAATAGTTATCCTGGTTCCAATACTAAGTTGGGCACAGAGCTTTGATGCAGGATTCGAAGGGCCTGCGGGTATCTAGATAGTGGGAGAGAACATCTTCATGTGTTGAATAAGTTCTTCTCGAATCAAATACTTCAATGCTTAACTTAATGAACACCCCGCGTCACAAAACAGTTAGGCATAGAGACGTATACAGATCCATCATCGTATGAAACGAGCTTCCAGGTAATCGCCATTGTGCTAATCTACGCTAAAATGCCCAGCTCTGGCTTAAACAGCCAACCTCACCTTCAACTTGTTCTCCTTGACAATCTCATCCTTCATGCTCTCCAACTTGTCCACATCCCACGTGGCAGCCAGATACCTCCCATCCAGCCACCTCCTCTCCTTGGACGTCAGCCAGACGAGGAAGCCGCCAGATAACTCCGGAGTATCATTGCAAACTAGGGAAACAGCGTTAGCCTCTACCATTTGTTGTTGTTATAAGACCCCCGCGGACGGAGAATAACTTACCAGCTTTCAAAATGTCTTCGGCAGACAATATCATGTCAGTCGGCACGCCGCCAGGATGCACGGAAACAGCCCGTATGCCCGCGGCGCCGTACTCGGTCTCGATGAACTCGGTCAAGCGAAGCAGAGCCAGCTTGGCAATCTGGTACCCAGAAGCCGTCGGGGTGATCATGTTGGCGCCGATGCTGCTTATGTTGACGACGTGCGTCGACGCAGCCGTCTCCTTTGCCGTGGCGAGCAGCAAGGGCAAGAAAGCATGCAGCACGACAATGGGCCCCTTGAGATTGACTTCGAAGTTGAGGTTCCAGTACGCGGGGAACTCGGACTCGATAAAAGGTTTCCACACGGTGCTGGCTCCCGCGTTGTTGATGAGCACGTCCAGCCTGCCTACTTGCTCCTTGACTTGCTGCGCTGCGGCGGCGACCTTGGTCTGGTCGGTGACGTCGAGTGCGATGGGGATGGTCTTGATGGCGCTGTTTATCTTTTTGATCTCCGACTCGAGGGTGGAGAGGTTTTCGGCTGAGCGCGCGAGCAGAATTAGGGCGGAAGGGGAGGCGTGGGCGTATTGGAGGGCGGTTGCACGCCCGATGCCCCTGCTTGCTCCGGTTATGAGGATGGCTTTGCCCGCGTGGGAGAGGGAGGGGGTTTGGGCAGGGGAAATGGATGGATAGATGTCGCCGTGGAGGTTTTCTGCGCCGACGAAGAAGTAGCCTGATTCTGGGGGTGGAGCGCCCATTGTGGTGGATAGCAAGGTACACCTGATTGAGAAGGTTGAGATCTTCTAGGAATTTGGACAAGCTTCTCTATGGGAGAGTGGACTAGATTTGGGACGATGACTACTGAGTTGACTGCAATGGAAGTGGCAAAAAAACCAAGATAGGTAACTTTATACCTTTTTCCCCCCTCGCTTGGGTATCCTACATGCTCAGATCTAAATGTTATTAAGCCGGGCGTAAATTCGTAACGGCGGCCATGATGACTGCGTACATCAACGCAATACATCTCTTAACTCCGAGTTGAAGCATACAAACTTCGTGCCAAGCTCTTTAACTCCACCGCCCTGATGACCTTTTTACGGAGTGGACCCATAATAAACCCTACTCATTCGTGGTCTAATCCGACCCGTGAATACGCCCCCTGCGGAGAAGAGAGTTGGAGTGTATGCATTTGTTTGTGGGAGTACCTACGTATCATGCACGAGGTTGACTAACTATCGATATCGCTTAATCTCAACCTAGGAAGAAGGACGTGAATACGAGTGTCAGACTTCCTTCCTAAGCGGTTGTGTAATAGCCGTCGTAGTAAAATTCAGGCCGGCATGTAGCTTGCAGATAGTTTGGGATATTAACCAATAGAAAGCACCAATGCTCAAAGGTTGTTGAAGCAAGAGTACCGAAGCCAGGTTAGCCTCCAACAGCTCCAAGGATTACTTAATTTTGTTCAAAGCTCTTTGGACTCTTAGTCAGTCACCAGGTGCATACGCCTGGGTCCAAAAGAAACGATGGCCCTGGGAAACTCTACAGCCCAAGGCCTGACAAAGCCAGTCCCCGTGACCGATAGCTAGTATGTAATCATTCAGCTGCACCTGTCTTTCAAGCTGTGCTTGATATTGTTCCCAAAAAATGGTTCAAAGAGACGTGATTCGCCGCCAAGCCATGGCCTGGACGTTTTCCCGAGCTCGACCACCCCCACCATGAACCGCTTCTTCGACCTCATCTGCACCGCACTCCTCTTCCCCTTCCAACAACTCCTCGCCCTCTTCGTCACGCAGATTACCAAGCCTCGTGCAGCTTCAGACGCGAAGATGGCTCGATTTTACCATGATGACCCTGCCTGGGAGGACGTTGAGCCCCTCCCGCAGGATGAAGGCAGCCTGCATCCGCTTGCTGCTATTGCGTACACGGATGAGTACAGCGAGGCCATGGGGTATTTGCGCGCTGTGATGGCGAAGAATGAATTTAGTGAGAGGGTGCTGGGGCTTACGGAGCACATCATCTCCATGAACCCGGCACATTATACCGTCTGGTATGTTCGGCGATCTAGGGCTCGGGGCTGCGTATGGCATACCACATGACTGTATACTGATGTGTGACTAGGCTCTACCGGGCAAAGACGCTCTCTGAGCTCAAAGTCTCCCTTCGTGACGAACTCACCTGGCTCAACCCCACCGCCCTCAAACACCTCAAGAACTACCAGATCTGGCACCATCGCCAGACCATTGTCGATGCCCTCGGATCTCCGGAAGGCGAGCCCGATTTCATTGCGAAGATGCTGGAGCAAGACTCCAAAAACTACCATGTGTGGAGCTACCGGCAGTGGCTAGTCAAGCGTTTTGGGCTTTTTGACAATGAGGAGGAGCTGGCGTGGACGGAGAGCATGATTGAAGACGATGTAAGGAATAATTCGGCCTGGAATCATCGCTGGTTCTTGGTCGTGGGAGTGAAAGATGGCGCTCCTGTGAGCGAGGAAATCGTCAAGAGGGAGATCTCGTAGGTTCGTTCGACGTACATCACGGGTAGTGACTAACAAAGGCACAGCTACGCTAAATATCAGATCCGCAAAGCACCGCAGAATCAGAGTCCATGGAACTACCTCAAAGCCGTCGTCCGTCACGCCAAGCTCCCCATATCTACCCTCAAAGACTTCTCACTCGAATTCGCGGATATGCGACGGCCCGATGATATCTATTCTAGTCACGCACTCGATTTATTGGCGGATGTTTATGGAAAAGAGGAGAGCTCTAAAGAAGAAGCGAAGAAGGCGTTGGATCTGTTGGCGACCAGGTACGATCCCATTAGGGCTCACTACTGGAACTTCCGAAAAGGGTTGCTTGAGGCTGCTGCTTGAGTAAGAAGGCAGGAAATTGTAGATGGTTTGCGCACTGATACCCGGTATGCGTGGCGTTTTGGAAGTCTGAAAAATATTGGCATTTTGTTTACATGGCGACTCAAATCAAAAGCAATCGATACTTTACTACTGCACGGTTCCCCTCTAGGACCATCCACATACCTTTATTCGGCAATATCTGACATCGGTCCTTTCTCAGACGTAGAATTCCGTCGGAAAACCTCGCCGTCAATTCAAGGCCCCGCCAACGAATCAAACCTCCACCAAACATGCTCCACGGCGCCTTCCCCAGCAATTTACATGCAGCCCATCCATCTAAAGTTCCGTCAATTCCTCGTAGAATGACGCTAGGATGCGCCAAGGCACGATAAGCCAGGGCGGCGACACCTGGCAGAACCGCATCTTTTAGCGCGCTGCCGTGAATAACCGAGTTGGGAAACCAAAACCATGTTTGGCTTGCGGGTCCGTGAGACCAGTCGACGGGCGGTCTATGTCATGCTAAAGACATTCGCTGGATCCCGCTTAGCCTTATCGAATACTTATAGGGTAATCTAAGCCTGTTATAGGGTAAGAGATACTACGCTCCGGTGATAGCCCCCCTCTGTGCCAGCGGGGGAACACGGATGGGGGAATGGGGATAAGAAAGGGCGGTGGGTATTTATTGAGGGAACGGGAAAGGGGCCATTGTTGGTGTCTTGTTTGAGGAGGCGATTATATCGATTGTTTCTACTCCAATTCTCTTCAAATTCTCATCAAAAAAACTATTCTCATTGATACCCATATTGCCCTGATCTTCCTAGTACACAATCTTTTAGACTCAATTCAAACGACATAATGGTGGTCAAGGACTTTCTCGAGTCGTCGGCAGAGCAGTCGAAGCCGTGGGTTGAGACGCCCTTGAGGGAGTCGTATGCTCTCTCTCAAGCAGCAGGATGGTACGGTCATACTTCATCTTTGTTCCCATCTTATTCCTTTGTCTTCCCTATTCAACAAAGGCTCCTGCTGCGTCGTCCTCCATGATACCAAGATTAGGGAGTTCTAAATCGTAGAAGCAGAATCTTCCTCAAGCTCGAAAATCTTCAGCCCTCCGGCTCCTTCAAATCAAGGTCAGTCACTGCTGCTTCATCGTCCCCTCCCTTATCGACTTAGTGTACTGACGTTGTCGTAGGGGCATTGGCAACTACATCCTTCGCAGGCTTGAAGAGATACCCGTCGATAACACTACTACACCGCACATTTTTTGCTCGAGCGGCGGCAATGCTGGACTTGCTGCCGTTCACGCATCACGGACTTTGGGTCTACCATGCACAGTGGTTGTCCCATCGGTGACGAAGCCGCTGATGGTGGCTAAGATCAAGGCAGCTGGTGCATATGAAGTTGTGCAGCATGGGGCTGCGTGGGCTGACGCTGATAAGTATATGAGAGAGAGACTGATGCCAAGTGTACGTTGAAACTTACACTCACTTTACTTCACTATCTTGTCAAGCCTAGAGCAAGAGTACAGTTGCTGATGAAATGATACAGGCCGGCGCAGCAGCCATCTACGCACCACCCTTCGACCACCCCGACATCTGGTGCGGCAACGCAACCGTCATGCACGAAATCGCCGCCCAAATGCCCGACGCCCCTGCCGACATCATTGTCTGCTCCGTGGGCGGCGGCGGCCTGCTCAATGGCGTAGCCCAAGCTCTCGACGACCTCAACCTCTCTCACTCGACCACCATCCTAGGCGTCGAGACGGCAGGCGCGGAATCCATGAACGCCGCTGTCCGCGCAGGCCAGCTCGTGACGCTGGACTCTATCAAGTCGCAAGCTACAAGCTTGGGTTGTGCTCGCGTAACGCAGCAGACGCTCGACTATGCGCAGCGGTCTACTGTGCGATCTATTGTTCTGCCTGATGCCGAGGCGGCCATGGGGTGCTGGCGCCTCGCGGATGACGAACGCATCATGGTCGAGCTAGCATGCGGTGTCAACGTAGCGCTGTGCTACGACGGACGCCTCGAGCGTGCGCTTGGCCGGAAAGTTCGGCCTGAGGAGAAGGTCGTCATCGTGTTGTGTGGAGGGAGTAATGTTACCGTAGACATGCTGACGGAATGGAGAGGCCAGTATGCGTACTTGGAAAGCGGTGCCGAGGAGAGACGAGTGCCCGTCGAGGATGTGCCGAGCATTCCTAGTGAGGTGCAACTAAGACAAGCACCTCCTCCTCGAAGCTGGTGCGTAGAGGAGGCATTCATGCAGGCTAAGCTATGAGGTAATCAAAAAAGGACACACTGGAAGCTGGGGTTGACGACTCAATTTGCGACGATATATGGGCCCAATTATGCATTTCAATTCTCCA
The DNA here is from genome assembly GCA_030378425.1 of Periconia sp. TS-2. NCBI lineage: Eukaryota > Fungi > Ascomycota > Dothideomycetes > Pleosporales > Periconiaceae > Periconia > Periconia sp. TS-2. The sequence continues at coordinate 615,638 of JASNQO010000004.1, forward strand.
GAATGGAAAACAAAAAACGGTATTAATTCATTTGACGAACAAGAGAGAAAAGAGTTTCATGAAGACAGCACGTGTGCCTACTCCTTCTCAACGCCTTCCATGCAACGAACAGCATCAAAATGGATATCGCTACCCGTTCTCTTTTTGCCCAAAATTTCATGCCTTAGAATGGGGAAAAAAACCCTCGATCCTGGTCTAGTAGACATCATCATGTGTGCCCATGTAGACTTTGTTTACCCCCTTGCTCCATGCGTTAAAACATATTTCCTCCCAATGAAGCGAAGCTCACATCCCTATATAGTTGTTGAGATCAGGTTTGCCTGCTGGATATGTGCCCTTTCCGCCTTTTCCAGCGTGTTCGGTCGCGAAGATGCCTATATCAAAACAGCCTGCACCCGTCCTCACCCTGTACACGCCTCCGTTCTTGTTGTCTGTCGTATCTAAATCACAGCCGTCGATTATCGGATTCAGCTTGTCAAAACACTCCTTCTGTCCCTTCGGAAGTTCCCACCTAAACGTAAAAATGTCAGCCGCTTGGATCGCTATAGAGCAGGCTTGGCAGGAGCCCGGATAATACGTACTTGTCCGCTGGAGTGTCACAGAAGGTAGAATTGTCCTTTACGCGCTGGAACATGATGGTTAACCACGTAGAGATGGGCGAATTGCAATCGGCCCCAAGACCCCATTGGCCCAGGTTGTAGTTTGTGTCCATGACGGCTTCGGACCAGCAGTATTCGCCTTCGGATCCCGTGAAGAAAATTTCGCGCGACTGTGCGCCGCTCGTTTCCGTGGCTCCTAGGTTGTATGCCGGAGACGTCTTGTTGTCAAGGCCTTCCACAAGACCGCAGAATTTATTAAGAGCATCTTGACTGTAGGGTTGTCAGTATACAGCACGGATAGAGATGATGGAAAAAAGAATGAAAGAAATAGGTTTGGGTTGACGTACCCCTGTGCTCGATTGAAGGTCTTTCCGGGCCTCTCATTTCCAAATACCTTTGCATAGTTGCCGCAGAGTGGCTTTCCTGTGGGATCGGGCAAGCTGCACTTCGTACTCGTTTTTCCGTCGGTCGCAACCGCTGTTTGTAGGACTGGCGATCCCCAGGCGCTGTTGTCGTTGCACGTGCAGTATGCGTCTTTGCCCCTATGCCACTATTAGCACGGTTTCTCTGGCCTCGAGCACGACGTAGCGGGAATTCTTTTAGAGGATTTTAACTCTGCACCAGCACACCACGTGATTGGGTTGGATTGTTATCTGGCCAAGATGCATAGTCTCGATCCATCATGCTTGGGAGGTGGACGTTATACTATGTGAATAGTACATGCAGGATGGCATGTCACTTACGCTGGGGTTTGCAGGGCACAGCTCGTCACCACCACGGCACCCGTTGCACTTGAGTTCGCATTTAGGTTGACACTGATTGTCTTACTTGGCAGTGTTGAATATGCGCAGCCATCTGATCCCGACTTTCCGCTTATAGTAGGATAGATGCCCTGAGCACCTCCTGTACTGCAAATGCACCAGCTTTCCGGGCTGGCAATGGGTTTGCCATCCCAGCTTCTTCCTTTGCCGTTAATCTGGCATCCTACAGTAACGGATGGTGCCGCAGCAGAAGAAGAAGAGTTGGTGACTGCGGTTTCTCTGGGGAAAATGTTCGCCGCCGATGCTGATTGCAATAGAAATTGCAACAGGAGGAAAATAATGAGGGAATTTGCACGAGTAAGTAATTCGGCCATGGTGTGAAGCGTGCTTGTACCTCTTCGAGAACCGGTCGAACTACAGGGAGGGAATCCGTTGGGTTATATCATGTCACTCGTCAGGCCGTCGGACCAACATTCACAGCCGTGTCGACCAACTTGTGCTCGTGTGACGTTTTTGCCATTTCCAGTATCGCTGACTGTGGAGAAATGTGACATGGTCCCGTCCCGACTCGTGTGACTAAAGCGACCGAAAAAGCCTCGTGGGTGATTTCTTGTGCCATATAATCTTGTTCAATACGCGGGAGAGCTCATTGGTGTAGAGGGCACGATACGGTTTGGTGGTGTTGGTAGGATTTTTAAACGAGTTGGACGAGCAACCATATTGTTGGTTGCTGATCCGTGCAGCGCTGAACGCAATTATAGAGGTACGATCTTGGCTAATCGTAGTACTAGCGCGTTTCACTCTTTGGGGTCGCTTTCCAGCGAAGATGTAAGAAAATAGTGATGGTGTCGTATGCCTTGGTCAAAGGTGAAGCACAGCATTTTACATAGAAGCCTAATCTGCCGTGCTTAGCGGGATGATAACGACTTTGTTGCTGTATCCAACTTATCCGTGTGAACCGCAGGTGGTATATTACTATCGTGCGAGAGTCTCTGCCCATTATCATTCATAGCAAATCGATCAATCGCCTCATTGTGGGCATTGAGCAAGCAGTTGAACGCGCTCGTAGTGAATCGATAAAATGCGCCTGTTGATAGCCTAAGGTGAGCTTAAGTAGTATGAAACGATGTCGATCTTGTTTGTGTCTCAGCCGCCATGTAAGATTTACGATCTTTACTTCGCCTGTCTGCCGTCATACGTGATGTCAATTTGCACTATTCGCCGTTTCTTATCAACACCATAGAAATCCTTCATAGATAACCCGTCATTTCCTGGTCTACCTTCTCTCTCACAGGCATCATGAACAGCACTGCTTCCCCGAACATGCCACCTATACATACGTCCTGTGGTTGCATCGCGCGAGCAGAGTCCTCAACCCACATAGCATGATCTGTGACCGACTTCTGGTCTTTGCTTGAGGTGAACACAGACCTCGGCTTCGTCAAAAGATGGGGTAATAGCCCTTCGGCAGCTCCTTCGTATAAGTCCAACACAGTATAATTCGCTTTGTCTATGTCTGCGCTACTTCTTTCCATCCATCGCGCAAGGCTATCCGTAAGATCTACGTAATGGCGCCAACATGAATGGAAAACTTGGCTTCATCGGACATCGCAAGGGCCATATTTCATACATATTGCCGGTCTCGAAGCCGGGTCCTTCATGATCGCCAAACGCCCTCCCGCGTTGCGGCGTTGCGGGGAATAGCTGTAGATGTTGCAACCTCCAGAGTGGGTAGGTACTTTTACGAAAGGGCTCAATTTGCTTCAGCGGGTGACCCAGTGTATACCACCCTAACTAAGTAGGACATCCGCACATGCTACTTCGCCATGTTTAGACGGGAGTTTGAAATCGCTCGCGTGTTCTTTGTTGTAGATCACCTTATCGCGCGAAAGTAAGCTGATTGTTGGGAGGCTTCTTAATGGTAATAAGCACGCCTTCCGAGCCATTGCCGTGGATTAATTCTAATTAAGCAGACTCTGGAAGCCCTCCATTCTTGAACCAGCTGCGATTACTCTTCATGAGTTTCATATGTGAACGTGCGTGGTCGTCAAACGCACATTAGATACTTAGACAGTCTAGCAATTCTTGCTGTAAAGCCTAGCGCGCATCTCCGAGAAGGTACTGAAGTGTGATAACAGGCAAAGCGTTTTGGGTGTACTCTCACACTTCAAGATAAACTGCGCCACGAATCCTGGCGGAATAGGCCGAAAGTCGCAGATTGTGATGTTGGACGGAGGAGATGAGCTAATGAACTGTGTCTTATTGTGAGGGCGACACTGGTGGCCAGGCCCAGCAATACCCCTGCCGAGACTGATGGCGTTCAGGCCCGCTAGAGAAGCCTCGGGCGACTTGCTGACGAGCCGTGGGGGTTAAAGCTCACAAAGGCTGCCACGGCCTTGGTATGAATACTCTCTTTAACATGCAGGTACCGTGCTCCTTGGCACGGGTTGATAAAGGGCCAACATGATACGCAAAGGTTGCAGAGTGTCAAAACGTAGGGCTCCGCCGACTTTGAGAGCCGACCAAGCTTCCACAACAGCTCCCTCCTAATCTCTGTAACATTTGAATGTTACCACAGGAACAACGGAAGGCAAGTGAGACAAGATCCGGGAAGTGCATGGTGTTTGGCCAACAAGCGTGGTAAGTTGAGCGAGGTTGATTTTGGAGGACTTCGGATTCAAGCGCATTTCCTATCTTGTACCACTTCGACATAAACGGGGGACTGATTGAGCCAACGTACACAGCAATCGCTACGTTGCTGCCGAGGCGTTTTATGAATGTGTCAACGTGTAGATGCGTGCATGCTACATGGCTTAGATGGACAACGAAGTCGAAAGTCAAGGCGTCTTCATCAAAAATTGGATGTCATATCAATATCAGAGCATATTCCGCTCAGCTTTGCGTTTCTCGATGAGCCGCATGGCACGCTGTCGTCGTTCGTCACGGAGCGAAATGAAAACCTAGCGGATGGTTAGCCAAGTCTGCTACGGTTCATTCGTTCATTTCAAACATACCCAGAACCACGCCACAAGTTCCAGGAATCCCCACGTGAAGACAATGCTATTCTTGAGATTATCGCCAGCGTTGTACTTGTAATCCCGTCCGCTGTTCGCGAATACCCCACCCTTCTTGAAAGTATACGTGTAGCCGGTAATGGCAAACAGGAATGTGAGTCGGACAGGTGTCTGCGTGCCCCAGTACGCCTCGGCGGACTCGTCTGAGAGGGAGAGGGACGTGAAGTCGCTAAGTCCAAGGAAGGCTAGGAGGACGGCGATGAAGGCTGTGGTTGCGGACGGCTTGGTGAACTCGCGCGGAAGAGGCTACCCAACACGTCAGCATGGTCCTAAAGGCTGGCTGTATCCACAGCACATGTTATGATTGTGGGTTCAAGGCTCACCAGCTGCATCGCCTCTCCAAGCAGGAAGATAACATTTTGATCTGCAATAAGCTGGGGATTCCGGAGGAAGAGCACCGCAATTGTGATATGGAACAGCGATAGCGTGCGGATGATGGTGTAAGCGGAGACGATTGCCATGATTGCAGTGGTAAACACCAGAAAAGATCTATGTCAAGAAAGTTGAATTGACTATTGTGGTAGATCGGGTGGTCGCGCGCTGTGTGGGTGTAGAAGAGCTCCGTGAAACTTGGGCCGAGTGTGCAGGGATCAGCGGCCGCGGCGGCCCGGTCTTCAAGATAGTCCGACACCCACCTGGATACTTTCGACATTCCCTCTTCTTTTCTCGATATATACACATCATGAAGGATTCATCTGGGCTATATGATGATGAAAAGCGCGAAGAATCTACGGGCTCCGATCATGTAAATCCAGGGCGCAGGCGACACGCCTTTCCCCGCAGCGTCATCACTGCAGTACTCCTGCTCTGCCTCACTCTAGCGTGGACATTGCACAGTCCTATATACAGTAGATGTACTCGTCACCACACAATTAATCTCACATATGAAGAGCGGGCGCAAAAAATTCTAAGGGAGAACCCTCTTATTGGTTTGTCATCTGTGGCAGCTTCCAAGCACGAGCTGACACAGCCAAGATGGCCACAATGACTTATTGATATTAATCCGCATGAGATATCGCAACCATATCAATGATGAGAAATTCAAGGAAAGTTTCGTAAATGGAGGCTTCCCCGGCCATGTTGATCTCCCGAGGTTGGATGAAGGTATGCAAGGTGGTGCATTCTGGAGTGCATTCATGCCGTGTCCACTAGGCAATGGAACAGACTTCTCTGACGAAAAATATGCCCCTAGTAAGATCCAAAGTATGCTGTAGGAGAGATGTTTGTGCTAAATATTATAGTTGTCCGCGCAACACTCGAAGCACTCGACGTCTACAACCGTCTCGCTCAGACTTATCCAAAGTACTTCACCCCCTCATCAGACAGCACTGAAGCCCTGAAAGCCTTCAATGAAGGCCGTCTTATCTCTCCGACTATCATCGAAGGTCTCCATCAGATTGGCAATTCGATCTCTACGCTCCGCCTCTACCACCAACTGGGTGTACGATATGCAACGCTTACATGGAACTGCCACAACAAATATGCCGACGCTGCCCTTGAATCAGATGAGAATTTCCAGGCCAAAGTTGCGACTCCATACTGGCACGGTCTAAGCCCAGCAGGTCGCGATCTAGTCAAGGAAATGAACCGTCTAGGCATGATAGTAGATCTTGCGCACGTCAGCCAGGACACGATGAGGGACGTCCTTGTCGGCAACGGCACAGAAGAATGGAAGGGTAGCTTGGCTCCGCCAATGTTCAGTCACAGTTCTGCGTATGCCATTTGTCCACATCCGCGAAACGTTCCCGATGACATCCTCCAGCTTGTGAAGAAGCGCAACTCTGTCGTAATGATCAACTTCAGTCCTGGGTTCATATCGTGCGTGCCAGGAAAGTCGCCATCCGATTTGCCAGAGACAGACCCCAAAAATGCCACGCTAGCGCAGGTTGTCCGTCACATCAAACACATCGGAGAACTTATAGGCTACGATCACGTCGGACTTGGCACCGATTACGATGGCATCGACTCGACGCCAGAAGGTCTTGAAGATGTGACCAAGTTTCCGGTCCTTGTAGCAGAGTTGCTACGGCAGGGTATCAGTGACGAGGACGTTGGCAAGATCGTTGGAAGAAACATCTTGAGAGTCTGGAAAGAGGTCGATGAAGTTTCTGCTAAGCTCAAGACTACGATGGACCCACTAGAGGATGACGTTTCGAATGATTGGTCTTGATATTTGGACGATCGTAGGACTTGAACCAACGTATAGATGATCGGTGAGACTTTCATACGTCTTCACAGGGCACTATCGTGTGAGAATGACGCATGCTCGGACCATCTAGGTGGCGCAGCTGGCTGGATGCATCTCCCAACCTTTTTGTATTATGGCAGGCCACGGCTGATCAGACATAAGAAGAAATGTAAGATCATGATAGGATTGAACTTGCAATTGCGGCGCAACAGTGGCGTGTCGTACACAAGGCTGGGCTGAAGCTGGGCTCTGCGCGCTGACAGGTCGCCCGATTCTTGGCAGCAAGTAGGCACCGCCGTACTCACACCACCCCCCACCGCCAGTTCAAGACCTTGTGCATCCCTAGTGCGGCCCTAGTAATAATCTCCTAGTCTTGCCCTGAGAAATAAAGTACATCTCGCCTTGCCCCTCTAAACTAGCTCTGCATCAGCTACGCTCAAAATTTGAAGAGCTACCCCAGCCCAATAATCATGGACTACCTCCGCACCCCAATGGAGCCCCCATCCCGAAGCGCAACCCCCACACCCTCTGAGCAAATGGCAAAGCATAAACTCAAGACTAGCATCGCTATTCTCGGCTGTGGTGACGTTGGCTCGACGCTCGCCTATACACTAATCCAGAATCCGATATGTAGCGAGGTCATCATGGTCGATCCGAAAACGGCCCTCTTGGAGGCTCAGGTCAGGGATCTAGGCGATGCTACATATGGCGGACGTTCTGGAACGAGGATAAGAGCCGGAACACACAAGGACGCTGGACAGGCGGACATTGTGGTTATTACTGCGGGCGCGAAGCAGAAGCCCGGTACGTCTTCAATCAAGTACCTTTCACGTGCCACATGCCGCCATAATTTAAGTCCACTACATGCAACACCTTTGGCTTTCCTTCCATAGTACACCATCTGACGAAAACACAGGCGAATCTCGTATTTCCCTCCTGACCCGTAACCTCCATATCCTCTCATCCATCTTCTCCTCCATGCAACCCATTTCCCCCACTACCATCCTCCTCCTCGTCGCCAACCCCGTAGACATCCTCACTTACTTCGCCCGCAAGCTTTCCGGCCTGCCCGAGTCCCAGGTCCTAGGCACAGGCACAAGCCTGGATTCCGCTCGTCTTCGCGGCATCCTGGCGCAAAAGTCCGAGGTAGCACCAAGTAGCATCGACGCATATGTGCTAGGAGAGCATGGCGATAGTCAATTCGTAAGTCTTCTTGCCTATTCTTCGAATACATAGATGAAGGAGGAATAAGTAAGTGATTGATACCAACACGATTTAGATCGCCTGGTCCAGCGCCTCCATCGGCTCCGCACCCCTCGCCCTTGCTGCTCCACATATTCTCACCCCGGCCATCAAATCCGAAATCTCCTCGCACACCCGTGGCGCAGCCGGCGCCATCATTGCCGCAAAGGGCTGCACCTCGTACGGCATCGGCAACGTCGCCGCCTCCATCTGCAAGTACATCCTCTTCGACAGCCGCACCGTGCGCCCGCTTTCGTTCTATCAGCCTGAGCTGGGATGTTGTCTTTCCATGCCCGCTGTCATTGGTCGCCATGGGATCGTGAGGGCGATGCCGATTCAGCTTGATGAGGAGGAGCAGAAGGAGTTGGAGGGGTGTGCGAGAGGGTTGAGGGCTGTGATTGATGGGGCGGAGAAGGAGGTTAGTGCCGATAAGGAGTTGGAAAAGGCGTTGGAGGCTATTTGATCTCAAGTCGATCTCGCAACCGGCGTGCTCCTATGGGGAAATGTAGATCTTTCATACGAGGAAAAGAAGGCAGGCGAGAAATATTTCTTGAATGAAACCACTCTCCAATCACAACATCAGAGCTTGTATTCATAAGGGAGTGATGCTCGGAGTTAGACTCTGATTCATTCTGCATTTAACGTCTAGCTATGCGTCCTGCTAACTGGACCTTCTATTTTACTCATTAGGAATGAACATCCTCCGATTCTACTGCAGGCGTTTGAATGCTTCCCAAGCCAGCAGCAAGGCCGGCCTCATCAGTCGCATCCACTGATTCGAGGACAGTACTGCGAAAACGAGAAGCCGAAGCCAAAGCCTCATCCTCTGACACTGCACCACTATTCTCACCGCTGACCCTCTCCTTTTCTTCCTCCATTTCCTCAGCTGCTTCCCAGTCCTCTACGACATCCGCCGCCTTCGATTTCTCTTTCTTCTTCTTGGTGCTGCTCAAACTGAGGACTGCGAAGCCGCCCTTCGTTCCTATCGGTGTACTCTGCTGCACTTTTCGGAGTGGTGCGCCTTTCGCAGCAACTTGGCTCCAACCTGCACTGGCTGCATCTGCTTCTTTCCGGAGAACGTTGAGTGACGAGTCTAAGCGAGCCATCTGGAGCTTGCCCATCTTGTGGGTGGATATAGCTTGAGAAAGGGCTGGCTTGATCGATTCTAGCATAGCCTGGATTTCGAGGTCAGGGATGCTAAGCCGGGCTGCAAGAGGTGGCTTGAGTGCTACCTCCTCTGTCGGCAAGAAGTTAATATCGAGCTCAAGTGGGAAAGATGTCTTCGGAAGAACGGTCTTCAGAACGGATCGAATCTCTTCAATCGTTAAAGCAAAGCGAGGCGTTGCAATGAGAAAGGCGTTGTAAGGATCAACAGACACGTTGCGGGGCTTTGGGCGAGTTGTGAGAGTAGAGGGTGGTGCCACTGCCCGCTGAACTTGTCTGATCCTCACGCATTCGGCCAAAGTCTTCATAGGCGCCATCACGAAGCGTGGCGTCTTGAAGATGGCAACATGTCGGTGGGGCTCAGGATCCATGCTTTCGGAATCAAATCCGAAGTCTTCGGCTAAGGAATGTAAGAATGTGCGCTGTGCTCGTGGCATCGGCTTAAACCGAAGGCGCTTCTCCTCTGGCTTCGCGGCGAAAAGCCTCAATTCCTTCTCTTGAACAGCTGCCCAGGTTGAGTTTTGCTGGTACATGTGGAGTGTATCAGCCGAATACGGGACATGGTCACTTTGATGTTCAGGGTCGACGTTGAGCGCAAGTGCAAGTTTGCGGTTCCTCTCAAGACGGGCACATTCGTCGTCGCACTTCAAAACCTTGGCGAGGTTGCCCTCGCTATTCCTGGATGCATGGCACTTTGCCTCTTGCTTGATCCTCTGACATTCGCAGGTGATAAAGATTTTGTGTTGGCAGGGCTTCTCCTCCTTGCAAGGGACAGGAGAATGGCATGATGCCATACAGGGATGACCACATACACTCAGCTCTTTTCCACAGGATTGCTTGCACGGCTCGTCGCAGTCTTCAGGGCGATGGCATTGCTTTTGGCATCGATGTGCGCCGCATTTGAGTCTGCGCCCGCAAATGTCTCCACATCGAACTTCGGTCAACCAGCATGGCTGATTCTTCAAGTTATTCTTCCCACATAGGCAGGGCTTGGTAGTGAGGAAGGGGCATTTAGGACAATCCTCTTCATCCTCGTGGCAATTATGTGCCACCTGCGGGTGGCCACAATCCTTCGGTCGTGCGCAGTCGAACCGGCAGGGCGGAGGTTTGGTACCGCACGGTAATGGCGGTTGGAGAACGGTGCGGCCGCAATGACAGCTAATCTCATCAAATATGGCCTCTCTGCATGTACCACAGGCGCCCTTGTGACACAGTTCTTGACAACGATGGCTAGTATTACCGCATCTAAGTTGGCGTCCGCAGGTGCGAGTACAAATATGCTCGGCCTCGAAGCCTTCGTCAGGATAATGGCGGGCAGAATCAAGGGGTCGAGGTTTGCGGCGCTGGGCTTGTCGCTCCGCGGCCTTCCGTTCGCCTGAGCAGCATCGCTCTCCGCACTCGTGCCGGCCACAATTGAGGGACACACGACAAATGCGTATACACTGCGGAGGTTCCTCGATTCCTTGATGACAAATGCTCAAGGAGGTAGTCCGGCGGCATCGGCACGCAATAGAGATGGTCCGAAGACACGGTAGACATTCACCTTGGTGACACAGTTGTTGGCACGGGTGGCCACAGTTGAGGGTCTTCCCACAAGGCTTCGTGCAATTGGGAATCGGATCTTCGCAGGTGGTCCGTCTTGTTCCAGATATCTTATCCAAGGGAGTTTTTCCGCATGGGCAATGAGAGATTACATCCGGCGATCGTGGGCAGTGTGGAGAATCGGTATCTTGGATATGACATGGCTTCTCGCAAGCGTGCTTTCCGCAATCAAACTTGCGTCCGCAAGTTTTTGGGCATCGAAAAACACCGGTCCAAGTCTCCACTGCTGCCGAGCCGTCACTGGTGACATGAGACTGACTACTCCTCCTCTCTGGCTCCCGATCGCAACACATAATGGCCTTCTCGACTTGGCCACAATAACAACGGGCTGGCATTCGAACCTCACAAGCACCGCAGGGCCCTTCGTGGCATGGCTGAGGGCAAAAATGATCTCCACAGGGCATCTGGCGGTCACAGGTATTTAGACAACTCCAACCGTGCTCGTAGTCGGTATCCACGCAGCGGCGAGTGTGAGATTGCTTGCCACAGAAGCAATATTGAGTGGGACCCATCTGAGTGCAGGGTGGGCAGGGTCCAGCATGGCAGGTTATCGGACATGGATGAGGGCATTTCTGGGGCAGTGTCCGCGATCGAGAGCAAGTCTGCCCACAGGAGAAAGGAGGCAAGCCTGCGACTGGGTGCGGTTCAAGTTCTTTCTCGCACCAACACGAGAAATTCTTGGGCAATTCGTCCTTGGGAAGGTTGCAGCCTGGGCAACGCCACTGTCGCGGAGGAGGAAGCTCACCCTCTGGGGCTTGTTGACGAGCAGCCGCTGAGCCCTCGTTGGTTGACCACTTCTTTATGCACTTGAGGTGGAAAACCGTCCAGCAAGTTCTACATGACCAAATGCCTTTGGAATTTCTCCTGACCTCTTCAGTGCATATAGCACACTCATAGTGCCCATTATCGATGTCCTCATGGGTTCTCGTGGCAATACCGGGAGCAGTTGACTTGGGAGCCTGGGGTTTTCGCGGGGGGCGTTGCCTCCGAGGGGCTATTGGGCGGCCGGGTTCAAATGCCGGTGCATCAGGTTGAAGATGAGATGGCTATAACGGTTAGCATGTTATTTTAATATGGTACTTGGAGATGCTATGAGATCTTACCTGTTCGTCAGCTGTTGAGGCCGTATCCTCGTCATCCACTGTCAATTGTCCTCCGAATTGTCGTCCCCCCGCCGCGCGAGGTGGAAATCTAGACTGATTCTGCGGACCTCCTCTTCCTCTCCTATTTGGCATCCGAGCTATTGAGCCGCTTCCAGCTTCAGTATCTGTGGGGGGTGCAGGCGTTTGACCTCGTCCTCTTCCACGACCTCGCCCGCGCCCCCGGCCATTTGGCCCACCTCGTTGAGATGGGGGAGGCGGTTGAGATTGTGTCTCTTCCTCCTCCTGATGTCCACCCTCTCTCTGCCTGTTTCGATTTCTGGGTCGTCGGCGGCGCTGTTGGGTACCGTCTGCGGGGGTTCCAGGCGAGGGATGCTGGGTCGAATCTGCTACACTGTTGTCCATGTTGATCAAATTACGATGAATAGTATGGAAACTAGAATATGAAAAGTAGCTAGGTTGAACTGTATTGTATAGCTTTAGTGGAGCGCTTCAAGCGCTTCTCTAGTGGGTGGGTTAGCAGTGGCAAGCAATAGAGTGTATGGCAAGCAAGCATATATGCTTGTACCTGAAGCGGCGGACTACTGCCGACAACCGATGACTCAGGCTCGTAATGCACTCAGCCTCCCCCATGCAACCCCTCTGGCTTAGCGAGCAAAAAGGAGCCGTAAATGGGTGAGTCTTAATTATTCGAAATTTTGAGAGTGTGCTGCGCGTCATAGCCTCACTCGGCAAAACTTCGGGCATGTCCAGGCTCGAACCTCCAGCGGCCAGCATCGCTTGGCGGGAGCTGCCATCTCCAACCTCCAACCTCGTCCTCCACCTCGACTACGGCATCATGGCTAAATCACTCGTCGGCGCACTGGCGCTGGCAGCACTGCCCTGCGCACTTGGTTTTCGCAATACATCGCCTTTCTTTCTATATTCGACCGCCGAGTATGTGCCCCAATCTTTCCCCGTCTGCCTGCCCTAACAGCTACAGCTTGAATGTGCCCGGCGACGACCTTGGGATTGCAACATCGAACGACATCCAGTCTCGATTGACTAAATCGCTTGAATTATGTCCCACCAAGACCTACTTTGTTGTACGCCAGGGCGGAGTCTCCTCGGCCGACTTCCTTAACGGCGAAGCGGCACCCCAGCTCGCACACGCTTTGAGCGGCAAGGACAAGCTTGTGAAGAGCTCCGTGATTATCCCAGAAGTGATAGAGGACAGTGATATGCAGGCAGCTATAAGCGAATACATATCGCACAACTGCGATGCCCAGAGACTACAAGCAGGGAATGAAGTTATATCGGCATCCGGAGAAAGCTCAGGAGCCCGTGTGATTGACGTCTCTTTTGCGTCTTTACCATCAAGGCACCGGATCGCCAAGCTTGGAGAATATGGTAAGTCAAAAAGCGCAATATTACCATCGGACTGTTGCTGATGCAGCCAGACACCGAACTAGATAAGCTCATTGCGGACGTCGCCGGCTCCCAAGACTACACCGTCATCTACACAACTACCCCACCAACAGAGGAGCAGACCAAAGCCGCCTTCGAGAACGGCCATCCATATGAGATGGAGGATCCCTTTGGAGCGGCGGTACAAATGGAGTTGAAGCGCGATCTCTCACCTCATAAGCGAGCTGCGTCCCAGCAAGGCGGCTTGTTCGAGAGATATCAATACTTTTCGCCAGCTCTCTTCATGGGCTTCGCTGCCATCACCCCGCTTTTCCTTATCATCTTCGTGGGGTTGAAGGCCTTGTCTAGCTTAGAAGTCTCGTACTTCGCCTTCAGCAAAGAGATGGGTCCCGCAGCCCAGAGGAAACAGTAAACAGGCATACGCGGGCCTAATGTAAATCTGTATTTTGATTGTACAAGCATGGGGAACGGCGTTCGTACAGGGTTGAATCATAGCGAACCTGGGCAGTAGGATATTCAATACAATTTGATATGCGTTCATTGGTTCAACAACCGACTCACATTATTCCACATGCTTCGACTCATACTGGACATCTACGAATGATACATCACAGCCACTTCGATAAGCGTGAGGGAGTGACTCAGATGGTCCGAGCGCGATGCTCAGCCGAGCTGCAATCCCCTCATCGCCACATTGTAAACCTCTACCTTTTAAGATCAGATCAGTGACCTAGAGTATCAGTTTCAATTATGCAATTGGATCACTGAATCAATCTCAGATATATGCTCATGCTGGGTGAGAAGTTCAGTCAAGACGCTCAAATCTCTTCTTGAGCATCTCAAGCGACCATCTCATTCGCAATGCCCTGCACTCTGAAGGTCCAGCGTTCACTTTCACTTCCTCGCGAGATTTTCGACCTCATCATCACTAATCTCATCTCCCTGCATGCACACGATCCAGCCTACCAATGGACAACACTCCGCTCTATCACTCGTTTTCACAAACGCGAACTCGAACACCATTTCCTCTATTACTGGCTCCCGAAACTCAGTATCAGCGTCTACGCCGATGATCTCGACGTCCACTACGCTGCAAGTGGCTTGAAAAAGCGCAGTGGACTAGCCTGTTTCAAAGTGAAGAAAGGGTGGGATAATCTCCAGCATAACCCTTCGGCATTTACAACTTGGAAAGAAGAAATCATGATGACTACTTTTCCCGTAGGCGATGAGGCATATAGGGGTCAGAGTCTGATCATGAGAGTGGGAGAGGGCGTATTGAGTAGAGGCTTTGCAGGCGGACATATCATCAGCGATGTTTTAATACCACGGCTAGAGGTGGATGAGACTGCCACGACGATGTGGTTTGATTGGAAAGCCTTGTTCTCGAAAATCTTCGGTGAGGAGATGTTGATGCGCAGACTCCGAGACAAATTCCTAGAGCAGTTTGTACCTACTATTCGAGCCACCAGACCTACAACGCGACATGCAGCCATTCATGCCGCACTCCGGAAAAAACATCAACTTCAGCGTCGCGTAATGCTCAGATGCTTTCGTGACCACATTGCGTCCAGCGACACGCCTTTTGACATTACGCCATTTCTCGATCGTGCAAAACCAAGATTCCATCCCGGTATCAAGCCTTACCCACCATTCATTCTTGACATCCTTAAAGTAGAAGAAAGTATGATACACTCAGTGCCAGGCTGGGATTCATGGAACATTAGGGAAATTGCCTTGTTAAGGGCTGAAGAGGAAGCGAGTCTGCACAACTTTTTTCCATGCGAAAGGACTTTACGTCCTGACCCACTTCAGCAGAAATTGGACAGATGGCGGGGAAAGGTAGACGTTAATGAAGAATTGTTAGAAGAAGAGTTAAAGGCAATAAAAAGATGGAATGAATGAGGTGGCTCTCGTGGTAACAAAATAAGTCAGATATGAGCAGCTTCGTCTTTAACATTAATTATTCAGAGTATCCTACAAACTAATATTATCTAAAAATCTAAGCTCTTCTAAGTATCTGAAGACCTCTTAGATACATTTTCTATAAGATAAGACCGATAGTCCTGTACAAGTTTGTAACATTTACAGTTAGGCAGGAAACCCTAGTATCCGGCATTCGCGTTACCGCAAGAGGTTGGCTAACGGAAGGAATCGTATCCCCAAAGGTTAAATTCGGGACAATCCACCGTCCGACTTCAGTATTCGGCCCAAGTATCCATGCGCCTTTCTTTTAAACATACTCCGCCGGTCAAATACAACTACCTACATTGTCCCGCTCCGCGAAAATATACGCCCCTGCAGCTCCGTTCCTCGTTCGGGTTTCCGCACATTGAACCCTCCACAAGCTCAGGCATCCCCATTTTCTCTACGATAATATCTTTCGTAAAAATCTTGACGACTGTTTTGGTATCACACCCATTCGGATGACGTAGGACAACTTATCCCCGCTTCGGCTCGGCCGAGGTAACCTGTAGAATCTTGATTGGCCCGTAATTGTAAGAAGCTTTGAAATACTCTTTGCGAAAATTGCACATGTAAAAATACAGGCTAAGAATGAATGAATAAAGATGTCGAAATAGCTCTGCGAATATGCCATAATCAATTTGGAAACAAGCCTACAAGTGAACAAATATGTCGAAGCAGAAAGTACTACTCCTTGGTGCAACAGGTGAGACTGGCGGGGATATTTTAGAAGGTCTACTTGATGATGGGAGCTTCGTAAGTTCAATAATACAGTGTCACAATCATCTGCGATGCTTCATTGATTGATTACATATATACTGATATTGCCGTAGGAAGTATCTTGCCTTGTTCAACCTTCATCTGCTCAAAAGCCCGCAGTAAAGACTCTCGAGAAGAGAGGTCTTAAGATCGTGATCGGCGATCTTGCTGGCAGTGTTGATGACCTCGCAAATGCATTGATAGGCTACGATACCGTCATCTCTGCCATTTCAGCGCCGAACCAATTGGTGCAGCTTTCGCTCGTCGATGCAGCGGCGAAGGCAGGCATCAAGCGTTTTGTTCCGTGTGCATTTACGATTGTGTGTCCACCAAAAGATGTCATGCGTCTAAGGAGTGACAAAGAGGATGTGTATCAACGCATATGGTACGTATGATTGAACTAGCATAATTGGAATTCACGCCGCAGAAACGTAGACTAAGATGAGGATGTGACATAGGTATCATCACCTCCCATACACCATCATTGATGTTGGATACTGGCATCAAATCAGCTGGTTCTCAGTGCCGAGTGGGAAGTTCGACTATGCAGCTTTGGCTAATCAAAATGATATATATGGTGGCGGGAACGCGAAGACGCTATTGACAGATAAGAGGGATATTGGAAGGTTCGTGGCGAGAATCATCAAAGATCCGAGGACGCTTAATCAGAAGGTGGTTACATGGTCAGATGCGATATCGCAGAATGATATCGTAAAAATTATTGAGGAGAAGACTGGCGAGACTGTTCAACTGGCTCATGTAAGTCACAACCCCCAGTCCCCTCCGACTTGGACTCTGTGCTCATTCATCAGCACTCTGCCGAGGACCTCCAAAAGAGACTTGCAGCTGTAGAAGCCAATCTAGCCGCGCATCCTACCGATGGCCTTGCTCGTATAATGCGCTCACAGGTGGAATATCAAATTGCAAAATACATTCGAGAAGACAACACGGTCCCAATGGCGAAGTATCTTGGTTACTTGGATGCGAGAGAGCTGTACCCGGACTTCAAACCCATCAAGTTTGCGGAATTTATCGATGAGCTAGTTGCAGGAAAAGGGAAAAGACCGTACGAGGAGACGCTTTTCAAGGTTTTACAAGCGGCGCAGAACGGAGCCTCAGCATAAAGAAAGATAAGGAGATGCAGTTGATTTAGTACTATCTACTATCTAAGTCTTCTTATATAGCAGCAATCTCACTAAAAAAGCATTGAAAAAAGGAGTTGTTCAGTTTAACGCGAGGCTACGATATACCGAAGACTACTGGACGCTAGCCGTAATAGGCATAGCCGCATCACGACTGGCTCACAGAAGGTATACTGGCCAACAAGTATATACAGAATTTATAGCCTATTTATATATCAAGTTTCATAATAATCAAGAAATATATACGGTAGAAAATGGGTTGCTCCAAACGAGTGATAATAGGAAATATCGGCGAAGGAATAAAAGGGGTGGAAGAGCGCGATAAGAAAGCAATAGAAGATATATACGTTGACCACAGAGCACATAGAAGCTTAGACAGTGAAACGCCTATATCGCGGAATAGGCCCAGCTGCTTGTGGATCACACTCAACGTCTCGCTTCTGTGCCGAGCCATCTGCCCAGGCCTCGTCCAAGGCCTGCTCAACCTGTGCCAGCTCGCTGTATGGCTGCTGAATTGCAATCTCAGTCACACGTTCGCTGATAGCCTGTGGAGTAAAAGGTCCGGATCGGGCTGTAAAATCTGTTTGTTCGAATGGCTTCGCGGCCCAGCGCGGATCCTCTGGATCACCAAAATCGGTCACTTCATCGTACCCAAAGTCTTGAAGTTTGGTGACGTTGAAGGCAGCCATCATATCGTGGTCTTCATGAATAAGATTATGGCAATGGAACATGTAAACTCCATTCCATGGGGCGTAGTGAGCTTCAACGCGGACTACTTCGTTCTTGGCAAGCCAAACCACGTCTTTGAGACCGGCGGCCTCATATGGCTCAACACCACGACTTGAAGAACGTGTCAGAACCTTGAAATCGACCAAGTGGACATGGATTGGGTGCGTCCACCCGCCTGAGGAGTTCTCTAGCTCCCAAATTTCGACTTTGCCTCGGGGTACCTTCGCCAGGACTCGGTTGGCGGCATCGGCGAAGCCGACGTTGTTGATTTGCCACTCACCGTTCGAACGATGGAAGCGGAAATGATGATCGATAGTTGTAACACCAGCAGGAGGGAACGGCACGGTGCGTAAATTCTGGGGCACTGTCGCGGTATCGGTGACGGGGGTGCTGCTCACGACGAACTTCATCACCTTATCGGTATTCTCGAACTCATCGTCAACAGCGATACCGCCCACGTCCTGGAGATTGCGAAGCTCAATTGTCTGGCCTGCATATTGCGAGAAGTCGAAAACAATCTCGTAGCGCTCCGCAACAGAGTTGATGAGGTTCGTGGTCTGAACAGGGTGCTCGAGTAGGCCTGCATCAGAGGCAATGACCTGAAATGGAAGTTTGGTATTGAGAGCCGAAGACTTTACAAAGTAGAGATCGAAGTTGCGAGACACGGCAGCATTGAGGAAACGGAATCGATACTTCCGCGGTTCGACGTTGAGGAACGGCCATGGTTGCCCGTTGACGTGAATTACGTCTCCCCAAACGCTGGTCTCTTCATCCAGGGTGGATTTGAGTGTCCCATCTGCATTATAGAATTTGGCAGAGAGTACGAGCGGAATGTCGTACTTTCCATATCCTGAAGGAAGCCCGAGGGCATCTTCGTCGGAATCTGTGACGAGATATACACCGGCCTGGCCAAAGTACGCATTTTCGGCCGTCTTGAACCAGATTAGTGTTATGACTAGAGATTAGAAGAGACAGACTTACGAAGCCAAGAGCGTGGTCATGATACCACAGCATACGAGCCGACTGGTAGTTGGGATAGTAGTAATCCTTGTACTCGCCACGGTTCGTAAGGTCTGCAGCCCATCCATCGAAAGGAGCACGGGAAGGCGACCCATGAAGATGGACCGAATTCGCTCGATCGGCGTTGTTTACGAAACGAACAACACTCTCGGTACCCTTTGGTACAATGATTGTCGGTCCAGGAGACTTTCCATCATAACCCACAAGCCGAGCGGGACTGAGATTAGGAAAGACTTGCTGAGTGAGCGGTTTGATCTCAAATTCGTAGTACCAGATCTCTTTGCCAGTGACAGGGTTGGTGATTTTCCTGGATTGAATCAGTTTATTCCTTATGATACTGAGATAATAGACACTCACTGCTTTGGCTCCGCCGCCTTAGGGATCGGGAGCGCCGCCTGATACAGCGTGTAGGCTGGACTTCCTCCACTTTTTTTAAGGGCCGCCTTAGTGGTGGGAGGATTATCCTCGACAACCTGGGCTAGAGCTGAGGCTTCTGCAGCAGGAATCTGGGAGGAGAATTGGTCCTGGGCTAGGCATCGTGCTGCCAACGAAAGAGCAAGCACTGCCCGAGATAGTTTAGACAACATGATGGTAGCAGTAGAAAGAACAGATATAGATAAGAGTGTGGATTTGTAGAATGAGTGTTGTCGTCTGATCTGATTTTCTATCGTCCAACGTCTACTTTATACTTGACCTGTAGTCCGTAGCCTTGAAAATCTGCCCCCTTCTCCTCCGCACCTGCATATCCTCTCCGCTCGTGCAGCGTAGCTGCTACTTGAAGTAGCCTAGATAAAGTGTGCACATTGCGTCGAACTATCGATTCAGTCCGCATGGCGTCTTTGCATGGGAGGCCATGGCCCCATTTACGAAACGACCAGCTCCTGACCAGCACCCCATGGACGGTCGGGAGGAATCTAGAGCTGAGGCGAAGCAACTATTGGGGGGGTCATTGTGGCACGTGAAGCCCCTCGTATGATCATGGAAAGGAGGAGATGGCCAAGTAGTGCCTGTTCTGGACATCAACGGCCTAGACTAATGAAGGGACTGAGGCAAGTTCAAGCCACTTTACAAGCCATGTACGGGCGTCCTGCGACTGTCTCACTTACGCGGACCGAGATAGATGCTCTTATAATGACTATTATATGAGAAATAGGAGACGGTTGTATTTGCGCTTGGAAGCATTCAGTAGGTCAGAATGGATCATACTACAAGCATGTATAGAGACGATCTTATATATTGATAAACAGCACTGAATATAATCGGGTCGTTGCACACAATCGAAGCTATAGGAAGAAGTATTTTACATTTGGTGACCGCTTGGTATGAGCTTGGCCAAGCTTGATGAACCACGAACCGGCAGCCGTAGCTGACTTCCGTATCTACCCTTGACCAATGAAGCAGTGCATTTGGCTAAGGGAGTAACTGATCAGGGGCTCACAATACGCATGATGCAGCCTTAGTACCATCACATATGTGGCGTGGAGGGCTGGCGTCACATTTTCCTGGCACAAAACCCCCCTGTTGTATGTGCTTCTATCATCATGGCGCATGTTGAAGCCATGAATGGGCCCAGTCCTGCAGCTGCCGAGCACACAATAGCGCTTTTAGGATGTGATTGACCCGCTCCACCCTGTAGCCAAGACTGGTGTCTTTGCAGTAGAGATAATTTAGAAGTTATGTGGGCGCCTTTTCTACTTGGCAGCCGTATTTTGGCGGACTAAAGCATTCAGCCACTCGCCTTGCTCTCTTCTACCCAATAGCCAATGTCAACTGAATCTCCGGAACACCATTCCATCTGACCAACATGTAGTAGACAACTCCTATGACTGTTACGAGGCCTATAAGCTTCTTAGCTAACACAGTAATCTCGCATTGTCGCAAAACCCATAGTACTAGACATGAAACATCTACTAGACCTGTCATGGGGTCAGGTAAACGGATGTTCGAACCAGTTTACGCCATAGCCAAGCTTCATTTGACGGGGCTAAGCCGGTCTCGAGCGTTGGAACTAAGCGGAAATCATTACTAGCAGGATCCCCAGGGTCCTCAAGCGATCTCAGGCAGGAGTGGCCAATATCTTGGAGTGGGAACGGCCCGCTGCCGAAGAACTACATTTAGCGTAGCTGCGTGATCCTTGAAAAATGAACAACCTAGTCCGCGAGAACCGCTTCTTATCTGCCATGAACCGTTTCTGAGTCATTGGTCAATAGTAAAAGCAACTCGGGCCCAGCTTTGTTGAAGTTCATCCAACAGTGTCATCCCCGAACAAATTACGCAATGAAAGAGCATGTGTGCGACAAAAGGCAAAAGAGGGTAGCCACGCAAGGCAACTGTTCCTGACATCTTGCGACGTAAGCTTAGTAGACCTCTCAAGACCCAATGTTCGGCCTCAGCCGCATAGCTTGGCCCAGGTCGTGTAATGAAAGATACGCGTGAAGCGTAATTCTGAGAACAGCATGTTCGCTTGCTCGCTTACCCATTCACCCCCCTTTCGAGCCAAAACGATAGCAGCCACAACACCTCCACACAAGGCATGTGTATTGCAAAGCATTTGCAAGCAGGATGGCCCACCACCAACATCAATCAATAGTCTCTTGCCAAGTCTTTCCTCTCCCACCTATCCACTCCTTCGGGTTCGAAACTACGACCTGGCAGTCCTGAACGCCACCAGCTCGTGTTCGACGCACGCTGATATGTCCGGCCACGCAGGGCTACTGAACCCGCCCGCCCGCCACGCTTCCGCCTGCTCGCATCCTACCCATAAACCCGGAATGCGAGACCCAAAAGTAGAGCGGTCTTGGCACACTAAAACGCGGAATCCCACTCCGCTGGTGCATTGCATACTCGAAGAGTCTGAACCGCACAGTAGACTCCGCTCAGTCGCCTCGCAGCTGACTCGACATGCAGACGGTGGAGGCGACTTCTTGGCGGGTATGTCCGACGGAGACCAGGGAAGGCGGACGGGAGTAAGAAGCGAGATCTAAGTTAGGCAAACCGACTACGTGAGGTCTCTGGACCACAGTGAACACGAACATACCGTATATGGCCTCAGCTTGTACGGATGAAGTTGCAATCGTTGTTTCAAAACTTGAACATAACCTATGAATCGCAGGATCGACATTTTGCTTACTGTATTTGATGCGTATTCCAAGAACCAATGGGATGGGCAGACCGGCGAAGCTGACCAGAGTACCGGAGCTCGCAACTGGAGCCTAATCATCTTCTGTATTGAGAAAGGCGAGATCGATGATGCGTCGGGTTACGAGCGGCATCGGCGGGCCCGGGTTTCCCTCCCGTTCAGTTCCTGCATCATGAACTGGTCCTTCATTGGAGCGACCTGACTAGCACGATGCTCCGCCAAGCAAACGTACATGTCGGTAGAGCGGGCTTCCACCTCGGATTGTGTGTGCATGAGCACAGCCTTGGCATTCGAGGCTTAAAGCAGTCAAGCTAGTGAGAATACGGGCCACGTGGAGCCAAGTTCGTCTTGTGCCGCGGTTGCCAAGGTGTGAATGCAGGCATCCTTCGGAGGACCGCATGCAGGTCTCATGATGTCGCTGATGGACGACACACAGTAGCTTTCGCACGTCTTCCCTGACCAGCACTGCCACCCCTCCTTGCGTGATCAGCGTGCAGCTGTAGAAAGAGGTGTGCCCTTGTGAACTCATGCTAACATCCACGGTGAGCTAGGGGCGACAATACTCGAATGATTTGCTCTCGCTACGCCACATCCAAGCCTCTTCTGTTAGCTCTCGGCCAAGTATTGCTTCGATTGCTGCGAACGCCGAACTCATTTGGCTACTGTATCAAGGATACAGAATATCACATGAACATGGGGTTTGCTAAATCGCGGTAGCGATTCGATGGCTGGAACAGTGAGAAAGAGCCTTTGGAAGGCCAGGATCTTAGGCATCTTGAAGTATATGAGGATCACTGTTGCTATACGGAAGTAAACAGCTGGACTCTTTCTAAAGTTATCTCATTTGCTCAAGTATACTTATTGCGAAAATGCGTTAGAACCTCAGGCACAGGTACATTCCTACTGCGCGACGGCTCCTATCCGCTCGGGAATAACTTTCCACGGATATTTGGAATTTCAACCTCAAAAGCAAGTTCTGAACCAAGCTAATCAGTCTAGATGCTGTAAACCCAGCCACAAGGAGGGGTAATGAGCATCACGCTATTATGTACCAGATTAACGGGATTTCTATAGCGTTGGTCTTGTCCGAGCGGAAGGCACGGAGACTCCGCCTTCAAGGACTTACTACCCATTATGAACCCCAAACCCCCCTTAATCGGATGATGTATCTCGGTGACCTTTGAGATGGTGTATAACAACCCCGAGGGCTTGCTCTTAGGCGGCTTGGCCCAGAAAATAGGCCCGAACTTACCCGAAAAGCCTTGCGTACTGCTTGATATCTGTCTCAGATCCTAGACTCTCACTTCGGTCATTTCATTGTCTAAAAACTTGCTGTGGCGTCTGTTGTCGATCATGAGCAATGGTCAAGTGAGGAAAAAGGGCTCCGCGTGGAGAGAGGCCAACGTCTCACCTTGTGACTTCATGTGGGATTTGGAAAGAAGCGCAAAGAAGGAAAGATCGTTGCCTACATTCCTGTTCTTAAATCTAGTCTATAGGGGCGTATTAGCGAACTCAAAGTTTCAAGAAAGCTATGGCCACAAGAAAGCACTAGCTTGTCGCAGATGTAGGATGCATAAACATTTGACGCATCACATACTACACTATGGAACAAGTCTAATCAATAAAAACTCATTTGTCTTTCCAGCAAAGAGATCTGCAGCACTCCTGGATATCTCTTCTAGCTTAAAAGTTCTTAGAACAGTGTGAGTTGAAGGTATTTAATGTAGTGGATCCGCCAAGTACAGTGCTTCCTGCTCGCATATTTGCCACCTGCTCCTAAGGCCTCGTTCTACCTACCTCCGCGGCTCCAGCGTTGACAGGGTTTTTGAATTTTCATTATGTCACACCTTCTAGATAGCAGTCCCCATTACTGATTAGAAAAAGTAATATATCACTCGACAAGCATTTGTCGGCTAGTTACCTGCTTCTAATACTACGAGGATCAGTCACGTAGGAAACGATCAACGGGATAGCTTACTGTGGGAGTTTTGTGTCGCGCTATGTGCTCGTTGGCTTGATGCATTTCATGACTTCAAGTGTGGTGATTCAAATGAGAGGATCTGGCGTGTCTCAGCAACCCCTACTATGTTATTGGAATTGAACTTTGGTACCTCTGAGTAATCTAAATTGTAAGAATGAAGATTGTAGAGAGCGTGGTTCTTAGCAAACACGAGAGCGCTGGATTAAGGGCAGAAACTCGCCATCCGCCATTCACTGTGAAATCTACCCTGATTCAACATTCAAAGAGCTAATTATTTCTTGTTAGAATCCCAATCTTTCAAGAGGATTGAAAACTATCCGGGGAACAGACCATCCTCTATGCGCCAACGTTGGCGCTACAATTTTGCTGTTATTGGGCTACCTTAGAGGACTGTCGCATTCCCAACTTTTGCCTCTGCGAACGTTACATCCATCATCTTGATGACACTGGCGCCAAAAGTCCAGAAGCTCAAAGAACAGGCAACACCTGCGCTAAACTATATAGAGACCCAAAAATATTGATTCCATTTAAGGCGGATAGCATCTTGACTCGAGTGATAAAACCGAAGATTATTTCGAAGCTCATTATGCCCCATTGTAATTGCGTAGAATGCAACCGACGAGAGCCAAGAAAGGAGAGAAATGATAGAGATCAAGCGATATATCGCGGGAAAAATATATATATTTTTTCCTAGTGCTGCGTTATCTACTAATGTTACCTAGTATATATGGTATGAAGTTATTTTAGCTTCTAGCAACTGCTACTCAACTCACTAGTTCACCAACATACAACGGCTTTCTATGAGAAAGTGTGTGGATTCAGCAACGAGGTGAATACTCAAGTCTCATTGTTGCACTAGTCCGTAACTAGTTAGGTTGTATTGATTAGGAAGGTGGTTCCCAACCTCCAGATTATAGGATGTCGCGCCTTTCAGCTCTTTTAACCGCAGCTCTTGTCTTTGACGCTGCTCTTGGGTCTTCTAGCCTACCCTCCCTCTTTCATTACTACATACTTGCGGTCATCTGAATTGAAGCATCCTTACACCCAAGTCTGTAGTCATGCGCGATCCGGCCTTAGTCGAGCCTCGACGGCACACTCTTCGCTCACCTGGCGAACGCTCAAGCTCATCTACACAATCGTGTTCTTCCAGTGATTCTAGCCCAGAGACAGTGATTGAGCGAATTTCAAGGGTTCAGGCGGACTTGAGAAATTTGAGCGATTATTGGAAGGTCAAAAGCTCGCCTCACCGCTACATTCGTTTACAGGCGTTCTATGACGCCGAGCTCAAAGATCTAGAGAAAGTCTCGTTCAATAAATATAATCGAAGTGAAAAGGTCGACTATCTGCTCTTGAGGAACTACTTGCGGTATCAGCGCCTCTCGTTAGTACATGACGCGGAAAAGGACCAGAAAGTGCTCGCTTTCCTAGGGGGCTACTTTCCCATCCGCCTAGCCTCTGTTATTGAAGCTCGGCAAAGAGTAAATAATGCAGATGGGAAGCAGGCGGCTGAATGGTTTGTCGACATCACCGCTCATATTGCGATAGCCAAAACCAGGATCGTAAACAAAAAGGAATCAACCGAGCCATCTATAGCCCTTCGAGCGACAAACAATTTAATCGAATTGAAGACCCATGTCCAGGAATACTACGTCTTCTACAAAGACTATGACCCGTTGTTCACTTATTGGATTTCTGATCCTTACCCCAAGCTTGAGGCTGCCCTTCAAGACTTGAGTGACACTATCAAGAAAGTCGTCATTGGAATCGAGCCATCAGATGAGAACACAATCATTGGAGAACCAGTCGGACGAGCGGGTATCATGGATGCGCTGGATGTTGAGATGATACCCTACTCTCCAGAAGAACTCATTGAGATTGGACGGAAGGAGTACTCATGGTGCGAAATTGAGATGCAAAAGGCCGCCACAGAGCTTGGTTTCCAAGACTGGCGCAGTGCGCTCGAGTTCGTCAAAACACAGTATGTCGAACCTGGAAGACAGCCACAACTCGTCCGCGATCTTACCAAAGAGGCAACCGCATATGTGAAAAAGTACGATCGAGTTACTGTGCCCCCAGTCTGTGAAGAAACCATCCAGACTTTCATGATGAGCCCAAAGGCCCAGAAAATGAATCCCTTTTTCTTGGGTGGCGACTCCATCATTGTCTCTTACCCTACGTCCACTATGAGCCACGAACAAAAGATGATGAGTCTGCGAGGCAATAACATTCACTTTTCTCGCGCAACTGTTTTTCATGAGATGATACCTGGCCATCATCTGCATATGCACTACATGGAACGACGTAATCCGCACCGCCAAATGTTCTTCACCCCCTTCTGTATAGAAGGCTGGGCTTTCTATTGGGAGATGCTGCTCTACGAGTCCGACTCCTGGCCGAAGTCGCCTGAAAACAAGATCGGTATGTTGTTTTGGAGGATGCACCGCTGTGCACGTATTGTTTTCTCTCTCAAGTACCATCTCGGCGAGATGAGCGCAGAAGAGTGCGTCGAGTTGCTCGTGGACTGGGTAGGACATGAGAGAGCGACAGCTGAGGGTGAGGTCAGGAGGAGTGTCATGGGTGATTATGGTCCCCTTTATCAAGCTGGGTACATGCTCGGAGGACTGCAACTCTATGCTCTGAGAAAGGAGTTATCCGCCGAAGAGCGGGAGAAAAACTTCCACGACACTTTTTTGAAAGCCAATCAGATGCCCGTAGAATTGTTCCGCGCTTTGATCAAGACCGACGAGCCGCTCGATAAGGATTTCAAAAGTCAGTGGAAATTTTACGGCCAATTAGAAACGGCACGGTAGTCGTGGCTGAGTTATTTAAGACATCGCTAGCTTATTGGCATTTTTAGTCAAGGTCACATAGAGCTGATGAGATATTTGGAAGTCTTTGTGTGTGGTATATGTGAGTTTAGGAGTCCTTCGCTCTATGAGTCCTTCGAGGCCGGTTCGTACAAAATAGTTACAAGAACAGAAAAATCCCCGCACGTCGCTGTTTCCATTCTCAACTAGCGGTCAACTGCTCAGTGGGCGAAGCTTTGCTGGGTATTAATCTTTGCAAACTCCTTGTTCTCCTTCTGCCACTTGTTTGCATATTTCACTCCGAAGCCTTCAGAAAACACCTCACGGACTGCCTCGAGAGGCATTCCTTTGACCTCTGGGTAGCAGAAGATGATGAAAATCCATCCAAGGAACACGATACCGCAATAGAACCCAAAAGCGCCGGAAGGTGTGATACCCTTCATCATGGACAAGAACGTCGAAGCGATGATGATGTTGGTAGACCAGCACGTCACAGTGTTCAACATGGTGCCTGCAGCACGGACTTCCATGGGAATCAGCTCAGTACCAATCCAGGCAATGGTTGCAACACCGGAGCTATAGAAGCCGACGAAGATGATGATGATGGCAATCAGGAGATATCCAGGCCAGCCGATAACATCAGATTGCACTTCGAGCGTGTGAGTGTCGATGGGAATGTAGTGGAATGCGACAGCGGCAATGAGTAGGCAAGAGAACATGCCAAAGACGGTGACTAGGAGGATTTTACGGCGACCGAATTTATCGACAATGACAAGATTTACGACGCTAAAGACGAAATTCGTAGCCGAGACGGTAATGGCGACGGCAGTTGCATTGTTGAAGCCGACAATCTTGAAAAGGGTTGCGGAGTAGTACATGAGCGTATTGAAACCAGATAACTGGGAGATGGCCATGACAATGCAGGCGGTCGCCACGGCGCGGAAGGTACTTGGGGTCGTGAAGATACGCGCCAAGGTCTTCCAGATGGAGTCGTCAATCATGGTCTGCGTGGCCTCGTGAATGCTCATTTCGACACTAGCAATCTTCGCCCTGCGCTGCTCCTCGGTGGAAGTCGGGTAGATTCGGGTAAGAACCTTGCTTGCCTCGTCAGCCTTGTCGTGAGCGACAAGTTGACGAGGTGATTCTGGGCAGAAGAAAAGAAGGATCGCGAGAAGGATAGCCGGTGCAGCACCAATGCCAACGGTCGCGCGCCACGCCTCACCCTTGACTTGAGCAAAAGCCGCGCCAAGGGAAGAGGCAAAAAATTGTCCAAAGGTGACAGACATATTGTTGAATGCTATCATTCGACCGCGGTATTTGGCAGGGGCGAGTTCGGAGATGTACAGAGGACAGACCATCGCGGCACTGCCCACACCTAAGCCTACGATGAATCGGCCAACTGCAAATTGCGGAACGTGGAATGCGGCGGTTTGGAGAAGAGTCCCAATTATGAAGACAACACAGGCGCTCCATATCGGGGCTTTTCGACCGTACTTATCAGCAGTCAGACCGGCGAAGACTGCACCGACGAGCGCGCCACCTGAGGTGAGCGATGTGACCAGCTCTTGTTCTGAAGAGCTGAGCTCATGGCCGAGCGAAGTCCCAATGGTCACCAAGACTGAGGAGATATAACCGGTATCATAACCTATCGAGAACTGTTAGTGGCCGTCGAGAAATGACTTGAAGATTTGGACATACCAAACAGAAGACCTCCCAAGGAGACAACGATCGAGATGAGCCAGGCTGCCTTGGATGCTGCCGTAGCTTCAATCCCGGAGAGTTCGACGAGCTGTGCTGCATGGTCTTGTGCAGTGTTGATCTTCTCGATCTTCTCAGATGAGGTCTCGTCGAACTTGATGTTCTTGTCGTCCTTCATATCGTATGCCATTGTTGCGCCAGTGTGCTAAAGGGGGGAACAACAGAGAAAGCGGTCAAGCAGAATAAGATGAAGAAGGCCAGATAGGATGTGTCGTCGCGATGCCAGTGAAGGCTGCTGAGATGAAAAGAACTCCACGTGGAGATCAGCTTCTATTTATGCTACTGATCATGCCTTTCCAAGCATCTCGGTAGCCAGGACCTGGACACGAGGCAATTAAAAGTTGCTACGTTGGGACTGGCTGCGGTCCGCCACGAAGGGAACGCGCCGATGGATTCTCCGCAACGCGATTCATCGGAGGCTAGTATAGTCAGTCTGGGGAGAGCATGGCGGGGCCCCGGAGAGCTTCCGACCTGAGCGTCATTGCTCTGCCGAATTGCTACCGAAACCTTCAGGCAGTCCAGATCAGCGAGATTTAGTACATTGTGATTGGCTTGGTCGATGACTACACGGGCGTAAGAAGGTTAGCATGGACCATTATTGGATGAACATCTGAGTCGTGCAGGTGTTGAGGAGATCGAGACGTGCGTCGGAATTCACTGCCATGTTGTGCCTGCGCCAAGCACGGCCCAGACTGTGGCAACTGCGCTGTGCGCAATAGGAAGTCTGATTCCGCAGCTTGCTCCGGCTTGTTTCAACACCGCGACACGGTTCATTTCTGTTGTAGCCTTCTTCCGATAAGACGGGTTCAACATAGATCTCACAATGATTGCGGTCGTTCTAGCTTCAAGTAGTGCTCTGCTCCCCTAGCCATCTGCGTCCTCATTTCCGACATCAAATGATGTAGAAGGTCGTTAGCGAAGTAAAAATGACGCGTGCTGCAGAGGCTATAATCTGAAGGAATATGAATTGCCCAAGATGTTCCCCTCGACAAGCAAGGCAAACATCCACTTCGATAATCTTGCTAGACTTCACCTTAAATGATGATGCGCAATAAAGCTTGCACTCACAGACTGTGAGGCTTCAGTGTGTCGATAATGAGTCTTGTAGGAATAAGTCTATAGTGATGATCTACTGTACAGATACCATCAGCCCCATACATCCGCCCTCCACTTGCCTCGTTTCTTCAAAGCATCTGTCCAAGCTTTGATCTCAGCCTCACCAAGGCCCTTGAGCTTTTGTGCTGCCTCTTCCATCTTCATGTCAACCTCTCTAGCCATGCTGGCCTTCCCGCAGATGTACATGTTTGCGCCGCCATCTAGCATTTCCAACAGCTTGCTACCATGCTCAGCTACCCGATCTTGGACATAGATCTTGTCATTTCCTGCACGGGAGAAGGCAGTCACGATCTCTAGCTTATCGCCCAGAGTCTCCTGAAGCTTCTCCAGTTCCTCGCGGTATATATAGTCTGTCTCGGGGCTGCGGCAGCCAAAAAACAAAACGATCTTACCGACGGGTTTACCGATGGTATGGAGCTTTGCCCGTTCGGAGAGGAAGGCTCGGAAAGGGGCAAAGCCTGTTCCTGCTGCAACAAGGACAAGAGGCGTGGAGGAAGTGATGGGTAGCTTAAACTTGGACTTGCGGACATGAGCGTATACCTTTCCACCCTCAAGACCTGCAGATGCAGGATGTTGGAAGGTTGGTGTTGGAACTGTCGCGTTCGCCGGGAGTTTCGACGCTGAGAGGAGGTAGTTGGAAGTGAGACCATAGATGGTACTCGGCTTTTCACCCTCGATGTCCTTGTTAACAACAAGAGCGGTGATGGCGATTCGTCGCGGCGAGATAACGGAACTTGAAGAGATGGAATAGTAGCGCGGCTGTAGTGAGAGGAGGCTCTCGAGAAGGAATGATAGAGGAAGAGAAGTCCAAGTCTCCACGGGACTTGCAAGCTGCAGCAACCGTGCTAACGTGATGTGAGTCTTGGAGGTGAAGTGAGCATAGCGCTCACGATCTTGACCGATTCCTGTTAACATCGCCTTCGCGCCTGGCGTAGGCGCGAATCGAGCAATATCGAGGATCGTCTTGCGGGAAACGGAGGCGCAGATTTCGAGATGGTGTCGCAGAGCAGCTTCTAGAGTACATCCGGAAGGCACCTTCGGCTTTGTGGTACTATCAAGTGCAGAAATTGTGAGGGTGCTATGCCTCTGGTTCTCAAGTCCGAGAACCTTCAAGAGGCGCTCTACCTCCTCGTCGGGGTTGCAGGGCCAGATTCCAATATGATCGCCGGTCTTGTACACGATATCATTGTTTCCAAGGTCGAGCTCCATATGAACACAATTGCGATCTCCCGCAGTAAAGAGCTCACGGGCATTTCGAATCGGCAAGGGGAAGATAGCGGAAGTCGTGGTCGACTTTTGGTGATGGACTGAAGTTTGATGGATCGTATCTTTGTTTCCTTCAGATACTGAACTAAGCTCCACGCTTACGGTTGGTTGATACTCCACACTCTTCTGTTCGTAACCCATACCGCGGAAAAGAACGAAGAGGTCGTCCTTCCATGACTGAAAATCTTCTTCAGTCGCGCCTTGAGCATCGTCGGCTCTCTGAGCAGGAATGAGAGCTTTCGCACCAGCTGCGTCAAACGCTTCGATAACAATATCCAGGACTCGGTTATAGTACTTGTAGTTACTATTTCCAAGACCAAAGGCCAGATAGCGCAGACTTTCCAGTTTCATTTTCTCGTCCTTCACCCGTTTTATCCAATCCCACAGTCCAGTCGCATTGTCGCTGGGATCACCTTCGCCATAGGTGCTCAGGATGAAGATGGCGAAATGTTTCTGCTGGATCTCGGATATGCTCTCGGCGTCGTAGTCAGATAGATCGGCCACGAGTGTATTTATGCCGAACTGCAATGAGCATTCCCGGCCGAGAGTCTCAGCGAATCTTTCTGCCGTACCCGACTGTGAACCCCAGAATATGACGGCTTGGTAGTTTTCTTGTTCGAGACGTTGGGCGATGTTGCGATTGGCCGCTGTCTTGCCGCCAGCTTCGCCATTTGCCAGCTGTGGCCGCTCAAAGTATACTTTGTAGTACGGGTCCGGGCGGTCCCAAAGTCGGCCTCGGGTGAGATACCCCAAGGCAGAAATAAGGAAAAGAATAACAGCTACACCGTCCGCTGCGGATGAAGGTTTCAAGGTTTCAAGAACCGGTGAAGCCTGGATGGTTTGGAGGAGTGGGTGCAGTGTGGATTGCAGCTCCAAAATGTCGGTCGAGAAATTGAAAGACTCCATGACGGAAAAGTGAATGTTAGTGTTGAAAGTGCAACGGTGAAGTATGTATTGATATAAGATAAGGTTCTTTTCCCTCACTGTCAAGAATGCGCGGGGCAAGAGCCGGAACTTCCTTCCAGACTTGGGCCCAATAAAAGATCATGTAAAAGAACTTTCCATAGAACTCGAAGGCCGATTGCACTCCCCCACAATTAGTCCAAATGCCCGTGCAGAGAAATCAAAGTTTTACCGTTGGACACGACAGAATGCATAACATCTTCGCCTCCGTAGCCAAGCGATCTCGATTAGGAAAATCAGAGTTCACCCCCTCTACTACAAGGAAAACAGTGCTCCAAAATAGCAAGATCCTCGTGGCGAATCCGCCCCAGACCCCAGAACAATCATGCCCCGCGCTTCTCCACAATAATGCTTCGCCCGGTCCGTCTAGCGATCCTGGCGAATATGGAAGAGTTCTCCGCACACTTCCATTTACGGCCTCTAGATAAACAATTTTGCTTCGTGCCTGGGGCTTTGCAGATCACTTCGTCGATTTCGAGCCCTGCGCAATCTGTTGAAGAATGGTATTAAAAAGATCTTTGCAACGCCCTTCGAGGTGTCAGGTCTCTACTCATCTTGCCACCGAGCCTCGTTACCTTTTACTTTTGGGCTTTTATTGTACTTTGGCACAATGTCTTCTATTGTATTCGCCTCGGCCCCTTACGCAGTCGCCTTGGGCTTCTGTTTGTTCGCATACTTCATAATATACCCAGTCATCATATACTTCCGCGATGTTAATGGTGAGTTCATGTATGATTTATGAAGAATGTAACACTCACATAGATAGGTTTGCGGCGGTACCCAAATATGCATCCCTTATCTGGAATTTCTTCCATTCCTTTCATGGTTCTCGCCCATGGAGGGGCACGCTCGACCTATCTCTCTAAGCTACACCAAAAGCATCCCGTGATCCGAACTGGGCCAAACACTCTCTCATACGGTGACCCGCGCGCCATCAAGGACATCTACGGTCACAACACGCCTTGCACCAAAGATACGTCCTATGTAGTCACTGCCGGCTCTCATTACCACCTTGCCGATGTTGTGGACAAGCACGATCACGCACGGAAGAGGAAGACTTTGAGTTCCGCCTACGCTATTAAGAACCTCGAAGGCTGGGAGCACAAAGTTGCCGATAAGACCGACAAGCTCATCAAGCATCTCGACAAGTGTTGCACTACACCACTTAAACCCGGTGAAGCAGTCAAGCCAGAGGATGTCAACGTTGATTACCGGAAATGGTCCAACTTCTTCACCCTGGACGCCATCGCTGACATTGGGCTGTCTGAAAAATTGGGCTTCCTGGACAACGGCCACGACCGCGTTAACGGGCGTCGACTTGACGGCACAACGTACGAGTGCGATTTCCGAGATTGCCTGTACCAGAATGCTCGCAAGCAGTCCCTCCTTGTCTGGCCGTACGAGTGGTACCCTTTCCTCAACAAGATCTCGAACATCATCCCATTCTACGGCCGCATGGGCAAATTTGCATACGATTGGGAAGGTATCCCCGTCGAACTTTCCCACAGGCGACTGCAGCGATACCGCGCTGGGGAAAAGCTCGATGACTTCTTCCAGGCGCTCATGGAGGATAAGAACGGACACCCGAATAACCTCGAATGGGGCGAGATCGTGGCGGAAGTGAGCATTATGATGAATGCGGGCAGCGCCACGACGGCCATTGCAATGACGAATGTTTTGTACCAGCTCATCAAGAACCCCGAGATCATGAAGAAGGTCGTCGAAGAAATCGATGCAGCCCTCGAGGACGATGATGAGGACGATGAGACCGGCGTCATCGCCTACGACAAGGTGAAGCATCTTCCTTACCTTCGCGCTTGTCTTGACGAATCCCTCCGCCTGTTCCCACCTACGCCTCACGGTCTTCCCCGCGAGACGCCCAAGGACGGCACGAATATCCTGGGCGACTATATTCCCGGCGGTGTCTCGGTTGCCATGTCCGCCTTTGTCGCACACCGTAACGAGTCGATCTACCCGCAAGCCGACAAGTTCATTCCAGAGCGCTTCCTGGGCGAGGAAGGCAAGTCTCTACAGCCCTACTTCCTTGCATTTTCTGCCGGTGCGCGTGGCTGCATTGGCCGCAACATTTCCTACCTGGAACAGACGGTGGTTTTGGCGAGTGTATTGAGAAGGTATGGCTTTGCCTTGAGCAGTCCAGACTGGCAGATTGAGAGGCTAGAAACGATGAATTGGTTGCTTGGGGAAATGCCGGTCAAGGTGTGGAGGAGAGAAACAAAGACGGCGCTTAGTGGATGATTCATGAAGCCGGTCTGTTGATGTTTGAGCCCGACTTACGAGAATCGGGGGCGCATCTCAAGATTTCCATTGCGGCATTTCAGCATTTTAGCATAGCTATAGAGGTCAGACTGACGAATTATATCTTATATCTTTTCTACATTCTACAATTGCATTTTACTCCGAACGGACATAAATAGAACCGCATGTTTGACCTGTAATTCATTCGTAACGTCTCCCAGCCTTATTAACCGAACCGTGACGATGAAACATCGAAGAATAATCCTCTCAAAAATGCGAACGACCAGGAGTAGCTCTCCTTGTCGATGTACACCGCAACGCCGTAACCAATCATTGCACCGCAGAACCAAGACCTCATACAATAGCAAAATGATGACTAGCAAAATACTCTTGACTGACACTCCTTACATCCACTCTCCTCTTCCCTTCATCCTGCCGTCTCTGCACTTCATCCAGCAAATCGGCCGTTGCCTTTGCATTGGTCGCTATGCTTTCTAGGCCTCTGATGCTCTCAATAATCCATCTCCTCTCCTCCACATTATCCTCCTCGCAGCCCCACATTAGCAATGGCCATAGCAAATTCACCGGCAGACTTTCATCTGTCTGGGCCATCAGGTGCGCCAGTCGCTTGATGTTCGCAATAGCGGTGTTCACGTCCTTGGTCTTGGGATACTGTACATAAGCGACGCGATGAAGATGTAGGAAGGAGGCATAGTAGTTTGCGAGATATGTCCGGAAGCTGCGGGTCAATGCAGCCGCAAGAGGTTTGGCGAGATGCTTTTCCGTCAGGTTGCCGGCTATCGCATGGTCCATGAGCGCGGGACGGTGGCCATACAAGGCGTGGAGATCCTTTGCTATTTGTGCGGCAAGAGCCATGACTTCGGTCTCATCATGCACCGTTCCGCGACCTCGGTGCCACGGGTCGATTCGCGTGATTCTTCCCACAAAGCTCTGAACTTTCTGGTAGAAGACGATGCCAGGATGGTACAACACATCAAAGAGGATCTCCTCGATCTCGGTATCGGGATTCTCGGGCTCGGAAGTAGGATTTGCAGCAGGGGAAGCGTCGAAGAGCGTCTCGTCAGGGTCTGCAAGGAAGAGACCCTCACCGCCAGCGGTAGAAACTGCGCGAGCATCCAGGAGACGTAACCACGATATCAGGCGACGTTCGGGAACAGAAAAGGTGTCTTTGTTGGTATTTTGAATTAGCGCGTAAGCTTCACGAAGATTGCCGTGTGCTCTTGGGAGAGTCTCTGTCAGGAGATCTGTATAGGTGAGCAAGAAGATAGAGGCTAGTATGTACTTGAGCGAGTCTTTGAGCTTCTCTTCTCCCTTTCGCCGTTTTGCTAGAGCGCTAGAGAGCTGGCGTGAGGCATTGTCGTAGAGTGGTCGCCAATCTCGGCGAGTCTCGTTGCCCAGGCCAGTTCTTTGCATTTGCATCGCAGCAAATGCCATGATAGCAGAACGCACCATGGGGGACTCGGCCGCCATGCTTCCAAAGAAAGCGCGCGTTGACGCCCACT
The DNA here is from genome assembly GCA_030378425.1 of Periconia sp. TS-2. NCBI lineage: Eukaryota > Fungi > Ascomycota > Dothideomycetes > Pleosporales > Periconiaceae > Periconia > Periconia sp. TS-2. Next base: position 651,196 of record JASNQO010000004.1, read on the forward strand.
TGGGACCGATCTCCACAGGTGTAAGAATAGGCGGCATCAACATCGCCAGAAAAGTGTTAACGAGAAAGTCATCATCTCCCGAGGTTAGTGGTTGGCCTTCAGACGAGAATGGAGACGTCGAATTAGGGTCCGGTTGATGAGCGCTTCGCTCAGGAATGGAGCTGATGCTTCCGTGGCCTCTCGTTGGCGGCGGAGGGGGATAGGACGACTGGTGGCCGACGGGTAGCTGGTGGATAGGCGGAGGCCCAATATCCATAGGAGCAGTGTGTGCTCCTGTCATGGCGGGATCCACTGGCCAGGAATTGGGACTGAGGAGCATTGCTTCATCCCAGGTGCCCATACCCAGCGGGCCCGAGAAGTCGAACAATGCATTGCCGCTCAGTCCAAAGCCATCGAGGCCTGAAAGTCCCTGGCCGAAATGCGCATGCACTGCGCTCTGAGGACTAGCGTTCGCCTGTGACAGGGCGTACGATGGGCCAGAAGATGCTGTGTTTGAACGGACGGGTGGTGGACGAGTCCATGTACAATCGAGATTCAGTCGCTCACAATGGCCGCATCGCGGACGCCGCTCATTACAGCGAACCTTTCTCCTCCTAGTAATCAGATGTCAGTTACTCCGTATATGTATCAAGATTGGACAGCGTCAGCATACCGACAAGCATTGCAGCCATTTTTGGACCGCGCAGGCCGGGGTGCTTGAGGCTGCTCAGCGGCGGGAGTGGCTGGCGGCGGAGGCTGTTCTTGCGGGTCTGGAGGAGTCGTCTCGGACATGCGAAGGCCTTGAGAAGCATGCGCTGCACGGAAAACTTTTGGAAAGGAGTAACCTCCGTGATTGTTGAAGCGGTAGGGCTGTTCAACTTCTCATCCTGGTGGACATGGCATGGACCCCAGGAACGCGGGCGCGTCGCCGAATGCGGGGACCGAAAATTCGACGGGGCTAGCGGGCGACTGACTACGCGGCTTGTTCCTCGGTCCGTCCTCATTACTCGCGTCTTTGTCTGGTAAGTAGTGGCCTGAGACTTGCGATCGGTTCTCGGCAAGAATTACACAATCTGATTCTCACGTGGCAGAAAAAGCCGGCAGCAAATCTAGACTCCCGACTACACCTGGTGATTGTCTAGCTTTCCCCGGTCCCTTCAAGCGGAATATAGCATCAAAGCCATCTAAATTTGCAATGATACCTAGGCAAATTGATGGGACTGATGCTCCTCGGTGCCGGCTTTCTACACAATGCGAGAGTCTGCGAGTAGGCGGCGGAAAAGCTCTGTCAATGCATACACAATACCACTGCACCAAGCACGCATTAGATCAAGAACTGACACGGAACAATTCATTTTCAATGCTCCCACTGGTCGCACAAGTCGGCCAACACCTTGTCCGTCCTCCACCCAATCCTCTTTTGCAGGCTTTTCAGATACTGTACACAAGCTTCCTGCTCTGCCTTGTCCACTATGTACGCTCCGCAAGCACTCAATATATGGCTTCCTTGAAACATGGCATTGCCACAATGGGCATTGCTAACTCCATACCCAATCGTTATTCGTATATGCTTCCGTATTGCTACATCCGTAGCCTTGCGTGCACGTACGCCGGCGAGACCAACGAGCGAAGCATTTGGCGAATATACAGTGAGCAAAATCTTGCAAAGATGATAGTACTGCAGTCCCACAGCAACAACGCCTTGTGCGCACGGGAGATCGGGCCATTTGCCCTGGAAAGTATTGCCAGCTTCAGGGTCCGAGTATAGAGGCGCAAAGGTCCATGGTTTCGTTCGATACCACTCCTCCACGTCGGCGTCGAGTTCGGTCCATTTCTCACGTGTCAGTGCATTCGACTGCGTCGTTTCTTCGAAGACGTGTTGCAGGATGGTGGCAAATTGAAAGATGATGCGATTGGCCCATGACTCGTCGTCAAAATCGTGGAACGCTGCCGAATGTCGATAGTTGTCCAAGCTGAGGTTGATCGGTTGCTGCGAGGTAAGTGAAACGTATATATGTTGACGAAGCGACACCCAGCTTGCCGACTCACGGAGACCGCCGTCTGCGGCAAAGGAGGAAATACTGTTCAGGATGCGTGCTGTGCCGAAGTGGTGACACTGTTCGTCGGCATCGCCCATTTCCTCGTGAAGCCGAAGGAGGATGACTGCAACAAGGAAATTCTCGTCCCAATGAGCAAGAGGATCCTCCAATGCCACAATGAGTGCCTGGAGGCATCGGTCCACGTACTGCTGCGACAAATCCTCCTCAGCTTTACCCATCATCCATATATGCCGAGCAGCTAGGCCGAGTATGCCATTCTGTATGACTGGGAAATGCGCTGCACGCTTGGGGACATCTTTCTCAAAGTGTCGCCGTGGATCGCAGACATCGATCCAATTCGTGCAGTAGACAATAAAGTGGTGGAAGAGACGCGCTTCGTACGCACTTTTGACCGGCCAGTGCAATGTGAGTGAGGAGTTTGGTGAGAATGCGGAATTAGAAAAGGGTGAGATGTGATTAACATTGTCGGGGCTTCTCTTCGTTATGGAAGGTGACTTGGTGTATGTATTCGATGTTCTTGACCAATCGACCGATCTTGACATCAGGGTCGTAGTTTGAGTCGATGCGCTCTGTGGGTCCTCGGTGATTTGAGATGTGACATCGCTGGTCACAGTTCGCGTTGGTGGTGTAGTGGAGTTCAGGACTTGCTGGATGGGCGGGACAAACGGTAGATTTACGGGGTAGTCAATGATTGAGCCGAGATCATTGGATCCATATGATTCTGTTCGGTGCAGTGTCTGAGATGATTTGCAGTTGTGATATGAAAGGAGAGTGCCTTCACCAACTTCAATATTGTCGTTGGCCGGCTGTTCAAGTGTTGGGACCAATTCATCAGATGCGGACTCGGGTTCTAGCTCATCTTCGACTGCTATATCGTCACCATCAGTATTCGGGGGCACAAAGCGCACTGGAAGCAAAGTCAGCAACAATCCATGCACCACTATTCGAGAGACGCACGCAAAGTCGGGATTTGCACCCATGTCTGGCTGCCCCGGAATTCCAGAGACTGCTCAGCGGAGCCGACGTCTTCCCCAGCATTAAACTTGACAGCCGTCACCGGCCGGAAGCGAAATGCATTTCCCCGAATGCAGGGGCGTTTCCGCTCTGTGCAGTACTTGCATTTATCGGAATCGCGAAGTTTGACGCCTGGTGAGGCTCAGCAATGGCATCCTGTGCATATAATCCCATCAACCACAGTGGCGGGAGCAATGGAACATAGCTTCGGAATCTGTACATTTGATATGACGCTCGCGACAGGCTTTGCTGTGGGACTTTAGCGGTGTCAGGATGTGGATCCGGGGAAGAAGGTTACCATCCACTTCTTTGCCTCATTTCTCGCGTCCGATCGACCAAAGCTTTGGGATGAAGTGGAATGAGGGTTGTACGATTGCTACATTGGAACTCGGGAAACCAAACTGCTTTTGATGGCGGCAATTGGGCTGTCAACCCCGCACTTGGTAGAACGGGACCGGCGCATGATGCTCTTCGCATCGGATGTGGGCCCGGTCTTATGTCGGTGGCTAGGTGTTTTGTGTCGAGGAAAGTTACGCCGAGATTTTACGCTCTTCTTAGAAGGATTCTCCGCTCAAGCAGCTTTAGCCCGTAAGTGGAGCGTCCTAATTTGGCAGTTCAAGTGAGTTTCTGGCATCAGCGAACTCTGTTGCGTGGCCATATACTTGCATTACTCAGGCAGAAACAGTACCCCGCAGCCCGGTACGTAGGAACATTGCAAAACGCGGAGAAGCCGGGAAGTATGGGGTTGAACGTTGAATAATGTGAGAAAACGCGCAGAATCATAAGGAGGCCTACTGGCGGCAAACTTCCCCCGCCAAACCTGCCACTGTGGATCCCCGCTGCACCATCGCTACTGATGTCCACGTGACCCTGTACTTATACCTGCAAAAACCTCCTCCGAGCTGCGAAAACCTCCTCCGAGATAAAATCACCAACCATCACTCTCTGGCACATGCGCAGCAGATAGGAAACGAAAACCTACCCCGACACACTGTCGGATTCGCCCAATCCCACCCCACAGAGGATGCAAAGAGGGGAAAATCTTCCCCATACCATTTTTTCCTTCTCCAATGAGCTCCACTGCTTAGCCCCAGTGGACTTGACAAAAACCTCCTCCGAAGCTGCAGAAAAACCTCCATAGTTCGTCGCACAAAGTATATATAATGAATTATCGCAGCAATTCTTTCCCTTCCTTTCTCACTTCTCGTGTCTTTCCATGTCCTTGAAAAAAAACAATAAATTTACACATCAGAAGTATCGCGCAACACCGACAATTTCTACTTCTCATTTTCAATCCTACTAACGCTTCCCGCGATGGCTCCCAAGAAGCTTCAGATCGCCGCCGCAGGCCTCGGTCGCATGGGTCACCGCCATGCCCTCAACTTTCTCAATCGCACTCCCCGCGCCGAGCTTGTCGCGGCCTTTACTCCCGACCCCAAGGAGATTGCCTGGGGCCGTGAGCATCTCGAACCCCACGGCGTCAAGCTCTATACTGACTACGATGCCATGATTTCGCAGCAGGGGCTCGACGCCGTGGTCATTGGGACGGCCACGAGTGTGCATGCCGAGGAAGCGATCAAGGCGATGAAGAAGGATCTGCATGTGCTGTGCGAGAAGCCCTTGAGTACAAGTGTGGACATTGTACGTGAAACGAATTTCAGATATTCTCGGGCTACTGGCTAACGGCATGATTGGACGTTGTAGTGCAGGCAAGTCGTTGAAGAAGCAAAGAAACACCCGCATCTCAAAGTCATGTGTGGCTTCTCCCGCCGCTTCGACGACAGCTACCGCGATGCGTACGCAAAGGCCGAGAAAGGTCTCATCGGCAGGCCCACGATCTTGAGGTCTCAGACATGCGACAAGCACGACCCGTCAGGTAACTACGCAGCCTCCATCTGCGCGACCCGTCTCTAATCTCTACCAGGCTTCTTCGTCGAATACGCCGCCTGGTCCGGCGGAGTCTTCGTCGACATGTCCGTCCACGACATCGACCTAACACTAATGTTCTTCGGCGACGACATCAAACCAAAGTCCATCTCAGCCCACGGCTGCATCGCCGTCCAACCCGGTAAGTTGCCCCCCCCCGCACACGAACCACCTCGAACGCCCCCTCCCAAGCTGACTAAACGAACGAACCAGGCCTCGCGCAGCACAAAGACGTCGACAACGCCGTCGGCATCGTCGAGTTCTGGGGCGGCCAAATCGCCTACTACTACTGCAGCCGCATGATGGCCCACGGCCAGGAAGACGTCACCGAAGTCATCGGCACCCAGGGCAAAGTCTCGGTCAACCTCAACCCGCAAAACTCGCTGGTGAATTTCTACCACGAAGGAGGCATCACGAGGGAGGTGCCCGCGCACTACTACGGCCGGTTCGAAATGGCCTTTGTGCGCGAGGCCAACGAGTTTGCTGCGGCGTGCCTGGACGATACGCCGCTGCCGATGAAGCTGGAGAATGCGGTGAAAGCGGTGCAGATTGGGAGTTGGTTGCAGGAGGCGCTGGTTACGGGGAAGCAGATACGGTTTGATGAGGAGGGTAATCGCATTACCAAGGCGAACTTGTAGAGGCTTTGGGCAGGAATAGGATAGCGCTATGATGAGTCTTTTTTCATGTATAGATTTTACCGTCTCGATAATCATCAGGGATAGATCTATTTCTATATTTCTATATGGTTAAAGACGAAATTGCCGCACAGGGCTTGCTTTTTGTTGGATGGGCTTCTCACTCATTACTCATTCAGTTGGTGCAACAATTACAACGAGGCCTCGATCTCGTCCAATCCCGACACCTGGTTCACGACCCACTTCCTCTTCTCGGCATCCGTGTAGCGTGGGTACGGCCTCCTGCAGTCGGCGCTCGTCTCCGGGTATCCTCGCTTGTGTGCAACGACGTACTTTGTGCCGTTGATGCCGCCCTTGCCGAATCCCCATTCGGTGACGGAGAGCTTGATCTGGAGAGCTGACGCCTCGGCATGCTTGCCGGCTTGGTAGAGGCTGTACATCTCGACGCAAGTCTAGTATCAAATTAGCACGTGTCCTACGAGACTTGATGTATATGGATGGTAATCACCTTTGGGTAAAGATTCGCCACGCCCGTAATTGTTCCCACGCCGCCGACGCTCAACGCCGGAATCAACCAGTCACTCTGGCCCGCGAGCGCCACGAACTCGCTCTTCTTGAAGCTCGCAGATATCCGCGAGACCTTTGCAATGCCGCCGCAGGTAAGCTTGACGGCGACAATGTTCTTGTGCTGGCCGAGAATGTCGAGCATTTCCGAGTTGATGTCCAGTCCTGCGACGACGCCGGGGAAGTTGTAGAGGACGAGGGGAATGGGCGAGGCATCCGCGAGCTCCTGGAAGAAAGCGACAATGGCATCCTGGTTCATGGCGAAGTGGAAGTAGCTCGGGACGAGGGCAAGAAAGGCACTGGCGCCGGCCTCCTTGGCCTCGATGGTTTGCTGGATGGCATCCCGGGTGCAGCCCGCTACACCGCCGAGCGTGATGGGGAGGTCGCCACGTCCGAGCCTCTGGGCCGTCTTTCGTGCTTTCTGGACGAGCTGCGTCTTTTCGGCTGATGAGAGGGTTGCTGCTTCGCCGTTGGTGCCGGCGATGACGATGCCGTGGAGGCCACTCGAGACGAGGAATTCAAAGTGCTTCTCTTGCGTTTCCCAGTCGATTGATTGGGAGGCGTCGTTTGTGAAGAATGTGAGAGAGGGAACGTGGATGCCAGGCGGGAAGGAGTATTCGGCGGCGGCGGTGCCGTTGGAGAGGGTTCCGTTGGAAGGCATGTTATGTTGGTCGAGAATGTAGTCTAGGGGAGAGTCCAAGAGAGCAAGTCACACAGAGGATGTCTGCGTGCCAGAGCAGCAGACTCGTTTATTTTGAGGCTCTCCATTGCACCACGCGTTCCGAGAGCAGATTCCGAGAAGGCCGATGCGTGGGGTGTTGCTGTTCCGAACCGCCACATCGAGCGTGCGAGCAGATGAGCGAGCCCATTGCCAGTAGCGCAGCCGACGAGCCTCGAGCATTCACCGCCATGCGATTCGCCCGTCGGCGGCGGTCGGCTGCGGTAGCGTCGCCTTGTCCTGCTCAAGCAAGGCGTTGCCGAGCAATTCCAGGATGTCCGCCCCCCGGCCCTCGTCTCGGTGCAGCTGCACTCCACAGACCATCCCACATCCGAGCACTGCGGCGCTCCACGGGGAGATGACGCCACCTGGAGACTCCATGTTCCCTCTCCATGGGCAATTTCCCACGCGTCGACGGCGTGGATTCTTCGGATGGTGTCGCGTGGCGTCCCAAGTTTTGCGTCCAGCGCTTTGGCCCGACTCGTATTCCCCGCCCCGAGCTTGCACCGCTCGGCTGGGTCTGGTCACTGGACCCCTACGGAGCCTCTCCATGAATGGATGCAAATTTATAACTCCGTTCGCATCCCCCCCGAACCAGCCTGGGTCCACGACAGCAACTTCGCTCTTGTGTGCTCAGGTTGGATCAGATCAGCCCGCTCGCACAGTGTGAACCGCCACCATGACTGGCTTCGCCCGCGCAAAGGAAGACAGGCCTACGCCTAGCGAAGTCGTGAGTCTCCCCGTGCCTCTCCTCTGCCAGGGTATGAACTGACAAGCACAGTACAATTGGAGAGTCTATGCCTCTGCCCTGGTCATCTCCATGGGCGTTCTCGCCTATGGCTACGACTCGGCTTTCATCGGTACCACGATCACGCAGAAGAGCTTCCTGCGCGACTTTGGCATGGACAAGATGTCCAAGAAAGAGAGGGATGACATATCCAGTAACCTGACCTCAATCTGTATGTCGGATTCATTCCATCCCACCTGAATCAGGATCATCGCTGACGTGCAAAGACTCGGCTGGCGGCTTCTTCGGCGCTTTGTTCATGTACTTTTCCCTCGAGCTCCTCGGCCGTCGCATGACGGTCATCATCTCCGACATCATCTTCATCATCGGCGCCATCTTCTGTACCATCGGCACCGTACCAGCGCACTCTCTGGGTTTGATCTATGCTGGCCGTCTCCTTACCGGTCTCGGTGTCGGCGGCATTGCAGCCGTGTCCCCCATTTACATTGCTGAGATCTCCCCACCTGCCATCCGTGGACGCTTGACCGGCTTCTTTGAATCATTCTACCAGACCGGTGCCGTCATCGGCTTCTGGATCAACTACGGCATCGTGCACAACATCGACTCCAACGACACCATAGCATGGCGGATTCCCATGGCCGTCCAGCTGATTCCAGCCGGTCTCCTAGCGTTGATGATTCCTATCCTGAAAGAGAGCCCTACCTGGCTTCTGAAGCGCGGCCGCGAGGAAGAGGCGTATCAGGTCTACAGCTACCTCCGGATGCTGCCGGAAACCCACCCCTATATCGCCGAAGATGTCCACTTCATCAAGGAGCAGATTTCGAAAGAGCGTGCTGCGTTGGCAGGTTCGGAGACTGCCACTCTGGGCCAACTCATGAAGGGCGCGGCAAAGGAGGCTTCGATGAAGGGCATGCGCAATCGGTTCTTGCTTGTCTTCCTCATGTTCATGTGGCAGGCGTGGTCAGGTGCAGCTGCAATCAACTACTACTCTCCGACCATTTTCAAGTCCATTGGCTTGACGGACGTAACCCTGTGGACTGGTATCTACGGCGTCATCAAGGCGGCGGGTTCCATCATCTTCTTTACCTGGTTCATCGACGCATTTGGACGCAAGTGGCCATGGATCATCTCATCGCTTGCATGCGCCTTCTGTCAATACTACCTCGCCGTGTACATTGCTGTCGGCCATCCCACCGCGGGTGAACCACAATCCGCATCCACAATCGCCGGAGGTAAAGGTGCGACCGCCATGATCATGATTTTTGGCGCCACCTGGTCCTTTGGTGCAAACGGCCTACCCTGGATCATCTCAGCCGAGATCTTCCCGTCGTCACTACGCTCGATCTCGGGTCCTTTCGCCGGCATGAGCGTGTGGCTATGGACGTACGTTGTGACCAGAGCACTGCCGAGCATGTACACGAGCATGGAATGGGGCGTATATGTCTTCTTCGCAACATGCCTGATCTGCGCAAGCATCTACGCCTACTTCTTCATCCACGAGACAAAGGGTCTGCGCATCGACCAGATGGACGAGCTGTTTGGATTCGACCGGGTTCACCAGCTGCCCGTGCCCGAGGGCAAGGCGGACAACGAGAGCGAGCACGAGAAGAACACGCATGGTGTCGAGGTCGATCGCAAGGAGGTTGCGTGATTATCAATATATAGTATATAATGCGTAGTAGAAATGCGTCGCAAGAACAATCAATTTTGTTTTCACCTTTAATACAATGTGCTCACTTTCCCTTCCTCTGTTGAACCTCCTCCATTCCATTCACCACTACTCTCCAGCATTTGATAGGCCAAGGTGAATTCGTACCGACACGTCCAAGATCAAAGAACGAAGAAGAAGAAAAAGGAAGGGAAAAAAACGCTTGAGCTAATGTCTCCCTAATACCAGTGCGAGTTAGCTCGAAAAGTAGATATACGACCCGAATACACGAGAGTCTATCAAAGAATAGAAATCGCTGATTGAAAGAAGGTAGATTTCAGTGGCCCAGGACTCATACGACGCACAGGACTTGGGAGAATAAAAAAAAGGAAGGCAAGCGAGACACGATGTAAGTTGAACGCATCGCTTCAACAACTTGGAAAAAAAAAAAGGGGGGGGGGGGGGGGTGGAGAAATATTCCTTTTCTTGGAAAGGGGGAAGATGTCAACATATATTCGTGCGCGGTATTCGGAGATTACGTGATCGGAAGGGAGAGCGCTGAGATGTCTTGGGTATAGGTTCATGTGGGTCGGTTAGGTAGAGCTAGGCGGAAGGTGGTCGATGGACTCAAGGAGGGGAAGTTGCTAGACGAGTTTGGAGTGAAAGGAGAAGGAATGAAGCTTTGCAGTTGTTGTATCGGTTCGTCGTCTTCTTTGGTACGCTGTCGTGGCGTAAAGCATTTGTAATGGATAAGGGTCTCTCTGAGCTGGGAATGGATGACATCAGCTTGGTGATGGTCGTACCTTTCACACTAGTTTATCGGAGGGATGCAGAGAGCATTGAGAGATGTGAGACATCCGAGATAGGTGTGGGAGATTGGCACGATGTGCAACTTCACGCTGATCATGCCTTTTGTCTTGTTGGGTTGCATTGTTTGGTGCGGGGAGTTCTAATGGGCACTGTAGCGGGCCTTGAGCTTGGGATCGCCACTGAGCTTGCCTGGTAAGAAACTAGTTTACTGAATTCCACGGTTGGTTGGCTAATACCAGTCGATACAAGGTTTAAGATTAGTGCGTTCTCAAGTATTCAATGAATGAACTTGAAAAACGGAAAACTTGAACTAGGGAGAATTGGATTCTTATGGATTAAGTATATAGAAAGTTCGTTGGTACTGAGAGTGTAGAGGTAGAAGTATATGGGGCTTGGTTTTTAAAAGCTGCGGGCTTACATCGTACTTCGCAAATGGTCAAAGATACTGAGTTGTTCCCGGGTAGACTTTTCATTCTAGCCTCATCTTAGATGAGTATGAAGCATTTCAAGATTATTCGAGTGGCGGAGTGAGCATAAAATGAGCATGTATTGGGTCAGCACATCTTCACCCCGAGCGACGACACTGACCTTGACCCTGACCCTCAGGCCTCCTCGTCTACTTCTCCACAACCGAGAACCATCCGACTCACGCAGTGAGGATTCCCTGAGCGCGGATTTTGTCTGAAAAATGCAAATCTGATTGCTCTTAATTCGAGAACAAAAACCTTTTCAGAATTCAAGAGTCCAGCGATTGGCCACTCACGAGATGCATGGTGTCTAATAATGCCACGTATGCAGCATTGGTTCGCTACGCACACCAATTGTAAGTCCATATCACCAAGCCGCGGGTACGCCGAGGGGCACACACTGTGCCTTGAAAATCTTCTGCCTTTTTCAATGCGGCTCAACTCAATCTCTTCAATCAAAGGGATTCTGGCCCGGCGGAGGCTGACACCGTCACCAACATATTGCATGGATGCAGGGTCACGCGAGTCCCCATTCAAGTATGGCCGCAGATCTGCGTAAGAACTCTAGTCGTCAACTTTGTCTAGTGCTTGAGGCGATCGTGGGGGAGACCCCGTGCTTCAAGCTCGATAATGACCGGGACGCTTTGAGGTGGTACTGCACAAGCTGCATCAAAGTTCGTCGAATGGGATACATTTCAATCATATGCAGCATTCCTCACATGAGCATTACAAGTGTGGCGTGAGGTATGGAAGCTTCTGTTGTATTCGTGAAGTCTCTAATAAGTCCGCCTGCGCCTGCGCCGTGAACATGAACCTCTGCAATTTGAGTTTGAGGTTCAACAATCGAACAACATATCCTGTGTCATAAATCATTGCACGTAAATAAAGCTGCGAAATACCGCCATGCCCCATAAAGATGAGCGTTCTGCCCGCTAAAAGGTTTGCGCGCCATCTGTGTGCTTACGACTCCGGGCGGCGCCTCGCCGTACGAAGCTTCACCGGTGACTAACTTGGCGGTTGGCAAAATCATGCGGATTTATCCCATGTTTACCAGCCTCCCATGGAGGCTCTTGCGCGATGGAAATCGTGCGTCCCAAGAATTGCGTCGCAAACGTTCCATGGATGTCGTTTCGATGGGACATAGAAACGGGTGGTCGTCTTCGCATCCGGCCGATCAGCGTAGCACCATTCAATGTCCACGTAGCCTTCCAATTCTTGCGCGCCGAAGGCAGATGGAGTCAAGAGACGACGCGCTGTGTCGTCGAGTGGCTGGACTGGTATACAAAGCACATCGCCGACCAGACGCCTTGAAATGACACTTTGTGCAGCGGACTCGAAAACAGATAGTCGCGCAACTCTCCAAGTTTTCTCTTGGGTGCTGTCATCTGGACGCGACATCCATATAGTGGACGGAGCGCTCTGTATTTGTGTTAATGATGCCGGAGACGGAAAGCGATAGGAATTGCTTGCCATATTACTGGAGCGAGAAGAGAGCGGGCACCAGATGGCACAGGGAAAACCAGCCATGGTGGCATCTGCGTTGCGTATCTAGAGGAAAGTTTGCGGCGTTCAAAAGAAAAGGTCGGCACGCGGTGATGCTGAGGAGTCGGCGGAGGGAATTTCTGTAGCCGCGCTCTCGACTCACGTCAGAGCGACAATGGTGCAAACTTCGACCCGAGAAAGCGCAAAATGAAGTAAAGCAAAACAGGCGAAGTATCGAGAGTCGCTAAAGATTGGAAAACAAACCGCCAAAGTTGATAATCCAAAAGCGGAGTATCCGTACAGCACCAAACCTAATTTACAACACTGTACTACGTAGCATGGGGCCTTCACTAGATTCAGGGAGTAATCGCAGGTCATTCGCGCAGCCAGCACTGCCACTAGCTGGCGTTGTAAGTGGGCGCGGTCAGCATAGGCACAATTGGTGGCCGCCCGCCCAACGACACGACGCATACTGGTATTGATCGGGACAGACCCCAAGCTGGTTCGAAGTCCATCTCAGGTGTTGTAGTTCGATAGAATTCTCAAGTGACGGGAACTCAACTCCTGCCTTTTTCCTTCCGGGATAGGCGTCTTATTTCCACCTGCGGGACTGAGACGTGATGGCACTGGCATAATGTATGGAAGTGTTTCATTTAGCTGAGGTAGCAAACCCTGGATGAGTCAGCGCACAGTCTTGCTGAGATTGTGCATAGCTGTTGCTTTATTTCGATACAGATATTTGACCTGTGGAAGGAGTTTGTTGGAAGGAGTTGAAATTCGTGACGCTCATCGTTCAACGAGTCGCTCCACTGCAACATGTGCAGTATGACAACACCGCGCTTGAAGGGTAGCGAGAATAAGAAAATTGGGTTTCATATGAATATAGAAGTCTTTGCTTAATGAGATGTCTCATTTAGGCTCGAACGAGGAACAAAACGACAGAAAATAAACAATAGTATATTAACATCTTGGAACGGAACGAGGCTTTAGTGAAATGCCATTGCGAGCAACACTTACTAGGCAAGGTGAATTCGATCAAGATTGACGTCAGGGAAATATAAAGACTGGGCTACATTCTAGAAGTCCCACTGACGTCTGTAGCACCTTGTTTCCCCTAGCCAGCAGTGATAGAGCGCGATGTTTCCATAGGATCAATATGCAAATCTCTAGAAATTGGACAATCACCTAACGGAGGTGACGTTGTCATTGAACCAATTTACGGACCCGTTCACCCAATACGTGTAGAGTTCGTAGAGGGATTATTGCTCCCGTTCCATATATCGTGGGGAACACAGCTACGTTTAAATTTTTTTTTTCCGTGGGATAGCTATTCCATCAATTCCTTGATTGCCTTATGTATGTAGGAACTAAGGCGTAGGCCCACGGGTTGGGCATCTGCCGATCATACGGGACTAGATGAAGGAGGTGGGTTCGAGGCTACGGAATCGCGGAGACGCATCTCGTAAATTTGCGCGGATACAACTCATGCTAGTCTAGGGGAAAATCGATCGCGATGGCCTAGTTGCAACTCGGGGTGTTTAGCCAAAAGTGCGAGGCGGCCATCTTTCCAGGTGGCCGGGCAGGTAGCTAAGAAATTCCGAAGCAATATTAGCAATGCAAGCTTTTCAGGAAAATCGGCAAACTCAAACCAAAGGTGGAGTAGAAGAGTGTACGATGGTCGTGAGCTTTGGGGATGTTCCAGTTCAGCTGCAAAGCTTGGGCACGAAGCTTGGGGCCTGTGTGCATGGAGCCAAGCCGCTTGCAGCCAGGTTGCAGCCCCGTCTTGACTTGATGAGTCTATCCTTTCGAGCGAATTCGCTCCCAAGCATCTACAATGTCCTTGCTAGCACTCGACCCGAATCTTGTCTCTATACGAGGGCTATTTGATACCACACCGTTGTGATTTAACCCAATTCCACATTATCTGGTTGATGTCTCGCGATGTTGTCTAATCCGTCGTTAACTTCACGACAGAGCCCCCTTTTATACGACGGAAAGCTGCGAAAGGTGAAAGTTATACTCTTATGATTGATCGTCATGTATAGATTCTATCTATTATTCGTACTCCTACCTCCAAGATCGCGCTTGCACTAGATCACGGCTGAAATCGACGGACCTGTTGGATTGAGTCAAGGCCGGACTTGCTCTGACACCCAACGTCTACGGACAATGATACGATATTGCATGGATACAGGGGGTAGCACTTGGCTAGCTTGTGGCAACTACTGTGTAGCTACCTGGATTAGCACGGATGGCGGCGGCAACAACGTGCTTGGTAAAGTCCCAGGCAACTGTGACGATGTGTTGGGGATTGGCCACCTGTAGACTCTCGTTGAAGTGGGGCTGCAAGACCGGGCGAGTTTTTAGGTTATTGCTCATTTAAATCGGATACCGCCGCAGATGTGCATGGCAGGCCTGTCTTTTAAGACTGGTCGCACCGTGCGCCTGTTCGTGGAGGCACAGATCTGTCGCACGGCGTGCCATCTGCTTGAAGACATCAGACCCTTCGGTTCCAAATCTGTGTTCTCCATCTTTCTGCGACGTCTTCATACTTTATAGTGTATTGATCTAGCCCTTGTGGTTCTTTTCGCTCCTCCGCACCGCCCGTTTGACCGTGAGTTGTCGTCGCAACGTTGGCTAGTGGTGGTACAAGCATGCCGCGATATGCATCATACAGGTCACATTCGTTGCGATAATCTTTCAGGCTCAGGAGTCGCGAAGGGCAACAGATCAAGTATTAGTGCCTCCGGGTTGCTGGGCGGGGCTATGACTGAATAGGAGCTTGGTCTGGGTAGTTGCAGTCGACAAAAGGCAATTATTCCACAGGATGCACCGCTATGTTGTGGAATACTAGGCTTGAGCTAAATTCAACCTCAGACCCAAATCCTTTTACGTCCATGGCTCACGCTTCCTTCGTCATTCCAGCACGCTCACCCATCTCTACCCAAACACATTATACTTCTGGCTTGTCATTTCTTCTGATTATCGGTCTACAGAGGGAAGGTCGGTCGATCGACTTGCGGTGGTATTGAACCAGGCATCGCGAGCGGTCTGGGTACATGGTACGCCCCGGCGTTACGCATCCGCGTTGTGATCTAGATTCATCTGTCATCATGGGTCTCATCTCCTTGGATAACTACCGAAAACTGACGTGCGGTACCTCTAAGATAGCCTCGTAAGATTGACGCGACGTCGCTTGAGAACACCAATTGCAATCAGACTATCAGGCTCGAAGTTTATTTGGCTTTCAGCAAAACTTGCCGGACGATCCTTGAGGAAAATAGCAGTTTCTACTATCCGTAGAATGGATGGGACTTTTTCCTGCTCGACTCATTCGCTTTTCACAACTCCTCTTAGCTTACTATTGTCTAGCAACAGATCAGAGTGAGCTATACAAGTCGAATTACGACATACCGATACTTCACTTCTAGAGTAAGAATACATTTCAAGCGCACGACGAAGGAAACGAATTAAGAGGTGAAGAGGTGAAGTGGCAGCCTCGTAGCCTCCAGCCTGATGATCGGGCATTCGTGGCAGTTGACCCCCGGAGCCGAGCCACCCACCTTCATAGCAGTGGAACTCAATATGATTTCACAGCGACAGACCCCCGCAACACTACTCGGACACTCCGTAGCTAGGTGTAAGGATCTCGTATGTTTCAATTAGTAGCTCTCGGTAAGCCAAATACCTCTCCTCCGTGCCCGTGCTCACTATAGACACTCATCAATAAATAGATGTAGTATATTCCTGAAATCTTCTATCGTTCTAGATTATCCGATCGGAGCCGTGACATCAATCGCCGGCGCGACGTTGGACCCTGTTTCAATACGCCTTGTTCTCGCGCATCGCGTGTGGTAAGTCAACTTCGAATAAACATCCAATTGTGATCACGCGCGCTGACTTGCAGGTATACCATAATTTATGTATTCCCCATACCCTATTCCGCTATCCCGGTGCTGTGATTTGGCAATGCATGCCAAGCGACTGCAGTTCGACGCAATCCCCCCTCCGACCAATTCACGCTGCAGGAGCCCGCATTACTTACGGTTCACACAAACGGCGCGACTGAAAAAAGAGCGGTGGAGCGGGATAGTCGTTTCTCCAGTTTTTCTTACCTCGCGCATGGTGTTTGGTTAAACGTCCCTCGCCCGAGACTACGCCCTTCTCCCGTCCCACCCCACTCCGTTCTCCGTCGTGCAGGACCCAAAACATTCTTCCTTCACTGCAAGTGCTCCTTACCTGAATCTCTCACTCTCATCTCAGCCAACATTATGGCACCTTATTTTGGTCTTTTAGGAAGGGTATGACCCATATTACTCGACAAGAGTTGCCATGATCTAACGCTCAATCAGCGCGAAATCGCTCCGAATCCACAACCATACTCCATCTACATCGAAACGAGGCGACAACCACCAGAGCGGGCAGCAGTAGTACGGCGCAACTACAGCATACGTCACAATCTCATCTCGCAACGATTCGCGACGAGACACCTCAACCTCGAAACTGGGAGTGAGGTTCCCGCATATATTGAACGGTATTGGAGGCCAAAAGACTCACAACAGTACTATGGACCGTCTCGCTTTTACATCAGCCAGAGAGATGACTTCGACATTATGTTAGGCGAGGATGATCTAAGACTATCTGAGGGGAATGGCTGAAGCAGATATTGGTTTGGATCGAGATAATTACGCTCGATGCGAAAGCAGCGACGAGAAGCCATTGCGGCCTCAGGCACAACAGTGAGTGATTTAGAACAGCGAAAGATTGTGTATTAACCTAATCCAGACTAGCACAAGTGACATGCCTGTCATCTATGTTCTTCAATCTACGCTTCTAGTTCTCAGGAACTAAACTGCGAAAAGCATCGCCGCTATCGCGTACGAAAACTTCGCCAGACGATTCCACAGGCCATCACTACGGCTTGGCGTGGTTCTTCTGCAAGGAATAGCGACTGTTTTGATACTGGGTTCGGCATGACGTTTAAAGGCAGTTGTACTCTGTTCGAGATTGGCAACAAATGTATCTTATTTGCTTGATTCTGGGCTTGGTGTTTGAGGTTTTGTTTCAATTGGGAGGCATAGCTATGATATCTTGACCATATTGCAGTGTACGCTCAGGCATACAATCAGAGCGTTTATTGAGAGCATTCGAGTTGACGACAATCAGAGACGACAAGTTATGATAATCCACTTTAGCTAGTTAATCATTTTAGATTTATTATCTTTTTAGTCTTCGAAATTACTTTTACTCATTGTTCATACCTCCACGGATTGTTAACGTCCTTTCTCAAGTTATTCGTCTTTCTATTCCTGTTGTGTGTTATAACCATAGCTTGCAAACCCAACAAGGCAAGGTCTTCTCTTAGACTTTTACCCCCGCCGCCACACCCCTCTTTCTAGTCTTTATAGGTATGATTTGGATGGAATCACCGAAGGCCATAGCAATCAGGATGCCTATTTTCCATTGTTCTTCGAACGGTGCTCAATCTGTCTCTCGGTAGTGATATAGGCCAAACTCTTTCAAAGAGCTCTCAGCGAACTCAGTGACGGAGTGAAGTAGATATTGTGCTTTGATGAAGCCCCGGTAGGTATCAATGAAGCTTCGTTCTTGAGGCACTGTCGAGACTATAGAGTGGAGCGATGTTTTTGAGTATTGATTTAGCTTAGATTGCTAGGATGTGGGTCCCAGAGCTCGTTTGGGCTGCA
The DNA here is from genome assembly GCA_030378425.1 of Periconia sp. TS-2. Classification (NCBI taxonomy): domain Eukaryota; kingdom Fungi; phylum Ascomycota; class Dothideomycetes; order Pleosporales; family Periconiaceae; genus Periconia; species Periconia sp. TS-2. The sequence goes on from JASNQO010000004.1 coordinate 668,952, forward strand.
AGAACGGCGTCTCTGATCCGACTGTGCAGCGACATGCGGTGAAAGAGATAATTCAGGCGACAACCTAAAAGTTTGTTCGCCTAGGTTGTTGAATGAATTGAAAGCATTCCCACCGAACCCATCGCTCTCATGATGGAGCGATTGGATCATTGGATCCAAGTGAAATGTATTAGGAAATAGCTCAGGAAACGTCACCACTGTCGTTGAAGGTTGACCGAACAAGTCAGTGTTCGCTTGGGCAAACGAAGCTTCTCTTGAAGTCAGAAACGAAATATTCCCCGCGCAACCTATGTCATCCTCAGGTAATCTCTCTGGAGGAGAGGATGGGCTCGAAAAATTTTGACTCGAATGGCTAGTCGACTGCTCTTCATGGACCGGGGAAGCCACTACTGAAATTCCCTCAAGGACTGACGGTTCCACTGTAGCAGGATATTCAAGAATTGAAGGGGCGACTACGCGAGATCGATATCCTGAATCCACGGTCGTAGCAACTGTTGATTGGATGGACGGTGCTGGAGAATCTACCGATCTTATGAACCTTGAGTCGGTGTTCGATGGGTTTCGGGCTACCGTAGCTAAGATGGTACGTATGATTGCTGGTACAGCTTCTTGGAGATATGTTTCCACGTGTTGTTCATGACCGCGAAGCTCAGAAGGTACCCCACTCTGCACCTTGTCCGCGATCAATGAGGGTGCTGCTGAGGTCGCAAATTCGCCTAGAGCTTGAATGGCGTGCGACATGCGAAAGTCTTCGGCCCCTGTAGCAACGTTAGCGTGTTGATTCTTAATAGAAGAAATTGAACTCCGGACGAAACTTACATGGATTCATAGGAAGAGGTGATTCGGGAAAAAGGAGTCTATAAATTTCGTTCCAGTTCTCTTCGGTTGACTTATTCCTCGACGCTCTCAATTTCTTGAGGGCTTTCTGCTTCTCTTTGTTAATCCCATCATACTCCTGCGATGGACTAATTGGGCACACGGGCACACTACGAATATGGTCGTTCAGCTCCTTCTCGTCCTCAAATTCTTCCGAACATCTTGGGCAATGTATTGGGGCATAGTGGCGCCTTTCCAGATGTTGTCTAGCAGAGTCAGGAGTGCCGTAGTTGGAGCCAACCACAATATCAACAAGGTCAGGGTTCACTCTTACCTCAACCTATTGATGTTCTTGAAGCAGTATTCAAAGCATCTAGCATACTGAAGAGGATTGTTCTTAGCAAAAACACAGGCTAGCTGCCGCCCCGATTGGTCGTTGGCTGGAGACCCTATTCTTCTCCGCGGTGATCTTTGCCCATCATCATCATCATCATTCTCTTCTGGGTCGTCTTCATTTAATTGACGCTTCCTTGGGCCTTTTTGTAGCCTGCGGGATCCTTTTGATGAATCCATCGCATTGATTCTTGACGCCTCATTTGATGATCCAGATTGTTGGCGATTGCTTGAACCATAGCTATTAATATGATTGTCTAACCAGTCTTGAATGAACTCTTCTCTTCCAGCGTCTCTTAGCCAAACGTTGGTTATAGCTGGTTCAACAGTAGTGGCTGATGATGTATCGCTAGTTTCTTGATCACTAGAGATACTACTGTCCTGCGAATCCGAGCTACTTGCCGAAACGGGGGACAGACTTCCCTGCTCCCGCTCGGAGATGACAGACGACACGTAACTGGTCGGGGATTTGGTGGGTCCATTTGATATTGTTCCATCGTCGATAAATTCGTGGTCATTTCTCATGATATCTACCCCATTGTGTTCATCCTGGCTTTCCATATCTTCTGCCCTCTGCTCAAATTTGCAGTCTCGACCAGTTTGGCTCGTTGTGGCACAGTCATCATATCCATCTGTACGGTCATTTTCCTGCTGTTGCTCATCTTGTGGACTTGCAGTTCTATCATATATTCCTTCATAGGTGCTATTGCGAACGTCTCCGTGCGGATTTCTGTTATGAAGATGCGGAGGTGGAGTGCTGCCATGAACTAATCGAGCTGTAATTAGCGAGAGACTCATAAGGCATAGAAAGAAATTACCTCTTGGTAAGAACCCAGCTAAACCTAGTTGCGGCCTTACTGTCATCAGCCTCTCCCTACAAATTGTTTGCGAGCCGATGACGACGTCAAATCGTTCGGAAACATTCGATACCTCGAACTTGTCATCGTAGAAGCGCGGGTCGAAAAACAATCCTGGTCGTGATGTTTGAGCAGCCCAACGGCCCTCTAGTGACTTAATAGACACAAATTCTCCATTCCCTGGGAGTGATAATTTCACTTGTTCTTCGTCGTGGTCGATTTCAACACCGAAGCTTCGTGCGAAGTCAGGCGAAATCAAATTGAGTGGATTTCCAGTATCGAATTTTGCTCGGGCAAAACGTAAGACTTCCTGCTGGCTTCCACCATCGTCTATGACGAAGGCCAGCTGAATGGTTCTGACAAAGTCTTCGTCTTCCTCCAATTTTTGACGTCCACGCGAAGCCTCAGCAATGCTTGCTATGGCATGCCAGATCCAGCTCGCAACCACCGTTATCCAACGCCAGAGTTGGAGAATCGGCCGACCACCTGAAGGACTCGCATTTCGAGTAGTCTGACCTCCTATACGATTTCCGAAAGGTTTAGCACCATCCCGTGGATTCTTCCGGTAACGCAACGAATAATGATGCTGTCTTTCTTGCGTAGCGGGCGGCGTTGGCCACGCAACATCTTTTAATTTGTTCATCGTGCGTTTTTGTGATCGAGGTAGCTCTGAGAGAGGTGCTACACTAACTGTGAGGAAAGATGCGGGGCTGTCTGTTCTCACTTTCGAATGCAATTAAACAGGCTGGTCGTTCGTTCTCACGCAAAATGTGCGATATACATCTGCCAATGAAGTTAAAGCGAAGGCGCCAACACAGCCCCCCAATGGCCTTTTCGTATGCCTACCGTATTTCATCAGCCGGTGCACGACCCCACCCGACACACACTTTTGTTTTGACCCTGGGACCAGGCGAATGAGCAAACCCTCTAATTGGCTCGGAAGAAGATCTACGATAACCACGCATGTGCCTCAGTTAGGCGCGGTGTTGGACGCCACACACTGGAAAAACTTTGATAACCCACGACGTGTGCACTTCACATTTGGTCCTTGTATTACACGTATTGAAAATTTAACGCTTCCTCATTACGTGCTCTAACATTACCATGATGCGGATAATACGCCGAGCGTGGCTCTAAGCTGCCTACGCTACTCTTTGGTAACCTTGCGCAACCAGCATAGGTTATACTTCGCAGTTGTTTCACACATTATGTGCATCTCATGATATAGCTACTATAATAACGTTTCTAATTGTTTTCACATAGGGCGGCTCTACATCCTCTCAAGCTTAGAGTACTCACAGCTAATTATTTACGAAGCCTTGTCTCATAAACTGCGTTCATTTATCGGGAACTTATGAACAATTCTTTGGGGCCGAAGACGAATTTAATTACCCCTGGAGATGATGGAATTGACATGGAAGGCGAGAGCATTGTAAGAAACATTTTAGTCGCCTACGAAATCGACGAGAATCGAGAAAGTCTGCGCTATGCGAAAGCTTTGTTCGATACTGGCTGTCCTGAAAACCTGATGTCTAAGAGATTAGCAGCTATGCTCGGATATTGTGATGAGCATAGAGAAGTAGGAGACGTCAGTCTTGTTTCCCTGACAGGAGAAAGATATCTTTCCCTTGGAACATTACGAGGGCGATGGGCTTTTCGAAACGATACGTGTTTCGTTGAAGATATTCGAATTTGGGAGCCAGTGCAGTATATGGCAGCCATTTTCTACGTTTCAAACAACGATGATGATCCCTTTGACGTGGTCATTGGCTTCAAGACTATCAAAGAACAGAAGCTACTTCAGCTCGGCGAGAAGCTTGTGGCCGGGTTTCGACGGGCACCCCCACTCATTGATAGTAAGGCTTCTCAGATAACGCGTATTTACTTTCGCTGTGATACTTATCATTTATAGAAACCCTGGCGAAACATGACCAGATTGTTGCTGATGCAAAGCGAGAAGCTAATGCTAAGGCGAAAGAAGCAAGACAGCAGCAGGAGGTATGATGAACTCACATGGCGCAATCTCAGAATGTACAAGTAGTAATACATTGATACTCAGGAAAACGAAAAGTGGAAGCGAAAGAGTGGGACTACAAGCTGATATATTGAATAAACGAGAGTGCCAATAGAGCGTAGAATTTTGAAAGAGTTTGCAAACCTGTTCTTCCAGAAAACCAACCCTTCACTTTGCAGAGTTCCCATAGGACAACAAACGAAAGCATTCCCTGATTTATTTCTCGTTCACATTTTATGCGAAAGGAAATACTTGTAAGTCTATTGTTGTATCTTAGATACGTCGTTCTGATAGTCTCTTTCTAGTGTGACTTCATGACATTCACTCAGTGAGCTTGTTTCCAGTGCTTATGAAAACTACTTGAACGGCCGTTAGGCTCCCGATGTATTAGCTAGCATTCGGAAAGTTCAATGAATGTTACTTACGCTGCAGAGATGGCGAAAGTCTCGGCTCTCTTTGCGTTTGTGAGCAAGCCCAAGCTCATTGATATGAAAATATTGAACCCTCCAATGACCCCAAGGCGAGCAGGAATCGAATTTACAAAGTATAGGACCACAACTGATGCAAGTGGCACCAAAGATGCTATAACGGTACTGATCCACAATGTGATTCGGTGAATGGTGCTGTCCTGAATCCCAATCTCACCATGGACTCTTGAAGGGGTTTTCCATCGAGTACATCCGCATCGAATTAGTGTCGTAATCGACTTTGTGGTGAGCCACTGGGAGAAATGATCTACTTTCTTACGAGGTTTCAAAGCTACCAAATCATGACTGTGAGACTTCGGGTTGGTTACGGATCCCCAAATCGTTGCATCATCACCAATCAGCGTGAGTGGACCCATTTCCGGACTCTGAAGGAACTGCTGAATATCTCTCAGATCCCACTTGTCTGGTTCTCGGAGATCATGAATCTTAGCCTGCTGCAGCAGAGTGGTGTCTGATCTTGTTCAGCTCTACGCCCTTCGCCATGCGAATTGGTAACAGCTTACTGTATTCCTTCAAGAGTGATCGCATCCTCATTACGAGATCAAGTTGCTTTGTATCGTGCTGCTCAACAGAATGTCTGAGCCAGTACCAGTCAAGCGCATAGCTTTGCTTTTCTGGTACGCAGCTATCAATACACTCTTGCGCGACCAATTTTTTCTCTAAAGACGCGAGCTCTGATTGGTAGTAGAGAAGATTCCTTGCATTGAGAGCGCCGAATCGACGATAGATAGCAATCTCAGGAAGTATTTCCATGTTGCCGGCCAACCTTGGATATCCAATGGCGAGGTGTGCGGGTGGATAATTCGGTGTTGTCTTTTCCATGTCGATTTTTCTCTCGAGGATTGGAGCTGGCTTCTGTCAGAGTTCCACTGAACCAGGCCTGCTCTTTATCACCCTAGCCAGCCTGGTCGTGACAATGCCTTTTACCATGAATGCAAAGTGACCTAAGCCACGAAAAGGCTATCGAAGCCTAGGCAATTCTACACCGGTTGACTAAATTTTAGACTCCAATTATATTGAGGGTCTAAAGCTGCACATAGATTCAGACCGTTGACGTGATTAAATTGAAGCAGTCATATATCGACACGCAGCCTGCAGCTGCATTACATATCCAATAATGTCTACTCTTGGCATTCACACATGAAAGTTATGTCGCCCCGCAGACGCCTAACGCCTAATACTGCAGGGCAACAATAATAATGACGCAGCTTCTGAGTCAACGAAGAGTCAACGATAACGTCAAAATGCAGAAGGTTTGGTAAAAGTACAATCTTAGAACAGACTTAGGGATCGGCTTACACTTGCTTCCTTGTGCTCTCCCCTTCGGCTATACTGTACCACAAGATTAGCTAAAAATTGGAAGGGGTGATATCGAGATGATGGGAATTATTAACGTAAGGTAGAAGTCTGAATTGTGTGATTCTTAGGCTAATCTTGACCTAAAGTAGTTTATGGTAGCTAAGCTACTTAGTCACTAGGTAGCAGCTTATCTTATTTATTTCTTCACTTTCTTTTACCATTTTCTAGCCTGGTTATCGACCAAAAGAAAGCTAGTAATGTACACCCTACTATTTAAAGGGGCCTACCTGCCCTGACCTTAGCTCATTACATTAGTATAGTTCAACTTTGCTGCATTGAACTTTGACTTCGACCTCACATTTGACCAGCACCTACTCCTGAATTTAGCCTTGTAAGCGCCTACTGTACGCCTTACGTTAATCTTATTGAGTCACCGACTTAGCACCAATAAGCTAATGAATCGCAGCTCAGTGGTAGAATGGGAATTATAATGCCGTTGCAAGTCAAGCAGGGTGAACATGATCCGATGAAAATTGTCTGTATTGGATCTTGATACGGGAAAGATACCTCATGCAGGTAACTGCGAATTCACAAGCCAGGCATTTCACAAGTAGCCAATATATTACACAATGCACCTGATCTGCTCATCTCTCTAGATCTTAGCTTTCATAACGAGTTCTTATTTAGGATAACAGTAGACCATATTTTAACAAATCGTAACTTTCGAAATACCCTATACGAGCTTCACAGCAGGCGAACAAATTGGCGATCTCCAACTGTGCAGTAATAAAATTGCACTCAGTGTTTTGTATTAGTGACCGAATGACACATGCTTGGTAAGCAGTAAAATGACTGGGTGCTTACGAGCGGACTAAATCGGACAAATAGGAATGTCGAGTACGCAAAGAGCGAAACCACGAAAGTGGAGCATGCAGAACACCATGCACAACCAATAGAGTGCGTGGCGGAGACTATATGTTGATCAAAGGATCGTTTTTGCACACTCACCGGCGGACAAAACTTAACGGACAACGAATCGTGAGTACGAAAGGCGTGATCCATTATAAATATATGAATAAAGGTAATAGAAGTTCAGTATGCCAGCATCTCTCCAACGATACACGCAGCTACTCAACATCTTCACATGGCGCATTCCCGAAATGTCTTCCTCGTTGGTGCTGGATATATCGGACTGAATGTACTTGACCAACTCCTCGAAGCAAATCATTCAGTCACAGTCTTGGTACGGCGACCTGAGCAGGCGGCACTACTAGAAAAGAAAGGTGTCAAAACGGTCTCCGGCACCTTGAGCGATCTAGAGGTACTTACTGCACAAACTGCACAACATGAGATCACCATAAACACAGCATCATGCGACGACTTGCCCAGTGTGGAAGCTATATTGTCAGGCGTGCGGCAGCGGGTCAAAGCAGGCTACCCGACTATCTATCTTCATACGAGTGGAACTGGTGCACTCGAGGATGGCGCATTGGGAATGTCCAAGAACGATAAAGTATATCGCGACGATGTCCCAGAAGATGTGAACGCCGTCTCCCCTGAATCAATGCATCGCCATGTCGACATCCCCATCACACAAGCAGCTCGAGAGTTTGGGGACAAAGCAAAGGTGGTCATCATTCTTCCACCTTTAGTCTATGGATATAATCCGGCCCATGGACGTCACTCGTTCCCTGTGACAAGTTTGGTGCGATTCGCTGTAAAACGGGGGTTCGCAGGCTACGTTGGAGAGGGTGTCAATACCTGGAGTGTAATCCACGTCAAGGATCTCGGGCGCGCTTACAGATCGATACTGGAATACGTCGACGCCTCGAGCCCAAAGACCTTTCTAGATAATCCATTCTTCTTCGCTGAGAATGGAGCGGAGATTACTATGCGGGAGACCGCAGAAAAGCTTGCGCAGATTTTGCGCGAAAGTGGGCATTCTCCAGATTCAAAGGCACAGCCATTCACCGAAGATGACTACAAGGACGTTTTTGGCCCGATGACTCCAAGGGGCTTTGGTTGCAATTCGAGAAGTCGCGCAATTCGATTGCGAGAGGTGGGTTGGGAACCTAAAGAAAAGGACATTTGGACAAGCTGGAGGGAAGATGAAGTTCCATCTCTCGTAGCTATGCTGAACGCACCGTCGGAATCTTGATGCGGGCAATACAGATTTTCAAGTGGAATTTTCGTTTTACTTCAATGATATAATGCTTTCCTAGGATCGCTTATCGTATTGAATCATGGAGAGAAAGAGGTGTTGATAAAGAGAGAGATTCTTGGAAAAGGTTAGTTCAAGATTATATGGTTGTATATACACTCATTAGTACTTGCTGTGTCAAAGAGATTGTGCTGGATGCCATAACACTATGTGTACAATTGAGCCCTATGGAAACGCTGTTCGGACATGGTGAGGCTCGGTCGCAGCTGACCTTTCGTGCACGATACTGGTTGTAAGATCGTCTAGCAATTGGTAAGAGACCCCTCGGAGGCTTTTCGGTTCTGTCATGTCTCTGAGATTCCATACTTCGATTTCGAAGCACGCAGACGCTACACCGGTAAAGCGATAAATGATGACGGCGAAAGCCGTTGGAGCTCGCAGCGCGCGGGATTCCGGATCGACAGTCGGCTATAGTTCGATGCCGTGATTGGTCAGTCAATTCATCTTCATACTCCTTCCGGAGTCCGCGCATTTGCGATAATTAGATGTATTTGACTAATGTCTGGGATGCCTGCGAGAAGAAGACTCAACTTTTGCACAATAAGGTGATGCTCTGAATATACAAAATCGCTGCTATTTCATCACAGTATTAGATCATTCACGAGTATAACAGCTCCTGATCGAAATCTACATTATGAGCCACAATATTCTAATTGACGGTGCCGCCGGGTACATGTTCGGCACCCCGTCTTTCGGAGTGATTATACACTAATGCAATGACAGTGGCGGCTCAGTCCTCGCAAGACTCCTATCACAGCAAGACATACCAATCAAACCCGCAAATATAACGGCTGTAGTACGGTCGGACGAGCAGGTGAAGGCATTGACAAGACTGGGCGTCAACGTGGTTCAGACTAAACTCGCCGATGAGAAGGCAGTTGCCGAAATCATCCTCCAGAATGAGAGTAAGAACCTGCATCGAGACTTTAAGGGGGTAGCGTACTGATGCTGCCACAGTTGATATTGTTGTGCATACGGCAACCTCAGTAGACGGCCAGATTGCCTCGAATCTGATTACAGGTCTAGGTCAGCGCCGTAAAGTTACTGGGAAGGATGTGTATTACATTCATGCGGCGGTAACTACACTGTTTTCCCTAGAAGGTGGCTGGCCGTTCGGGGAGGTTAAAGACACTGATCCGATCTTTGAGCGAGAGCAGGAATTACTTGCTGGTCATCCTGTGCGCGACACCAATATTCTCGTCACGAAGTCTGCGAAAAGACAAGGCGTGAAAAGCATTAATGTCGCATTGCCGAATGTCTACGGTAGGGGTACCGGCGAATGGAGGAAACTGACCGTGAACACCCCGGCACATGTCCGGGCTGGAATCAAGAACAACATTGTGCACAAATTCGACAAGGATGGTGTGAGCTCTATCCTTCTCCTCAATAGGGACGAGACGCTAACGCCATAAATAGCATCCGCCTACAGCTCACATCTCAGACGTCGAGGAGCTGTACGCTCTGCTTATCACTAAGATTATGAAAGAGGAGCCGGTTCCCACGGGCGAGCAAGGCTATTACTTCGCCGTAGCCCACAGGTTTTCTTGGCATGATACCATGGATGGCATCGCTGCCGCATTGCATGCCCGCGGCCTCGTCGAATCTCGTGAAGTGAAGGTCTGGCCCAGCGACCAGATGGCCGCGGAGCATTTGGGATTCCCCGCTCAATTCATAAGAGCGATGTGCACTTCCAGGTATGTCCTTTGCTTCGCCTGCACAACTGGACCAGCTGACAGAAGATAAAGCGGGGATCTGGTCCCGGTGAACGCTATCAAGCTCGGATGGCAACCAAAGTGGGATGAGAAAAAGTACCTGGGCAGCATTGACGACGAGGTCCAGGCTGTGCTGGATCTTGACATCGGGCCCACTAACCTTTTCAATGTATTTAAATCTAAAAATGGCGATGGAAGTGAAGATTGAATTAATGGGACAGTGAGATGCAGGCCTGTAGCGTTAAGCAACGGAACAGATGAAAGCAATCGAGGAATGTAATATCAAATTTAACATACGTAGTGATAAATCTCGTACAGTTAGTTAGAACAAAGTAAGGTCGGGAAACTATAGGGCTATTTGGCTAGAGTAGTAATATAGAAGTTTAGTTAAGAAAAGAATCTTTGGTGCAAGAAGTCTGACCGGATCCGTGCATGCACTTCTATTGCTGAAATCAAGATCTACACGTGGTGCTGCTAAGCCCGTACCTTCCTCCGCAATAATTTATATCATTACAGCTGCATTAACATATCCGACAAGAACTAAGAATCAAGAAGTCGCTAATTGTACAAGGTATCTAAGCTTCATGTCTGTGAAGTTTAACCCAATCTGAAACACGTTGATAGGAAATGCATAAATCTATTGTGACGCCTCGTTTGCGGTCTGGTCGTCGTTTCGTCATCTTGCTTTATTTGCACGGCAGTACCATTCCTTGACACCGGATGGTCAGATTCAGAAGTTTCAGTAGCACGGCTTGTACCAGGCATCGTGGCCACTGGAGCCCCGTTAGGTACAGAATCGGAAGCGCTGGTAGGATTTGGGATGGTTGGCGGTGACTCGGAAGCAAGGCTTGGTAAGGTTGTACGCGGGGGGAGTCCTATCCCAAGGCCTTTGACGGGCGAACCTTTCCGAATTGTTGGCTCTGGGGCCACCGACCTTTGGCCTTCAGCTGCATTGAATGGGTGGTTCGATAATTTGGGCGAATAGTGTCCAGAGTAACGAAGTTCCGAGAGATCGGTCGTCCGCTTCTCGGGGATTGATTGGGTCCGATCAACACAGTACTGTTCGTCTGCCTGGCATTTCTTGTAAATTTCGTTCAATCGATCCACCAAAGCTGTGCAGGTAATCCTGTTGGTCGGTTCCATTCGAAGAAGAGATTTTTCGATGAGGTCTAAGATAGCGAGAATGAAGTCGCTACACTTGTCATGTTTTTGAAGTTCGTAGATTTCCTACATATCAGAAGCCTAGTCAGTCATGCTCGACATGTTTAAAGGGTTATGCGTAGGATGTTGACTTACACTTCGAACAGATTGCTTGAGGATGGCCTTTCTTGGCTTGTTATCGCAATCACAATTGAAGAAATTATCCAGCCCAATGCGATAAGGATCCCTGTAAGTTGTGGAATCCCTAATTCGTTTCTTCGTGAAAGCTTTTACTCCCGCTTCTCCTCGTAGATACCACTCAACGAACTCAAGCAAAACGCAACCAAAGCACCACATGTCATAGGATTGTGCCACATTAGACTTGATATCTAGTTCTGGAGCTTGATAGGTTGGGGTTCTACCCACTGAGTATGCAGGAACAGCATCCTTCGATTGGGTCCTGTGGAAATCAGTAAAACCAAAGTCACATATTCTCAGAAGCCATTGAACCTCTGAAGAACTATCCAGTCTGCTATTTCCTCGAGGAAAGTAGAGGATGTTCTCGGGCTTGAGGTCGCCATGTCTGCCGTAGGTCTTTTGTATATCGACATCGTTAGAATTCGGTGATTCACCTAGAAATTTATGACGAGGATTGTCATGTATTTCTTTGAGACCTTGTGCAAGTCCTAAACACTGCCCTATCATCCACCTAGCGAGTGCTGAGTTCCGTAAAGGCGTACGAGTATCCGGATATCTTATTCTCCACAAATCCAGTAAATTGCCATCAGCACATGGGAAAACAAGATGCAAGCTGTCCCGATATTGGAAAGTGACCAGTAATCTGATAAGATGCGGGTGTTTCACACGATTTAAGCGGATTAAAGACTTTACCTCCTTATTGTGGTGAGCGTTTGTCCCGAGCTGAAGGTGCAGTGTTTTCACGGCGAAGCATGAATCTTCACCGTCCTGGGAAGTTGATGAGCTTCACTGATGAAGGTGCCTAGATCAAGGCTACTTACGGGAAAGTCTCCAATGTTGAAATGAGCACGATGGATCTTTACCCGGCGCACTACGGAGAATCCACCTTCGGTTAGATAAGCTTGACGATTTGGAGCTCTGTCATCAATGAATGGTAAAATTCGGCCCTTCTCGAGGATATATTGTTTCACTTGAGGGTACCGTTCGCAGCTCAATTGGAAATAAGGGGCCAGCGTATACCATTGATACCGCTCAAAGCTCTCTTTGTCAATTGCTCTCCACCTATCCGCGTTCTGAAATAATCGAATAGGCTTGTTTCCCTTGCCGGTTTCCAGTACGCCCAACTCTGTGAGCTTGAAGGGTAGATCTTCATCGTGAATATCTTCTTCAACAAACTCAGATGCTGCTTCAACTTTCTCGATCAGACAGAGTGTAGCAAAAATTTTGCGCCTTGTCGTAGTTTTTAATGAAGATGGGCATTTCCAGATGTCGTCCGCCAATTTTTCACAATCGACGCCTGCATCAACCCCTGATTGATTTAATTCCTCGAGAATACTGCATCGCGTGATTATTTCATGGATTTTATCGATGGGTACGAATTTAACGTTGTCGCTAGTAGTTGGACGGAGAGCCTCTCGTAAGGCCTTTCCAAGCAGACTTTCGGCAGCCTGATGTTTTCCGGTCTCTTGATAGTTGCTTTTATATGATTCTGCTTGGCTTCGCTCGGAACTCAATGCTCCATTGTCTTCGTCAGCGCGTCCTGAAGAGATAGAACGTCTAGATAAATTTCCGAGGCTTGATGGTGTTGCTGTATTGAAGAGTTGATTACCATCTCCACCATCGTTCACGAACTTGGTCGTATGAGGCACGCTAGCAGGGATGTGGTGGGCTTGGTCGTTATCTGGAAGTTGACTAGCGTCCTATTCGAAGTCAGACCAGTACCTTGGAAGGTTCTACATGTGCTTCGTCATGATAGCTCCTGCAAGATCTTGTTTTGTGACACTCATAGCTTTAGCACGAGCTACGTGATACAGGACTGGTCGAATTGAAATACGAACTGTGTCTCAGGCAGGGCCTGGAAAGATCTCATTTCTTATTCGGAGGTTTGAAACATGATCATAGCCCTCTTCATTCCTGTACCTTGTGACCCATCGGTCAAGTCTTGCGCTGCCATCAGCCGGAGACGCGCTGTGGTCAACGTACCGTGTCAATTAGTGAACCGGTTTCCTTATTGGCTCCAGTCATCCTTGCCACTTCCTCCAAGCTTCGCCTTTGCAGACTTTGACGGGTCATGTATGCTGAAGTGATATATTACGCGTGCGCTTTTGAGCGGTCGACGCGCTCGACGCTGGATGCAGCATACTGCCTCTCATATACTAAGCCGATCAGAAGAGCCTCGTCCTCCCGTGTCAACCTCAAATAGAAGCTGTGTTTTAAGGCAGCGAGTGGTCATCCTTCAAAGTAAGCTTTGTTGGGGGTTGCTCTACACCCTGACGCGAACCGGTGTTCAGCTCTTGTTGCGCCATCTCGATTTCACGTCCGTGTTCGCCCCCTTCCTCCATAGACCGCCAATGAGACCACACCTTACTATGACTTGCAGTCACCTATCGCCTAAATGTCTCAGCCGCCTTCTCTCTTATCCTCACCATTTCCGGTTACTCCTCCATTCCTACTGCCACTTTTTGTCTCAGCCTTGCGCATCTACCCCGTGCGATAGCCCGTAAGACGATATAGCCGCCGCAGTAGACGGGGATGTTAAGCCACTATATTCAGTCCGCAGAAAAAGGCCGTTAGCCCCGCAACTCTCTCTCACCGCAAGAGTTCTACATCACAGTCAGATACTGAATTGCAAGCGATCATCTTTTGGCCTAGTCACTTTTGCCCGCAATTTCAATTTCGCAATCACACATTGATCGTTCATCCATCTTTTGAAATTAACATTCGTCTCTTAATGGCACACAAGGCTGCATCTACGTCGACGGCGGAGCTGAAATACGTCACACAGGTTCACTCGAAGAATGTCCCTAGTCCACGATACCTTTTCAATCTTGTGAACCAGCAATTGAATGCAAGTGGGAAATGCATGGAATTCCGTATTGAGGTATGCAAATTCTCCATAGGTGTCTTTATTCATAGAATTATACTAACTGCCGCAAGATGATGCATAACGTCTACAACATACAACTCCCTGAAGATATTGAACTGAAGGGTTTCCACGTCTTATCAGAACCACTGTATTTGGACTAGAGAGTAATTTTGATCTACAAGATGGTTTTATTCTGGCGATAAAGCTGTATATCGACGCATGCAGGTGCCTCGCGAAAGCAAGTCTGAAGATATTTCAAAGTTTAGGCGTACTTTTTCAACCCTACTACTAATAACTCTTTTATTTGCCTTTTTTTCATGTCCATTGTTTATGCTAGTACATTTAATAATGCAGTAGCAATATATACCATCGCTTCTTTCCGGTAGCCCTTTCAAACGTATTTTTAGGGAATTTTCACTGTCTCTAAGCTACACGGTCCCTGAAATTGAAATAGCTATGAAAACAACAGAGTGAAGCTTAGACTATCCAGCTTCTGCTTCACCGGTCACGAACGACAGGCTGATAGAGCGTTGAGTAGGCTGAAACCGAAGCTGACCATAACTACGTTGAAGAGTGAGCAAATTTCTAGCCTGATCATATCCGCCCCAGTCTAGATCATTATAGCCACTACAGAAGTGAGCTTGCTTACACCAGGCTGAAGATTTGATGGAGGTCCAAGTCTGATGATGAGGTCCTTCATGCAGAGACGCCACACGCCACCGATTGCCTTGTCCTGCATCTCAAAGGGTCTGGTTCATGGCACATCCAATAGGACACTTTCTCCCTTTGATGATTATGCCTCATATTATAAAAGAGAGGGGTGCCTAAAATTTAGCCGGAGAGATGATTTCCCTGTATTTAGTTGTGCGCAAATCGATTTTCTGACTTATCAGCAGCAAACTCAGTATTGCATTCTGTCTTCGGCAGTCATTCTATCATTCAACCAAATGGAACACCCTGCCATTGCATTAGAAGGACAGTTACGTCATGTGTCGACTATGGGAGACATAGAATCGTGCGAGAATGAGATAAACCCGGAGGGTTCTCAGATTGATGACGAATACCCAAACCTCCGAGCATGTTTGAGAGGAAACGAAAGCGATTGTGCCGAAGACGGCAAGAAGTACTGGCCTGATAAGTTATTGAGGGAAATTATGACACGAAATCGTATCATAGAAGAACTGGATCGAATACGAAGTGCCCCCAGCAGTCCTTCTATGCCTAAGGTGTCTTTCAAACATGACACTAATTGGTATATGAAACGATTTCTGCCGTCTACGAAACTGGACTTGGATTTTGAATACGGAGCTCACAATTGTGTAAAAATTGAAGAAGATACGAGCGAGCAGTTGCGGGCGAATTTTGAGTGTTACCTTAAAATTTTCACCCTCCTACTCATCTGCGAGCGATATCAGGATCTAGACAAGTTTATTGATGCACAACTCTGCGACAACGACCTACCTCTCGATTTCACAACGCCTCGATCTGGTAGACCGACCCCGGTGAAATGCTCTGAAAAAAAGATTGCATGCTTTTCCGGTTGGCCAATTACCGCACTGGAACGGTTCCAGTCCGAACAATACCATGTTCTTACCCCCTACTTTCCATACGACTCAAAGCTCGAATTCATCAGACATGTATCATATTGCCCAGAAGCAATCATGCCGTGGAAGAAGGTCAAAGAAAGATGCGAAAATGGAGGCTACAAGTACAAATATGCAAGAGGAGGCTATGGTCTCATTGAGTGCATCAGACTTCACCCATATTCACACGGATTTCACGGTATCCATCAGGTTGAAGCTGCTAAAGGGAAGTTTGCGCTGAAACACATTACCACAGGCAACACAAAAGATTTCGAGAATGAATCTAGGATGCTTAGGATCTTCAGCAATCATCATGATCACTTCGTGAGGCTCTTGATGACGTTCTCATTCAAAGACTCGAATTATCTTCTTTTCCCATGGGCTGATTGTGACCTCGAGAGCTATTGGGAAAGGGAAAGTCCTCCATTCAACCCATCTACGAACACTGTGGATCATGGAAAAGTAAAATGGCTTTCGAAGCAGATCTGTGGTCTCGTTGAGGCCTTGGACATTATTCATAACCCGGAGAACCTTGCTCTTCTGGGCACTGAGAAAAGGTATGCAAGGCATGGAGATCTAAAGCCTCAGAACATTCTTTGGTTCAAGTCCAATCCGAGCAAAGATGGCATTCTTGTGATAGGAGACCTTGGCATTTCTTCTGCCCACAGAGAGGAGAGCCGATCCAACATACCCAATCATAATCTGCCTGTCTCTCCTGATTACAGGCCGCCGGAGTGCGATCAGAAGGGAGGCAAGATTTCTAGATCTTTTGATATATGGACGCTTGGGTGTCTATTGTTAGAGATGGTCTGCTGGGCCCTCGGAGGGAATGACTTGAAAAATAAATTCGAAAAAGAGAGATCGAGAGTGCCTTATCTTGGCATATCTTCGAACATATACTTCGATGTCAAAATGACTACCAGCGGCGGAGCTGCAATAATGGTGAAAGAGGTCGTAGTTCAGGTAAATTGAGTACAGAATCAAACTGAATATGCTGGATTCTAATTGCGCATAGTGGATGTCTGATCTTCATGAAAAGCCCGGCTGCACGGAATACTTTCATGAACTTCTGCATATTATCCATGATGACATGATCCTCGTCTTGTCGAAAGACACCGCGAGAATCCGATCTAAACCTCTCCTTAGAAAGCTCAAAGAATTACACCATAGACTCAACTCTCTAGGGGATGGACAGGAGCCCCAACTAATGAAATGGCAATATAGTCAACCTGTTGCTGTGGCGACTTCTCTAAATGAGAATGCAGCAGAGCGATTTAATTCGTTTCGTCAAAAGATAACCCGCTATAAAGGAGAACTAAAGCAAGCGAAGACACCGGACGAGATGGAGCAAATGGAACTGGATTCGTAGTAGGAATGTAACCGGGGATTTATACATGCACGTTGATAGTTTTAACGAGTTTCTAGCCGTGAACGGGGTCTTATCTACTAATGCTAATTGATGTGCGTATCTCTTCAAGAGCTAAGGTAGAAAGTAGATATGAAACGTTTCTCCAAGATCAGTGCTTTATGGAACGCGCCTTCACTTTTCAACAATGTTCCAGTCACAGCTCCACCTTCCATCTACATGACATGATGGAATTAGGTTTTTCGGCTTATTGGATTTCCTGGTAGTGCTCGATCTGCACTGCAGCCTTCAACTGTTCGATTTCATCCTGAAATTATCAGCACTGCCATAGAAAGTATTGCGTAACATTAGCTCCAACAGTCATTTATCAGGCTCAGGTTCGTAATTGCGAAAATATCAGCCTGTGTACGCTGCGTTGGCAAGAATGATTCCTAGCCATAGTTGAGGCATATTGGCGCGTTGATGACTTAGGAAAGTAGTGAGTCTTAAACGTACCGGGCGTAGAAGGCGAGGAATGGTGCACTGGTATTTTCCACGCGCCCACTAGATTCAATGTCAGTGAATTAGAAGCGCGTGGACCAACGCACGTACCCTAACCTCGACTTTCCCAAAGCCAAATGTCTCCGCTAGAAAATTCTCTAGCGCGAACTGCTCGAGATATCGTGCGGAAATGATGATGGTTTTCATTTTGAAAGACGTCACTGTAATCTCTAAAAAGGATGTGTATCAGAACAATGCTTTTATTTTCGAGCGTCGTAAGGTCAAGAGACGGGAGGTTGGGAACTTTGCTTGAGGTAGTGGACGGCGAAACAATGCCACCTGTACGCAAAATTCTTCTAGTCGGTGAGAGGGATGTACGCGAATCTCGTGTGAGGAAGACCAAGCTTTTTAGCCCAATCAAAAGTCTGTAGCGGAGGACCAATGATGTTGTGCAACGTTGTCGGGAGGCAAGTGAAGCGCTTAGCATTTAAACGCCTTAACTAGCATTCCAAGGCCTCAGCATTCAAAGGCCCTTAACATTTAAGTTCGCCCTGCATTCCGTGCTTGACGAGGCTCGGTTTCCAAACTAAGTTTGCCTCGAACTAGGATATTCGAAAGACCCTTGTGACCTCGCAAATTCCGTTAGGCTGATTTGACCCAATGTGAGACAGTGTCACGGCAGTCTGACAGTGGAGGTGGCGCAGCCCAATTTTCACCGGTCTTCAGCTCTTTAGCGACGCCGTGCCAGCCTGCATCGCGGTCTCTTTTCATACTCCTACGATAAACAAAATCAGCTACCAGATGTCTGTTGCCAGAACCATCTCGGAATGAATTGGTCACGTGATAATGCTGGACTCAGTGAATCAGACCTAGAAACGGTTTTCAAGTACGAGCCGAGGGAAAGCACGGTGATTCGTGTCCTTTCTCGAGATAAAGTAAGCATTCGCCCCCTGGATCGTGAACTTAGTACTCAGAAGTAGTGGGAACCAAGAATCTGCGTGCTCGAAGGTGATGAACAATGGAACTCCTGGGTCGATGACGTATGTATATGCCTTATTCGGACACTCCATCCAAGAGTTGCGCTAACAACGACGCATGTGCAGGACCTTCCAACGATTAAAGAGAGCGGTTCAGGATTGGTCTTAATGTAAGAAATCGAGCCCTGATCTCCCAAGAGGATCTCTTACAATCATACAAGATTAGCAAAGCGAAGCGGAGAACCATCATTGCGAAGCATTCGAAAAACCTCTACTGATGACTTGCCCTCAGAAGCAGAGAAGACGCCTCATTCAAGGCTCGCGCTTCGAAGAGCAGACACATTTGCTCCTTTTGAGGAGAAGACAGTACTAACCGAACCTATTGCAAGCGCCCATACTACGAGCGGTAGACGAAGTGTGCGGACTGTACCTTTCTCTCAAAGAGCATTTAGAAAGATAACACATAGCTATCATACGCATGGTTCTATTGCTCGGGTGATCAGCCGCGCAGATGTCCCCCTTTTCACCTTCGATAAGGTCCAAATGGGACTTCCAGCTTATGGTAAATTATAGAAGAGCGGAGAGTAAGCACATCACACTAACCCTTGTGATCAGTCTACAATTGCCGATCTTCGAATGCATGGGAAATGGATCTAGCTTTAACCGCAACTCATTTTCCTCAACAAGGCTTGACTTTCGCTATTCTCTTCGGTTGTCCTAATCACACCGAGAAAGAAATTATTGCACGATTATCACGTGTCACATCTGAAGCTTTGCATCCACTTCTCATGCCCGGTATTTTCGCCGAACTAGAGAGAGCACGCCATGTCAAGCTTGTAGATGAGATGGCTAATAATGTTGAAGCAAAGATATTTGAGCTTGACTTCCAAACAATGGAGCTTGAAGGGCCTCAAGGTCCAGAAGCCGAACGAAGGAGTCAAGCGAAACGAGAGGCTTATCTAGATCTTGGTTATTTACGCAACGCACTTGTGAGCTGGAATACGCAGCTCGAGAAGATGGCCCGCCACTCGCAACATATTATTCGAGAACAATATGACCCTGAATTATTTGACAACCGCTCAACACATGGGCAGGTTAACGTGGAAAATCTACCTATAAGACAGTATTCGGACCTTGAAATCCATCCGGGATGCTATGCGCCATCAAGGAATACCCCCGACATGCCTCAGACGCCTTGGATATCTAAATTTTCTGCACACAAAGAAAGATCTGATCGAGCCAACCTAGCCCGATATCATGAGAGTATTGAAATGGAGACAAATAAGCCTTCAATCGCGCATGAGATACGGGCCACTGGACAAAAGATCACTTCTCGAACCATGAATATAATGGATGAATACGACGACAAAATCCGAGATTGCACGATGCGTTTAGACGGTATGGCAATGTCTACGCAATGGGTAACTTGATCGCAGATCATCCTTCAACAGAGAATCACTGACAGCAGCAGGCTCAAGGCGAGACAAACGTAGAAATAGCTTTGGCTACGAACCGCGATTCTAGACATATGCGCTCGATAGCCCTAGTCACCATGATTTTCCTACCTGGGACGTTCTTTGCCGTCAGTACGAAAGCAACTTTGAAAATGAGAAGATGCTAATTCTGCATAGAGTATGTTTTCTATGACCTTCTTTAATTGGTCCGACAACTCGGGTAACCCAGTGGTTTCTACTTATATTTGGATTTATGCATTAATAACCATCTCATTCACGGCGCTTACGATTGGGCTATGGTACTATATAGTCATACTTCGACCGAGGAGATTAGGGAAAGTAAAGGATGAAGAAGCTGGAGTTCATCGTATAGGTTTCCAGTGGAGATTCTGGGCCAAGACAAGCTAGTGGGTTGTAGCTCAAGAAGGTTTAAGCAATGACTCAGTTTCTTTAAGCTAAGAACACGTATTATACTAGATTACAGGGTCTATAAACTACAACAGTATTACGTTCTGATAATAATTTTATCAAAGAACATTATCTAGAAGAACTTGTTTACCTCAAAAGCTAGAAGTATCACACAGGTGTTTATCCATGCTATTTCTAGAATGGGTGACTTTGCGTCACCATTTGAGTATTAGGGGAATTACGATGCGGCAGTAGAGGCATCCAAAGGGTGCTAAAAGGGGTAGATTATGGTTAAGAGACGCAATCGGACAACACTTTACAGGGTCTTGTCTGTTATATGAAGCGCTTCCCTAATCCCCGCGGCCCTAAACTCTTTCAAGGTCTCATCCCAAAGTCTTTGTGCCGTCTGCTTCCCTTGTCGTGTGTACATCATCTCATGGAACCTGTTATACCTGAAATCAATCTCTAATCGTGAAAATTATAGGTAATGAACTCACCCAACAATCTCCCAATCGAATATAAAGCACCCATGGCTCTCTTTACCTTTCACTGCCACCGCATCGACATACGTCCAAGCAGCTTGCTCAGGGGTACGTGAGAAGAGCGTATGCATACCCTTCAGTAGAACCCTCTGCATCGGCGCTGCCTTTTGATTAAGCGATGTTCCGCCAGTGAATCCAGGTTCTACTGCATTGATAATAACATCTTCTGCCGAGACAATCTCACTAAGTTTGAGGACTAGCATTAGTACCAGAGTCTTGGTGACGCTGTACCGCTCAGATGCTGCTGCCATACCCCTCCAGTACTTGTCGAATGAGGGAATCAATGGATCAGCGTCGCGGTTCGCAAACTTGGACTTGAGTCCGAGGCCAGATCCGACGATTGTCAAACGCCCGCACGAAGAATCTCCACCACTACGTTTGAGAATAGGCAGCAGGAGGATGGCGAGCAGTGCAGTAGAGAGGTAGTTGACTTGGAAAACTTCCTCGTGGCCTGTTGATTGATTGATAGAACTTTCGTTTTTGTTCAATCCTGCGTTGAGAATCGCGATGTGGAGATGAGGAAGGTTGGCGCATTGTCTCACAAATGCTTGGATCTAGCGTTCGAGATACAGGGTCAGTGGTTGTAGTCAGTTACGAGTATTGCGCAAGGAAGCACGAACAGATTCGTAGGAGAGCATGTCTAGGGCCCAAACGTCGATCGTAGTGTTAGGGTATGCGTTACGTAGCGGGGCGGCAGCAGCTTCTCCTTTTTCAATAGAGCGTACTGCCATGATCAAGTGTGATAGACCAAGGTGAGGAAGAAGACGTGCGCAGGCAAAGCCGATGCCTGCGTTGCTGCCGGTGATCAGAGCGGTTTGGCCAGTGAATGAAGTTGATGGCGGCGGAGGTCTTGGTTTCACACGAATTGTTGAGACAAACATGTTGAGCATTGAGTTTTGATATGGTGGTAGGTCAATTGATGCCATGATGATCGTGGATTTGCGTGTACTTCACCGGAAGCAAAATGTAGCGAGGACGGCGTAGCTGTAAAAATGGGGGAATGGCATTTGTATGAATACCTATCTTCTATGGAATTTTCGGACGAATCTTTCCTGGAGGACTAATCAGGGCAGCGAGTTACGAGAGATTTGACGAATTGGTGGTCTGTAGAGGTACGATGCTCAATCCGGTCTAGTATTTTCCCGAAAGGGGCAGTTATCTGGTCGCGTCCGTGCGTAAGTGAGCGGTAATGCGATGAGGTGCAGATATAGATCATCATTTCTTCGTCGGCCTTCATTTCGTCCGCCACACAATGCGTCTTGCTTGCCTACGACTTGCATCCCTTTTTCATGACACGTATTCATATCGATCTTCCGGAAAAGTTTACTCAAAATCCCACCACTGATGCCGGCACAATTCGAGTTCATCTTCACGAATGGCACCCAGAAGGCAAATAATGTGGACCGGTCACTTATTCGAAGGCGCGGTATGCAGGGTAAGAATAGACAAGAGGGGTCTCGTCGCTCTATGAGGCATAAGAGAGAAATGGAAGTAGCTTTAAGGCACATCGCATACTCCGCCCCAATCATAAGGCCTCCTCCAAATGACCTTGCGCTTGTACCCCTTGTAGGTGATATAGGGCCACGATCCCAGTATTTGCTTTACAAGAGTAGGTGAGCATTTTTACCAAGGCCATTTGAAGATTGTTAATTTTAGGCAGCGATGACCAGCAACGCAGTCGGATTCAGCATGTCACCGCTTGAGCTCTGCGTAGATTTCGATCTTATGAGGACTGACGAGTTCGAGCGTGTCATGTCAGACCAAACGTTTTTAAACGCCGTTCTCTTTACCGGCTCAGCGATCAATGATATCGCGACTTTGTCGAGACAACACCCCAGCGAAGAGTCGTCGTTCCATCTACACCGAACACTATTGGCTCTCAACGCCCAATTAGACAAAAAAGATGCACATTGCATGGAATCAACCATTCTCGTCGTTATAACGCTTGCACTCCTCGCTGCTGTCTTCGGTGACTGGACAGCGGCTGGCGCGCATATATCTGGGCTGCGGCGCATTATAGAACTTTGTGGTGGATTGAAGTATCTAAGACAACGATCCAAATTGCATTACAAGATTGATCGGTGAGATACTTTGTCATATCTGAATGATGGTTCGGAACTAACGGCGAGCAGACTCGATCTCTCGTGGACTCTAGGAACGGGGGGCCGCCCCCGTTTTCTACTTGATCTTATTTCTTGGGACCGCATTTTCAAGACACGGCCACTTATTGGCGACCTGTCGCTGAAGATGTACGGCGCACAAGGATTCCGGAATGAAAGGCTTGCGGTAGTCTACGAAGATTTGCAATATCTGACTGTGACGATCAACGAAAACGTGCACAAGCACGTCCGGTGGAAGGGCGATTGTTTCCAGGAGACCATGACCTGCATTCAAGCGAGGCTTCTCCAGCTTGTAACAGAGTTGAAAAGGCCTTTTGAGGAGTTCATGTGCCTCGCTATGTTGGCTTGCTTGACAACAGCGTTCAGAGTCCCTGGAAGAAGGATGTCATATTCGTATTTAGCAGGCCGGTTTCGCGAGGCATGTTATCTGATGGAGGCGAACAGTCCAGGGCGCGAACTAGAAGCGTTGGAGCTTTGGGGACTAACGATGGGTGCGATATCTGTGTTCGAGCTTGCGGATGAAAGGCGGTTGGTCGAAAGAGGTAGTATCTTGACAAGGTCATTGGGTATGGACTGGCCGAACATTCAGAGACAGCTGCGGAGTGTCATGTGGATCGAGTGCATCCATGACGATGCTGGTAGGAGTGTGTTTGAGAGGCTCTCGTCCTAATTACTGTAGCAAACATAACTCTCGTATATGTCATATCAGTAATTCATATGCAGCATTTTTTTTAAATCTATTTACAATTCTGTGAAGCAGAGTGATTACTCTCTGCTTTTATACCTATCTTTCTCCAGATCCGCCCTTTTCGCTTTTGAGCCCAGTCACTGTCTCTACATGCTCAGTCCCAAGATGACCCTTGTCGACAAAAGCACTAGCTATGACTCCTAGGAATGCAAAAGCGGTATATGTAATCCACATGTTGCGGGTAGCATACGAGAACGCATCTTTCGTAGCCATTTCCCATGCCGTATTGTTCATCGTGCTTGGAAGCATGACATTTGCCATTGCGCTCTCCCCTGATAGAGCGTGTAGAAATTTATCCGGTAGTCCTGCAGTCTTTAGAAAAGAAGCTTTTTTATCCATGGAATTTTGAAAAATGGTGGCGCCGATTACAACGGAGATCGTGAGCGCCATGTTTCGGATGAAGGAGAGAGTCGAGGTGGCAGTGGCAACGTCATCTTGCTCGACTTGACACTGAACTGCGATGAGAGGCGCCTCAAAGAGAACGCCAGACCCTATCCCACCAATCATCATGAAGCCTATTGCGCGCGGGAAGGTTGTAGTTGCGTTGAAAGATACAAAGAGACCAAAACCAAGACAGAGAACCGCAGTGCCAACCCACATTATTGATCGAAAATGGCCCGTTCGATGTATGATAACCCCGCAGATAACTCCTGCAATCGCACCCGTGACGATGAAAGGGAGGAGCATCAAGCCAGATTTGAACGGAGTGAGTCCTAAGACTGATTGGAGGTAAAGCGGCATGTAGTACTCCGCGGAAATGAACACAAAACCATGAACGAAGACCACCGATAATGCGGCGACATTGCTCCTTTTCTTGAACAAATTCAAGGGGATGAGAGGATACTTGGCGAACTTTGCTTCGCTGTATACGAAAGCAAAGATCATAAGACTTCCGATGACGAGCAATGCAATGACTTTTGCAGAGTCCCAAGGGAAAATGGCACCACCAAAATCGAGACCAAGCAAGACCATAAGAGTGAAACTGAGGAATGTCAGGATGCCAGTCCAATCGATTGCACGGACACCGTTGAGGAAAGATGTATGTTCGTGGCGGATGTCGAGGAAGAGGAGGATAAGGATAGAGGCGACACCGGAAATGGGAAGATTGACATAAACTGGTAACGTTAGTAGATGCACGAAGGGAAAATATACAAAGACGAAGGAAACTTACAGCACCATCTCCATGAGACAAGAGATGAGAAAACACCTCCCAAAATAGGCCCGACACCTCCAGCTAGTGCCCATATGCCTTCTGTCAACCCCAAGAAAAGACTCCGTTGCCTAGCAAATCTCTCAGTCATTGATAATTTGTGTAAACCAAAGCAAGTTGACTTACCTCAAACTGAACAAGTCACTAATGCAAACATGCACAAGTAAAATCAAGCCGCCCGAAGCTGCGCCCTGAAAAGCTCTCCCGATGATGAGCGCCTCCATCGTCTTTGCAGTAGCACACACGGCCGAACTTGCAAAGAAGACAGCCAGTGCCAGCAGAATAATTAACTTACGACCCCAGATATCGGACAGCTTGGCCCATATCGGACCGGAAGCAGCATTGGCAAGCAGAAAGGCCGCACCGATCCAAGTGTAGCCTGCAGCCGAGTTGAGATCGGCTGAGATGGTGGGTGCAGCGGTTGCTACAATAGTAGCATCGAGGGCAGCCACGAAGAGAGAGAGCTGTGAGATAATCAGTGCTGTTGGTACGTAAAG
This sequence comes from Periconia sp. TS-2, assembly GCA_030378425.1. Classification (NCBI taxonomy): domain Eukaryota; kingdom Fungi; phylum Ascomycota; class Dothideomycetes; order Pleosporales; family Periconiaceae; genus Periconia; species Periconia sp. TS-2. Next base: position 694,341 of record JASNQO010000004.1, read on the forward strand.
TTTACAAGCTGGGGGGTATGTGTTGGGGATTGCACAGTGCGCGCTCGCGTATACGAGGTCAACCTACGAAAAGAGCGAGCACAATAGCGGAAAGCCTCAAGTTGCTTCTTTCAACTCCGTCACATGCACTAGATGCACGCCGTTCGACATCGTTTTCAACCCCGTCGCCAGCCTTCTGTGCAGCGATGGTGGACTGGTCACGAGGCCGAATCGTCTCCAATTCGAGCCCTCGATCCATGATTCTGTAACGCGAGGATGTAGTACTGCCGTCTGCTTGGATTATAATGTAAAAAAGTATTCTTGATTTACAAATTGCGGGGAAATGGGAGTGTTAAAATATGGTATTTCTGGGGCAAAGCTAAATTCTTGAGTCATCCCCGCGCTAATGCACTTATGACGGCGGAGACCGCCGCTTAGTGAGAAATGGAGGATATTCACCCGGAGCGTGGTCAAGAGGAGTCACATTGATACCTGAGCCATTGCTTGGCTGTCTTGCGATTCGCCCTATGACTGATGGACTCGAGGTATGACCAAAGAAATGAGTTTTGGGTATTCATCGGATGGACTTCCTAGCACGGGCCACGCGAGCTCTCTTACCTTTTCGGCATTCAATGCCCCGCCTCCTCTGTTCCTTCAGGGCTGTGAGCCTGCAGATCGAGTGTTGCATGCGAATAATGGTGACGTGGAACTTATACGCGTCTCTGGAATACATGTATACCGGATCCTGTAATTTGTATAGCGCGGTCACTTGCAGACAGGCAATATGTACGATCCTACATCCCGCGTCCCGTGTGAGCCCAGCCCAAACAATCGTATCCCAGTTTATCTCAGTCTTGCCCCGAGTTGCAACAAATGGGGAATGAAGAATACTATGAATGCAAATGTCGAAAGAATACAAGTAGACCATACATGCCCATTCCAGTGGGCTGGATCGAAAGCGGCGAAGCTCACTCGATAATGTCCAACTCTGCCGTCCTCTGCTTAGCAAAGGTGTCTTTGTGCTCATTCCAGAGTCGCAGAAGCTCTTCAATATATTCAGCATGCACCTGATCTATGTATTCACGATCGGGATGCTTGCTCTGAACCACGCGAATGGGACGCCCCACCACAATGTTCATCGGGCGTCGATAGGGCATCATGCCCACGTCGTAGTTGAAAATACCGCGGGCGTGGAAAATGGGAATAGTCCATCCCATGGTTTTCTTCACGAGGAGCTGGAATTTGTTTAGCCAGGGATGAGCATGGGGGTCTAGTTGTTCGTAGATTTCATTCTCGCCGAACCCAAGGACAGGCACAAGGTCGGCACCCATGCGAATAGCCATCTTGACAAACCCCTGGCGGCGGCGGATGACAAGACGAAGAGTGCCGGGCTTCGACTCGAGTGATTCGCGCGCGCCACCCACCACGATGGTGATGGCACGGCCCATGCCCTCCCCGTTCTTTCCGCCCTTGGACAGGATGTTCTCACACGACTCGCGGGAAACGGAAGCGAGTCCCATGCGCAAGGCATACTCGCGGTATAGGGGCAGCTTGAAATTTCCTTCCAGAGTCAAGAGCGTATTTGTGATGCCAGGGAACAGCTGGGAAAAGCCCAACGCTTCAGTAGCAAATGCAGCGAAAGCGCCGTGCGAGATGATGCCATGCGGATGGTAGCCAAAGATATACTTGCGTGTTGGTTCCAGCTCGTGCGATCGGTGTAGGCGGGCGGGGAAGTAGGAAGCGAAAGCTGACCACACGGCAGAACGTCGCCAGCGTTCACTGCGGAACGAAAGCTCACCCGATGTGCCGGCGTTGGAGAAGAGAACGTAGAGAGTGTATGGGAGGAGGAGAGGCCATAAGATGGGGATCGTGCAGAGGAAGAAGAAGATGGATACGAGACCAGCAATGCTGAGTGTGTGCATTAGCACAGCGGCCGTCTGCAGCCGGCGTTGGAGAGGCACATTGAGCGGAGCCCATCGAATCCTAGTCAATTTAGCATGGTACCAAGAACAGCGGGCATGAAAAGAGTACGCACTTGCTCTTGTGCCATCCCGCGCCCGCTTGTCGACCAGACTTGAGCTCCGAATTGCGGCGCATGGGCTTGCTGTCAGTGCGGACGCCCTTTTCGTACCTGGGCGCGGGCTTGATACTCGTCAATGGCTGGCCATTGCTGCCAGAGTGCTTTTCGTATACATCGTGATGGATGTGCTCGCCGTGCTTGCGGCCAACAGAGCCGTTGGACTGGAGCGATGTCTTGCTGCGATGGCCGCGTGTGGGACTCCGCGGGCTAGTGTCCTCGCCGTTGCCCTCATACTGCTCCGTTTGACCATCCGCCTTATCGTGATGCAATTGTGACGGGTCCTGCTGGAGGCCTTCTTCGGCGGCGGCGGCGTACGACTTGGGAGGGAGGTTCTGGGCAGCGCGCTCTTCCGGCTGCGAGGGCTCCGCGTCGAGCGACATGGCGAGCGATGGACGTGACGAGTGTGACGCGCTCAGGAAATTTTGTGCGAGCGCCAAGGGGATGGAGAGGAACAGATATAAACACAACTACAGGCGATTACGCAGCGCGGCCAACGGTCATTTTGGTGGGTGATGATGCAGTTGCGGGCTGTTTGGGAGCGTCCGGAAATGACGTCTCTCGATGGCTGGTGACAGCCACGGTTCAAAGCTCTTGTCCGAAAAGGGACTAGCGCCTGTGGCAAGTGCACCGAGGCCCTCGCCCTCTGAAGAGCCGCACTTGCCACACCTCGAGTCACGACGAGTCAACACCACACCTTCTGCTTGGCTGCATCGCCATTCGTCACATCCAGCGCATCTTTTTCACCGGTGCAATGATTGCTCTCGGGTGCCCGGACGTTTCTTCGCCCGGCTGACTGTGCAGGAGCCCGTTGACTCATCGCCCTTTTCTGTCTCTGCGGCCGCTGGAAGCAAGTAAGGAACCAAAGGGTCAGACATGTCTTTCCAGGCCACAGCTGCCCGCTCGTCACGCATTAAGAAGACGAGGAAACCCAGCGGTGTTGCAGCACTAGGCCTCAGACGCACTACTTCATCCCCTTCATCTGCCAGTCCTCGAGGAAAGGCGGCACAAGCTCCTAGGCCAGAGCCACACCATGACGATGAGAAGCTTGACGATACCGGCGTCATTGCCTCTCTGGCTACAGACCTTAACTTCCGTGATGTGCCTCAGTATATGGAGTACATCCGCAACAGAATGTTTACGGACATTCCTGAAAGAGCGGCTGGCATGAATTCGACCCGTATCGCCGAGGTTTTGAACTTCCGCAAGGCGCTGCCGCCTATAGTCACGACAGCCCATATCGATGCTCTTAGCACATCGTCTACCCGTATCGAGCGCGAGATAGTCGAGCTCGCCCAGGCCGGCATTCTCCGCAGAGTAACAATCCCGCATCGTGGGGTTGGTGCCGCTGCCGTTGGTGACGGCATTGCCTCAGTGCGAGAATGGCAAATCTTGGTCCGATCACATCGAGATTTGCCTGAGGAAGTGCAAGGTAACCATCCAGAATATGTCGAGCTCTAACCTTCTAACACAAGAAAGCAAAATACATTTCCATCATGAATGCTCATCCGGCATCGACAACCATCGCCAACACTGCCTTCACTCCGTCCGAAATCTCTGCTCTTACAGCTGCGGGATTTCTCACCTCCTCAACTGCCCCAGACACTCGCTCATCTCTCTTTGCGGCCCCAGGGGCTGGAAGCCTATCGTCTCTCTCAACTGCTGGATCTCGTCATGCAGCAGGGTCACTCGAAGCGGTCGGTGGCGCATCCGCCTCGCAACACATCCCAGGTGGGGTACCTGGCCAGCGCCCCCTGCCTTCCACATTTTACAACTTCTCGCTCCCAAATACTGGATCGCACATCAAGCTCCTCATTGAAGGCCGAACTCATCTTCTTTCTCTGCTGAAAAAGTCAAAGTACAAAGAAGCGCCGTTAGAAGTGCTTCGTGAACGCTGGGATGGCGGCATTGTTGGAAAAGATGACATTGCTGACAAGAAGAAGGCAAGGGGTGAGTTTGCTGGGATATTGCCTGGACGAACCAAAAAATGGAAGCAGTTTTACGGTCTTCGTTTCGAATGGATTTTGGAAGAATGCGTAGGTGCCGGATTAGTGGAGCTCTTCGAAACTGGAAGTGTGGGCACAGCAGTCAAGATGATGTAATAAATATATCTGGTACCTGGTTTGATAATTTCATATAACAAGACAAGACACACATCCATAACCTGGACGTGTATTCCTCGACATGTCACCCATTCTGCTCAAAGCCTTCCTTATCGCTCCTCTGCCGGAGGTGTTGTCAAATTCTTGGCTCTCAATTCGTATTCCTCTTTACCTTTCAGCCCCGTTGCTTTCCCTCTCCGCCACACGAAGAACGCAACCGCGCCGATGATCGCAAGTCCGCCAATGATGGAACCGACAGCAATTCCAGCTTTCGCGCCTGTTGAGAGACCACTAGACTTTGATGGTGAGGCGGATGTCGCCGGTCCCGTGGAAGAAGCGACAGGAACGCTCGTCGACGAGGAAGTCGGGGTTGGCGCGTTAAAATCGTCACTCGTGACATTGAAGCATGGGACTTGAATGTTGAAGTCTTTAGCCTCGACAAATGTCTGCAAATCCCGGATGTTAGTATGAATAGTACTTATGCTTTGAGCCTGCATTACTGACCACATCAGCACAAGCAAAGAAAGATTGGTTCTTTCCATTATTCTCGCCCTCAAATTCGGCCCAGTACTCGAGCTGTATGGTAGCATTTGTGCCCGCCGCTATGTTCTCGAGTTGGCTGAGCTTATAGCATTGATGCCCGGCGTCTACTTCAGTGACGTTGTTCACGACCTGATCATCAAAATCGGACTGCGCTTTCGGATCTGTGATATTGCTCAATCTTGGATGCGTTGTGGAAGATGTTGGACTGTCTTACCATCTGAGGTTGCAAGGCGAAACGCGACCTTGTACGCCTCATCCGCAATACTCAGCGCCACTGACCCTTGCGAGAGGGGGAACTTGGTACGGTTTGAAGGACCGTTAGGACTTCCGCATGGGCCGGTGTTGTCGTCTGCTGCATCCCACGCACGATCGGGAGGCCAGAGGAAAGCTACCGGGCCCATACTAGAACCTTCTTCGCCTTCGCCATGCTTCGGACTAGCAGTGGAAGTGGAGGCGGAGGCGGAGGAAGAAGTGGAAGTGGCATCTTGGGCCCGTACGACCGCGAGAAGCAGCGCAAGCAGAAGTGCGATGTAGACCTTCATCTTGAAGTGGGAAATACAGGACAATGTCGAAGTCTGCCGGTATTTGGATATTGTGCCTGGCCTCTCTCTACCCATGACTACTCAAGCGGCACAGGTGAACGGCTCGCTGCATGCAGATATTGCCGTCTAACGGTTTGCGCTGCTCGTCCGACATGCCACTGGCCGATGGTTGCATTTGCCAAGGTCAAGAATATTGACCGTGTCTGGTCGCATGGAACTGAGTCGCCTGTTGGGACCGGCCGGCTGGGATGCTCATCCATCCCAGGCATCCAATTGGCAGGTGGTATGAGCGATATAGCCCTCGCCGGCACTCGCTCGTATTGTTGCAGTCTCCAGGCAGGAAATTAAGTTATCTGATGGCGCTAGTCCTGCACCCGAGCCTGCGCCCAGCCAGTCGGTGCGCCGCTCGCCAATCACACACCTGCAACGCCGTCACCCGACCGCCAACATTCACTCCATCAGCCCATCTAATCAATCCATCAGATAACTCGGTCCATCTCCGATCTTCGGCCGCCACGCTCATGTCCGTGGCCATGCCGTACATGGACCCAATGAAGCGCCTGTTCGCCCGGTCTCGTCCCGTGTGGTACGATGCATGGGAAAACGGCTCCGAGCAACTTGGACAGCAGGCGGCTCCAAGACGAGGAAGCTTGGACGGAGCTATCCTTCCATAAAGCCATGCATCTCGCCACTGCTACAAATGGTCCTACCTCATATATCCAGCAGATCCGGATCCTCTCGTTGCACAGCACTTCCACACTCGTTTCGCACAAACTCAAAGTAAATCACAATGCTTGCTTCACACATCTTGGTCTCAGTCTTTGTCGCTGCCGTCGGCGCCTCCTCTCTTCCCGAACACGACATCTTTACCGCCCTCTTGAAGCGTCAGGAGCCGGGCACGCCGGCCTATGACTGCCATGATAATTGCGGTATCTTCAATCTCACCCGGTGCCCCCTCGGACGTTGGCTGATACCAATCAGGTACTGCAATCACTGTCTCCAAGTCCGGCGTAGATGTCTGCTCGGACGCGGTCTTCTTGTATGATTACGGGAAATGCCTTCAATGCGCTGGACCAGACAACTACAACATTTGGCGTTATTACGGCGGCACTCTAACCACAGCAGCGGAGAAGTGCGGATTGGAGACTGAGCCCAAGAGTGGGAAGCAGGCAGACCCCGGTGCTGCAAAGCATCCTGGAGACAGCGTGAGCTCAAGCTCAGCGGTTTCTGAGGCTTCTAGCACGCCATCTGCGACTTCGTCCGCACCACAATCTACCGGTGGCGCACAGGAGTCTACCGTAGCTGCCACTTCTGAAGCTGCCTCTTCCGCAGCTGCCACTTCCGAAGCTGTGACTTCTGGAGCTGTGACGTCCGAAGCTGCCACATCCACCGGAGCAGTCAGTGTGACTTCGGCGACTGCGGTCGTGTCTGGTAAGTCGCTCGAAGAGAGGCATGTGCCCTTGACTGCATCTAACTCTTTCAGGATCTCCGTCCTCGAGCACCAACGGTACGGCAAGCTTCACTCCTGTAAGTATACCCTACACACTCTGTAAGGCTACGCTCATTAGATATTTTAGTCTCCCCCACAGCAGACGACCAATGCGGGTATTGCCCTTCTGCCCAACGCTGAGGTGATGCTGGGAATGGCGGTGGTAGGAGCGGCCTATGGTCTCGGCTACTGATCTTGATCAATGGACAAGATGTCACTGTCATCTAATGTTATGCTTGAAGTCGTGGGGGTTCATCATGTATAATACTTTCTGAGGTGGACCTTGCTGGTCTGTGCCCCGTTCGGGGGACAACCTACGCAAGGCGCATTGACTTAATGTTAATCTAAACGCTATTGAGATGAGATTCGAAAACATCAGATGATGTGAGATTCGTTCTTCCTCGTTTTTGGACCGAGATTTGTGGCGTTGAACGAGAGGATTGCGAATTCGGAGGTAGGACTCAGCCACAGAGTTTCCCGAGCACGAACCAGAAGACCGAAAATGCCGGCTCCGCGCAGATTCCGCGGCCATAAGAATGGTATATTTTCCACTCCAAAATTTCGAGAACAGCAAAAGGTTCAGAAAACTCATCATTGGTTCTAATTCTTACTATTTTTTCAAGATGACTTGGGATTTACTACGTTTTGTTGTCAGCACCGTGAAGCTCGTCGTTCCATTCGTGTTTACCCTTTTACGTCAGCAGATCTCCGCCGCCTTGCACAAACGGTCGTATAAACTCGTTCCAGCCTCGGAAATCAAGAACGTGGTCGTGATTGGAGGCTCGTTTGGTGGAACCCAGGCTGTCAAACGTCTCGCTCAGACCCTGCCGTCGGGCTATCGCGTTATCTTGGTCGAAAAAAACTCTCACTTGAACTATGTTTTTGCTTTCCCGCGATTCAGTGTCGTCAAGGGTTGGGAAAAGTACGCATTCATTCCGTATACGGGCATCGCGCGAGGTGGACCTGATGGGATCTATCAGCATATTCAAGATACGGTTGTGAATGTAGGAGATGGACATGTCGAGCTCAAGAGCGGGCAAAAGCTGGACTACGAGTACCTTCTCGTTGCGACTGGTACTTCTTCCGCCCTTCCTAGCAAAGTCTCTTCGACAGAAAGTCACGACGCGCAAGAGGAGCTGCGGGGCATGCAGTCGCGTATCGAGAATGCCAAAAGGATAGCTGTGGTTGGAGGCGGGGCTGTCGGCGTGGAGCTCGCTACGGACATAAAGAGCTTCTATTCAGCAAAGGAAGTCAGCATCGTGCATTCCAGAGGCCAGCTTCTAAATACCTTCGGCAAAAGATTGCACGACGAAACCAAGAAGACAATGGAAGAAATGGGCATCCGCGTCTTCTTGAACCAAAGACCGCGAATCCCAGAAAATCGCGGTACTATGGAACTGAACGGAAAGCAAGAAGAATTCGACTTGATAGTAAGCTTCACACAATCCGACTTTGAACGACATCGGATGGCTAATACTCAGCGCCTACAGGTTCCCTGCATCGGCCAGCGACCGAATTCTTCCGTCATATCATCACTATCACCAGCGTCGATATCCAAAGAAACAGCTCACATCCTGGTGCAACCAACGCTGCAGCTTGCCGACACTGACTTCCCCCGAGTCTTTGCATTCGGCGACGTAGCAGCGACCGGAGGCCCGAAAATGGGTCGAGCAGCGTACAACCAAAGTGAAGTGGCTGTGCAGAACATTTTAGCCATGATACAACATAAGACGACCCTAATAACGTATAAGCCGCAAATGTCGTTGGAAGGAACGATCAAATTGACGTTGGGAGAGGTGCGTTTCCATGTTCCCCTTTTTTGGTTCTGATAAAGCCTTTGATGAAACTAACGATCGAGCAGAAGAAGATTGTAATTTACACGGAGGAGGATAACGGGCGTGACATACTCGTTCCTCTCAATTTCGGAAGCGTCGACATGCAGGTTAAGCGGCAGTGGGGCATGTTCGGCGCTGATGTGAGGACGGTGGAGAAGGAAGGTGTGAATGGCGCTCTGTGAGAAAGAAATAGCAGGCGCTGGTATAGACAGTGTGTGGAGGTACGCTGGAAACTAAAGTGTTATGATTATGTATAGATAGAAGATACTTACGATGAGTAGTTACTTAGATTTACTAGATATTTTCTCTTTTTCAATGTTTGTAATTTCATCCTTTTGTGTATTCATTTTGCATAGAGGTGGACCACGAGCGGCAGCTAGAACAGTGGTATTTCCGCCGAATCCATAATCATCAATTTCATTGCCATTACATTTGCTAAGCGGCTCTATTATCTGATTTCACATGGTGAGGAACCTTCAGTTTCAACAATTGTTTTGGGTGGATTGACTTCCTCATTCCTGTGCCAGAAACTGACTACCCTCATCCATTCTCAGTGTGACCTGAACACTCTTTGCAACTTCATCCATTGAGTCCTGTTCAAGGAGGCGATGAAACTCGATATCACTTTGATGACGTAGGCCGTGGAATAGTGTTGCGATGTTACTTCCTTTCCACGGCTCAAGTCTGGCTTTCCGTGTAGAGAGCGCGACGAACAGGAGAAATACCATTGCTAATGTAAACAGAGTAAATGGCAGCGAGATCCATGCCCACTCAATTTGGACGAATATCTGCAGGATGAGGGAGTCCCCGAGATGCTGCTTCGACGTGCCCAGTTGCATGCGTAAAGTTTGCGTCATGCTCCGAGCGATGTTGTCAAACATGGCGTTGAGATTGTGCGGCGTTTCGTTCCAATGTATGTAAATGGACTGAGTGATCTCGCTTTGCCATTCAGCTTGGTTGTCGCCAATGAGAACTTCGGACTCGTTGCCTTTCAAGGTTGTTGCCAAGTAATACATGAGATTTTGCAACGACGACAAACCGATCGTGTAATTGACATTGCTAGGCTCGAAGCACCACGGCTGGCCATATTTAAAACCAGTATTGGCGCCAGTAGCATTGTGGACTATTGCGGGGCCGCTCGCTGACTCGCGGAATGGTGCGTTTTCCTCTTTTGCGGTGTAGTTTTGAACGCAAAACTCCAGGATGCAGTCCGCAGCATAAACGCTCTCTTCGTCGGTGAATCCGTTTACCATGCTGCCCCCAAAAGCGTAAAGGATGATGAAAACGTCGACGAGGGCCATGGTATGGATTGGGAAGGCAATTGGTGGCACATAATGTACATTCCCATTCATTAGGGTTCCGGCCTGCTGGGTGCTGTTGACAATCATCGAGACACCAGTGGAATGGTTTGCGAACGGCAATGATACTCCATTTTGTAATTCTAGTAATTGGAACAACGGAGAGTCTGTTGTATTCTTAACGGTTAGGCTGTCGGTCAAATCAACACAAGAGCTGCAGACAGCAAGATTTTGGTATCCTGGCCAAGAGCAATTCCCAGTCGCACAGCGAGAATGAACATCGAATTGATCTGACGAGGTATTCGTGGCCAGGATTCCATTCATGATAGCAGCTTTCATGCTCATTTCCTCCATTTGGTTTGGCGGTGGATTGTAGGCATCAGCTATCGGAATAGAAGCCGTAGAAAAAGTAATGGGTCGTGAACCAGACTTGACGATTTGTTGCATAAATGGACCAATAGCCAGCAGCGAGATGGTAAGGAATGCTCCGAAGTAAGCAAGCCAGCTATTATGGAAGAATCTCGTCAGTAAATCAATAGAGGAGCCGCAATTGACAAGAAACTTACCCTCCTCTGCGTCTCAGCAGCAAAGCAATACTCCCAGCTGGCCCGTTGCTTGCGTTTCCAGAATTTCGAAGTCAAATAGCGGTCTCGTTCTCCGAAACCATAACCATTTCAATTGACTCAATCCCGCGGTGACGGGTATGAGAAGGGAAAAGGTGGCGACAGATGCTAACAACGATACAATGGCGTTCAAAGTAATTCCATATCGCCAAGTTGGGACTACGTGACCGTCAAATGCATGAAGTACTGCTGCTATGGCAATGAGGCATCCCAATAAGAAAATGCTCCAAGAGACCTCGACGAGCCAGTAAGTTGATGCCACTCGGGCGAACGTATGCCTTTTCTTCTTCTTCTTCTTCTTCTTCTTCTTCGATATAGATTGCTTCTCTGAGGCAGTATTTTTACGTAGTGGTGGGTTACTCGTAGGTTGGTCGTTGTCATTCTCAGGGATCTCTAACGCCATGTGCTCTTGAGGTAAGGAGGTATTGACAAGCTGCTCGTTGGCATTCCTAAGAATCTGTGAATTCATGTGTTCGTATGGATGGGAGATATTGGCATTCTGGTGATTTTCATTTATCCACAGACTTCCGATGATTGTTATAATTCATAAAATCAGCTTTCTCTATCACATACGACCATAGGGCGCTGAATCCAGCGCTTCCCGTTCGCTCAGCGGTACTTAAGCAGCGCACCGGCGGATTAGTAGTTGCGTGGGTGACCAGCAGCGAATACCCGCTGTTGTATGTTTTTTGGAAATTTTTTTGGGGGAGCTGGGCGTGTCACAGAGACGAGCCTTGCGACATATTTCATAACGCTGAAGTGCAAGACTAGTTGGACGGCTACTAGTATATCCCTTGGTGCTGTGTGCACTGCCTCCACATCGAAGCGCGCCTGCTTCTCATGAATATATTAAGTAGTCGCTGATTGGCTGATGATAGCTCAGAATTGGTTGATTGGCTAACCTCCGGCTGCATTTTTGTATCGGGTGATTACGCTAATTCTATTCAATCAACAACTAATAGTCGTCTAAATCAGTGGTATTTGTGTCGGGTATGAACATGAGCGTAAAGTAACTAGGGTTAGTGCAAAGCCGACAGGATCTTCATAGGACAGAGTTAAACAGTATTCTTTCGAATCATTGATTAACGTTGCGTGTAAGTGTATGAGTCGGAATCTAAGCTTAGGTGAGGACCGTTAGTGAGGCTGGCTACCTTGCTGCCTCCAGCAAGTGTAAAACAGGCAGTTAGTTTCTCATATTGAGGACAAGAGACAGTTGTGTCCCACGACGCTTCCCTCGCCCTTCTACTAATTTGCACTCCTCACAGTGGGAGTTAGAGGTTGAATAGACAATTTCTGCCATTTTTACTACACGAGACGTTATATTCCTGCCTAATTACTAGTACAACAAAGCTTGTTTGAATAGTCACAAGGCTGTAGGGGATCAGATAATGTGCAGGTTAGATACAAATTCCGGAAGCCAATTAAGTAAGCAAGTGTATCAAAAATGGGGAACAGAGCGGTGATCCTCTGGCCCTGCTGTGGCGATTTCGCTTTCACTACAATAGTGGATTTAGCTGATTTCCGACATTTGTGTTCGTTGTTTTATTGGAAAAAGAGCCGGTTTTCGTTATGAAGAAGAGATAAGCCAGCAAAATATACCTTAGCAGCCTTGGACAGTTCTTGTAAGTGCCTTCTGCTCGTCTTATCAAGCCAAAGTGCATATCTTTCCACTAAATCCCGTACCGAGGCAGGATTCTCTGATGTCGCTGGCGGTTGAAGTAACGCTACTCGGCCTTGTCGATACGGTTCAACCTAGCAAGCGGTTATAAGAGGGTATGTTAACCCATCTCTTAGCGTAAAACCCCATCGATCAACGAAACTCTCGGAATGTTCAATACCGAAGGAAACATTTTTTCTGTGCTAAACTGTTGAATAGTTGCTCCGAAATATAGAGAGCTTCTAGGGAATGTAAGGCAGCTGGAGATAAACTCCAAGCGCTCCTCTATATGACGAAAGAGCTAGCAGAAGGCAAATCCGAGACTGCTTGAGTCACGACCTGATAAATTGAGACGAAAAGGCTAGTAAATAAATTTCCCTTATAGTGGTATTCGTAACAGTATAGTGAGAAGGCTTGAATTGCGAATTAATTGTACTTGTTTCTGTATAGTGGAACTTTTGCCAGGCAGGGGGGAGGGTTACCTGGAGAAAAGACAGAAGCCGATAAGAATACGTCTGAATGAAGTTGAAGTTCTCTACAAGGCTGAGACTTTTGCATAAAGACCATCGCCTCAAGAGCGATTTGTGAAGTGATGAATATTGCGAGAGGAGAGATCGTTTTGTTTCTAGACTATTTTCGAGGCATAACATGTTTTGAATAAGGGTGAAGAGTCTACAATATTAGCGGTATTATCCTGGTAGTCTAGTCACATGTTAGAGCGCATAATTGCCGTCGGCAATGCGAGTTGGTTTGCCGCGCGCTGATCTTGACAAGACTGAGCATGCTTTCGCCAACGCACAAGTTATCAGACCATGAATGCGCCAGGGTAGCGCACATCAGATAAAAGGGCACCAACTAAATAACTAGGAGGCGCAAGAGGTCGGCGACCCCAAACCCCGCATCCCATTCGGGAAGCCTTCCGCTATAGCCTTGTCCATCACTTGCTTATGCAAACACCACGCATGTGGTGGCGCCCTCCATTAACAAAGACCAAAGCGAGATGTTCGAAGCGTGCGGAAATACTAGTACGATAGTTATGGCGATGCAGGTCTGGACAATCTTATCTATGTCGGATGCGCGATCCCATATTCAGGCTGGTACAGTACTTTTGCAGTGTTTGCACAGCTGAAAAATTCATCGGCAGTTATGATGCTGATCGCTGAAGGTTGAATAGAAGCGCTTACTACATTCGGCGATGCAGACTCAGCAAAGCTGTGGATCTAATCATTTGATCCGGTCACTAATGTGCTAACGCACATTTAAGATGTAGCAAGACCTGCGAAGGTGAACGACATGTATAAGGTGGGGTGGGAGAGGAAAAGTCAACCGCTGAAAGCGCTCTGATACCATCAAGCAGTCTATGAAAATTTATCCGGCTAGACTGTGGACCACACTAGAGATTGCGAATCACTGTTGGCGTGCTTACCTGCGTTGAATCGTTTCGCCTACCGAGCTCCTCTATCGCGGGCTCGGTTTTGGGGATGATCTACTATCCCCTCACACTCTACCCTACAAGGTACCTTAACCGTATTTGGAAGTGCGACCAGGATGTCATCTGCTCACTGCGTAAAATCTCACCGCTTCGGGACCAGGCTCCTCCAGAGACTCTCCAGATTCGCTCCTGTTCATCCGGCTGCATGGGACGCGCTTAGAAGAGCAAAAAAGCATCAATGATTTGCAGGTATAATATATGAGGTGCCCAGCTGACCTGCGTGTTGTCGCTTCTGTTGCTGCCATCGCTGGTCAGTCCTCGTCAATGGAACGCTGCAACCAACATGGACGCTCCAGAGACCAAGGTTGACACCACCTACAAGATCGAGACCCCGCTCGACCAAACCCCCCGTCAAGGTGACTCTCCAAGCGATCAAGCCCCGGAAAAACTCTTCCCAAATAATACAGAGTCAGTCCACCTAATATGCGGTTGATGTTCCACCACACTGACTCGACTTCCAGAGCCGCATCGTCGAAGGAGGTCATACACGATGCGCCAGAAGTAGTCAGCCCATGGCTGGCACAGCAACAGAGATCAACATCTCCATATTCGATGGATGAGACAGTCGTATCCGCCTTTCAACCACTAGAATTCAATGAGAAGGGTGAGCCGACATCGCGGCGCGTATCAGAACTGCCACCTGAGCAGTCTCCCAAAACGTGCGGGTTTCCGAGGCGAATTGTGATCGGAATCATTATCCTCATATTCGTGTTATGTGTTGCGCTCGGTCTTGGGCTCGGTCTAGGGCTCGGAAGGAAGAAGAATAGTCAGCCAATGTAAGTTTCGTCCAAGGCAATGCGGCCGTATGTATCCTCTCTGACTTGACCTAGAGCTGGGCCGGGGTTCGTGGAACCTTACTGTGCTGCGAATCCCGACTTTTGCCTTGGTGGCGCACTTGGATCATCCTACTATACGAGCAATGGTACCTTCAATGGCTCTGGTATTGCATTAGCGACGGAGTTTTGGAACAACGAGGAGCGCAAGGTCATGACTGTGTACTTTCAACATTGGACAGGAGAGATACGTTGGATACAGCTCACTCCCAAGGGTGAATGGATTGGCGGTACTAGATCTGAAGTAATCGCCAGCGATGCGAAGAATGCAACCCCGATCTCTGCGGTCTCATACTCGCTCAATGATACTTCCGTGGTAAGTGCGATCCATTAACAGCGTATACCCATCAATAATAATAATCGCATAGTGGCATGTCTTTTATGTCTCAGAGGATGGCCAAGTGAAACAAAAGCAGAACAGCAACAGTACCAATATCTGGCAGGATGGACCTCTCAATGATCTTAAACTAACGCCCTACGATGCTCCGAATGTCGGTCTCCAAGCTTGCTGGTATGGAAATTACTACGGCGATTCCGATGCATCTAAGTTCCCTACTCGCGATGGAAAGAACAACACTATTGCTTTCAATTCTAGCACTCATGGCATGCATCTCTGGTATCCTACGAATGAAACCGCATTCAAACAGTTAGGATGGTATGAAGGGCAGGAGCAGTGGCAAGAACAACATATCTGGACAGGTATGAACGCACATGCTGGTGTTGGCTGCTTTAGCTGGGGACCTGGCACTACTACATATGCAATGATGGTGGATAGGCGGGATACAGCCACAATATGGTGGAAGGACACTAACACTACTAGACCCTCGACGCCTGAGCATCCTATCAACAAATGGGAGAATGTGACTCGCTACGCCATCCCAGATGTACATCCCAGTACGTCGCTTGGTTTCACTGAATACCTGTATGCACAAATGCGGGACGGGTCAATTATGGGCCATGATATCAGCTGGAATGCTGAAAATACTTCATCTGTGGAAGCGAATATGTTTACCGTTGGCGGCTCGAGAGGAACGGTGCCAGGGCTCAAGGGAACACATATGAGCGTTACAGCTGTTGAAGATCAAAGCGGAGGAAAGAGCCTGTATGTATTCTACCAGACGAGAGGTGATGACTTGAGTGTCTTTACGCGGGATTTTAAGGGTGGGCAATGGACGCAAGGTGAACTGCCTATACCGGACGCATGAGGCGATGTATATATCACATTGGACTAGGCTGCGATTGTGCATTCTAGAATAGAACCGGAAGAGTAAATCTCAAGACCGTCACTTGGGCGACAGAAAGAGAGGACTTGACTAATGATTGAGACTCCCTCTGAGCCATACTACTTTTGGACTAGCTACTCATCCCCGCCATGACCTAACCAGCCCAACCAGCGTTCAATTATGCCATCATCACATCCATCCTCGTCTGAACAAGTTTTCATTTCCGTGTTTCCATTAGCCCAAAGTCCATCAAAATGAATTGTCTTCCCGTTCCTACTGAGCTACTGGACCTCATTTTGGCACAATGCACTGGAAAAGGCCATCGCGATGTTATGACGCTCTTCAATGCCTGCCTAGTATCTCGCCGGTGGTATCAAGTTGCACGACCGCATCTCTATCATAGTATACAGCTAATCATTCGTTCAACGCAACTCAGGCCTCTGGAAAGAACTTTCAAGGCGAACCAAGAGCTGGCCGCTGGTGTCAAGGAATTATCCATTGAATTTGCTTCCTACGATATATCAAGAACGACAAGATCTGAAGAAAGGGCCTCGGCACACTGGATAATCTTGCTTCGTAGTTTTTTGCCTCATGTGATTCCCTCTTTGAGCAACCTTACCGTACTGAAGACGGATCGTCGCATCGGTACAACAGGGTTGCTTGCAGCGCTCCTTTTCAAAGATGGAAGTGGCGGTTTTATGAACGTACCGACAGACCTGAGCAATTTGAGATCGTTGGAGCTCTTCGCAGCGGATTGTGTCTATAAATACAACTATATCCTCTGCCTACCACGACTCGAACACGTATGCCTAAACTCGACCAAAGTCGTAGATATAGACGGCGAAGATCGGTCTCTCCCTTTCGATTGGGGCTGGGCATCCGAATCCATAACAGAATTGGTGCTTCGGCTGGAATCGCGGACATGCCACACAGGCAACCTCAGGACAGCGACTCTTATGTCGAATTCGCTCTCAGGGCTTTCTCGCAGCCTACCGAAGCTGAAGACTTTGCAGATCGAGCACTTCGAGACTCAAATGAGTCCAGCGCAATGTCGTGCTCTAGCTGGGTTCTTCGCACCTCAAATATCTAGTTCCGTACGTCATCTAGTGCTTCGCGATGGGCGATTTGATGCAATGCCTCCCCGGCTATGGACTGGAAATTCCCAGGAAGATGATAAAGGCGTGCTTGCAAGCATTGGATCATCAAATGTGGAACATCTGGTCGTGGACTTTTCCACTTTATTAGACACGGTCTGTCACATCAATGCCACGGAGGCAATAGATCGCACCAGCATCCCTTTGTCCGTGCGTCAAGTGACCATCCGGTTTGCGGATATGCATGACGGTAATGAGACAGATGCGTTTCTCACGTGGGACTGGAAGGTGGTCGTAAAGCACATTCGGATCAAGTTTCCATTTCTAGAAGAGATACGTCTCGAATTGCGCCTATTGGAAGACGCTAATCAGTCCATTTTAAAGTCATATCAGGCCGAATTCAACTCTACTGGCATTACACTTCATATTAGAGAACATTCGCGCTCTCTACCTGCCAATAGTTCGGTCACATACTCTCGGTAGTAGTTGGACGATCAACATTTCCTCCAGGAAAGGTTGAGGAGCTCACCGAATTTAGCATCTGCGGAATCTCCTTGGATGACCCCTGATAAACTCGTGCTGTCCGCTGACAGGGTTGTGGACATACTGATCTGGAACATCGCCGAAGCTTTCTGGCACACCGATTCTTCGCTGTCAGACAACTCGCCATCCTTATGAAGGAGGAAATCATTCTCGAAAGGCCCCGTCAGAACCTTTTTAACATTTCCCTGATCCTGTCAGCCTATCCATGATCACCCAGACCCTTGTATCAAGGATGCACATACTTTTCCTTTCAAGTCAACACCCTTCAAATCGATCCACTTCCATCGGCTCACAAGACTAGCGTTAACCCCCTTCGCGATATTGATATACGACCGGAAATCAACCGACCCTACATCGAATGCCCAGCCAGGTGAGCTCATCGTCACATTCACTCTGCAAAAGGCGCGCTTCTTGACGTTATTGGCATTCGGCCCAACTGCAGCCTGGAATTTATCAAAAATGAGTGTCATCGCTGAATTGTCGCTAGCAAATGCTACACCGACGGTTCCGGCCCTACAACCACTTCCTTCTGTATCCACATCGGGCGCGTCTACAGCAACGGCAGTGACTGTGCAAGTTCCTGGCGGGGGTCTTGTTGTGGTCGCGGCAGGTGCAGGCAGCGTGGCTGCAGTACCCGTGAAGATTACTAGCAGCGAGATCGTAAGGAAGAGCCTCATGGCAGGTGATGACTGAAATGACGGACAATGATCACCGTACGCAACATAGAAAAGATTTATCTATGATCCATGGTTTCGGCCCCACGCTATACCGAGTATATACGAGGAGATCTGATCCCGTTCCCGCCGTCCGACTCCGTGGGTCGAGGTCCGGTACTTTTGCCGGGCTCCTCGCAATCTAATGTTGCGCTCATAATAGTAACATGCGCAATTGAAACAATTGAATGAAACCTTCCAGCACGGAACGAATCGCTTAGATAAATCGTCCTAGCCGGACTTTGCCGGGTCATTTAGCCTAGGAGTTGCATACACTCGGCTGGCTACCAACATTAACTACATACATAACTGTACGTTACGTCTTTTGATGTGAATAAAGTTGTGATTTGAATTGAGTTTTCCTTGCGCTGTTGATCGTATTTTTCATGTGTCACAGGAGTGTGCCTCAGCTACGTGAGGCAATGAGCGTAGCAGGGAAGCTCTTTGTGTAGTGTAGCCTGAGGTCCGGAAGCTGAAAGGATTTCTTTGGATGACACCTTCATTCTGCACTTTGAAATTGACAGCCTCTCGAGCTGGTATGTCAGATTGCGTCCAACCGCCGCTACACTGCCACAGATACTAAATAGCAAAGTGAAATGCGAAGTAGTAGCATTCGAACTTCCTAGAATGTGGTGTTCCGTCATAACTTATTCCCAAAAGGTGAGGACGCATATCTTCTTGGTCAAAGGAGTATCTTGGACTAGACTTGATGGAACGATGTCAATTTGATACTGTCTCTACAAAGCATTTTCTGTAGATACTATCTTCTGTTCGCGGAAGGTTGCGTTAGATACATCGAATGGTGAAGTAGTATCAGCGACTTGATTAAGTTGATGTGCAATCCCAAAACAGTGTCTTGTGTTAGGAATGAGCTTAAGATTGAGAGAGGAAACAGAATGATGTGTTCGAAGTAAAATTCGCAGAAATAGGCACAAATAGATGACATAATGTGCTGAAATGAGATGTATCTGAGGGACCGAAAGCCTGAGGCTACATGTTCGTTCTTTTTAGTTCCCTGCCCAACCTTGTATCACTAGTTACTACCTCTTAATCCAAGTCCATGCCTTTCGGCTAATCTTAATGCTCGGTACATCAACTATGCGGTAAAAAAGCTCTGAAGCAAGTCCAATCAAGGGCAAGCAGGTCACGAAGCACACAAATGTGTCGAGTTCATGATTCATGCCCAGTTTGTGCATATGCACGTATAGCGTAATGCCAATTGTGTATGTCATCAAAGGTTGAATAAGGAAGATGCCTTGGGTATCGATCAGCCCAGATGCCACTTGTTCATGTCCGAGACAGACTTACTAAGACTTCTCCTCCCCAGCTCAACCAGCACCTTACTCCTCAGAAGCTTCTTTAGTATGTCATATGTCTCCACTAGCAACATAACGCCAAGTATGATGAGATAATTATCATCTCGTGCCTGAGACTGGTCTGACTTGACATCCGAATTCAAGGGACCGTCATTGTAGAGACCTGTATGGCCCTTCAATTCTAGATTTCTGAAGTCGGGTCTCCAAGCAATGAACAAGTACTGGAGTAGTACCCCCATGGCAATAAGAAGACAGTAGACCGACCACATTGGCACCCGAAATTTGCCGATATGAAAGCCGTTCCGCGATTTGGATTGGAAATTCATATTACACACTGCGTCGGCAAGAAGTAGGCCAGTAATGCTATACCAAGCCCAACTCTGTACCCACCATGCTGTAACGATGAAAATGAGTAGTGCCTTAACCCGCCACGAAGTCCGCGTGAAGGGAACAATGACCATAGTCATGTATACAGTATAACTCTGCTGGAAGATAACCGAGATAATCCATATTGTACCGGACGGAAAAGATTGGTTGGCTGCTTGCGAATCGTACCATTTAGTCAACCAGAAGATGTCGAAGAGTGAGTTGAAGTAGACGAGGAAGTTGCGAAAACGTATGGGAACCGAGATTGACTCATTACCGGTTATAGCAATAAAGTCGTAGAGGTATTGTGTGGAAGTAGTGTTGAATATAGCGGCCGAGAGTGAATAGACAGCGAAGACAGGGATAAAAAGGCGAATACCACGGCGGAAGATAGCGGAGGAGCAGAGACCAGCAGATTTGTTTGTTAGGAAGGGTAGACAGATTGTGCGGGCGGAGAGGAAGATAACGAATGAATAAATGAATGACTCATTCCATAGAAGGACAGAAAGAGTTTTCCGGAGAATGATTTGGTAGAATGGCCCGCTGGTATTCTTTGAATCTACCACGGCGGTAGGGGCAAAGACCTGCAAAAAGACAAAGAGAAAAGTTTGGACGACAAGCAAGCCCCGAAGACCTATGAGATAGTCTTGTACGGGCACATGTGAAGAATTCAAGGAGGATAACGAGGGATTCCAAATGGAATGCAAAAATTTTGACTGAAAAAGTGATTGCATAGTAATAAAGGTGCTTGACTGCAAGACTTTTTGACTTGTTGAAGGTACTCTAGCATTCTATAAAGAAAGACTGGTCGTCAAGGTCTCTCTTCGAGAAAACCTAACCGTACGGGAAAGGTACGGTGTACAGCAATTCCGAACCACGTTTTCTCACGTGTCTGCCACCACGATACAAGTTTCAAAAACCAGCCGTAGGGGAGCCGAGATCATCGCATGGCTCCCCGATGCTCCTTACCTCTCTCTTCCCTAGACCCGAAATCTGGTCCACTAGAGAAAACCTACCTCAGCACTGTGCATAGGGGCGCTAGTGGCGCTGCATGTCGAAATTGATACATCGCGCTAAGAACAACGTGCTTTTTCGTCGGTGCACGCCACAGCCGTTGCCCGAGACAATGGCGGTTGTGCACGCCACGCACCGAGTTTCCGTGATCGACAATCAAAGGGTGCTTCAATCCCAACATCTCGTTTCAAGGTTTTTGCTTTGCGTTCTTCTATCTATGAATGTGTTGAAATTGATGAGAAATCTGGGATACGATCAGCTATAGCGTCTCTTATTTGCGCAAGTATTAAAGCTCATCGAAAAGCTTCATACTTACAGGATACTACATTGTCGTCGGATTGAAACGCAAAGGAGGCCATACCCGCGCGCGGCATACTGACAGCGATCTGCAAGACGGCAGCTGTTGTGCCCTTTCCGTTGATATTCAGGGGCGCACCGGCTGGTTGTACGACAGTGCCGGTCAATCAGACTTCGCATGCAGGTCGAAGAAAGCGTCCATGAAGACCTTGTGGAGCTTGGAGAGCGTGTAATCGATACCACGTGTTCCACAAGGACGACTAGCTATGCGGCCCGGCCCTTGATCGACAATCATTCGATATCCAAGATCGTCAGATAAGTGCGAGTCTTCATGGCAGCTGAGAAAGAAACTTCCGGCCCCATTAAAGATATTGGAATTTCGGGACGAGCATCATTCTCGACTCTAGATTACCGTATGCTTTACTCTAAAAAAGTAATTCCGTTGCGCCCGTAGCCGAAGAATTCAACCCTGCACGGATATGAGAGAAGGGTTACACGATGAGGAACCAGCTGTGAGTGCATGTCGTGTATTGTATGAGGTACAAGCGCAAGGTGCAGTTGGGACAGCTTGGGTTACAATGCATTGTATTTGATTGTTTCAAATTATATGACCTTGCGTATGTGGTACCCTGAATATAGCCCTGGGGATGAAGAAGAGAAAAAACCGCTATGTGCGAAAATTAAGATAGGAAGACATTGCTCGAAGTGTACGTGGGGCCCCGTCGTGCTACTTACGCGCCGTGGGATTCCACGAGCTGTATTTGACAATCTGCCTCGCGTGCCCATACAACCCAATCGTCGCCATTAGGACGATGTAGAATGGATACTGGATGGAAAAGAGAACAATCATCTTTCGGGACACGAATTCAGACTTGACCTGGTTCGTGATCCACAATGTCGCAATCAGGCAGATGGCGCTGTCGCACAACATCATCAGTAACTCGCTGAAACGTGGAAAAGACCCACAAACCTTATGACGAAGAGCCACTGTGACACTGGGTACTGAAAGTACACAAACTTCCAGAGTTCCTCCCCTGAAGTAGGAAATTTGGTGATGACGAAGCTGAGAACAAGACATGTGTACTGTGTGACAAGATAGTAGGAAGCCTCGCGAACAAAAAGTAGCGACATAACTCCGAACCGCGCTGTGAGGCTGCGATTGTGATTCTCGTGGAGAGCATCCTGCGGCTTATTGTAGACCATTCTGACGTGTTTCAAGCTGGCCTGTGCCCATCCCTGCGCCCATCGTAGCCGTTGCTTCCAGAAGGCAGGGAATGTTGTCGGTGCCAACTCATACGATGTGACATTCAAGTCATGGACAGTTTTCGACCCCCGGGAAAAGGCACGAAGAGCAGAGTCAATGTCCTCAGTAAGCATGTCGCCATCCATCCTAAGTTCCCGAAGCAAAGATGTCCTCCAGTATCCATTGGAGCCGCAGAAGAGACCAAAACCCCACATTGTGGCCCGACCAGGGTGGGAAACTGCGTAGATTTTGTCAAACTCGACCGCAATCATGCTCGTAAGAAAAGAGTCTCCAGTGTTGAATATCACGCATCTACCTTGCACGCAATCTATTTCCTGGTCGGCCATGAAGCGCTCCGCCGCCCACCGAGGAGCATTTGGATGGGGATAGTGATCGCAGTCATAGATGGCGACGAGATCGGACCCGGTATCTATCGTCAGGAAATGGTTGAGATTGTCGGCCTTCGAAGTGGAATTCGGAACCTTGATGACTCTCGCATTTGGATATCTCAGTGGAAGCTGGTGCAGTTCTGTTTCTAATGCTTCCATTGGTCGAGGCGTATTATAGAGGATGTTGATGCGGATCTTGGTTTTTGGGTAGTCGATTTGCTCTAGTGCGTACAGCGCACGATCCATGATAATATCTTGCTCATTCGGTAGATAGGCAACGATCAGGAGATCAAGTATCGGCAGCCGGTCGTGAGGCGTTGGGAAGAGCCAACTCCTTTCTTCTGCTTGAGTGATAATCTTCCTCGCCTCGCGGCAGGGAGTAATACTCATGAAAGATTCTAGGACGGTGGCGCCGGCAATGTAGAAATTGGTGCACATGTAAACGAACCAGAATACGGCGATTAAATGTTCGCTGCAGTAGGTGTAAAGGCATGTTGAAAAAGTAAAGTAAGATAACACGAGTCCGAATGGAGTCCAATCTGAAATGAAGGAAGATATTCTCGCAATTACATTGTTTGAAGTCCAGCGTTGTTTTGTAGGTATCGACTTCTCAGATGAGCTATATCTGATTGGTTCTTCTATATTGACGATGAAGCTCTTTGGTTCGGCCATCGTGTAATTAGCGGACATGTCTGAAGGAAAATATCGGTGTAAACAGGAGCCACCGGATGAACTTGATCAGAATAAATGATGAATGCTGTAGTGAAATGTGCTGGAGAAGATAGGGAAGATAGAAAGAACGATAGACAGGAAGCGTGTGACCTCGGAACGCCACTTTCGCCGGCGCACATTTTATTAGAGATAGAGATAGACCTGAATTATCCGTAGATGCAACAATAACGCCTCCTACGGCGTGATTTCCGAATGGGGAACTGTATTGTGTACTGGTTATGTTTCGCCGGTAATTTGGTGCTTCATTTCAGGACGTGAGGATATCGACATCCAGCCTATAATGAGTGGGTCTGAGGTCGAAGCTGGAGAGTCGAATCCTTGCTTGCATGTGGTCTCTAACAAGTCATCGCCGTTCTTCCCAGCTTGCGAGAATACTAGTTCTCCGTTCGCGAGATCAAATTCCTATCTTCAATAGTCTTCTAGACGTTGATCACTATGAATTATGTAGATCATCGGATAGAATTTCGCCTTCATTGCGGAACCTCGGAACTGTGGATGCTCGCCAATGCGCATTGCGGAAGAGCTTCCGACCGAGAGGAGTAGAAGACGCGGTGCAACATGATGTGAATTCGTAGACGAAAACCTTGTCATGTACCAAGCGCTAAGCAGTCACTTTGGCTAGCGTACCCTGCATCAAGGAGCAAGGAGGTGCAGAGAAGCTGGGAACATGGGTATCATTTCATTGAATTCACTAGCTCTTCGACCTCAACATGTCGTAATGCCCAATGATCATCACTGCCAAGCCTCATTCTGATTCCCACCAGATACACCCACTATGCTCGGCCATATTAATGGTTCCACCCGGAAGTGCTACAGAAGCCTCTGGCGGGCATTTGCGCCCGATGGACACTTCGAAAGGCCAACCCGGTCGATCTTCGGGTAGGCGTATGCTCAAGCAGGTTGACTGGCGTTCTAACATGTCGGATTTGCTGACAAGTCATTTGTAGTATATTCAGTGGACTATTTCGGAGATCCATAGCCCTTTCATGTTTCGTAGTTTTGTGGTGTCTCTACTCGCGCAGCATAGCTTCGCATGCAAGAATAAAACAAGTAGCAGTAGAGCCTTCGCACATCTTTTCGTTATCCTACGTAATATAACCTCCAGCATCATGGCCCGATTCATGTCCCTGGTTTTTGTTTTTCTAGGCATGTTTCCAGTTCTGTCTCTTGCAGACGCTAGAAGCAGCACGCAGAATTGCTCTTGTGGCTTCTTTGACAGGCAAACTGACGAATTCTTCACGGACTCAATAATAATTTACTTCAACGAAACAACCACGATACCTAATGATTTTATCATCGAAGACTACGAAAAGAAGTACGAGAAGGATTGGAATGCCATGTACCGCCAAGGTGCCATTCCTTCGAATGTACAATTGAACGAATCCGACTCTCTTCAGCTCCTTGTGTCACCTTCGACAAAGCTTCATCTTGTTAATGGAGGCGAAATACAGACCACCAGACGTGATATTCAGTACGGCTCTTTTCGCACTTTCATCAAATCACCAGGGAGCAACAACCATGGCTCCGCAATGTCTATGATGTGGCAGTACAACGACACAGAGACCACAGAGCTCAGTGTGATGAACACTGATGTGCCCTCTAATGCATGGGTGGGGACATTTATAGGCGGCGAATTTACGACACGCGATTTGGGAGTCAATTTCAGCACACTTCAGGACAACCCAGCACCTACTCGCAACTATACACCTCTGGATGGGGTGTTGGACAACGGCACTGTCAATCCCTGGGAATACGTTGAATATCGTATTGACTGGACTAAGGATTACATCTCCTTCTACATCGGCGGGAACTTGACGCGATCCGTTCTGCACGAGAGCAATCGCGGACTGCCATCTGTGCCTTCGCCCTTCATTTTCAAGCACTGGTCAACAGGGAATCGGTTCTCCATGGAAGGTCCACCTAAGCAGGCATCTATAGCGAGCATCGGATGGATGCGACTTTTTTTCAACTCGTCTACAATGACAGATCAACAGCATGGAGGTTTTGCTGATCGTTGCCGCCTCATCCAAGCTTGTCTTATAGATGATCCATCACTGAGGGGTTCGACACGGTACGGCGAAACTTCGAGCGTGGCATGGAAGCAAAGAACCAACGAAAGCATTAAGAGGATGCCAGCGCTCTGGATCTCAGTCATCAGTATTGGACTCTCAACACTTTTGCTTATTCACGCATTTATCCGTCGCGCGCCGTGGCGAAAGCAGCCCAAGAGTAGCAGCCACCAATGTGCACCGAACCCACCGGATTCGACGACCGAGCCAAGCTTTCTCAGTCAGTCAGAATATGTCTCGAGCTCACGTAGCATGAATCAATTTGTGACAACAGATTCAGGAACGTATTGCGCAAGCTCTTATAAGCCCTCGGCCTCAGTCAAGACCCACCCTTCGTCATCCAAAGGCTCCAAAGACTTGTACGAATCGAAGGATGACCTCGTAATAGAAAGGATGGAATTAGGTCTTGATACATTGTCTTATTGTGATTCTACGCTTGGCGGCCCGTCTTGCGATCCATCGCGCCCTGCCTCCCTCCGCTTCGACAGCCATGGAACCACGCCTCACGTCCTCTCACCTCAGGTGAGCCAATACGACATGACTAGAGAGGATGTCCATCCGGCTCTCAGAAGCCGAGTCGCTCTCGATGTCATTGGCACCGTAACATCTCGGAATTATTCAGAAAGCACGATTGTAGGGCCGCAGGTCGGAGCACAAGAGGATAAAATTCCGATGGAAACAGTGACCGAATCGGCACTTCCAGCACCTAGAATGAGACCGCAACCGCCGCTGCCACGTGAAAGGGTCGACTATCTCGCCGGGATGGTTGCTTTGTGCGCCATTTTAGTGACCGTGATGCACTTCGGCTTGACATTTGTACCAGCAATGGTCGTTCCCGGCGCCCCACAACATAATGAGTCCGAGTATTGGGCCCAGCAGATAGTGGCACCCTTCATTCTCAACCAGATGTGGCTTGGAGTTTTTTTCACTACTTCCGTTCGCTTCTTGGTTGCCAGTTATCTCAAAAAGGGCAACATGCAGGACATCGCCAAGGCGGCGGTACGTCGAACGCCTCGCCTCATGATCCCAGTAGCGTCCATTGCACTCTTAGAATATTTTCTCATTGATGTTGGCGCCACTAATTATCTCCGCTATATACCTTCCCTTACTTGGTCGACATGGCCCTACGTCACAAGGTACCCAACCTTTGGTCACTACATTTCCGAGGTACTCGAGCTGGTCTATCTTGTTCCCAATGCTGTCCCTCAAATCACATACAATTACTGCACCGGCGTGCTTTGGACAATCGCAGTGCAAATTCAAGGAACGTGGCTTGTCTTGTGTGGCGTCCTTGTAATCTATGAGATCAAGACGCCGTGGAAGCGCATGTGCTACTATGGTTTCTGCCTCATTAGTCATTGGTACGCTGAATCTTGGGGATCGTACCTTTGGCTTGGACTTCTTCTCACCGATCTTGACATCACTTACAATTACAAGACATGGCTGCATAGCCGGCCGGGTGTCTACTATCCATTAATCACATGCTGCTGGCTCTGCGTGGCAGCAGGCTTCGCTGCAAACATAATTCCGAACTGGACTGACTTCAACTTCGCCACTTACGAGCACAACGTCCATCCTGATCCAGAAACCGGCGAGCCGATATGGAATACTAAGGATGCAGGGTACCCACCATACTATGTTCCGCGTCTCAATGGCCTACTATTTGCAGGAGGAATGCAAGCTATTGTCGAAATTTCGCCTATTGTACAGTGGGTGCTTTCGCTGCCATTTTTACTCGTACTTTTCCCGCATATATTCACTATCTACCTGATGCATGGCATGGTCTTCTGGAGCTGGGGTTCGTGGCTCATGATCCTCATTGCTGAGCGAGACATTAGCTACAGTGTTAATGTCACTATAGTAGGTGTGACGTCGTATGTTGTCCTATTCGCAAGCCTGCCTGTCATCACTCCGATCATTGAAGCACTCGGAAAGGATATCACTGCGTTAGTCTGGATGAGTGCTATTGAGAAACCCGCCCCGAGAAGAAAAACGTTGTTTCCATTTCCAGACGACCTTTTTTCAAGGAGAGAGAAACACGATATTGAGGCCGCTACGGGAGGTGTGATAGGTGGCTCTGGGCACACATTATCCAATGACAAAGTTTGAATGAAAGAAAAGGAGAAGATTAAGGAGATCGATTCGTCTTATCCTGTGCAAGCACATACTACATCGCACAAGAATCTTTTTCAGGCAGCTCAATAACAGTGCAAGTAACTCGAGAATTTGTAGCATGAACACAGTGATAGATCTCAGCTCTCGGTGTCTCTCGGCCAAGTTTCAGGGTACATGTGGTAATGTTGGATCTGATAATAATTATGTTTAATTTAATATTTTAATCTTATGATTGTTCATTCCGACTAATATTGATCAAATTTATCTCTTAGAGTCCATGAATCTGGTGTCTGTTGTAGGAGTGAGTTGAAAGAAATGGATTGTTCATAATGCAATATTATAACTCTTCAGGTCTCTCAAAGTATGGCTGTGGAGGGAGCCAAATTTGTGACCACGGACATTCCCGGTCAAGTGAGATCGCCGTAGTACATGGCTTTTTTCTGATCACTTGAGCTCAGCTTGTGTTGTACTAATTCTACGCCCGAACATCACTGCTCTTTGAATGGAACACTTGACAGAAGTCAATAAAAGGCGTCAAGTCTTAGCTACTAACTACCAATCAAGTTTTACCATTAGAAACAGGGGCTAAGAAACGCAACACCAAGATTACGTACTATTATAGAAAAATACAGATAGATGCGTGCGGCTTGCCTTATAAAGTAGTACGAGCAATGACATGTCAATCGAGTAATTATGGGCAAGTGTATGCGAGAGACTTATAAAAGGGGCTCGATTCTCTACTAGTAATCGTCTCTACTTCTTCAATTCTCCACCCAATTGTGACTTCATCATGAAGGGTGCCTCCGCCTCCGCCATCTCCTTCATCTCAATCCTGGCCTCGGTCCTTCTTACCACGGCGACCGAGCCCTCGCCATCGAGTTGTTGCTACAACCTCCTGCTCAACGTAAGCTTTTATCCCCTTAAGTGGACTGCATGCTTTTCGTTGCCTCGGTATACACGCATACTGACTACTCATAAGTTCGAGAGCATCGATGCTGTCACTCCCGTAGACGCAGCAGTGCCTTGGAACCCAGAAATTCAAGGCATTAAAATGAACGGGGTTGGCATTGGCAACAAGATCGCTGGCGTGAACGTGGGCCCTGACCCAATGGGAGAGTACTACCTGTACTACGGAATGACGACGAGTGTTGGTAGTGGCGGAAACCCCTTCATGACGGTCAAATACGGGTCGAGCAATTTGCGAAAATTCATCATCAGCGATTTCTTTGGCGGTGCGGGATTCGCAATTCCAGCAAATTTCATCATTCCCGTTAAAAACATACAGCTGCTTTGCAACAACACACTGACGGCATATTCGGAAGACGGCACCATCGCCGGGAGTCAGACTTTTACCTATACCTCCGCTTCTGGCACTGCGCAGTATCTCGTCCAGTCAAAAGTGAACCCGAAGGCCTTTAGCACATTGTCTTGGAGAAGCGTTGAGTTCACCTCGGATTATTATGTCAAGATCAGTGGTGCACTGTTAGGAACAGGCGATCAATTCGTCAAGCTTTCGGACTTTCTCAATGATCTAATCACCAAGCTAGGGGTCAAGGATAAGATCAAACCTTCAACGTACATGGACGACTTCCATATGATTGCGTCTCCGCTGTCTTGTGCTGCGTGTCAGTGAAAAGTCTATGTCAAGGAGTCTCATCGTAGGCGATGACGTTGATATTAGATTCGTAGAGTAGGACTTTCCGTTGGTTATTGCTGGCTCTAGTTAACTCACTAGTCTTGAGCGCATTCAATCTCAAATTGTGTCCTTTTGGCCAGCCATAAGCCTCTAAATTTAGCTTTGTATTAGCGGACCTATGACCTACCTCTATCAACTCCGTAGCCCTGTCTACAGGATACCCAT
This sequence comes from Periconia sp. TS-2, assembly GCA_030378425.1. NCBI lineage: Eukaryota > Fungi > Ascomycota > Dothideomycetes > Pleosporales > Periconiaceae > Periconia > Periconia sp. TS-2. The sequence continues at coordinate 723,786 of JASNQO010000004.1, forward strand.
TGAGCAGAGATTGCTTAATCTTGTACACTTCATGATTGATGTCACTAACACCTGGAGTCTAACGTCTCATTTCATGAATTTATATACGGCTTAAGAGACAGTCTCAATTGTCTTTCTCGCATGGTCTTACAGGTATTTACTATCAAGTATGGGTATCCTTTGTAACTTTCATTCTTTGTCCTTGGTCAATCCTCCCTTCTCATCTCTCGGAATCCTTTTCCATCCTGTAGTAAACCTCTTCTTACTGGCGTCAAACCGCGGGAACGGGTGTGCCTCCGTATTAAGCACAATCTGGTCGAGCGGAAGAAGATCATTCGGTCCAAAGAGCAGGTAGAAGTATTTCAAGGTTTCCGCCTGTATTTTATTATCAGCACAAGTCCACGATTGAATTAAAGCGATGAATGTCACTTACCAGCCAAAAGCTCTCCATATTGTCACGGCTTGGTGGCGGGACGACGGTGACGTCGCTCACACTCGTAAAACCTCCTCCATTTTCCACCATGGTGTGCTTGACGAAGGCATCAAACATTTCCCAACCCCACTCGCGATAGATGTCATCCCCCGTGATGCGCCATAGGTAGAAGAGACTTTCTACTGTCTCTGGACGCTGCAAATTATGCGCATCCATTGGTTTGATATTGAAATCAGATTTCCACTGTTGCTCGTCCTTGTTCATGTCTGATTTTGAGTTCAGAATGCCTTGGCGGTACATCTTGGGCGGATCATCGAGGTTAAAGTGAGCAATTTCGGGAGCGAGGCCAGTGGCCGAAACGCGATACATACCCATGCATGTCTTGGTCAGTTCGCGGGCTAGGAGAATGTCTTCTTCTTGCTGCTTGCCCCACGTGGGTGATTTCCGTGCCTCAGAGAGGGTGAGACCGCCAGTGGCAGCGAGGGCAATAGTGCCGGGCATAAAGCAAACGAGATGATCCATCTTTGGATGGAGATGTCCATCTAGACCCGACGGGCGTTCAGCCAAAACGGTAAATTGTGCGTCCTTGGAGTAAGTAAGAAGATGCTTCTTGACTCCGGCGAGGGCCTCGTTCCACATGTCCAGGTAGACGGGCTCTTGTTTTTGGGTTTGGAAGTACTGCTTGATAAGGTACTCGTAGTATGAGTCTCCGCGGCTACCGAGGCGGATCTCGTTACCACGAAAATTGCCCTTGTCGGCATAGACGAAGATGGGAACGAGGCCATCCTTAGCGCCATTGCCGTCTACGACTTCCATGACCTTCTCTGCCTTCTCCCAGTAATTTGCCTCACCAGTCAGAAAGGCGAGGTACTTCATTTCTAGCTGCAGGCTCGTGGCTTCGGCTGTCGATGAAGCTCCCCCGTCGGCGTGGGATGCGACGCCCTTGCCAGTTTTGAGCACGACGCTGGCCCAGGGGACGCCAGAGGGTGAGTCGTATGCGCCCATGAGCCTGTCGGCGAGATCTGTTGCCTTTTCTAAGAAGAGATCCTCCTCGTTCGCGTTCTCGGGTTTCATCCCAGGAAGCGCTTCCTGCAGGTAGTGAGCCGATAACAGACCACCAAGCATGCGTATCGTCGTCTCAAAGGTATTGACGTCCTGATCCTTTTCGTAGTTGAGCGTTGTCGATACCCACTCCCGCGCGTGTTTCAGCTCTTTGGTGAGATTCATCAGCATCATAGTGTCGAGCGCGTCGACAATGATCCAGCCGAGGCCGTTAGGTTGCGCCATGTACCGCCCAGATCGGGAGACGGGATGATATTCGTCATAGCCTACACATGTTAGCACTCGTAATCCAGCGCCAATGGAAGGATGGCAGAGCGCGCAGCGTACCCCAGCCGTGCTCCTCGTAGCCCTTCCAACTCAGCAGAAACGCATCCCGGACAGCGTTTTTCCTCACTTCCCAGTCGACATTGGTCTTTTTGCCCGTCTTGCCCCCCTTCAGCACACTACCCCATCCGCTTTCTACGCCCTCATCTATTGGATCACTGCGTCCGCCTAACCATCCCATCCAGTAGAAGAGCCCAAACACGACCAGCGCAATCACGCCCATCCTCTTCTTGCTTGTACACCATCGCCGTGCCTCTCTCCTTGCACCGTGCCCTGCTGGCTTGTCCTTGTACATTGGCAATCCCTTCTCGGCGCCTGAGAACTTGTTCCACACATGATCCTCGAAGCGGCGCTGGGCGTTGTCGAAGTTGGGAACATTGGAGGGTAGGCGGAACGACATATCGGCTTCCTCAAGGGTCTGTCGGGCCTTCTGGACGGCAGCGGCTGAGGTTCCGATCGTGTTGGTAGCGGCCGTCTGTAATAGATTGAGGGCTGCTGGCGGTGCTCTGCGGAGGTTGAACGGGTCCCGCGAGTACATGCCCGACCTTGCGAGGAAGCTCAAAAACAACCTATCTTCCCAAAAATGGACGTTATATCTGCCCTCGTACAACAATAACTCCACTTCTCTGACGAAGAGAGCACAAGACCGAAGGCTAAAGGAGCGGACGCGATACGTTAAAGCACATGGGATGGCCAGGTGTTCGTCCGTCGCGAAGCTTGCGGCGAATCTTTTACCCTGATTGGCTGCTTGGCGCACGTCCGCCTGGTGGATCTCACTGCTATCACGTACTAAAGTCCGATCATATAAAATTACAAATGGACTATTGAGACTTTGGGAGTGTAGCAGACGAATCGCTGGAGGCCTTGTAGCACGGAAGGCATAGCTCGCTATTACTGGTACTGACGCTGCCATTATGGAAGGGTCGCGCTCGCTAGTTTCCTACGAGTTCAGTACGGCCATGATAAATCTTAGAAATGTGTACAAGCCAGTTCCATTCCCTCATCAATTCTCGCTATTGATGCGCCCTGCATTGATTTCTTGCTCCTTGTTCGAATAAAGTATCTCTATTCGCGCAGGCGCCACCATGGTCTACTCTACAGACGAGCTTCGCTTCATATTCTTCGCCGTCTTCTCCTGTCTTCCTCTATACCAATGCTGTGTTCCGAAATACAAACGACGATCCGCCGCGACTGAACCAAGCTCTCGCGAATCGCTCGGTACGAAGGAATTAGAGGCTCCCTTGCCAGACCGTATCCAGCAAAAGCAACCAAGACGAAGCATCTGATTAGATCGTTCCGGGGGAACCATCCTCACGTTCCGAATGGGTCGAACAGCTCAAAGGAACAGTCACGAAGGTATAGCCGACTATCAGAAGCTGCTCTAGATTCAGATCAGTTGCCGCAAAAAGCATAGCGCTGCTTTCACGTCAACCGAAGATTGTTTTGGTAGGGAGATCGAAGACGAGTTCATGACCATTTTTTCTTAAAAAAGAATGTGTTTGACGTTCTAAGGTAGTTTCATCCATCGCTCGGACCTCGCCCAACTGCTCCAAGTGAAGAGTACAGTGGGTACCGCCAATTGGTCCGATAGTGTCGATTTAGTCCGTTCCAATGACCATGACGAGTTTGTTCCACTGCCCTCGGGTTGAAGAAATTATACAAGAGGCACAATCGAGCAACTGTGTCGCGTATCCGGATCGAAAGAGCATGCTCACGTTCGAATGGCGGCGTGTGTAAAGTAGCGCGCAATTAGACGATCTTATCTGCAGCGATTAGCTTCAACCGTAATAATTCAATTCAAAATCAGTGCCGTGGCTCCTATAGCCATGTGTGAAAGTGTTATGATTGTGATTCTGACGGTTTGATCTTTTTCATTGCTGTAGGATCCCTATTTGAGGGGCCTAGTATGCCATTGAGAAATGTTCCGGTGACGCCCATCCATCCGCCCAGTCATCCTTGATGCATGTCATTCACACCCTTTCTTGACTACTCCCAGCTACACGTTTTCAATCTTCCGACTCCCTTTATGCCGATCGCTTGCCCTTGGGGTTCTTCTTGCCGACGTCGGTGATGGTAAGCCCTGCAAAGACTCGCGTTAGTCATGGTTCACTACAGGTGCCGTGAAAACTTCGATGGAGATGATTTAGATGTGGCTAGGGGTCTGCTACACTGGCATTTCGTACCTGGGGGCAGACTTTGCTTGAGCTTCTCGGCCTTGTCCGTGTCCTTGAGGACAAGAGTGTAGATGAAGCGCTGGCATCGGACCTTGAACTTGATGTTGCTGGCCTTCTTGTTCTTCTTTATGCGCGCAGCTGCCAATCGTTAGCAAAGACCTCGCTATGCGAATTCTCAATTCTCCTGTCCTCGAACTCCGCCAATTGCGCTCTCTTCATGCTCGAAGCTGCGTGCTTGGCGGGACCGGGAAGGAATGAAGCGGGCTCATGGGACATACACTTAGCATCTTTGCGTCTGCAGATCTCGATGAACTGCTTGATGTCGGAGACTTCGGACGGCATGGTGATGGCAAATGTGGTAGAATGAGTCTGGACGTCTGCTTCGAAGGTCGTGGCTTGTGGTCAATTTGTTGTGGAGGTGGAAATTCGCTTGTGGGCACGGGCCACCGAGGGGCGTTCACTAGGCTCGTGTGTGTGGCGCAACACTACTGTGGCTGCTCATACAAATGCATCTAATATCTCTGGGTCCCAGCGTCCCTTCTGCCATAGCCCGTTTACCCGTGTACTATCTCACGTATACAGATGATCGTGATTCAATAATAGATGAATAGGATCACTTGGCTCTTACCGATCTTGCGAACGCAGATCTCGATGCTCCGTATTTCTCTCTACTGCTCCAGAAACAGTTCCGCCGACTTCGAAAGAAATCCTCTTTCCTCAATGGTCCACATGACTCGAAAAGAACATCAACTGACAGATTTGATGCCACTGGAATCGGAGTGCTCTAAATCGGAGTGATGTCACCTGTCGAATCACGGAGCGGACAGAAGCTTTCTCCGCTCCGCGAGCGGAGAATAGGAACAGTAGCAAAAGTCCACCTCACCTGAATGACCGTCTCAGTCCTAGGAGTGGTTCGATGGATTCTACGCCCGATTCATGATCAAAGTCCACTTTGATGGCGACAAGAAAGGCCGCGTGCGATCCTTGCCGGCGAGCAAAACTTGCTTGCGATCATCGGGAACCTATTTGCGCACGGTGTGAAAGGCGTGGTAAGACCTCACAATGCGTTTATAGATCCTATCCGTTCAAAAGATCGAGCAAACAGAACTGTGTCTCTGCATCTCAGTCGTCTACGCGGTAAGATTCGTGAGGCTGATCAATCGCATTACGATACTCATCCCTTGCGCTACTAGGTCACGCAGAGAGCGTTCGGTCAAAGCTACTCCACTCCAACGAAAACCATATCCGAATCCAGGTCATCTTGGATGTTCCAGTCATGCGGCCATCTTCAATCATATATTATCCAGAGAAAGTAGTGCTGCCGAGGCGAGTACCACGCCCGCCACTATCCCGCTAGCACAATTGCCGGCTGACCCTGGAGAGCACGCTGGTTCAGAAGCTTTGATGAACCAGGTCGCGCAATTGTTGGAGCATCTTCTTGGAGAGTTCAATGTATCATCATTGAAAGAACTGGTGAAGTTTTGGCTCGCCAAAGGCGTGAGTCTGGCTCTTGCTGAGCCTATTGTGCTCCAGTGTACAGAGAGTGTCGAACGTATGTTGGCATCCAGGCCGGATGATCTGGAACATCCTAGGTCTTTGGTCATGTGGCTCTTGCAAAACTCAGCGCGGCAATTGTCAGTCACGAAGATATCGGCACTGACAGATTTCGTGGACCAGTTTTGTGATCGGAATATTCGCTGGGAGACATTTGGAATCTTCCTTTCCGCCTCAATTCGAGCAACCTTCGATGTCCCTTTTTTTCCTTCTGTTTATACCACAGAAGCAGATATTCACCGTTTTCGACGATTAGCAACTGCACTAAACAACTGTGTCCTGGAACTCTGCTTGTCCCTTGACTGTTTAAATGACTTACAACTCATATTTCAATATGAGCACTGGATCGTACTTTCGTATGTATATGGGGATCAAAGTAAGTCGGAGTATTGAAGCTCGGTCACATTGAGTCTGATTACATGGCAGGTCTTCGGGCTTGGCGTACACTTGGAGACGTAATCGCTTCAATCTTTGCTTTGGGCTACCATGAGAGTATTGAAGCTACGCCCAACATACCCCTATTTCTCACTGACCTAAGAATGACGGCATTCGCACGAGCATACTCTGGAGATAAGAACGTTTCCATCTTTCTTGGTCGTCCACCACGGATGAGTAAGAAATTTGCTAGGTTTCAAATTCCCTCTGGACGGCCTAACTTTGAGAGTGATGAAACCTCCGAACATAGCGATTTTGCACATGGAACAGTGACTTCAACCAGCGAAATGAGCTATAGAGCTGAGACGTGCTGGTCCGCGCTCTGTGCTTCCATTAAAGAGGATATATTAGAGCTACTTTCTAGCGGCCATAGGAATGATTCCGAGAAGATTAAGTACGTTGCTTAGTTCTTGCGTTTTGTGTATGCAAAGCTAATAAGTTATAGGCAGATCACTAGACGTACACAAGAGCAATGGCAAGCTTTACCTGCCCACTTCCGTCTCGATGGCTGTCTGAGACAATACAGCAGTACCCCTTTTCAGTGCGATTTCTTACTTAGTACACGACTCAATTACCTACACGTCAACTTCTTGCTTCAATTTGCTTTACTCGATCACCTCACCCAGCCCAATGATGTGATTGTAGAGATAGCGCAGCAAATCCTTTCACTTGTTGTCGAGGGTGTTCTCCTGCGAAATTACTTAGTCAATTCTGGCACTGGTTTGATTTGGAAGGTATTCTTTCCTCTCCAGTTCAGGGATTACTATCAGACGAGTGATACTAACCATGAATAGATAGCACACTACGGCCTACCAGCCGCCGGTATAATCCTTTTAGCTATGCTAATGCCTTTACACAAACGAAATGCTGCTGTGACATCAAGAGGGAGGGTCTGGCGAGACTTAACTGTTCTGGTGGCAGAGATTCAAATGGGTTCTATTGTCCGGGAAGGTGATGCAAATTATGCATTGCTCTCGAAAGCCACCAAAACAATTCAAACCTTTCTCGACTCAGAAATACCTAGTAGAACAGGCAATGGAAACTCTTCAGCGGCGCTAGAAGAGTATGTACCAGTTGATGACTGGCTTACTTTCCTTAGCCCGGATCCGTGGAATTTGGAGATTGGATTCTGGGACAGCTTGGGAGAGCATTCCTGGTCTAGTACAGATCCCACTTTGAGAGACGTCCAATAGCTAGACAGAAATAGCCTTCGTGGGGATGATGATCTATCGATATATTGCTAGTGACTGCTTCTTGAGAGTGAAACCGGAGAAAGAGCCCCACTTCGGCACCATCGGAGTGTCGGGGTAAAGATCTCGGTCAACGATGCGGATGAACACAAGCATTGGATTCACACACCACTGGTGGCGGAATATAAAAGGCAAAAGCTTGCCCTCCATTTAGAAAATCGGTTACTCTTATGTACCAAAAATCTGGATTGTCCTTCTAGTTCACGGTATTATCGTTCCTGCGAGTTCCCACAAATCATTCTCCTTGCTAGCCATGAAGCGCCTCACGGTCGAAGACGTCGCGTCTCTGCGAGCAGCTTCAGAGCCTTTGCGTGCAGGAATCGCCACGTACGCGTCTTCCGACTCATTTAAGTCTCATTACAGCAGAATGAAGCCCGCGAGCAAGTCCATGACACACCATTTTAGCACGGAATGCAGGAACTTTGGTGGCTCGGCGCTTAAACAGATCGCAAAGCAAGCGTTCAGATTCGATCAGATTCCGCTGGGAATTGGACGACCGACAAGTGATTTCTATCCATGGGAATCAATGATGCTTGAAGAAAGCTTTACCTATCCAAAGCGATCTCATAATGATTCCACGCAAGCTGAAGCCGATAAGAGCGCTAGAACGATGGCAAAAACAGGGGGACCTTTCAACTTGACTACGGGGCTAAATTACTCTCATTCTGTTGGCCAGCAGCCGCTGCTTCGTTTCATAACGGAGCATATAGAAATCATTCACAACCCACCGTACCAGGATTGGAACTCGTGTCTGACCTGCGGATCGACATCGGCAATTGAAATTGCACTGCGGATGTTCTGCACCCGTGGAGATACTGTTCTTACCGAGGAGTACACATACCCCGGGTTCATTTCCACGACGCTTCTACTTGGGCTCCAAACCCTTGGTGTAGATATGGATACCGAAGGCTTGACCCCTGAAGCGTTGTCTCGAATCTTGAAGACCTGGCATCACTCCAAAGGGAAGAAACCAACCGTATTGTACATGATCCCGACTGGGCAAAATCCTACTGGTGCCACGCAAAGCCTGGAAAGAAAAAGAGCTATCTACCAGATATCAGAAGAACACGACTTAGTAATCATTGAAGATGATCCATACTACTTCTTACGAACAGAGTGCAGTCCCATATCAATGGATCAGCCTAATAATCTCGATCCAAATGATTCTTCAGTAGTCACTACCTATCTCTCAAGCCTGTCTTCAACGTTCCTTAGTTTGGATACGACCGGCAGAGTGGTTCGCCTGGACTCTACATCGAAGATTCTGGCCCCAGGGTTACGTGCTGGTTGGGTGACTTCCAGCGCCGAGATCATCGAAAAGTTCATTTCATACCAGGAGGTCGGTCCTGTGGCTGTCAGCGGGCCAACTCAATTGCTATTATGGAACCTGCTGGACGCGACCTGGGGACATTGCGGGTTTTTTGCTTGGCTGGAGCACCTTTCACGACAATATCGTTCCCGATTAGATGTAATCCTCAGAGCCTGTGATGAGTATCTTTCCAAGGACATATGCTCATGGTCTCCGCCTCGGAATGGCATGTTCGTCTGGATACGTCTCGATACGGCGAAGCATCCGTTGTTTCGATGTCACAGTAATATCATATCTGACGAAGCTGAAATTATCTCTAAGAAGAATGATATTGAAGCTAGAATATGGTCTAAGGCATGCGAGAACGGAGTTCAGGTCACGAGAGGTTCTTTGTTCAGGACTCCTGGGTCGTCCCCAAAGGCAATTAGTTTCCGACTCACATATGCCGCTGCAGCCCAGGATGAGTTGCAGGAAGGTGTATCACGTTTTGCAAACGCGGTTCATAGAGAGTTTCAGTTAGAGCTAAGCTAGTAGCACACTCTCCGCAAGACATTCCGCAAGGAACTTTCGCCCTCGTAGTCTAAATAGCGCGTCGCGTAGTCTGCGTCAAATTAGTTCAATACACAGCCATTGTTAGAAAATGTTCCTAATTCTCATAATAATTCTTAGCATGAGAGAAGGGTGGTGATGCAGTGTCAAGGTGGTCATAATGACGGCGATTTGTTATAGACTCAGCAAGGCTAGGGTTGAGAAGATGGTGGACCGTGCACACAGAACGCTAGAGGAAGCGCGTTACAACCGACTTCACTCCATCAAGCATCATAGCGTAATACACCTTCTTAGCTCTAGCTTCCTCATACATCGCCTAAAGCTTCTCTGACTGTAAAAGTTACCTATTGGAGTGCAAGCTATTACTTGCAACAAGCGCACGGCTTGAAAGCGACCCACGTCACCCACATCTCGCCACCAACCACCACCACACCTAGACATGCCAACTCCTCTTGATCGTGCGACAAACTCACGCGTAAGTCGTATACTGGATACTTTTCAAAGTCTCGCTGTGCTGATTGTATCACAGACACCCTTCTTTGCCTTTGCAGCCATCGTCACCGGCGTTGCTGCCTGGAGCATTTGGGGACAGGACCTCTTCCCGAGTCAAGATCCTACAGGTGGTATGCTGTTGCTCTTCTTCTTTATTAGTGCTTGTATCGTTCCTTTCCTAGTGCCTGTATCTCGAGTTCGTGATGGAGTTCAATGAAATGAATTACTCGAGCCCTTCTCTAAGCTACTATCGATCCTGTACCCCGCTCGCGACAGATAGGTGCTGCTATGATCCTTAAATATGCTCTGGATGGGTTATATGATTCCTGACTCCTTTAACTTAGACCCCGAGCAATGGACGCATGAAGAGTGTGTTACGTGGTTGAGAAAGGTGAGTCCAAAACCCCGTGTTCCCCATGTCACATACACAATTTGTGCAGCGATCATACATAAATACTCATTCTCGTGGTCCTTTATAATCAATCAACTGACAACTATAGCGTAACTTGCACCCTTCTCCACTAGCTACGACAGCAGAGCTCTTGGAGCGGATCAAAGCCAATATGAGGGTAACGAGAGAATAATGGCCTCATGTTTACCATGTCGTGGGCCTTCTCACGGGTTGTTGCAATGGCGGGTGAGTGACCATTTGGTCGTTGCTGGGGCGATATAACACAGAACAAAACACAGTCGTGGATCGGCTCATCACTGTGCCTTCACTGCATGTGAATGTACCTAAACACCAAACAAATCGTGCGGCGCGAGCCGTTTTTTTAGCTTAATGAATCTCGACCTGAAAGTCCTGTATATATACTACAAAATTTGCAAATATCTTCAACTGGTCTGGCGTGGCGTGGTGGGCGGTCGCGCGCTGGCTCTCAATCGAGTCCAACGAGAGTTCATGTGTTCGAATCGGGTTCAGGTCACTTCCTTAGGAAAGCGTAACTTAAGGGAAACGAGCCTGGATATCCAGCCGCAAGATCCTGCCAGACCGTGGCTTTGAATAAGGAAAAAAATTCAGAGACCTTGCCCGCACCAAGGTTGATGGGTTTTCAGTTCAGCTTCCCGTAGTGAGCGCAGCGCTACCTCGGAGGCCTTTCTGTTTTTGCACTTTTTTTTTAGCGGCGGACTTTACTTGCTTTTTTGTTCGCTTTTTCTTCTTTGTAGGCTGGCGATACTAAGAGTGTGCTTATTTATATATCATCACCAAAGACTATCTGTCGGGTTTCAAGCAGCTTGATCATTTAGCTCGCTATATATGACCTAGCTCAGCATTGCTAGCACTGATATCTCGCTCGTCGTCTCCACCAAAAAATGTAGGCCTTGCCCGTGGTCTCGCCTCGTTCTCTCCCCAAGTCCTCCCTCACTCTTCGTCCTCGGTCGTTTTGAACTCCGCCAGCATCGCCTCATCTTCCTGCAATCCGACCATCTCCGCGGAAAAGGCACGCTGCTCCTCTTCAAGTTCCTTCTGAATACGCTCCTTCTCAGCATCAATCTGAACCTGGTATTTCTCCATCTCTCGGTCCACCTTGGCTCGCTTCGCCGCGAGGAGCTCGCGCTTCTTCTTGGCTGTCTGCAATTGCTTCCGCATATCAGTGAGCGAGGATGCCGGCTCTTGAGAGGTGATAGATGTGTCTGAAGGCGTCTGAGGGGGCTGAGGGCTTGTGGAAGCAATTTCGAACCTGGTACGCTTCAACTCGGGAGGCGCGCGAGCAACAGGCTTAGATGGGCGCTTGGCCGGGATGACGACGGCGGTGGCAATACTCCTGAGAATCTTTGCAGTCGGGGTAGCGGATTCGACCGGCTTGGCATGTGCAGGTGTAGATGCAGATTCCACAGACTGCTCGATGACCTCTTGGGTAGGGCTACCCTTGTCATTGGTCGTAGGCACTATCTTTGCCCCATGATCTTTACCCAACTTCTTCGAAGTGTCTGAGGATTGTGGTGGAATACCGAAATTCTGCAAGGGAAACCCCAGAGTCGCAGGATCAGTCTCATCATCAGTCTCTTTGTTTGCGACACCCTGATGGCCTTCGTGGTTCTCTCCAGACGAGCGATGCTGGTCCTCGACCAGGGAAGCAGGAACAGACGGAGTGAACTTCGGGGGTAATTTCTTCAAAAATTTTGACAGAGTGGGTGTAGACGGAGCGCTATGAGGAGAGGACGCACGTGTCGAAGTGTCGACATCATCTCCTTTTGCTGGCCTCGCGCCCGCCTGAAGAGCAGGAACAGGCTCGAGCTCGAAGCTATGAAGCTCATGTTCCAATTTAGTCTTAGGATCATGAGTCTTTTCCATGGTCTTTTCATCAATGGAGTCTATTGGCGGTCAGCCGTGAACAGGTAGAGTATTAATCTTTTGTGAGTACTCACCCTGGGAGCGATAGTGAAAGCGAAATATTGCCCATGGACCTTTGCCAGGTCGTTTTGCATCCACCTTCCTACGAAGCCGCATTGCATCTCTCTTGTCCAACGCGCTAGAGTTCTCCTCGAAATTCATCTTGAAGTCAGGCGTGATCATGTTATGGCTAGCTACAGCCTCGCACGTACCCGGCGCATCTTCAGCTGCATTGTAATAGGTCTTGATATCCCCAATCGAATGTTCCTCACCAAATGCTCGAAGGGCAAACACTCGCAGCTCGATTGTGCCAATATTTCTTGATTTGTTCCCGCCGGTCTTGTCATCACCCGAGATTGACGCGACCTTGATGTCGGTATCCCGAATGTCATCACCGGTTTGGAACAAGAACTTGTCAAAGTCGAGGGGCTTACTCTTCTGAAGAGAGACTAATTTTCCGTTGTAGCTGTTGGCCTTTCGAAGGATACCATCGACAGTAGCGTCGTACGCGATTATGAGGGTCTACATCGGTTAGTGCAGTTTCAATCAGAGGGCTTTTACGCACTGTTCCGGTGAATTTTCCTCCAAGTTTAAGGACCATGTCTTTCTTTACAGGCACGAAGCAGCAGATTGCCTTGTCGACAGGATCCACGTATTCTCCATACTCAGCAAGCGCGTCCATTTGGCCTAGAGCATATAAGTGCGCGTGGGCCTTTCGATTAGAGCCTTTCTCTTGGACCCTCATCCTGTGCGAGCTTTTCAAAGTGCAGACTCAAGTAGATAGTGTACGAGGCGAGATAGTGGCGCCGGAACCTCCAAGAACCTAGCTGGAGAGCGAGAAGTGAGAAGCCAGAAGGTGTGGGGACTGTCGAACATATAGTTAGAGGCTCTAAAGGTGAGAGAAGACTGTAGGGCTAGGTGAAAGTGAAATGCAAAGTCACCTTTCACTTCCGCTTTCAAATTTTGGTCTGTGCTGGAGGTAAAAGACTACGACAAGGCTAGTATCGTCTGGTCACTCAGAAAAGTAGATTCATGGCTGTACTTCTAGAAAGGATCATTCACCGGGACCCTTCAGCAGCGTCTAAAGAGAAGGTAAGAGAGCTTTGGAGGTAGCGCGAGAAAGATGCAGGAAATTAATGATCCAATCACTTTTCGAAGCCCTTTACTTGAGAGAAGTGCATTGAAGTCTAGCGCATGGTCGATAGTCTTTATTGAAGGAAAGCAAATACGTGTAAACTGCCATACCGCAATCATGGATAGTTCTTCGGTCCTCTGCTCTACCTTGCTAGTAACAACTGTTACAGCTCTTGTATCAAGCGGATTTGTAGCTAATGCGATGGCCAGTGCTTACTTAGACTGCTACCCAAGAAGATGAGAGAAAATGGCAATCTAGATGACACAGTGACTGCGTGCAATGAATACATCAAAAAATGAGAAGGCGCAACCAAAATGGGAACGCAGAGGCAACCTCGTATCTTGACAGTAGCCGTTATATTTGACCGACTACAATTCGAAACCGGCAGCTCCTCCAGACAGATTCGCTTCCCCCATTACCTTATTTCCTTTCCGTCTTCTTGATCGCGACCCCGGCCCTTTGCTCCCAGCTCGTCAAGGACTCGGAGTGGTCTGCGCCCTTGCCTACGCACTTCATCGAATCCTCCAGGTAGTTTAGTGCGAGCGATGGAAGCTCTGTCTGAAAGCCCGACTTCTCGATGACGTCTTTTGCAATTCTGACGTCTTTGACAAGCAGCTCCAACTGGTAGCCGGTGTCGTAGGATTTGAGATTTTTGCAAGAATATTTGGTGGAGAAGTTGACACCAGTGCCTACGTTCATAACGTCGATCATGGTCTGCGGATCAAGACCGAGCTTTTGCCCGGTTACCTAGAGTCGTTAGCAATGTAGTTGGTGGAGAGAGAAGAATGGCTGACAAGGGCATCGTTCAAGGCGATGATGCTGCCAACGCTGACGTAGTTGTTGAGCGTCTTCATGATGTGGCCTGCACCTAGACTGCCCATTGGGAAGACATGAGTGCTCATATCTTTTAGGATCGGCAGCACTTTTTCGAGGGCCTTGGGCGAGTCAGAACCGACCATCAACGTGGCTCCGCCGCGGTCGATGGCATGTAGCTGCTCCTGGGTTATGGGAGAATCGACCAGTTCAAGTTGTAGGTTACTAAGCTCGGCCCCCAGCTCGCGTGTGTCAAAGGGCGACGATGAGCTCGTGTCAATCACGACTGACCCTATTGAGTGTAAGATGTGTGTCTAGGTGGCTATGGAGGAGGTCGTGCCTGGCTTCAAATAAGGCGCGATGCCCCCCTCGCCCAACAAGACATCTCTAACTACCTTTCCGTTTGGGAGCATGGTGATTACGACATCACAGTTTTGAAAATTGTCGGGCTCTGAGGTGGCTACTCTGCATTTTGGATACTCCTCGACGAACTTGATGCCTCGGAGGGGATCAGCATCACGGACGAGCAGGCGATGACCCTTCTTTGCAAGGCAGGCGGCCATGGGGTATCCGGCGTTCCCCAAGCCAATGTAGCCAATGTTTGTTTCGTCCATTTTGATATAAGAGGGCTGGAAGGAGGATGGAGAGTATGGGTCGTGCAAGTGATGTAGCAGTTATTATATGCGGAGTAATTCCGCCCTACCCCACGATGCAGCTAGGTAATTGCCGATGGGGAAGAGATGGGGCTTCTTCAACCAGACAAACAATAAGGGTATACGTCGTGAACACTGAACGAGTGTGTTGACGACCCAGCTAGGAAGCGAGTAGGTCATGGGAGAATGAATCGGCCCGTATCATGACGAACGTGCATGGCATCAACGACGGGTGATGAATGTGCAAGCAGAAGCGGCTGTCTTTCCACCGACTTTCTTGAGCAGAGCACAGGAGATAGACTGGATATGAACTGTGTACGAAGCAGCCCACCGAGCCGCGTTAGCCGTTGCTGGGCTGGGAAGACATGTCCGAAAGCTGGGCACGGCCCTACTTTCACGTGCAGATGCGCGAAGAGTCCATCCAAGAAGATAGATCCAACGACAAGCCTACGGGAGGCATCAAGTCCTTGGAACCACACGGCAGGATGGATGAATCGATTAGCTGTCGTGGGCATGCCACAATATTCTGCGAGAATAGACGCTGGGCAGCGTGAACCCCGGAGAAAATTTTGCTCCAGAGATTGATTGATGGGGCTCGCCGCGGGATGGACGAGATTGGCTTGGTGTTGTCACGGCTGCCAAGACCGGCCTTTGCGTTTTCGGATGCCGCAGAGCTTCAGCTTGCTTTTGCTTCAAATCCCTCACACCCTCTGCTCCCCTCCGCCGCAACCATCCCAATGCTGTCGAGGACCTCCCACAAGACGGCGCAGGTATGCCTGCTGCAGCACCCGATCAATTGGATCGGAAAACTCTGCTTCCCACATGCTAACGCGCTGGACAGACGCTCCTGCGGGGCGCGCGACCTGCCGCACGATGCGTAGCTGGTCCCTCGATGGCCACTCGATGTACGATTCCGACCGACATGTATACAGAAGGATGCGATACTGACACAAGATAGCTTTGGCTACGGTCGGCCAGGACATCTTCCAGCCCACAAAGTTCGGCGGCAAGTACACCGTCACGCTGATTCCCGGTACGCAGCGATAAGCACCTCCATATTCTACACCAGCGTCGGAACGGTATTAAACATTGCGCAGGTGACGGTATCGGCGCCGAAGTGTCCGAGTCGGTCAAAAAGATCTTCAAGGCGGATAACGTCCCCGTGGAGTGGGAGCAAGTCGATGTCACGGGTGTCGAGACGGGCAACAAGCACTCTGAGCAGCTCTTCCGCGAAGCCATTGCCTCGCTCAAGCGCAACAAGCTTGGTCTCAAGGGTATCCTCCACACGCCTGTCGAGCGTTCCGGCCACCAGTCGTTCAACGTCGCCCTCCGCCAGGAACTCGACATCTATGCCTCTATTGTGCTCATCAAGAACATCCCTGGCTACCAGACGCGCCACAAGGATATCGACCTGTGCATCATCCGAGAGAACACCGAGGGTGAATACTCAGGCCTGGAGCACCAGTCTGTGGGCGGCGTCGTTGAGTCACTCAAGATTATCACCCGCGCAAAGTCGGAGCGCATCGCCAAGTTTGCTTTTGCCTTCGCCCTTGCCAACAACAGGAAGAAGATTACGTGCATCCACAAGGCCAACATCATGAAGCTTGCCGACGGTCTGTTCCGTAACACTTGCAAGAAGGTGTCTGAGGACTACCCCACCCTTGAGTATGGCGACATGATTGTCGACAACGCCTCCATGCAGTGCGTGTCGAGGCCGCAGCAGTTTGACGTCATGGTGATGCCCAACTTGTACGGAGGCATTCTATCCAACATTGGTGCTGGTCTTGTCGGAGGCCCCGGTATCGTCCCTGGATGTAACATGGGCCGCAATGTTGCCGTTTTCGAGCCTGGATGCCGCCACGTTGGCCTCGACATCAAAGGCAAGGATCAGGCCAACCCCACCGCCTTGCTCCTCTCGGCCTCCATGCTACTCCGACACATCGGTCTGGATGATCACGCCAACCGCATCTCGCAATCCGTGTACAAGGTCATCGAGGACGGGTAAGTGTTCATGACCCGCTCCAGCAGCCTAGCGCTAACAGCTTGCAGCAAAGTACGAACCCGCGACATGGGAGGCGACTCAACGACGCATGAATTCACTTCTGCCATCTTGAACCAGATGGAGAAGGTGTGATTCGAGCAAGATACTGCCAGGCCGTCATGTAGCGCAAGGGCTCACGAAGCGCCTAGCGCACTTGAATTGGGCGATACTAGAGTTGGATCATAGCCCGCGTTTTGACTTTTGATGATTGCATGCGGAGATGTGTATAGTAAGCAGCTGGCTGGGTGTCAATAGAGCTGTACTTTTAGTGATTATAGCTAGATGGATGAATTGATTCTATATACCCTTCCAACGCCACGCTAATGCATTTTTTCGTAATCCTGTGAAATCGTGAAGTTGAGATGAAGATCAGAACTGTATCCTTCTCTTCCGCCCTGTATACTTTGAGTTCGCCTTTGCGACCTTTCCTTTTCGTTCCATCTGGTCCTTTTTCCGCATGATCCACGCCTTGCTTCCCTTCCTCTCCTCCCCTCTTTTAAGGCCCTTGGACCTTCTCCGCGCATCCATGACATCCACCCCATCCATGCCCCTCACGACGCCTGTGATATCACCGTCCAGCTCACCACCGCCGACAGTGAGGACTAGATACGTCTTGGCGCTCTTCGTTCCCGGGTCATCTTCCAAAAGACCCGCACCAAAACCGGCCTTGATAGCTGCCTGCGAGACCATCTTCTTCTGCTCGTCGTTCTTGGGGTAGAATTGGCAAACGGCTCGGCCTCCTCTCCGCAGGCTTGCATACAGTCCACCAAAGAACCGACTCAACCGCCCAGCAGGGCTGTCCTCGGTGCTCTCCGCATTGCACAACCACTGCACCGCAGATATACTGATGGCGGCGTCGAACGTTCCCGGGCGAAACGGCACTCCCTGCCCCGCATCCGCCAGCATCAAGTCTCCCTCTACCTCCTTCTCTAGTGCAACGGCCAGCATGGAACTGCTGATGTCAAATCCCACCCAGACGTGCGGACCATTCGGTGTGCCTTCGTCGTCGGTTTGCGAGAGTATCTCGCCGCTGAGACCGGAGCCACAGCCTACGTCGAGGATGAGCGAGGGGGACGTGAGGGAGAGGAGAGAGAGGGCGCGGTGGGTCATGTCAGACTGGATCTTTTGGATTCGGGATGAGGTGGTGTATTTTCGGGATTCGGAGTCATTGTAGAAGAGGTCGGGAGGTCTAGGTGCTGTCAGAAAGTGCTTGATATAATCGGAGGCGCATATTTCGTGTGAGCATACAGAGTATCTTCTGGTCGCGACATGATGAAAATTGGCGCAGACTTGGGTCGAGCTAAAGACGGACGATTCTGGCTGAATGCCTCGCTTGCAAAAAAAAAAGGTGTGAAGCTGCTCAATCAGGTTTCAATTTCCCTCGTCAGTTTCTCGCCGCCAAGAGTTCGAGTCCGCGACAACTTTTTGGTGTTGCGCCCCGAGGACTTGCCCCACACAACACGCGGAACCGGGTCAACCTCTTGCCGAGCTTTGGGCCACCTTTCCAGGGCGCTGACCTCATTTCCTCGTAGCTGGTACCTCCCCATTCTAGTTCTCTACCGCACTTTTTCGTCATGTGGATTCTACCGCTCCTGGGATACATTGGTGTTGTTTTGGGCTTTGCGTTTCTGACGCTCGCCATAGGTACGGTTTCAAAGTCTTAGCTTGCATTTCGGGCTTGGGAGTAGTGGAACATGTAATTAACGTTTGCAGCTTCGGGACTGTACTATCTCTCCGAGCTCGTCGAGGAACACACCGTGCTTGCGAAGAAACTTTTGACGAATTTAATATATGGCGTCATTGGTATTCAAGTCTTACTACTCCTGGTCGATGGATTCCCTATGGCATTGACCGGGTTGAGCGTCGTCTCGCACGTTATATATGGCCAAAACCTACGCCGCTTTCCCATTGTCAAGCTCACGGATCCCCTGTTCATAGTCTCATGTGGTATGACTAATTCCTACCGACCATGCTCATTCCAAGCATTCTAACCTCTATAGGTCTCGTTATTCTGAACCACTACCTGTGGTTCCGTCATTTCAGTGCACCGCCTGCACACTCTTCATATAATCCATATGCACGAGATCCTTCGGTCCCCACTTTCACCGAGATCGCTTCGTACTTCGGACTATGCGTATGGCTAGTTCCCTTCGCCTTGTTCGTCTCGCTTTCCGCTGGAGAAAACGTCCTGCCCACTATGGGCTCAGAATATGCTACAGGAGAGGGAAGTAGTTTCATAAGCCCTGGAAAGGAGCCTGCCGCGAATGCATTTGGAAGCGGAGTCGGTGGTGGCGTAGGCGGTGGAGGCAGGAGACGAGCTAGAGCTGGTACGAACACGGGTATGGCAAAGGCCATGGTGAATGGAGTCAGAGGTTGGGTGGGTGAGACGGGAGAAGTTATGGGGATATGGAAAGGGGAAAATACCAGGCCAACATTTTGAGCTTGGCCTTGACATGCGACGTATAATGGTAGAATCATCTAAAGATACGCAAGATTATTTTACCGAAAAAGTAGCGCGTTCTTCTCCAGTCAGTCATCCTATCAGATTCCCGGTTCAACGAAGGCGGAACGGTCCTGCCATCCACAGAACTTACGAAGTCGCCCCGCCACCACCACAATGATGGCTGATGGGGGAGCTTGTATTCATTCCAATGAATATGGGTTGAGTCGGTCATACTAACCAATGCGATACACCTCGTAACTCTTACTGAATGCCAGTATGCCCGTTCGAAACCTGCGAAGGAAAGGGCAACATATTGAACACATGATTGTACCAAGACCAGTTCCCTTACTGCAAGGATGCCTTTGCCCTCCTGTTAGTCCAGCAAGGCCAGGAGAAGCATAAAGGCAAGCTGTTCCCCACCCCCTCCACGCCGCGAGTTTCTCGACTTCCGATCCCGATCAACGCACTGCCAGCTCAAATTCTCGTTTCCACATTCCGCTTTCGATCTACCGCTTACTGCACCTCGTTCTTACTTGAACCACTTCCGACCAATAGCCTCATCACCTACTTCAGCCTCGTCACCGTTGCCCTTTTCGCCAAGCGTCAGCCTGCAACAATCATGTCATTCACCGGCAACAAGACCGTTATAGGCTCCTTCGAGGAGGACTTTGCCTCTACCGACTGCACAGGATTGCATGAGAAGGTTATGCAGGAATCCTGGGAGGACCTCATCGATTGGTCCCTGTCCGAGGGGGCTGACAGGGGCTCGAACCTGTCGCCCAATACGAGGTAAGTTTAAAAAAAAGATATAAGCTAACGAAAGGGCAACAGAAGCATTGCAGGGAAGTCAACCTCCCTCTCAGGTTATGCTACTCAAGCTCAAGCTCAAGCGTCGGGCTTTCGGAATGAATCCACCATCCCGCTTCATCCACCTGAGACCCGCTTAGATCCAATACCCGGAGAAAACAGCAACGTCACGTTCAATGCTACAGCCAACGTCCCTACGACGATTCCGACGGCTGCAACTAAGAGACCTCTCCTCTGTCACCATCCCGGATGTAAAGCCAAGCCTTTCAATAGGCGCGCAGACCTCGTGCGTCACCAACTCAAACATGATGACGGCCGACAAAGACATAAGTTTTCCTGTCCTGCAGTTGAATGCAATCGAAAGGGGCCCAGCGGATTCAACCGACTGGATAAGTTGAAGGACCATATGCTCGCAGGACACGAAGACGACACGCTTTTCGAATGCCCAACGCCCAAATCAGACCCCGACTACTGCCGACTCACCACACGGTTGACTAGGGATCTTATGGCAGTGCACTGCGAGTTGTCTCGGTATCACTACCGCGATGAAAGTGTGAAGGTATCAGGCCTTAATGAGCATCGCGAGTGTCCAATGCCTCGATGTACCTTCCGACTCTACTTGCGTGGAAATGAAGCTAGAATAGAGTCTCTGCAAAACCATCTTGTTTCGGCGCACACGCCCAAAGGAAGGATGGACTTCCGCGACCGCATCGCCAGAAGAGGGTACGATCCAGTGACTGGAAACATCGTCTGTCCTGTTTGCCAGGGTCGCCCGCAGTTTCACCCGCAGTTTCACCCGCAATTTGAAAGTCATATCAAATTCTATGAACACTTCCTTGTGGCGCACTTGGGCATCCCAGAGGTACATACTTTTTCCGAAGACGAACTTTATAATCCCCAGTTATTTCACAGATTTGGACCGTCTCCCATCGGCCTCGAACCCACAGGGTCAGATGAAGTCCGAACCCATCGGCGCACGATCCTCAGTCTCTGGCCAGCTTTCGTGAACTATCCTGTCTGGGATGACCTAGGAGCATCATATCTAGATTTTGTATTCGAGATGTAAATCACGCAAAGAAACTCTTAATGGTAGAGCTACTGTCACCATTCTGCAAGTTGCGGTGAAATCAACCACAGCATCTCAACCACAGCAAGTATCCAATAGCTGTATCGCAATGCTAACGTCGTCCTCTGAGTTTGGAAATTCTTTTATTTTTCCTTTGTTGCACCGACCTCATATATTGAGACGAAACAAATGTTATGAACTAGTGTTTTTCCTTTTTTTTTTTTTTTTTTTCAGGTCCGGATACATATACAGAGACGAAACAGATTTTATGAACTAGCGGTTTTCCTTTCTTGCACCGAACAAATATACAGAGACGAAACAGATGTTATGAACTGGAGTTCTTCCTTGTATTTAGTTAATATAAATTCTGGTCGACACTCTGACTGAGGCGTGATGAATTTGTACTTCATTTTCCAGTGGGGTAGTCTATACTCCGCGTCCGTAGCGAATAACTTCTGACTATCAGCGTTCAAGACGACGTTCGTCTCAATCCCTTCTCCACTTTCTCTTCAACTATTCATCCTTCCCGTCTTGCGTAACGAAAGTCCTCTGCTATTCACTCCATTCTTGGGCAAATTCCAGTACCCGTGTAGAATAATGGTAGACATGCTCCAGGCTGGTGCTTTTCTCGTGGAAGGCTTTCATCTCCTCGCCTAGCGCTCTTCCCACCTCTTCATTTGGATCATTGCCTGCGATAGTCCGTGAATGCGAGACTAATGAGTTGCCCAACGGGCCTGGGTTTGCACTTACGCTGGCAACAATAAAGTGTAGGAATGCGAAAAAGCGTGAAAGCACGACGATTCCCCAAGACACTAGTTCTCTATACAGGGCTTTGATGATCAGCGCTGGGCGGAAGAGTTCGTCTTTTCCATTGTCGATTGCCGAAGAGGATTGTGTACGTATTTGACTGTGACTGGCCGAGTAGAACATCGATCCAGGAGATCTCTACATCAAACGTGAAGCCTACATTTTCGATGATTTAACGCCGCAATTATGATGTAGAATCTAGAACTGGGGTCGATGGGTTTGATGTTGAATGCGTAGCCTATGATACAACACCACGGAGTAGCGAGGTAGGACCTCATCCATCCTAAAGTTGAGATAGCATTTAGTCCATGCTCGGGTCAGTGTGAGAAAGCTTTTTGATTTTTTTTAAACGACCATAGGACCGTGTTTGATCTTGTCCGGTCAGAATTGTCTGTAGCAAATTCGCTAGAAGCAACCAGGCATGTACCGTTGAAATCGGTGATCACACTTCTACGGCAAATCTGTTGTGATTTGTCAAATCGCTATGCTATATGCCTAGTATCTGCGCTGCTAAAGCACATGGATTGCAAGATGCTCATACTACAGGTAACGGCCAGAACAAAGGTGTGCTTTTAGATTTGATTAAGCTGAACTTGAGCATCAAGATGTATATTCATTTTGCCACCGAATTATCGAGCAATTCCGAAATGGATTGACGCAATCCCAAAATATAACTGGACAACGTAGTTTCTAGTCTCGCAAATGTATGTATACCTCTCACGGTGACCGCTCCTGCTATCACTTTCAAGCCATC
Source organism: Periconia sp. TS-2 (assembly GCA_030378425.1). Classification (NCBI taxonomy): domain Eukaryota; kingdom Fungi; phylum Ascomycota; class Dothideomycetes; order Pleosporales; family Periconiaceae; genus Periconia; species Periconia sp. TS-2. The sequence goes on from JASNQO010000004.1 coordinate 746,201, forward strand.
TTAACTAAGTCTTATCTCATTACCATGCTCATTGGGCTCCCTCGAGTCTTGCAGCTCGATCTCGAGTATGTGGTGGCTACCTAATACTTCATTGTCTACTCGGCCCTTTATGTGTTCGACTAAGGCAGCAATGTCTTCTACAGTCATCTTTGGATGGCACGCCTTTTTTTTTCGGTTCGCTCGGTCCTATATTTTGAGCAGAATGGATTACATTGACGCATGGCGAGTTGGTAAAGTCTTTGAGAGCTATGATCTCGACACTATCATCAGCCGACTGTACGAGCACAACGGTAGGTACGTTGCAGACAGACCATCGAGCTTTCTTAGCGATGCTACCAAGCGGAAGGCGCAATGCGAGAGATTTTTCAACCATGTTTGATTCTTCCATCTATACAGTTATAACGCCATACGTTGTTATAAGACGCTGAAAATCATTGTTGATTCACGAAGTTGATGAGGGCCGGTGAGATTCCCTTCATAACTAAACAATGCTTTCTATGTAGCTACAAGATCTAAAGTTGGATTTATCTTTAGGTACAGCTCGGATGACCATAATCATTTGATACATGATTCTCCAGTCTATCAGTTGCCTGACTGAAACATTACTAATGCCCGCCACTACGTAGCAAGACACACTGTGTGGCAAGATGCTTTTCCGTCCAGAATCCCAGATTCTTCACTTCATACTTGTATATAGATAAGATTAACGTGTATTAACTCTATACATATCATTCTCTTAGCTTGGTAGGCTCTGATAAAGAAATGCGGGGCGTTGCTTATAATATTAATCATTTTGTCTGTGTTATTAAGTGACCATTGGCTAGTATCCCTCTATTTATTCATAATAGCTAATATCAGATATGTATTTAGAGGAGTAGGAAGGGAGTCCAGATCTTAAAAATTAAAAAGGCCAAGCTCCAGAAGTCAGCTTAACCTAAAGGTTGTGTATTCCAGCAGTTTCTCCGCGCGGGCGCTAAGATTGTTAGGCCTTGATCAACAAGGCATAATGCTTGAGCTCTTAGCATGCAGCGTACTCAGAGATCTCTGCATCGTATCGTCCTAAAGAAAAGCGTCACCCTCGTCTTAGTCAAAGTACAAGCTCTTAAAGTGGCTGTAGCGGGTTAGTTAGGTTGCTAGATTCCAATTGTGTTATCTATTTAGGGATCTGTCTGTGTTGTCTAGCACTCCTCTGTACGCTCCGCTAGTCAGAGCTTTGTAAGATATGTGGCTTTTGCAGGTTTCTTCTCTCCCTCTAATTTGTATCATGTTCAGAGTTGCATGTGTCGCAACGTTCGGCTTGACCCTGATTTTGAATGGCACTACAGGAGAAGAGAAGTTTGACTTGCATCCATGAGTTTGTAAAATGCATGTACAAGGACGAGAGGTACGAGGAAGCAGATATGGCTTACACGAGGATACTCTAGTTCGCACGCTGCACTCTCAAAGCTGAACGAGGAAGCTATCCTGTTCATAGATAAATGCTTTCAGCTCCTACACAGAATCTTCATCCGCATTTCTTGACTAGTAGCGGATGAAGCTTGTCATTTACTTAGACTTGAAATCTAATGTAATAAAAAGGCATTAAAAATAACTTTCTTTCTAATTGCTTGTTATGAAAACATACGAGCCTGCTTAGGGTTAATATTGCAAGTCCAGATTCGGCCAGACATAGTTCCTATGCTAACTGTGTTTCCACACACAGACGAGCATGACGGTCGATATTCTGACGGGATACATAATATGTTCTTGCCGTTATGCATGATCCATGTCCTGTCTAAACTGAGATCTGTGCCTATATAGTACGGGAGCTTGGGTTCCGTGTTAGCCGCTATGCCAGATGTTCCTGGACTATACATGGCGGAAGCGTCTGACTCGGCGTAGAGACGGAGATTGAAGGTAATGATAGAAAGGCTATGAAGAGTCCTGCTAACGTAAAGTGTTTGCAGACAAGTGCCCTTGCTCATATCCCAGACCTTAATAGTGTTATTCTCTGATGCTGACGCTAGCCGGGTGGAGTCGTACAAGAAGGCGATAGACGTAATAGCATCGTGATGGCTTCTCAACTTCTTTAGACACGTGCCGCTACGTACATCCCAAAGCCAAATAGTGTCGTCATCTGATACTGTCGCTAGCTGAGTCGAGTCGTGCGAGAAGACTATAGAGGTGATATCACCGGAATAGTGGTCGAACATATTTTGGTATGCGCCTCTGCTCATATCCCAGATCTTGACGATGCTGTGCTCTGATGTTAAAGCTAGCTGGGTTGAGTCGTGCGAGAAGGCAACAGACGTGGTGGCACCGCGAAGGCCTTTCAACGTCTGTAGACACATACCGCTACTTGCATCCCATATTTTGACAGCGCCGTCGAATGATGCTGACACTAGTTTATTTGAGTCGTGCGAGAAGGCTATAGAGTCGACTAAAGCTCTATGGCGTCGAAACGTCTGTAGGTATGCGCCGCTGCTTATATCCCAAAGCTTGACTGTATTATCCCATGACCCTGACGCTAGCAGGGTGGAGTCGTTCGAGAAGGCTAAAGAGGCTATAGGGCCGCTATGACCCGTGAACATTTGTAAGCACTCACTGCCACTCGTATCCCAGAGCTTGACAGTACCGTCCTCTGACGCCGATGCCAGCCGAGTTGAGTCGTGGGAGAAGACTGCGGCCTTAACATAACTTTCAAGACCTGTAAAGATCTGCAAGCATATGCCGTTACTCGCATCCCATAGCTCGACCGCGCCTTCCGATGATACTAATGCTAGCCGGGCGGAGTCGTGTGAGAAGGCAACAGACGTAAGAGCGCCGCTATGACCTGTCGACGTCTGTAGGCATGTGCCGTTGCCCACATCCCAAAGCTTGACAGTGGCATCTTTTGATGCTGACGCTAGCTGGTTTGAGTTATGCGAAAAGGCGATAGATGCAACAGAATCTTTGTGGCCTCGGAGTGTCCGTAGGCATGTGTCGCTGCCCACATCCCAAAGCTTGACAGTGTTATCTTCTGACGCTGACGCTAGCCGGGTAGAGTCGGAGGAGAAGGCGACAGACGTAACAGCGCCGCTATGGCCTGTCAATGTCTGTAGGCATGTGCCGCTGCCTATATCCCAAAGCTTGACAGTGTCGTCTATTGACGCTGACGCTAGCTGGGTTGAGTTATGCGAAAAGGCCATAGACGTAACAGCGCCGCTATGGCCTCTAAATGTCTGTAGATATTTGCCGCTGCCTACGTCCCAAAGTTTGATAGTGTTGTCTTTTGACGCTGAAGCTAGCTGGGTTGAGTTATGTGAGAAGGTGATAGATCTAACGGAGTCTTCATGGCCTCTCAACGTCTGTAGGCATGTGCCACTACCTACATCCCAAAGCTTGACAGTATTATCCCATGACCCTGATGCTAGCTGGGTGGAGTCGTGCGAGAAGGCGACAGACGTAACAGCGTTATCGTGCCTCTCGAATGTCTGTAGGCATGCACTCCAACCATCACTCATCTCTGGCTTGATAGTGATTGCCTTTGGCTCTTCGCGCCGGAATAGTCCCTTGATCAGGCTCCCTGTCGGACTAAACAACAGCGCAGATGCGTATGTTTGCAGGGGATAGTTCTCAATCGCCCATTTATGATACATAGCGAACCGGAACGCATCATGAAGAAGCTCAAGAAGCTGAGCTGCTTTATCTTGATCCTAATTTGCGTCAACGTTACCACTCTGAAAGTTGATTATGCTGCACGAACCTGCACTATCGATTGCAATTTGTCAAGTGACGTTACACCTGCTGGTAAGCTTCTGCATAAACTAAGACCTTCCAGCAAATACAGATATTCATTCTTTAGGAATATATCAACAGTTCCTCCGTCCCACAGATCTTTTGCGTACGTCGCTGGAGACAATAGATGCGCATCCCGGAGATGGTCGGCCCAGTAAATACACGAGTAGCATGCTGCTGCTAAAGGATCAGGAAGTGGTGGTTCTACGTTCTCGATAGAGTAGCCTGGTTCCATTAAACCATACATGTCTCGATGTAGGGTTGCAGACAGGATCTGAAGCGATCGAGTGAAGAGGCTATGATGCACGTCCGCCCTCCCAGATGGGAAGACTCTCTTATCTGCTCTATTAAGAAGAAATTCCTTAGCGGACTGATGGACGAAGTGTATTGTGTCTTCTCGTAAGGAGAGAAATGAGCCACAAAATCCAATGATCTCCTGCATTGCCTCTACGTCAATTAGATCTCCCAGTGGTTCGACCATAGCTGCTAGCTCCTGCAGCGTGACTGGCCGGTACACGAGAGCGACGAAAGCTAGCACCTGCATACAGAGCTCTGTATCGTCTGACTCGCCGATCTGCAGCAGCATTCGTTCATATAAAGAGTCTAGCCCAGAGGGAAACAAGCTAAGCTTCTTTAGTATATTCCGCTTTGCTGTTCCTTCCAGACTTTGACATACTAAAGCTACCCAAAGGAAGGTATCATTTGCATTTGAAAGCAGATGCTCCAGCACAGCGTCTCGTGTCTGCTCGTTGTACTTCTTCCGCTGCGCTAGCTCAGATACTTTCTGCTTGACGAAGATGCTGACAGCTGACGACACAGACTCTGCGTTCAGCTCAAGACTCAGCCGCACCTTATTACCCGCCCTTTCGAGCGGTTCTTCGATGTCTGGCCAGTTGCGGCTGGAGACGATCCACTTGACACGTGACGACACCGACGAGTTCTTAGCCACAAAGTTAAGTAGCTTTGGCAAGTCAGCGACACATTCATCAAGCGCATCGACGAGTAGGTACGTAGTACCAAGGCCCGGGTCGCTTAGAATATTGGTAGACATCTCAGTTAAGGCAGCCCAAGCATTCGTGTCTTCAAACAGGGACTTTCCCGCCTGGTCGTACTTCTTGCGAATATGGGAGATAAGTGAAGGTCGCTGGACCACGATCATGTACATGAGCCCTCGCAGCACTGCCACAGCGGTATTGATACGCGAGTCAGTAGCCTGGCAGAAGAAGTATGCAATAGTGGTGCTTTTGTCTGCCGCCTTTTGTAGTTCATTGATGATACCGCAAAGCAGCATTGTCTTGCCTTTGCCTGGATCGCCTTTGATCCACAACAGCTGGCTGTTCGGGTTGCTACGCCATTGCTGAAAGCTCGTATTGTCCAGAACCCAGCAGTATGCGCCTTCTAGAAGCCCGCCCTTGGTTTCCTCAATACGCCTTTTATCGTCGCGTGGATCTCCGGAGCGCAAGTCCTGAATACATCGTTCCCGCTGTTTGATCTGGTCCATGAGCCGGTCTCGCGCTTTGCTCGCTCCTTCCCCGTAGAAGGGCGACAAATACACGTCGAAAATGCCTAGTAACGAATATATCTTGTCCTCTCCGAGTGTCGTGTGACGGTGGACGTTCCACGAGAGTCGCTCCTCAACACCGAGCTGAGCTATGGGGGCGCCTTGAAGAACAGTGTGCGAAATGCCTGTGATCTCATGGATGTGTTGTCGCAAGGACGCTTTGTCGCCAACTCTTACCCAGTTATGTGTAAAGAAGTCGACCGCTTCCGGAGCCAAAAGTTCTTGCAGGGTCCAACCACGGGTGAACCATCTGCTTTTCCGCAACCCTTCCCGCAGCGGCGGGCTAAACTCATCTGCAGGGTCGAGGAGGTCGTCTAGGTAGACATAGCACCGTCTCGCGTTTTGATACCAACGATACATCGAATTGATAGCGTGCGAAAATGCTGCCTTGTTTGCCTTGTCGATACAGCAGGTGTCAACCCAGAAGTACTGCAGCTCGTCCTGCTCTGCCTGTTGTCCACAGAATCTAATCTTCTTGTAGCCGAGCTTGGTCCTTCCACCACCGCTTTGTATGTCTTCAAATGTGACTTCCTCCGCTTCCGCTCCCCAGGTATGAGACAATATAGCATAGGGCGGGACTGCAATTTCGTCCAGGTCTTCAGTAACACAGAACCCGCCGTCTTGAGTGCGCTTTAGGAGATGCATCTTGCTATACAGTCAAGTACACCAGGTTGGTTCGTAATAAAAGAGTTCGAGGTAGTGGGCTGGGTCGATACTGAGTGAAGCGTGCAACTAGCTCATCGTGCGGGCGGTCAACATAGCAAGTGTAACTACAAAATAATTATATCCAGACTCAACTAAACAAGCGTGTGGCTCCCAAAAGAATTGCAGGATCGGTGTCAACCACATTCAATGTTTGTAGCTAGCTGGTGTGTACAGGAGATTCAGACGCGCCTCAGCAGGTATGGAGGCGGGGCAGCTGAACGCACAGCGCCATCGCTTGTGCGGTAAGGCTGAGGTACAAGCATCATCTCGAGGCAGCCGAGGCCGTTCGGTACACACGATGTTGCAAATACTATGGTTCGAAGGAGAACATTAAGTTAGTCCTGTGAATGCCGCAAGGCCCGTAGGCCTAAGTGGGAGGGTTTGTGAAGGAGAGCTAGGTAGCACGAAATAGATCCCTAGGTTTAACACGTGCGCCACAGCTATTTTAAGAGCTCGACCTTGGTCTTTAAAAAGCATAACGCTCGATTTACAGATATCTGAGCACGCCACTGCATACCAAAAGCAGCTAAAGCGTGAAGCCCAGTTCGATGCGTTTTAACGTTCTTGCCATTCGCGCGGAGAAACTGGTAGAATGCACACTCCTCACCTTAATTTGACTTTTAGGTCTGCGGTCGTGGTCTTTAAGATCTGGGCTTCCTTTATACTCCTCCGAAAGTCTGAAGAGATGCGCTGTGACGAACGAATAAGGGGTTGCCAGTAGAGGGTTGGTAGACGACATTGACACAAAGATCGATGGTGTGACTAACACGGTGCCCTAGCATGTCAGACGCCTATGTGATAGGGTTCAACAGCTAGAATCAATGCGCATTGAGCTTGTCTATATACAGGCGCAGTGTGAAGAATCTGAAGGTCCGGAAGGAAATGTGTCTCGCCACACCGTGTGTCTAGCCACGCGGACATTATCTCACTACTGATTATCGTCATTATGTACTCCCTCTCATACCGTCTCTCTACTCAAGTTCTTGCATTTAGGCATTGAAACTATGCGTCTTCGTCGACCGGGGCAATCTTCTGTTTTCCCGCGCACATTCCGTTCCAAGCGAGAACGTTTCACAGCTAGAAGGATTCTGGCAAATATGAATGGATGCTATCATTTTACAGTGTGGCGCAGTGGCTTTTGTCTGACCTTAAAACGCTCAGTAAGCTCATGACCTCATAGATCGCCGTAGTTGTACCCCACAATCAGTGTTTACATAGGTTAAGGTCCCGCTGCGGGTGTGGTGTTGTTCGCTGACGCCAGCAACCAATACGGTTTGTTTCGTATCTTTTCCTATGACATGGAGCTAGCGCAACGCGCCGACTTCATGCTGGTGTAGCTTCGTAGTACAACAACGAAGATCATACCATATCAGTGTGATTCTGAGTATCTTGTACCTATTTTGGCGGAATCAATAGTCCAGGCGCATCACTCGCTGAGGACAGCCCGAGGCAGAATCATGTCCCAGCTCCGAACTCTAGAGGTATGACAATGTCACGACGATTTAGAGCGGCTTGGATTCATCTTCACATAATGGCAAGTTGGTTGTATAAATTGATCAGATATTCCACTGTTCAGTCAAGTAGCCTTGAGCAAGATCTTTCATCAACAACCTTCAGCAATAGCCTCAACACACGAACATCAAAGCCCGTCGAATAAGAAGAAAATGCTCTCCAAAATCTCACTCGTTGCTTTCCTCGCCCCCTCAGCTCTTGGACTCTATCTACCTCACTCGCCCCGATCCGAAGTGTCGTATACCTGGTCCGTCAAAAATTTCACCAGCGTCTGCACAGCCGCGACTTGCTTCTACAGTTTTGCCATTGAAGGGCCTAATGGCCCGGCTGGTGAACCCTCGTTCGATGGTAAATGCAGCGGAAGGTCGATACCATCCGAGTACAAACCATGTGGGGAACTTGGTATAGATGTTCCTGGGGATCTTAAGACAAAACAAATTGATTTGGGGAGGGACACTGCTTCCATCATTTCTGTTGAGCTGTCCTACCATAAGTAAGTGATTCGCTTTGGAAATTTAGTGAGCTTCAGGGCGTGGTCCTAATGTATAGCAGGGATGGGGTTCAGTGGACAGTTGCTGGGAATAGTACGATGACGCATACGACCGAACCTATTGGCTTCGAGATTAAGCCAACTTTCAAGAGTGGAGTTCCGGATAAGAAGTAATGGAAACGCGCGAAACGACCCCTTCCTAGACCGTAGAATGCCTTATCTATTTGAGGATCATTTGAAATATCCGAAATGGCTTGTTATGAAATCGCAATACAATCCTTTTGCCTTTTGCCTTTACACCACCGACTTAAATTTTCACTTCCTTTCCGGCGTGCAATTCCTTCTCAGGCGTGCTTTTGACACTAAGCCAGTGTATCTCATTCCCGAAATTGCTCATAGAACCTACAGTATAGAGAGGACGATGATGATGAATCTCCACTCTGTAAGTCTCTGAGTGACTCAAGAAAAAATTAAATAGAGTACGTGGATACCGGCTACCTCTATTGATAGGCATACTCAAATTAATGTAAATAGGTTAATGAGCATGAGTAACTCATGCTTTGAATATGAAAGAAGTAAATGACGCCAGTGTCAGCAAACGTAGAAGTTGGCCCAAGAAAGGAACTGGACACTGCAAAGTATGATTCAAACGCCTAAACCTATCAAAGCCCATGATCCATACCAACCTGAGCCTCGGCCCATTCTTTCATACCCTCCCAGTCTCTGCACATATGCTCCGTCCCCCATCCATCTACACTCCCTAAAATGCCCTGCTTACTCATATCCAGACCCTCTAGTGTAGTATCAGCATTGCACATCAGCGCCTGTCGCAAGTAGTCAAAGCAATGCCTCCAGTGATGTTCCAGCTGGGGAACACGATCTTGGAAGGTAGGATCGGCCGTTACCGATGAATACAATGATTTCCGAAGCATGTTCTCTCAAATGTCAGTAAGATAAACTTTGGTACATCTTCTGGTATGGGAGGCGCACGAGACAATTCATTTGATGGAACGCGGCTACTACTTTCGTCTCGTATAAGTTCACGCTAGACCCTTCATTCGGACTTGAGGGACCAGAGGCTTTGACCTGGATGAAGCCTCTTCCTTCTAGTGCAAATCAGAATGTGAGTCAAAACTTCGGGGGATGCGTACGTGGCATGAGCTCCTCCCAGACTCCGTCAGCCTCGGACCCAGGTGTTGCGTGTTCAAACGTCTTGTTGGGTTGAAAGACGACTTTCAAATCTGGATCTGCTTTTTGGTTAGTTCTATTACTAGATTTAGTTTACTACGGCATACCAAACGGTGCCTTCGATATCCTGCCCATGGTATGAAGCCTTAACGATTGGGAAATCGGCATCCTGTGGGAGACTGCTCCAAGCCCAAATCCCGAGAGAAGGCATAGAATTGACGCCACCCAGATTTTCCACGGTTTTTCTTCTCTGCGTTTTAACCACCTTTCGTTCAGCAGGTCCCTCTCATCGTCGCATTCGTCTTCGCTAGACCGCATCTCAACACGTGCAACGGTGGTATTGTGTATAGGGGAATCTTAGGGGAACGTTGTAAGTTCCTCTTGCTAGGAGTGGTGATTGATGTTGGAGTAGTTGGGGAAGTTTCGGCTATTCATGCGGTGGTGGAGTTTCGCAAACGGGGTTCGTAAATGAAAGTATATTAATTAAGAGAAAGCACTTATTCGCCACAAAAAAGGTAATTTCAACCGTTGAGAAATTCTCGGCAGTCGAATTGACGAGTGAAACAGCCTGCTTGTGGCATACCTGCAGATAATACACAATCGCTCTTCGAATGCATGTAATGACACAACAGTACCATTCGAGGAGAAAGCGACAAGAGAATTAATGATCGAACAGACATAACAAGAGATCATTGTTGACATATGATTTTTTTTGGAAATTTATGATATATTAGGCTCATAGAAACATTTTGATACCCAAGTAGAAAAAACAGCGAGAATACGAGACGGAATGAGTAACGACTAGAACTTCCATCTCAGTCCTCAACAAACCCTAACCCTATAAATCCATTTTGGCTCATAGAGGCCTCCACAAACTCCTGCACAGAGCTCCTCTCCGCCATAAGTTCCTGTCAAATCTCCTTTGCCAGCTTCATTGACATCGGAAAAAAGTCTTCAACTTGTTCTTCCACCATATCCATCAACTCAGTTGGCAAACTGCCTAGTCTTGTGCCTGGCTTCCTCACCTCTCTACTCCACCAGTCATGTATTTGTGGTGGCACATTTGCAGTGGAAAGGATAGGACCCTTTAGCGCCACTAAGAGCATAGCCAAGATCTTACAATGTCAGACTTCGATGGATCAATAAGCTTGATGTTTCCGACGCGGTGTTGAAAGCCGTTGGGGAAAACTACAAATCGATCTTCACGCGTAAGGATAGAACCGAGCTCGATGGTGTAGTCATAAGTGGAGTGGACACTGAAAACCTGGCCGAATCTTTTTCTATCGACATTATGCCCGAAGTTGCCCGGGAGAATGCGCTCGTCATCTAACCCTGTGCGAATTGACAGGTGGGAATCGATAACATTATGGTTGTCGTAATAATAGATTGCGGTAGAGATAATGTGCTCATTCAGCTGGCCTTCAATATGCCTAACAGGTATGTTATCAGTGTGTAGGCCCTCAACATATTGTGACGTAGGGAACAAATCAACGACACAGATTTGCAGTTGTGAGATAGAAAGACTTTGCGCAAGGGCTGAAAGGAATTTGAGGGAAAACTAGCTAAATCTTTATTTTTGCTGGCAGTAGTTCAATGATCTTGGGAAGCAATTTGGTCCCGTCAGATCGTACACAACCATCTATCGGACATCACCCATGCGTTTGCTAGGCAGCAGCGCCCTGCCAAGAGCAGGCATCTACAATACGTTAGGTAAGGTTTCATACATGACAAAAATTTGTGCATCATGTCCGACTCGTACGAGTTGAGTGGCTGGGAATAGGCAGCCGTGGTAACTATTCCGAGACATGGCACAAGGCGAGCAAGGAGCAGCAAGCATGGAGAGACGTCAAGCGATCCATGTTGATATGATATTTTGGTCGGCGGAGAATTAAGAAGCATCGTATATGAAAAAGATCTAAATACAAGGGAAATTCAACTTATAATGAATGCGGAGTACGTTATCGATCACATGTCGATAAGCATGCGATAAGGCTTGCATTGTATCGACATCCCCAATAAGATTAGGTCATTCTCATGAAAGATTTATGTAGCGTCTTCGAGAACGAGCTCCGACGCTTTTTCGCTCAACATGAAAGTGGCCACAGCCGGAAAAGCACCCGGAATCCTCGGAAACGCGGATGCGTCAACAACCCTTAGCCGCTCTACACCTCGAACGCGTAGCCGTGTATCCAGAACAGCCATTGGGTTATCATCTGCGCCTACCGCACAAGTGCTCGTAGGGTGATGACCAAAGATCTGATCTTGGATCCATTCTTTGTCCGGAGCTATATCGTTACAGTACCCATCAGCTTTGAGATCTGTTGCCGGACAAGGCGGTTCCACAGCTCTGACTGGTCCGATCGGCGCCTCTGTCGTGAAGTATGATTTGCGTCCAAATGCCACCGTGTCTAATATAGCACCAATATCTGTATCGGCCCCTTCGGCAAAGTGGTTGAAATTAATCTCCGGTGTGTCCTGTGGGTTGGCTGATCTTATCTGAATGTAACCTGCCGTATTTTGAGTGTGCATCTTAACTGTTGACCAGGAGTATGTCTCGGGTGGGTCAAAAGACATATTTTGATTCGTCATTGGCCTAAACCCACGGAAAGGACCAGGCGTTGAGAACAGAAGCATATCCCGTTCGCCATCAAGGGAGTGGTTCGTCTTAATCATCATGCAGAACGCGTTTCCTCCAGCACGAGCGTATGGGCCTTCACCTTTCTTCCATAAATCAACGCAAGGATCTCCAGGTGCACCGTTTGTGCATATAGGATCGTTTGGATTGATCGCATCTGCAAGTCTTGTCTTTGCTCGCCCGACAATTGGGATCTCGTAGTTTTCCTGCAGATTTCGGCCGACCCCAGGAAGATCAGCGACAATCGAGATATTGAACTTTTGTAGCAGTGCCTTTGGCCCGATCCCAGAAAGTTGGAGAATTTGCGGGGAGTTGAATGTACCTCCCGCTACAATGACTTCTTTCCTTGCAAACGCCTTGCTTCTCTTACCTAGGGTAGCGTTATAGCGTGGATCACCTTTATAAAGGGACGATCCTTCAATATACTCTACACCAATAGCCTTAGGCTTACTATGTGAGTCGGTGCACCCGTCAAAGAGCACTCTTGTTGTCAGTGATTTAAGCTGAAGGAAGAGCGGGTATTTCAAAGTCCCATTTGTGCCAGTTTCGCTGAGCGTTGCAAGAATACGGTCGCGAGGACTGAACCTTTTCCAGCCCTTGTTAACATGAAACGGGAGTGCGAACAGTCCTTGGGTTTCATCACGCTTTGGATCCACGAAGTTTGCATCGCTGACAAGGTAGTCAATCACCTTTGAGGGGTCCTTTCCGATGAGCTTTAATGCAGCTTGGATAATTTTGAAACGAGGACTACCAGCATCGTAAATGGTTCGATCTGCAATATTAGTCTGTAGCCAGCCACTGAAGCCATGACCCGGTGTTCCACTCTGAAGGTAATTGTTGTGCTCGATTTTTTCGAAGATTCGTCGCATGTCATTCCCACTGATCAGGTCAGCACATTTAAGTCGATAATGCAGTGGTTAGTAGTAAATATACTGCTCACCTCCATATGCCATCTCCAACACCTTTGTCGAAGAAGTCCCAGTCGCTATTGCTAGGCAAAAAAGTAGCCGCCGCATTTACAATAGCACTTCCTCCTAAGGTTGCACCACGAGGATAGAACACGCCCAATCTTTCTGCGCCTTGGTGGCCTTCGATGCCTGGATCCCTACCAACCCAGTACTCCCCATTCTTCAGTCTCCAGACCATCAAGTTGTACCGTTTAGCGCGCTCGAGGTCGTCATCGTGCTTCACGAAGAATTGCCATGTAACGGTGCTGGAGGAGCCCAGATTACCAAGGCTAAGAATTTGAGTTGTGATGTCGGCGGACTCATCGGTGCCAGCCTCGATCAGGAGGACAGAGTAGCCTGCGCGGGCGAGATTGACTGCGATTGTGCCACCACCTGGACCGGATCCAGTCACAACGTAATCGTAGGTATTAGTCTCGTTAGCAAGGGTTTGGGAACTTGAGCATGGCGAATTGTGGGGAGCGCTGAAAACTTTGAGTGGTAGGGCAACAAGTAAAAGCTGTAGGAATAGCTTCATGGCTGGTTGCCGATTTATCGTAGTGCAAACATCCACGTAAATTCACACGAATTTAGCAGTCAAGGATTTTCTAGAGATGCGCCATACTTTGTACTGCTTTCGAATGTGTCCGAAAGCCTATATAATCACTGTTCATATCTTGTTGCTGAACGCCCAGCCTTGGCCTCTATGTCCGGGTCTTCTGTAGAAAGGCTTAAATTTACTGAGGTACGGTGCTCCATTATCAGCCATCTAGACGGAAGCACATAAACTCGTATTCATCTAGAGGTGCATCAGTCAGCCAGAACCCCGCTTCTAAGGCTATAAGCGAACGAGTACCCAATTCACCGGGTCAGCGTCAACTCCATACATTTCTACTCTCATCCATTCGTCATTTCAGAAAACATCATTCATTAAAGCTCTGGCTCTTCATACTGAATCCGTACATCAATTTTTGATCTAGATCGCTCACTGGCTGTCTTGAATGATCAGATCTGCACTCTTCTCTGCAACCGCATAAACCGTCGAACTAGTATGTGTGCCCGGAATCAAAGGCATAACACTAGCATCGACGACCCTTAGACTTGCCACGCCATGGACTCTCATATCCGGGCCCAGTACACCACCGCGACTCTTTGGTCCCAAGTGTGCTGTACCAACAGGGTGGTAGAAGCTTGGGCTAACACTTTCCTTGAGCCACTTCGCCCAATCATCATCCGTTTGCACCCTCGCCCCAGGCGCAAGTTCAACCGGGCCAAGCGTCTTCGCTGAAGGTGTGGCGTATAGGCGACGGAAAACCTTAATGCCTTGGGTGAAGAGAGCAAGGTCGAGCGGGTGCGTAAACGTACGATAGTTGACGAGAGGCTCGGCGAGAGGGTCTTTAGGATTGATGTTAACTGTACCGCGGGAAAGCGGTTTGAGGAAAGCGATTAACCCGCCTACGCCGATAGGGTACTCGAAGGCAGCAGCTTCAGGAGAGGAAAGTAGCTCTTTCAAGGAGTCAACTTGGTGCAGGTAGCCTTCCAGGACAGTGGAATGGGTAGTATTTGGCAGATAAGTCGAAGGGTTCGAAGACGAGAGATTAGCAAGGAGTGCGGTTGTAGTGTTCGTAACGAGGGTCAAAGGGAGGAAGGCACCACTGTTACCGCCACTGAGCGTAAAAGGACCCTTTCGCTCCTGATCATATTGCCTTTGAGCTTCCTGCATCAACGTCCGATTCCTGTACATGTCCATTGGTCCTGGCAAGTCAGTCGTCATGTTGTAGAACAAACTCCCGGTCGCATGATCTTGGAAGTTCTGTCCCACACCCGGAAGCTCAACCTTGACGGAAATGTTCGCTGCCTGAAGCACATCCTTTGGACCGATTCCGCTTCGCTGCAGAATTCCCGGCGTATGAATAGCGCCTGCAGCAAGGATGACTTCTTGATCACTTGCGACACTAATGCTCGTTACATTTTTTCCATCAACGGGCTGGAGCTTGACGCCTTGAGCCTCGTATTCCCTCTCTCCATCGGTTTCACGTAGTACCAGCTCGGTAACTTTGTGACCGACGAGAAGATGATAATTGGAGCGACTGGCCACAGGATCATAATGACCAGTACGTCCGTAAGAGCGTGTCTGCGTTTTCGGGTCTTGAGAACTCGGGAACCAGAAGACGCCGTATGCAGACCCACCCGCTGCCTCTGTGGGGGCCGGGGCGCCGTATTCTTTCCAGGCACTTCTCATAATTTCTGAGAACTTTCAGCATATAATTTTCAAGTTATCTTCAATTAATGATCAAGACTTACTCTCGCTCGGCCATTGAAAAGGCGGATAACTTGCTTGAATACTTCCATTGCCACCATATGCAGCAGCGACATCGTAAGTGTAACCATATTTTTCAACGTCGGCTGAGGAAGGTGGAGTGAATGTAACACTCTAGTCATTATCAGTCTATTTCAACGAAACCTTCTACTATTGAGCTCACCTTTTTAAAGTAGGGCAACAGACCTTCCCAGCTCCATCCTGCCTCACGATACTCGGAGCCTGTCACATCACCCCAAGCATCATAATCCGCTGCGCTTCCTCTATCAAACATCTGTGCGTTGATCGCTGAGCACCCTCCCACAATTTTGCCCACCCACACCATAAAGCTTTTCTTATTCAGTCCCTCTTCCGGCTGGGAACTAATTTGGAAGCCATATTTGGAATTGGCAACAGTGGCTGCAGGACGAAGAATGTCTGTGCCATTTTGCAGCTGACCATACTCCACCACTAGGACGGAACGCTGGGGGAAGGCTGCTGTGAGTCGGTCCGCAACGGTGAGCCCAGAGGTTCCACCACCGGCTATGATATAGTCATAATGAGTTAAAAGCTCTGATGCATCACGCTTGATATGGGGAAACTGAGTTGCAAGGACGGAATTGAATAGAGATATGATGACGAAAGCATGCAGCAAGAAAGACGGTGAATGAGCCATTGTATGACACGTGGGATCTTCAAGCACCGTCGAACTCTCCAATGCCCCTAAGTTGCATGCAGGGCAAATTGAGCGTGTTAAGTAGTGGATTGCACCTAGTGTGGAGACATGTCCCTGCGCTTGTGGGGTCGAGAGGAATCATGAATAGTTGAAGCTTGCGCTATAGTGCAAATCAACACAGACCTTTGTGGACATGGCATTCGTTGGAAAGGGCCTATCATTTACTCAATGGGGTGACCAAGCACCACTAAATATCGAACAGGTCTAATGAAAGTGTCTTAGAGATGAAAAGCAAAGTGCCGAGCAAGAGGGCTGAAGCGTCGGCACTCCGGAAGTGTATGTGCGGCAACAGGACCACGTGGGAGTGGCATTGTCGTTATGAGACTACAAAGTGATTGGGGTAATAAGGTACTCTACCAAAATTGCGATGTTACGTAAATGGCGCTGCATGGTGTTTTTGTGGGGTAGCCGGGGTAAGTTCATATGGTAATATGCATCCAAAGGAATGCCGGAGTCAGATCGTCAGGGCTCAGGGCTTAGGATACCGGCTTCGGAATTTGGCCTGTCAACTCTTGCTTGACGAAGGGACTCCACTAAATTTGACTGAAGCCTTCTGCCGTTACGCGTTTTGGGCTGTAGCAGCTCGATACAGGCAGGTTTGCCAGATAAATCCTGAGGGGATAGATCCCATCTGAACTCTCATAATCTCTCTTGTGGACACGAAGTTTGACCTACTTACCAACAACTGATGAAGCAGGCAAGACTGAGTATGGGACAGAAAGTGGCGGAATTGCTGGCGCCGACATGAGAAACATTCACGTGTAAAAATATCGTCGCATTGTCACTTTTAAATACTGAGAGAGAGGCCTTCCCCCATAAGTTGAGTACATTTTCTTTAATCTCAAATCTTCCTTTTTTTGTTGCTCGAGTCCGTTGAATGACCACGTCAGCAGGCCCTATTAGTGTAGTGCGGGGTCGGCCATTCATCTCGTCTCATCGCAACATAGCCTTCCAACGCTCCCGCAACCATTTTGAGAATCATATTGTTCGCTGCGCTTTGGTGTTTTCTCTACGTTAGCAGTGAACGAGCGATTCCAGCCATGGGTCCCGCCTCCCCGCGCCTCTTCTCGGCCTGCATGACGCTCCAACGTCCCGTGCACCATCGGACATGGCCGTATCAGCCTCTGGACCAATTATAAGGGGTCGCAAGCGCTCATTGTAACACACGTGACTGGAAGCCCATGTATAATCCCTGCACTATGCATTGTTCGCAGTGGTTCCAGCAATCGATGGCGCTTCAAAGTTGCCGTATCCAGAAGGTTGCGCACGGGCGATGAACGCGAGGGGTGAAAGAGTCCCCCAGACGCCTGTCTTCTTACGGTCCGTCCCTGGCCCTGAGCTTCGTTTATATCGGTGCCGTCACTACGAAGGCAGGCTATTAGCCGTTTCCGATTAGCAGTGGAGCGCTATCCATACCTTGCCGGAAAAGTTACAGCCGGAACCGAGGCTGGTGTCCTTATTCATGACTCGCACAGGAGACAAGACGACAACTTTCGACCGCCGCCATCGTTGCATCAAAGACCTCAGCTGGTCACTGCCTCATTCACCTCTCGCGAATTCCCACCGTTTCTAAAGTTCACTAGCCGACACTTGCCTTAGTACGCAATGGCCGCCAGAAAGCCTCTCCCGTATACCCTGCCACCCGGCCCACTCCTCAAACCCATCATCTTCTGCGGGGTAGTCATGGCCCTCTCGGCCAACAAACGCATCATATCCCCTGGCTCACTGCTGTACGACAACATACTATCGCGTTCCTCAATTGCTCTCAAAGCTGCTATCTGGATCCAGACTGGCCTCTTCTGGTTCCTCTACGGCGCACACAGCGTCGAAAGCGTTATATTTATTAAGAAACTGAATCAGCAAGGGGTCAGTGTCTTGAGCACAGCTTGGTGGAAATGGATGGTTGAGTGCTTCATTGGAGGCAAATTTTGCTTTGAACATTTCGAGGGTGTCGTCAAGGCAAGATCGGCTTGAGAAGCATATAGGTCTAAGCTTCATGACTTATTTTCTTCTATCCAACCATCCTCCACAAGGGCCGCAATGGGTGTTTAGTTGGTCTACGCTCATTCAATTTCGAGGTCTGACTATTCATTACTCTACTTAACGCGCTTTCTACGGTGATATTAAGTACAAAAAATCATGCGAATGTACCAGCTCTGATCCTCAATATCGCCAATTCACATAAGAAAGATAGGGATTCGTGCCGACCTTTCCACAAATACTACCTTCAACGAAAACATTTGACAAGCATAGCGGACACGGCTCTTTCTTCCTCCGAGCGATTGGGCACGGACCCAAAGTGAATGCGGGGTACCTTATGCGCAACGCGGATTGCATGATAGCTAGAGCGATAACCAGGTAACGCAAGTTGACGAAAGCAATAAATACCAAGCCCAAGACTGTACCAAGTATCCGGAATTTGAGCTCGAAAGCACTATGCGAGATAATGTAGGCCGACACCCTAGAGACCACTTGTAGCACCGATTCGCCATTCCTTTCATGTAATGACCTATAAGAGTCTAGGATACTAGCGCAAGTCTACCGATCTGACAGTCTAGACTACAAGCTTATCACAAGGTTCATTCGTAGAAGCTTTGCGAATATCGGACAATGCCCGCCCATAGCCAATTGCACCGAAGCTAACAAAAGCACTTCGTCGTATTGCCTGCCTTTGTCTTCAAATCAAAAGTACGCACGCGAATTTGCTACCACCGCCACAATTGAACCTGCGGGGCATATCACTATGGACGCCAGAAGCATTGTCATGCTTGGAAACGGTGTTTTCACGTTACACGGCTCGGTTAGGGTGGCATCTAAATGTGCCCCACCCATGCCGAGATGCCCAACCGCAATATTCCATATCGCCTTTCCACAATATTCCCTTTCTAGAACATTTGAGGTGAATGCCTCCTCCTTAAACGGTGCGCTTTGCGTCTGGATACTTCCTATTCGAGTAAGTATCGCACAATTCCATCGATTGCTGTGCCGTATAAGGGTTCATCCATGAAGCATTGTTATTGACTTTCCTCGTTTGGGAATGTCCAACTAAGAAGAGTGGGACAGCCAATGAAACAAGACCAAAAAGGTCAGATGATGAAAGTGAAGGGATGTCCATTTCGCATAGCTACCTCTAGCAAGACACGCGCGTCAAACATTTACGGGGTTCCGTGGATGGAGATAATTTTGTCCTTACGCACTCAGTACGGAGAAGGACCAGAATTGAGTCTGTTGCATGCTCCCTTCAGCGAATTTAATTTGACTGACGACAGATTTTAGTTTTTAACACCGTTATAGTTTTATGCCATTGATAAGATGAAAGAAGCGTACCACGTGCCCTATCTTTTTCGCCGTAGTCAGCTTCATTAGGTCGCAGAGAATTCCCCGTATTTGCACTTTCTTCCCTACACCTGAGATTGATGCTTTACGCCTCGGTCAGTCCAAAGGAAGATTCGTGATATCCGAAAGTCTTATCAAAGTGGCCCTGTCGATGTATATCACTCGCTTTTTCCGTGAATCTTCCGCTTGCTTTTGATCCACGATACCTGAAGTCGCTATTCTAAGGTTGCAAAGGCTATCATTCTATACTCTATAGACCTCGACACGACTCCATAGAACTTACTACATGCGATAGGGCCGTGATGTCTTTGGTGCATGAGTTGAAAAAGCTACAAGACAGCTCACCGCGAAGAAAATCTCCAACATTTCTGGGGCTTCAAAACCAAACTTCTGTTCTTCTAGGAGTGATCTTGCTACGCCAAGATTTAATGAGGCCGAGGGAACATGACGAAGCTCTAAACAGGGTAAAAAGGATAAATACAATCCCCCCAATCAACAACAGTGTTCCGGAGGCCCGAAATGACCGGAAGATCTTGAAGCATGAAGTAAGATAAGCGAAGGACTATCTCATCTGAGAAGTAGCCAGTCTCTCCAAACAAAGTTTCAGTATAAATGAAACGTATAATGGAGGGCTCTAGACGCACCGTCTAGCCTTAATACTTACTAGTACTCTTTACGATATCGTTGACCCAAGCAATGTCAAGACGGTTATTTGGGCCAGAGCCTGAAAACCGGTCCTTGGGTACTACAAACCCGGGAATGGTGACCTGAGAGTCTCCAGTATGGATTGAAATAAATAGAGATCACCGATCGGCCCACAAAAAGTTGGGACGACTCTGGTTGCAGACTCCTGCCTTTACTCCAAGATGATGTTATCGATAATCACCGCCGCTTTGGCGTTTGTTAGCAGCGTTTCCGCAATTCCTACATTCGCGCTTGAAAAACGTCAAGCCACAACTCTCAATGCGGCCATAGTAGCTCGAGGGCGCTCTTATATCGGAACCTCTCTTACGATTCGATCCGACAATTCGGAACAAAATTTGATCAAAGGTGCTGAATTCGGTTCAATTACCCCGGAAAATGCTATGAAATGGGATGCTACGGAGCCTTCCAGAGGTAGTTTCAGCTGGAGCAATGCAGACCAGATTGCGAACTTCGCCACAACGAACAAGAAGCAGCTCAGGTGCCATACGCTAGTCTGGTACTCGCAGCTCCCAAGCTGGGTGTCAAGCATCAATAGCAACTCAACGTTGATGAGCGTTATGACGAACCACATCAACACCGTAATGGGGCGGTACAAAGGGAAGTGCACGCATTGGGACGTGGTGAACGAGGGTATGATTACTTGTGAATGAGTCTCCGGATGGCGTAATGACACACGAATAGCTTTAAACGAAGACGGTACCTACCGGGACAATGTCTTCCTCCGTGTTATCGGCGAGCAATATATCCCAATCGCCTTTCGCATTGCCGCCGCCGCCGATCCTAACGCGAAACTATTCTATAACGACTACAACCTCGAATATGGCGAAGCGAAGCACCAAGGTGCGCTAAAGATAGTCAAGGCTGTCCAGTCGTGGGGCGTGAAGATCGACGGTGTCGGTCTACAGGGTCATTTGGTGACTGAGAAAACAAACACTCAATCCACGCCTACTCCCTCGGTCGATACCCTTGCCAAGGTTTTACAGGATTACTCTGATCTAGGAGTTGACAGCGCATATACCGAATTAGACATTCGTATGAACACTCCCTCTACTGCGGAGAAACTGAAGGTGCAAGCGGCGGCATACGCGAGAGTCGCTCAAAGCTGTATGAATGTTGCGCGATGTGTCGGCATCACGCTTTGGGTAGGCCCATCCATCAGCATATCATATCATGTTATACAGACTAATAACATATTATAGGGAGTCAGCGATAAGTACTCGTGGGTCCCACAAACTTTCTCGGGTGAAGGCGCCGCGTTGCTGTGGGACAACAATTATTCGAAAAAGCCGGCGTATCAAAGCTTCATCGATGTGTTCAATGGAAAGAATGCTACTCTTATCTAAGCGGCGATATTTGAACCGAATTGTCTGTGTATAGTATAGGGAATGTTTCGCTTGCAGACTTGTCCCGCGCAACATTAAAGAAAACATATTAGTTCTATGTCTTGATCTATGAAGATGAATTTGATCCAGCCCGAATCCAGATACCAACGCAAACCCGCAAAAAACCGATGCTGATGCTGATAAACCCCTAAGAGGGATGAGAGTAAGAAAACATGCTTTTCGGACCCATGCACAAACGCCCAGTTTATCCCCAGCTTGACTATCCAAAATTTATTGAGCCTACTCGTGACTCATCAGTACAGCTGAGTAGGCTTACGTCTGGCCATCCTCATGAAGGTTGTGTTGGCAGTGACAGGCCATCCGCCGCTCGCGGTTCCAGTACCGTAAGCACCAGTTCCAGTTCCCCAATAACCCGTCCCTGTCGGCATTGGTGGTCCTGTAGTGAGTGGAACACTTGACGTCGGAGGTATATAGCTCGAAGACGTAGGCATCGGTTGTTCAGTCGACGTAACCGTAGGCTCCTCGGTCTTAACATCATCATCGCCAACACCGATGCAGGTGGAGAAGAGTGGCCATTTCGTGTCAAAGAGATCTTTCTCGAAGTCAGGGCTTTTGTCAACTTGGCCAGCGTCGAGGTGAA
This sequence comes from Periconia sp. TS-2, assembly GCA_030378425.1. Lineage (NCBI taxonomy): Eukaryota > Fungi > Ascomycota > Dothideomycetes > Pleosporales > Periconiaceae > Periconia > Periconia sp. TS-2. The sequence continues at coordinate 768,051 of JASNQO010000004.1, forward strand.
CATTGATGCCGACGTTAGCTTCTAGATCAATGCCTTTGGTTTTCATGGTGCCGCAGACGCCTGCCTCGTCAAGTTTACCGGCCATCGTGGCCTCGAAGTAGGGAAGTTCCGCATCAACGCTGGCTTGGTAGCCCCATCCTATTCGTCATTAGTATATGATCGGCGGCAAAGAAGATCCAAACTTACTACCCAGAACTTCGGCTTTGAGCATTATGCCTAGCTCACCCCAAGCGCGGATGTCACCACTGATCTCAGCACTGAAGGTCGGATCTATCTTCTCAAACTGTGGATCCCAGTCTTTGATGCTATTCTGTCCCGCATCTCGAAGCTTCACTTTGACCTCGGCAGAGTCCTTGAGCGTCGCCTTAGCGCCGGTCGACAATGTACCAGTGCCTGTCAGCGCGGAGGAACCAAAATGCACGCCCATAGTAACAAATGGTCCAATCTCGAGGAGCCCTTTGATGTTCAAGGCTCCAACGGGAATCTCAATTTCGGGCGTCATGGTCCAATCTAACCCCTTGCCAAGTGTGCCATCAACGTTAAGATCAAGCAAGATTTCACCCCATGCACCTTGTGGGTGGATGTCAATGTTGACATCTGTAGGGATAAACACCGTAACCTCGATGTCAAAGTCGGTAATCAGGAAACCGCCAGTGGAGATGTGAGCATTGGCGCCAAGGGCCAAACCGGCCGTGTCGGAAGAGTCCTTTGCAAAATTGAACAGTTGCTGGTTGAAGTCCGAGTGCAGGTCAATCTTGCTCTCATCTCGACGCGCAAACCGAGGATGTGTGATGTTTGCTGCCGTGGCGGGATCGATGTACTCATGTCCAACGTTAAGATGAAAGCTGTGCGCGATCTCTTTCCAGGGTCTTTCCTCGGCGATGATATTAGCCTGAAGGCTATGAGGATCAAACATGATTTTGTGGACAAGATACGGGGAGCGATCGTCCCCTTGGTAACATTGGTTGGCTTCGGTGACTAGAATGAAGTGGTTGATATCTTCTTTGTTGACCCACTGCCATTGCTTCTGGGCATACTCATAGGATTCCTGGTCATTGAAATCAAGAACCATAGGATGTCCGGGCTGACCGCAGGTGATGGATTTGAGGTGTTTGGCGAATTGTTCGACGGGAAGAATGAGCTCATCATTTCCTGGAGCTTTGAGTGTAAAGTTTGCTTTGTAGAAGTTATCTCCGGCTAGTGGGGCGTTTAGTAATTGTCAAAGTAGTTCATCGCCGTCACCTACCATATGCACCCCACAGAAACTCGCTTTGACTAGAAGGGTCAAACGCGCTATGTCCAGGCATTTCGCGTTTTTCGTGGCTATTCCCCGTTCCTTCCCCAAAGTTTCCGACAGGGAAGAAATTGACCGGAGGTACATCATTGCGCTTCGCTTGATGTGCCGGTTGGGGTAACGGAGTACTGGAAGGGTCGTAGGGCTGGAGGACCAGAGCGCTAGTTTCCAAAGCAAAGAACGAAAAGAGAGCGGCCTTACAAAGGCTACGAGAGTTGAAGAACATGGCGAAAGAAAGTAAACCGAAACTGAATGAGTCCAAATAAACGCAAGGAGCACGAAGCGAATGTCAAAGCCGATCTAGGCTTCGAAAAGAATGACTAAAAGGAAAGACGAAAGACAACGGAGTAAGAAGAGATGACTGCTAGTTTTCTGCTGAGCTTCGAGCTGAGGAAAGTCACCTTTTGTATCTGATGCGGATTTCTGTCATTTACCTGTACCCCAAGACAACATGAGCATTCAAACGGCACTGCCCCGTCTGATCTGCCTGTCAAGGCGTTCGTGATCTTGGGGCCATTGTTTCGTAGCCTCTGTGAATAAGATACTACAGGCGTCTATGCAGGTAATGTGAGCTGCGGTTCTGAGCAAAATCCATCGAGAGATGCTTTTCCCAAAACGGTCCGCTGTAGATAGAAACGAGCAGCGACAAAGCCTTCGAATGATCAGTGCATTACTTGTACGTGCTTGGAAGGATGTTACAGGTGCTCAAATTAAATGTGAAAACATAGTACACATGTTAAATGGAGAATACCTGAAACGAGTGAGGGTAAGGCGATGAGACGTGAAAGTCCGAGTCACGTGGAAGTGCCGCCCGATTGGGACAAGGCAAAGGCTGGCCCGGGCATCTCACTCAGCATCCGCATAAATGGGCTTCAAGACTCAGATGTGGTGGAAGAAGATTTCTTTTCTGGTCTTTTTGCGGAGATTTGGGTAAGACGAGTCTTATTGGTTTACAAACTCGTGGAGGAATCGTACAATGTCAGCATGTCGTGACTAGATTTAGCTTTCAGAGGCACCAAATTTTCGGCGATGAGATGTTCCATCCCGGGATGCTGAAGACGAAAATATCTGATCGGTGACGGGTGATGGACAACAATGGAACATCATACGGATGTTACTGCGATGAGCAAGAGAAGGTGTACCCACTAAGTGTCTGGTGTAACTGAGGCAGCACGAACGCAGCGGACTACGTTGCCCAGCGCCAGTCCAATATTGACCACCAGCACTTTGCTATCGAAATCTGTGCTTCCTAGGTAACTCGATCGCTTGTGTTTTCCCGCGCTGCGAGTGATGTTCAGGTGCGGCCCCAAAGTAGAACACATGAAACGCGTTCCTCGTATTCTCGCATGTGTCGTCATAGGCTTCGTGAAGAACGGAGCGCACCGAGGCGCAGTTTCTGACGGCGAAACATGGAGCAACTCTCGAAATAAAGACGTAATCATCTCCTGCGTATCATCCTTTCACTCCATGAGCTTGCAGTCTCGCAAGCTGTCGTGTCGCAGCAATTTTTGTCCTGTAGCCGCTGGGAGCGGAGTGTGTGTAGTAGAAATGCGCCTTGCTCTATTAGGCTGGTCAGGTACGGAGGTTGTATTTTTAGAGGGCGAACACGAGCAATGCGGCTGACCTTGACCCCAACGGCCATTCTGCCATGTATCGCGAAGCCAACCAGCGCTCGTCGTTTGACCGGAACACGAAGAAAGGGGCTGCGTTACTAGCTCGACCACACTTTGTGACTACGAATTCCGTCCGTATAATATGGCTCTTACCGTACCTAATCTTGCGCGGTCTACACCAGCATCATTCTCTCGCCGCGAAACTCTACAAACAACGTCTACCCCTCGGCAACCTCTCTTGATACATTTTATTGCATCTGGGCTTGGACTTGTCCTCCACTCGCATTTCTTATTCAATTGCGCACCCTGCAACCGCTCAAATGCGCTCGGCGAACGTTCTAATACCCATCGCAATCGCTAGCGGTGCGGCCGCCGAGTCTGCGACAGTTATCAATCTTCTTGGGTGGAACTGGCCTCTGACCTCGATAGGTGCAGACTCCAAAGCCACTACCTACGAGGTTGTCTGTCCAGAACAGTCAGGAGATGGCACGTCGGCGTTCGGTGCAGCGACGACGGTCATATCAAGTATGCACCTCCTCAATTGCTGGCCCTTCATTCTAATAATCCTCAGAATTGACGCCAACGGAGGAAGCAACGAGCTCCGCATCAAATCTGAACCTTGCGCCTATCACTGGCCTTCCTACGCCAACGGGAAATGCACGCTTGCGTCTTCGGCAATTTTCAAGTGACAGCGAACCTTGCGAGCCTTTCACACTTCTCCAGGGCGCATCAACATGGGAATTCCACGTCACGGACCCCGTTCCCGGAGCCTTCACCTACGATGCGAGCTGCAACTGGAGCGGCAAGCTCACAGCTGCAGACTTGTCTTGCACCGCGACTCTCAGTGGAGATGACATCTTCTCAAACCAGGGCGTGAGCACTACTACGCTCAAATCGGGCGAGATTAACTCTATAGGCGCATTACAAACGTTACCTGTAGTGCAGCCAGGGAGTTCATCCGCAATATCGACGGGGGGGACCGGCGGCTCTTCTTCTTCTGCAGCACCAACGAACGGTACCTTGTCCGCAAAGCCTACCCCCACTGCCTCGAATTCAGCGAAAGCATCGCCTTCTGCACCGAGTAGCGCTCTGGCAGCTTCGGGCCCTCTGCCAAGTAGTGCTATGGCTTTTGTGGGGGGTGCTGCGGGAATTCTCGTCGCAGCGCTGGCGCTCTAGAGGCACATCTGAGCTCATATCATTGTTATTACTCTAAGCAATCACGCTTCACATGCCTTCAAAATGCATCATAGTCATTTCAGTCGTAATTCATGATAGGAATACACATTCACCCGCATTCACCAATGGGTATTTGTAAGCTTTGCATGATTCATTTTATTGTTTCTCCTACATCACAATTTCCTTTGAGCGGTTGTCATTTCTCCACCTCACACACGCATCGAAGACTACGGTCATACGTTCCACCTAAGCCTAGATCTAGTGTGTGTCCTTGTTACACCAGTTTTAAGCTCGCCCTAAACATCTGTCAATTCTACCGTGCGTGCCATATATGAGCCTCCCCGACATCCATCTTTTGCTGCATTCCGCTTCGTACATTGGACTATAACTGTTGCGTCTGCGGAAAAGACGTCCCTACTCTATAGAAGGACCTCCGAAACAATCTCGAACTCGGCACTCCGTACATCGCATCTAATATCCAAAACATCGCAGGCTCTTGAAGGTAGTACAGGTGTGGCCCACGGCGCTGGTACCGCAGAATGCTGGCACAGTCTTTTAATCAATTCGCAATGAGAACTCGAATCTTGCACAGCATATTCCCATCCACCAGCAAAATCCCGCTACATGGGTGATTGCATTTCGACACTTGCAGCGCATAAATTTTCATGTTAAGAACTCTCTAATAGGCAATATCGCCGCGACACATGGGCCGCTGTCTACTGCATCAAACCAATATATAGTTCTGGCCGGTCTCACGCAAGTTATTCCCCGCCATGCTTCGACAGTCTTTCCTTTTCTTGTCACTTTGATTGCGCATTTTTCTGCTTTCATGGTAATCTAGAACTGGCGTTCGGATAGTTGTTGCTTTCGCTACCGAGAAACACAGATTTGCCTCGTTGTATTCGATCGTGAAAATGTTTCTTCTTACTTAGATTTCAAGCGTTACTATTCAGCGAGGTTTCCTGACCATGTCGTTCATTGCAAGCCCTCAGCCAATCTCGTATTGTAGACCGGATTTCCTATCTCATTTGTCGACCCTTCCCCTTTCTCCAGTTCTCTCTTCGCACTCTATTCCGCGCTTACCTTCGTTTTCGCCCGTGACATGTCCCTCGACCTGCCCTCCACTCTCTCGGTCCAGCCCATCTCTAATTTCGTCTTCAAGCTCCCCACTGACGCTTCCCTCGACCTCTCCTTCACCACTACTCCAGAGCGACCATTCGACTTGTGTTCGACCTCGACTTTCAACTTCACGATACGCTCAACTAAACAGACGCCCAGCCCGGCGCCCTTCCTCCGCCAAGCCATACCCTGGACGGCCGCGGAGAAGAAGCCCGATCGTCTTGATCAGGAAGAAACGCCAAAATCACGGAGACAAGAACATAATCCAGGGGATCAACCAGACGATAACGAAGACACGATCCCGTAGGATAGACACAAGAGCTGGCTCGTCAACAACGGAGTCAACTCTCAAGGTTGTCCCCGATGTTTTCCAACCTGGGAGCGAAATTGAATTCGACAAAGAGGCCGAATTCGTTGAAGACATGCCTGCAGAGCTCGAGATAGAAAGGTTCTCCAAAGACGTCATTTCTGAGTGCACCCGGCTTCAACTAAGGCAGTGGCTTGAAGAGAAAGGACATCACGTGAAACCTGGTCGCATAGCAAAAGCCATGCTCATCGAAAGAGTGATGCGAGTCGACATGCGTGAGCGCTGCGAACAGCAAAAACACCTCGCTCGGTACATCATCGACCTCTACCGCTCGCGGTCTTCCGTCTATGCGCCCGCATCGAGCTGGTGCACCTTCTGCTCGCTCAAGCCCACGAGCGCCAACGGCCACATCCAGCTCTCCTACGGTGGCGTGAACAAGTTTGCCATTCTCTCCGAGGTCATCCTCTGGAGCAAGGGCCTGACACGCCTTCAGCCTCCGCCCTGGGCACCCGACACGCCACCCGAAGATCTCCAGATATCGCATCTGTGCAACCACACACGATGCATGGAACCGGATCATGTCTGGCTTGAGCATCGCAATGACAACCTGCATCGGAAAGGATGCATCCCGTGGGTCCTCTGCCACCGGAATTGCGCTCGGTGCCAAGGGAAGAAGGTCATCATGATCTGTCCGCACAGTCCGAGGTGTGTGAAGTACATGAGGAGGTTTGGAAGTCAGAAGGATTTGGAGGAAGTTGGAATTTGTACGGATATTGGGGGGACGATGAAGAAAGAGCACGAATACCGGCTTTTCCAACATGCTCAGCTGAGGGATTAGGCTCGATTGATGACTACGTACGGCAGTACAGTGTCAAGGTCCCTAGGTGGAGAGATTTGATGCTTAGAGCATGCTTCGCGCAGATATTTGTCAGTCGCAGGTCAAAGCGTGTCGAAAATGATTGGCGTCTACATCGACCTTATCGTGCTTCTGAGGCAATTACGAAATCTCCTATCTTGGCATTTGCATCAGAATACCTACGTGTAGTACTCTTATCCTAGCATGCATCTGAATCTCATAATCGGTCCGATGAAACTGTTATAGGATCCGAACAAGTCCAGCCCGAAGCACGGGAAAACACGGGATAGAAAACAGATCCAGTTTCTATGGCCATGGATGAGTCATTTGAGAAACATGCGGGTGGTGATAATCTGTGCTACTGAGAAGGACTATGCGGGCGCTAATCGGGCCGTTTCTATGATGAAGTACGACCAAAGGACGTTTTAATCGTTATTGACTGTGGCAACCGCGTCTTCGATGCGGTCACAATCCCAGTCACAGCTGATGTGCAACATCCCCTTCAGCTCTCGTGCGGGAATATGCAACAAAGGGGTCAAGAGTTGAAGTACCCGGGACACCTGCCTATAGCTCTTAGTCAAAGGAGATGACTACAAGCCTACAATGCTCACTCGCGTTCACGGATCCGATATCGAGCTAAGTCATGTAAGAGTTCATCGGTGCAAGAGAGACGGCTCATCTTTCCAGTACCTTTCCTACCCGAGTCTCCTACGGACCGAATCCCCCACGATGCCTGGGCCGGAACAATCACCCTAGAATACTCGGATATCCACTTCGGCTTCGGGTGCCAAATCCAGCAAGCCGATGGCTTGTGGGACGTTGAAAGGTTACACACCGACGGCCAAACCCCACCTCCTCCAACTTTGCTTTTTTGTTCTGGCCAGCTGCATGAACGCCACGCCGAAGGCACCTTCCGATAGGAAACCGATCACAACATGCAGGATGGCGACGTTTATCGTCACTTTTAGGCGATTTCCTCGCTAAAAAAAGTCGTTTGCCTCTGATTTCTCCCGATCGATGATGCGCTCTATGCGCTTCCAAGCAAGCATCGTGAAGGACGAATAGACGAATGCAACCTATCGCCTTCCCTTGTCTCCCCTACGAACCCGATGATCTGCGCCGATGCGGGTTGGCCAGGCAAGAACTGCTCTTTTCAGCAACTTGAGACAGGACTCTACCAATAGCTATGGAACGGCCAACTCACCTGTAGGCTCGCTCAAAACATGCTGCACAAGGCTTTGCCGTCGACGCATGACGCTAGGCAGTCCTACCAAGTCTCATACGCGAGAGTTTCCCCCAAAGGCCACCTCTCGACCCAGCATCGCGTACGGCGCAGAAGATGCTCACCGCACTCTCATACCTCGTCTGCCCGAGCTGCATGTAAACCAGACCCACGCCAATAGATCTGCACCGGAGCCAGCGTCTCCGTCGAAGGGTCCCCGCTGCAAGTGGGACGCGGCTCCCCGGAACTAAAGCCGGGTGGCCAGCTCATCAAACACTTTACTCTCCGACTTCGGGTAGGACCCCGGTGTGCTGCCCGCCATACTCGAAATATCCGTTCCCGTCTGCACAGGATATACGATATACATACATCCATACCGCTGTCTACCCGACGGGTCGGGACGCCAAATTTGGAGGACCACTCATGGAGTGGGGGGAATGACGATGATGATGATGCATATTTGCCGTTTACGGTCCCAATCGAACATTGCTGCCCTAGGGTATTACGAGAAGCATTCACCAATCGCCGAGCACACCAGACCGACGACCATGCATGCAGCGTGGACTCTTTCGTATTTCAAATGTTTCGTGGCTGCCTGGATTGTCGTATTACAGTCAGATAAAAGGTTGGCAACGACGTCCCCGTGTAATGACTGCGCTTTTCTCCGCAATCCACTTCTCGAATGCGCCTCTTCTATCATCCGAGGCATGGCCAGGCGAAGAAGCTTGGGTTGACAATGGTGGCTTTTTGGGCGTCAGGGCGCAGTGCATGCACGTAACATGCCTCATTTCCATTCGCAAGGCCTCCTTGGCATAACATTTTCTGCTTCGCTTTCTTTTTTTCTTCGCAGGCATCGACTCATTCTCACGCGAGCCCCGTGTGCAAAAGCGAGCCTCGAGTCAAGAAGAAGCAAAAATGATGTCCGACGCCCAACCAACGTCCATTGTACGGCTCCGCGAAAAGAAGAGAAGAGAAAAACCAAATGTGGCTTAATATTGGGCATCGCAGCCCCACCAAGACCTTGTAGCTTTTTAACAAAAGGTACTAAATTACATGGGTTGGCACGTTCAGGGACCTCCCAAGTCACCGAGGGATCTCAATCCCTTCACAAAAAAAACGCAAGAATTAAAACGTGGGTGCGGGGGAACGACCCCTTCGAGGCTGAATACTAGCAAAGATCCGCCGTCCCCCCCGGCAGTGCATATAATCGACGTTTTGGAAAAAAATTAAAAAAAAAAAATACCGTCCTTCCCCCGCGAATCATAGCAGATTGCCAAGGTGGGGAAGCGGGATCCCCAGGGACCCTTTTTTTTTTTTTTGTTTGGTTGGCTCGGGACTGTGCAACGTATTGCACAGTGCCTAAACTAACGGCAGAAGGATGCCGAGAGCCATAGACGTTCTTTTCTTGTTATAGTTTGTGTGTGTGGGCCTCTCCGCCTGAATAATTGTTGTCATTTTTTTTGGATGCCCCTGAGTGCGGTTTTTCGTCGTCCTGTAAATGTTGCGATCCCGTGTGGCGGCTGGCTGCACAAAGCCACCAAATAACATACGAATCGAGGATTTTAGAATCTCCATGTGGGGTCAATTAGTATTATGAATCGAGAATTTAGAATCTCCATGTGGGGTCAGTTAGTACTCAAACATTGCAACCCCTTCGACAAAGAAACTGCAGTCGAATCCTTCCTTTTTCTATCTCCCCTCAGAAAGTAAGTACTTCTTCACCGGCCCAAGGGGAGAAAAAAAAGAATAGGGGGACCAATTGAGCTAGCCGTACACAGCCGCCGGCCTATGTTTGTTGATATAAAAATACATGGGAGTCATCAAGAAAGACCAAGCGCCATTTGGAAAAAAAAAAACCATAGTTCATGTCGTCGCGCTTTTTCACAGTAGACTGACTGACTGACCGACTTTTTGCAAGTTCCCATCAGAAGACCCACCGGTGGAAGCAGTAATGACTCGTCCTACAAGAAAGTAGTAAGACTTTTTGCCAACCTGCTAGTCCTGGCCTACCCACCACGTAGACTCATTTCTAGGCTCCCCTTTCGCTAGAACAAGCCTTGCTACGTCGAGAGAAGCTATCTGCTCGTAGTAACAAAAAAGACTGGCAAGAATAGTTGAACGACCCCGCAACTCGCACTCGCACTCGACCACATCGGACTTGCTGACCGAGAAGCACGTCGGCATCGCATCGCACCGCAGCCTAGCTCGTTGGACCGAACTTCTCCAGTAGTCTACGCTGGAAAAAACCGCGCTAGCAGTTCTGCAGTTCCATGGTTGAGACCTAGGGTCGAGCCGAGCCATTCCGTTTCGGCTTCCGGGCCATCCCGCTAGTCTACAAGGCCCCGATTTTAACTGTTTTGCTTGCTGCCAATATGTATGCCTAAGGATAGGCACAGCGGCCCATGTACGTTGCACGCAGGCATGTGGATATTGATGTCTTTGTTTAGCAAGCTAGGTGAGGCCATGACCAACGAGAGCAGTGGATGCGAATGAGCTGAAGTGGCGTTTTGGCCTGCTGTTGAGGTAGTGTGGTGTGGTATGATTATCTGCCTTGTTTGAGGTGCTCGCAGAAGATCACCACTCGATAACTCGAGACGACGCATTATCGTGCCGCACAAACGTGGCACGACCATGCATCCCGTCGCTTTTGGGCGTTTGCTGTGCCTCCAACGTAAGAGAGGTGCAGTCCTCTCTCATGACATGGCTTTGCAGTGTCTGCGTAACGCCATGGGTGGACAAGTCGTATTCTCGTGTTTGCTGCTCATTCTTGCCAGATGCAGCACACCCCAGCGACCATGATAACCGTCCCACGACATCGATCCCCGCAGACATGTCTTCGTGACCATATCGTGCATAGTGCTTCGGGATGTACGTTCCCCATACGCGCTCACCGATCGATCGCAGGGCCGACCCTCGGTCCATGGTCGCTTGGCACAAGCCGTACCAGCATCCCCCTTCCCTCCAATGATCCTTCAACGCTCGCCATCCTTAACTTGCTTCCCTCCGCTGACCTGCATCCGCTGGCCCAAGCGCCCGCAACGGACGGTCATCCGTGCCCCATTCATGCTCCCATCCTTCCTGCTGCAGCGCAGTTCGCGTAACGGGCGTATTGTATGCGACGCGGCCTCTCGCCCTGGAGCCGCTGGCGGAGACAGGCATGAAATCTGACCGGAGTGGCCGCACGCGCGCGGATTCGGCGTGCAAACGGGATAGGGGCAAATGCATCCTTTGGCCGTGAAGGCGTGGTGTGGTGGCACGCATCGGGTTGGACGCACGCTAGGGCTGGGTGCAGGATCTGTGTTTCCTTCGGTAAGGAGCTTGGCTGGGACGGGGCCGGGTGCATCGATAGTAGGCCTCGCTTCGTCGGGGACACTTGTATCACACGCTTGTTGGCAATCCGCCCAGTATGTGCTAGCCTGCCGGATGCCCTTTGCTGGGCCGCCAACTTCCGCCTGGAGAATGTCACCTTCGAATACTGTCGGTGGCGAGATGAGCAAGTTCAGCGTAGACAACATACCCTGAGAAGGATATGTATGCATTAAATCTATGTAGTGGGGACGAGAGAGAGCAGCGGGGTATAGGGGGCGGAGGTTGCGAACTACATGAATGCTGAAAATCGACATGACGGCGTAAAACGTAAAGCATAAACCGTAAGATACGAAAGCGTGAACCAAGATGCAATACCCCTTTTAATCCATTCAAAATCCGCCCTAGATATGTGAGAAAATGCACAGAAGACATCCTTCCCAGTTTTCAGTCTATATGCGGTGGTTCAGTACGGCCTTAGGAAATGGTCTTGTGGTCCGCCACTAGATCAATGTATTGGTTTTCTGTCCCAGCAAGGGAACTCTTGCCTTTGGTCAACGCCCTGGTCTTGCGTTCTTGTGCCCTTTCGATGGCTCATACCACATGTTGCTTGCATCGTTCGCCGGCCGCTGAAATTGGGGTGGTGGGGCGTTTGGCAACCCTACAATGGTGGCTATCCTGTCGTTGACAAAAATTTGGTTGGCGCTTCCATATGGATGAAGTCTTTCGGGATTGGCGGGGGTGGCGGGTTTGTAGGATGGAGAGGTTGATGTTGGCTCAGGAGGGGGGGTGAGCTGGGAGATATTCGGAGACGGAGTGTTGTAGGAAAGCTTACGGAGTTTGGTGGAGATTTGACCCGAGTCACTGAGAGCATCTGATCTCCGTTTGGTGCCCGTGGACGTGTCTAGCATGCTATCGTGGGCGATGCAGGGAGGATCTTCAGGGCTCGCTTGGTGAATGCGCGACCACTGCGCAAAATCCTGAGCCTTTTTGGCGGCAAACTGCTGCAGGTAGGTCAAGAATTGATCAGTGCTCCAAGCAAGTTCATCAATTGTCGCAGCTTGTTTTTGGTCCAACATGTTGGGGTCTGGGTTGGGATACTTCCAGACGTCGTGGCACTGCAAGCATCGAGTTGATGAAGGGTTCCCGAGGTTGAGCGACAGCACAGTATCTGACAAGCTCGTGCTATAGTGATGATTGCTAGAGTAGTGTTGTGGCGGGGGAGAAGAGCTTCCGCATTGCCTGCTCTCCGAGGTATTTGATTCCACGATGGACTCATGCTGGATAGGATTGGGCGCGGTGACTCGTGCATGAGACTCGTCTGATGCTTGTGAGATAGACATGGAAGCTGCTGTAGTAGAGAATGGGTGGGGTGGAGGCGCCATGCTGCCCCCAGTCGGCCGGTGATTAGACCCTATGTGATGCGGAGAAACTGGCGACGAGTCGTGAATACCCAAGGGACCATGTGCTGAAGAAGAATGTGCAGATGCCTGACGAGCACGGTAATCCCGCTCTAGCTCTTGACTACCTCTGTCGTGCCGGGTCGACTGCGAACGGGAGTCGTCGGGGCGAGAATGGGCGGAGATGGGACCATGAACAGGAGAGGGAGCTGGGGACGGTGGCGTTTTTGGGTGAGCGGCCGCATTCCAGCCAGCAGAGGGCTGGTGCACATCTACGCTGCCTGGGACATGAGGAGAAAATAATCCCGGCGACGTGGGCAACACCTCAACAGGCAAGGGTGCTAGCGATGGTTGAGACTCGGAGACGGCCGAGTCTTGGCGGGGTGCTCTGATTGGCCGGGCCTTGGGAGCCGGATTACACTGGGACTCCCGAGGAGGGGAATGGCGGCCGCTGTGACGAGATGGATCCTGAAGGTCGGGTTGCCGTGTCGAAAAGTGGTGGAGAGGGTTGGGCTGGTGGTGTGGCGAATGCCCGGCGGGTGCAGACGGAGAGGCAGCCGACCTGACGTGGGATTCAGCAACGGGTGATGGATTGGCAACAAGAGGGGAAACATACGCAGGCATGTGGTCCGGGCGGTTGATGGCATTCCACGAGTTGCGCTTCGAAGCTGGCGACGCGGCGGGAGATTGAAATGGGCGTTGCAGGGACGGGTCGGGCAGACTGTTAGGGGCGGAGCAGGAGATGGGGACATTGTCTGGTACTGAATGCCACGCAGGATCGGAGGAGCGGTTGGACGCATGACGGGAGGGTTCCGCGTCGGCGAGCGATGCCATTTCAGCGAAGCTGGGGAGGCGGACTCCGGACGGATCCATGGGGGGCGGTGGTGGTGGTAGTCGAGGGCAGAGGGCAGAGGGGTGGATGGGAGGGGACAGACGGCCGTGGAGACTCGCGAGGGGAGGCGATCAGCGAGGCAATGGCCGTTGGCGGAGCGGGCGAGGACCGCAATTTGAAGCCGTTCAGCGAGGCAAGCAGCCTCGCGGGGTGGCAAGGCGAGGTTGCACGGGGGGAGACAGAGGGATGGTCTCGAGGAAGTTGGTGGGCGTCCTCATGCCGTGGGCAGCGACTCCGCAGTGCGGCGTGGACGAAGGATGGATGCAGGCCGGGCTGCACAGGAGGGCCAGGAGGGACAGCAGGGAAAGCAGGGCCATGGCGTCGCGGTCGCTAGCGGGTGCAAGTGGGTGAAGGAGGCGTGCTGGGGCGGGTGTGATTTGCGGGGAGTGCATCTCGCATGCCGTGTGCGCCCGTGTGCATCTGCGGCGTGACTGCACGGGACATGCAGCGCCATGCAAGGCATCCGGGGAAGACGGCGGCCTGTTCCCATCGGGCAGCCTGCGTGCCCGTCGTTGCCAGCGCAGTTGCTAGCGGCCGGGTGGAGCCCTTGAACGCGCCGGGGCCTCCTGGGGGGAGGTTGGGCACGCACAGTACCACAGTGCTGAGTGCTGGGTGCCACGACGAAACAGCGCGCCGGCCGTCGAGTGCGTGGTGGGATGGATGCCGTCACGCCGCGGAGACCAGACGCAGCCAGGGCCCAGCGGCTTCGGGCCGGGGGCGATCGAGAAGGGGAGAGGGGAGGCCCACTGCCGCCGTGCCACTGTGCTTGTGCTTGTGCTGCTGCTGCTGCTGCTGCTGCTGCTGCTGCTGCTCCACCGCCTCGACGGGACGGTACGGTGCGAGTTCGTGTATGCGAGGCTTAGAAGGACGGGACTCGACGCTCGATGGGCGGCCGGCCGTGGTGTTGACGTAGCGGATACGAGAAGCACCTCTGAGACCCCGCCGCCGTGCCCGCCGTGCCCACCGTGCCTTCCCCCCAGGGCGGTCGCGGCTGCGGTTGCGGGCGCCCGTCCTGCCCGTCTCCCATTGGCTGCGACGCCCGGGCGCCGTGTGTCTGTGCGCCCGTCCTCGCTTCCGGCGCGCTTCCCGTGCGCTCGTCGTTGTCGTTGCCGTTGTCGTTGTCGTTCTCGTTGGTGCCGTCGCCTCTCGTCTCGTCTCGTCTCGTCTCGTCCACGTCCTCCACAGAGTCCGAGATGAGCTGCCCATCTGCCGCCCGCCAGCCTCCCACGCCCAGCGTCACGGCCTGCGGCTGCGCTGGCACCCAGAGCCCAACCCGCTCCTGCCCCCAATCGCAGCGCCGCGATCGCAGGCGGAAGCGGCGAGGGACTTGCCCATCGCGCCTGCTGCTTGTACCAGCACAACCCGGACACGAAGCAGCAGCGACCGTCAGCCCTTCGCTCCACCAGCCCCAAGCCCAAGCACAAGCACACGCACACGACCTCCATCCCTCCATCCACACCATCCACGGGCCCCCTTCTCTTCTCATGCCATGTCGTCGGTCCCGCCGCGCCGCTCCCGGCCGGCCGTCAACTCGTCACCCACATGCCCGGACCGTCCCCGTCCCCGTCGTTCGTAGGGCTCGGCCTCTCTAGCGAACAAAACGTCTGCCTGCAATGCCACCGCGCTGGGTCCAAGGCCTGCCCGCGGCAGCTGCCCGCCCCGGCGCGCCTGCCCTGGTGCCCCCCGTGTGACGGCCGCGCCTGCTCCACCACGCCTAGAACTCCCTCTCCGACATGCCTCACCGATGGCTAAACACCACAAAATCCCCCCCGGGCCGAATAGGCGTCTCTCCCGCCCTCCGAGCAGTCTGTATGTCACCGTTTCGGCTTGCCGGTCAGCCTCTGTCTCGCCTGTGGCCATCCACCGTTCTTGCCTCTCACCGATCGCGACCTCTCCGGCGCCTCGCCAATGCACAAGTCTGACTCCGCCACGAACATGCTCCACGCTTCTCAACGGTGAGCGTTTATCCTGCCCATGACGGGCCCGCCCCTTGACTCGCCTCCTTGCCCTGATGACCAATGCCATCGTCATCGAATCATTTCGCCCTGGCTTGTGCCCTGCCTTTGGCGAGATACGGCTCGCCCTCCATGGCTCAATGCAGACACGTTCACTAGCTCATGCTATCAAATCGCTCTCTCACCTCCCTTTTTAGTCGCCAAGTCCCCATTGGGCTGAGCATCCCGTTCTTAGTAGGCAATTTGAAATCTGTGTTCCCCCAATGACAGAACAAGGCCAGTAGATAGGCTGACAAGTCTTGTCCACATCAGCCAGGCTACTCGGATCCCTTGTCCATTTCCAATCATTGTCTCGTTCAGATCCTAGCGAGGCACCGTCCTTGTGCTGCTCATCGGTCTGTACAAAGCCTACCTGCCACCCTGCCCCACTGTCGCCGTGTTTGTGTGACATCCAGCACTTCTCCGGTGGCTCCGACTTGCCTCCAACGCCTTGCATGCACTGCAAAGACACTCGGCTGAGGATACTCTCCTAGTCGGTGACTGCATTCCCCAATGTAACATTTGGTGTGTGGAATCCGAACATAACGCCAGCTAAATCGATCTGCAGAGAGTTTTGCAATGCTGCTGAGGCTTGAGACCCCACCGACCATTGTCCTGGCTTCGTATCTCGGAGCTTGAACTCCGACCTGAACCCCGACCGCTCCGACTGCTGGCCATGTGTCGCTGTCCAACCGAGAACCAGCGTCCTTCCCGCTGGAACCCCATGTTGAATCCTGATTGTCAATTTTCTTCGCCATGTCTACATATCGTGGTCACCGACAACAACACACACGGACGGACGTCTAGACTTTTCTGCCGTGTTCAATACGCAATGGCTACCGCACTTGCATGTACGGCCGATGCCGCTTTTGTCGGACACAACAGCTGCACACTTGGAGCAATAGCTTGTAGACAACTCCATCCAAGCCTCCAACAGCCGGAGACTTGAGACGCAGACATGCCGATGGGAACGTCGACCCGAGCCGCTTCCGAGCCGCAAAGCCGATCCATGCTGTAACAGATATATACGAAGCGGATTGCTCTGCTGTGTCACCATCACAGAACATCGATTCGCTTGTGATACATGTTGTGCAACTCCCTCCAAACTTTACCATTTTCACCCGGACATTTTTTCCCTTTCAACTTGTGCACAACGTGACCACTTTTGTCGTCGCATCCTGAGGCAATTTCCACGCCGAGGTATTGACGTTTGGTATGTCCTCTCGCCTTCGCATCCCTCGATGAGTCCGATGGAGTGGATATTGAGTGCCTCAGGTCAGATGCCCTCGCCAGCTCCCAACCAAGTGGTACAGCAAGCCGTCCTTCTCTTCATAGCCGCCGAGTTCTCTTGTCGATCCTATACTTGCCACATGTTCCTCGTACACGCAGATTTACTCGGTACTTTCTCCACCGGGCCTATCGCTCAGTATTGCCGTCTCCACCGAGCTTCTCCCTTGGTGCCCAAGTCATTACTAACGTACTGGACTGACCATCAGCGAGGAACAAAATGTCTCTCTGCTTACAGTTTCAGATGTACCACTGTTCCATGCCACCGGGCGCTGAAGGCAATGACCGCATCCATTACACGGCTGTTCGCTTCCCCATGTATCTCCGCATTGTCAATAAAATGTCCGCCACGTCATACGGAGCTCGCGCTATCTCGTCCCGAATTTCAAAGTCGTATCATGATTTTCCGAGAACCCTCACAGAAAGGACGACCCGTCGTAGCGTTGCCTCAGGGTCAAACGCGGGTCCGGTAGATTGAAATGGACTTTGTCACATAGTGGGGCGAGACGGCCCGCAACACCAGACCCAGTCTTTCCCGGATCGCTCCCGTTCCCAAGCAGCGTGGTCCAACCGGCACTTGCATTGGTGTTTTGACCGAGTCATTTGACCGTTCATGTTCCCGCAAGCCGGGATGCGCTATCCACGAGAATCGTAGGCTGATAGGCTCTGGAGATGAAACGACAACCGATTCGTATAGGATTGGGAAATGATCGCCTGCTCCACACTTTCTACACGCCCTAGTTTCGCCCAGGTGTCCCTATCACCAGCAACAGCGCAACGGCGACTAAGAATAAATCTGCCCGCTTTCGTTGTCCATGATTTTCAACTCTGCCACTCTGCTTATCGCCAACTTCGCCCTGCGCTTTGCTGCAGCATCTTCTGCAACTAGGGGGCAATGCCGAAGATTACATTTTCGTGTCAGGGCGACGAATGGATCTCCATCGCTGTCCAGAGTGGCTTAGCATGGATGAATATGTCGGATTATGGCAAGGTGCAGCGTCCAAGACTCCGAAAGCTAGACCTAGTGAGGAATGCACTTTGCTGGATCGGAGTTGGCCCACGCAGCTCCACGTGTTGAACGGCTTCTAGCGAGGTTGGAGATCACCCCTCCACCACCATCTCACCTCAGCCCTGGACGACGGCAAATACTCTCCCCTAAGGCTTTCGTCTCGATCTCCTGCAATTGGTCGTTTTTTCTTAAGAATTGCTTAATTTATCACCATACAGCAGGCGCGCATGCACGCTCCTTCCGGGCTAATGCCGTTCTCTTCGCAGACAGATGCTGCTGCGATGGTATGTAGGGAGAGAATCCTTCGGCATTACAGTGATGCAGCCCACTGTGTTGGGCAGGGCACGGTATTTAATTTGAAGCCCGGGGACGTTGCAGACTCCATAATGCCCGAGCCTAGATTGCCACTTGGCAAACCCTTGGAGTTGCGTCCAGTGCCTTTCTTAAATCTTTAGACTAAATCTAGGGGCGCTACTCTTTCTGCATCAATACCACGACTCGCGACTGTAGGCTAATTTTTAGTACGATATCGGCGCAGGCGCAATCTTCAACAACATTTTGGATCGACTACTGGCGGCGAAGTCGACATCCGAATGATAACCGTCCATAATCGAACTGCGAAATCGCTCTTTGGACGCGGTGGAACGACCACGACCGCGCGGCGCAGCCAATCCGTCCAACTCTGGTCCATCTAATTGCAAAGGCTCAGAAGCCTTCCCATCGCCATCATGATGCACCCTACCCCCGAGCAAGTTGCGTACATGAAAGCCCATATCGATGATGACCGGACAAAGTGGTTGCTTGGAGTAAATGTGGCTTGCCTAGTAGTAGCATGGGGATCAGTTGCGCTTCGATACATATCAAGATGGAAGATTGGAACAAAATTTGGGCTGGATGACTGGTTAATCTGTGGCGCCGCGGTAAGTGGAATAGTTCTTCAGTGCACAAAGGCACCAGCAGCCGTCGTAGAAAGAGTTGGTCCGAGGCGTCCGAGTCACAACTATAAAGTAGCTTGGGTTGCGAAGGCAGTGAACATTACTCTCACTAGTTTCCACGGGTTGTGTGGGACAAAAGCATCGCCAAATGAGGCTTGACCTTTCCGAGACTTGGGGCTAATTCTCAATAGGCATGCGTCACCGGGCACGTTTCGTGTCTTCTCGCCACCATGAGGAATGGTATGGGCAGACACATTATACTGTTGAAGGAGCCAAGGAATTTTGTCATAGTAAGTGATGAAAATGGACTGAATGAGACGGTTTGTTCGCTGACGCACACAGACCACTCTTACCGCGCAGACGTTCTATAATCTTACCATCCCATTCATCAAGCTCTCCATCTTGTGTCTCTATAGGCGCATTTTCTGTCGCACGCATGGCTGGTTCATGCCAACACTTTGGTTTACGGCACTGTTCGTGTTTCTCTTTACCATCCCGCAATGCTTCGTGTACATCTTCCAATGTGTCCCGATTGAGAGTCTATGGTCAGAGCTTGCCCCTGGATCGCGCGTGTTTTGCATCAACTTTCGAGCCGGTAAGCCCTCGAATCATGGCACTTTGAAAACATGTGACGACTAACAGATGCAGCAATCATCGCCTTTGGTGTCATCAACATTGTTACAGATTGGTGGATCCTAGCGATACCCATCCCCGTTGTGCTCGGTCTGCAGCTCGATACTCGGACAAGGTGGTCGATATGTTCTCTTTTCTTAATAGGCGGCTTCGTCTGTATATTAAGTATCATCCGACTCATCTACGCAAAGGACGTGGAGACGGCGGATCCGACTTGTAAGTGCACAAATAGACAATATTCCATCAACATGCTAATGCAGTTCTCAGGGGATTACATCCCCATCTCATCGATCAGTACCCTTGAAGCCTGCGCAGGTATCCTCGCTGCCTGCATGCCCACATGGCGTCCCCTGTTCCGCTTCTTAGGCCGCGGCATTACGTCCTACTTTTCTGGAAGCAGGTCCGGCGGGAACAGTGACCTGAACTACGGAAACAATGTAGATGTCGGTCGTGGAGGCTGGAATCACCGCAGTAGGTCACGATCACGAAGCCGCAAAAATTTCCGCGTACCACCCGAGAAACACTACCCATCCGGCAACCGCATGTCCTTCAAGCCCGGCACCAAACGATCCGATACCAGCATGAGTGGAGAAAGCGTAGAAAATATACTGAAAGGCAATTCAACGACGCACGAAATAGAACTCGAACTCACGAAATCTTCTACTCTCCCTGATGTCACGCCCTCCTCCCAGAGTCACATCAGCACTAGCACGTCACGTTTTAAACCTGACCCGCACGAACTCAACCTCGCTACCACCTCAGATTCAGTCTCGTACACGGCCAATGCTGGCGCTGACCGCTGGGAATCCCTCATGAAACAGCAGCGCATCAAGAACATTGCAGAAGAGCGCGAGAAGAGGGGCAGGCCGAGAGCAGCCAGTCCGTCTCTCAAACCGGGCAAAAACTACGGGGATGTAGCATTTGGAGGTGGTGCGGTTGCTGCCATGGGGTTCAAGGAGAGGGAGGAGGCAGTACGAAAAGAGAGCGGGGAGAGAGATGGTGCGATAGCTGGTGCTTCCAGTAATGGTGGCGGAGGATGGAATATAGGTCTCGAGGGCATTGTGGTTACCAAGACGGTGACAAGTGTGAGCGGGGAGGGAAGGCGGAGCGGGGAGGGGAGATGACCATGATCATGTTTTAGTTTTGTTTTGTTTCTTTGACCTAGGATTTTTTTTATCCTAGAAAATAAGTTCGAGATACCACTTTTTTATTCGTTTCTCTTTTCGTTCTCTTAGGTAAATAGACGAGGGAAATAAATGCGCAATGCAATATGGAGTCACGATACAGTCCCCTCCGCCCTTTTTTTTGCAACATTTTGGTGAGAATCAGAAGATTCAAGCTCGACGTGGAAGTTAAGATGCGATAGTACTTCATGAGTGAGTGTATTCAGACCCTGATCATCCTACCTACCTGTCTACTCTCTCTCTCTCTCTCCCGGAAATCAATCATGAAACACCAAGAAAAATTCGAAATTGAGAGAAATCCCCCCGTTTGTCAATACTATAGTTCCCTCTCCTCCTCCTCTAATCGGCCGCTTGTGAGACGGGGTTTGGAAAACTTTCCTCGTTTGTTCATTTGTTTACTCGTTTATGAAGTGAAGTGAAACGGGACATGTAGGAGAGATGTTTTTTCAAGCCAACAGTGGTGGTGTAACCCCTCTTCTTTTTTTGTATTTTTCTCCCTCCTTTTTACTAGGGAGATTTTTTTTTTCTTCTAGAATTCAATTTACTTTTTTTTTTTTGGTTAAATTTTTTTCATGATGGGGGTTTGAATTTAGTTTTGGTAAGAAAAGATTTTTTTGGATTGCATCTTTTTGCATCTTTTCTAGGTTTTTTTTTGTAAGGGTGGTTGAGGTGGTATGGAACATGTAAACATCTAGAGGGTCTAGTTTTTCTTTTCCCCTTGGAGAAACATGATTGGGGGGATATGCTTTCAATCCTGAACAAGCACTGTGAAGGTGATTCTTTTTTCCTGGTTGATACGGTTTCAATTATGATGAGTCTCATATTCTATCCCGTTGAGACGATGGCATTCAACAAGTCAACAAGTTTATTGTACTTTGCTAATTAAGGCATTGCTTTCGACTCCCGTTTGTTCCATATAATAGGCAGGGGATCGACTTGTCTATACTTCACATTTTCATCGGCGCCTGTGATCCCAGCATCCGTTTTGGCGGGTTGAATGGAAGTTGGTGGCATCTATGGTGTTGACGCTTCGTCCAGTGCGACTTGCAAAGATCAAAGAAATGGACAGATGAGAAAGGCCGTTCTTCCGCACTCCATTTTTCATGTGCTGGCATATATTCGGCAATATGATATAGGCCACGTCAAGTTCTTCTCCCGGCAAGAGGCTCTCTTCGCTAATAAATGAGTAATTATGAGAAGATACCGTGTCGAACAGAGTCTCATTGTTTATGTGTTTCACAATACGTCCTTGCTTTCAAGCTGTGGAGCACTGGTGAGGGTGAGACTAGTAGCCAGCCAATTTTCCTCCAACTTTATGCACGCTTTGATCCCCAGTTCATTGAACTCAAGAGATATCCAGGGCTCTTCCCAATATAAGCGAAAAAGGTAATGCTAAGTAAGTACCATTATGTTTATACATAAGATCATTCGTACGGAGATTCACTTTGGCAATTCTTGTGTCAAGTTCGAAAATTTGGTTGATTTTTGATATTGATGTCGTAACTTCATCGCCTTTCATTTAGACACTGCTGTTTCCTTTGTCGCACAGCGTACGGGACTGCCCAGAACTATGGGCATCTAAGCCTCAACTGCACTCCAGAATGCCTTACCCTCGTTGCCTTGGGCGACCTTTGCCACTGACAAGCCCGCAGCATCCTCATGCTGGGCAACATACTTCTGCATGACCTTGAGCCACATGGCTTTCTCGGCCCTACTCGCGCCTTTACCTTCCCACACCCAGATGCTTGAGCCGGCATCTAGCAAAAAGACATCGTTTGCGTCCAAACTACCCCGTCCGATGCCGCTGCCCTCTTGCACGAGGTCAAATGATAATGTGCCATCAGCGTCACTAAGCCGGAAGAGCTTCTTTTCATGACGCTCAGTGCGCGCAGATATGGGCCTATCACATGTGAAGCGTGTGTCTAGGGGGTTCACGTCTTGTCCGCCGAGGTAGTCTACCACGACTTTAGACCTTGACTCGGACTGGCTTAGTACCTCTACATCGACATGCTTGGCAATGGTTAGATCGTTGACCACCTGCGCAGCTTTGAGTTTCTCCATCGGTGCACATTTGCTCCCCTGCCATACGAAGATCTTGTCACCCTTGTCCAGCACAAAGACATCGTTCTCGTCCAGGCTCTGCCACGTAGGTTCGACTTCGTGGACGAGAATGGCATCGCGCCCAGCTGAGGGGCTTGGACTCTTGAAGATGCGAAGGAGCGTATCCGTGTGCGGTGCCTCCTCGTTTGTCTCGACGTGGGTGAAGCCTGATCGGACACCTCCACGCAGGATCTTCAGGCGTGGGAAGAGCGCAGCGAAGGCGTCCGAGGGCGAGGCCTGTAGCTCGCGATGCTGTGTCGCTGCGCCATGGAGAAACTCGTCCAGCTCTACTGTTTTATAGGCGGCGGTGCCAGCCTCGTCCTGCGTCGTGTGTGCCCCCAGCCAGAAGAAGATGTCATGCACTAGCTTGTCCTGATCATCACCCGTACTACTCTTCAGCTTTTCGCTTCGCAGCGCAATGTATGAATCGCCCTCGTGGAAGCTGCCGTACTTCTCCTTGGGCCACGGAACAACCTCGAATTCCTCAATGCGCCATATGAAGAGGCCTGGCTCCACACCGACCGTGCCATTGTTCCACGCGGGCTCCGACGCAGCAGACTGGTACTTGACCTTGTGGTCAATGTCCGAGTTCACGAGGGCGACATTGGAGTCGCGCCAGTCATATTCTTTGAGGTGCACCAGACCCTCATGCGGCGGCATGCTGCTATTGCGTACTGCGGGCCGGGCGGCGGCCGCAGGAGGCAGATTCGGGATCTGGTCTGGAAATCGGGGAAATTGGGGGGGCGACGAAGTTCTGTGTATATGGGGCGCAGCGGAAAGGCAGAATTGGAGTTGGAGTAGAGAACAGTTGGAAGCTTCAAGCTTCGCAACTCGCGGCGGAGCTTACGCCCGGCGCGCCTGAAACGCGGGGCGTGCGCCAGACGTCATCCCCATCTTCATGTTTCAAGGCGGTTTTCTGCTGTGGGCGAGCAACATCGACAACTCTCACCATCTCACACCAAGGAGCTAGAACTGGACTGCTATGACCCTAACATGTTCTGGGTAACAGCTTCGCAGATTTTCTCCAATCTTGCCTGAATTTTCAGTTTCCCCGACGGTCACTTCCGTTCAAGACCGGCTCGTATAAGTCCGAGGCAGACATCAACTTGGCTCAGACCATGAAGGTGCCCTTAGGTAGATCAAAATGTAGCATTTTGCTTCGTGTTTCACTCTATCGTATGCTGGAGGAAAGCCCGCGCACCCAAGGTGAAGCATACTCGAACCGATATATAGTAGGAGCTCGGCCAGCAGACCGGAATTTGACGGCGGATCAAATACAGTGCTAGAGCAGATGCCATGCCATACTGCTAGGCCATGACCCCGCACAGATCTGCCCCTCCACGCCGCTGTGTGGCCAGAATCGACGTTGGCCACGTCGACCGGGGTTTCCGTTGGGTCCGAAACTGTAGGAGTAGCTGTGACCGCCAAAATTCCTCGTGCAAGGTTGAAAGCCGTTTGTTTTGACAAATGGTCGAAAAGGGAACGGGGTTAGGGTCGGCTTGAAGTATTCCAGTGAAGGCAATATGTACTCGTACGAAGATTTGCACTCATGTTCATACCCCTATTTGAGACACCTACTCAAATGAGAACGTAGTGACCCAGATATGGCCTGTTCCACGCGCCAGGAGATATTCGAGTATGCAGAGGCCGCCTTGTTTTCACGTTGGAACGTTCTGTAACAGGCAGTCTGTAACAGGAACAAGACCAGTCAAAAGCTACTAGGTCGTCTTTGTAAAAAAGTTTATGAGGCTGACAGGGAATACAAATTGGGGTATCTCGGGGAGTTTCTGGGGATGGGGGCGAGTATAGTAGCTCTGCTGTGCCGCCAACACGCGCCACGCAAAGATATCGATGACCAAAGCGTAAGCATGTGGCAAATGGAAACGGCAGCACCCTATAGGTAGTGGCGTAGGTGTTGGCCGCCTGATAACGGCGGCTGCTTCGTCTTACGCACGTACACAGTACTAAGCTCGGTGTCGGTATAGCTAGAGCAGAGGGATGGGAGACTGTATTCCTCAAAAAGACATTAGGATAATTAGCCCAATGCAGACGGATCGGAAAAAAGTTCTGTTAAACGAGTGCGAAGGATGCCTCCTCGGAGCCGCCGGACCCGACCAACGCACGGCGCTCTCCGATGCTCTACATAGGCAAGGGTAAGCCACAGCGTCTAACAGCATCGAGAGCGTACAGGATGCACGTGCACTTGGAAACATGCACCCGTAATGCCCCCCTGGTAGACAGGTATTTGGACGCGTTTGGAAAAGGTCGCGAGTGAAGCCTCTTCTATGGACCCGGGAATGGATACGGACCCGAGAAATTGTACAGACCAGGGAGGAGCTCACATCAACGCGAAGTCGAGCATGCGGCACAGTCAGGTGAAAGACAAGCGGAGGGCGTGAGGCTCTATAGAGGGCAGGGACCCTGGGCTAAGATGCGAGCTGGGGCGAATGGACGAGTCTGGTATGCCGCTGAGGCTGCAGGTTGCTCTTGGGTGGACCACCGAGGATTCGATCTGCGAGAGTGCTCCGATTAGCGAATCCCCGGCCACCGGCCTTACCGTATATTCCTGTGCCAAGGGGCTCCAGCACGCGAAGAGGCGGTGCGAGACAAGGCTAAATTCCGTGCCGCATCGCTACAGCGGCCAAGCGGCGGCCTTCTGGGGTCGCCGACGAGTGAGAAACAAACAAACTGCTTTGTAACTGGTCTTATGCATCTCGTGGACGGGTAGTCTGTGAGTGGTCGAGTCATGGAGGGGTTTGTGTGGGCGATGGCCGGCTTGGAGCAGAGTAGAGGTCGCCGCTCACTGGAGGACCGCAGCTCTCGAGTGGGGGCTGAACCCGGGGAGCTGGGAGGCAATGGCTGCTAAGCAGAGCAGTAATTTCCTCGTCGGCAGCAGCAGATTCGATGGTGGAGAGGTTCACGAGAGAGAGCGGACATGCTCACCACCGACATCGTGTCCACCCTCACACATGGGATGGAAGGCAGGCGCCCACAACAGCAGCCGCGCTAAACCCGTTGCGAGCATGGCCTCGTCTCACGGTCACGTTCCGTTCGTCGTACACCTCTTCAAACCTTAACCTTATTCACACCTCCCCTCCCCCCGTCTTCACCCCGGCCGGATGGCTTCAGCTCGCTTGCAGGCCAGCAGCACTATAGCCATGCCGCACAATAGCAAGCAGGAGCGCAGGTGGACAGAACGCTCCGACGCCGCAACCGCGGCCGAGGCGCTGGGCTGCTTGCCCGTAGAGACATCGACGCCGTTGCCATGGGGCCTGCTGAGCCGCAATATGACGTTAGGGCTGCAGTTACGTAGCGTGAGCGCCCGCTTTATCAGCCTGGCGTGCCTGACTACAGTGGACAGCATCGTGTTCGTTTCAGCGCTAGGTATATCCTCCTCATGCATCCATCCCGTTGCGGAACAGACCTAGCTCGACCAGCGAAGCCAACTAATTACCTCATGGCCGGACTGCGATGCGCCTCTCGCCTTCATGTCCGTGAGTGCCCGTCAAGACGTCAGTCCTTTACCGCTTCTCCACAACCACCCGCTCAGACAGGGCCGCTCAGCTCTTCTGCCACTATCCGCTTCCTTGCTAGTCTGAGCCGCCATGGATGGTCAAGCATTCAGGCACAGACTGTCCGTGCTAGCACGCTGCCCATGTAGCAACTCTCCAACTTCGACGAGAATCACTCAGCTTCGCGGGCTCGTTAGGGCGAAAGAGCGAAATCGTATCAGCGTAAGCCATGCCCTCGGCGAAGGCAACAGAACCCGTTCTGACTACACTTGTACCTTGTTTGGCATGGTTCAAGTGTAAATCGAGAGGCTAAGTACTATCGCCCCGCTGACGGAGCGGTTGACCGAGCAGACCCGTCTCTTAGTCCGCCTCCATGCCCACATCCCCATGAACAACAGCGCTTGGCCCACAAAGAAGTCATATAAACTTGCCATCTCGAACTCTTGTCTCTACGGAATTCCGATGGCAGTCAGGCTGATTCCAAGGGCTACAGACACGGGCGCACGTGCGAAGCTTTGATCCGCGCAGTCTCATCTAACAAGAGTTGGTAAGTGCGCATCTCTCATCGCATTTTCGGCCGACCACCCTGTGGATGCTTGCTTTACGCCGCAAGGCTGGACCCTTTCATTCGTGGCTGACCTAAAATAGGTATCTGTCGGGCGTAACTTAGCCTCTAAACCTGGGCGCTTCGCATTCACGTGACAAAAAATCTCCCCTCTCATTCGCGCGAGAAACTGGGCGCGATTGAGGTGCCCGAGTCTAAAGTCCTACATCAGCATACAAATGTCTACCCGTATTCGAGCGAATTACACCGCTGGTAGCCTCATCGCGCACTGCATACCTTTTACGGAAACCTACCTTCCCCTAACGACTTCCTTCCGAGCAACACTATAGGAGCTTACCACCACAGCATGGCCTCAAGATACGACGGTCGAACCGACGCTCCCGCAATCACTCGTCGCCGACATGTGCTGGCTTGCGCTAGATGCAGAGCAAGACGCGTAAAATGCGATCGGGCTCAACCAGCATGCTCCAACTGTGTCAAAGTCGGCGCTCTCTGCCAGCCAGTACAGCAATCAGGATCTCCACATGCGTCGCTCCCCTCTCGCCCAGGGAGCCGGGAGCCCATGGATCCATCACGGTTGTTCAAACTCGAGGAGGAAGTAGCTCGACTATCAAGAGAAGTCGATAGCAGATCCCCGTCCCGGGAACCCTCACACTCCCCATCCCCCATCGACCCGGCTGAAGGCCGTCCGTCCGTGAAAGAAGGCAGGATAGTGCAAGGACGAATCCCCATGTATTTTAGTCCGCATTCGTGGGCCGCAGCAGCGGAGGAGGTGAGTACACGAGTAGTGCAAGGAGAAATACGCCTTTAACGGTGACTAGGTGATCGGCATCGAGTCCGTGTTTGCCGAAGATCTAATGGAGAACATCAGACAGGATCCCACAGACTACGTTAATCAAGGAGCTTTGGCCTTGGTGGACGATCACTTGCATGGGATTCTTTTGGGAATTTTCAGCCATCGTGTTGACCCAATGATTCGATTACTCCACTGGCCCTCATTTCTGGAGAAATGCCATGCTTTCCGGCGAGGGAGACCCTTTCCTAGACAAGTACCCGCGAATCCAGCCTATTCTACACCCCTTGTCGGAGGTGCTTCGTACGACCCTGCTCAGCAAGCGTCTTTTGCGAATCCACCGGTTGTGTCACCGCAGATGGGTTCACTTCAGAGGAGTACGCCAACGGCTGCTTCAACAGAATACACATTTGCAGCGCTTCTTCACGCAGTATACTATGCTGCAGTAGCGTCGATTATCAATTCTCCACATCCCCCTGACTTAGGCCATAACGTTAACATAGTCACTCTTTGGACGGCCCTCAGACGAGAGACGTCTTTAAGGCTTAGCTGCTCCCCTGGGGGAAGAACCGCACGAATGGAGTCTATGGAACTGCTTCAGGGAATAATTCTGTACTTGGTACGGTATTACTCTTTCTCCCTTGATTGATTAAGCTAACACAAGAAAAAAGTCTGTGGAGATGGGCTCTGCAGATCCACAGATGCAATGGATGCAACTCGGCGTGGCAGTGCGCATCGCCCAGGCTTTAGGACTGCATCGTGATCCCTCAAACTTTGGGTGTGGTGCTATCGAGACCGAGACTCGACGTCGGCTATGGACACACATCTGCATAGTCGATACCCGGCTTGCTGAGCAGCTGTGCCGCGAGCCTACCATCACTCCGGATTCCTACGATACTGCGTTGCCTTTGAGCATCAGTGATCAGGAGTTAGCGGACATTGACCGGCAGAGTGATTCGTCCAAACGAGGACAGGAGAACAGCTTCCAAAGACTGCAGGAAATTGAGCTGTCCCATGAACATGTCTCACCTTTTTCATCGATGACACTTACATTGGTCGAGGCTGAAGTCGCTCGATTACAGCAGCACCTCCTATGCTTCCGTTATCATTCTCGAGATGGTGGCCTTTTTCGCGCAAGCTCTGGATCTCCCCAACTCGCAAAGAAAAGTACCCCTTTTATTGGGCGCAGTCATAGAGCGCCGGGGGCAACGCACCTTCGCCACCGTTTCCAGTTTAGGTATAATTATGATCAACTCGATGGTTCGGATCCTCTTCAATACCTCACTTCTGAAATATGCAACATTCACCTCATGAAAGCCAAGCTCATCGGCGCTTTCGCGCAGCGGAGAGAAACAACTGACCATAATTCCATTCCAGTTGGAGATCCCGATGTCATGAGGTATGCATGCTCCTTTTTCTTGTTCTTTTACCAAATCGAGCTCATCTGGCTTCTCTTCTTCAACTCTCATTGCTTTACACCGTTCCTTGCCTTGACTTGGCTAATATGTAAAAGCATGTTCCATGACGCGCTTCAGCTAGCTACCCGGTGCGCCGCTTTATCTCACCAATACTCTGGCTCTGCATACAGTTGGTATATGAAACGTATAAGGGAACCCTTCTCTTGTTCCTTCCTTGCTGTTCTATTGGCGTCTGATCAGCGGATAAGCCAAGAAGACGCAAACTCCGCATGGGCCGTCCTCGACCAGCTTTTTACTACAGACTCTTCTGGCCACTTGGTGGAATTGGAACTTCAAGACAGCCCTCTCGGAAAAGTCTTGGCCAAAGCAAGGATGAAAAGAGCAATACAAATGCAGACTCCGATGACACACCAAATCCGAAGCCAGGCGATGCACGCTGCTGCTGGGGTTTACCCGACTAATATGTCTCAACCCTCGGTCACCTCTTCCGCAAATCTTGAACATCCGAGCACTTTTCAATCCTCTGGAAACCTCTTCGAAGACTGGGACGCGCTCATGCAGGAGCCAGTATGGCCTAGTTGCCCCACTACAGAAAGCAACTATTGGGTATGAGTGATTTCCTCTTGCGTTACAGCGCTTCACTTTCTCATGCATTCTACCAATATATTTGTCATGTTTACCGGTCGTTTTTCTTTCAGATGTCAACGGTCGTTGCTGCACTGTACCCATTCCTCCGAGAGCACGGTTGTGTCAGCTACCCTAGCCAGCGGACGAATTTGCCTGTCAATAGTTCCTAGCCTTTCTTCCGTTCGTTGTACGCTTCAAACTACATTGAAAATAATTATTGAACAATTTCTGAGTTAACCAGACATCAGTCCAGTCATTTACCGACGAGTTCACTGCGGCACGCTCCTTCCCGTCCTCTGTCTCAGCCACCTGAGCAACAGCAAGCCAGAGTTCCTCCAACGCTCATCCTCAACTCCCAAACGCAAACGTCTAGCCCCCTTGGCATTTCGTTTGCTCTACACGAATCACCTCTTCCTCATTCACACGGTACCGCCGCCAACGTGATTGGAACCGCAACGGGGCTACTCCCTAGTCCGTCATCGTTTGACTTCGCTCAGTCTTATTCCAGAATTGGAACCGACGTTTCACTACACACTGGTCAGCCAGCAAGATCCCGAACTTGGTCCTCGGAAAATCATTTGGGGGTTCCACGTGGTCACACAAGAGAAAGATCTTTGTCGCAGCCTCCCAGCCCCATTCAATCAAAAGACCTAGGAAGCCAGCTAAAGAGAAGGTCTGCATCGTATCTTGACTCGAGGTCAGATACATACAATTAGGAGTCCTTCAAGCAGAAGCATTCAGACCTACTTTCACTTGGAAAGAGACTGGAATAACTTGATGATCAAATCACGCGTGGGACAATCATCGCATCAAATATCATAAGAAAAAGAGATAACACAATGAATCAAATAAAGAGCAACAGGCAGCGTCATTGCCCGTGTGTCATGTTACGTTCTTCTGCAATCGCTTCGCATAATCTGATACATCTCTCAGATGGATGAATCTTGGACAAATAACAATTAATATAGTAATGATACTCAAGATGCGGCATGTTTGTAGGCTACACCATGCTGCAAATTACATGCATAGATATAACATCTTCAATTCCTCACTGGCTCCATCTTCATCAGTCTAAGTCCTTTTCAAATCCTCTTCAGCTGACTGATGATAGCCCTTCACTAATTCTTCTCCTGCACAATTTCCTGCGCCTCCTTGATGCTTCCATGTCCTTCACTTGGGCTCACACTTCCGCCGCTTACGGCCAAGTTCTCATTGTAGAGCTCGTTCATATGTTCCAAGCTACGCCCGCGGCTCTCTCGCAGGAAGAAGTAGACATACGGGAAACCGATGAGATTGAAGACGGCGAACCAGATCCAGATCTTCCAGCCTACGTTGGCGAAGCCGATGGGGCCTGCATACACCGTCAAGAAGGCCATGAGCCATTGTGCCGACATGCCAAGACCGACACCAGTGTGCCTATGACGGAGTGGCATTGTCTCGGAAATGTAGATGTACTGCATGATATTAGGCCACCAAACTGCCAAGATGTAAGAACTTGACTCACAGGTTGTGGAGCCCAGGTTGGGCTGAAAACAAGGATCCACCCGAACAGCATAGCGGCAGCAGCAGAGCTCGCAGCCTTCGTGCCCGTAGCTAAAAGAGCCACAAACGCAATCATGAAGACTGATTGCAACGCAGATCCCCATAGCAACCACTTCCTTCTGCCACCCTTTTCGCAGTAGATGGAACCGACAAACGATCCAATGGCGAGCAGTGTGGTGGCCGCGCCAGAACACACGGAAGACGTAACAGCCGGTAGTCCGATATATACCTGGAAGATAGTCGTCATGTAGTAGAAGATCATGTTGATTCCCATGAGATACGCGACACCGACCAGGATCACGCCATCACGGACGCGCGACGCAGCCTTGGTTTCACTTTTGTCGATGAAGAAATCACTGAAGCGCAATGTCTCGCCCACCTCCTGCTTCAGCTCAGTCTCAATCTCCTTAGCGACGCGCGAGGCGTCATCGCTGCTGCCGTAGATCTGCTCCAGTACCTGCTTTCCTTCTTCGGGGCGACCACGGAGGAAGTACCATCGAGGGGAATCAGCATTTGGAAAGCAGAGGATGATGGTAAGGAGGGACCAAATGATCTGCATGGCAACTGGAAGACGCCAAACTATCTGACCAGTTGCGTACGTGAAGCCGAAATCTATCCAGTACGCGCAGGCAGTTCCGGTACACGCAAAGCCCATGAGGATACCGACGAGTGGACCGCGCTGTTTGACAGTACCGGTGGTTTCGGCGATGTAAACCGGTCCGGCGGAGACGACAAAACCATTACCTACTCCGATGAGAACGCGGCCTGCGATAAGTTGGCCAGTGGAGTATGAAGATGCAGAAATGATG
Organism: Periconia sp. TS-2; assembly: GCA_030378425.1. Lineage (NCBI taxonomy): Eukaryota > Fungi > Ascomycota > Dothideomycetes > Pleosporales > Periconiaceae > Periconia > Periconia sp. TS-2. The sequence goes on from JASNQO010000004.1 coordinate 799,644, forward strand.
GTGCCGATAACTTGGAGGGCGGCACCGCTCATGACCCAAATGCGGCGGCCTATCTGGTCGCTCTTTGGTAAGGCGGCAATGACGCAGCCCAGCCATGAGGCAAGCAGGAATGAGGCTACTATCATGGCGGTTGTCGTTGTATCCGGTGCCTGGGGATATTAGCTGACTTCATTGACGTCACGGTGGACGTGATCGGAAGGAGGGAACGAAAGGTACCTTCATTGCCGACTGGAACGCAGTCGTCTGCAGTACGCCTCCGAGCACACCAGCGTCCCAGCCGTAGGACACAAAACCCATGCGGACGCCCCATAGGACGAGAGTCGGATTGATCTTCGTCATCCTGAATTGCTTTGCCTCAGAAACCTCTCCGTGGCGATGGCGGAGGTGACTTGGGAAAGTAGAGGTCTTCGCCTATGTCTCACCTGAAGAAAAAGAAAGTAGGAGAAGTCAGATGGAGGAAGAGAGTCGGAATGACAGCACTCGGGACGAAATGACCAAGACGCAGGAACCCTGACGAGGAAGCACAGAGCTGATCAGAGCGTGGGATTTATGTTGAATGAAAGGACTGGAACCCCCCTCGACGGTAGCCGTGTCTGGCACCAATCACGAGCTCACCAATTCAGGAGGTTTGCGAGCTACAATCCAGACCACTCTTTGAAGAACAGCCATTACGTTAGATCGGGAAACACCAATGGAAATCCATATTGGATGGCTGCCATGGAAAGGCTTTCCAAACGATTTTCCGAGTCATGGACCATGATACCAACCCTATGACCAATAATGTTTTCAGTATGCAACTGTTTGTGGAAGATGCTCTGCGGACGGTCTACTAGCTGCTCAGCCATGGTGTTGAAGAACGCTAGTGGCTTCCCAGGCTTTCTGGGTTCGCTCTTCCTAGCTGCCTAGGCCGTTTCCCCGGCGGGTGGGGGCGCCCTTTGCTTTTTTTCTTGGGGCTCGGCTCGCTGCAATTTCTACACTAGGATGAGAACGGCGTCACCGAGCGCACGTCGTTTGTCCTCCTTCATCAAAAATTGCCGAGAAACCATGGCGGAAGCCGTAACGGTGTTGTAGGGACGGTCCGTGTCCGCTTTTGCTGATCCGACAATACGGATACATGACGAGGACCCAGGCCTTTAACCGGCCCAATCTCTTGGAAGCTCGGGCAAGCTGATTGCTCAGATACGAGTTCGTCTGTGCGCACGATGCAGTTCCAAGTTTTGAACGCTTGCTGGCGAGTCGATGATCCTCCCACTCTTGGGACGGTCGGCGCTTGGGCCTGCAAGTGGAGAGGCTTTTGTTGAACGTTCATGGGACGGTACCATGGGTACATGCTACGGCGGTTTTGCACAGCGGAGATACAACGCGGAGGTCCTCCGCGTTGGATGCCTGTCCTGGGGTTGGGAGATGATCTATTCTCTCAGGCTTCCGAAATGCGTTACCTCCCACGGCTGGCAAGCCGGTCAGGCTGTCCACTTAGAAGGCAGATGGCGGATAACACGACTCATGTGTACGCTGCTTCCCGTACTGTGTAACGGCAATGAGCATGCGCAGTATTTTGCGGGCACAGTCGACTGATTAACAGTCTTTTCTTCACAACCCAACCTCTGCTGTGCAGATTCCCTTGTATCTGCTTGTCCCCAACTTCCTTGACATAGTTGAGGAAGACTTCTGTTTTCGCTTGCCCTTCACTTTTTCGCTTCTCTTTTCAAGATGGGACTGCTCAGCTCCCTGAACCTCGAGCCAACGCCCGCAAACGTGGCGTTGGCAGTCTTTGGTTCGATCTTTGCAGCTCTTCTTTCTCGCATCTTTTACTGCCAGTTCCTCCACCCACTTTCCAAATTTCCAGGTCCCTGGTATGCGACCTCTTTCTCCGTCGTCGGTGCCATCATCTCGGTGAAACAGAAGGAACCCGAGTTCTTCATGTACTTGGTCAAGAAATATGGCAGTATGTTATTCACCCCATTCCCATGGATTCCCTTATCCCAAGAAACCCCGCTTTCGTAATGCATAGCCCCTACTCACACCCTTTTCGCCCTGCATATATTGCATGCGGTGTAACATTCGCGTATGGAACACGAGCGGCTAACGTGGCCTAGCTGACCGACCAATCCGCATTTCCCCCACTATGCTCCTGTTCCCTCGTCCATCAGCCTTGAAAGACATCTACTGGGACCCAAAGTGTAATTTGAAGAGCGGGCTGTACGGCACGGGTGCTCTAGGCCCACCACATCTTTTTACTACTCTAGATGGTGAACAGCACAAGCAGCTGCGAAAGGCACTGTCTAATGCGCCATGGACCATTGGTCAGCTGAAGAACACTTGGGAAAACCGCTTCGATGAGCAAGTCAATCTCTTCGTGAAGAAGATGAACGAACATGCTGCTAATAAGCGAGTAATCTGCCTATCCGACAAAGTCGCCGAGTTCGCAGCAGACATCATGAGCATGATTTCTTTCACTAATCCGTTTGGATGCGTCAAGAACCAAAGGGATGAGAAGGATATCCTGTCTAACTGGCGCAAAGGCCTCGACTTCTTCGGCTTCGTTGGCCGCTTTCGTTTCTTCCGTGAACGCATTATCAAGCTACCGGTCGTAGGCCTGTGGTTCTTGCCGTCCATTTCCAATGACTCTGGCATGGGCTGGTTGATGTGCGAGGCTGACCGCCAGGTTTCCACACGAGAGAAGGCGAATGCGGAGAAAGGATTCGAGGGTAAGCCGGATTTTATGCAGCAGTAAGTTGATTCACGCATGGCTCCACTTCTCTAGACGAAGCTGACTGCTGCAAGTTGTCTCGACGCTCGCTATTCGGATGGTGCTCCGCTCACTCCAATGCAAAAACGTGCTCATGTTACCCTGCTCATCCAAGCTGGCGCTGACACCACTGGTACGGCTCTCGGTTCTATCCTTCGCTTCATCGTGACCAATCCCAAGGCCCTCGCCCGTGCTCGTGCCGAAATTGATGCAGCAGATGCCCGCAACCTCCTGTCGACACCCATCCAATACGAGGAAACCCGCCAGCATCTCCCATATTTCGTTGCCTGCATCAAGGAAGGTCTACGTCTGAATCCCCCAGCTACCAACCTCTTCGCACGCATCGCACCTAAAGGCGGGAAGGTCATCGATGGTGTCTTCGTTCCCGAAGGTACGGAGATTACCAGCCATGCGTATGTCATGCAACGCGACAAGGGTCTCTTCGGAGAAGATTCCGAGGCGTTCAATCCCGATAGGTGGCTAGAGAGTGAGAAGAAGAACTTCGAGTTTGAGGCTGCACAGTTCACGTTTGGCGTTGGTCCAAGAGTTTGCTTGGGCAAGGACATTGCAATCATGGAGCTTTACAAGTTGTTGCCTGAGGTGAGTGGTTATCTCTGTGATCTTACAAAGTTCTTTTTGTATCACGGATAGCTAATATCTGAAAAGATCATCAGACGTTTCGACATCGATGTTGCGGCAAAAGGACGATACGTGGTTGCAGGTGGAGTCGCCTACAACGAGGACTTTACGGGAACGTACGCTGTGAGGAGTGTTGCGAATGGCCATGCTTGATGACCTGTGTTACACTGCATCGTGGAAAGGAGCAGAAGGACTTCAAATTCGGGTCCTCACTGGAGATTTCCTGTATTGGACGCACACTAGCTATCTCAAACCTAAATTGTTGCTTGTCATATAAATCTCAACCATCACCAATTCCAATATCGCACCATGGTTGAAAACCCCTCGATATTTCATCAATTCGAGACTACGGATTTACTTTACTTTTCTTCAGTTCTGGACTCAGTCGTATTGGTGGCTTCTTGCACAGGGGTCTCGACTACCTGAGCTGCATGCTCGTATCGTGCCCAACGAAAACGGCAAAGTGATGAATGCCCCCTTTGCTGTCAGACCCACAGTGACAGGTTAGCCATGCTCCACTATTTTCTCGCGTTCCCTTCACCGCACCTAAGCTCGGAATGCTTTTGCTGCAGCCTTTTCTTGGCCCCTTCGGATCCGTTGCGGTGGCGTTCTAGACGCATTGGAAAGATAGGCGGGGGGTGTCACGGGGTCAAGACTTACGGCATCGGAAGAGGTAGTGATCAGCACCTAGTTCTAGGCTTCGTTTGATCAAGGATCCAGCTGCAATTGGCACGAAGGAAGCGGAGCTTGGTTCCTATCGGCCCTGGATACTCCACGTAGGATTTCGGGGAAAGCTGCCCACGGGCCCTACCGGGGAATTAAGCGCTGATCGTGTATAGGTCCATCACTCTGACTACCACATACCACTTACAGTCTCTTCATCTATCTGATGCAGCGTGACAACGAGTCTCTCTTCGGTCAATTGAGAACTGAATGTGCGGAGATTTTCAGAGTAGTCTTGTCGCGCATATCCGTCCCCTGAAATAAAACATGTACCACCTCGCTACAACGCGCTAGACCCGGCTGTCAACTTCAAGTGGCTTTTTTCCCAACGAATACTATCTCGTCCTTCGAAGTCCACGTAATAATATTCCGAACCGAGATACAGGCCTTGCGTGGACCCTGCTCAAACGCAACCGTGCCACGAACCCGGATGCCCAAGGGAATGGTTCATACGGCGAGGGCAAGCAAGACAACTTTCCGAAACCGCATCACGATACGGCGAAAACACCCTTTTCGCCTCCTCAACGAGAATAATTTCCGACAAAATAAGCCATCAATTATGCCGACCGCCGGTAGAGATTTACGCGGTCACAACCGTCGACAGGGCGCGGCTGGGTTATGGGGCCGAGCTCGGCGCATGTGGCCATACACAATGGTTTGTGCAACTCGAGAACGGGATCAGTCAAGCCACGACGTTTGGAATTCTCGTCAGAAGGCCCGTTTGACGGGATGCTGACGGTTACGCTTGCCCTGTGCCGAGAGGTGATGGGCACGGTTTTCGGTGGCAGAAGTATCGGTGAGAGCTTGAGCTTCAGGCACGCCATCCCGAGGGCTCGGTAGCCATTCTCCTTTTTTGCTCAGGGCTTGTTCTGGATTGAGGGGATGATACTGCAGATACGCAGGGTGACTGTCTGAATGCGACCGATCGTTACTGTACAGGGAGAAGTACTGCGCCGTAGGCCATTGGGTGAACTGAGAGCCTGCGACCCCCTACTGACCGTCTGGGAGTCAGCAAGGAGTACGTTCGCAGAAAGCAGGAGTGTTGTGAAAGATCTTCGGCCGGGGAGCTTCGCAGAAGCAAAGGCATCGTTGCTCCTGGGACACGGATGTGGGAGTTCACCTTGAGCAAGGCCGACACCTTACATTTTCACTGAGCAGTGGATTTCCCCACGCCCCATATTTGAGTGTCGGAGCTCCTCTCCGCTCGGCATCCAGTGACTTCAAACGTTCTCTTCACTGCTATTTCTTGAGTCGGAAGGGACTGGTGTGCTCGACTCTTGTTATCCTTTCCTTAGCAGAAGCCCAGTCGAACGCTCAGATCGTCTCGCTCAGCCAACAGCAAGACCACAACTTCTACTCTCACCATGGAAGTTCCAAAGGAGCGCCCTGCAAATGCAGACGACACCCGAGTTACCTCAGAGATCGCGTTGCTCGTCTCAGCCTCTGTTCTCGTCGTCATTACCGTAATTTTGCGCTATCTTGGTCGCTGGGTGCTAAAGCAGCGCGTCGACAATGGAAAGGGGAAGAGAGGAGAGACCATATTTGGCCTCGACGATGGTATGTCGCACTATAGAGAACATTCTGAGAGACCGTCTAGACCTCTGACACACAGTCAGTCTTCAACATTCTCTCTGTTCTGACGTTCTTCGGACTTGTGGCCGCTGTGGCTGTCGCCATTGTCAGGGGAATGGGTGTTCATGCCCCCGTTATTCTCTACGAACGCGGGTTTCAGGGACTAAGTGACTACAACCAGGTGAGGAGAGATACTACTACACTGCTGAACCCCTTTCCAACCAAGATATTCGAAAACTACTGATATAGCTTGCTGACTGGCTCAAGGCTGTCTTTGTCTGCTCTATTTTCTACAATACTGTCCTTGGCATGATCAAACTCAGTGTTCTTGCTTTATATCAGCGCATCCTGCGTGGAGTACAATCAAGACTCTTAGTAACGTTGGTTTGGATCGTCTTCGGTATTGTAGCTGCCAATACTACCGCCAATGTCCTGGTTTGCATCTTCCAATGCTGGCCAATGTCAGCGGCGTGGGATGTGACCATTCCAGCCACCGAGAAGAAGTAAGGACGGTCCGAGTGCATGAGCTTGATATATCAAAATCGCTGACCAAAATGCAGGTGTGTTCAGATCAATGCCTTCTATTTGGGTAATGCCATCACCGGTGTGACTACCGATGCAATTGTGTACCTCCTCTCTGTTCCCATTGTCAAACCACTCCAAATGGACACCAAGACGAAGCTGCAATTGCTTGCTACGATGCTTGTTGGTGGCTTGTAAGTGAACTTCATTCATCATCATACAATCGCCCCTGACTAGATCGTACTCCTGTTCACTTACTGACTCGTGCTATAGTGCTGTTGTGACCTCCGCCGTCCGCCTTGGCTTCATTCCCGCGCTGCTCAAAGATCCAGACGTCTCCATGGCCATGGCAATCCCTATGAATTGGAGTGTTGCTGAGCCAGCTGTCGGAATCTTGGTGTCTAGTATGCCTGCAATCCGCGCTCTTCGCTTCCTTTGGCGCAGGCCTGGCGAAGACTCCTACGGATCCGGTGCAGCGCAATCTACGCTCCGAAGCCGCAATGGTCAGATCCAACTCTATGAAATGAACAATGGTGGAAAATCAGATGTAGAAAGCAGGGTTGCGAAAGATGATAACGATAGCGAGGAGGGTTTAGTCATGGGAAGCTATGGTATGAGGCCCGCTGGAAAGATTTCGCGGACTACTGAGTTAGAAGTTTCCTACTCCGCGAAATGAGTTGGTAAAAACGCAAGAAACATGGTCTCGGGAAATGGTACAGAACCCTTGCCTGTCTTCTCTCATCATTGGACGGTCGCCATATGGACAACGATGCAAGCGCAGGCGCGTCATGACTGCCACGTGCATGGGATGATTTGAAATCGCACATTCACTGTATAAAGTACTCTTCTTAGCACTCGCTGAAGGATCTTCAAATTTTTAGGGTTAGCTAGGTTATTACACTTGTCAATTACATCAATCTTTGATGCGAAGAATGGTTATTTTCATTTCGCGAGAATCAAGAAATATCAAAAGCTTTCCGAGTCGATTGACTTCCACAGCCTGAGACTGAAAAAACTTGCATTAGTGCTAATCAGCCACTCACATGTGCGCAACATTCGAAGGAAGGGGATGGTTGTGGTAGTCAAGCTGACTAAGCTTGGCGCTGGGACAAGGGTAAGAGCTCTTCTTCGAAGACACGAAGCTGTCATGCTATTACCAGTCTGAACTAAGACTACTTCGCACCTGGAATTTTCGAAGAATCGTCTCTTTGGCACTTCAGTTAAGCCACATCACCTGTAGGCGCGGGCTTTTGTCACAATGCAATACGATTGGCTTACTCGCCGCGTTCAAGTCAGAGAAGAGCGGGGCAGTTACCAATCACCTCGGAAGACTAATGAAATATCATCACGACCAAAGACGACCAATGCCTGAACGTCAAACGATACTGAGGTGAAATCTACGTCCCATCCAGCAATTTAAAATCCCTTGCACCCAAAGATGACCCACAACATATTCAAACCACACTGGTCTCGATGGCTCGGTCCTAGCGCACCTGATCCTCACCAAACCAAGTATCAGCCTCATAACAACTCTGTATTCGCATCGCCATATGGCCCATTTCCACCAACACCACCCGATCTAAACATCCATGACCTCTGCTTTCCACCGGATAATCCTTTGCCCCCGGACTATCCTCTGATCATCAACGCTGCAACGGAAGAAACAGTTACGCTCCACCAATTCTATGCTCGAGCTTGCGCATTGGCACGTGTATTTCGCCACGATGGACCCAATCCTTTGAAGCTAGGAAAGAGCCCTTTACATGACAAGGAGGATGGTGAAATACTTGGCTTGTTTTCTAGAAATCATATCCACTACCCCATGGTAGCTCATGCCTGTTTCCGGTCCGAGCTTGTCTTTGGAGGGATTAGTCCCGCATCTACACCCTATGAGTTGTGGTGGGTGCTGCGCAAAATGCAGATTACGAGTCTCATGTGTCATGAGACACTGCTACCGGTGCTAGGTGAAGCGCTGAAGCTAGGGACTGGCGAAAATGACAAAAATTCTCCACTACGACTTGTTCTGGACCGAAAAAAAGTAATTGTTCTTAGTGACAACCCTAGTCTGGCTACTGTTTCGGGGCATCGCACGATTGAGTCCTTGGTTCGTGAAGGTTTCACCCTCTCAGAGGCCCCTCGAAAACTGCTCGGGGGCGACAGAATGGCGTACCTCTTCCAATCATCCGGTACCTCCGGCTTGCCAAAAGCTATGATGATATCTCACAAAAATGGCCTTCACTCTGGCATCCAAGGAATGGTTACAGTGACTCAAGGAGCACGCTTTGCAGGGGTTGAGCCTTTGTCTCCACAGTGTGTCCTCGGTGTAATACCAATGTATCATTCGTACGGCATGATTTTGTGGATATTACGGGTCAATCTCATGCAAATCACCAACATATTACTTCCGAAGTGGGATCTTGAGCTTGCACTCAAGAGCATCGAAAAATACAAAATTTCCTTCCTTCCACTCGTTCCGCCCTTAGTTCGTCAGCTCGCACAGAGCCCACTCACCGAAAAATATGACTTGAGCTCAGTAATTGCAGCTGTTAGTGGTGCAGCGTATCTTCCGCCAGATGTAGCCTATCAATTGGCTAAAAAGCTACCTCAAGGTGTGGACGCGCCTATCTCCAGTGGCTATGGTCTAAGCGAAGCCGCCAGTATTGCATCTCCAGCAGCACCTGGAATTTTCGGACTGCAGCCGGCATTGCCGGGTACAATTGGATATCTCCTTCCCGGTATGGAAGGCAGAGTCGTAGATCCAGACACACTCAAGGATGTCCCAAAGGGCGAGAAGGGTGAGCTGTGGGCACGCGGTCATGTAGTTACCCCGGGCTATTTCAAGGATGACAAAGCCACGGCAGATATATTCACTGAACCCGGCTGGCTTCGCACCGGTGACCTCGTGATGCGCGATGATCAAGATCGAATCCATTACCTAGATCGACTCAAGGAGATGATCAAGGTAAAGGGTCTGCAAGTAGCCGCTACAGAGGTCGAAGACACGCTCTTAGATCATCCTGAGAGATTAGTGCGGGATGCTTGTGTTGCTGGCGTTGACAACGGGAGAGGAGATGGCTCACTCTTTGTTCGAGCCTGGGTGGTCTTAACTACAGAGGGAGCGAAGCAAGGAGAACAAACAATTGCGAAGAAATTAGATGATTGGATACAATCCAGGCTCAGTCGGCATAAGTGGTTAACTGGTGGCATCGAAGTTGTAGATTCAGTGAGTATATCGCCCTCTGGATTGTCAACCTCTGACCCGCATAGATCCCTCGAACACCATCTGGTAAAATGTTGAGGAGAGAGATGCGCGACCGATATCACGCAAGACTAAAGGCTGAGGGAAGAAGCAAGCTCTGAGCATTCTAACAGGCACTGAGACTTCTTCTATGAAAGACTGATCAGATTAAAATAAGACTACTCTATCCCGGCCCTGACCGGGTCGATGCAAAGCCTGCAAAGCCTCAGTACGCAATGAGCATTAGCGAGTACGCTCTAAACAAAACCACGATATTCATCTTACATATTCCACCCCTTGTGCCTAAATGCGTAGCCTTGTCTTCTTCAGGTCCTCGTACGGCCCCATACTATCCCCGACTAGCTTGACTAGTCTTTTGCTCAACACTTCTCCGAACTCTTCCTTCCACCCTTCTGCTAGAGCATTTACATCCACATCCACATCTCCTAGCCCTAGCTTTCTTGTTTCGACTCCCTCACTTTCGAGAATCGTACTCTTCATTCTTCTCTCAATCTTGCCTAATCCCTGCACTTCCTCTGTCGTGGCCTTCTCCCATTGAAATTGCACTTTGTGCTCGTCTAGTCCGATCGCCTTTGCGTACTTCATGACAAGATTCTTGTTATTCAGATCCTGCGCATCCAGTACTATGGGAAGTTCGATACCTTCTACGCAGCTCCTTCGATCAAAGTCTGGATGGTTCGCAAAGAAGCGGTATAGCAGAAGGCTCCATTGATAGGAACACTCCCATTTGTTGATGTTCTCGGACTGAATTACTTCTTCGAGACCCTGATTGTCGATAGCCGTTCGAAGTGAACTCGGAAATGTAAGGGCTGGGTGCCGAATCAGGAATGTTGGTCTGACGTTCTCTAGGAGAAAACTATCAGGCAGACAGGTCACATTGTCCTCTTTTTTGGTTTTAATTCCTGGATGATCCTCAGAAATTCCTTTCCAACTGACATTAAAATCTTCACGGTCTCCCTTATTGTCGTGCCCGAAAACGCTTGCCTCAGCCACTGGGTCGACTAGCCAATTGAGATGTTCTTTTACGTATGTACCTTTGCCTTCTCGTTTTGCTTCTTCTAAGAAAGACGTCCAACGATTGAATCCTTTTTGAAACGCGTTCTTAAGACTGCGACGCTCTTTTGGCGTCCAATCTTCTAATCGCTTCCCTGTGAGGTCATACTTGAAACGCGGGAACGCCGCTTGTAGGAAGAAATAGCCGTCTTGCTCATCTGGATGACGGTGAAGAGAGGGCTGATTAGGTAGGTTTAGGATCCGGACGAGGAGGTGAGAGGCTGTACGTGGGATGGTGAAGAGGATATTGTGTGGTGGCGGGGACAACTCAATAGCTTCTGAGGAGGACATTATAGCTTATGAGGGTCAATTTAGCAGAAATTCTCGTCAGTATTAGTAGAGCGTTAAGAAGAACTTCCTCTGCGAACGATGTCATTTTGAAGCGTATAAGCTGACAAATGCGTCTGCCTGGAGACCTGACTACCCCGCAATTCTACTATTCACACACACCATCGCGTGCACTCAAAACATGTTGTCAAATGCGGAGAATGGACTAAGAGAATGTGTTGTCTTTATGGAAAACATCGTGTATGTTTGCACCCTTGTGCCTGCCCCCCTGCCCATGCTCCGCATATCTCTAATGGCCAGGCTGTCAATGCCCAAGGCTCAACAAGAGTCGAAAAGGAGAGATCTCTTTGACATCGTTTCTACTGCAAATCTTCACTAGTTTTGCAACTTTGATCATTTTTGCAGAGTACAAGCACTGTTGGCCCAAAATCTTGTTCAAGCAGCGTTTCGCAATGCAGCCCCATTCGCATTTCCTTCTTTTGTCCTTCGTCGTCTTTCACAAATCTATATGACCTCATCTCGCAAAGGCTAAATCGTCTTCCTTTGACGAGATACGCTATGAAGCCTCGATGTGTGATGACGGCGATTTTGCGATATGCAGTGGACAGGTCGCGTAACCTTCGTCGCACCCTTTCCGCTCGGGCTGTAGCACCTTCAATCGTATTAGGGATATAATCCCATCGCTCTGAACATTCTGAGAAGTCAAATTGCTGGAACTTTGATTGCATTTCGGAGCGTGAAAGGCCTGTGTTGCATATTCTGTCGTAGGCTTCGCGGAGATCTGGCCAAATATGCACGGGTATTGTGCATGCCCCTGGCTTTTCAATGTCCGGAAACAAGTTCATGGCTGTTTGAATCGCGCGCGTCATGGGCGAAATGAGGATGAGGTCAGGGCTAATACCTGGTCTGATGGCTTTAGTGGCGTTCTCACCGGCTTCTGTCAAAGGTGGATCGCGGTCTGGGTATCCATGTTCAACGTTGTGAATTGCTTCTCCATGGCGAAAGATATGCACGGTGGGTATCACAGTCATGTGTACGGAAGCCGATGTTGGTATAACAGAAGTGCGATTGGCACTACAAGGAGAGCTGCGTCCCGAGCTGGTTGTCAGCTCGCCTTTGTCGTGTTCAATTTCGGTTAAGCGCCTTAAATGCTGAAATAGGGCTAGTCAATAGCACAAGCTTATGGTAGTTTTTCGGCCCCGTTCTTGACATCGTACTGCACTGTAAAACCACGCAAGAACGTTGCCATCCAGTGTAGAAATATATTGTTGATATTGTGCTTCTCCTGCCTATATTTGTCCCCCTTTGCATATCTTACATGCAAGACTTGCCTCCGCATGATGATAATGTATGCACATATCTAAGCTTTCCACTCTCAACGCGGAACTCATGGCTGTCGGGCAGGCCTCCTGCACCCCCAAAGTCCATCTGCACGTCCACGGTGCCATAATCCACATCAATGACATATTGGCGATTGATGAGCTTCACTCCGTTGGGAATACCGACGTCACACCGATCCGTCGACTGGCCTTTGCCAGTGTAGGAACCTCCCTCAAGACGCGCGCACGGTTGACCCCAGGGTACCTTGACGGTTTTATCGTTAAAGATGTCGCAGTAAGCGTCGGCAGCAGCTTTGATGACCTCACGGGTATCTTGCTTGTCGGCTGGGATCTCATCCCACTTTTCGCGCGATGCCCAGTAATTCGTGCCTGTGACATTGAATAGCCAGTCTCCTTTGGTTGTTATAATACTGTCGATCTGCGCAACCTTGTTCGTGGTGTTGTCAAGGCGCAGCTGAGTGGCGATCACATAAGGCTTCGCCGAATTGGTAACGATGAATTCACTGAAGGCGGCGCATTGAGGAACATCGTGTTGACTGCGGTTGTGGTCGATCTTGAGCGCTTGCGACAGGATGCCCTTAGCGATGTCAGCCGTCTTGCGATTCTCGGTGTACTTTATCGTGTCGGCAAAAGAAGCCGCCGTTGGTTTTCCTGCCGTTTGCGCAGTGAAAAGGTCGGCGGTAGCTGCTGTAAGTTGATCACGAGTGCAAGCCGCCGATGCGCGGGCGGAAAGCGCTCCTAAAATGGCAATTGCAAGATTTCGCATTTTGGAAGATTTGAGGGCGACAAATGTTCTATCTGAATACCAGAGGTGTTTGGATGCTTAAATGTCCCTCACAACCCAGGTCCAGGAACGCTAGAACGCTAGAACAATGATCCATCATATTGAAATATAGCGATGATATACAAATCACTCCAATTGATAGTTATCTACTGGCGTAGAACAACCTTCGGCACTAGGGATCGTCGGTGGCGGTCATATACCCGCAAATGTGGGGTGTCTTGCACTACCGAAACACGATGTTCGACAGGGATTGTTGGATATGCTTAATCAAACTTCAAATAATCCAGACTGTGCTGCAAGGACCGGGAAATGTGCAGTCGAATCAAGCTTTGAATTTAGATGAGGAGATGCGGGGAAAGAACTCCGGGGCATGACTGCGTCCATATTCAGCTCTAACCAGGTTTGTAAGGCATCTAGAGGTATTGCGACTGCAAGCAAACCAGTTGCAAGCTGTTTCAAACGTCCGGACCTGCTATTTTTGTCAATAGGAGTCTAGTCTTGATCCCATGCCGAATTTGGAACGTCCATGATTGGCAAGCTAGTACATCCTGCTTTGTAGACACATTTACAAATGCTCCATCAGCAAAACTATCGATTCATATACACTCTATCTTAGCAGTTAGGGGATAACGCTCTACGAACACATGCCCGAGATCCGGAAAATACCATAACCGCAGTACTCGGGAGACCATTGGCGGAGATCAATATCGACATGCTTTGTGTCCTTAAGGCCTTGCTTTACGAAAAACTCATGAGCGGGTGGTTCAGAGCACGTCATCAATGGCAAATTGGCAGCCTGAGCTTTTTCCAACGCAAGACGCACCAATGCAGCCCCTATTCCCTTCCGTCTACTCTCCGATTTCACAAAGATGTGTGTGAGTTCTTGAGTTTGATTAATAGTTTAAACCGGGTAGGGGCTGTCAAATCTTACCGATATAATTCCTGTCTCCGAATTCTTCATTGATTTCTTGGATGGCCTCTTCCACGACTGAGACGACTTCAGGAACGAGCCCATCTGATGTTCCCTTCTGATGTGGATTGCTAGCGGGCGGTCGCTCTGATATAGAGCCAGGTTTAGTACGATTCGTTAATACAAGATGAGCCACAATGCTGCCTGATGCCGCATGAACGACTTTGAGTAGAGATACATTTGAGTCCTTAAACGACGACTCTACAGCTTTTGCGTAATTTGCTGATTGCGCGATTTCATTAGGCCAGTTTATGAATAGAAATCGATTAATAGCTAGTCGTAGTTTGGAGCTTTGAACGAAAGCTGAGAGTGTTGGGATGTCTGCTTCGTCAACGGGAAGGATAGAATGGTCGGGAATTGACATGGTTTCTTTTTTCATGAAAAAAAAAAAAAAGACCAGTGAATTCCGATCTAGTTATAGTTATTAGTTTAGGCAGCAAAATCTGGCAACATAGAGACTGATTATGTTCGGAGACTTAGTGACGCAGCTAGTGTCAGGCTTATGACGAATCTCTAAGCATTTTCTAGGCTACACCTTTTCTCAGAGATCTAGGGCATCACTTGTAAATATTATTTTCTTGGCTGCATGTATTTCTGTTATGGATCTTTCTTGGCCATGAACGTCTTTGTCGTGAATTGCTATTGTCCTAAAGTCATCAAAGCGAGTCAGTTTCTTTGATGTGAATATTATGATGAGCCTATGTACCGTTTTAAGATTGTTTTCCCCTGCGATTGATTTGGGGTTGGCAGAATTCTCGTGACTTAAGTAGCAAGTATGATAAGTCGCTCCGAGCGACAACACGAGCGATCGTTAGGGTAAGCATGCGTGGTCGTATCCGAGGTTTCCCGGCATAGTTACCAGACCTAGCAGTTCTTTTGATTTGCCTTCTTATTCCTCTCTGCATGGGAAACCATTGAGCGAAGGAGGTCCATCCATTGCTCTACATCATTGAAACCGAAAGTATCCACCGTTCCTTCTAGCATCAACCATTGATTTTCCTCTATCTTCATTCTCAAAGGAGGCCACCACATCCGCTCAAAAATTGACTCGATTTGTTCCGCTGTAATTTCACCATCACTTGAAGAGGTTCGTATCCATGGCCGCGGTCGAATGCAGATGAGAGCCACAGCAACAGGTAAGAATAGGCCGTCAAAAAGCGATGCAATTTTGCGGATGATTTTGTAGTCACTGTCAGATATGCATGTGGATTCTTGTTCGAACATATCCTCGCGGACTTGCCATCCAAAATGATGCCGGCGTCTCCCAGAAATCTCAGGAAATAGTTGATATAAGTCCATCTTCTGTATGTGCTTGAAGGGGACTGCTTTGTATCCTCGTCCTCGAATGCAGCCATGAGCAAGGTATTCGTGATTTGAGGCTGAAATCAATTGCGGCACGTGCCATACGAGAACCTCGTCATCAAGGGAATGGGTATCAATCACTGCTATGTGAACGTCTCTCTCGCGTCTCCAAAACCGTGACTTTAGCTTAGTGTCAGCATAGCAAAGAACTAAGTGAAGCGAAGATGCCCACGAGCTGAACTGGGTCAGCGGAGTTCGGTGCCCATTGTAATGGCCCTCTACCATGGCGAACAACGCACTTTCTGTCTGTTCGTAGAATTTATACGTTGCATTCGGATTCTTGACGAAGGCCGGAGGAATGATTTCTTTTGTGGAGTTAACCGATACCGAAGGACCGCCGCCACTTTTGTTCGACCATGCGCGAAATAGGAATCGAGGAACACTTTCCTTTCTAAGCGCTAGCCAACATATTCAGCACCTTTTACTCTTAAAACTTTGACTTCAAGAAGCTCACTCTCAAATCTAGCGATCCGGGATTCTGACATCTTTCCGCCGTCCAGGTCCAGCAAACCCGTAATTGTTGTCTCCTCCATGGATGGACAAAGGACTTCGACAACTCACGCAACTATCTGGGCTCGCAGTCGAAGATGCGATCCGAGGAATGCCACGCATATATCCATCAAACTTGCAAGCTGAAGTGCCTTGTTACCTGCTGGATGATTTGTAAGAACTCTTCCGTGCGGTATAGCAATCCCCACACAAGAGATAGACAGAGAACGCACAAGGATATCATACGCACCAGTAATTTTCTTGCTTCAAGAAGTTCCATTCAGTGTTTATTTAATGTTCGCGTTGAGCTTCTACTTTCCACAAGGTGGGATACCACGGCTAATTTTTGTTAGTGTTGTATGACAGAGACACTCAGCCTTGTAAGCAGAGTGTTGTTGCCTAGACCCAGGGCTATTGAAAACGTTGAGACTGCCCAAGGCATTCGCACCAAGGGACTCAGGTTGCTGCCTAAAGGGTGTTCTACGTCAAAGTTCAACTTGAAGTAGTTAATTGCGCGTTTGCGCATGTAGACGCAGAAGCGTCCTGGCATCTGCACGGCTTTAAATTTGCCTTGCTTTGTTATCTCGACAAAATCTCTTTCATAGAACTTTGAACAGGTAAATGCTGTTCTCATTCTCTTGTTGACGTGTAAATCTTATCGATTTATTACCGGCCGTGTAGCTATCGTTGAACGTTAGATGGTAGACGATCAGTAATGTCTAAGCGTAGCGACCACCTTATACTTCTACGCGCATCGAAGCAATTATTAACAGCAAATGTTCAAGAAGTAGCTTTAAAGAACAATTTTTCATATCTATTTATTTATCAAAATTTTTGATGTAGCTTAATAAAGATGCCTTTATATGAATAATGCAGCAGATGATCTAAAAGACGAACTTGATCTCAGAGAGATATGACCCATTCCATTAAATGCTTCTGCACGGCAGAGCACGCATCAGCTCCTCCAACACCCACGATATTTTTGAACTTGTAAAGGAGTCCACCACCTTGACCCTCGTACCTTTACACTCTCCGATGCTAAATTATTATGTCTTTACATGTAAGCAGCTCCCATCTTTCCGAGGCTCCTTCCTTGCAGAGCCTTTGCGGCAGTATCATTAGGCTGAGCATCTCCGAATCCACATCCTCCATCGCGCTCCTGTGCGACAACGGGACCGGCGCATTTCCCAGAATTGAATCCACAGCAGGCAGAAGCACAGTCGGCGTCAGAAGTGCAGGCTCCGGTGATAAACTGGGTTCCGGCACCAGTTGCAGTGCCAGAGGCAGCGGGCGCTGCAGCGGCCGACGTAGCCTGAGCTTGAGCCTGAGCTTGAGTAGCAGCAGCCGCGTTCGCGTTCGCGTTTGCGTTTCCATTTCCATTGCCATTCAAGGCCTGGAGGGCGTTGTCGTTGGGCTGCGCATCTCCGAATCCGCATCCACCATCTCTCTCTTGGGCAACGGCCGGGCCAGCACACTTGCCGCTGTTGAAACCACAGCATCCGGCGGCACAGTCGGCATCAGATGAGCAAGCTCCAGTAATGAACTGAGTCCCGGCGCCGTTTCCGGCTCCGGTCGCTGCGGTTCCAGTCGAGCCGGCCGCCGCCACGCTTGCTACTGCGGTGCTCGATACGGCGGCAGCATTGGCGTTGCCACTTCCAGCTCCTCCAGTCAAGGCCTGCGCGGCAGCATCGTTTGGTTGTGCGTCACCGAAGCCGCAACCGCCATCACGCTCCTGAGCCACGACAGGTCCTGCGCATTTTCCAGAGTTGAATCCACAGCAGGCAGAGGCACAATCGGCATCAGACGTGCATGCTCCAGTGATGAACTGAGTGCCTTGGGCGGCGACAAAGACAGAGACTAAATTCTTGATTAGTGCTTCGGTTTAGCGACAAATGCGTAGATGCCTTACGGTTGAGCAAGGCAGCGATCTTGAAAAGAGGGGCCATCTTGAGATTTAGATTGAAGAATCGGTTAAAGGTTGGAAAGAATGATTGTATAAAAGTTATTGAAAGGACCGGCCGGCTTCACCTGGAAGTATGAAGAACGAAGCTAAAGGAATGATGAGAAGAAGAAGCTTTGAATAGAAGCTAATGGTTGAAGCTGTTGATGCTGTTCTGGAATTCGTTCCTAAGGTGATCTTTTATATCCAGCACTCCTATTCGGACAACCTCTAGGGGGGTCTTGACCTGACACTGCGGACTCAGTCTGGGGAATAGGCGCCTGCCCCGAAACGATGGAAAGCGCTTGTGTCCTTGCAATTGCCACTTAGGGCGATGACATTCAGCTGGAGGCCGACGAAGGTAGTATCCAAAGGATTCGACGGAAGGATGGTAGAAGGCCGGGCGCCCATGTTTTGAGCAAGGTTTTGTTTGCGAATGGAGTCCGCGAGACGATCATTGTGCCTGGGGCGTAGAGACAGCTAGGCCGAGAATAGAAGTGGGTATTGAACATTATGCGTTTGAGTTTCCTTTGTGCCTGTTTGCGATGAGGGCGCAACGGGAAAGGAGTGGTGGTGGCGTGCGGGGCACAGTCGGTGGATGAATGTTCCGGACAAGACTCGAGCCAACCAGCGCGCAGACGCCTCATTCATCATGGTGCTGTCGACTGCGCCCCGGTGCATGGAGACGTGCCTTAATGCGGATCAGGTTTCTCCTCTGTCTGGAGAACCAGCGCGTCGGCGGGTGTACCGTGAGGTGTCTTGGTCGGCCTAACCCGATGGGGCGATCGGCTGCCGGCGTCCGAACAGGGGCCAGACAGGGAGGGTCTCAGGACCCCCGGCATGCCGCTCCCAGCGTCAGAACTCTGTATCAACCGTACATATATGGTCTCGATGTCCCCTTCTTCTTATGCACTGCTGCTGTTTCTTAATGCCTCATTGTATGTTTGACCTGAGGGACGTGAGTTTCCCGCCGTTGTTTTGTATCCCAATGTCGCAGTCTGGCTACCTAGTTCAGATTGAAGGACACTCGATTTCCCCACGATCCGCCTTTGATGTCATATTCCCGTCAAACGCAGCTTCTACGGCCGAGTTTGCCTTGCCATCGCTTGGACACAAGTCCCATTACTCAAGCATCCTGGTGCATCCAGAATAGAACGATTGGCTCATCACTGGAGAAGTCTGCCTGCTTCAACGGAGGTTCCTCTTCCGGTACCAGTGACAATCCTGAATGATCCGATGCAATCGCACGAGTGGCTA
The DNA here is from genome assembly GCA_030378425.1 of Periconia sp. TS-2. Lineage (NCBI taxonomy): Eukaryota > Fungi > Ascomycota > Dothideomycetes > Pleosporales > Periconiaceae > Periconia > Periconia sp. TS-2. Next base: position 818,590 of record JASNQO010000004.1, read on the forward strand.
TCGTACGGAATGTCTCTCAACACACGGTTGAAGCTAATCAAGGTTGCAATACTGCGTCGCGGGTAACTTGGTCATAGTTGTTCTTGTAAAAAGTTCCCTTCTAGAGATACTAGCTCTGCAAGCAGATTTCCTTCCTCTTTATAGGCACTGGATCTTGATGTTGAAGCGACAAATCATCTGGCAAAACAAGTTCCAGTGCAATAAGTTGTACCTCTGTGCCCTCGAAGACTCCAAGACGCCATCGAACCCGTCGCACGGATGGATCTTGCTCCCGAATCCAGATGATTTTTCAGCAAAACAGGCACTGTGTACCGAAAGTCTTCGGGTCATGTATTTGTAGCTGTTGCTTGTGCAATACATTTCTAGTTTACTACGATCCTACAGCTATTCTGGGTATGATATATGTCGGTACTTGTATGCGTGTATGCATAATTGTTTGAATCGACTTAGCCGGTAAGTGGAAGCATCGAGATTCTTATTGAAACGCAACAGACAGAAACGTATATCATCGTACGCTGTGCATTATTAAGTAGACCCACCAACTATAATAAACAAGTTATCTAGGTTCGATTACATCTCGCATTTTACTTTCGAATGGTGAGGGAGTAGATGGTTCGGGCACGCAAAATGAACGGCGAGAGGCAATCCCGCAGAAAAGACCTTAGCGCTGGCTAGAGTATGTCAAGCGATGTGCGGAAGCCAAGCACCGAGCTAGAATCGGTTGGAGATTGTCTTATCCTGAAGAATGCACCGGACGTTCAAAACTGGGTTACATCCTCATCCGCTACAGCAGCACCTTTGAATTGTCCGGAAGCACAGAACTCTCTGACACGTGAACTGTGACGCCCACTTTGTCCGGAATGTCCGGAATGTAAAGCACGGTAACTATCTAAATCCATCGCAGAATAACGACCACTCGGAACATAGAATGATCGGAAGGAACCGTAGGATCATTTTGGTGCCTGTAAGAACGGCATATGAACACCGATAAGTAGTTAATGGTGGAAGGACCGATCTGCTAGCATAAGCACAGCGGACCGCAACTGATCTCCGAAGCATCTCCGGACATCCGACTGAGCTCTCTCGTTGATGTCGCATCTCCTTTCAGCGCAATCACATCACCCAAACACCAGGATGTGTCTTCGATTCTCTTCGTTGTATTAATTTGCTAACCATAACTTCAGACAATCACGGTCTGCTTTATCCCTCTGTCAACAACATTCGGCCCAGAAGTTAATCGTCAACACGAAATTTAGACTCAAAGCGAACACACCGCAAATGTCCTACAATACTGGTCGATATATGCTTAGCTTGAGCTCAATGCTTCTCTTCTCGACTTGCTGTTGGGGTCGAGATACGGACGCTCGCCAAGAGATACAGCTCTTTGTCCCGTCCTTGGGCCCAGTCCTTCATAATCATACGTTGCAGTATGGTAGACGCTACGATTGTCCCAGATGGCTAAATCATTCGCATTCTGCCAGCGATGACGGACTTGCAAGTCGTGATTCTCCACAATGAGCTGGACAAACCAGTCTAACGCTCGCTTACTCTCTTCGTCCGTCAACTCGTTGATTCTAGCTACGTGATGGCCGACTGCAAAGATGGACTTCCATCCGGTCACGGGATTCGTGCGGATAATCGGGTGGATTGCTTTCAGTTCTTCTCCAACATTCTCCGGTGCGCCGCGCGGCTTGCTGTAGATCTCAAAGCCGTTGTCCTTGGCGGCAGCATTAAATCCCGGCTGGGCATAGGTGGCCGTGAGGCTTTCAAAGAATTTCTGGTACGGTTCAGAAAGCCTGTCATACAACTCGTATCCAGACGCCCACAGCGTGTCTGCGACTCGGCATCAGTCACAACCATCTGAATTGCTGAGTAGATACTCACCACCTCCTGTCTCCGGAAGTTCTGTAAGCCTTAACAGGGCATAATCGCTAGGAACAGGCTCAAAGGTGATATCACTATGCCATCCTTCCTTTGCGCTCTGCTTCTTTTTTGTGGAGTCGAAAAATCGGCTTTTGTATATCTCTTTGGCCTGCTCGGAGCTGATGACGCTGATCTCGTCGTCCTTACCACCAAGTCGGCGCCCTGAGTTGCTCACGGGATGAATGTGGAGCTTAGAAGTTTCGGGCTTCCCTGATAACTCTCCAAGTCGTTGTGCCAATTCCTTCTGCAGATCATTATCGAGACCGTCCTGTTTTCGAAAGAAGACCACTCCACGCCGAGAAACTTTTCACTTAATTAGCTGGAAAATAAGACGCAGGAAATGGAGTGACTTGCTGGTGATTGCCAAGTCTCGTAGTAAGTCGTCCGAGTTTGGTGCTCGAAGCCATTCCTTCAAGTCAGCGTCTACGAACTCTCGACCGATGATGGGTGTAACGTCGAATGACTTGTACTGTTCAAGAACACCTTTCAATTCGAGCGGCGCACGCTGCGTGGTAGGCTGTTTTTCGGTTGTCTGTTCGACCGCTGTAATAGTTTGAGTGGCCATATTGGGGATTTCGAGTTAGCTTGGGCTGTATGCGACTTCGAGCTTGTGTGCGTAAAAGTGCAAACACTCCCTGAACTTTGTGATCTCTTATATATCCAAGGTAAATTCGAGCGTGACAATTTGCTCTATATTTACATATTCAATAGGTAATACTTGCACGTCTTACTATCTCTCGTCTCATCGCATCATGACAGGGATGTTATTCGTAAACCCATCATAGTGTCGTCGCTCGACATCGTGACCGCGCCGGCTCCTATCGTAGCTAATTCTATAGGTAGGTTCTGCGGTTGCGACGGCGTTGATGAGGGGTTGTTGGTACGAAATGTGGGGGAGAGATGGCGTGCTTCCCCACGAAGTATTTCCGAAAACGTGAACGTCTGTCCACGAACTCTGCGATAGACCTTGTATGTCTTGGTGTCTGACTACTGCTGGCCCGAGGATAATGGTTTGTGCCATACGATTGTCGGATCTTGATTGCTTTTTCTGTAACCGCATATCCACGCTTACTATTTCCTGCCTCTAAACCAAAACCATCAACAGTGCCGTGGTCTCGATCATGCACGGTCACGCAGCGCTCGGTACCGCATGGTGTATCTCTCATGCGATGGTACCATTCTTGCGCAATATTACTATCCCCGTTGCCACGAACATTGGCTTCTTTCTAACTCGCTTGTTCGTATTTCTGTCGCTGAGACACCATTCGGATTCGCATTCTGATCTTAGGAAAACTGTCGAATTACAATAAAAACTGCAAATAATTCTAAATATTTCTAGGTCTCATCGCAATTTTGCTATGCTTAATCCTTGTAATCGTGGCCATGGTCTGCTTTCGCACATCCTACAGATATTTCTACCTGGTGCCCGACTACAATGGGCGGGACGAATGGGGTCGTATTAATTCTGGCTTATCAGGTGGCGCTCTACTCGGAACCTAGGACCTTCAGCATGGGTACTAGCTATCATTTGCCATTCTCTGTTGTAATTGCGTAGCGACCCACCAGCTGCGCTACTCGCAAATGTTTCTAGGCCGAGCCACCGGGTACTTATACATCCCTCATTCAATGTCGAGATTAAGACGGCTTCATTGCGCTCACCTGCTAGACCCCTAATTTTTTTCGTCTCATTTCATCATGTCAACGGTCTTGACAGGGTCAGCGACCTCTACAGCAACTGCATCGACAGGCTATGGCGCAATAGCTCTCAGTGGTGTCCCAGAGAAAGACCAGAGCACTGAGACCATAGTAGAAGATGGTTCTCCTCTCGGAGTTCCTCACTCCGAGAAGAGGTTTTGGTTTCAAAGAGCGAAAGCGTATGACCCTGATGCGATAGCGACTCTGGTAATTACCCTTTGCTGCGACTTATCAGTCTTAGTTCTAGCTCTAACAAGCTCAGCCAAGCGTTTACGATAACCCTCAAACCGCAAAGCAATATCAACCGCGCTCAGACTGGTGCGGTGCACACTTGCTCCTCCTCGGGTTGCCTATTGACTGAACTACAGGGAGAACCTTCACCGATTCAATCCATTAGCAAGATGGACCTGGGGTGAAGAGCATAAACTTATCAGAAAGATTGATTTGCGAATTATGGTGTTTACCTGCATTTGCTTCATTGCACTCGAGCTTGATCGGGCCAATATTCAGCAAGCAAACACGGACAATTTTCTGAAGGATTTACATCTGACCACCAATGGTACCATCACATCTCACTTCCCACTATTCGTTGTCGCTTACGTCTTCAGATTACAATCTCGGAAACACAGTCTTCAAGCTTTCTTTCCTTTGCGCTGAGCTGCCTTCTCAGCTTGTGAGCAAGTGGATGGGACCGGATCGATGGATTCCTTTGCAAATGATGCTCTGGTCTGTCGTCGCTTCGTCTCAGTATTGGCTCTCCGGTCGTTCAAGCTTCCTCGCTTGCCGCTCTCTCCTAGGCATCTTGCAGGGAGGGTTCATTCCAGACGTCATTCTCTATCTATCGTATTTCTACAAGCATCACGAACTATCCCTTCGACTAAGCTTCTTCTGGACTGCCATGAGCATTGCTGACATAGTCGCCGGCTTCCTTGCGTATGGCTTGCTGCATATGCGTGGCATTCAAGGGCAGTCTGGGTGGCGATGGATGTTCTTGATAGAGGTAAATGGTGTGCCTCAAACTCATGTCGTTCGAAGCTAACGATGTTCAGGGCCTCTTAACATTCGTTGTCGGTCTTTCTGCCGTGTTTTTGATGCCACCCGGGCCGTGTCAGACAGCAAATTGGGCTAGGGGTAAAAAGGGTTGGTTTTCCGCACGCGAAGAGGAAATTATAGTCAATCGTGTCATTCGAGATGATCCCTCGAAGGGAACGATGCATAACCGGGAGCCGGTCACACCCAGGCTCTTGTGGAAGAGTCTCCGCGACTATGATCTTTGGTATGTTTTTCGTAGTCTTATCCTAGTAAGCTGATTCCACTAACTAGATAAAGGCCCTTGTATATTCTTGGACTCACGTTCCAAATCCCCATGACGCCACCACTGCAGTATCTCACTCTATCTTTGAAAGGCCTTGGATTTGACACGTTCCAATCGAACCTGTTGGCTATACCCTGGACCGTTATTCACAGTGCGTATTCGTCTAATCCTGCGGAAGTGTGCAGTTGTTGACTTGTCTCATAGTATTCACAATGCTGGCTGTTTCTTATTCTGCAGAAATTTTCCGTGAACAAACATTTCACGCAATGACAGCACAAATATGGGTCTTGCCATTTCTGATCTGGTTAGTCGTTGCGGACATTGCACATGCAAATAAATGGGTCATCTGGGCAGTCATCACATTACTTCTCGCCTATCCTAGCCGTAAGTCTCGTTTCACACCGTACCCAACGCTTGATCTCACGCCGTTTAGCGCACCCCATTCAGGTCGGCTGGAACTCTCGAAACTCCAACGCAGTCCGATCACGGACCGTCTCGGCCGCATGCTACAACATGTTTGTCCAAGCTGGCGGCATTATTTCGTCGAACATCTACCGCAAAGACGATGCACCGAACTACAAGCGGGGCAATAGGACGCTACTTGGAATTGCAATTGGCAATTTTGGTCTTTATTTCCTGACGAAGATCTATTACACCTGGCGTAATAAGTCAAGAGAGAGGAAGTGGAACGCTTTGACGACGGAACAACAATTAGAGTATCTAGACACTACGACTGATGAGGGAAACAAGCGGGTAAGTCGAAGCTTTCCCATTTGTACATATTGATGCTTACTATTCTAGCTCGATTTCCGTTTCGCGCACTAGATCCAGTATCATGAGAATAGTAATAGGGTATGGATGAAATGGTTCGTCTGTGCTAGGATGTCACGTAGAAGCATACGATCGCATAGCTCAAGCCTTTAGGCGAAGACGGCCAAACATAGGAGCTCGCTGGCTTGTTCGCTCTCCCCTCATTTTCTGAGGCCATGTTTCAAGCTTGGCAATGATATGACAGTAGACACAACTATTGCGAGAGAAGATCCTTTTTCATCAATCCGTGCGCGAACTGGATCAATCAAGGAGCACCGTACAGCACGTAAAGTTCTTTTCTGGGGAATTTAAAGTGGTTCATTAATTCATTTCTCATCTCGTGTATGGACTTGATTGTCATCTAGTCCTACCGTCAAAGTAGTGGAGGACGCTAAGAACAAGAGTTTCAATCTTCGAATTCGTCCACCACATCCCCGGTCTTCTCAAAGACTAGGCATAGAAAGTATGCCAGAACCTTGCTAGAACCGGTAACGGCAAATCCCAAGGCCACCCAAACCACCAGCTCAACTACCGTGACAGCCATGATGCTCGTAAAGATGAGCGTTCCTGCAATATAGTACACGCCCCACGCCATCTGAACTGGCCAGTCCTCATCAGCACCCTGCACAGCAGAGACGATTTTCTTCTTCCGCTCCTCGTTCTCTTCGAATTGGCTGATATACCCATTTTTATTCGTCCCAGGAACACCTCCACCGTGCTGAAGCCTCAACAATTTCTTCTCATTCCTGCTCCGGCGGAACGTCGCAAAAATGGCGTGGATGGCTGCCGGTAGCAACGCACAGACATACCAAGCTGTCACGAATACGGGAAACGGGCATCCCAGTGCGCTTCTCTTGCTGTATATTTCCATGAAGACGAGTCCAGCGTAGCTCGCGAGCATTCCCACGGAGCACAGAACAATCACCCCTAAGATGCCGCCTCTTCTCAGTCTCCACGCTTTTTTGGCTATCATGTTGTTCTCCCTGCTTCTGCGCATTGTTTCACTACTGCGACCCGTCTCCAATGGCACCAGTCCTAGTGCCAGTACCAGAACCTCGATGAACCAATTCAATCGATCCGTCACAAAGATGACTCTTCGTTCGGGCCACGCAATGTCCTTTAGTGTGAGAGGAATCAGGCCCATGACTAGCGCGGTGGCTGCGAACTGTTGCTTGCGCGACTCGCCAGCGGCTTCGAAGAGACAGTCTGCAGCTACCCAACATTTTTGCACGTCGCCTTGGAATAGTGGCCAGTTAAAGTAGGGTTTGAAAGGCGAGAAGACTAGCTCCCCTTCGGGATCGGGGGGGCATTGGCCTGAGTCTATGCGCCCACCACCAGTTTGGCCTTGCGCGGATGTCAAGATTGGAAGGAGAGATATGAGGAGAGCGAGTGGGAGTGCGATGTGTGCGTGGCGCGGTGCCATCTTGAATGTTGACAGCCTCAAAAGGCCTTGAATCGTTCGATGCGGACCAACGTAGTAGTTGTAGACTCCAATGCGAGCCAAAACAAGTAGCAAGATGTTCACGTTAGTGGGAAGAGTTTCGACTTTTTTAACTGCAGGGCGAACGGCGCATAAATAGAACGCGTACTGCTTGATTGTAGAATAGCCCCCAAGTCAATGGGAGGATTCGACTTGGAGACGTGGGCTGTGCTGAAAGCTTACCCAGAACCTTATGCCCGAAACGTAAAACGTCCTGAAATGGATCCGGTCTAACTGTTTGCAGTCAATAAAGCGAAGCATCACCACGATATATCAGAGTTTACGCTGGTCTTGAAGTGGAATTTAAACACAGCAGCAAGTCTACACAGAAAAGAAATTTTTCCATATGTACGGACTACTTTATCTTCCGCGCTCGGTAACTACGAAGGGCAATGGACGGTTGGTAACGCAAAGACCCATACAAATTTGCTTCTGATTGGCCCGGTTACCGCTGCAGGATTGGCCCCAGGCTGAACCGATTTTGAAACTGGACCCGCGTACACGACTAACTGTGGCAATGCAGAGTATAGAGATTCTAAAATAGTCTCGTTATTGGTAAGCACTACATTTCTGAAGACTTCCGGTTTGTATTATACATATCCAAGCCCGAGCCAGTTTCTGTGCAAGAAGATAAATCTATCCCCGACCAGACGAAGGCCAAGCTGCGCAGCTCAATGTACTGCATAAAAGTAGATGAGTGGGGATCGACACGACAAATGAGAATCCTGTTGTGACGCCGCAAAGAAGTAGCCGTGTACAAATCTCAAGAAGAAGAAGTTGACATCGGGCTTTTCACTCCTCATATTTGTCATCAGTGAGCATTTCCCCGTCCTTCTCAACTTCATCTTTTGTTGTCAACCACTGGACGGCCTCTTCATGCACCCCAATAAATTCCATGAGCGCCTTCTTTCCTTTTGCCTCGACTGAGTGTTTGCCTTTTAACAGCAGATTCAAATCAACTCGAAGCCGAAGGTATCCATTTCCCAGGAACAAAAAGTCCATCTTATATCCCTCAGAAGCTGTCATGGCGGTGATAGTGCGGAATGAAGCGTGGGGTGGCGTCATGAACGTGAGGATCGGGAAAGACATCGTGCGTGGCGGAATCGTGAGCTGAGCGGTAAACATGTTTCTATGACCCACGCCTGCAATGGTGCTGACAGTGAGCTTGCGTTGACCAAATCCGTATCGGTCGAAATGATTTTCCGTATATTGCGGGCAGTACAACGTCCAGGCACCGTCAATTTTACCGAGGGGAACAGGGACACGAGAGAGAACGGAAAGCATCAATAGATCCGCCGCATTTTGTGCGTGGGTGCTGACCTGTTGCAAAATCTTTGGGTTACCGCCAGTCATATCTGTCTCATTGAGCATATGGGTCCCTTCTTCTTTACCAAGGCGAATGATTTCTTCCTTCTTCGCAGTACAACCGGTGGCTTTTCCTAGGCAAGGCAAATTGTCCGCTTTGTTATTCCCGCCCCAAACGACGTACTCTTCGAGATATTTAGTCTCATCGGAGAAATTCACAGCTTGCTGCAGCTCTGCGAACCTTTTATTGAAAATGTGTACCGACATCTCCTGGTGGGTCTCTCGCTGCTTATTCGATTCCGGCTGGACAGTAAACATACTCGAAAAGGGCCTTCGTCCACGCTTAAAAAGTGGGCTGGCATCGACAGAGTTGCTGGAAAGAGACTTTGGACTGACCGCTGCTTCAAAGCCAGGAGACGGAAAGACATGATTTTGAGTAAAGTCTTTCCGGGCTGTCTTGTTCGCGCGTCCCGCGTCACTCAAAGGCTGCTCTCCAAGGCACGGCGAGCTTTGCTTCGCGAGCGGCGTGTCAAACTCTTGCTGAGGCTGATCATCGAGACTAGATCGCGCCTCTTTCTCCTTTTTGTCCCTCTTTCTCTTTTTCTCCTTGTCTTTCTTGATCGACCTAGGAGTCTGCGGTGTTCTAACAGATGGCTGCGGCGTAGGCGATCCATGTTGGCGCATGGAAGCCTTGATATCTTCGACGAGATTCTCTCCGACGACAAAGCTGCTGCTGGCTCGACTAGTACGTGGGAGTTTGTTCGTCTCCCCATCGGCTTCGCTAGCCCTCTTCCGCTTCTTTCGATGTTGATGGCCGCTGATGATGTTCGTGACGATATTGTCGGCCACCTTATTACCTTGTTCGTGCTTGGGCAAGTCGTCAAGCTTATTCCTATCCTTTTCCTTCTTCTTTTTCTGCTTGCGGTGTTCCTTGTTCGCACGCTTGTTTATGGTGTCTTTGGTTTCAGATGCCGCACCAGGCGATTTGGCTGGCTTTGCAGCCTCTTCGACATCCTGCTGATAATCTAGAGAGCTGTACAAGGTGCGCGGGATAATGGGACTCTCTCGAGAATATAGATGCTGGTGGGGAATCGGATGGAGTCCTCGCCAAGGCATGATCGCAAAATGGTAGAGCGTAAGTTGCGAGGAGGTGGTTGAACTCGACGCCTGAGCTAAAAGGTAAACAAATCTAGGTGAAGTGAAAGGGAAGGTACGACGTCAACGCAAGAGTAGAATGCCAAGATTTCATATTCACTTTCACCTTCATCCTATAAAATATGTACAAGGAAGCTATTTGCCGCGCGGAAGCAGGGCAGGCTTATCACATGGCTGGGATCTTAATGCTTGCAATGGTCCAGATCTTTCCATTCTGGCTACTCGAAAGGCCAGAGTACGTTGCGCCTCCACTTGTCGAGATTGTGTTACCGAAAGTCGAGTCTACTCCCGCCAGCGTGATGACCGTGTTTTCATAAGTTTGCGCAGCAATCGTGCCGGTGCACGAACTATCGCACTCGGTGCCAGTTCCGTAACCCCTCTATATTTTCCAATAGTGAGTAACATGCCACAACATATGAGGATCGGGTGACCTACCATGTATGGCCCACTGTCGTGGGAGAAGGTGGAGAGCACCTTACCCGAAGCAACGTCCTTCGCTGTCTGCACCCACGTCGTCCCATCACTAGCTAGCTCGTACAGAATCTCCACTTTCTGGTTTCCACTGACAGGTGCAGAGGGTCCATCAAGCTGGCCGAAGCTGCCGAAGAGACTGCATCGTATGCACCACTGGCCCTTAGCAGCTCCGCACCAACTGTTGTCTGGCCAGCTTTCTAGTGTCGTTTGTACAAGATCTCCCGTTCCATTGGACATTCCAGGCCAGAGAAAGAGCTCTCCATTCTGGGTTGAGGGTGCCGTGCCAGGCGTAATTGTAGTCACGGCTTTGGCGATTGTTGATTTCGTGGGGCCTAGGGAAACGGCACCGCCCCAGGTATCGGCCCGCTTTGTATTGGACGCTGTCGAGAGCACGTTGCCTAGCACCTGGACTGGATTGAAGGCACGAGCAGAAGCAGTCGCCACAACGGCGATCACGGCTAGAGTGGAGCGCATGACGGTTGACTCAATTGGCTGAGAATGATCAAAGTGGGAAGAATATACGAACGCGTTCAACGCAGATAATAAAATAATTCACTTGCGAGAAGAAAGAACTGCACCTGGAGATTCGGAATTTTCAGACCATGTGCAACTGAGCTTGATATAGCTGCCAGCTAGTACCCTCTTTCATATCCACACGGAGAGATAATTCTCCGAGGCGCATGGATGTTTGCGTCACCCCTCTCTAGAAGGCAAGTCTTCTTCAGAGCCACCGTCTGATATTGACAAGCAAATAGCTCTTATTAAAGGACGTCCTCCCGCTGTCTTGATCGAAAGGAGAAATTGGCGTCGTTTCGAAACGAGCGCGATCGCGCTAGTTCAGCATGGCTGTCGATGCGCTTGGGATAGTAACCTTTAGCGGGCCCACATAACCTGAGTGGCATGAAACGGCAGCTCGACCCGTAATGATTGCGGCGTGACCATGTTTCGGAATGAGATTTATGTAGAAGTATAAGGGTAAACTCGCGGTCCGTGGGAGACACAGGACAAAAAAGCAGTCGCATTGAGACCAGTGAATCTTTGTGTGGATATCGTACATGAAAATTGACCATCTATAGGTGTGCCTTCAATTTCTCATTCTCGCGGAATCGCTTTGGCCATATGCCCTGCTTTCCAGGAGACAGAATGCCGTTAGGATCGAGCGCGTCTTTGATCGTTTCGACGAATCTCCGGTACGCGTGGTTATTGAAATCGTACAGAGAAGCTACCAAATCTAAAGGAATCAGCTGAGCACCGTCGCATAGACGAAATCACTTACCCATCGTATTTACATGGCTCCTGTACTTGCTGTATCCACGCTTCTTTCCCTCCTCGAACAAGTTCCGGAAGATGGTCTCAACAGATTGGCGATGCGCAGTGTTCGTCTTGTCGAAGGTCATCATATTGACGAAGATAACATGGCGTTCGTGCATAAAGAAGTCACAAAAGAGATCAAACGATTCAGCCTCGCAGACCCTGTGTCATGTTAGCAGCGCCGCGAGTAGTAGGGTATGACATACTTCTTCGCTGTTTTGACCCATTCCAATACTGTCTTCCCACTCGACGGTATTATCGGGCTATAATCGTAATGCGCGCCGATGCCGCCTCCGTCTTTAGGAAGCCTGAACTTCACCATTGGTAAGCTCCATAGGCTGGGCACACCGACGAAAAAGCCTCCATGCGGTTCTGGAATCGACGCTGGATCTAATGTTTCCCCACTCTCAGCCGAAAATATCTGGCTAGTGAGCCGGCCCTTTGGCGCTTTCTTGGAGATGATATCCTTCAGTTGGTTGAAGTGTGCCTCCACAACTTCTTTTGCTCCATAGAGTCCAAATTTTGCGTTCCAATATCCGATATCGAGTTGTTTTTGGAGTTCTTTCAGCCGCCATTCGGGGATGGGACCTGGTTCTGGCCACAAGTCCTCGCGCTTTCCCATCATACCTAGCCACTCGACTAGATTGGAGACATAGACTGTATTCGGAAGCAGACCGTCCCGCCTGAGCGGGCCGAAAATGTCGACAATAGTCTCTACGTCATCGAAATCGGGCATGTCGAAGGAGCACGACATGAAAGCTTGCGGTGCTGGCGTCAGCCAAATGCCGAGTTTCGTCACGATGCCCAGGTTAGATTGCAGGAAAAGTCCTTCAATGCTGGGGCCAAAGGTAAATTTGGACAAATGTGACGACGAAGATCCAGATACTGCAAATTGCCCGGTCCGCACAAGCTCGCCATTTGCTAGCATGGCTTCCACTCCGCAAATATGCTGGTGATGTGTCGCGGTTGGCGTGAAACCCGTGCCACGATCCAGGGTATTTCCCACCACGGATCCCCACCCCAAAGACGGCACAGAAGGCCACACTTTGAGCTTGTTGGCGACACAATAATCATAGAGCTCAGTGAAGGTGACACCGGGTTCGACAACGGCATATGCGTATTCAGCATTGACTTCGATGATCTTGTTCATTCGGTGCAAATCAAGCGCCACGGATCCGTTGACACGTGGAGCCGGTCCGCCGTACCTGCACCGTATATCCCGTAAGCATGTGCTCTGATTAGTATGCGATGGCGCTTGTGGGACATCTCACCCAAGATTCTTTCCCCTCGAAAACGTCCAAACTGGAATGCTGTATTCGTTTGAGATCTTCAGGATTCTGCTAAGTTCGTCGACATTCTTCGGTCGAACTGCTGCGCTGGCCATCTTGCGTTTGCCTTCTGCCTCCCAAAGCTCGTACGGGTCGATGTACTCGACCAAAGCCTCCCCTTGCAGAACTTGCTCATGACCGACTATGGCCATATACTGTAGAATCGCCGCATCGAAGGCATATTGCGTGACACCGGGCGGTAGCACATGCTTCAGAGGTACTGTGATGGAATCCTTAAAGAGGTTGTAGTGCGTCGATTGGTATTCTTCATTGGCATAATTTGGGAGGCGCATGGTGATGACGTCGTGGTCTCTGCAAGAGAAGCCCTGGTTGTTGCCAGATATTTTCTAGACACTAAAAGCATATTTAAATCTAGGTGCACGCGAGTCAGGATGCGAGCATGGGGTGGGGAATCTTCCCCAGCCGAACGTGCTGCGATGGTTCCCCACATGCGGAGCTGACCCCACATCCCCAACGCCCAGCGCAGGGACCGTCAGGAACGAGCACAGCCCTGTAAGTCTGCGACTGCACATCTTACGATATGTGAACAGTCTGTGTTACGAATCACCGCGAAAGATTTCTCTTGGAATAGACGCTGGATTGCGTGTTAAGAAAACACGTATTTCTTATGCATTTCATCAGGCCTTCAGAGCCCTGTAACTAGGCCACAAATTCATCAACAGGTGACCAAACACTCACCAGCCCTTAAAGGCAACATTGCCCATCCCCACACCAGCTCTGTTCATGCCCGAAGTATTGTCTTTGACCTGTATCCGTAGCATCTTCCAAGCCTGCATCTAACCTTGGGTTCGAGTCTCCGGAACAGAACCATCCTTGCCTGCGATGGACGAAGCCTTGGAACCGGTGCTAGTCTTATAGTTCTTCTTCCACTGCCTCTTCTTTCCCTTCCCGTTCTTTGGTAATTCATTGTCCGGGCCTGCAATGTTTCCATACTGAACATTGCCGTCGTGACCCATTCCGGGAACCCCAAACTCCTTGAAATCTCGATTTCCCTTGGTCGGCTCGCCGTTGGGTTTACCCCAGTGTTTTGCTGAGTTTCCCCCGTTGTTTGCCTTCTTGTAGCTGACCCTGCCCGTCTCTTTTGTCTTCTTGCCATGGGCTGTCGGCTCTGTGTGTCCCAAGAGACCCTCGTCCTTGAATCCCCGGCCTTTCTGTGCCTCGTACTCATCGATACCTCCAATTGCCTTCAAAACCTCTGCAAGCACAGTCTTGTTGAACAACTCGAGAGCCATTAGAGACTCTCGATTGAGGACCTCGAGGGTATGCTGGCACTCAACAATCTCTTGGAAGTGCTTCCTAGCATTGACCGAAGATTTTGCAGCATCGTTCATGAAGACGGTGGCGTGTCGCATATACTCAGTCTTGAGATTGGCATTCTCAGGCGTAAGGGCTGAAGTAAGGAGAGTGATGCTGCCAGTCTGACAATTCTCCAACTCGGTCGCACTTGCTCTCTCCATTTTCGTTGCCTCTCCAAGTCGTGAGAGGGTCTCTGATCGCCTCGACGTGATCACGTTCAGCGCCTGTTGGTAGGCGGTGCTAGCGGCATTGAAGGGCTTCACAAGGTTGTTGCGCATGGCAGGGGGCAGGGTGGCAAGAAGTTGGTTGATGTTGCCATCAACAAGCTTACCATATGCGTTAGAATGCTCATCTTTGTCTTTGCCGTTCATGGACTGGCTACTGTCTGACGAGTCAGCTATGAAGCGCTCAGCATAAGAACCGATAGACTCGGACCGGATTCGAGCCGATGAGCTGGTCTCGAAAGGCCTAGCGTTTGCGTTGTGCCTCATGACTGCGAGAAGTGTCGATGAGGACAAGGGCCTTGCAAAATTTGTTCTTCGAACTGATCGTCCTATTGAGTGAAAATGTGTAAAAAGAAAAAGAAAGCCCCCGAAAACTCAAGGTTGAACCCGAGGTTGGGAGGTGGGTGGATTGTTGAGGAGTTGGAAGAGAACAAGAGAAAACTATGAAGGAAGCTTATAGAGCGATTCTGCGGCGCGCAAACAGCAAACTTTGGTCGCGTCGGCAGCGTGCCGTGTTCTGGTCGTCTTTCACTCAAAGGAGGTCAACAATTCACCCATTGCCTAGCCGTGCATTCCTCTTCGGGAAACTTCAGGAGGCTCGGAGTGAAATGCTTTGTTTTTGAAATCATGTAGTAAAATATTGGACCCTAGGCCAACCGAATTTCATGACAAACATAAACCCGAAGATCAAAGCTCAAAGCAGAACGGGACTTGTCAGTGACTGTACAATACTTGGGAGCGAGAGGGCTGCCGATTCAGGTTGTTTAGTTACTCTCATATACTGGCGGTGGCTAGCACTGATGGCCCATGCAATCAAAAAGGGACATACCACTTGATTTTTAGTTTACCACGATATTTGCACGGTGATCACGAAATGAATCATCGATCCTACTTTTGAGGGTGATCATAACTACGATTCAGCACCTGAACGCGAGGTCCCATGATCTCATAGAAATTGATACGGCAGCACCATGCCTGCCTTTAGACTGGGCTATTCATTTCCGCTCAGCGACTACATAGTGCTTGCTTTGAGCCTTTCCTGGTGTTTGTCTACCAGTATCCGGTATTCTGGTAGTTCGTTACGTCTTACTTCGACGAATTCGACAACTCCGCAGTCACGTGCCCAGGTAATCAAGGTGATCTTCCAGGGTTTGTCTATAACCTGCTTGGCCCCCCTCAGCCTTGCTGACATAGCATGCGAAATGTGCAAACCGTCATGGCAAATTTGCCATATCCTTCATACGCCACTGACTCGGGTCCTCATCTCGATTGGCCCTCCGAGGCTGGAACAGCGAGGAAATCGCGGCGATGCGGTGGGCGAGTGGATTAGGAAGGCACGTCGCGTGGCCATGCGCTGACTGGTGCTGAGCTTTCCCCCTTCCACCACGAGCAAGCGTCAGCTTGGCGTCGAATCAACAACGCGGTATCGATTATACTTGACAAGCAGAATAGGAGCCGTCTCGTTGGATCGGGTCGTTGGACGCCAGGATTATAGCACAACACATGCTGCGGTTTACGGAAGGTGCCTGCCAAGTCAGAAGAGTCCCACAAAGCACATACCTGGAGCGTACAATACGGACTGCCAGATGGAGTACGAGAATGAGACGTAACCGGAATCTAGACGCCTCTCACTGGTTTTCATCTACTTGCTTGGTCTACTTCTTCGTCTTCTCTTATCTTCAGCCTCGTCAAAAGCACAAATGCCATGTGTATGCGCCAACTACAACAGAGAAACGAAAACGACCGCGTGAGGAGCGGGGTAGCCCGGGTCGGAGTAAATGGGTATGCCGGAGCGCATCCGGCAGTCCCGGGATATTAGAATTGCAAAAGAGCAAGGAAATTCGTCAGTCATGAGTGTCCTGTCCCGTGTCCCGCCAGGCTGACATCCTGGACCATGCAGCCCGGCATCCAAGCGCCCAACGCCATAAGCAGCCGTCTACGCAAGCTCAACCAGCACCAAACCCCAGCAGTCGCCCGAAGGACGATCAGTAAAGAACCCCATCTCACAGTCACGACGCTACGATGCGTCATCGTCGACAAAGACACCCCAGAATTGCACCTCCTCGTTATCGCGGCCCCGCAGCGGCCCTCCGTAGATGTCGGCACACATCTCGACGGGCACCTCGAGTTTTAGACAGCCCTCGCCGAGAAAAGTGAAGAGTAACCACGAATCAAAGTCTGGGAAGGCGCCGGAGTCGTCCAGCTTGCGACTGAGGATACCTCGGTTCTGTAATGAGGGCGCGCGCGGCACCTTGAAGGCATGAAACGGAAGCGTCTCGAGCGAGTCGGCTACAAAAAAGGAAGACCCCAAGGCAAGTTCGACCGAGATCCAGGCAGCGTCCGGATGCAGCTCGGGATCAGGCGGTGCGTGATGGCGGAATCTCAGCGTGCCGAAGCGTAGGTCCGTAGGTTGGCCGAGCATGTCGAAGAGTTCCGACGAGTACAGGCGGAAATAGCCGTGGTGAATGCCGTACAGCTCATCCTCGTCGGAGTCGTCAAAAACGTCTGTCTGGTGATGCAATTGCTCCTCGACGCGGCGGCCTTGGGCCTCGGCGGCGGTCAGGGAACGGCGCAGCTGCTTGCGTGTGTACTTTGTGCTGAGCTCGGCGACGGCTAGCCTGCATGCCTCATGGCGAACGTCTTCGCGGCGCCGAGGAAGCAGGGGTGGCTGACCGTCCTTGTGTTGGGCGTCTGCGTCTGCGTCGGCGTCTGCGTCTGCGTCTGCATCTGCATCTTCCAGCGATCGTAGAAGACCCGTCTCGAAGCCCAGGACTAGCTGCTCGAACTCGCGCATGACACGCGCGAGCGGGGAGTCGAGTTTTGCATCGTGGCCGTCCGGATCAGTCTTCAGCGCGGCCATTGGCGCGCAGGCCCAGGTGGAAGCGTGACGGCGGGGGAGGGGGGAGGAGATGCGAGGGGGAGGGGAGGGCGCGAGGGAGCGGAGGGCGTGGAGGGAGCGGGGGACGCGAGCGCGAGTGGTCGGCAAGCAACACAGCGCAGGGAGGAGGCAGGACGGCCGTTCAGTGGAATGCCCGCTGGCCGGCAAGCATCAAAACGAAGGCGGACGAGACGAGAGAGTTCGCATCGGGCGAGGGAAACGCACAGCAACCACGGGTGGGAGCTCAGGGCGGGAGGTTCGACATTTTGCACGTTTGAATCGCGGGTGCCAAGCTGGGCTGGGGGGGAAAGCATGCCGTCGGACTACATGCGTCTTCCCCGACCAATCAGAGCATGACCGGCCACTTGCGACAAACCACCGTGTCGTTGGCGTCGCCAGGTCGCCCTCTTCGCGCGTCCGCATCCAGCGGTTAAACGTCTGACCCGCGCTTGTGGGCGTGCCTGGACCAGACCAGGCCAGTACGACGCCAGGTCCTGTGGCCCGGAGCGCTCGGGGGCATCACGCGCCGTGCAGGCTGCGGTGCTTCTCTGGTCCCTCTGGGCCCTCTGGCCTCTCACGCCTCTGTGCCACCCTCTGCCTCGGAGCCCTCGCAACGCCCTGCCTGGACGGTCTGGCCTGGCTGGACGGTGGCCGGCCAAGCCTCACCGTCCCCGCGCCCTCTTCCGCAGGATCTCAATTATCCTGCAACGAAACACAGCTTTCCAGGCTCGCGGGATACGAGCGCTGACGGCCGCCATTGGCCTCTCACCTGGCCCGACTCGCGGCCCGGCTGCACCACCTTGCAACAGCGCTGCTTCGGCCCGCGCAGGGCTCTCCTCGCTCCGGTCCGCCGCCTCCGCCGTGCCCCCCCACAGTTTCTCTGGCGGTTCGGGGGCACAGGGGCACCTCAGTTCAGGCCTGGGGAGCTTGGGAGCGCCGAGGGCAGTCCAGCTCCAGCCTTTTCGCCATGCCCGTCGCCCTGTCCTTCAGTCCCACGCCGCCGGAGTTCGCCCCTGTCGGCACATCGACAGCCGAACTCTGCGCTGCTTCAGGCTGCAAATGCATGCTGACGGCGTCACCACCATCGACCAGAAGGAATCTGACGGTCGTCGGCAAGCGCGCGCTGGCTGTATAGCACTAGTCGTCCATATAAGGTTCCGCTCCACGCGGCTGACTAAGCACACGATGCTTGGGCCGTAGGGCTGCGATGGCCACCCTTGGCGAACTAGTGGAGTCGTCTTCTGCCGCAGCCTCTTGCTCTGGTGATATGGCAGACAGCATCTGCTGAGCGTAGCCGGCTGACGCGTCTGCTGCTTCATGTCGTCTCTGAGCATGGCCGGTGCTTGGACAGCTCCCAGTCCAATAAGTAACCGCCTTGCCCACCCCCGACCGGCTCCTACTCGTACTACCATGAGCCCTATGCATCGCCGACGCCCCGTGCAAAGCCACCATCACCGGCTGCAGCTCCATGTCAGGACGCTGCTGTTGCTGCTTCAACACCTCACCGTCATCTACCCATGGTCGTCTGCAATGGCACCGTCGTCTTCTCAAGTGTTCCGATCCGGCTGTCATCTGCCATTTGCTACTGCCTTTCGGCCCGGGCGCCCCTTCTCAAGATGACGGCATCGCGTGCCGGCTGACCTCCGCCTCCATCAGCATCTGTCTCTATCACCGCCTCTCACCGCCCACAAGAAGTCGGCCGATCATGGCTGCGTGCTGGACACCCTCAGTCGCCTCCTTCTCCCTCCATCTAATGCCTCAGCCATGCCTCTCCCACCCTATCTCATCAACTCGCCCTAGAGGTTCCCCTTGATTGCGATTCCTTCAGGAATCGTACTCTCGCTAGGACGGCCCACCGGTCAACATCCATGGAGATCGCCATCCGCTTCTAATCCTGACCCGTCAGCCTTCCCGCCAACACCGCGTGTGCATTACCTGGCCCCAGCTATAGCACGCCAACATTCGCAAAGTCGTCTCAGATTCTCTGCACTGCGCTCCAAGTGGCATTTTCCCTCTTACCGTCATCCTTCTGACCTCCTGAATGTGCATGTCATGCAACCGGTCCAAGCCATGTTACGCAGCACCGCATGATGGTGTCTTGCAGATCGCAGCGTTGACTTGCATGCCAATTGAATTGCAAAAATTCACCCCGAATGGCTTGAGAAGGTGTGGGGGGTATCACCAATGTAAGATAGGGCGACTCACAGGCGTCCAGTGCCTTGCTTTTCGGCTTATGGGCTGGGCGCAGGGCGTATTCTGTAGCCATATCAAGCACGAGTGAGATTCTTCCACGCGCTAGCGACTAACTTGCCTCGTAGAAACAGTAGTTGCTAGTTCCTTCTCTATGCCTCCTATCCGAGTCGTTCCTTCCACTATCATCGTCGCTTTCTTGAAGGTCTACTTCGATCCCAAGTGTTGGATGAGTCCATGAACTCAAGCCTAGCTTTGTATGAGATCGACGTTACGGAAGAGTTAGGAAGAGAATGAGAGTTTCAAGCTTGAATAGTGGAGTCGACCTTAGTTTCTGTCTCAGTAGCGAGTAGTGGACCGTGGTACGAGCAACATTATATGCTTAGGCAGCGAAACATCACTGGTTCATCACAATGGAGGCGTTGAAGTAGTCTTGGCGTACGCACCTCGACTTTAAAGTCGGCACACAGATTATATGATTAGTCTTTACTTTTACATGCCCATTTACCGGATTACATACCCAAATCCTACAGCACGAAGCAGACGCAGCCACTAACTTATTGGGCATTTGTCAAACCTAGATTACCTCAGCAATCCTTCCAAAATCTCTCCGAGTAGGTTGTTTATAGTAAGCTCTAAGGGTCGTCCCCCACACGATCTCGTACCCATGACTCAGGCCATTCCTGCGTCGGTCCCATCTCCCCCGACTACGGTAGAGACAGCCTTGCCCTCGTTTCGATCGGCAGATGATCTGTCAAAATCTGACGACGCATTAGCGGGGAACTACTCCCTCAGTAGCAGCCGTTTTGGTCCATAATGGTGGGTGGTCGATCGTTTCGATCGCTCCATTTCCGTCCGAAGAACGACTTGCAGAAGTAGTCTCACCGCTCCGCTTTTTATGCTTTTTTTTTTGAGAAATCTGTAGTCCTGGAAGCCAATGATAGAAGATAAGTCACATGTGAAAGTCGGAGCATCTTCACAACTTAGGCCGCCGACCTCCAAACCTTCCACCAGGACCACCCATCTCCCCATACTCGGGAAGCTCTGCCAAAGGTCTAGTAGTAAACCACATCTTCAATTTCAGAAGTGGGCTTAGAAGTGGACTTAAAAGGAAATTGTCCCCGTCCTCGTATGGATATTACTGCAAAGTATATATTTCAACCGGAATTGGCACTGTGAGTCTGACTGAAGCATGCATCCTCGGAAGATTTCAGTTTCATAGGGAAATGCTAAATTGATTTTGGCAAAAGAATGCGAAGGAGGTTTACATAAAAGTGTATCAAGGGGAAAGTTGCATTTCTCTCTCAATTGCATAAATGTATGTTAATGGAAGTAAACATCATCGCTCGGCCATTATTGCAGGAAACCCTCGAGAGTCATGCAAAGCACTTAATTATTTCCTACATACCGATTTGTTAGAGCTTAACGCAAACCCTTTGCGGCTCATCTCAAGCCGAGGAGTCATGTGCTGACTAAGCTGAACCAGGTCTCCTCCTAGACCTCCAAATACGGCTTTACGTTTGACTTCGACTAACAAAACACATCTAGCAAGCTAAGCATGCGGCTAAAAAAATCAGTGTTCCATAATAACATTTTGGAATAGAATGAAGTGCAATAGGTTGCTTCGATGCAATGGGGCTTCGATCTGGCCCCCACCCACGATCTCTTACGCGCCTTGCCGGTCTGAGTATATCCTGCTGAAACAGCCCTAGCTACAAAAGTACTTAATAGCAATGACTTTCGTTGGCAGCTCTCAAACTCCCAACGCAACTCTTCCCTTGTCCCTTCGTCGTCGCGCCAGTCATGGGACGCGAAGAGGCGGCGTCGGTGCGAAGCAACGCCACGGATCTCGGCGTCCTGTGGACAAACGCCGTCGACGACTATGCGAAAAGGACGGGTAGGAAGGTGCACGGTATGGAGGCGCGTAGCATACAGGACGTGATGAGAATTACCGAAAGTAGTATGCAGGAATTTGGTGGTTTTCGGCACAACGATGGCAAGGTGGACAAGGTGCGCTCTGCGTTTGGTCGCCATCTAGAGGATATGCAAAAGGTGGTCAGCGGGATTGAAATGGTAGGAGCTGCGGCTTGTGCATTTCCGCCTGCAATGCCCGTTGGGATTGTGTTTGCCGCTTGTGGCCATCTGCTTTCGGTGTGTGACGCCATCGATGGTTCAACTACTGCTAATCAAGAGCCAGGCGTTTGCGGGGGTTAAGGCCGATTACGATAGAGTAGAAGCGTTCTTTGATCACTCGAGTCGATTTCTTGAGAGACTCTCGATACTTCAAAATAAGACGGATGCTGGTCCGCTGGCCGTAGCTATTGTGCGTGTTTTTTCGACCCAGCTCTCCATCTGCGGTATAGTAGAAGCGATGGTTAAAGGGAAGCGCTTCAGTATGTCTTCATAGCTCTATCTGCATACAAAGCTTCGCTAACATTACGTTCAGAGCAGTGGCTCAATGCTCTTTGGAATTTGGAAGACAAGGAGCTTGCAGCTGCTTACGCGGCTATGCAAGCCTCGATTGAAGAGCTGGGCGAAACTGTGGGCTACGCCAGCTATAGCGCTATCCAGACCACGCACGATAGTGTCGAAGAGGTGAATGTGAAAGTGGACGAATTAGATCAACATATTCAAAATTTCCGCTCCACCCTCCGCGAAGACGTTCAGGCACTGTATGCCAGCAATTTGAATCTGGAAGTCCAGATCTCCGAGGGCTTCATCTCGATGCAGACCAAGCAAGATGAGAGCCATGCCATGCAGATGCTGATGGCTCAGAAAATTTTGCGCGCGGTAGAAACCAAAGACAGCGAACGAGACAGAAGGCAGCAAGCCTCCCGAGCCAATGCGAAAGGCGACATTGGAGATAGCAGAATCAAGGCACTTGCAAAGATCAAGGCCTACTTTGAAGATCATAAAGAAGTCTATCCAGGTTTTCGAGAAGCGTATGCGGCGAATCGTGCTCAAGACCAAACCATTAAAGAAACGCTCCTCGAGGGTACCCTTGGTTGGCTCATTGATGAGCCACATGTCAACTCATGGCTCTATGGTGACCTACCGCTTCTTTGGATGCGAGGTGGTGACGGCGTCGGTAAGTCATTTATTGCCCACTCGATGATTCAGACCGTGCTTTCGCAGGGACGTTCTCATTCGAACATGGCGTACTTCTACATCAGGGATGACACAGAACGCCTAACATCATTTCGGAATGCCCTCGCATGCTGTGCAGTACAGCTAGCCGAGTCGAACAGCCGCTACGCCGAGTTCGTTGCTTCGCAGCTCAGAATGGACGACATGAAATCAGCAGATATATCTCTTGTGGAGCGCTTCTTTACCTCGGTTTTCTCAAGCAACGTCCAGAACATGGGGCGCGCCTACATCATCCTTGATGGCTTAGATGAGGGCGATAGCGAGCACAAACAGCTCCTACGGGACTTTCTCGGCGCGGTCAATGAAAAGAAAGCCAACATTTCCGTGCTAGTTACGGCGAGGCCTAATTCTACTCCCGAGCTGGAACACATGAAGCTTGCTTTTATCGATGTCGACAAATCGAAGATCAATGCCGACCTCAAGATTCTCGCTAGGCATCGGATAGAAACGCTACCTCGACTACGAAAGTTCAGGCCAGCCATGAAAAGCCTCATCTTACGCAAAGTAGTCAAACACGCCGATTGTAAGAGAAAGCGATCCAATGGTATCACATCATCTACTGACCATGTTAGCCGTGCTGTACATTGAGCATATGCTGCGAAGATTTTCCGATTTTGGGCGAGAGGTTCGCATCATGCATGCATTTAGCGACATGCCGACGGATCTGTACGACTTGTACGACATACTCCTGGGTGAATGTGGACGAAACCGCACAGAAAAGCAGTTCGAGACGCTCAAGACCTTGTTTGCGTGGCTGGCGTTTTCCAAGAAGCCCCTTAGTCTAGCTGACGCGAACCGGATTGTGGACTGCGTTTGTCCGGACCGTGACCAGGCGGTTGACCTAGAAGGCGAGATTACGGGTCGGTCATCACAGTAAGTGATAATCCCAATGACGAACGTTTTCTCGCGACTAGGCTTGCTGCGCCAACCGGTTTTTTATACCAGAACGCGCACCGCTCAGGACTAGACCCACACGAAGAAAGGAAAATTTCCAATTTGCGACTGTGAAGAAATACTGACTTTTCGTGTAGAATACTCGAGCTCTTCCAAGTCAATCAGTCCAACGAAGATGAGTTAGAATCGACCCAAATAAGTGTAGATGATGAATCAGGCGATGAAGATGAATCTGATATCGAAAGAATTTGCCTTCAGGATTCGCTATCTTCGTCACCACTCACATTTCAAGACCGGTCTTTGCGCCAGTACTTCCGGGCCGCTACCGACGACGCCCAAGACCCAGATGATCTACGAACACCTGCAAACGAAGCTCATGTAATTATATTAAGCATGTGTGCTGACATGTTGAAAGAGAGCATCAAGGAACCACACTATTATTGGTTTATGAACGACCTGATTGATACTTGGGATGAACACCTTGTGGAGCTAACTCCTGTTGGAGCTACGGACGAAGTCGTAACCAAAGTCCTGAAGTCACTCTTTTACATCTTGAAAAATGGTACCTCCATTCCCACCGTTTATCAAAAGAAGGAATTATATCGTGCGAGATCTCCTGGCACGGTCATGTGGTAAGTTGAAACACACCCAGACAAGCATTTCAGTATCTCAAAGCGCCGCTACTTGCGCATATTTAGTGTCTTGGAACATTTACTTACACATGCATTCTACATAGGTACGATCGGGTTGTGGAATGGGCCAGTAAAGGTGATTCCCTGCCAGAAGAGATGATCAGTCCAGAGATAAAACAATGGGCTGTCTCCGTGACCGCAGAAGACATAATACTAGAAGTTGCGCAGTGTTCCTTTAAGGAGTGGGCCAAGGGAAGTGACATATGGGATGTAATGAACGCCTGGTGGACACTGAAGCCTGCTTTCGAACTTGTGAGTTACCCCCGCACAATGCCCATTACTAGTGCTAAATCTCCACAAGTACGAAAGCTTACGGCCAAACAATGACCTGGAGCAATCCCCTAGTCCCATACAGAAAATCCTTCTCGTAGCGGACAAGTTCCAGCCCGGGGACAAGTCAGCTGAGATCCTCAGGGCTATCGGCCTGACAATCACGCAGGCTGACCATGATAAGCCGGGCACTATCTACTCCGGTTACCACAACCCTGAAGCGATACCATTCTTAAGGCAGAGCGTAGAGAAAATGGATGGTAACTCGATGGAAAAGATTAGTGCACTGAAGATACTTGCTGCAGCGTATGGCTGGGACGTGGAATCGTCGATTCCGCTTGGATATGTGAATGAAGCCTTGGCCATGTTCGATGCTTTGTCTTCCCAAGAAATGACTGAAGAGGATCGTCGAGACTTCAACATGAAACGATTGGAGACTTTGACCGATAAAGCTACGCGACTGAGGGATGCAGATCAGCCTGAAGCTGCCCTCGAGATATATAACGACATGTTAACGGGCGACGAGGTACCCGCTGAAGCTCTTCGTAATATGGCGGGAATCTGTGACGAGTTGGATCCCAGTGGGGTCAAGTTTCTGGACACGCTCCGCCTATGGACCGAAAAACAACGCAATGACTGGTTCTTCTCCATGTACTCCTGGTCGGTTGGCAAGTATGACCTTAAACGATATGCTGCTTTAGCCAAGCTCCCAGGGCAAGCCGACTTCATACTCGAATTGCTTACTTCGTTCGAGAAAGAGGCTAGCACAATGCAATCTATGAACGATAGCAACCTCTACCTGCTTAATATTCGGTCTTTCCTTGCGCATATCTATCTCACGGTCTTCGATGACATTAAGAAAGCTAAGGAAATACGATCCAGTATGTTGACAGAGAAAGTCAAGCCAGACAGCTACAATGCAGATGCCTTCAAGGAGGCGCTGACAGAAGAGTGGATGCGCCTGGCAGGTACTATATTCTCGCAGTTCCAGGCTACATCGGATCCGCAACAGAAAGAAGAATTGTTGAAAGAGCTGAAGTCATTACCCCATGTTAATGTCGACGACTTGAAAGACTCGCACGTGGGCATGCTTCTGGCAAACATGCTGCGTGTCATGGGGCCGGCTCGCGAATACCATCGCTACATGGAGGAGATTTTCGCGATATGCATTAGTGGACTGGAGGACAGTGTGTCTTATAATGATGGGCCGAGTTTGCGGCTCCTGGCAAAGATCCTCAGCTCCTTGGACGGCCTAGAGCGTGATGCACGCATTGCCTATTCTGCTCAATTCTCTATCCTTGATCGCGCCCTTCATGAAAAAGATCAAGATGCTGGGAGCCGGCCTGGTGCGACGCTCGCAGGTACTCCATCATCCCCAGACCCGGAGGGAGATGCTGGCGACAAACCTGCAGATGAGACTGCAGCAGTCCCAACTGCGGTTGGAAACAAGGATGATGAGAATGAGACAGACGGTGGCCGATCCGATGGTGATTGTAGTGATACGACCCACCAACCCGAACCCACATTGCAAGAGCGCAAGGCACCGGATTGGGACGAAGATCTGTCTGTTTATGACATCTTCTGCGACAGCTGTTTATCGTGGCAGTCGGAGTGGTCGCGCAAGTTGTACCTGTGCCTGGTCTGTCCCAACACAGACATCTGCGAAGATTGCTACGACAAAGAAGTCACACAGAGACGACTAAACAGTGGCAAAGGAGAGCAGCCCAGCTCGTGTGATAGAAATCACCGCTATCTAAAAGGCTACATGCGAGGGTGGAAGGGCATCAAAGATGGCATTATTACAATCGACGACGAGAAGTTGTCGGTGGAGGAGTGGATTAAAGGGTTGAAGGAGGTGCGGTGGAAGAAGGCTTGGGAGAAATATTGGCTGACGCAGGGTGGTCAAAGGGACATTGGTGATGCGGAGAACGATTAGTTTGGGAGTATATTACGAGCATTTCTCTCTCCGGGTTGGAGGAAGAGGAAGCGTTAATCGGCTAGACTAACTCGTCTGGCTACGTCTTCCATATCATCTGATGGTGATAACTTCCTCATCGCGAGTGCGGCGTACGGATAACGTCCGCGGCACCTAGTGCTCCGTAGGTGAGCAAAGCGCTAGGCTTGTAACTCTACGTATCTGCCTAGATGGGTTCTTCGGCTTTCGATAAGATTTCTTTCATCTCTCATATCTTTCATGATTTAAACTCATTTGGGGGAAGCCACAGCAGTCCTATCGAAGCACATCTTTCTGCCTGGCTTCCTTGGTCGATGATGCGTACGTGGCGCTTGCACCCTCACGCACTTGCTCCTCCACCCGACCACCCTGAATCCCTACTGCATTACGCTCTCTTTGCTCTTTGGCCTTCGAATTGGCACCTCTCATTCTTGTTTCGACTTTCCTCCGGACGACAGGCGGCGGAGCAATGACCTCCCCCTGGGAGGACGCCACGGTGCTATTTTGAGTTCTTCTACCCCAATTTCGCCAATGGCGCTCTGTTCCACGTCTTTCTTCTCTCTCGGGCACCGTTATTTGTGTACCTGAGCTCCGAGATGCATTGTATTTGCTCAAATGCGGAGTCTCGTCATCCCTGAAGAACGGTATGCACCTTCCAAGCAGCCACTTCACAGTTCCTCCACAAGCTCCTATCGACGCGAGGCTGACTTCGACGTTGGAGAGACCCTGACGCATGCCATAGGTTGAATCCGGGCTGAACATTTTCTTCGTGAATAATTGTTGAAACACGTATAGCCTGTATCCTCCGATGCCGGTTACGGCCAAGCCAAAGCTGAGAAACGCGATGTACATGGCCTTGCGGTACAGCGGCATCTGAAGATTATGCAGTATCCATGTAGGCATTGCCACCACAGCAACGTCTGTGATCAGCACGACAGAAATGGTTCCGTACGTGTACTTGGCAGAGTCAATACATGTCCCCGGTTGCGTCTTGTTCCAAAACTTGGAAACAGGTGAGCATTGGAAGGCGCACGCGAGAGGCGCCGCGATAGTGAAAAGCCCATTGACAGTGAATATGGTCCAAAGGGCAATGTTGATGCGGCGATTGGGCGAACGTAGCTTGAGGAGGGTAATGATGAACGATGCCTTGATAAGACCGAGGATGGGATTATAGACTACGGCGTTGGCGAAGC
Source organism: Periconia sp. TS-2 (assembly GCA_030378425.1). Classification (NCBI taxonomy): domain Eukaryota; kingdom Fungi; phylum Ascomycota; class Dothideomycetes; order Pleosporales; family Periconiaceae; genus Periconia; species Periconia sp. TS-2. Next base: position 846,145 of record JASNQO010000004.1, read on the forward strand.
CCCATTTTTGGTATTCGATGCGGTTTACAGCCCCAGGGGGAATGTCCCAGTAGTGATAGCCATACCATGACAGTTTAAATGCTGTCGGTAAATCAGTACATATCCTGAGAAGAAAGCGGTATGCTTACATTTCCATGTCGTGACCGTCAAGACGATAATTAGGATCTGGGCGACCAATAGCAGCACGTCTTCAATGGCAAACTTGCTGGTAACCACTCGCCGCCACATCCTTGCGCTGACAATAAGCGTCGAGATGACAGCGGGAACCACGACTAGCGCGAGTGCTGACGGCTGCAATGTTCGCGGCGCCATCGCTCAGGCAGTGGGGTGGAAGCAGATCGTGGAGAAAGATCGAATGGCGAGCATACACAATGACTAAATTGCAAAGAGCATGGCGCAGGATTGCCGAACATGCGCTTGGTTACCGCCAGCATCTCCGAAAGCGCACGATACGCACGCCGTCAGCTTGGACTTGCGCCGCAAATGCGCGTCCAAAGCATCTGAATGATTTCTCCCCGAGCGCCCTGCATGGCGTTTTGATCAAGAGAAGAAGGTGCCGCTACGGAAAAATAATAGATCGACAAGTAGGCTATACTACGCAGGATTTCCGTTGGTTGGTGAGGTCAGTTCCTGGGCTACGTGATTGGGTGGGTGATTTGATCGTGAAAGCTGGGTATGGGATCCTTCTGTGTGTTGCTATTTTCGTTCCCCGAGAGATTTGTTTCGGATGAGGGCTATGACCTTCCCGCCTTCCGATGGAATTGAACTTGAGAAAGGTTTTCGAAAGGTATTTGTAACCATGTATGACAAAAAATGTTTAAGTGCTATGAGCCATTCCCTAGATGGTTCCACTGGCACGTGGGCTGCAAGATGAAGGATACATATTTGATGTGCGAATCTTTGCGAATTAGCCGTCAATCAGCCAGCGACGAATCATTTTGCTTGTTTGGCGCGGCTTTGGTGAACAGACATGGACAGAGCAGAACGCTTAGCCGACTATTGCTAGACTCAGTGTGGAAAGTCATTGTCGACATTACCGCATCCGCGCCGAAAAGAACACCGACCGCGCGTGTGGGGCCTTCCCCTTTCCCGTCATGATCGCTGAGCAATAAGTATCTGTTGGAGACTTGCAGTCACCGATGGGCACTGAGTATACTAGCACCCCGAGATAATGGCGCGCCTCGACATCGTGTCTTGCATGTTCGCGCTGTTGTTATACGGAGGAAGGGTGCTGGCGGATTCAAGCACCACAACAGTGCTTGCCGATCCTATAGCTACGAATGCACCGCTGTTCGAGTACGAGGTGAAACAGCTTACAGAACAGGCCGTTGATCGCCTCTCAGATCAGGATCGGAAGCTTTTCGGCTTTGACGATGGCGCTGTGAATACTGCTGTGTCTGAAAGGGGGGAGCACTGCAAAAGCTTTCCAGGAGATGAAAGCTGGCCATCGCAAGATATTTGGGGGAGGTTCGACGAGTTGGTGAATGGTGCCTTAATTCCCACCATTCCTCTCGCAGCTCCCTGTTACAGAAGCTGGGGGCGTTATGATACCGCCAAGTGCGCCGCTATTGCAAAGAATTTCACGAACCCATATTTACAGTATAGCTTCTATGATACTCAACTATGCATCTGCTAACTAATCCATCAGTGAAGCGGACCCCACGTCCAACATGTGGCCCATATTCCAAGGGCGGACATGTCTAGCATACGACCGGCCAAATGGTACATGCACACTCGGCTCCTACCCAGTTTACGCTGTCAATACATCAACTGTTGAGCAAGTACAACTTGCGTTGAACTTTGCACGCAATGCTAACATGCGACTTGTGATCAAAAATACTGGTCACGACTACCTTGGGAAGTCTCTCGGCGCCGGTGCTCTCAGCATCTGGACGCATAACCTCAAGAATATTGAGTTCATCGAAGCCTACAAGAGCGATTCCGGTTACGAGGGTAAGGTACTCAAGATTGGTGCTGGTGTCACTGTCAGGGAAGTCTACCAGGCCGCGCATAAATACAATGTTACTGTACTTGGAGGCATCTGCGAGAGTGTCGGATATGCCGGGGGTTACATTGCTGGCGGCGGTCACACGCCAATGAGCGGTTATTATGGGATGGCAGCCGATAACGTCGAGGCTCTCCAGGTCGTCACTGCTAATGGCCGGTTCGTGATTGCTTCGAATGCCTCAAATCCGGATCTCTACTGGGCCCTACGTGGTGGTGGGGGTAGTACCTTTGGAGTAGTCACATCTGTCATCGTCCGAGCACACCCCAAAATACCTATCGTAACGTCGGTGTTCAGTTTCGAAACAGGTGGAAATGTCACCAAAGAAGTCTTTTGGCAGGGAATGCGCAAGTACTTCGAGATGCTCATCCCATTTACAGACGCGCATACGTACTCATACTTCTGGATCTGGGCTCAAAATGGGAAGTTGCAGCTCCAGATGACACCCTTTTTCGCACCTAATCACACAATCGAAAGCTTCAACGCACTCGTGAAGCCCTGGTTCGATCGGCTGCGGGAGCTCGGCATCAACTTTACGCCTAAAACAACTCTGTACGACTCTTTCTATCCTGCGTACAATGACAATTGGGGCAACGACACTGTTGCTGGCGTCAATGCTGTTCCTGGCAATCGACTCTTCCCGCGGGGAAACTGGGAAGATCCGGAGAAGTTCGAGAAGACCTTCGCAGCTATCAAAGATCATAGTATGCGCGGCAAGTCGCTTGGTGGATATCACCAAGCTCCTCGTAACAGGATGAACGTGGACAATGCCGTCTCGTCTGCCTTTCGCCATGTCATCACCTTCCTCATTGGCGCAGCCATTGTCGATGGTGCTGAGAATGCTACCTCGGCGGATCTCAGAAAAGCTACTGAGACGCTTACAAATGACGTACTGGGACCATGGCGGGCCGTCTCGCCAGAGAGTGACTTTGGGGGAAGTTACCTGAACGAGGCAAACGTAATGGAGCCAAGGTGGCAGGAAAGCTTCTACGGCGTGCAATACTCACGATTGCTCGAACTCAAGCAGAAGTGGGACCCCAAGAGTGTCTTCTACGCCCCAACGGCAGTCGGTAGTGAGAAATGGGAAGTGCAAGACGGCGACCAAGGAACGCAGACGCAGAACGGCAGATTATGTAGAGTATGAGACCGTCAGATATAGAATGTCTGATATAAAGTGGACACGAGCGAGTCAAGTCTACTCCGGTGTTCGTTAGGGGCACGGGGCACGAGTAATCAAATCACCTGTCAGCCGCTAGCTAGATTGCTGGCTCACGCAACGTCTGCGAGAAGCGGCCCCTGCATGGTTCGGCCCTAGACCAGGACTACGCCGCACTACGAATGCAGCGATACTTGATGCAGCAATAAACGTGAGATTTAAGGCGCCGAACTTATGTAGCTCCTACATCGCACCCTGGCGTGGCCGGCTCCCAAACCTGCGGCTTTAGGAAGTGTTGAATGCTGCACTAGTGGCGACTAGCCGAGACGGGTACAGTGTGAGGTGTGAGGTGTAAGGTGTGCATACTCTGTTCCCACGCTGCTCGAGGCCAATTGAGGAACGATCATAAGGCGTGGACGGGCACGAGGGCATATAGGGACATGCGAGACATGTCCGTGTAATCACTGAGGCTGTACTGACATGTACATCTTGTGATGAGACATGCATCGTCACATCTACTTCTCTATAATGTCCAAAGGAGGGGACTCAATTATTAAATTAATACTACTTTATCATGCCTTTTCAGGAGGATACTCCGCAGGCTCACGAGAGACCCGAGCATCCCTTTCCCGCCGCCAATCGCCGCCCCAAAACCATTGCGCGATCGGCAGTGGTACGAGAATAAGCACCACCAGACCCAGCGCCAGAAATGTTGGTCCGACCTCGACCCCCTCAAGCATCTTCTGCACCAGAGCCACCCCGACACTTGCAAGCGTACATCTCGCTAGGTTACTCGCAGTCGCGGCTGCCTCTGAGCCATTCCAAGGCCACAGGTCCGCGACAAGAGTCTGGTGAATACCGCAAATGGCATGTGCCATTACCGCGATGAGAAATTGAAGCAAAAGCGGTATCGATATCCAACCGCCTAGTGAGGTCAAGGATGGATAGTACAGCGAGTAGCCGTAGAAAGAGAGAGCGACGATGAAGACAATAGTCAGACCCGGGAGTCGAAGAAGCCGGGTATGCTCAAGTGGGAAGTCAACCGGCAGCCGATGTCGAGAGATCACGACGCTTGAGGGCAACGAATGGGTTTTCCGGTAAACGCAACAAGCTCCAACAAAGTCCTGATTCAGAAGGTTCCCAACCAGGGCTGAACCGATAATCGTCCCAAGGGCATTAGGAATGAAGGCCAGTCCCAGAAATACGTCGCTTAGTCCGAAATATGTCCTGAATAAGCCTGCAGTGCTCACAGTGACCATCATCCAGATAGCGTAGACTACGCCGCCAAAAATTAGGCTTAGGATCATGTCTCGCTCCCTCATCAACTGAAATGGCTCGAGAAACATGGCTTTTGCGACTTTCGATCGCTGCCTTGGTGCCGCAGATTCATCTAGGTGTGCTGGCTTTCCGAATATTCTGCATCGCCAAATCCAGGGCTGGTAGATACCAGTTAGAGGTAACGAGCCATCGCCTGCAATGCTCGGCAGTGTTTCCGGAAGAAAAAAGAGGATGCCGGCAAGAACGGCTAGTGATAGTGCAAATAAGATAACAAAGATGCACCTAAAGTTGACATAATTCGTGGACACACCGCCCAAGATGGGTGCAAGTATTAAAGTGGCATTGCGAATGCCCTGGTATATATCGTGGACGTGCTCGCGCTCCGATGGCCGCCAGACGTCCTGGATGACTCCGCATCCAACTGCCACCGTGGACGCAATAGCGACAGACTGGAGCCCGCGGAAGACGAAGAGTACAGGTAGATTAGGCGAAAAGCTGAGCACTGTGCACGAGATCGTGTACAAGACGAAAGTGTATAAGTATATGGGCCTTCGACCAACAGTGTCGGATAAAGGAACCCAGAATATTGGTGCAACGGCTTGAGCTAGGAGGTAGAGCATGATGGTCAAGTTTATAGCCTCGAGGTTCACTTGTAGGTCCTATGAATTGTGAGATAATATGCACATAATGATCTTGGAGACCAGCTTACCGATGCAATCCTCGGTATCGTCGGGAGGTAAATGTTAAAGGATAATGCTGGAAATATGGCTGCAGCTCCAGCGATAGCAACAAAGGTCCACTTCTCTTTCCGCGTATATCTTGAATTCGAATCTGGGGTATCAACCAGATGACCTTGAACTGAGCCAGCCGCCTGGCCTTGCGTGCCTCGCAATGACCCGATGGCCTTGCCTATCGTTCCCTCCGAAGACCCCCGATAATCGTCGAAAGAACGGAGACTAGGTAACGGCGGTGCCTCTCTTGGTGTGGTAAAGTCGAACTCATCGTAGCGCAAGTGCTCTGGATCAAACTGGTGTCGGATTGAGAACATGCGTATGTTCGAGCTGCCCATGGCATATACGCCTATGCCAAGTTCTCGCCATCCTTCCAATGTAGTGAAGCGCCTGGATAAACGTTTAGATATCACCGACCATGTGTTACTTCGTATCGATGGCTCGTAGAGTGACCCCATAGTTGAATGAAGGGTCTGAGGCGGAAAACTCAGCAGGTAGACCTAAGGTTCTTGATGGGCATTTCGGGACTGCGCGCAATTCTCAAATCATGTTACGGACAAGTCTATGTCATACTGCAGGTCCGGATTGGCGAGCTTGGGGCTGGAGTTTTGTTAAGAGCACGTGAAACGATGTGTGTTTTGGATCGGCTCGGGCATGATGGCGCCGACGGCAGAACGTCTCATCATCATGCTCGATGTGCGAGAAAGTATCTGCACTTGCCGAGGCTACGCTACTAATAAGTCTACAGTAGCCACTATGTTACTGTACATTTGTGTCGTTCGTATAGTGAGGAAAATAAGCCAATGACGTCATGGTCCTATCTTATACTCGTAAGATGATCGCCTTGCCTTTGCAAAGAAAGCATCGAGCGCGCCGCTAAAAGATCTTTCGCCTTTGTCTCGTGCCATGGCCTGAGGCTTTTTCATGTTATCGTGCGTACCCTTCAAGACACAATTGTTAGTCAACGCGTTCTAGACCAATGGCTGCCGATCAGACCCACCCTTGCGGTTGGTCTAGCACTCGGGAGTGGCTTAATTCTTCCATTTGGTGATGTTTCAATCCCCACGAAAGATTTATCGCCCGGTGGAAGGGCTGTGATATAGGTCGTCACTCCAAGCTTTGGTTGGTGTGCAGAGAAGGATTTGGTATCTGTCACAGCCGAACTATGATCGCGCATAACGCGTCCCTTTCTCCACCGAAGTAAAATCATGCCTGCTGCTACGAAAAGTGACAATCCGCCTTGTGAAAATTAGTAAAATAAATAGGCACAATAGGACCTGGTAACCGACCTATGGCTCCTAACGCAATAAGGAGATTTGTTGCCCCTCGCGAAATGCTGTGGTCTACTGCTTGCGATTGAATAAGCTCATTGGATTGCGATGGTAGCGCAGAGGTGGAAGCTTGAATTATGGTCGATGATATCGATGCGCTATCGACGGGTGAAGCCTGCGTGACTCCCACTGGTCTGCTTGTTGTCGTAGCAAGTACCGTAAGGGGAGATAAGGTTGCTACCGCGGATCGACTTGATGATTCGGTCGTCGAAGGTGGAGATCCCTCACCTTTGCCCTTTGCGGACTGTGTGATCGTAATAAACGACGTTTGAACCGATGTCACAACCCCAGAGGTGGTTGTGGATGAGAGGGGAAAGGTGGTAGATAGTGATAGTTGCGACGTTGACGGAGGAGGGGGAGGTAGTACCGGTGGTAAAGAAGGAGGTGAAGGTAGAGGTTCGTTCGTGGATGGCTCTGGCAGTGTTTGGGGAGCATTCTCTGGAGGTGGAGGTAGACCTGGCGGGGCTGATGCTTTCCCTTTGCCCGTTCCTTTTGCAATAGGTGGTCCCTGGGTTGGTGCTATTTCCGGGCTCTCATCAGAGTCATCATCATCATCATCTTCTTCTTCTTCTTCGTTCTGGCGTTTTTGTTCCGATACACCCAAATCTTTTCCATGTTGAATTGCTGCATTCAGCGCACGTGTGCGCGAATGTACACGAAGAGCCATGGCTAAGCCGTCCTCGGCTCATAGGGATAGTGCCCTCGTGTTGAATGCCCTGATCCAGCTCGTTGAATGATCTTGAACTGATAGTTCATAAGGAGAATTATGAGAATCAAAACATTTCGGGATGCTTCGTTTCCGAAGCAGATCGTGGCAGTCTGTTGAAACGGAACAACGTTTCGCATTCGATCTGCGGTGATATTTGCAGCACCACTGTGAGACGCCGCGCCACTGGTATGACTAGACTGGATCTGGCCTGGAGTGCTAATGATCATAGAGTTTTAAAGCACTATTGATTGGTTAGTTCTTATCATAAATCGAGGTACGAGCGAAGCAATTTTATCTTAAGCCTTCTTTATCGAATGTTAACTGGTATATATGCCTATGTTCATTTTAGGAACGAAGAGGTCACCATGTGATTAGGGGGAGCTATAGGCTTCACTGCGCAGCCTTTCCCGCAAGTCTCAATCATCATTTGGGTTTAAAATCTGACGATCCATGAGGCATCCTATCACCCTACATGGCAGCAATAATAGCAAACAGGAAGACCATCCACAACCCACTGCTCACGAGATGAGTATCCGCGTCTGTTGGATGTAGTACAAAGTATGGTCTAGATCAGAACTTACATAGCCTGCGGGACAACTATTCAAGTTATCGCACCTTGTTTCACACACTATCTCTCCTGTCTGACGAGTCTCGATTGGCGAGGCTGCGGCAAGGCCGGGCAAGGCGGCCGTAAAGAGGAAGAACAAATACATTTTCGGCGAGTGACTGCCGTGGTTGAGTCTGCGCGATTTACTAGATGCAGTGACAAAAGAACGTTAATCTCAGAGGTGAGTAGTCTGATCGTTCAAGAATACACACAAGTAGCTCTAGGGCGCCTGCTTGATATATATATTATATTTATCAATCTACACACGGTGTTACGTGAGCACCGAAAGGGATTTTGCGACGAGGTACCGATTAGATAGGCTGCATTAGCTATAGTAGGCGAAGTCATTTGATAGGATGCACGCTTATTTGTAGTATTATCCAGACAGAGTAGTAGAAGTAGTGTAATCGTACCCAGGCCCAAAGGTCAATATACTGCAAACTATAATTCGTCCCTCCGATTTAATATACATTGCAATCTGGTCATCCATTCAGATGATACCTCGAAGGAATGAGAGATTACCTATAGTGCCCGCATACAGATTGGATACTCTTCAACAACAAAATAAGCGCGAGGACCGTGAAATGACCCTTTTATGTAGTCGCAAACATGATGAAGCGATTGATAATTGAACGAGATGACCAACACATTATAAATGCGTTGCGAATTGTATATGAATAGTCGTGTTGCAATTGTTTAGCGTCAACAGAAAATATGATTTGGGAAAAGAAACTCGTCAAAACAAAAAGTAGCGGGATTATGCGCATGTTAGGTGCAGGCTTACTATTAGTTAGTGCTTGAGTTTATCCAGAGAAAATAATCGATCCAGCTGTATGGTTTTGCAGGATTTCTGCATGTCCAGTAATTAATAAAGCCCAACCCTCTATGTTTAGTTCAACTCTAGCTAGAGCGATGAGTCTGATGTAATACTTTCTTAGGCGTATCCTAATGCAATATGTTGCTCTGTATCGCGTAATCCTATACTGACTAGACGTTAGAACCTACTAGTAAATCAATGTCAGACTAGAAATGCTAGTTTCAACTCTCTGCCTTAGGAAGATAATTCAAACCTTGAGTAGTCACGCTTTTCGACTGTGTGATCCTCTGCGGACATGACTTTGGTCAAATAACCTGTACAGTCATATACATATATCGAAACGTAATATAAACACACATATTATGGGTAGCAACTAGTAACGACCAATATTCTGTGATTCTGCCAAAATCTTTTCTCTTGACCCTGTCTCAAAGTACAGAAGGTTGTCATGCGTTTATGCGTTTGACGCTTATATTAGGACAGTTCACTAGGACACATTCGTGTAGGCCGCCCTAAATATCAATAGCATAGCCAACGAATTGCGATCAAGTACGTCCTACCTTAGGGAAACGTATAGCAATGCTCTCATTTAGCATAAAGCGATTTGGCTATTCAATCTATATTCAATTGTTTAGGCTACATCGCGATGGTTAACTTTCGTTACAATGCAATTTGCGTACACGATTCACCTCGTTAGTTTCATGCTCTACTCAGGTGCTCGGCTGACCTGCATCTTGGAAAGGGAGCCTCCACTATTTATGACTTAGAAAATGCTGCCTTAGATGTCTTACTGAAGTAAAGTACCGGCCATAAGAGCGCGAGTTTGAGCTCTAATAGCAAATACCTTTAGACTAATCATTGGTAGTTTGGTACAAAGGTCAAGGCGGGCGATACTTTCATTGTCAAAAGTAGAGGCTGGATTGGCGGCCGCGATGGATACAGAAATTTCCGTTTCTGGAAGTATCTCGGCATAGACAATTTTCCCGCCGGCGAACTGCTAGCAAGCTGTCTTACCAGGCTATGAGAGTCATGATCACCTTGCACGATGGGCATGGTCCAGTTTCTGGAGGAAACAATTGCTTGACTAAATCTTCACAATAAGGTCATGGTTCACTACCTGGTCACGATTGTCTTGGGCCCCAGGATGCTTTTGTCGCATGCAACAGTCAGTTTCTATGCAAAGCTCATTTCTGAGCCTCACCTTGCATCACTATCGCCTATCTGTCCTTCATGTGTTGTGGTCTAGACCCCCTTTGCCGTGTTCAAGCAAGACAACAGAGAATGTAATATGAATTTCCCCGTGAAATCTCTATACAAGACGGGGCAAGACCGCCTGGATATTTTTGTAATTCACCTGATTGCGAAGCTCGATTGACATATTGTAAGTCTCCAAATCTTCTAAGAACTGAGGATAGGCAGGTGCAGGCGGGTAAGGATAGTCGCTCTGTATCGAGAATATCAGCTCCATAGCCCTCACGCTTCTGTTCGAGTTACGAAAATACTGACACCGAATATGATACGGTCATGCGGTACTAGTTTTAGCACTAGATCGAGCATATGAGGAGCCGTGCTTAGTGTAAGGTCATAGTAAAACGATCGAAAGTCGGCAACTGCTTGCGTATACGTTGTGCCCAAAATCGCCTGCGCGGCTACGTCGGGAGTTCGTGCGAGGGGTTCGATGACCCTAGAAAGAAGGAATGGAAGGGTGCCACCGGCATGTGATAGAATCACTTTACAATCCGGATACTTGACTCGCGTTCCGGAGGTAATCATGTCTAAAGCCGTGCGAGTTGTCTCATGCGGATAGTCGATCATAGGTTGTGGTACGCGTGGATTGACTTTGTTCAAGTCAACGGGATGAGTTGGGTGAACGAATACGACGGCTTTGCGACGATTCAGTTCGGCCCAAATTGGTTCCACAACGGTGCTCCCGAGATACGTGTTGTTCTGGCCATACCGACTGAAAAGAGTAATTCCGTCAGCGTGCAAAGTATCCAGAGCATATACAATTTCTGCAAGCGCTGCTTGCGTGTCTAGAAGGTCAGGGACAGTGGCAAAAAATCCAAATTTGGTGGGCTTCTTCTCAACAATAGTAGCGGCATACTCGTTGAGTTGGCGCGCAAGTTGATGGGATGCGGTGCCCCTCAGAAATGTGACGCCAGGGGCAGTGACTGACACAACCGAGATCGCAACACCTAGACGAGACATCATTAACTCGTGGCTTTCGAGAGACCATTGTGGAATTGGCCAGCCGCTTGGATCTCCACCTGCAGCATTGAGAGCTACAGCTTCGTTAGTATTTCCGGATATCACCTGGTTTGAGCTACGTACCTGAAGCATAGAAGTCTGGAACATAGTGAACATGGGTATCGATCTTATTGATTGGAGGTTGTGCTGGCCATCCAAAAGCTCCACTAGCGACTGCATCGGAAGCCATAGCACCGACATTGCGAATGAGTGATGCCATTTCGTGGCAGAGCAGAAGCAAATTTTGAGAGCAAAACATGATGATTATGATGAAGGAACAGAATACTACTCGTCTAAAAGTATGCAAAGCTGCGGATTTGGTTCCACATGGAATGCAAGCTACAGAACAGGATTTCCAAGATCTTTCTAATTTCAGACAATTGTGTTGACACTGCGGAAGGCTTGGCAGACGATGGCAATGCTAAGTGCGGGTCGATTCCGTCGACTAGCTCGGGTTGCTTCCGGTGGGTGCTTGTCACTTCTCCGTTAAGTTGCCTGTTGTCGGATCAAGTTTTTGTCGCCCGTGAAAGTCAACGCGCAAATCTTCCGTCCTTTCTGCTAGAATGCGTAGCATCCAGCTAGGCCAACCTCGCTTGAAAGCCCATATCAGCATTGCGCTCGTGAACAAGTATAAGGGTTGTCAACGTACTGCAGAAGCAATATAGCGCATTATTCCCGGCATATAGATATTTTTCCCATATCCTGAGTATAAGAGGTTCACTATTGCGTCACTCACTGAGCCGGTTTTCAGTAGCGGTGCGATAAAGTGCGACTGGTTTGTCTGCCCCTTGAACATGGGCGTCTCAACAAAGGAGAGTGTTATTAGCGATGTCCGGATCCTTGGCGCTTTGTACTTGTGAGCTAATTCCAAGGCGAGACTCTGAATGTAGAAGTTAAGTTTAGCTAGGAATATACCAAGATGGGCACGACCTCACCTCATGCAAAGTTGCAAGACCAGCTTTAGAAGCCCCATAGTCGGCCAACAGTGCTGGAGGTATGATCGAACTCATTGAACTGGTTGCAAGAATATGGCCATGATTTCTGTGCACCATCCCTGGTAGGAATTCTTTGAGCACGATGAATGGTGCGACGAGATTGACTTTTAGAGTCAAATCGACATCTCTATAACTCCCCTCCATGACGGTCATGCCGCGGGCTAAGCCAGCGTTGTTGAATACTACCGATGGATCTCCTATTTCCTGTTTGATTGTGGCACAAGTGTCCTTTATCGAAGTGGTATGCGAGAGATCGCATCGGTAAAAGTATATTTTGGAACCAATTGGCGGGGAAAAAGTTAAGCTAATGTAGTCGATGATGACTACTCTAGTCTTGTTGTTCCGTGCGACTAGGGTTTGAGCAACGCTTGCGCCAATGCCGCTGCTCCCACCGGTAATAAGAACAATTTCTTTATCCCAGTTCCAGGTCGCATCATCGGTCCAATTATTGTGGATTTGACGATCTAGGTAGTCATTCGTATTCAAAACCGTACCAACGAAGAGGAGTGTTGTAAAAATCCGGTAAAGAAAGCCTTCCCATAAAGGGGTACGCATTAGTAGTCCCTTGAGAACGACACCACTTGTCCAGACGAGGAATATGCAAGAGAGATTGACCCAGGGGCTGAGCACTGTTTTGCGAAGGAGGCTAGCCAAAGGATCAATATAAAAGCCTTCGCGAGGCCAAAACTTTGAAGACATCGTAGCTACGGAGTGGAGGAGTGAATACCGTAGCACGTCTAGTAACCGGCCATTATATCCGTCCTTCTCATCACTCAGTTTGTTGGGCATTTCACAGCAACCTAGGCTTGAACAATTATTAAGCTGGGTCGCCCGGGCGAAGAAGAACTTCTTAGTGGGATACCGGAAGCGTTCCGAAGATGACGCAAGTCGCTGGTGGACTGACCCGCTCGAATAGGAAATACCCATGCTTTGATTTCGCGCCGAGGTACGGCAAACTCATCATTATATCACATGAAGAGGACTATCGCAGCGTTCTCTATGTTAATCCGTATCATGGCTATTCCATGATATCACCTGCTTAATCTCGAGTGGGTTGGATCTTCCTATCTCTACTTAGATCTATCGAGACCTCCAGGGCTAACATCCGAAATTGACTCAAACGACTATGGCGACGTGGCTTCTGACAATGGCAATCTTGAAGGTGTTAATACTATGTACGTGGGTCCAACAGTCTTCCACATGTAGAGAGAAAACTGATCAGTAAGCTTAGTCCCGGTCAAACTACTGTTCAATATTGCTAGAAGCATGCCTATCATGCACAAAAGAAGCTTGTCATTCACGATTTATATTACCATCATAGCGCTCCGGACTTTCTTAACGACATTCTCACCCCGACAGATCCAATTGCTTTTCCCATGTACCGGGCAAACATGCAAAAACTGGCACACCAAACAGCGGCGTCGAAAAAGTCACATCTCTTCTAATCTAGAGCTTCACTCGCATCCGTTGTTTCAATTTGGTGGGTGTTTACACTGGCTCAGTGTATCCAACAGTGAGACTTCTAAAGTTCTCCTCTTCTTCCATGGAGGCGGCTACGCGGTCCCAATTTCGAATGGGCATCTTGACTGGTGCCTGCAACATATCAAGGAAGCGGATGCAGTTTCAATCGAACTTAGTGTTGCGGTGCTGGAATATAGCCTTGCCCCAGGAGCACAATATCCTACCCAGCTTATCCAAGCAGCAAAAGCACTACAGATGATCTTAGACTGCGGCGTTCGCCCAAGCGAAATCATCATTGGCGGCGACTCAGCAGGCGGCAATTTGACATTCGCTCTTTTGAGTCATCTTCTACATCCGCATCCGCGAGTCAAGAGGATTATGATTAAAGAAGCCTTAGCTGGGGCGTTTGGGATCAGCCCTTGGGTCACTATGAATATGCAGACGTCTTCAGTGAGGCAAAATAAGACAACGGACATGCTTTCACCATCTCTCGTTAGACAAAGTGCTCAAGACTTTTTAATGGGTACCACATCTGCTGAAGAGCTTGAAAAAGGTGAGGGTTGGAGCTTACCGGGAGATGCACGAGCCGGCTGGTGGGGAGGACTCGGTAAAGTTGTGCGCAACGTGTATCTATCTGTTGGCAACTGCGAGATGTTTCATGATCAGGTTGTGCTTTTCGCTCAAGTATTAAGGCGAGAGAATGAAATTGTGGAGGATTTTAGAGTGAAATTAGATATCGGGGAGAAAGAAAGCCACGATCATGTGCTGACGCATTTCTTAAGGCACGAGCCTAAGGCGCGAGTGGTGAACGTCTTGATGGATTGGACAAAAGCGGCCTTGAGCCATGATGCAAAGGGGCTATAGTCATAACGATTGCTCTTATAGTTTTTCGTACACACTCTGAACATATCGGCAGGCATCCGACTTGCATTAGAACAACTTTGAAAGATCATAGCTGCAGACCATTAGAGAGCACGACCATCCGTTGCCCCGATCATGCGTACTATTCGGAAATGCGATATCACTTCTTACCATGCATATAGATAACGGTAGTAAAGTCACAAAAACCAAAGGAGGGTAACGTTTCACACTAAATTTGCAGTAATCCTTGTCTGGCGTTGTCTAATTACGATCAATCTACTCAGAGGAGTCTGAAAACCATCTTCGAGCTCTTCCAAGAATCTCATCAAAGCAATTTATTCAGCAAACTTCAAAACATCTTCCTGGGTAGCTTCTTCGACGATGAGTTTTTCATGCTTCCTGCTTCTAACTTTAATGCAAACTGGAAATGGCTCGTCCGTACGATGATGGTTCAAGATACGAGAGTCCACAGATTCACTCTGTCATTGACATTAGTATATGATTGGGCCACATGTGGTCCTTACTAGATCAGGGCTAAAATATACTCACAGCTTCAAAGTTAAAGCAGTACACCAATCGCGCAATATTTAAAAATAACCCGCGCTGTGCAAGTCGGTATCCCACACAAATCCTACGACCACCACCAAACTGCCATAACCCATGGGCGACGTCTTGCTCGTGTCCATCTAGCCATCTTTCAGGCTTGAATGCCTCAGGGCTTTCACATTCGTTCGCGACAGGTATCCCGTTGATGACGAAGCCCACCCCAGTGGGGAAGTAATATCCTTCAAACTCAAAGTCCTGGGTAGCTACATGGTCCGGGGTAAGTGGGAAGATAGGCCGCCAACGCAAGACTTCCTTAACAATCCCACAAATGTACGGCAATGCATCCATGTCAACAAGCTTCGGTAGACGTAAATCTGATCCTGAAGTGCAAACCCTGTCTACTTCTGCTCGAGCGTAGGCAAAACTCGATGGGTTCGTTAGCATGGCCATGATGAAGATGTTAAGGGCTTCACGTGTGGTGTCGCTGCCTGCTTCGATGAGCTGCATACCCACATACATGGCTTCCTGCTCGTTGCCTGTGAACTTCGTGTTCGTGTGTAGGAGCACGTCTCGCACAAAGGAAGGCGGTGCGGTACCTTCTTGAACTTGCTTTCGGACTGGATCCCACCACCTCCTATACACCTCCTCATTCCAGTCGCCTAGTTTCACCCAGTGTCTTCTCCAGATCCGCAACCAATTGGGAAGCTTGGCAAGATCAGGGAACCAGTCGATGATCGAAGAGCCAATCGAGCCCACGAAGAACGTAACAACATCTTGTAAGTCCTCGAGGTCCTTCGAATCTTTGACCAATCTGTCCCCCAGAGCAATGCGATGTACAACAGAGTTGGCGTACCGATAATGATGGCGATACCATTGCCCAGGCTTTTTTAGGTACTCGGCCAGCATCTGAGTACTTTCCAATTCCTGCCATTGACCGTATTGCTTGAGCAGTGATCCACTCAGAAGCTGGTGCATGACTCGTCGCTTCTCTGTCCACATTGCAGGTGGAAGAATTAGGGACCGTGCGTCACGACTGACGATACCGCTAGCGATGGGCATTGGGGAGCGGCCATTTGTGATGGCACTACGTTTCGTGATGATTTCGGAGACAACACGGTGTGAGTTGAGGAAGATCCAGGTCTTGGAACCGAGATGCACGGTGGTCATCTCGCCATATTTGGCCAAGTCAGTCAACTGGCATGCGTCAATACTATATCAAGACGGAGAGAGGTCAGGAGTTGCACATTCCCATGGAGCGCAATTGGATCTTGTCTTTTGTTCAGCCTGTTTAAGCTTCCGATCAAGAATAAGCCCTTCGGTCCAGGGGGCAAGCGCGCTCTCGGATGCCGCAAGCCGACAGGTTTGAAGTATTCGCGAATTCCAAATAATAGTACCACTAGAACGACGAGACTGACTATTATTGCTGTAGTGAAGGCATTCTCGGAAGCAAAACTTGCTATCTTGCTGTGCACCGCCATGGCTGGTATAGAAGACCCCAAATATTGTGTGCAGAGTACCAAAAATGCAGTAAGTCATGTGCTGTCTAAGTAACTGTATACCCATAGAAGACGTTGGGAAAATTTTATGTCGTGCTGCCAAATGTTTAGACGTTAACCTTGTTACGGAATCATTCCGGTTCCTCTATCCGTCCGGATGTGACCCGCACCATGCGAACCAGGATCGGAGTCGTTCCGGACTAGCCAAGGCTAGTGGCAATATCGTTTACTTGTCAACCAGGGAAATGACTTTAGAGATAAAAGCACAAAAAGACGTCAAGTTATGAGTGTTGTTGTATAGCTTGAGTCGTAGTGTCTTCAATTAGCACAGCAAATCTTACACATAGTCTATTTCAAGATGTCCGTGAAAACACAACCGACATACAGCGAATTTGGCTGCATAGGCACGGGCATATCGGCGATCGGGTTAGGAGCCACGCTCCAGCGCTGGTACGGCATAACCGATATATGTTTTTTTGAAAGACATGACAAACCTGGAGGCACATGGTACATCAATAGGTATCCGGGTAAGCTCTCCAATTATTCATTGCCTTCTCACCCGTTGCCTCTACATTAGATCCTAACATTTTAAGGATGCGCATGCGATGTTCCCAGTGCGCTATATAGTTTATCTTATGAGCAGAATGCCGAATGGTCTCGCATACTACCTCCGGCTCAAGAGATCGAAAGCTATAGCCTCACTGTGGCTGCTAAGTATAACCTGATCAGTAAGATGAGATTTGGCGTTGACATTGAAACATGTACTTGGGACGAGAAGCGCACTTGTTGGAGGTTACAGGGCCGCGACCTCGTGACTAATCAAACACTCACTCATGAATGTAAAATTCTTTTCTCCGCGACAGGCCAGCTAGTTCAACCGCGGCCTCTCGACATACCAGGCCAAGAGTCTTTCAGCGGGGAAATATTCCACTCGGCGCGATGGCCAAAGAATGTGAATATCTCGGGAAAGAACGTGGTAGTGTTTGGAAATGGGTGCACTGCTGCGCAAATTATTCCCGCCATCGTTAAGGAAACAAAAAGTTTGACGCAAATTATCAGGAGCAAGCATTGGGTGTACCCACCAATAGACTTCAAGTACCCCGACTGGATGAAGTGGATGTTTAAGTACATTCCCGGCACACTTTGGCTACATCGACTGCATATATTTTTGCTCGCCGAGAGAGATTATGCCCTATTTCCTAATACGAAAGCTGCGGAGAGATTACGATCGAGACAGCGGAAAGTGTGCGAGACATATATGCGCATGGCTGCACCTCGAAAATACCACGATCTATTGATACCAGATTTCGACGTAGGTTGTAAACGACGCATCTTCGACTGTGGGTATTTGAAGAGTCTACACGAGGCGAATCTGATCTTGACAATGGAGCAACCAGTCAAAATTATGCCCGAAGGAGTGCAAACATCTAATCGTCTTATTAAAGCTGACATCATCGTCATGGCCAATGGTTTCAAAACCAACGAGTTCATTGATCCTATGCAAGTGATTGGCAAAAATGGCGAGACCTTGACTCAACATTGGACAAAATTGGGAGGCCCAGCGGCATATAACTGCTCGATTGTGTCCTCTTTCCCTAACTTCTTTATGATCCTTGGTCCCAATGCAGCGACGGGGCATACTTCGGCAATAATGGCGTCTGAGAATACGATAAATTACGCTCTCCGAGTTCTAAAGCCAGTTGTTCGTGGAGAAGCCGATGTGGTGGAGATTAAAGAAAATGCCGAGCAGGAGTATGTGTATCGCTTGCAGAAAGATTTGAAGAAGACAGTTTGGTCGACCGGTGGATGTACTAGCTGGTACATAAAGAAGGATACAGTTGGTGGGGATACATGGAATGCTATGAGTTATCCGTATTCGCAGGTCCATTATTGGTGGCGGAGTCTATTTCCTCGGCGGACAGATTGGAGCGTCAAGGTAAATCGTCTTTACTCCCTCTCTTTAACAAGCAGTTCTAGAGCTAATGATGACGCAGAGAGAAGGAAACGAGGTCTCGACATATAATAGGAAATTATGCTACGCATTATTCACGACCGTCCTTTTAGGGGTGCTTACTGGACTTGCAAGTTGCCGCCCTTTATTACTAAAGTCCTTGACTTTGCCTAAGCAATCTATTCAATGAGCAGCCAGAGTATCAAAGTATAATAATATACTCTAGCTTTCTTAGTAAAGTAAAAACTTGTTTGGTTTGCATAGAATAGTCTATGGTTAATTTACACCATATGAAGACAGACAAAATAATAGAACAGATAGCAAAGAACAAGGCAAGCAAAGAGATTATAGATAGCTTGACTAGATACATTTATTTTCAAAATTTCTGGACGTCTCAATAAAAGCTGAAATCTAGAATGGGCCGAGCTGTTCCCACAGTGCCACTCCAGTAATGTTAGCCTGACCAACCTTGCCTCCAGTAGCATTGCCAATCCAACGGCTGTAGCCACCGCTGAGCACCTGCTTTGTCTGCTTAGTATAAAATACATATATGCCCTTATTTCCAGCGTTGATAAAAACCTCGTTGCCCTGAACCATCGCCATACTTCCCGAGGGAATAGGGTACCTAACATCAGGTCCATACGGCCTCACAACAACTTTGACACCATTATCGCAAGATACATCGATAAGTTTCCCATTCTCTGCGACGTATGCTGTAGCCGCTATAGTACCGTCTACTCGTATGGTCGAATAATAGACGAACGAGTACTTGCCAAGAGTGGCATGTCCCCAGAACCACTGGTCGACGTTGGTGAGGGATGGCTGAGTACCGAAGAGTTTATCGTGATAACCACGCCCGATGAAGGAGAAGCGAGTCTTATTGAGCTCTAAGTCTACCGTGGCCACGGAATCTGGAATTGGATTCACCCAGTATAGGCCCGGATCATTATAAACAAGAGGTGATCCCGGCGCGCCGGTACCACACGCCGTATGAGCTGGAGCAACTGACCGATATTGAACAGAGCCTAAGATTCCATATTCTGGCCAGTTGAAGTCAATGCGGTAGTTGCTTAGATCCTCAGAACCAGTCCAGCTGAAGACATTGTTGTTATCCAAACCCGAGGACCCTTGACCTTGCGTAGTAACTATGAGCTTGGAACGGGGTATTTCAAAGCTGTGAATAGTGCCATCAGCAAGAGCAAATTGAAGGGACACGGTCAAAGGGTCCATTGGTGATGTGTAATTGATAGAGGTTACGAAGATGAAAGCTTCGTTTCCGTGATTGGAGACGGCATCGAAATACCAGCCTTCGTTTGAGGTTTCATTCGGCTGTGGTAGATATACACCATCCAAGGCCCTTTTCCCGGTGACTTTGTCCAGATTTGCATCGCCGGAAATGACAGTGGCTGGTAATGTGTAGTAAGAGTGGCCGGCAAGGGCTGCGGCGGAGACGGCTGTCATACTACCAAAGAAGTGAAAGCTCGATAGCATCCTTGGGCGCTGAAAGCTTAGAGGCGGCGAGGAAAAAACTTTAATTTGAAAGGTATATGGCTGTTTAGTTGGATTTATCAAGGTATGAAGTTCTCTTAATACTGCTAAATCACGGATTATTCCGGGATGGTGTGAGAGATAAGAATCAGGATTGCAGATACCGTGTGGATGCCAGCCTATTTTGTCAATAAACTGGGCTTAAAACCCAATGGACAGTGGACGTGGTACGAGACAAACACTTCAAGTTTGCCCGAAGCCGCTTAAACGTGTGTAACTCCACCTCAATCGCGAATCATTTGATTTAGAACACTGCGGGCTTTTACTACTTACGACAGGCATTCATGCCCATTGCGACGCCATCGGCCATATCCTCAGCCGAAGGATTGATTATATATTAAATGTGGAAGCTGGATGGAGGAAGGATCAAATTCCTAGCAGAAAGTGGAGACTAATCTACACTAGGAAATGTGTTAAACGATGAGAACTTCCGGAAACTTCTGTGCATTGAAGCTTCTGAGAACAACGATGGCCTTTGATTATTGTTCATCATTTGTTCTTTGAGACTGTCTAATGATGATTCCGGTCAGCACACCAATCTCACGATGCACCATTCATACGCAAAAAGGCTCATAATATCTATTACTTGTGCATTTGAGCTGTGAATCAGCATCCTCGGAAGTTCAGTTTTAGCCCCAAAAGCACCTGCAGTAATCAGGGCTTAATAGAATAATCAATAAGGTGCTTTATTCGAGTTATATGATGGTCCGCGAAAACGAAGGGTATGTAAGAGCTCGAGTGATATGCGCCTATGCAGAAAGCTAATAAGGCACCCTAGCAGCATAAGAGGCTGATAGGACTTAAAATAGATTCTTCATTCGTATGTACAAGTGCATAAGTGTTGATGCAGGTCTCATAGTACTAATGGCCTATGCTAGCATTGGTGGCGAAAAAGCAGACTGTTTCGAATACTTTCCAAGTGCGCTGCAGTTAGAAATTTTGGGGCTCTTTCTCTAGTTGCCATGCATTCAGTTTTGCGATCGTTGCCTAAACCTAACTAGAAGGACCATATGTAAACTTCACCGGCCGTAGATAGAGATTAACTACCGATATTCAGTCCATTCAGCAAAGATTCAAGATTGACCATGAAATATATCATCCATGGAGAAGAACATAAAGGTCTTAACTGCTGTTCTAAGGGCCACATATAGACGAATTGCGCAGGCATACACTTCAGAAACGAAGTTTGACAGCGACTACAGACCTCCACATCTTGTTCACCATGATCCTCGCAGTAATGTTATGTCTTGTAACTTGCAAGTTTGACATCGCCAATCTGAAAATCTTGAAAATGCAAATCTACGGCTTTTTTTATCTGCAGCCCTGTATGATGCAACCGACCCTAGACGTGGCTGTTGTCTGATTCACCGCGTGTTGCTCCGTCGCTCTGAGGCTTGTGTAGATCTACATCCTACGGACGAAACTTCGTGCGTACAGATAGTGTGCTCAGGCGTCTTCTATACAATCTATACCCCATACAGAAGTCCTACCGGTAGGCTTACAATAATGACGCTCTCATCATCGCAAGATTCGGTCTACTCTGTACTTGAATCAGAAATCACGGAGGCGGACGGCATTTACTTCCCGCCGAGCTTAGTCAAAAGCAGTACGAACGAACCAATCATGGTATCCAACCTATAAAGTCGCCCACATCAGGTTCTCGAGCTGTACGAATCATTCGTTCGGGCCCGTAATTAATTAAGCGGACGCTCGGGGTTCGGAACAACGAGCTGACAAACGTACGTTTCCCCTGATTGGGCAGTCCGTATTGATTGCTATATGTGTACAAGGATAGCCTTCAACTCACTATCGATATCATACACCCACCAAGTGAAGTAGGATCACCTCTACTTGACCCTCTCTGCTCCTTTAAGTCATCGGCATCAGATGAAATCAGGCACTTTTAGATAGTCCACCTTCATATTTCACCAACATCATAATGTCGCAATCAAACAATAATGTTCTTGTCTTCGGTGCAGCCGGTGCCGTAGGTCGCGCAGCCGCGATAACAGCCTCTAGCCGTGGCGCGAAAGTTTACCTCGGGATGCGCGATATCAAGAAGCCTATCGAAGGGCTTTCTTCCGCAGAGGAAGCAGCTGCAGGCCTGACTCGTGTGCACGCCGACCTCACGAACACAGTCTCCCTTAAAGCAGCTGTCAAGCAGTCTGGAGCAAAATCTGCATTCGTATATACTCTGCACGTAAGCCATGACCACATGCGCTCGGCCTTCGAAACCCTCAAAGAATCTGGAGTCACGTACATTGTCCTTCTTTCCAGCTGGAGCGTTCAGCCGTCTGCACAAGCAGCGAAGAATTATGGATTTATTCCTAAGGTTCACGCAGAGACTGAGATTCAACTATCCGAGTCAGGCATCAGATACGCGGCTCTGAGACCAGCGTATTTCAATAGCAATATGTTCTGGTACATTGAAGAATTTAAGAAGGGTGAAGTTGAGGTATTTCGCCCAGACGCTCTCCATGATTTCATCGCGCCTGAGGATATTGGTGCGGTTGCTGGAGCTCTCCTCGCTACTACTGCCTTCCGCGATCAAGGCAACGAGAAGAATGGAAAGATTATTTATCTTTGCGGGCCGAAGGTTATGTCCCAAGCGGATGGTATAAGTGTTGTGGCAGATGTGCTGGGAAAAGAAGTCAAGATTGTACCTTTGACAGAGGAGCAATTCCTTCAGAAAAACAAGTTTTTCCCAAAACCGGTCGCAGAGAGTATAGTAGATTCTGTTAAGGCACATTCGCCACCAAATGAGGGGTATCCCAAGGAGCTTTATGAGGAAGCAGTGGATAACCTACGGAAATTTAAGGAGAGGGAACCGATGTCTTTAATTGAATGGGTTGAAGCCCATAAGAGCGCGTTCGTATGATCTGAAAATGAAAACTTGAGCAGTATCAGAATTAGGTAGAAGAAGTAGGAGATCAATTATTCTTTTATGAGGAAGGAGATACTCGGAACAAAGTGACGACAACTTGAATCTTAAACTGAATTTGGAGGGCGAAGTCATCCGAGAACTATCTCTTTCCACTGTATGTCTCGACCGCAAGACTTTCCTAGTGTATCCTTTGTAGGACTTCCTAGAACCACCCGTTCCGCTAAGTTGTATCTTGAAGTGATCACCATATCACTGTATTCAGCCTAGTCGGGATGGACTTCATCATCCTGTGCATCGTTCTTTCGACCTTCAAACATTAGAATTAACTCATACATTCTTGAGTCATCATTTGCTGATACCATAAACCACTCTCCAAAAAGAAGCACCCATCCGACTTTCTAAAATTCCTGTCGTAAATGACGAGCCCCCAGAGAACGTTCCAGTGGGGCACCACTGATGCCTTTAGATGAAAACATTCCTCGACGTATCTCGTGAAAGGCTCAGCAGTGTGCCATCTCTGCTTGTAGCAGTGAAGAGAAGCTCGATGCTTGGTACGCATCGTTCTCTTGGTATGCAGATATAGATACTAGAAATGATATAATTTTCGATCGCTATCTCTTGTCTCTTGAACTGGTTAATAAAACCCTCAAATAGTCTTTAATACTACGTTCTGGCTGGGCGTTGGATAATATTGCGCGACTAGATTCCAAGACCCTCTCTTCAACAGTCAGCTTCCTAACCATTTTTCTCAAAGCAAAAAGCCCTTTCGAGCTACGGTTGGGACCAATTCAGCTCTGAACCGCGTCATTTATTCTAACGTTTCTCAAAACAGAATCCATTACGCACCAACTACCCAAAATTTTCACTCACGATGGCAATCAGCTCCTTTGTTTTGGTTCCGTGTAAATAGTATATCTCGTTAGAGGGCTACCGACGACTCATGATCTTCAGCCTTGCTGGGTTTAGAAGATGGCCCGTGCTCTCAAGTCAGCCTGTTATGCAAAAGAGTAGCAACCTACCCACGACATCTTCTAGGTGATAGCAGTTAGTAAAGAGCTAAAGGCAGGCGGGGGCAGGAATATTGCTTCATTTTAAATGCTGAAGCAAGAGTATGGTGTAGAATAGTAGACCAAAGATGATTGTTTTGGATCATTAATCTTCGGCTTGCAAAATTACATTCAGTGTTCTAAGCAATGGATTAAGAGTTTATAGAGTATCGAAGCTGCTGAGGTGACGATAGATTTATAGAAGGATGGTTTGGAAACATGATCTTTGTCACCAACAAACAAGACAAAAGCTAGTGAAGAGAGCAAGTCATGAACGGCTGGGAAGAGGTAGAAGAAATGAACCAATGAGGATATGAAGAGGCGACCGAGATAAACAAGGCATACTTAAACGGAGAGGAACGCATCGAATGAGGTGGATACTGCGGGCCTGGTAAGTGTAGGCAATATACAAAAGTACAACAGAGGAAACAAAAGATCGTAAATATTATCATTCCCGCCATCGACAACCAATTTAATGCTATAGTAATCCTGATTAACGGAGTTGACTCCAATCGTAGTATACGCAGCACTACTTTGTACAAGTCTTTATTCCCTTTGCTGAACTTGTCACTGTTTGTACCGCAGTCCTTGTGACGCTCTGTTCTACAGTCCTAGTTCCCGGTGCAGTCACTGTTCGTGTCACCGGAGCCCGATCCTGCGAGACCGTCAAGTATCTCGTGGTAGTGATGGCAGGTAGCGTAGTCGTGATCACTGAAGTTTGGTAAGACGTTCTCGTGACATAATAGGTTTGCTGATCTGCCGTAACCGTCCGACTTGTTGTCCTAGTCACTCGACTAGTTACAGTCATAGACTTCACATTGGTGGTAGAGGTAAAGGTTCTTGTCATGTAGCTTGTTGAGAAAAGGGTGGTCGTCGTTGGTGCGAGGGTAGTAGCCTTGGTGATCCTAGATGTTGAGGTTATGGTTGTGCGGCGTGTTGATCCTGGTACAGCGACGGTGGATGTCCCAACGACCGAGGTAATGGTCTGGGTGCTGGTATTACCGTCTATAGACGTTGACGTAGTAGAGGCGACCGAACTTTCCGTAACATAAGCCGTGGAGCCGCTCTGTGTCGCGGTAGACGTCTGGACGTTGGTAACAGTTGTACTGATAGTTAGAGTCGTAGTACTGGTGGTAGACGTGTCAACGCTTGTATCAGTTGTGCTGGTAGTTAGAGTCGTGGTACTGGCGTCAACCTGACGAGGAACATTAGCACTGTGACGAACCGTTTGTTGAGCCTTCTGTTGAGCATTCTGTATCTTCTGTTGAACCTTTTGTTGCGCACCAACGGTAGGGATGCAGGTAAGCGTAGTTGTGGACCTCCTAGTGGTTGTTGTGTATGAGGTAATGCTGACAGTAACAGTGCTCTTGGGGGTGAGAGTAGTTGTCCTAGTGCTTGTCGCAGGGCCGTAGACAGTTGTTGTGATAGTACTGGAAACTCCCTTCGGGCGAACAGAGGTGGTAGTCCGCAATACAGATATCCTGTTTGATGTAACTGTAGTCGCTCTAGGGGTGTACGTATCTAAGTCCGTGCTTGTTGTAGTTACTCTGATGGTGGAAGTAGTCGAGGCCCGTGTCGTGATCTCGGTTCTAGTAATGATTCTCTCAACAGTGCTGATCCTTGTGAAGGGGTCAGGAGTAATTGTAGCAGTACTAAAACTGGTGACCCTATTCGTCGAGGTTGAAGTAACATCAGGAGAAGTGACGGAAATAGTCGCCGTTGCACTCTGGGTGCTTGTCGCGGTGACGTCCGACCCAGTAACTGACACCGTCGCGGTAACATTTACAGTAACCGTTGACGTGACATCCGATGCCATAACAAGGGTACTAGTAGTCGACTGAGCAATCACCGTGGTAGTAGTGTACACAGTAACAACATCGACACTCTCTGGAGTGACAACAGAGTTTGAATAGGTCATGTCGATCCAGTCAGTAGAGTTCATCACAGATGACAGCCCGTAGGTGTCCGAAGTAAGAAGCGTGGCGTAACCGGTGTTCTCGCGAGCTGCAGCATTATTTTCCCAACTAGAAGGCCCAGAATTATTGAATTCTGCAAATGTAGCGTGGTTGGCTTGCCGTCGGGTGACAGACGACGCCCAATCACTTCGTGCCTTCAGGTTGGTGGCAGATGCGGGCGCCCAACCACTCGGGTTAATAATACCACCAAGGTAAGAGTCCTTGATAACCACTAGAGCATACTCAGAGGAAGATTGACCTAGGTAAACACTGTTGGTGAGATTCGCAGTTACACCAGGTGCAGCGGTGAACAGGCACTCATCGAAGATATAACCACCGCCGGAGGATGAAGAGGTGATGACAGATGATTGTTGCTTGGCGCCGATCGTGCACCCCTTGAAGTATACCCCAGAAGACCCCGAGATAAAGTCATTTCCACCACCAATGTAGCAAGATTCATAATACTGGTAAGTGCCAGTGGCGCCAGTCAGCAAACTCTGTTGCGTTCCATCAAAGGAGCAGGCATAGAATGCGAAGTCGTTCCCAGAAGTCGTTCCTGTAGTACTCACATCGGCAGAATCGCTGTTGATCATGTTGATGTTGTACAAGCTCATTCTGCCTAAGGTAGTCGCGGAGGTAGCAGTATTTCCATGGAACTTGCGACGAGATAATGATGAACGACGTGAACTCGAGGTAGAGGAAGTACGAGAATACGTGATGTTGACCTGATTATCAGTGTACGATTGACCTGGGTTACCGCTAGTGTAACCAATGATCTTGACTGAGCCAGGTCGGTTAATTGTAGGTACCTGCTCATTGGTATAGGAACCCGGATAGATGAAAATCGTTTGGTTGGTGGAATCATTTGGAAGCGACGCAAGAGCAGCAGTGAGACTGGTGAACGTAACAGCGCGACGTCCACTCTGGGAAACAATAATAGCACCATCAGGTGGCGTAGAGCCGCTTGTGGGATGAGCACTTGTGGCAGGGTTGGTCGTCGAAGTTGTACTAGTATTGATTGTAGCAGTGCTTGAACTAGTCGTACTCGTGCCTGTGGTGCTGAGAGTAGTTGACCCAGTTGTGCTTGTATCAGTTGTAGCAGAAGTTGACGCCCCACTTGTACTCGTACCCGTTGTGCTAAGGGTGCTCGAGCTGATTGTAGTGGACGTGGCCGAACCCGTATCAGTTGTGCTGGTGCTGACTGTGGACGACATCGTTGTACTTGTGCTAGTCAACGCAGTACTTGAACTAGTCGTACCGGTGCTAGTTGTGGTCGTAGTTAACCCAATTGTACTCGTGCTGAAAGTGCTGGTCAGCAGCGTTGTACTAGTGTCAGTTGTAGAGCTGCTTGACGCGGTCGAGATGGTACTGGTTGTCGCTGTAGTTGACCCAGACGTGCTGGAGCTAGTAGAAACATCTGTCCCACTTGTGATAGAAGTAGTTGATCCCGTCGTGGTTGTGGTGAAAGAACTTGTTGACACGGTTACACTCGTACTCGAACTG
This sequence comes from Periconia sp. TS-2, assembly GCA_030378425.1. NCBI lineage: Eukaryota > Fungi > Ascomycota > Dothideomycetes > Pleosporales > Periconiaceae > Periconia > Periconia sp. TS-2. Next base: position 873,272 of record JASNQO010000004.1, read on the forward strand.
ATAGTAGCTGTAGTCGAACCAGTTGTACTAGAACTGATAGATGTACTTGAGGTGACAGAACTAGTTGATCCAGTTGCGCTCGTGCTTGTTGTAGAAGCAGTGCTCGTGCTTGTTGTAGAAGCAGTGCTCGTGCTTGTTGTAGAAGCAGTGCTCGTGCTTGTTGTAGAAGCAGTGCTCGTGCTTGTAGACGTGGGCGAGCTAGTCGTACTCGTGCTCACCGTAGAAGTGGTACTTGTTGTAGAAGCAGTGCTTGTTGTGGAGGTTGTGCTCGTGCTACTGGAAGTAGATGAGCTAGTTGCTGTTGAGGTGGTAGAACTAGTCGACCCAGTTGTACTCGTGTCTGTAGTAGTTGCGCTTGCTGTAGAGGTAGTACTTGTCGTAGAAGCGGTGCTCGTTGTAGAAGCAGTACTTGTCGTAGATGTGCTTGTTGTAGAGGTAGTACTAGTTGTAGAAGCAGTGCTTGTCGTGGAAGCGGTACTCGTTGTAGAGGCAGTACTCGTTGTAGAAGTGGTGCTCGTTGTAGAGGCAGTACTCGTTGTAGAAGCGGTGCTCGTTGTAGAAGTGCTCGTTGTAGAAGTGCTTGTCGTAGAAGCAGTGCTTGTCGTAGAAGCAGTGCTTGTCGTAGAAGCAGTGCTTGTCGTAGAAGCAGTGCTTGTCGTAGAGGTAGTACTTGTCGTAGAAGCAGTGCTCGTTGTAGAAGTGCTTGTCGTAGAAGCGGTACTAGTTGTAGAGGCAGTGCTTGTTGTAGAAGCGGTGCTTGTAGTAGAGGCAGTGCTTGTTGTAGATGCAGTGCTTGTTGTAGATGCAGTACTTGTCGTAGAAGCAGTAGTTGTTGTAGAAGCAGTGCTTGTCGTAGAAGCAGTGCTCGTTGTAGAAGCAGTGCTTGTCGTAGAAGCAGTGCTTGTCGTAGAGGCGGTACTTGTCGTAGAAGCAGTAGTCGTTGTAGAAGCGGTGCTAGTTGTAGAGGCAGTGCTTGTTGTAGAAGCGGTGCTCGTTGTAGAGGCAGTGCTTGTTGTAGAAGCGGTGCTTGTTGTAGAGGCAGTACTAGTTGTAGAGGCAGTGCTTGTCGTAGAAGCAGTACTCGTTGTAGAAGCAGTGCTTGTCGTAGAAGCAGTACTCGTTGTAGAAGTGGTACTAGTTGTAGAGGCAGTGCTTGTTGTAGAGGCAGTGCTTGTCGTAGAAGCAGTACTAGTTGTAGAGGCAGTACTAGTTGTAGAGGCAGTGCTTGTTGTAGAGGCAGTACTAGTTGTAGAGGCAGTGCTTGTTGTAGAGGCAGTACTCGTTGTAGAGGCAGTGCTCGTTGTAGAGGCAGTACTTGTCGTAGAAGCGGTGCTCGTTGTAGAAGCGGTGCTAGTGGTAACAGTAACAGTGCTTGTAGTAGCAGTGCTCGTTGTAGAGGCAGTGCTTGTTGTAGAAGCAGTACTAGTTGTAGAAGCAGTACTAGTTGTAGAAGCGGTACTCGTTGTAGAAGCAGTGCTGGTGCTTGTAGTAGCAGTGCTGGTGCTAGCCGAAGTACTGGTAGTCGTGGTAGTAGTAGTAGTCTGAGCAGCAGCAAGCCCAAGCAGGGCAGCAAAAATGAAGGATCGCATAGTGAGTGACGACCTAAGTGAAAAGGAGAAGTTTGAGAGAGAGAGAGAGATGAAAAGAGCGGGAGGTGATAATACCTGACCTGGGATTGCACACAGGGTCGAGATCCGATTCCGCCATTTATCAACAGCCCGCCAGATTTATTTACAATCCTGTTAACCAGAACCCCGGGCCATTCGTAGCATTCTGAACGAATACTTGTAGCGGGGGTAAGTCGCTTCGATGGGCATCGGGCAAGGGCACCAGGCAAGGGAGGACCACAATCAGTCACATTGGACGGTACGGAATGATATAGGGAAAGCTTATTGATTGATACGCGTCATATAATGAACCGAATAAGCACCGACGGACGGAAACTATATGATAATGGCTTCACCCAGGGCGTAAGAGTTGGCCGTAGAAAATGAGAGCCGATCGAGAGGTTGGGAGATATGTTAGACAACGTGAGGTTGGTTGGAGAAAGCAATGACATCGGTGAAGATCTCGCGCCTACATGTCAGAGCGAAGATAAACCGTACACAAATCGATTTTATGTAGTATTCTGGGGGAGGTGACAGGAATCTAGTCGTCCTGGGAGACGTCGCAGAATCGTGGATGAACGCCTTGCCTTAGCAATGCTGTTCTTTGATGGCCTAGTATACAACTCTGCACTCCTGCTGCTTGGATTTGGTTGGAACTGTTGGACCATTGCATCGTCTCAAATACTTACTGCAATAGTAGGTGGCGTTCTGCGGCCATTAACACTGTCATCGGTGCTCACGAGACTTCACAACGCCGTACCAGGTTGTCCGTTTCAGGGCGCATGGGAGATAGATTCATGTAATTACTTGACATCAAAGTCAAGAGCGGTCAAATCAGAACAGAGCTATTGGCAACCTAAAAGAACCTCATTCGTCTTTAAAAACATCTAGAACCCAAATGTAGGCCTTGAGCCTGACCTGATGAGCGCGATACTCCAGTATAAGTAAGGGCAAAACGTGCACGCGCCACTTTCGCGCGTTTTGGTTATCCTCAATAGCTAATAGTGTAGCTGCCCTTTTAGGGGAGTGGTAAGGACTGTCACCTAACTTACTTTACGAGCAAGTCGCGATCCCCACCGGCTTTTATTAAGTCGTTCCTCTTCAGTCCGTATCTCCGAAAGAAAAGTTTGGCTATTATACGATATTCGTTGGGTTGGTGCCGTATTATGATTTCACAGAGAACCTTGTACACATTCCATCCGCCCTTCGAAAACAATATACTGGCCATTCCTTCGAGGACCGAGCTCTTCCCGGTGAACTAAATCCGGCAAATGATGAGCTCCGGAAATTATGGTCGGTCACCTACTCCATCTGCTCCGATTGGATCAGTTTGGTTCTGTCGTTTGGAGGATTTTATCGTCTTAAGGGCAGTCAGCCTCCCACACTTTTAGTGCTCAACGTTCCAATTCTTCCTTCTGAGGCTTCACGAAAAAATGTTTACTGTGCGTGCGTGCAAACCATGATGTAATTTGCTTCTACCGTGGCAAGTTTGCGTCTTTATCTAACGAATAGACGACGCGCTTAAGTAATGAGATCTCCGATGGCGAAATTTTGCATTCTTACGATTCTGTGCATGCAGAGGTGGATTCAGGTGGCAGTAAGAGTCTCCTACATGTAGATCGATAAGCCCCATTTCACAAATAGAGAGCCCGCACAGTGACCACCCTGAGATAGTAAGATTTGCTACTGTTCTTATGAATTTGTCACTGCCAAGGAACTCAGAGGATGCGTCGGGATTGATTCTGTTCTGTCTGCTCCGCGCACACTTATAACATGGTCCAAGCTCCGCATCGCACCCTTATCATTGTGCGAGCGCAAGCAGATTTATTCACTTGCACGCATCGTAGGCTTATGGACGCCAACGTTGTTGCCGTTTGCTCTCTGTTTTTGGCCTTTTGCAAATTAACATCCTTCAGACATGACAATGCTTAAATCCCCAACACTACTCCAAAACGCATGCGTTGGACTTGAATGACCCTGTGATTGATGCTGGGGAAGTCGGATGATCGGTTGTTGCTTTCCTGGCGAGCGCAACTTATCAAGGGCATGTTCTTGTATGTTGTATAGGTCGTGTAGGGGTCATGGATCTAAAGGGTGATCATGGGAACATTTTCGTGGTCGGCTTTAATGCAAAACCGTTTAAGAGTTAGGACATGCGCTTTACATACATCATTCTTGAGCCTTCACTAAAGCTTACCCTTTCGAGCTTCGTTATATAGTCCGCTTAGAACCCATCGCAGCTATCATGAATTGGATTATGGAATGGATCTATTGATTTCTCACACTCCGGAATCATCTGTTACAATATTGTTCTGTGTCGCGAATGTATCCCAATTATTACACGTCTCTCCAAGGCTGTCACTGTCAATGACGGAAGGGATATCGCCGATTCGCTCGGCAAACTGCAGCGCAAGTCCCTGCCTACAAGGATGGTTAGCACACCACGACAAGCGAATGTATAGGACGAAAGACGTACACTGTGTGCCACCCAATATGGCAATGGACGAGCCATGCACCCGGATTGTCCGTCTCCCACGCGAGAACAAGAAAGCCGTTGGCTGGTAACATTGCGACATCACGGCGCGGCGGATTGTTTAGTGTAAGAGCTATGTCAGAACTAAAGGTGCCAGTTCCCTGTGCCAGTAGGTAGAAATCGTGCCCGTGAACATGGATGGGGTGTGCGACACCGATGCTCGTTTCAATTATGATGTATGCCCACTGTTCTGCTTCATCTAGACGAATGAGGTTTTGCGAAGTGTCGAAATTCGTGTCATTATTCATAATTTGTAGCACGGTCGGGTCACCCCATTGGACTGCAAGCGTGGAACCATTGATCGTCCAGCGAAGCGTGCCTTCGGTGGTAAATGCTAGTCCTACATCTTCTTGCTCCTGGTAGAAGTGATCTGCTGGAACATCTTTCTGAACATGCGGGACAAGGAGACTGGAATCCATGTCAACGCATTCGTCTGTAAACTCGTATTGAGCAGTGCTTGGAGTGCCTGTGGAACCATCGTAATGAATGATGCCTCTTATGTTGTCCGCCATGTCATTAGAAGAGCAGGCGGATTGAGGTATAAAGCGAAGCCAGAAGTCACTAGCTACGTCGGCCTGATCAGCATTGACGATCACGTCATACCGTTGGGCTGAAACACTGTCAGTACCTATCATAATTTGATGCTATTATGGTACCCACCAATTCCGATGCTCACAATGTCAGTAGTAAAAGGTTCAATCGGAACTAGATCAATGGCGATGACGGTGAGAGTGTGGTTGTCGATCGTAAACTTCCAAAAACTGTCAATAGCAACGTTGATCAAGCGAAGGCGATAGGAGGATCCGGACTGAAATTCGAGTTCGAAACGCGAACCGGTCTGATCAGTGGAATTATCGTCGCCAAAAACATTGGTGCCGTTGATAAGACCATTCTCGGGCGTTGGTGGCCCAGCCGTCTCAGCTTGTGATGCCAAAGAATACACTGACTCGTGGAACCAATCTGAGATAATGATAGGGCCTACATCAACGTCATAGTTGGCGGTAGCTGGGCCGTTGATAATAATACTACCGAAAATTCCATCCCAGGCTTGGAGGGAAAAGTGAGAGTGATACCAAGTGGTTCCGTATTGTGTAGCCCTAAATCGATAGGTATAGGTGTCACCAGGAGCTTGGGCACATTGAGTGATTGACACAACACCATCATTCTGATTGGTATAATTTTGTCGGAGACCGTGCCAATGTATGGAAGTTCCGTTGACATTGAGATTGTTCACCACGTGAATGACTAGCTCATCGCCCCAATCAGCTGTAATGGTAGGGCCTGGAACAGTGCCATTAACGGTCATGGCAGACCGAGTGAATCCGTCCGGAGAAATTTCTGTCTCGAGAAGCTCGAGCCAGTACTCGCGAGTTACTCCGGTGTCGGGAACCTCTTCATACCAATCAGTATCAATAGAGAAATCGCACCAACTAGCACGGTCATCGCCAGTGTTACCAGCACAGGCAGCTCTCTTTCCGACAGGCTTTGGAATCAAGATAGGATAGACTGTCGCTGGCATAGCCATCAGCCAAGTGACAGCCATCGCAAAACGGAATGCCACCATCGTAACGAGGCCTGAGAAAGATGAGGGTTGTGTAAGAAGGGACTTCAAAGAAGGAAGTGTGATTTTTGTGTGACGGCTACGAGATTGACCACAGCTCATACTTGATCGTTTAAGGCGCGCACAACAATATATGAATCTCCATCTTTCGAATTTGCTCTTTCGTTGTTTCGGCAAGTAGCATAGGCTTGGTATGGTGGCTGCTCGCACGACCATCCCATTAGTGACGCGTAAGCGTGCATCGGAGCGTAAAAGGAGAGGGAGTGCAAGGAGTTCGATGTTAAGCAGGTTCATCTTGGCGCATCTAAACATGCAGAGCAGTGACAGAAGTGGGCCCATTATTGCTGCTTCTTACTCGTGATAATCATTATCGATCAATTAGAAATCACAGAATTGCGAACAGACATGCTTTCGGTGAGTTGGGTCCGTACCTTATCAGGTAATAGTGCAATGCATCCAGGACTTTGGTGTGGACACATGATGCTGGATTGGGAAGTTGAAGTGAATGTAGGGGATGGTGTCGGACAGCAGCGCTTACGCACCATGGGATTTCGATAGTGGGATGCATGTGCTGGGCCAGGATAAAGAATAGGAAAGGATTCGTCGTAACCTCAAGCTAAACCACAGCTTGGTATGCTCTATCGAAATCCGATCGTATGCCGTTAGTGTAGTCGGACTGGGTTGAATGCCAAGCGGACCGGGTCGTGGGAATGTTTCTATTGCTGGGTTCCGGACAGTGATTACCCAATACCGGTAATACTCCGACATGCCTGCAACCTGTTCGTGGATCAAGGGTCTTTCGATTGTCTTTCCCGCGCCATTACATCCAGCAATGCTGTTCCTACATACTAATCAATTAGATTCGGAGACTCGAACATGCTGGATTTGATCACTCAACAGCTGTTTGAGCTCTAAGGACTATTCAATTGCAGAATGTTATTACAATTTTAATGGTTCAGAGAGTCCATGGATCTAAGCAAACTAGGTAGCAATTGTTGGCGGATCCGGTTCAGGGGGCATTCACCTTTACTTCAAACGCCACTTGATCACAAGATTTGCTTAGGCGACCTTCTGCATCGTCGCATGCAGTCTCGAGAAGGGCGTACATATCTACGTGGGTTTGATGCTAGTAAAGTTCCGTGGAAAATGACTTGACGTGCCTGTATAGAACACGCGCCCAGTAATTGCAGACAAACTACCCAGGAAGCTTACCTATCACAGGGAGGAGGCATTCAGGCTAAACAAGCTTGACCATTACCTTATCGACCACTGGTTACATGGAAGGGGCCACCCCGGATTGAGGATCCACAGACGTTCCGACGGTCTGGATCTCTGAATGTAGACTCGGAGGTGCTTTCGCCGAACCAGAATCCTGGGCCCTGGCTTCACGGCATTCGATAGTGGCAGCACGTGGCCAATGAATTACAGCGTCGTAACCCCCTACCTTACATTGCTACCGTCGGAATTAGAAGCGCACGGATTACAAAAGTCTCTCTAAGCATTCACATCGTGGCCAACCCACGCTAGTATGCGGGTGCGGCCGCGCCAAGTCAGGTACACGTACGCTAAAACAATACTCTGCGGAGGCGGACCGCACATCTTTTCTTGGCAACAGACCATGTTGACGCGTCTTCTCTGGTTTCGGAAACCATGCCATGGATCATGGGTCATGGCTCGATTGATCCTTTTACCACAGCTTACTTGCGTACAGAGACCGGTGGCGATGTGAATGTTCATACGCACATCTTACCCATCCCATTCCCCCTCGCTCAGATTGATCTATAAGCAGGCACCATCTCATTTAGTCCTTTCTCTGCTTTCCTACTCATATCCATCTTTTCTCCACAAACCCGACAATTTTCTCGAACCATGATTGCTCCTCTCAAAAGCATTGCCCTCGTTGGCCTTCTTGCAACCACGTCACTCGCTGCGGCGACTGAATTTAGCAGACGTCAGGCGGAACCATCCAACTTCAAGTTGTATGCTTATGGAGGTGATACTATTGGTGGATACCCTGTCTTCTATGCCGATGGTACGTCTCACACAGCTCCAATACCGCCCATTTGATATTTTGAAGGCGACCACTATCTAACCTGTCACCTAGGACTCGCCTATGCTGGCGACAGCTCTGCCTTAACTGATGCAAGTGAAGTCACTGCGGTCAATCGTGAGCTAGACTGCACATTATCAACCATCCTGCGTTAACCTCTGAGAACAGTCACAGCAAGTTCAGACGGAACATGGACTGCGACTCCAGAGTCCAACGTGACTTGGTCAACCAAGACATTCTTCATCTCAAATACTACAGGTGAAGTTGGCTTCACTGACAATGGGAACTCGTCTTCGGAGATAATCACGTCCGGCTTCAGGTTCTACGGCAAGTTCGCTTTACTGCGTGTGGACGGCAAGATGCAGGCCACGTGGAATGTGAAGAACACAAGTTCTGAGAAAGTATGGACGATGGGATGGGGCAGTGTTGACGAAGATAGCAGTCTGACTCCTGTTATGGTTCGAAATGCTGCTCCAATGAGTCCTCCTACCGAAGGAAAGGTCTAGTTCATTTTGAAGCGCTCCAACATTCGTTACTACTCTAGCTATAGTAAGTTGGAAGGAAGACATATTACACTTACGAGTTCCCGTGTCAGACCGTAGGACTGTGCGGTCTTGACTAGACCGGTATATGTTTTGTTTAGTAATCACAGAGAAGTCAATGTGTTGAGCATCACTGCCCGTCTTTCTAATATCTCCAAGATATTTTGATAGCTGAAATTGTAGATTTAAGCAGTCAGTACAATCCTTGCATCCACGGTTAATAGTCGTTCTCAATAATTGATGAATTTCTCTCCGGGTAGCATGCATTAGTGATAATTCATCGTACACGCAATGTAAGGACGATGCCACTCAACAAATCCGTAGTTTCTCACTCAGGAATAATCATCGATAAAGCTAACGTGGATATGTCGTACACAAAAGCAGCTCTGTAGGATACAATCTGGTTGATACGCCTTTGTCTTAGGCTCACCACAAGAATACCATAGCTTTCCGCTACCTCGTTATGATATATTGATTTGGTACATCAAAATTGCTTACATTGTAAATTTTCTGACGTCTCTATGCGCTGGTCTCATTTATCCTGTAATTCGTGGTGATTACTTTAGCCGAACCGATAATCTTTTTCTTAATTTATCGCTAGGCTATATAAATGTCGGGGCATTTCCGATCAAATTCATCAGAAGTCTCCGTTGAGTTTCATCATTTCTGAAGGCGCATCATTCGAAGTTCCAGAGAATAGTAATTAATTAAGGTGTGGTCTAGCAATAGGATTGTATTTGGAACTTGTATACCCAGATATGTACCACAGTATTCAATCGATCAAGTACCTCTTGAGTATATCGTCTTCTATCTTCCTCGCAACTGCAGACACACTCTCTCGAGATATCATTGTTGTCGGTGGAGGTGCCTCGGGGTCGCACGCCGCAGTTTGGTTGCGCGATCATGGCAAAAGTGTAGCTGTCATCGAAAAAACAGATACCCTCGTATGTATGACCTTTTTCTAAGTCAATGTCAAGACATTCCCTGTGGCCCGACTTGTGAGTAAAAGACGAGAATAAACTGATCAAACTTCTAGGGTGGTCACACAACCGTGTACAATGATCCAGTGACCGGCAAACCAATCAATATTGGCGTGCAGGCATGGATGGAGTACCTGAACACCACCTCTTTTCCACAGCGCATGGGCGTATCCACCAACGGTTCAATGCAATTTGCTCCATTGACTTACAAGTACATTGATTTCAAGACCGGCCAGTCTGTACCAGGCTACATGCCACCTGTCGATACAGATAGGAGTGCTGCCTTGAAGAAGTATCTAGAGATCTGCGAGCAGTATGCCGATTTGCTCATTCCTGGCTTCTTCAATTTCCCGACTTCGGACAAGATTCCTGAAGACTTACTCATGCCCTTTGGACAGTTCGTTCAAAAGCATAATCTAACAGCCGCAGTTCCGAAGTTATGGGACGCGACCGTGATGGGTGTAGGGGACTTTATGGATGTGGCGACCATGTATGTTATGCAGGCATCGGGTGTACCCATGGCTCGGGGCTTGCTAGGCTTGGGACGTGCAATCGTGCCGGAATCGGGTAATCTTCATGAGCTGTACGAACGCGTTGCGGGATTTCTCGGTAGAGATGTTTTCTATAGGAGTACGATCACCTCATCTACAAGGCGCGATAGTGGTGTTTCGGTTACGGTGCGGACCGCGAATGGCACATTGACTGAAATAAACGCTAAGCGCCTACTAATTGCTATCGAGCCAACGACGGAGAATCTTGAGCCTTTCGAGCTAGATGGTAATGAGAAGGAGATCTTCGGCAAGCTGGAATACACGACTGTTTACGCTGGACTCGTCAAACATCCATCTCTTGAGAGCAGCATCTCGTACTCAAATACCGTTCCGGAAGCGGCGCCCCACAACTACTCCGTGTATCCATTACCTTCTCAGGTTGGAAAAATAGGTCAGCAAGTTGGTTCAAAGGATCTTTTCTCATTCACAGCCGTCGGTACGGATAAGGACACTACTTCAAGCATGCAGGCACTTATCGAGAAGACCATCAAAAATCTGATAGCCGCAGGTACAGCACCAGCAGTAAATGGGACCGTCACTTTCCCAGCTTTCGGCAACCACGGACCCATGCACTCTCGCGTCTCAGCTGATGAGCTACGCGCGGGATTCATCCAGAAACAAATGGCGCTACAGGGCCGAAGAAATACATGGTACACAGGCGCAGCATTTAGCGCAGGATACTCGACAGTTTTGTGGGCATATAACGAGATTTTATTACCAAAAGTAGTCGAAGGGATATAAATATCGACTGTTAGAAATCAGATACTTCACCAATCATAATATACAGCGTCGCTTCGATTTGCTGCCAGGCCTCGGTCGTTCCGCTCCGCTATAACCATGCTAAATCTGCTGCTCCGGCTTGCCGATATCTTGTCATTTTCCGCTGTGCCTAGCGATCCATACTGGAATAAAGCCAACGCCTTTTGCAAGACTGGTCGGCCGTTTTACTTCCCACCCCAAGTTTCAAGGCAGTTGCATAGATCATTTTGGCGATACACATATTTTAATAGATAATGTTGTACGAGACTATGTCGCAGACGGTCTCGTAGAGCACCTGCGTAAGACTTCTCCGCCGAAGTTCAAACGCGGACGAATCACGCACGGGCGTTAATCTATTACTGGGAGCGAACCCTCACATCAATGGATTCCAATTCTTCATGGTCTCTTTGAACTCAAATTTTACTTTTCGGCATAACGTCGATTTAATAATTTTTCATTGCTTGCTTTTACCAGGTATTTAGGTCCGCGGGGAGCTTGAAGTGCAATTTGCGTTCTCAAAATTGCGACCTAAAGCGACGATGGTGAACATTCAAGCGGTCAAAGCCCACAATACTACACTAAAGTCCTTAGCCCCAGGTTTCGTTGCAGTATTCGGTGAGTTTAGTATCCTCTATTCAACTCTCCACCATAGTCCCCCTTCAATTCCCATTTTGAATTTCAAATTAGATTCTCCGTTTATTGTCTCCAATATCTTCGGAGTTTACAAACCAACCTTGTAGCTCACTGACAATACTTAGTTGGTGGCACATCTGGCATCGCTCTCTCTACAGCCCTTGCTCTTACTCGCTATGCGCCCTCTCCAAAGATTTACCTCATCGGCCGCAGCCAGTCCGCTGCTGATGCTGCTATTAATTCTATGAAAACCATAAGCCCCGGGGCTCAGCTCACTTTTCTCAAGGCGGACATATCCCTCCTCAGGAATGTTGACAATGTATGCGCGGATATTATAGCCAAGGAAAAGAAGCTTAACCTTTTATTCATGACGCCTGGATACTTGACAATGAAAGGTCGAGACGAGACGGCAGAAGGGTTAGATCGCAAGTTTGTGTTACATTACTATGCGAGAATGCGATTCGTCGCTAAATTACTTCCCCTTCTAAAAAATGCTGCAAGAGAACCGTCCGCGCAATCCGGCACCATAATATCGCGCGTAGTCTCCGTTCTAGACCCCCTTGTCTCTGTTCGAGCTGGCGGTTCTGGCACACTCGACTACTCTGACCTCAGTCTGAAAGACACCTTCAGCCTTAGCAAATGCGGTGCGCATGCTAGCCTTATGGGCAACTTTTTCTTGGAGGGTATGGCGACGCAACACCCACATACCTCTTACATCCACGCATACCCCTCTGGCGTGGACACGGGAGTGTTGCGAGAACTACCGTTACTTCGCTTGCTATCGACGGTGGTCAAGCCATTTCTACGGCCCTTCATGGTACCACTCGAAGAAAGTGGGGAGCGGCATCTATATGTGGCAACTAGTGGAAAATACCCCCCAAAATCGGAGGGCAACAGTGTGAATGGGGATGTCGCGATTGGGAGCGATCAAAAGAACGGAAGTGGTTGTTATTGGGTCAGTTGGGACGGGGAAACCTTCCCGGCAAATACCAAGATGGCCAGAACAAGGGATGGTGGCGCAGTACAGAAGGTCGTGCAGCACACTGAAGAGGTGTACAAGTGCATTTGCGACGAGGGTAAAACTTATCCCTGAGATTTCATGAAGAGAATCTTCGACCGACAGTAATGTACATTAGAAACAAGTAATGTTTCTCGATATTGCTTGTACCCTTGACCTGAAGTGTGAGTTTTGTTTATTAGTCAATTTATCAAGGTCCCATTGAATGCATTCTGGAGTTTTTTTTCGAGAAGCGCTTCTAAAAGTCGTGCCCGCTTATGGCTCCACCAACAATCCACGCTCCCAAGTAAAGTCCGAACTGTTTTATAGAAGTGATACAACAGGAGAAGTCCCTTAAGGTCATGTTTGCAAATTATGTTGACAGCATATACGTGGATCATTAACGGAAAGGTGAATGCATATCGCGTCAGATCGGGCATGAGTTGTTCAGGAACATTGGGGAATTGTGGTCTTTGGAGCTCCGGTAGAAATAGTAAGAGTGTGGCTAGTCGAGAAACCACATCGCCATGGGCTGCTTGCAGATGTGCTTCTTCGGAATCTTGACCGGTCATCGAAGTGGTGAGCCGAGATGTAGCGGTAGCATTGAAAGCTGAAGCGATCGAAAGCTGCTCATAACGTAACGGATCTTTGTATGAGAAGAAAGCTTGCAGTGTGTCCAGCGTCTCTTGGTCTAGACCTGAAGCATTATCCAATGCCTGGCGGGGCCTATGTATAATGTATCCCAGGAAGCTTGACGGCCTTTCGTATAAAACTGGCCCCGAGGATCGAAAAATTTCGAACAGGCCACCGGCGAGCTGAAAAAGTCCGTCTCTCGACAGGTCCAGGGTGGTTAGCCCTGAGGATTCTGTCACCAGAAACTCTGTTTCGGTCCAAAGCTCAACATAGATGAGTACAGATGTTGCCATGAAGAAGTCACAATTTGAGGCAGTAAATGGCTGATCTATGTCTTTGCGAAATTTACTGAGTGCTTGGGTGAAGTGGGATGCAGCTGTGACACCGTACGCCGGGTCCTCGGGACACAGATAGGCTAGATGTCTTGCCGACACGCAAAGAATGGCATGCATCAGCCCTTCGTATTCCAGAGACCAGCCAAGGGCTTCTTTCCACACCGAACCAAAACATAGAGTATGCCGGGTGCTTGTATCGAAATGGTGGAAGAGCTTCATGTGCATCATGTTGACTGCGTGATGAGAGGACTCGGATTGTGAGATTAGGGGTGGCTGTTGCAACGTTTTCGATGGCGAACTAAGAGTCGCGCGATTTACATGGTTTATATTGGCCGATGCGAGGTCGCATTTCTCACCGCGTCGCGAGCAATGCGAGCATCTTGGGGGCTTTTCGTCACACTAAACAATATCAATAAGTAAACCACATTTCAAAGGTGTTTGAGAATGTTATACTTTTACGCGACGCTTGCGACAATTACTACAGCCACTTCTCGACTTGTGGTGAGGTCTTTTCAACCTCGAGGGATCAACGTTTCCAGTGGGTATCTCTTTGAGCCCTACATCATCTTCGCTGGCCAGGTAAAAAGTGTTGAAGCCAATGTTCTCCGAGTCCCCATCACTCAGTGCTGGCGAGTTGGTTAAGATCATGTCAGGAAGAGATAACGCGATGGCATCTGATGGTGGCGAAGTAATCATTATAATAAGAACTCAAATCGTCTACCGGTCTGTTGGGAATCAAGGATTGAGGGGCTCGGGTTCCTCCACGATGAACAGGACCAGATAAAATCCGCGCACTAGCCCGGCGACAGTCACACGGTAGAAGCTCTGGAAGGCTCAGCCTCCGACCACTGTCTTGACAGAAGCTCAACTCATAAGAGGCAGTTCTGGGGGAGCAAATTAGAGCGTCGGGGCAAAGCCGGCGCTTTCACGTATTTGGCGATGCGAGGTCACGTTGTTTAAACGAGGCTTAGCGCGCTTTGATCTCCGAACTAGGCTTGGTTGGGTTCTTTTGCAGCCAATCAGATCGTAAGACCAGCACCGTCTCAAAACGAGCGACGTGATATTGCAAAGGAAGAACGAAGTTAAGCACAGTTCACCGTTGAAATAGAGTGGCCTCGGGTCAGAACTTCAGGAAGAATTCGCTCACCAAATAAGGGCGTTGCCAGGACTGGGACTCACTAAGCTCTTTATTGTCATTTACTCCAATGAGGTGCAAATGAAGCTCCCCATGGGGCTCTGAAATCACTCTCCCCGAAAACCTCGTTCGTTTCGCTCATTTCGGCATCAGCATTGAATTATACGTGTACAGTGCGCGTGAGTCGTGTTAGCAGCTTGTTTCCCTTTCCACTGTTGCCGCCATCCAAATATAAGTAGTCTTGATCCAAAGAAATTCAGCTTCAATTGTTCACATCCAATTCCCCAGTTTTCATAGCCATAATGGCAGAAAAATCGTTGCGTGATAGCGTTGAACTCAATCGCAACCCATTAGGGCTTAGTCGCGATGAGCAGAAAATACTTGAAGAGCAGCTAGCAACAAGATCTATCGACGCAAATTACTTGTCGCTCTTTCGTTACGCTTCTACGTTCGATCTTACGGTATACTTTGCTTCCATGTTAGCATCCGCTGCTGGGGGAATTGGAACTCCCACAATGATGGTGAGACTTTTGATATGTGTACTACCCAGAAGTCTTGCTGATTTGTCAGATTGCCGTTGGCACAATGACCGGAACTTTCAGTGACTTTCTTCGACAAGAGACATCCCCGAACCACTTTAGACGTATCGCAGATCATCAGGCTCTCATCTTTGTATACATTGGCATCGGACAACTTGTTGCGTTGACTATTGGAATCTACGGACTGAATTATGTCGGCGAAAGAATCACAACCAAATTGCGGAAGGCCTATCTTGATGCTGTCCTTCGGCAGAACATCGCTTTCTTTGACCATCATGGTGCAGGGGAAGTCGCAACTCGAATCACAAATGACATGGCCTTGGTGCAGGACGGCATCTCGCAAAAGGTGGGCCTGATCATGTTTGGTATCGCCGGCTTTTTCAGCGCTATCATCGTCGCCTTTGTCAAAAATTGGCGTCTTGCACTCGTTCTTCTCTGCGTTCCTGTCGCGATCATCTTAACTATGGGAATACTAGGATCGACGATGAAACGGTTACAAAATGAGAGCAACATCGAATATGCTCAATGTGGGAGTTTTGCTCAAGAAGTTATCGCTTCTATACGCTCAGTGAATGCCTATAACTCTCAGACCCGTTTCGTGCGAATGTTCGAAAAGATGCTAGTCTCCCCGGCCAAATCTGATTCCAAAGGCAGAATGGCCCTCGGAGGCATGATGTCTATCATGATGCTCATCATGAATGCATCGTATGGGCTTGGTGTACGTACAATCCTATAACGCTTCGACTTCTCAAAATCATGAAATTAAAGACTGATACGGATTCATCATACAGTTCTGGCAAGGAAATCGATTCCTCAAACAGGGTCATTCATCCCTCGGTAACACCATCACAGTCCTGTTCACAGCTGGCATAGCTGGAGTAATGATCGGCCATTCCGTGCCTTTCGTTGCTGCTGTCGCACAAGCTGGTGCAGCCGCCACGCGCATCTTCGCAACCATCGAGCGATCTTCACCGATCGATCCATTATCTCAAGATGGGAAAAAGCTGCACGAGATATCCGGAGTTATTCATTTCAATGACGTCAAGTTCGTCTACCCTTCTCGGTCGGATCGAACAATCCTCGACGGCTTCCAGCTGACAATCCCAGCCGGCAAGACCGTAGCTATTGTGGGGCCGTCTGGTTCTGGTAAATCAACAGTCTTCTCTCTTTTAGAGCGCCTTTATCCTATTCTACGAGGCAGCATTACTCTGGATGGAACCCCCATCGATGAACTCAACACTCGTTGGCTTCGTTCCCAGATAGGCGCTGTTTCACAAGACAACTTCCTATTCCATACCTCTATTTTCGACAATATAGCATATGGACTCGGACCTGAACTTAACAAGGTAAGATCGTACGACATGGAGATGAAATACATTCCAACTAAGATTGAGCAGTTCGATGATGCAGATAAAAGCGCGCTTGTAGAACAAGCGGCGAAAATTGCAAATGCCCACTCATTCATCAAAAAATTACCAAACGGCTACCATACCAATGTCGGAGAAAGGGGCTCGCGGCTCTCGGGTGGTCAAAGACAAAGGATCGCCATTGCCCGTGCTGTTGTGTCTAACCCTAAAATATTGCTGCTCGATGAAGCTACAGCAGCTTTGGACACTAAAAGTGAACGTCTCGTACAGCAAGCCCTTGAAAATGCTGCTAAAGGAAGAACGACTGTGGTCATTGCTCACCGCCTATCTACTATCCAAAGGGCAGACAAGATCGTAGTGATGGAGCACGGACGTATCACAGAGCAAGGGACTCATTCTGAACTAATCGCTAGGGAGTCGACGTATGCCATGCTTGTGCGCGCCCAGCAGTTTCAAAGTCGGGAAATCCCAGACGAATCTGAATTTACCTTGATGAAATCAGACACCACCACAAGCACTCTAGTAGACCCTACGAACAATCCGAATAAAGGCAAAGACACTGACGAGTGGTCCCGCGATGATTCAATACTGGGACTAGCTAAATTGGTATGGGATCTGAATAAGCAGGAGCGTTTCCATCTCATCATCGGAATCATCGCAGGTATGGTAGCTGGTGCAGGCTTTCCTGTCCTTGGCATCTTCTTTGGAAATGGCGTCATCTCTTTCACAGATGAGAAACTAAGCACCGGAGGACACTCACAAAGCTTCTGGAGCTTGATGCTCCTAATGTTAGGCCTGGTTTTGTTCCTTGCATATGCTGTTCAAGGCTTTTGTTTTGCAATTGCGGGTGCAGCTCTAGGTCGAAGAGCTCGAAGCCGCGCTTTTGCAGCAATTTTGCGGCAGGACATGGTCTTTTTCGACCGAAATGAGAATTCCTCGGGCTCTCTCACGGCGTTCCTATCAACCGAGGCAACGAAGCTCACAGGAATCTCTGGTAACAACTTCAGTGCGATCATCAACGCGATCATTACCTTACTTTCGGCTATAGCAATCGGCTGCTCCTTTGGGTGGAAACTTGGACTCGTGGCGACCGCAACAACACCGATATCCATAACCTGTGGCTTTACGCGTCATTGGATTGTAAGCAAGACGGAACAGCGTATGAAAGCAACGACAGATGCAGCGGCGCTTGCAGCGGAAGCCGTCACGGCAATCCGAACCGTTGCAGCCCTGACAATGGAGACTACTATCAGTCTCCAATATGCGAAGAGCATACATTCTGAGTATGATAAAACACTCCTTTTAGACTTTGGCTCGGCATTCACATACGCCCTCACCCAGTCCATGGTTATCCTAGTTAACGGTCTTCTCTTCTGGTACGGTGGCGCCCACCTGATAGGCTCTGGCGAGTACACAGTGGAACAATTTTTCATCTGCTACATGTCGGTAGTCTTCGGTTCTCAGGCCGCAGGGTCAGTATTCTCCTATGCGGGGGAAATTGTGGGTGCCAAAAGCGCGGCTGCTCAACTGAAACACCTCATCGAGAGTAAACCCTCCATCGATGTCGACTCATCTGCAGACAAAGAACCAAACGTGGTCCTAGGAGACATTGATCTGCAAAATGTCCACTTTTCATACCCTACTGAACCTTCTAAATCTGTCCTTAGCAATATCAATATCACCGCTAGAAAAGGCCAATCAATTGCCCTCGTTGGAGGAAGTGGCAGCGGTAAGACGTCGGTCCTCAACCTCATCGAGCGTTTCTATGATCCAACCTCGGGGAGAGTCTTAGTCGACAATCAGGACATACGGAGTCTTCATTTGAAACGCTTCAGGTCTGATATGGCACTCGTGGAACAAGAAGCTGCTCTACTAGGTGCAACAATTCGAGATTGTCTCATCTCCGAAGACGAAAGTCTAGATGATAGTTCCCTAGTGGACGCTTGTAAAGCAGCAAACATTTTTGACTTTATAGTAAGCTTTCAAGGCTGGATTGCCCTTCTATATTGACAGTCATTAACTCTTATGTCTAGACCTCCCTCCCAGAAGGTTTCAATACACTCGCCGGGTCGCGGGGTAATCGTCTTTCAGGCGGTCAAAAGCAACGGCTCGCTATAGCCAAAGCGATTCTTCGTGACCCCAAGATACTGT
This sequence comes from Periconia sp. TS-2, assembly GCA_030378425.1. NCBI lineage: Eukaryota > Fungi > Ascomycota > Dothideomycetes > Pleosporales > Periconiaceae > Periconia > Periconia sp. TS-2. Next base: position 891,645 of record JASNQO010000004.1, read on the forward strand.
ACGTATTTTACCCTCAATCCATTTCTAGTTTCGTATGCTGAGACGGCCTTAGTCTTCTAGATGAGGCTACCTCTGCGCTAGATTCCGAGTCAGAAAGGTTGGTCCAACATGCATTAGGATTGGCTTTGCAGGGAAGAACGACTATCACAGTTGCTCATAGGCTAAGCTCCATCTCGCAAGCGGACCATATTTTTGTATTCGATCTAGGTCATATTGTGGAGCACGGTACTCATAACGAACTTATGTCGAACAAGTCTCGCTATTTCGAATTAGTTTCCTTGCAGCAACTCGGACATTGAGCAGGAGCAATCATGTTCATCCCGGTTCCTATATCCGAGCTTTTACCATAGAAGCACTACGAGAGCTGGTTTACTCCATCATACACGTGGAAGATAATCAATCTCTCCCAGGAAATTCAATACATGTAAAAATAGTACATTCTTAATTTAGGTTCAAATGTATAAGAGTATCCACACGTCAATTGGCAACCAGGTAATCCAATCTATATGGGGCGTCGGACCTTGATTCATCATTCTCTAGAGTGTGGATTATCTATCCCCGTATTTGCTTCTAATCCTTATCAATACAAACTCCCAAGATAGCCTCCCTGATCCGAGATAAAATTCTCGATAATGCTCAAGCCTAAATCTTTATAGACCTTCAGTAATGACTAGCACGGGCCATCGATCGCATTACACGGCTTATCCCTGCCACCATCTGGAACTCCGAATGAACTTTCTGAATAATCCCATGGAGCATTTCCTGTAGGTACCAGAGCAAGAAGCTGTATCAAAAATTGGTCTTTGCCACGAACCCAGTTCTGCCGAGGCAGAGTATTATCATTAATGGCTTTCTGCACCCATGCTTTGGGTACGTCCTTGTCAATGGAGCTGAAGAATCTGTCAGACAATTCACTCGTTTATACTCATAGATATAGAACTCACTATAGTACTGAAGATTGTGGGTTTGACCATAATACAAGCTGCAGCTCGCAGGTGCCGTGGCTCGCTAGAGTTTTATACCATGACTTTCCATTGTCCTTCGCATCCGTTGTAGTGCCAACTTGTATGCTCCAAGTAGGGTGGACGTTCGATTCATGGTCCGGAAATATTGACTTGTCATCTACCATCGCTTGACAGTCCTCCTTTTTGATCCCTGAATCGGTACTTTGCTGCTGGTGGTATGGATTCTGGACCGAGTCACTGTTTTTTGTATTATCACCGCAACATTGCCCATAAATGACGTTTCCGGAGGAATCCCGCAAGCAATTGTCTCGCCAATAAACATCTTCGTAACCGCGAGGCCAAAGCGCATCTATTTTGCAAGAAGGCGTTGTGTTCTCATCGGAAGTCTTGGTCGAATCAAATCCCCAGTATAGAGAAGCATGGGACAGCCATTTTCCCTGGTCATCGATATGATAAGAAGCCTCAAACGGAAGTTTTTCGCTTTCAGCGCATCTCGGATTACCATTAAGAAGACCGCATCCACTATCAACGTGCTTGAACCAGTCAGCTCTGTATATACACTCATACAACGGGTCTGAACTCACAAAATTAGTCCCCTTGTCATTCTTGGTCTCAAATTCCGTAGTTGAAGGGGGCCATTGGTACTGAGAAGGGCTACATGCCAATCTAAAATCATGGGTTGCAGAGGGAGCTGCCGAAGAAGATGCTGAAGTTGGACTAGACGAAGGCGCAATCGCTGACGAAGGATTTTGCTGGTTTAGTTCCTTATCTGCTTCCGAAACAGCCTGCTCCATTGCTGCTGCTGCCTGCGCATTGGCCGCAGATGTGAGGGCTGCAACAGCGGCTGCTGATCCACCCACCGATCCTATGACTTCAACAATCAAAAACTGTACTGAAATTTCATTGTACGAATGACGAATTACTTACAGGATGCTGCAGCGGCCGCGGCTGCTGCTGCTGCTTTCTTGTGATCATCGTCCTCACTGCCTTTATAGCTATCAACTTCCTGATGTACCCAGGTCATAAACTGGCTTGCACCAAGTGGTGACTGCCCAGAATCGTATACCTTGCTCAGTCTTAGCCGTGTTAATCATTGTCTTCTCGCAGACATACTGTATTCTCAATTGTGTATTTTGAAGCAGTCCAGTCGTATTCTCCGCCCCACAACTTTCCTGATATGCATTGCTCCAAAATGTCATTGAATGCATTGTAGCATTCAGAAAGATCTGTGGACTCTTGTTCTCGCCGTATTCGTAAATTGATATGGCTGTTGCTCCAAGTATTGTCGAGTTTGTCGCTTCCGAATATAGGATTCCCGTTATTGCATATACTCCCGATGCTAGATCGCAGATACGAAGAAATAGCATCCGCTGGCTCGTTGTTTTTGAACGGCTTGTCTTGATAGCAGTTCGCCGCCATAGTTACAGAAATACGGGCCGCCAGAAGCGCTAGAACGATTGGTAGAGCATACATCTTGAATACGATGTGTCAAAGGAACAAGACAATCCTAAATGGAGAGCTTTATCAAAAGACCATAGGAGTGCTTTAAATATTCAGTCCACTAGCAGAATGAAACAGTCTTTCTTATGCGTCGAAGTTAATTATACTTAAGCCAATGAAAACGCGGGGGCCGAGTTGTACCAACATCTTCCCCATGTGTACGTGACTGACGCCAGCATTTTCAACGGAAGCTTCTATGCAGATGACATGAGTGCTCCTCCGTAAATATTTTGATGTCAGCATTGCAAGCCTCAAGGGTCAAATTCAGGTGTTCAGCTTAGTAAATTTGATGAGCGCCACCGAGCTGCTGACGGTGTAGCCGTAGTTAGTTCACGGGTACGATGCGACGCACACCAACAATGCCGAAGCCAGCTATATAGAAAACCAGTCGGTGCTTACTAGCACCATTCTACTGCACCGGTTGTCTCGGTGCGCCTGAGCAAATCAATTTTAGCTATAGAAATCCCTGCCGAGGGGAAGTCGTCTTTTCCCTTTTCGATGCTAAATTACGGGGAATTGATCCTTTCCCTTTTCGATACTGAATTACGGTCAGTGTCAGCAAAGCGCTATGGGTATCATCTATGACTTTAAAAGGGCAGTAATTCTGTTTGAACCCTTCCATTTAAGCAACTCTCGCTCAAAACCACCACTCTTGCGAAGCTTCTTGCACAAACCTTCGCACTTCGAGCACCCCCACGTCGATTTCGACACAATGGGAATCACGACATCCTGCCTGTTCTCATTGCTTACTGTTTTCTTAGCCCTTGCAAAATCTTCGCCTACAGAAATTACCGTCTACAAACCTCCTGGATGCAATGTTCTCATGCGGATGCAAGAAATTCAGGCGGGCCAAACTGAGGAGCAAGCGAGAGTTACCCGGACACAATGGAATACAAACCCAGAGTCGATGGCGAGGACTATCCAAAACTTTTTCGGTGGATCCGAGAATGATCCCCTCTGGAGGCGTCTGGACTGCCAGTCCTTAGCCTACTATGGGATCATTGGAAACAATCACGGGATAGATGCCCGCACGGTTAGCTGCGATGACGACGACACGTTGAGAACACAACCACAGACCAATTTGATGAATAATGATCAGAATCCAGGTAAGCTTCACTAGATATGAGATTGATTTGCCACGCCATGTTTCTCACCATGTCTCCAGTTTCTTTCATTCTGCCTCAGGGTGCTAAGAAATTGACCTTCTCGAGCCCGGACCGACATGCAGTAGATCCCCCATTGAGTGAATCAGACTTGACTGCGACCAAAGGCATCGTGGGTATAAGCGGAACTCTCGACGCCAGCGACTTCGCTTACGCAAACCGTGCGGAGCTTATACGAGCGGCAAAAGAGTACGCTTCTGCTGTAAACCCTTGTAATGCAAACCGCATGCAGGTTGGAGGACTTATCACCCAGGATTTCGTGGATGTTCAGATATGGCAAAAAGCAGAGTTTCCTTCTTGTAGACTGCTTATGGTAGTCCGTGCAGTGGACAGTTCTGGCGGTCCGGTCCTTATAGCCTTCGAACCTGGATCGCTCCGATGAGGCATTTATGTTTAATTAAGATTGGACGTTAGTAATCTGGAGGATTCATGTGAGGAACAACGGGAAGATGAGGCGGCGGTATATGTTACACTGGAGACTCGCTGGGATCGAACCACAATAAGATCCAGCCCAGCTTTCTTCAGCAAACATCTAGTATAGTTACTGGGACCGCATATTCAATTTGTTTTCAGTAACAAACATTCATACATATTAGTAAAGGATAGGCGGTAAACTACCGCGAAATGTTGACAATAGCTGCACTCTAAGGGTGAGATACTCCCGAGTTGAACGACTTTTCTAGAACAGCATTGATTCATATATATATGGACTTTAATGCAATTCTATCCGATCGTCTTTTCAAGGTGCTTCTTTTACAGGCCTAATGGCCTTTGTCGGCTTTACGTAATCGAAATGCCCCATGCCAGCGAGAAATGTCATATCCTGCGGACCGAGCGGCATGTAGTTGCCGCGATTCAAAAAGTTATTTGGAAACCCAATGTCGAAATCATACGCCTTGTCAAGCTCAGAGATGTCTTCTGAGTTGAGCTCAATACCAAGAGCTTCGACATTCAGTTTTAATTTTTCGATACTGGTTCCACCAACCATAGGAAACATGTGGGGTGCCTGCAACATTTAGAAATCATTTTTGATCATATGAACTTTGTGGAGCATATTCAAGCGTACCTTTTGCATAACGTAGGCCAATGCTATAGAGGTGATAGGTACGCCATGGCGTTTGGCCACCTTATCGACAACGACAGCGACCTGGTCCTCTCGGCCCGTGTTCATAAAGGATGTTTGCCGGCCACCTTCTTTTGGAGGGGCGTTCGGCAAACGAAGATAACCTACATGTATTAGCAATGCATAATGTCCATCGTAAGAATCTAGCTTGATATAACATACCCTGGCCCAAGACGCCAAAGGGATGAATTGCCATTCCTTCGTCACGGCACATCGGAATGATATCCCTCTCCATATCTCTCAATAACACGGAATATCTGCCCTGGTAAATCGAGAAAGGTCTCAATCCATGTTGTCTTGCATATGCATTTGCCTTTACCACCACCCACGCCGGAGCGTCACTGATACCCAGATACAATACCTTTCTCTGCTGCACCAAGACATTCAAACTTTGCATTAGTTCCTCCACGCCCGTGGCCATATCCCACCCATGCACGTAGTAGACGTCCACGTACTCCGTCATCAAATTGGCCAAACTCTCTTCAATCGCGTTCCACATATTCTTTGTTCCCGTGCCCCCGAAATTGCTCTTTTGCATCCCTTCCTGTCCGACACGGTTGGGCAGCGTGTACTTGGTTGCGACTACCATTTCGGCCCGACGGTTGTGCTTCTGCATCCATTCTCCAATCCATTTCTCGGATTGTCCAGCTTGATACATATTGGCGGTGTCGATGAAGTTGCCGCCTAAGGAGTAGAAGGCATCCAGGTAAGCGAATGCGTGGTCTTTTGTGCACTCACCCATCATGGGGCCCCAGGCAGAGCCGATACCTAAAAGATAAAAATGAGCCACAACAACCTAGCTTGGAGATATACCACATACTCATGCCGCCAAGAGAGAGCGGAGATACATATACGGAGGCAGTTGGCGCAAGGAGACGATGTCTCGCGAGGAAAGAGGCAGGTTTAGCGTTATTCGCAAGATGGCTCATGTTGTTTGAAGATCAAAGTGTCAGAGGGTATTTGACGTTACAAGAGGAGATTTCGAGATTCGCAAACTGTGTTATGCTCGCAAATGAATAAATAGCAGAGTATGGTAATGATAGTACCATTGTGAGCAGATTGATGCCCTTTTTATATACGTCTCTATTCCGGACTTGAACACCACAATCCGCATGCTGTAAACTACGCAAATAGAGTACCTCCTGTCCCGTCACCTAACGCCGATAAGTCCCAAGAAGCAAGTGCAATTTCTTGGCGGTCAGATTGGCACAAAATTTGCTCCAAGCTTTCCTACCCAGGCACATCGCACCATGCAACAAAAATGCAAATATAGGAGAACATGTCTCGCAGCTCGTCACGTGTTGTTGACAATGCAAGGCACCGGCAACGTTTGCCGCTCTTAATTCCGCGACTTTCGCCTCGCCATCGAATACGCCCCGCGCTCATCTAGCAACATCGGTTGAACAAATTCGTCTAAACCAATCACTGCAAGTGTGAAAATCGAAAGGTGGAAATACGCGTTTTCTCAGTAGGCGAACGGAGATTGTAAGAGGATCGCGGAGTCTGTAACCATAACTTCGTCTGCCATATTATTGATTCATGTACAGGCAGTTTGAAGGACTGCTGTAGCATCAAGATAATAGATTTGACTCTTAGTCTAGCTAAGGTTTCTCTTGCGATCATTTGTTCAAATTGGGCTCTATGCCCTGACCGTTCCACCACTTTCGCCCAGCTAACATCATTACTTCTTGTGTGCCGATTTACCACACGCTTCTCTACCATTAGACGCATTCATATTCCAACCGCCTCATTAATCTCTCTATTATGCTCATGCTTACCTTTTGATCATTGGTCAGAGCAGTTACCAGCCGTCATGGATACGGGTCATTTCTCAAGAGTTGCTCAATGAATTCAAGGATAGCAGCACAACGTGGTCTTGAACGCTCGTAAGGCTATGATGAAAAGTTGAGGTCTCAGGCGTAGTCAGTGCATGTATCCTTAATGTTAGTGATACTTCGGTTATAGCGGGGAAGAAGCACGCGCGGACTCTGGCAACATTATACGTAAAACACCGGACACAGTGTTTCGAGTACGTTCAAGAATGAACCGCTCAGAGCTGGGATATTCTAAGACTTATTTAAGTGCTGGTGGGTCGGGATCTCGTAGAGCATGCCCGAACCAGGATTATAGCGCAATTCTAGTGGGTGATCCACACTCTCCGGGACCATCCAGTTCAAGCACGCACAGGCAAGTTATGCTATAGACGGTTCAGAATGCCATATTAGTCCTTGTTAGTGTGAATGAGGGATTTGTGATATTTATAGGAGTATTTAATAATTCAGCATAAATACTTGAAAAGGACCCTATCCGGCACTTCCTTTTCTATTTACAAACATTTAGCTTCGCAACGCTGGGATCATGATCGCTAATCTGTGCCTCACTTGTCACCCACGTATTGACATGTATATGCTCATATTTTGCATTCTTGGCGACAGCTTCCGAAACGAACATGTGATCAAGCTGCTGGGCGTTCATGTCAAACACGTAAGTGTAGCGCTCCGTGGGCTTGATACTAGCGACAGCGTCGAGATCTTTGAGCGTCGAGAGGGAAGCATATGATTTAAGGGGCTTTACAAAGGCAAACTCGTTGAAATCGCCGGCGGTGATGATTTTAGCATGCTTATCTTTCGCGAGTATATCCTAATGCCTTCTAAGTAAGTTGTTCTTCAAACGATTGAGGAGCATACCTTGACAAACTTCGCTGTCAGTTCAGCTTGAGCTTGACGGTCATCAACGCCCCCATTGACTGGTGGTCGCGCATCACCCTGGATACTACTACTACCACCTTTTGATCCAAAATGAACATTTACAGTGAAGAAGCTTCCACCATTCTTTCCGGTAACCGTCCATTGAGCAACTAAAGGTTTGCGACTAGCAGTCCATGCTTCGTTTGAAGGATCGATGCGGCCCGGGTTGTACTTAAGAGTAGGCCCTGCCAGAACTTCGTTCGCATCAGTCGAGCCACCAGGATTAGGCTTGTAGAGATGGAGAAGCGAAGGCTTGTAGAGATAGGCTACGCGAATATTGCCACCTGGCTGACCGCCATCCTGATCATCAGTAGGATCTATGTCTGTAAAAGCGTAGTGTGGTCCGCCGGCTGATGCTATAGCTGCAGTAAGCGTTGAGAGGGTGATATTAGCGGAAACCACTTCGTCATTCGTCGGACCATTGTCGTCCTGGATCTCTTGCACGAAAATTAGATCTGGAGATTTCAGATATTGGACGATATGCGAAGCAACAGCTCCCATATGGCTGCTATCTGGCGCCAGGTTTTCGACATTGTAGGCACCAAATGTGATACCGTCACACTTTCCACTGGAGAGCAGCCTGGCCTCAGAGGGAAGTTCCGGCTTCGCTGCACGAGTGACCTTGATAGCAGTCGAAGGTAGAATACGGTAGAAGCCAAAGGCATAGGTCACGATCCCAGTGATGGTTTCGAGCTCATCTCCGATTTTGGTGGACTTAGGATTAGAAGTCCCATCCAGCGGCGAGCCAATGATAATAGTCTCAGGGTTCGCATCTACGGATTGTTAGTGGATTTTCTACTTTTCCGTCCGCATGATTTACCTTTGTCAACCATTGTTAATCCTCCGCGATCGTTCCGACCTGTGGCCTTCCAGTCTCCCACAACCCATGTATCTCCGAAGTTGTTAGGCTTCGCAATCGCTCTCGGTTTTTTTACAGTGACCAATTCACCAGTCAGACTCTCCCAAAAGTCCATGCCATACTTTTTAGGCTCAAGCACCGGGTTGGCAACCGAGATCAGCGAGACATTGTTAGGTACGGCAAACACATCTCCGCCGTCTAAGCTGCTGAACTGCTCGGTAGGCGGAGCGCTTGTATCTTTCCCAATGACCAGTGGCTTCACTGCATTTTCGCTGGATAACTTCTGCTCTAATTTTGGGCTTGAAATTTCAGTCAGATAGACATAGTCTTTGCTCGAGCGGTACTCCTGGACCTTGCCGCTAATCGTAATTGCGTCGCCAGTAGTCAAGTTCGTTCCGAAGGTGCGCCCAAACACGTAAATGGACTCCGACGACCTATAATCTCGGTCTGGCGTGGTTGATCGAATCCAGAGCCCATCAGGTCCTTTTGCGGTGATTATTCCGGTGACATTGGAGATTGTCTGTCCATTATAAGGCGAGAGAAACTTATTACCGTTGATCTCTGCAATCGTCAACGCTGATGACAGAGCCACCGAAGCCGCAAGTCCCAAAGCACGAATGAGAGTGGCCATCGCAGCGAGCTGAACGTTCGCCGTCCTCCCATTTACAGCGGCCATTAGCCTTGATCTTATACCTCATGTCGTATTTCCAAGACTTCCGTCGCGGCGTGCAGGTCGCACTACGGTACTATCTCCGTCTTAGCCATGACTTTGGCCGTGGCGATAAAGCGCATAGCTGCACGGAGTGTGCTTGGCGCAAAAGGAGGCTGAAGGCGTGCATGGGCTGGTTGGATGCAAGGTGAGCCAGGGAGCCAAGATCGTGTCCTCATTGGGAAGGTGGGTGGACATCGCTCCATTTCGGAAATGACGCGACGGCGGCGGCCGCGCCGTGGAAGGAACGACAACAACCTCAATATCTCAGACTGGGACGGCCAGGAACTCTGAGGGTTTTCAATTGTGCTTTGAAAAGCTCACTTGTATATGAAGTGGTTCCATATGCTCCGGTCACGCATCATGATTGTGCTTAGGGGAGACACATGGTGTTCAGTGCAATCTAGACCATCGTCAGCTCTATACATTGGGAGCGACACCATTTTGCACACCAGGGAAGCCAATAGTAAGCAGTTGAAAAAGTCATGTAGGCCAAAGCACGACCTTGAAAAGTCGATCGGCGTTGAGTTAGATTCTCAACAGCCCTACCAATAGAATCTACCCCAAATGAGCTACCATCATCGGAGACGAAAGGGTGAGTTGCATCTTCTATATCTAACATGCCTTCCTAGCCACACCGAGACCTAAGCTTTGCCTTTTTCAGTTTATTGCCTTTATGCTCAAGTCCTGTGCTTGATCTAATAAACATGACAAAGCCTCGATATCAGCGTCACGCTGTTGTTCTAGGTCCCCTTGTCAACGTGGTCCGGTTCATCTTCAATATCTATTTAAATTAGCATTTTTACCCTTTCAAAGTCAGAGCGGTGCTTAGGCTACCTTCAGTCCTCGCAATATCTCTCATCCGTGTTGGGAAGCAGTCTTCTTCAATCATCCGATACTCTTGTAGCCTCTCTCTTAGGCTTGGGATGGTCTCGATCATACGTTCCATTCCAGGCCAAAGTTTCGTGATGGCCTGGGTGTCATCTTCCTCCGCAATGGCTACGAGTCTACCAAATTTCATCTTGACACTCTCATACAAGATACTTTCCACGCCGTCCAGAACAGCCCCCAAGACCTGCTCGTCATTCCCCTGATCTTTGTCCCTTTGTCTAATTCTTACTTGTTCATTCAACATGGCTAGCTCTTGAGCCAGTTTGCCGAAGATGTAACTATCGCCCAACTCGGATTGCATCAAATGCAATGTCTCCAGACGAGCTTTCAGATTATCTGCGATCCGGCCTTCGACAGTGTAATATTGTTCCAAGAGGGCGGGTCTTCGTAGGGCACATTCACGGGAGGCTAGAGACCATGGCTGCGGTAGCAAGTATAGTTCGTACGGAATGCAGTCGGTTTGAATGTGTATTGCCCTGTCGAGTAAGTATTGGCGCCGCTCCAGGTCTCTTTTCAGAAGCTCTATGTCTCTCTGGAATTGCTGTCTGGCCAAAATGATTTCCCGTTCTTCGTGGTAGGCATCAATCCTCCGATATTCTTGGGAGAATCGCGGAGCAGGTGAAGGCTGGCGCTCAAGAGCCCGCAGATTACCGTCCAAGTATGCAAAATTCGAATATGTCTCTTCCGCGAGAACGTTGGTGTCTCCTATGCTGACCTGGCTAAGAGAGCTAGGAGAGATTATAGCATAATGGTGCTCTCCTTCGTGCTGCGGCTTCTCAAGGAGCTCCGGAAAGTCGAGCGAGTACAGATCATCGTTGTTGTTGCCACGGGCAGTGTCTGCCTCGATGTCGTCCATCGAGTAGGTGTGTGGATCGTATGGTCGTGCGCACAGTCGGATTGGTAGCAGCAAGAACTGATAGTATGCAAGGCGTGAAGTAGAAACGCGCACGATATAGAAAGGGACTATGCGACCTGTTCGAAATTCCAGAAAGGACTCACTTTCACTTCCAGCGACACAGGTGTATAAGAGCAGAGATTCGTACCGGACTTTCGTTCCGCACCTACCATACAGTCTTATTCAGAGAGTTACAAAAATGTTCAATCAGTCAAGAACGTTAGTTCTTTGGGCTCTGGTAGCGCTTTCCTGTTCCCGCCCGTTTTGTAAAGAAGGTGCAAGAACGTTATCTGCGGCGAAGGCAAACTGACTGTGTTGTCACCCAAATTCAATGTCTAACTTTGATTTGAGAACTTATCCGTGCCTATAGCTCAATTTCTCTTACAGTGTTTCAGCGCTAACTTTCGATCTCGGTGCTCAGTATATCAGTATAATGCCATAGTAAATGAGTGCTTGCATATTCATATGATTTGTGAGTCCTAGTAATACGAACGTACTGTCGGTTGGTCCTTGTACGACTGCCGTATTCAAACTGACAGTTGACGTAGAATCTCATTAATGATAAGCTCCTACTTATCACAGTAGCAGTCAACCCAAAGCCGTGGAGTTCCTTCCACCTTCGGCCAATGATTTTCTGCACTAAGCGTGTAATCGATAAATCTAGTCTTTCATAGTCCAATATCACATGCAGAGTCCATATCAATACCGCCAGAATTCCGTATCACAACCTTTGCTGCTTTGTATCCTATTTGCCATGAGGGAAAACCGCGCAAGGGGCAAGTACAGATAACGATGCGACTGAGACTGTTGCAAAGGTCCACGTTTACTGGTGAGTTGAAGAAATTGCAGCTCGTGGTGGCAAAGCAGGAAATCGCGCATGTGAGAGGGTTCTAGTCCGTTCCTTTAGCCGTTTAAATGGACTTCCTTGGTCGTGCAAGTCGTGAACAGGGGGCCAAAGTTCTGAGGGTGGGAGACGACGGGTCGACCGGGGCTGTGGCTGAGGTGTGGCGTAAGCTTGGTCCTGCGCCACAACTGCGACTTGCCATTCCGAGTCCATTCCGGCGTGCCCGGCGGCCAGTTTCTCTGCGAAGCTTGTTTCTCTGCCGGGGGATGTCGTCGCTGTCATTATCCAGTCCTGTTTGTCTGCCCGTCACTGGGGTTTATCACTGATACTGCGCTCAGAGCCACGCGTATTCTGGACTGGTTGTCGCCGTTCCAGAAGGCTCACGCCCGTCAGAGCGACACGCCCCAGTATTCTGTTCACCGGTCATACCTCCAACGCATAGTCCTCGTCATACCCACTGCTCGCGTCTGCTCAACACTTCCACTTCTGAATGACGGCATTCGCTTTGCTCAGTTCTGCTGTCTCTCCATCGCATCGGCGACGAGATGGCTTCTCCTCGCCAGCCTGCGCCTGACAATCCCGCTCTACACCCTCTCGATCCCACACAATACCGGGCACTTGCCGACCTTGTTGCGCGCGGTCTCAGCAAGGACGGTATTCTCCTCCTTTCAAAGTTAGGCACTGCTGGCGTCCACAACGTGCTCAATTTGGCGGCCGAGCTAGGTCGAGAGGGCTTGGACGGCTTGTTGAGTCCTCTAGAAGGCGTCCCAGAAGAGGCGCTGCGCACATGGCTACATCTACTCGAGGGTAAGTGCTTCTGAGATTTGACCTTGTGCGCGCAACCATCGTTCTGACTGGGATGATGTAGGAAAAGAGAGGGAGCCAACGAGCACGCCGAATCCTCCGCGCGCGCCAATCGACGACCCCGTTTTGGGTCCGAACAGCGCAGCTTCGCTGGCCACAGCGTACCTCCGTCCACCCCGTACCTCGCTGGGACGTTCCACGAGCCGTGCATCATCCGAGTCGCTATCCACTTCGACGAGCCTGACTCACCCCTCCTCTCGTAAAAGGGTGCGACCGAATCCGAAATCATCATCTACGCGGAAGCTGCTACACTGTCCAGACTGTAAAGAGAAGATCAAGAATGGATTTGACAAACACTTTCGTGCGCATCTAGACGATCTAGTTTCAGGCGGTGCTCTTGCAGAAGGAGATCTGATTGGATGTGGATACTGTCCTTGCGACAAGCTAGAGCTAGACTCCGGGAAGGTCTTCCACGGCCTATCGGCTCTCGTACGGCATGTTCACGAAGAGCATGCTCAGGTGAACAGTCAAACCCCCCATCGGCTGCGGTGGGACTTTGATGCTTCCTTCAAGAACATCCTCTCTGGAGAAGAGAACATACGACGCGCTTTCCTCCTGCTGGTCCAAGAAGAGAATAGGGACATCGCCAATAAGCTCCCTCAAGACAATACTCCTCCTACCCTCTCATGGCTACAATCCTCTGCGCAGCATCTTCTGGACGAGGTCCAAAAGCTTGGTGGGAAGATCTTCAGGGTCCCCTTCACACAGATTCCTCCAGATGATGCATTTCAACTCAAAGATCTTGTGGCTAGAATATACGATGCGGCACACAAGTGGCAACCTTCAAAACTAGCTCAAATACAGTCCAGTCCCACGTCTAGATCGTCTCCTCCAGTACAGCAACGACCCCAGATCTACTCACATCCGAAATCACCACACCACAGGCCACCCACATCCTCCCAGGACACTCTTGCATTTGCTTCTATGGGAGCCGGAGCAGAGGATATATCTCAATACCCATCATTCGATTCTCCTGCGCCCTTCCCTCAACGACAAAAAATAGTGCAGCCGACGCCTCGACCTTTGGATAATCCTCGCGACAGATTCGCTCCACCCCTCAGACCATCTTCATTCGAATCATTCTCTTCCACCGCAAGCCAGATTTCGACACAGACACAACCGAGTCAGACCCTGAGCAGCGGGAATTCTCATCTTGTCACGCCAACCATCAGACTCGCTACGCCCTCGGCGAATTTCCCCTTGGTGACCACGGAGCTTCCAATACTAAACCAAGGACAGTCAATTGATCCTACGTGTCCCGCCACCGGGTCATATTTCAGCAACTATTCGGCGATCCTAAGTGAACTTGGTCTCGAGGAGAGCGATCTCTTTTACCCCAGGCAAAATAGCTAATGTCTACATTGGCTGTGCCACGATGCGGGGCCTTGTTCGCATTCTCGGCTATCACTTCGTGGTAGACAGATGCTCGCGTGGCTCGATCCGATTAAGATTCTTGCTGTACATTATTTGCAGGGCTGTGCCTTTTATGTCTGCTCATCCCGTGCATTTTGCGGACGACGATTTTTATGATACCACTTTTTACGTCCATTCCGTCACTCACGAAGCTTGCGGCATTCGGGAAGCGGCGTTGCATAGCATAGCGTTGTATTTTTGTGCTTTTTTTTTCAAATCTCAACGATCAAACCAGTCACATTTGTCCTTTCTCGACTTCTTGTTTGCCTTGCTCCTCCTCTCTACTTGCCTTGCTCCGTCATCTGACGACAGCACCAACACACACCACGCCATCTTTTGTCGTCGGTGCATCATGCAAAGCACCAGATTGTCGCCCTCGCCCGCTTCATCGACACGATAAATTACCCCTTTCAACCACCTGCCTCTCGGATCAGCATCCCACCCCCCTCCTTCCCTCCAATTACATCACTCCAAGCGATAGAACTCGTGCCCCGCCTGCCCGCCCTTCTAGGCACCTACAGAAAAAGCAATGTTACACGCCCTTTCCCTTCGCCTCACTCCAACCACCCTCGAAAGTCGAGGACAAAAAAGCAAATACTTCCCCTCCTGCATATGCGACACCCTCTCGCTTGTTCCAGCAGCGGTATTTGCTGAGGGGGCGGGGGGAGGAACTTTGTAACATGCGTCTTCCTTGTCCCGGTCGTCTGCATGCCCCGCCCGCCTGCCTGCCTGTTGCAATGCTGTATGCATCTTCGGGCCGACTTTTTTTCTTTTTTTCTAACTTTGGAGGGGGGAAGTTTAAAGTTTGGCGGCCCGAATTACGCGTGGGGTGCGTTGCATGCGAGATGGAGTTGCTTGCCGGTGGGTTTGTGTAGGTGGTCTGATTTTGCTTGCTGCCTGTTTTTTTGTTATGAGGGGGGGCGGTTATTGTATCTTTGCGTGAGCAGAAGAAGGCGAGGGGGGCGAGAGAGAGCAGTATTCCCAGTTGGGGGGTTGTTGGGCGGAGGCTTTCGTATGGGAAAGTAGTTAAATCAAAGAGAACAAACACTAAATGAGTTAAGCAACAAAGTTTACATGCTCCCGGAATTAGCCTTTTCTTTTCTTTTCATGGCAAGGAAATCTACGTATACGAGGCCTTGCCTTACCCTGCGCCCCGTGATGATGCATACCCAAGTAACATCACCTACTACATCATACATGAAAACTTATTTCCCCACCCACCCCAATCATCAGAATATCTTTCGCATCTAACAAACAGTATGGAGGTTCTCTCTCTCCAGTTCATGTAAAAAAAAAAAAAAAAAGAATCGATGATCGTATTTTTCCTTTTAACACGAATTGTGATGAAGAATTGTTCACGGGGACGGAGCACCCCAAGAAGACCAACGAGGTTGGCACGCTGGGAAACTTCATATAAACAGTACATAGTACATGGTACATGTTGAAGTAGACGCGTCTTTATTCCCAGAGCGACGGCGGCGGCGGCGGTTGGCGCCGGGAGAGGAGCGGAAGGGGGAGGGGAGAACTAGGTAAGTTGATTGGAAGGGAAAAAAGTGAATGCGGATGGATGGCATGGGCTGATTTAGATGTGGTAGTGCAGCCATGTGATTCACTTTTTGATGAAGGCGATGTGATTCTCTTGTATGGATCAGGGTCTGAGTGGAGCGTTTGTGTAGTGCCCCCAATAAACTTTGTTGATTACGTGAGTTCCAGGTCCCATACATGTGCGCTGCCCTATTCATACATTCCAAGTCCCTGCCGAATTACCATGCCAACCTATCCATGCCAAGGACTTTACCCATACCAAACCCAAGGATCGTGGATCGTAAAATATCGTTTACATGGTAGCACCCGCCTGAGTCGATCCATCTGCATCCAATACTGCGCCCTCCTCTGCATCCTTTGGCTTCACTAGCTTGATGCTGACTTCAGGGTCTTTGCTGTAAACGCGAAGACCTAGTACGCATACTGCGTTCCAGGGATTCTGCTTGTTTTCCGCAGCCGCGTTGGGAGCTGGCGGAGGTTGGGCGCCAGCGTCTCCGTCCGCATCCGCAAAGTAACGTCGGGATTGAGGACCAAGGATAGGCGAGGGAGGCCCGGAATACACGGAAGGAGGTGCAGCACGGCCGACTGCTCGACGATTGGGGGAATTGTCGGAGGGTGGTGTGTCCTCAGGTTCACCTTCGCTAGGGGCATCGTCCTCTGCTTCTGGCTTGTCGGGGTCTTCCGGCTTCTCATCTATCTTGATAGTAGGAGCGGCCTCTTCTTTGACGCTCGACTCTTGCTTCTCCTCAGGCTTCTGCTCGCCAGATGCTTCGGGCTTAGCAGCTTCTTTCGCATCACCCTTTGCATCCTTCATCTTATCAGCTTCAGCCTTCTCCTTTTCTTCTCGCTCCTTCTTCTCCTTCTTCCACGCCTCAAACTCGAGCTTCTCTTGTTCAGCCTCTTCCTTTTCCTTTCGCTTTTTCTCTTCAGCAGCCTTCTTCTTTTCCTCCTTTTTCTTCTTCTGTTCGGCAGTCAGCTCGACGACACCCTTGGCATTGGCAATGTCGTAGTTCATGCCGATCTGCCTCAATTTCTGGGGGTTGCGGTCCGCAATCTTGGTCACCACATCATAAACGTCGGGGACGTCAGGATCTCGGGAAGCCACGATTTTTGGCACCACTTCGTATGTCCCTGGATCGAGATCGACCTCAGCGGAGATGGAGCGATTGCCAAACCATGCTCCTCGAGCGCGAACGATGTGGTCACCGGCCGAGCTTTTCTCCTCCTGTAGCACGAAGTGAAGATCGAAACTATACTTTCCCTCCAAGCCGCGGAAGTATCGGTCATCAAGCTTGGAAAATTAGCATCCGACCGATGCGAAGGGAGCGAATTTATACCTGGGAAAGTAAGAAGACAGTCGGGCCTGCCTTCTTGATCTCCACTACGAACTTTGTACTGAGATATCCAGTCACCCAAGCTACACTCACACTAGTCCAGTGTTGAACCACGGTCCAGTCTTTGTCAAAGAGACGGGTGCGGTCAAGGAGTTCAAATCTCTCCTGGAGATCATCATAGGACATCCAGAAGACACCGTCATTGTCGAAACGATATTTCAACTTCTCCATCCAGTAAGGGGTCCACTCCTTGGAGCCATCAGACCAAGGGCCGTTCCATTCGCCCATGCTAGCATTTGCACGCTCTCCCCAGGGATTTCTCCAATGATCAGCGTATGCTAACATCTTAAAAGAGAGGACCTACCTTATCATCACTAGCCTGTGCTTCTCTCCCTTCTCATCTTCTTCTTCGACTGCTTTGATGACGGAGTAGGCATGGTTCAATGCGATACCTTGCCTTGCGTCCGAGTCGTCACCGTAGGACCCAGGCGAGGACGCTGAGAATAGAAACTGCTTGTTGACCTTTGGAAATCAGTAAAGAATCAAATCATTGTGAAGATGATACTTCGTACCTCTAAGAGCTCGTTCCATAGTCTCTCCTTGCTAAGAATACGGTTCGTCATCACCTTTGTCGTAACGCCACCAGTCAGGTCCTCGACCCCTTCGCCACTGTCAAACGTTAGATTATGCTTATCAGACTAACACGAAAGACTCGCCTGATTCCGCCGCTAATAGCGTCGTAATCCCCATGAACCTTGGCATACGCCTTTTCCAGCAACGGCAGCCATGTCTCGTTCTGGTCAGCGCATGACGCAAAGTAAAGCGCGTCTGAACCGGTTTGATTGTTCTTCTTGAACTTCTTCTCTTTTGAGCCAGTTGGGTCATAGTTGTCACCCATCGCATCAAAATCCTTCCAACGGAGGTACATGTTGTCATCAATCACCGTCCAGATCCACTCTCCGTCTCGGTAGAATACGAATCCGTAGACTCCGCACTCTTCATCTCGTTCCACGCATATCTTGTCCATCAAATCCGGGTTGCTGCAGATGGTAGCCACCGCGGCGATGAACCAACAGTCGCCGTTCGCCCCCTGCTTCACGTCGGAGCTAGAGAACCCGTCTACTGTGAACGACGGCTTGTCAAAGATCCAATCGATACGGTGTACGGAGCCAGGTACCCCGCGATCACTGGGATTCTCGTAGGAAAGCAGCTTCGTAGCTGCGTCGAGATCAATCGTCATCGTCGGAGGTACCAACAGCTTGCTTTCGGCCAGAGTCGATAGAGCGTAGCCAAGCTGTTGGGAACTCACGGTCGACCCTTGGGACTGGGAATCTCCATACCAGTACATTAGCCCTTCGAGACAGTTTCTGATCCGCAGATCATCTTCAATGTCGAATTCTGGGTCGGTAAACTTGTCATATCTTTAGTCACGGTTTGCTTAGTCGAGACACTTGAACTACCTTTTCGTTTGTCCTGTGGCATTCTTTGACGATACGTTTGACACGGGCACGACATTCGTCGGCTGCAGCTTGATAGGATTCAGCAGCATTCTTGCCTTGTGCAGGGCCCGACTTCTTTTGAGTCGACAGAAGATTGGAGTAGAGGCTCTGGGGGAAGATGCTGGTGATTTTGCAGGGTTTCTTTGTGATTAGATTCTCCCAGAATTCATTGAGCGCATCTTGAGGGTTTTTGAAGTCATCGTCGCCGGAGATGGAGCTCATTGTCACTGCGTGAGGGCGATTGGCTATGGTAGGGTTGCACAGGTCTCCAGGTCACCAAAAACTTGCTTCAGGGTGTTTAGAAACGGGAAAACAGGAAAGCTTTTGAAGTAGAATAGTTTTCTGAGGTCAAAAATCGTATTCACGAAGAGAAAAGACGAAAGATCTAGACGAGGCTGGGCTGCGCAGCGGAGAGTTATATGTTGAACCAGTGGCATTGGGGGCCAAATCAAGGTGTGTATCATTAGCTAGTTCAGGCATTGTGCGGCTGACGATACAGATTGTGCTACCGTCTAGTTCTCCAGGCAGCAAATGATGCGTCACTGCTGATGGGTAGACCTAAGATGGCAAGCTGTTACGACGGTTAGCGGGCAGGAGCTGAATGCACCAGTTGCAGCTGCCGCCTATGAAAGGACAGGGTTGAGTTACGAAAGCTGACAAACGAGAGCACAACAGAGGTGGTAGGAACCTAGCATGGGAGTGGCTTTGTACACGACAACAAAGTGGACTGGGCATGAGTTAGTTGAGAGTATATAGGAAACCTTAGGTTCGTCCTAGAGTATATATTGATCCTACGCAACTCCAGAAATGGAATGGAAGGGGCAGCTCTGAGCGCACGTGATTGCCCCGCATCGCTCAGGGGAAACTGCGTTCGTCTAGCGCCTGTCAGCCCTGCACTCAGCTGCCTCGCCCACTTGTTGGACTGCTTGGTCTATGTCGCCAGTAACACTGCACTAGCAAACTTCCACCAAAGATTGCTGGTCTGCCTATATCGTAATGCTAATCTAGCTCAGCTAACTACTCGCAATCACCTCAGCTTGGTACTGGGCACTGAATATCCTAGGGTCAACCTATGTAGGCCATTGTGCGTGTGAACAGACCAAGTCACTGTGCGACTAGTGACAACAAGGTATCAATTTCCAAAGACCGGGACAGCCAGCCCAAGATTGGAGCGGGTCGCCTTTATTTCCCTGTCGGCAACTTCGGGTTGAAAATAGCATGTATTTGGACGCCTGCTAGTCAGGACACACGTGCGCACTGGGACCTGGCGTTGAGTGCAGTCTCGAAATGGGAGAGACGGGCACTGCTTGTCATGAGGTAGCGAAGAGCTAACCTCAACGAGGTGTTCCGGGTTCCGCTCGATTCCCTTACTCACCGTGTGCATCTTGAATCGCTCAGGCGATCGTGAGCTGGGTTCAATTCCAAAGCGCACGGTATCGCTGTGCCAGGAAAGGTCCAGCGTCCGGGTTGCCATTGTGTAATAGCATTTAGTCGAGCAATCCTACACGAATCCGACGAGACGCATACCGGGACCCCGGTCGCGGACAAAATCGCCGAAGTGTTGCGAGTGGACGAGACGAGACGTTGCAAAAGACGTCTTGATCCATGACGTGAGGGAATTAGCACCACGGTTGAGTCGGTCTGAAGAGGGAATGGGACGTGTGACAGAATATGAGAATCGCCCTTCTGGTCGAGCGGCGTCCCGTGACCGGGTGGCTGCAGCGGTGGGTCTAGGTCGACCGTGTGTCGTGAAATTCTCTATTTGAGCTGCCAAGGTGTCTCTCTAGGATACGTGAAACACGGCGCCCGCGTCAGAGGCGCACAGGAGGAAGCAAGCAAGCAGAGAGAAAAAGTAAGAGAGAGAGAGAGGGAGAAGCGCGCCAGAACCGCTGCGACAGGCCAGGGCAGGGCGATGAAATAGGTACCCAATAGTGTAGACATGCAAAGGAAACGCAGAGAGTGATCGTAAAGGCTGGCCGTGGTGCTACAATTAGATGGGGTGAAGGGTGGTACAGGAAGGAAATGCTGAAACAGGTGGGCCAGCCAATGAGGGGCCATGGCCGGGAGGTGAGAAAGGCAACACAAGCGTTCGCAGGCTACCGAGCCATACGGAAGAGTCCCCCACGCCACCGCTGAAACCGTTCTAGAGCCGAATCCCATTGCTTTTGTGCACCGATCAAGACAGACGCCTAGGAAGGAATAAAGTCGTTTCGAGATTGCCGCCCTTGTCCCCAACGTGACATCAGAAGGTGAGCCACCAGAAAACGCCGGTGCTAAATCCATACAAGGCCGGACATGGGAAATGGCGAGCAGCGAACAAGACGAAGGAAGGAGAGGTGAGGCATGGTATGGTATTGCATCGGCGCCCGCCCAGGCCGCGAGCAGGCAACGGCACGCAGCCAGGCAAGCAGGCAGGCAAGGAGACTGAGCGACGGCGCCGGGATGCGAAATTGTCGCTGCTGCAGGCCGGGCAGGGGTGCCCAAGAGATCGCGTCGGGTCCAGAGGCCTGGGTCGGGTCGATCGCAGCAGCGCACGCGCACTTGCAGGGCCATCTGCGCTCGAGTCAGCGTCTGCACATCCCTCTCTGACTTCACCTCGCCGGCCTCTTTGAAACGCGGCTCACGCCGGAGCACGATAACGCGTGGCCATGGCTGCTTTTGGTAGCCAGGCCCACGTGCGGTCTGGGAGCGCTGGTGTTGAAATGAGGAGCATGGGCGACGCACCTAGGCCTTGGTCGTGCAAGGTCTGCATGTCTTGAGCTTGCAGTTTTGACACTCGTAGATGCTGCGGGATCAAGGGCGCTGTCAGCATCTGTAATCTCAGAGGCCCCCCAGGCACAACAAGGCAAACACGCCTGCCTCTGGCGCATCTGGCGCCTGAGGTGGGCACCAGTGCCAAGGGTGGATGGGACTCGACTATCGGCACGCCGGAAGCACGTACAATGGATGCGGGCCCGAATGGCACAGGTTGCAATTCCACATGATGAGGTTGGTGTCGGACTTGATCATCTTGAACTGGTGATCGCAAGAGGCAGGAGCAGCCATGGCGACGGTCTGGTCGATTGTGCTCGGTTTCTGCTTGGGGGGACGTGTAGCGGTTCCGATAGGGCTGAGGCGGCGGGCAGGGAGTGGCTCTGGTGGTTGGAGAATACTGGATTCATGTCAGCGAGATGATTGGGGGTCGAAAGAGAATATATATAAAGTCTAGGGCTTGGAGAGGCTCACAGCTACTAGGCGGGCGATTTGATGCGGGCGGCGTGGGATGTGCTTGCAAACCCGAGGGTGAAGGGAGACGTCTTGAGTCGTGGCTGCAGAAAAGCAAACAGAGAGCAGCTGTCAGTACACGATGCTCGATCGGGGCTGGTGCTGGAGAGGAGCTCGATGTTCGGACTGGTGAAAGCGACGGCGCGGCTCTCGGTCCGTCTTATAGTAGTTCCCCTAGAGCATACACTGGGCCGGCTCGCGGCTAGCAGAAACAAGAGTCTGATATCATCTCCACCATGGTCCACCACGGTCGCCAGTGTACAACAGCTCGCAGGGCGCGCCCATCTGCGGTCTTGGTGCCCTGACGCGTGGGCATCGAATACGGACAGGATGCAGACGGATAGAGCAAGAGATACACGGGAGGTAGCACAGCAAGTTGGAGGGGAGGGCTGCCTCTGCGACCCTCCCTATACGGGCTCCTCGAAGGGAACATGCTGGTGGAGCTTGTCAGACTCGGGCTGGCTGTTCCGCAGCCGCGGCCATGGTAGCATCTCCAGGTCGCGAATCCTTGTTGCAGACGTGCGGTACGGCAGAGAGGATTTCTGCCATGTCGAGCATAGAGCATAGCGCTGGCGCTGGCGATGTGTCACACGAATCGAAACGCTCACTCATAGGCGTGAAGATGGAGGATTGGCAGGGCTCTCGTACCGAGCATCATGGCGACAGCGGGCGTCAGGGCGCCAGGGCTGGGTGCAGGGCTTCCCAGAGCGGTCTAACCCGGGCAGGGAACACATACATACAGAGTGGCAGAGTGGCAGAGTGTGGCAGAAGAAGGGCAGCTGCCAGGGCCGCCGAAGAACGGCCATGGGGCTGGCGGGCGGGCGGGCGTGCAGTGCAGTTGCTGCAGCGAAAACCCCCCCATGGGCCATGGAGACGGCCGACCAGGAGCGCTCCCGGCGCCGTGGACGGGGCTAGGGTCGGCAATTAGAGTTTGCGACGGTGCTTTTTGCGCCGGGCATGCCCCCAGCCCAGCCCGCCGCCAACCCTCAATGCTCTGTTGCTGTTGCTTTTTTCCCCCATTTCCCACGGCCCATGACGGCTGCCCTCTCGCCTGCCTGTCTGCTTGCCTGCCTGCACACGTGCGACAAGACTCTGCAATCTGCTCTCTGCATTCTGCATCCTGCACATGGTCCCGCCTACAGCCGTCTGCGCGTCTGCGGGGTCTCCCCGGCGCGGTGCGGCAGGAGCGGTCAGACGCTCCACCGCGCATGCCAAAACCGTCCCTCTGCAGACGCCTGCACCCACCGTCTGCTGCCTCTCCCCAGCCCGCCTGGCTGCCCAACCTCTTTCTCTGCTGCCTCTGCGATAGCGTGCCGGCCCGGGGAGAGGGCGGAGGGAGGGGAGGGGAGGGGAGGGGGAGTAGGAGGGGGCGGAGGAGGAGGAGGAGCAATGGGTGCAGCGAGGACGTCGCCCGGCGGTCGCGTTCGTTTGACACGAGGCGGTGGTTGTGGCGTGCCCTGTCCTCGTCCGCCGCCGCCGCTCTCGCCAGTTCTTCTCCAGGTCGCACGGCGGACACAAACGCAGACCCTGGCGACGGCTCTCTCCTGCTCGCTCAGGCACGCCTCGACGCATTCTGCTGTGCGCGCGCCGACGGCCACTGTGCCTCGCCCGGGAGACGTCCTGTGGCCGGCTGCATGTGGGCCGATCAAGAGTCACCTGCAGTGCCCACATTCCCCCAGCCCGGTTCAGCTGGTGGGCGAACAGTTACATGCAGCCTCATCTCATGGGAGCCCGCGAGTGTCGTGCAACACCGCCGCCCGCCCAGGTTTGGCCGTCGACACGGTCCCCTGCCCTGAGCCTCCACATTCCTCTTCCGGTCCCGCTTGTCCTCAACTGGCCGTCTCTTCTCAATGACCCGCCATGTGGCTTGGGTCCTTCGCCTGCCTGGACTGCACCATCTACTTGCTTGCCCGGTCTACTCCCGCCCACCATGTAACCCGCCCACACTAGCAAGCAGACGCCCACCAAGTTGCCAGAAATCCCGCCAACCGCGTCCGTGTGCAAGAGACGGTTTCCACCACATCACTCTCTGCCAGAGATCTGCCCGAGCGCGTCCGGACGAGGGGCGTGGAGAAGCTCGGTCGCAACCATGGGCCGGAAGAGAACTCTAGTTCTCCTCTCTTCCCCTGTTCGCATGTCAGAGGGGGGAAGGAAACTAGCCTTCTCAACAGTAGGGCTAACATCCTAATCAGTCCAGACACTCCCCCTTGGGACCTAGTTAGGGCATCGCGTCCGATGGTTGCTTTTTCCGACCAGCATTGGCTCCATGGTCGTCCACACCACTCTCATCTTTTCTTATCGTGCAAAAGGTCATCTGTCCCATCAACCGCCCCTGTCGCTGCATGGTCCAGCATGGCCCTGGCATTGATCAATGGCTGCATGTCGGGCTGTCTGGTAGGTAGTGGAGACGTGTCTCGCGATCAAATCTCGTCCGTTTGAAAGATGCAGTGCATAACTCAGTCCGAGGGAGACTATTCTTGGATCATCGTGCATCAGGAGATAATTCTCATGCCAAATCGCTCCTCGTTACACGAGATCGAGTGGACCTGGTGCTCGGTACCACAGATGCAAGATCGGTGTCACTGTGGATTTCTCCATGTAATACATGGCGTCCGTGGCGCACCCCAGGCCAGGACGGATGCGCGTCATCCCCTAGCTTCGTCCATGCCTGTTTCCGCAAGGTCGTGTTGGTTTCTCTCGGCCTCTCGGCCGCCAAGCGCATATGGCTTTGTAGCATGCGTGCCAGTCACACTCCATGCTTCTTCTGATCCTCTGCCGACGCAAGAGAGGTAATTGCTAACTGCGCACCCCAGGGTACGACGTGACCGGAGCAGGCATGGTTTCAATGACATGCGCCGCCCAATCTTAGGAGATCGATTCATGGCGGCGAGACAGCTTTGCGATCCTTGGGTCTCCCGCACGGCCATGGGGAGGGATCGTCTCGTGTCGTCTCCGATGCGGTCGTGCTTAGCCTGTACGTGGTGTACAGAAGTAAGGTAATCGCATACGTTCTCCCTAGCCCTTCAATGGTGCATAGGTTGCGGTTGAATGAGCAATGTGATTCACGTCGCCATCACACTTTCTTGCCTTCATACCGTTGCGCACACCGCTGTCGTGGCGGGACGAAGAGCATCCAGAACTGCAATTGCAGGACGGCTCCTGCGTCGAACGGCGTACAACATCGGACCCACAGGCTCCAAGTTTCCTTAGAATTCCGAACCTGGTACCTGGAGCCATCCAATCTTGTCGACGGCATGGCCATTGGTCACAATTGTACATTGACTCCTGCCGTGCATGCCGTTTTCTGTCACCTTGCCGTGGCAATAATGCACGGCCCCCAAAGGGGCGTATCTCCAAAGCATCTCTCGTCAAAAAAAAACCATTGTATTGGGAGGCTGGTTGCTCAAAGTAGTTCTCTAGGACGCATACGTCGACTGACAACCAATCGGGGTATTTCTTGATATGCCTAGGATCATCCTGCAGCCACAACTACCGGATCGGTGGGTCCAGGAAGATGGACAGTGCTTGTCCTGCCGTCTGAAGAGCCACCATTCCTGCTTCGGAAGTAGTCTGTGGTTGCACGGCTCCCGGCGACATCCGACCAGGTAAACGGCGTCGCTTCTTCACGCCGGCTTCCCGCCTCACGAGACCCTGCAACTCATTTCTTCATCCTCTATCCGGGTCCTTGTATCATGGCCTGCGAGGGTACGTACCTACATACCGTCGCACTCGCTCACCGCTCAGCCGTGGGTGCTACCCTTTCGTTAGCAGCAGCCCCCACGACTCCACCTGCTACCTACTTTCTACACCCCTCGCGCGAGGCTTGAATGGCCTTCAGCCAATTCCAATATACGCTCATTGACCGCACCCGACTTCCTCAACCATGCTGCCATCTCTTGACCAATGTATTGAGGCGCCGACCCGGCCGGCGCTGGTGGGGAGAATCTGAATTTCGATAGTACCTTGGAGCCCGCGTGACGAGTCAGGCATCCCCACAACAGGCAAATGGAATTGCAACCGTCGCGGCTCATGACAGTATAGGAATGCTGTGTCGCCAGCATTCGCGGACCCTTGCGGGACAGACGCCTTGATACAGTCGACCAAGAACAGATAGGCCTTCTTTTACAAGGGTAATGGGGCGGGGCTAGCAGATGCCAGCGCTTCTCTGGTTCATCGACGTGCGAATGGGGCACGGATAGTTGCAATATGGTCAGGGTGGTGCATCGTACCGTCAATATGGACCAATCGGTTCACTCCCTGTCTGGAGAGCTACTGCAGTTTGTGAGCAACGTTGAGCAAAGATCTGTTGTTAACATGACGCAGGCGGTGAGGCCAGAAAGGAATATCACAGACATATATAGCAGCGGAGCAAGTATGAAATGATACACAGGAGTTGATCTACCAAAAATTGAGCTGCAGATAGCGAGTGTCAATCCTACAGTCCGAATTAGGCCAATGGGCTCTCGCGGTAATGCATATGTCAGGCTTACGCACCATCGATCCATCTTATGGCCGACGTTTTTGAGGTGGCCCACCTCTTCGAAGCCATGTCTGACGTAAAAGTCTCTCAGACCAAGCCCGTTGTTCCATGCAGTTTCGTCGACGGCCATGACAGCCAGCACGGCCCTGACTTTCTGGTCCTCGCTCCTCGGCTGGGTGACGTACTCTGGGAAGTCTTCTGGCTTCTTCAGGATGTCGATCAGCTTGTTGAGCAGCAGCGATCCAATGCGCTTTCTGGTGTAGTCGGGGTGGCAGATGAGGGTGAGCTCGACGGTGTGACGATAGCCCGTTCGCTCTTTTCGAAACCCGGTCGCGTAGGTGTAGCCGACTACCTCATCAGCATCATTGACGGCAACAATGTATGGCAAGCCCTGGCTCTTGGTAGACTGGTAGGATTGGAGCAGCTCATCTTGAGGCGGGGTGGTGATGGCAAAGGTGATGACGGAGTTGACAACGTAGTGTTTGTAGATGGAGTAGATTTCAGGAATATGCTTTTCTCCGCACGGGAGCAGGCGAGGCGTGCTCGCACTGGGAGTCATGATTCGATGGCCGTGGTCGCGTGCCCGGGTGCCAGCGCAGCGGACGGCGTCGTACTCGTGCAGGCGAGGGGCATATAACAGAGCGAGGCAGTCAGGACGGAGCAACAACTGGCCGCAGAGTCGTAGATAGCGGTCCTCCGGCGAATTGCGAGATTTTCACGGTTCCCCGGCCTTGTCGATAGCCATTTTTTTCGCGCCCAGCGCCCTCGTCGAGCGTCACGAGCGTGTGCCTGCCGTTGGGAGGGGAGCATCGCCTACTCCTTCCCAATCCGGCCAATCGGGGTCCAAGCTTCCTTTTCCTGAAGCCGACCGCCGACCATCGCCCATGTCAAAATTTCCCCCGCGGCTGCCCTCGACGGCAGACGACGTCTTCTTCCTCGTCGGCCCCCCTACAATGCGCGGTGCAATTGTCTTCAGTGGATCGTCGCACCCCGCCCTCGTCGACGGCATCTGCGATCGCCTGGGCACAAGGTGCGGGACCGCCTCGCTCAGCAAGTTTGCCAATGGCGAGACCTCGGTGCAGATTCGTGCGTTCACCACCCCGTCGATGCCTGGCTTCTTGGATTGACCAGAATTGCGTGTACAGACACCTCGGTGCGGGACAAAGATGTCTTCATCGTGCAGAGCGGGTGTGCAAAGTGGGTCTACAACTTTTTCCTCGTCTGGTTCGCACAATTGCTGACGAGCGCAACCGCCTAGGGTCAACGATGCCCTCATGGAGCTGCTGATCATGGTCTCTGCTTGCAAAGGCGGCTCCTCCAAGTCCATCACGGGTACGCCTACAAGCTAC
The DNA here is from genome assembly GCA_030378425.1 of Periconia sp. TS-2. Lineage (NCBI taxonomy): Eukaryota > Fungi > Ascomycota > Dothideomycetes > Pleosporales > Periconiaceae > Periconia > Periconia sp. TS-2. Next base: position 919,089 of record JASNQO010000004.1, read on the forward strand.
GGTTGTCTCCAGTCTTATCGCTCACCGTAGTTGCAGCCGTCATGCCCTACTTCCCTTACTCACGCCAGTCAAAAAAGAAGTCGCACCGAGGCGCCATCACTGCCCGCATGGTTGCCAACCTACTACACATTGCCGGTGTTAACCATGTCATTACCATCGATCTGCACGCCTCACAAATGCAGGGCTTCTTCAAGTGCCCCGTTGACAACCTCATCGCCGAGCCCCTCCTCGCCCGCTGGATCCGCGTCAACGTACCCAATTGGAGAGACGCCGTGGTGGTTAGTAAGAATCCGGGTGGTACAAAGCGTGTGACATCTCTGGCAGATGCCTTGAAGCTTAGCTTTGGCATCGTGACGACAGACAGACGGCGAGCAGCCACCTCGGTGCAATGGAACGAAAGCGCCATGTTCGAGCAACTGCGACTGGACGGCACATACGATACGCCAGGTCTCATAGATACTGCCTTGGACGTGGATGCACACATCACGTCTGCCAGCAGTCATGCATACAACCCGCGAGCAGAAATGGGCAAACCCAAGATTAGGACGCGGGCCACATCCAACCCGCTGCAACGCCGTGCAAATGGTGCTACAGAAGTATTGGGCAGTCCACTCTCCAAGTCCATGCGAGCATCTTCAATCGTTGAACCCGAAGAGCCACTAGAACCGCTTCGGGCCACGAGGCAAATCAAAGAAGAGGACGAGGAGAATGAAGACGAGAGTGCCGATGAATACAATGATGAGGTTTGTTTTACGTTATCGCCTCAAGCAATCCAAGCTAACTTTGTCAGCGAGCAAGAGATGTTATTCACGGCCGCCTCGTGCAGGGGCATATCGTAGACGAAGACCATCCCTCGCCCTCCATGTCAGCCGTATCGCATTCTACTTGGCGCAATCGTGCACCGTCAGATGCTGATGATGACATTCCCGCCAACATGATGTCGTCGTTTGTCTCGACCGCTTCCTCCGTTAAGAACAGGGATAGCGAGCACGCACATGCCTTGGGTGGCACCATCGACGCAGCAGCCTCTTCCGAGGATGAGGAAGAAGATTTGAGGAATCCGGAGCTAGAGACAATGGTCACACTCGTTGGCAACGTCAAGGACCGTCCCGTCTTCCTCGTGGACGACATGATCGACAAGTCGGCATCGTGGATCGCAGCTGCGGAGACCGTAGTAAAGCGAGGCGGTGCGACTCAAGTGTACTGCATGGCCACTCACGGTCTTTTCGGCGGTGACTGTCTCGAGGAGATGGTCAGTTGCGAATGCATCGACAAGATCATCGTAACCAACGCCTTTCCCATTCCCGAGTACAAGCGTGAACAGGCTCAAGGCAAATTGGCCGTCCTGGGTGTCGACAACCTCCTTGCTGAGGCGATCCGGCGAAATCACCATGGCGAAAGCATTTCCCAGCTTTTCATGCATTACGACTAGATTTCCACCATCCGCTCCTCCATCTGGATGCGCTTTCTTTTGTCTTACGGTGCTATTAGCGAGGCGCTGAGGCATCATGGGTTTCGACTTTGCCTTTGGAGTTGCTTCCTTGGTCTGAGCTTTACGAATGGGCGGTCTAGCATTGGATTTATCTTGAAAGGTCTAGGTATGATGAGGTCACGGCAGCATGATCTGTATTGATATGGAAAATAGTAAGTGTGGGCTAAGGGATGATACTGCATAGAGATACCACTGACGTTTCCTTCCTTCGCCTTCTCCCTTCTTTATTTTCGTGATTGAGTGATCTGGCTCTCAAGCGCATTATGGACGCAGAGAGTAAACCAGGGACAGAATAGAAAACCAGCGATGCAGGTCTTCAGGACCTGCAGGAATCCCGTTTCTTCATAACGGTGCATTCTTAACGGAGCGTTGGAAGAGTGATTTGTGAGGATAGAAGGCATGACTTTCATTATTGGTGCCTCTTGGTGCTAGTGCAGGGAAGTTGTGCAAGAGAACCCCTCATACATGCTTATACTTTCTAAACACGGCTTTGGGAGGTCTTCTTTCCGAGTGCCCGGGCTTTGGCATGCTTCATACTCTAAATGTAGATGAAAACGTGGAGTTTGTTGTCACATAATGATGCACTCGTAAAATAGTACTGTCCAGTGGCTCGTGGCGCTGTAGTTCGTTCCTAGGATGAGGCAGGCACACCTCCGAATCATACACAACTATGACTAGTTCATGCCATGAAAGCTATTTGGTTCTTTTCAAGATTCCTGATTCTATCATCTGTTCCCTTTGCAGATCTATTTTCTAGGACCCCTTCAAAATAGCCCCACAACAATAATCATTCAAAACTCCAAAAAAAAAAAAAATTTCCAAAGCGTAGCCCCCCCAACACACACAGGAGTGTACCCACGTAGATGTTCCGACGATTTGAAATGGAGTGGGAAGACTTTTTTTTAATTTAACATTTTTATCCAATAGAAGAAGAAAAAAAGTGGACAAATCCATCCTAGTAGATAGAGATTGAAAGTACGTACGAAAGTAGCCCCGAAAATGAAAACGGTAACCAAATATTTTTAAGGACCTGGCTGGGCTGGGTTACTTCATCGAGATCAACGTGTCGCACCCGAAACGAACGTTTTGCCACGTGCGAGTGAGAAGAACGTTGTTGGGAAATTGCGCGCGCTGGCTTATCTATCTATATATCTATATATCTATCCATCTTCCCATCTATCGAGAGACCAAAAAAAAAAAAAAGAGGACCAATAATCTAACTAGAAAAACTTGACATGGCTGTCTAGTGTTGGACCTTACAGGTTGCGTTTGCTAGACATTCTTCATGTTCATGTGGCCGTGTGGTGTGAGATGGAAAGTAATTAAAAAAAAAAGGGACATATCATATTTTTCATTCGTAATTCTTTGATTACCTTCGATGTTTTTATACCGGTAGAAGGAAGGGTAAAGTCTGACTGGGTGAGATGTAACAGGGGTGGTTGGACTGGTTTGAGAATGTGACAAAAGTCAGTGGATGATGCGAGTGTAACAGTGTTTTCCATGGGACAGGAATGTATCAAGCCTGGAAGATCGAAAGGGGCCATCCTATTCCTTGAGACTCGGGCTAGCTATTAGATTGAACTGTGTCAATTCATGTGGGAATCAGCACACATGTAGATTCAAGCCATCCATGACGCTTGCGTGATTGCAAAGAAAGCTGGGTCAAACGAATGCATTGGTGAGAAGGGGTAAACCCAGTGTTTTTAATTTCATGTGGGTAAACCAAGAGAAGAAAAAGTGAACCAGATATATACAGGGCCAAAAAAACCCGTCAAACCCCAAAATTTCTATTGACAAATCCCCCTCTTGTAGATCAACTGACTCCTATCCTACTACCCATTACTCAGTCGTCATGTAGAGATTTTTACAACCAGCGCTTGCTGAGCGTAGCAGCTGCATCCGCGTCATCAGGGTTGTTCGCACGGAGAGCGTCGAGGATGCTTGCAACATCATCCTGCCTCTTCTGGATCGACGAGCGTGCCGCATCCGCATCGTCGGGGTTGTTCTCGGCAAGCGCAGCCAAGATGCTGTTGACGTCGTCCTGGGGTTCAGCCTCACGCTTGGTCTGGCTGTTAGTGGCGGTAGCAGCCGCATCGGCATCGTCGGGATTGTTGGCACGGAGAGCGTCCAGGATGGAGGCAACATCGTCTTGGGGCTCAGCAGAGCGAATCTTGATCTTCATGGCAGCGGCCGCAGCATCGGCATCGTCAGGATTATTTTCGCGGAGAGCAGCGAGGATAGATGCAACGTCCTCCTGTGGGTCGCGCTTCTCTATATGGGCATTAGTAGTCGTTCAATACAGGAAGAAAGCACTTGCCTGATGCAGCGAAGACAGCGCCCGCAAATGTTGCAGCGGCAATGAAAGTAGAGAACCTCATAGTGATTTATTAAGAGCTACTTGGGAAAGCAGGGGAAAGGCGTATTAAAGTATAAACAAGAAGAAGCGTGACCGGCACAAGGAATTAAAAGCTTGAAGTGTGGATAGAGAACTTGGCTCGCTGGGCCAGGGCGCGGCAATATATACGGCCTGAGAGTAGTGGTGAGAGCTGCGTCCATGACGATGCTTGCTACAGTGACTGATTTGGAAGAGTGTATCAAATTGTACGCAGTTTCACGGAAACCTGTAGAGCCGTGAGGATGAAAGCGAGTCCGATCACGTTTAGACGATGCATCTGCAGCGGCAAACATGGAGGACCTGGGATGTTTGGTTTGGTGTTTCTTCTTTTAGTATAATCTGAGTGTGATGTTTGGGAAGTGGTGAAGCGCGCCAAGTTTCGAAGCACAAGTGAAACATCACGGAAACTGAATCTTGGCTGCGCCTCGACCAGAACTATAAGCTCCGACAAGTAAAAGTATCTCCATTGTTGTCTCTGCGACACTTTGTCTACCCAATAAAGCGGCAGCCGAGGCATCGTGTTCCGACGCTTGCTGCATGGCGTAGCTGTCGCGACAGGCGAGGCACGAGAAGAAGCTTGCCATGCCGGAAGACAAGTGTGCCACGAAGCTTATCTTGTCGCATCATGTCCAATACCTTGGTTTGTGATGTGAACGATTGGATGCAGTGGATAGTATGTATGTGTAGGCGCGTGCAGTGACGGGGGAACGGGCTGGCATAGGTATCGAAAGGTTGGGGTGCATTGCGCGGGCTCGCTCTACGTCGATAGATGCTCTATGAGACATTACGTTGGTTCTTAACTTTATTCTGGTCAGCAGCAGTTCAGACTGAGGATGGTTGAGCTTACCAAGGCTCTACGAAGAGTATCACTGCAAGACCTGCGTTGGCTAGAAATAACGGCAATTCGGTGCGTATTAGCTCAGGGAAGCATTCCTTGATATTTTTACCTGACCAGGTCTCATCCAAAGCCCCGAATCTGATTATAGTCGTCAATTGTACCATGACTGAGCTTCCCTCCGAGCTCATTGCAAGCGAGGGGTCGATGGCGGCGCCGAGGGCTTCCACGACATGGCTAACGAGGCATAACTGGTCTAATTGGACAGTGATATCAGATGTAGAATCATATGAGAACAATTGACACTGGGAGAAGGCCCATCGTGGCGTGGGGTGGGGAGGGACAGCCATCCCCGCCGTAAGCCTGAGAGATGAGGTTGAGGAGTAGGCTTGGCATTTCGGTGCTGACCAAGTTTCATCAGACGGCAACGGTCGGCATCAATTGCTATCGCAAAAGCATCCGAGAACTACTGCTTTACTTCGGAATTGATTACTAGGACGCAATTGAGCCAATTGAGCTCAGTGTTGAGCACTTTGCACGCATCACAGGCACATGTGGAGCCTCCGTCCTTGGACCTCGGGCATGAGTACGAGCAGCTAATGTGGGATCTTGCTCCTCAGATTGCCAATCTAAAGTACATGTTTTACACAATCCGAGCTGCCACTAGACTAGGAAAGAGGTAGTCCTGTATGCACACACCCATCCGCGAAAATTTTCCACCCTGAGACCCGACCCGGAGACCCGAATGCCAGAGTGCCCAATGCAACGCACCACTCTAAGCAACGTAGAGGAGCAAGAAGGACATCATGAGCGCGAAAAGACCAGTAGCTTCAGCGAAGGCGAAACCCAAAACGGCGTACTGGAAGAGCTGACCCCTGAGGGACGGGTTGCGGGCAACACCCTGGATGAGGGCGCCGAAAACAGTTCCGATACCGACACCAGCACCAGCGAGACCAACCGTGGCGATACCAGCACCCTGGACCTTGGCGGCAGCGACCATGGCGGCGGCGGTCGACTCAGCGACGATGCCACGGCTCTGGATGATGTTGCGGCCGGCATTGTTCTTGAAGGCGTTGCGGACGGCGTTGTTCATGACGAGGCTGTTCTTGGGGGCCTGCACGCGGACCGGCGCTGCGTGCTGCGTGTCAATGGCTGCTTGATGGGGTTCAATGGATGGAATGGGGATGCGTACCTTGCGTGGAGACGAAGCGGGCGGTAGGCTTGCTGGCCTGGACAGAGCGGGCGGCCAGGCGGGCGGCGCCGAAGGATCGGGCAATGGCAACCATTGTGGATGGATGTGCTGGTGGGAGCGGAGATGAATTGGGGATGGAAACGAGGTTCAATGGATGGAGGTGGTGGAGAGAGGACGGGAGGAGGTGCAGAAAAATCCGCAAGAAGAGAAGGAGCTTTGCGTGACTAAGCAAGGCCCAAGCTTCCGCCGGCCCGACTCGGACATCACCACAGCGACTATCGATATCTGAACTGCCATCAGAGAAAAGTCATGGGCTTTATCGAGAGGCATTGTGGCCAATTGAGGCTTCAGTGAAGTGCTGCGCCGACGATGCTGCCGTATACTGGCTTGTTGTGGCTTGTTGACGGCCGGCAACAGTTCTGTCGACCTGGACCACGGATTCCCGCAACCGACGACAACCCGAAGTCAACCCCATCATTAGTGGCCACAGCTTGGACAATCATGACACATATAGCAAACGTATTGTCAATACCGTATGGGGCATATTTCTAAAGTTTATATTTGACACCAGTGCTGTTACTCAGAGGTTGTCTCCTTTCAAATCTGCCTTGACTCTGTCGCTCGGCAGAGTCGAGGTAAACTGGGGTGGACTTCACTGGACTAGATCGGACTGATGTGTGCAAAGGACGACGATCCTCTTCTTGCGCTTGCGGATGATACATGATTTCAATTTTTGACATTGATTTCTGCGTACAGAGACCGCGGGTTAAGCAATACAGTCCGCATCCTCCTTGACAGGCCTATTTATCATGGTGGTATCTAATTGACTACTGGCACGGACGATCAGTATGACTTTCGCCCATCTAACTCACGAACAACCTATTATTGTTGTCCAATTGGCTCCAAAAGACTGATTAAGGGCAAAAAATAATTAGACTAAGATGCAACTGCCACTCATTGATCCGCTACACAGCTAGGGATTGAGCCCTGACCTGCTATCTAACCTCAAGGTGATATGTACGACGCGAGACACATAGTCCTGGGTGTAGAGCATAGACCTTCTTCACTCTGTCCATGGAATGAGGCCAGTATCAAATCTAACCAGGACGACTATCTTCGATCCCATCCGACTTACCACTTTAATGCCCATGGACACGCCGTGATCGACGGCGACATCGTCTGTGGGACTGTAGACAACTTGCACGAATCAAAAGTCAAAGCATTTGCCGACAACTTTGTGACCACTTAATGCGGAGTATAATTGGCAGGATACAACGCACAAACCTGCCATTTAAATCGTTCTTGGTAGGATAAGGATCGTATGCTTTGGGAACAGGATTCTGAGCATCTCGAGATACTAAGACATCCTTACCCTTAAGCCCAAATTCGCCTTTGCCATAATGCATAACCGAATGTACATCGTACGGTGTGATGCTCCATTTGAGAGAAGGATCATCACTGGAAGGACCTATCATGACAGTTAGATTGTGTCCTGTACGATAAGCGTCTTATGGTTCTCAAATATATCTCCTTTACAATTCTCTTCAGCATCTTTCTAGGTCAATGACTCGTGATAAAGGGTTTAGACTCTCACTGAGACGTCTATAGCTGAATTTAAATTGTTTCTTCAATCATTCGATTCATTCATTGGTTCCCAGACTGGGTGCCCTCCATACCCTTCAGGATTTTTGGGTAGAGGATAAAGATGGTAGCAGTCCACCAGACTACACTCCATTGTTTCCGATCTAGTGCTTAGGCCCCTCCGTGTATCTCAGCCAAACGTCTTTCGTAGAAATTGTAAATTAGGATGTCTTTCGGGACGCTGACAAGAGACGTCCTTTCAACAATATATATACACGAACTTACACATACACTCATGTTCTGTACTATACAAGAGAGGAAATATAAATATACACGCCATGCATAACAGAACGCAAAGTGCTGCCGTCTGCCCAAACCTCATATTTCTCAATATTGCTGCAGGTACTGCAACTGTAATGCATCGCCCGTCCTCGGCATCGTCTCCACCGCGCGAATCGTCAATGGACTAATCTTTTCAAGAATCTCGCCAGTCCACTTCCCGAGCTTAGTATTGAACCCCAACCCATTGACCTCATCCCTCTTAACCTGCGCATAAGCTGCTGCTAACACTACCATTGTCTTATACCTCGGCAGTACACTATCACGTTTGATATCGTGACTGCGCAGTTCCATCCAGGAATGACCGGGCATGTCGCGACGTTCGTAGACTGGACTCAAAGACTGCCAGCCAGGGAAGGACGGCATGAGATACATTTCACAGGCAGAGAAAGCGTCAATGGTTCGGCCGCGAAGCGCAAGGTGCTGGATGAGCTCATTCCAGGTGAGGGAGTCGATGATCAAGCCCTGTGTCAGCAAGTCGCGGACAGTCCTTTGGGCTTGTTGGAGAGGCCGAGATCCCTCTTGTGCGAGTAGGCTACGGATATAGACGCGGGATGCGCGGAAGAGGATCTGACGGCGATTTGTTGCAATGCGCGAGGATTCGAAGCGCGCTTGGACGATCGGCTCAGTTATCAAGCCAGACTCCGGGGTTGGGGAGTCAGGATGCTTGATTTGGTGGAAGGTCTTGACCAAACGATCGGCTTCGCTATGTGCGAGTAACCAACAACGCTCTACTTCGGCGTACTCTTTGGCTTTCAGATGAGTTTCCATTATGGCAGTGAGCAGGGTGATCGGAGCTTCCATTCTTGTTTCTCCAGATTTCGTCTTCGAGGCAGCTGCAAAGAGTTGCTTGCAAATGTCAAGGGCTCCATGAGTGGTGTACAGCATGATCACGAGAGCGAAGTAACCCTGAGGAACATGGCTAAGCTCTTTCGAATCGATGAATCTCTCATGACTGGGCTGGTTACTGGCTAATTCCGTCCCATAATTTGCCAAAAGAGCTGTTCGCAACTGTTCTTCCACAGCCACTAGGCGCGCCTTTGGATCTTTCACCCGTTCTTCTCTCAGCTTTCTGAGCTCTTGAATGCCCACTACAAGCAGAGATGCCTGCCGAGAGCCTTTTGTTTGCGGAAGTCGGCGCTGCTGCATCCTCTTGTACGCTTGCTGCGCAGAACGATACTGGCGTTCTCGGAGAAACCCGGTGATTACGATAGCATAGTGAAAAGCATATACCCGTATATTGTTCTGGGGCATTGTAGTCCTGAGGATTTTGTAGGCAGCATTTGTCTGATGGGCTTGTATCAGAGCTCGCATGAGTCCGCCATATGTCCACGTATCCATAGGTATTTTATTGTCGATCATTTGTCTGTACATCCGTCTGCTATTCGTCAAGTCTGACCGTACCGCATAGTACGCAATCATGATATTCCAAGTATGCGTTAGAGACTCTCCTCGAAGGGTTCCCGCACGCCAGCTATGAAGCATACCATGAGCGATCGCCTCAGCACCATCTGGGTCTTCGGTGTTTAGGAATGCTTGCACATATCCGGCTCTCGCCCTTAGATCGTTGTGGACAGGAACTTGGAGGTGCTGTGCCCTGGCATAAAGAGCCTCGAACGCTTCTACATCGCCTCTGGCAGCACATAGATCCAGCATTGGCCCAAATGTATAAACGTCAGGGGATATTCCTGATTCTAAGCATTTATTGAAGCAACCAAGTGCGCCGTCCAGGTCGTCGGCCCTAGTATAAGCGAGGAGCAATGTATTCCAACAGGCAGCATCAGGGACTAGGCCGAATTCCCCCTGAATGCGTTTGAACTGCTCGACAGCACCACGAATGTCGATGCGTCGAGCGTAGGCATATACGAGTGAAGTGACGAGGCGTAAGTCCACGGGTTTCTTGATTGTAGTCCGGTATATGTCGAAATACTCATGGACGCGATCAACATTGCCATTTTTAGCATGAAATCGAATAAGGTAAGCCAGGCTTTCAGGCGTGAATGACTTGTCTGGATAGAAGGTTTGCAGATCATTGACCACGGCCTGAACACGGTTCAAACTTTCTTTTTCGCCGTGATGCACAAGTAACCTAGTGAGGAGATAGCGTGATGGTGGCTCTTCTGAATTGTCGATGCACTGCTTGCGATATAGTTGATACAACTCTAGAAAGATCTTCCACTGGTTGGTATATTCCCGGTATCGCGGTGTATCTATCATAGTAGAGATGGTGTGTTCATAGAGATCCGAAGTTGGAAGATTCAGCGAGCGGAGTTCATGGAAGAGATCTAATGTAAATTTCCAGATGAACTCTTCGTTTGGCATTGGCTCGTGAATGACCTGATTCATGACTTCAGGTGCGAATCCCTTGACAAACTGGTCCAAAGCTTGTTTATTCTGTTCTGTACTGTTCAATTCGTGTTCGAATTGGTGGACATGTGCTAGGAAGGAGTGCCATCGCTCAACAAGGTCTGGCAATTGTGCGACCTGTCCCCAGATGGCGGCAAATTGTTTGTCGTGTCTGCGATGATTCCACCTCTCGAACTTAAGAAACCGCAGGCGAGTAGCTTGTTGCAGGAAAGTTCTGAAGACGCGGAAGCTTAGGTCCCACTGATCGTCTTGAATAGTACGCTTCAAGATAGCATCGGTCCCGATATAGATAGTATTAAAACGTGTAGCGGCTTCCTCATGGAGTTGTATTGCCGGCCCTACCAATTTCAGGGCAACATGGGCAGATATGGCGAAGCGATACGAGGATGCTAGGCGATTATGAGCTGGAATGTCGTCGAATAGTTGCAAAATGCGGTTTGCGACTCTTTTCATATCCAGTTCTGCCAGATATTCGATGAGGTGGACTTGTATTTGCGGCGTTCGAGCCGTTTCTGAAATCGCAGAGTACATATGCCATGCTAATTCCTGGTTCCCAGGCTTCTTCAGGCTGAGGATATCCTTCATCGCATCATCGGCCGTAGTCCTGAGCAGCATTTCTTCCATCTGCTCTTTCGCTTTGAGGGTTTCTAAATCATCGATAGCGTCTATATCTCCTTCCAAATTTTTCCTTACTTCGTCGGCGGAGTTCAAGTGGTCGAAGGGGGGCAGATCATCGATAGTTTCCGATCTATCAGCGACTTCAAGATCTTCGACAAATTTGACGTCTTCATAGTCATGTGCATCCTCAGCGACTTCATTATCTGAGGGTTGCCAGCGCGACGTGGAGAATTGTCGAACACCGGACCCAGGTGTATGTCTTCGCCGCCTGCCACTCCACTCTGAACTATACGCTGATAGGCGGCGAATGAACGCAAGTGTCTTCTCGGGATAGAGGAAATCGAGGAACAGCGGGCCATGGTGATCTCTAGAGACGGTAACCGTGGTGTATGGGTGGCGGTCGTCAAGGTCACCATTGGTACGACTGGGAGAGGACACGCAAGCTACGGGAGGGACAAGATCGCTGGCGCCGTGATGCCAGAAGGAGGCATGCAACGCTCGACGGTTGCGTAGGCATGGCTTGGGAGCTCGGAGGAGCTGGCGTCCGCCGGTTTCGAGGCATGTCGATGCTCGCTCAAGCATCACCCGCTGCGTCAAGAGCGCAACAGACAACGTCACTAATTACCGAGTGTACAAGGTGGTTCTGCAAGCTGCGATGGTCAGACGGAATGGCTTCAAGGGATTCAAGACGTGAGGGCGGAGCTCACAGCTTCGCATGCCTCCTGTTAGGACGCGGCCGTAAAAGGAGCAAATGGAAAACCAGAGACCCTGACAAGGAACATCAGACACAAATAAAGGAAATGTACAGGCTCAATGTACAGAAAGTAGCGAAATGGGTGGCAATGGAAGAGGAACGGTAGTGATGGTGTCGCGCTGGGAACTTTTTCCTACATCACGAGATATCCTAGTCGGGACTAGGCGTAGACTCGCGTCGGCCTGCAGCCAGGTGCATTGCCCCTCCATCCCACCAGCAGCTCCACGCTCCGACAAAGCCGCCATGGACATCACGAAATTCGTAGTCGACTACCGTGAGTCGGCCTTTCTGGTAGGCGACCACAGCACCTACCGGGGGCAGTTGTCGCGCCGGTTGCGAATTGTGCAGAAGAAGCTAGGACGTGCAACGGCCAAAAATGCAAAATATTCGGCGAAGGCGCCCGTGACTGCCAGTGAGATTGGCAGCAACATCGAGTGGGTTGGCGTTGTCTCAATTGATCTTAGTCTTTCTAATGAAGCTCCAGGTTTCTTCACCTCCTTCTACTCACTTCCGAACGCGCGTGGGCCCATGCCATGGCATTGAAGGAATCCCACTCCGAAGACAACGCACAGAAGAGCATCACTGGCTCCACACGGAAACACATCATCTCAAGGCTACATAAAGCGGTGCAACATGCTAAAGAAGTTGTGGTGCTACTCTCAGCCCAGTCCGAGAGCAGAGCAACCGAAATAGATGTGCTCGAAGCAAAAGCATATACCTATGCGTTGGTAGGCGCTGAGGAGTTCGAGAAACAAGCAGAAGGCATACAGCCTGGTGATTCGTCAAATCAACGGTGGATACCATGCCTGAAAAATTACTCGACTGCCCGAATCATCTACAACTCTTTGTTCAAGGCGACCAAGAAGGATCTCTTCAAAGACGTGCTGGCAGGAACGATAGATCCGAGCATACGTTACGCTGCCTATCAGCATCGGATACCGCGCACTGTTGGCGTACCTGCCGTTGCAAGGAAATTCTTCCCACGGGATGATGCAGAGCTATCGCGAGCAGTAGAAAAGCTTGACCCTTCGGCGTTGCAAGAAGAGGAAGCGACCCCGTTGAGTAAGTTCTCATAAACATTAGGAAGGGCATTCTAACAATCCGCAGGCTCACAAATTACATGGCGCAATCGAACAGCAAATATTGTGGATGCTGCCATCGGCCAGGCTCTCGTATCTGTCGACGCGGCATCCTCTGACCTCCCCGCGGCCCTAAAGGCCTCAGGGACTTCGAAGGATCGAGCAAACGTCTACGACGACGTTCTTATAGCAAGTCGGGATGCTGCCGATGCCACGCGGAGTGCTATTGAAGAGCTAGAAAAAGAAGGCGTGGACGAAGGCGATGCGAGAATGCAGGACCTGCGCGTGACGAGTCTGGCGGTGAATTACGACCTCATTGCCTGGCGGGTCGGGCGAAACAGGGTGTTGATCGGCGCCGACGATGGTCTCACGTTTCCCACGAACCCTCCACAGAAACCACGGCGACCACGTAAGGATGGGAAGGAGTGGGTCGAGCGAGAAGAGCCCACGGGACGCAAGCTGGCTAGGTTGCGGGAACGGGTTGCGCTCTACGATGCTATCTTACAGAGCATCGACTCCATCAAAGAGCTGAGGGGTGCCGTGCGCGACGCTGGATTCGTAGCAGAAGTGGACGGTCAGCGCGCATACTTCCAAGCCCTGAAATGCCTCAACCTCGCGCATGCCCACGCCTTTCTCTCCGCCCCGAAAGAGGCACTGGCCCTCTGCAACCGCGCGTTGACGCTTTCCTCGCAAGCTGCGTCCTCGCCGAGACAGACGGCGTCATCTGAGGCACCAAAACTGACTGTGTCTGAGCAGCAGGCCCAGACGCTCAAGCAGAATCTAGAGAACCTCACGTCACATTACCGCGGGCTCGTCGCACTGTCACAGCTATTGGCTGGTTCAGATAGTGCCACCAAAGCACAACTGACTAATATTGCGCCCGTCGTCGAGAGGCTCAACGAATATCCCAGCTCGGGGACTGTAGACCTCAAGAACCTCGTCACTTGGCCCCCGAAGCTCAAGCCGGTGCCGGTGAAACCCCTTTTCCTTGACGTGGCGTGGAATTACGTCGAGTACCCCGGGCGGAGCAACGAGATACACAAGCCAGCACCGGAAAAGAAGCAGGACGAGGAGGTCAAGGAAGCGAGGCCAGCAGCAAAGAAGGGCTGGTTCTCATTCGGGAGGTAGTAGGTAGGCACACACGCAAGCCTCAGGGGCCTGTACGATTCGAGTCCCGTGATCCTGGACAGACTTTTATTGGAAGCTCACGGTCAGCGGTTGGGAGGGCTCGTCGAGGTATGCAGTGTTCCGTAGACAAAATTATCAACTCCCAACAACGGAGCCGCATGCATGAAACGGTGCAGCGAAGTGTGCGCGTGGGCTGGGCGACCGCCCCGAGTCCATATTGTGCTATTTATTTGCCTGCGACAGTGACAGATTGCCGTCGATGGGACGGTGATTGGGCAGAGGGCGCATGAGCACGGGCAGTCAGCGGGCGGAATGTCCAGCCGTGTGCTGTGGGGAGGTTAGCGTCCTTGGTATAACAGACGTGTCTGCCCATGCCCCTGAGCATCGCCGGATAAGCGCCAGAGGCTCTGCGAGTACGCGCCTGCGGACACGGCATGGGACTAAATCGGAGCTGTCTCATGGCGACGGCGAAGGACCGTCAGCCCTGTGCCGGGGCAGCCGTTGGGCGCGAATGGCTGCGTTTCAAACGCAGGCAGCCGGTGGATGCAACGGGAGCTTGCGCCCAAGGGCGATGTTTGTGTTTGCATGCACGGGATTCACGCGGATCGCGGTCGCGGGCCATGTCTGCACGACCAGAGGCAAAACCGTCAGTCTGAAAGGAGACTGGAGGGCGCGCGAACTGCGAGGGTTCTGTGAGGTCATGCAGGTCCACCAAATTAGCTCTAATTAAGCCCTGGTGGTGCGCGATAGTGCTATCGACCCCTAGCATTACGGGCTTCGACACCCCTTATCCGCGAGCGCGAAGAGCTGTACCTTGTACCTCATCACCTCTGCTTTGCCGCTGCCCTCGACACCTGCTCCACGCTCTTTTGGACCCGTTGAACTGCCCATCCGGTGCTTTCTGTCGTTCTTTACCTCTCGCTCTCTTAATTCCAGTCGCTCATTCGCAGCCCGCCCGTCCTTCGGCAGCATATCGATTTTTGTGCGTGCCTCCCACTAGCTGGCCAGGCACCTTTGACAGCTTTCGCAACTCCGCAACCGTATACCGTCCGGTCTCCAGCCGGATTCCAGCTTCGACGGCGAGAAACGCACGGCGCGTTTCTCCATCCTAAAACCATCACGGCTTCCGCACTGGCGACGTTGAACCTCCCCCGGCCCCAGGCCACCGAGTCGTTTCGGCGGCCGTCGATCCTGCACGTCTTCGACCTCCCATCGTTCAAGACGGCGTCCTCGCTTGACGAAAAACCCTCTCTGCCGTCCATCGGCCATGACATCTCACGACCGTCCTCGACGTCGACGGTAGCCTCGCTGCCACCCCAGCGGCACGGTAGCCATGCCTCGATCCAGCTGCCGGCCCTGTCGACGCTCGCCTCGGTAGCGTCCAATGGATCAGGAAACAAGGACAGTAATGACAGTAATGATAATTCCACCCGCGGCACGCCCCCGAAGAAGGCGTCGCCGCCGCCCAGGTGCGTTGCAAACTGCTCATACGGTTCCCCTTCCCGCGGCCGTGCCCCTCAAGCTCTCGGGCCGCAGTCAGGGCCGGACGCAGATGTCACAGCAGCATGATGAAGTGACCAGCTGGCCCTGGCTGAAGCCAAAGACGTGAGAGAGGTGCAAGACGCGTCTGCGCTCGGTGGTGGAGAGAGCTGCTGCGGGATGGGCCGTGGCCCCCGGTCGCGCCTGTCTCCCTTATCGGGCGTGGTCTTGGCACGCGCCCGCTCGAACTTTTCCACTCCCCCCGAAAATGTTGCCCACTGACACGATTCCAGCAAACCCTCGAATGGCCACAGCATGACTTATGCAACCGCCGCGCCCGCGACCTCTGGCGGACAGGCGAATTCGCCGGTAAGTTCTCTCCTCCAAGTCGCTGCCTGGATGCACGGGCATGCCAGCTCTCTTATCCTTATCGCGATACCTCTCCAATCGATAACGCCCGAGCGCGACCGAAGCCGTGGACTGACACCTCCTCCAGCCTGTCTGCCAGAATTGCACGACGAGCACCACGCCGCTCTGGCGCCGTGATGAGTCGGGTTCCGTCCTGTGCAACGCCTGCGGCCTCTTCCTCAAGCTGCACGGTCGCCCGCGGCCCATCTCGCTCAAGACCGATGTCATCAAGAGTCGCAACCGCGTCAAGACGGGCGGGCCTGGCGGTCGCAAGAAGGTACTATTGCTCTCCTTGACTACTCCCTCCGCCATCGCTGACTTTTTCCAGGCTGGTGACACAAACGGTCTCCCCGCTGCCCACCCCGACGCCGATGGATCGCTAGGTTTCGCGCAGCATCGACGCGCATCGGGCAAGATCTCGTCTACCATCTCCGACCGCTCTCAGTCGCCAATCTCGCGGACCGGCACGCCTAGCCTTGGTCATCCATCCAACATTGCTCCTCAGCACATGTTCGATGGCGCTCTACATGTGGATGCCTTCCACTCCCCCTCACTTCCCAACTTTGCCCTCCGTCAACCCTCCCCGGCTGCCTCGTCCGTCAATGGAAATCTCGAACCGCCGCTTCCCTACGATACGCTTGCCGCACAGAACACAGCACTAAAGACCCGCGTGAGTGAACTAGAGGTTATCAACGACTTGTTCCGAGGACGCGTTGGCGAATTAGAGACGAGCGAGCAGGCAGCAAAAGAGAGAGAATCACAGTTGAGAGCAGAGCTTGATGAGGTGAAGCAACGAGAGACGGATCTGAAGAGGCGACTGGACGACTTGGAAGCCGAAGGCCCACGGCATAAGAAGATGCGACTAAGCGACCTGGTCGATGAGAGCCGAGCTGGCTCTCCCATCAGCTCCATGATAGAGTGACAATGTCATTGAGCCGTCGCTTTTCCTTTGTCATCTTACGACATCTTATGCACGCAGGCTTGGGTTTGTTTTTTTCGTTATTTGTGACCAATGTCATGGTCATATATGCACCGCTGAGGACGGTGGACTTCACTTTCCTTTAACGCCCTAATACTCTGGTCATCACCCCATTGGAGCTTGCGTCGACGCCCGAAGCTCTACATCTGGTCGTTTTGACCACCTAATGTCTGAATACCATTTCCCAAACGCCGCTTCAACTGGCGCTACTGTACTGTAATACTTTTCTTTAGTCATTTCTTCACGTTTGATCTAAGGGGGGGCTTAGGCCTGTGGATGGGCGGAGTCTGTGATATCTGGTATGCGCGAAGATGGAGCATGGTGGGTAACATGCTAAGGCACCCGGTGCATTCGGGATGCAATGAGAGGGAACCAAAAGTCTTGTTTGGATTAATTGCAATGGGATACGATGCTGTCGGAGCTTTCAGCATCTACGCATCAAACGTGATGAGAACCTAGCATGTCCCGTGATTCAACGCCATGGGCGTACCAGGAAACAACATTCGCCAGATGAAAATTAGTCTACGAGCGGTATTGATCGTTCGGACAAGCTTCGATCCGTCAATCTATTGCAAACCGGCTAATGGTAGGTAATGCAGGTACTGGCGCGATATTCTCCGCATTGCCTTATTGGGCTGGATCCATGGACCTCAGACTAAACGTCTTGTCAAACAATTAGTAGTATAACTATCATCATGGGTCCGGAAGGCTTCGGCTCTTTGCTGTTCTGCTGTTCTCTGTTTCTACATGTGCTTGTCCAAAATGAGGGTTGGGATTGCCCTAAAAGTGATCATTGGGCTGCTCTGCACCCCAGTGCTAGCAGTCGACAACGTTGTTGATCTGGGCTATTCAAAATATCAAGGGCGAATTGTGGGCGACGGAACAACGCAATGGCTAGGTATGCGATTTGCGGCGCCGCCCCTAGGTAAACTGCGATTTGCAGCTCCCCAAGATCCACCGAAAACACAGGGGACGCAAGATGCTACAAAGGTACCGAACTACATACCATCAACTCACTCCTACTCCATGGTGTCTAACTCTATCCACAGTTCGGCAACATCTGCCTCGCCAAAGACCCCACAGATTGGAGCATGAAGCCCAACCCACGCTTCACCCCGGGTGAAGACTGTCTCTACCTGAACATCTTCGCGCCTAGCAACGCCAGCACCACGTCCAAACTCCCCGTCATGTTCTTCATACAGGGCGGCGGCTTTGGCTCAAACTCTAACGCGAACTATAACGGGAGTGACCTTGCGAGGGAGGGAGGCATGATTGTGGTTTCTGTGAATTATCGCGTGGGGCCATATGGATTTTTACAGAGTAGTGAAGTAAATAGTGACGAGAGGGCGGATACGAATGTGGGGATTCGGGATCAGATTAAGGCTTTGGAATGGGTTAGAGAGCATGTTGATAAGGTATGTACACTGTACCAGAGGAAAGCTAGATTCGATAGGCTAACCTTTCGTAGTTCGGCGGCAATCCCGAGCATGTAGTCTTGGATGGCGACTCTGCAGGTGCATCCTCGATTGTCATTCTGCTGGCTTCACCTGCAGTGAGGGAAGCAAATCTCTTTGTAGGCGCGATCGCAGAATCAGCCAGCGAATCTACGTTGCGGACTCTGGAGCAGGGGCAAGAACAGTACAACTGTCTGCTCGCTGCTACGGGGTGTTCGAACTCGACATCCGCAAAGAGCCTGGATTGCTTGAGAAGTGTGAACGCAACAAAGCTAGAAACGACAAACTGCCAGTTCAACCCCTACATCGACTCGGACATCATCCCCCAAACAACAATGGACGCGTTCGAGAAGGGCGACTATCTCAAGATCCCCACCATATTTGGAAGCTGTCGCGACGAAGGCACCAAGAACTCTCCTCAAACGACGAATACGACAGCAGACTACCACACCTTCCTGCTCAACCAATGTCCTTCCCTTTCCAACGGCTCCCTCGCCCTTCTCGACGAGATGTACCTCACCAACAAGACAGGGCCAGTCTTCCCCAACAGCGGCAAGCTCTGGCGACAAGCCAGCAATGCAATCGGCGACTTCCGCTCGCACTGCGTCGACAAATTCTACCAAGACGCCATCGTCCGCGACGGCGGCCAGACATGGACGTACAGATACAGCGTCAACGACCCCAACCTGGAAGCGCAAGGCTTCGGCGCCTACCACACAATCGAACTGTACGCCGTCTGGGGCCCCAACAACACGGACGGGAACCCGCCAAAGTCGTACCTAGCGGGCAGAGAGAACGAGGGCATCGTCAAGGTGGTGAGGGGGTATTGGGCTAGCTTTGTACGACATCTCGATCCGAGCGTAGCGAGGTGGGCTGGGTCGCCGGAATGGGTGGAGAGGGGTGAGGAAGGGGAGCATGTTGTTTTTGTGACGAATGGGACCAAGGTGGAGAGGATGGATGGTGGGGAGAGGAGTCGGTGTGAGGTACTTCGGCCGTTGATGAGGTGTTTGGAACAGGCGCCGCGGAAGGGGGTGAGTACGGAATTGGAGGGAAGCCGGAAGTTGACCACAGTAGATGTTTAAATTTTTGATTTCCTGTGGTAGATGTTCTAGTGAGATAAAGGAACAGCTAACTATGGAAAATGACATCAAAAGAAATACTCGTTTTGTGTTTTTGAAAGGGAATGTATCTCGTGTAACAGCTGTTATCCTCGTCCTAGCTCTTGACCAGTCATTTCGTCAATATTGCTATGAATAGCATGCTCGAGATGGAAATTAGAGATATGAGATCCCGCACTCTGCCATTCCTCAATATCGTCATACTCCCACGCATATTGTTCAGCCAACATTGGAGATTCATAACTTGACTCATCCCATCCACCATCCGCATAGCCGTTGCGATCCCAGACAATGTCCTCCTTTTGCGACTCTTCCACCTCTAGTTCACAAGAGGCTGATACAGGCCTCTCTTGAACCCCACCGGAACCTGGAATAGCATTGGGACCGCGCAGTTGTTCCATGGTAAGAGCACCACGGGAAAGCAGAATATCGACAATTTCGGTTTGTCCTTTCTTTAGGGCGATGTCGAGAGGGGTCTCGGAGCGCTTTTTTCTACTATAATAATCAGAAGGGCGATTTTTTTCTCCCTCGTTGACGTTGATACGCTCATGCGCAAGGAGCAACTTGGCGACCTCGACATGGTCGTTGCGTAGGGCGAGATGCAATGGCGTGTAGCCATTCCGATTCATGAGGTTTGGGTTAATGTCTTTGTGCTGCAGAAGTAATGCAACTACTTCTGATTTGCCTCTCTGTGAAAGTAGGTGTAAGAGTAAGCCTGGCGAATTTGGGTCGATATCGTCGCGCTGTAGAAGTCGCCGCGTAGCGTCAATGCTTCCGTTTCTGGCAGCTATGTAGAGTGCGGTGTGATTGAGGTTTGACTGGTTGACATTAAGATCCTTTCTTTTCAAAAGGGCTATCATGAGTTTCATGTCCCTATTCATAATAGAAGCCATCAAAGCTGTTATATCATTCAAGGTGGCCCTCCAGGCGTAATTAATGTTTACATTTGGATCGGCAAGAATTTCTTCAAAGTCGTCGCTCTCGCTCTCTGCAATTCTCGCAAGGACTCCTCCCTCATCTTCCCAAGACAGAGTGCTCCACTGAAATTCGTCCTTTGCGTATTCAAGAAGAAGTCGAAGAATGGGGTAATTCAGTCTTCGTGCTGCCTCTGTCAGAGCCGACACTTCGAAATCGCGACGTTCCATTCGAAGATCCTTGTGAGCTAGGATGAGCCGCACAACTTGCTCGTGGCCGTTTGCCACCGCATATGTAAGTGGGAATATGAGTTGATATGACCGGTTCCTCGTGTTGGCATTGACATTGATGTTCTCCTGGGCAAGCAGTGTCTGCACAACCTCTTTGCGGCCAAATTTGGCGGCCAGATGTAAAGATGTGAGGCATCCACTTGACAAGGCGTTCACATCAATACGACCGTTTTCCAAGGCTTTGGTCACTGCTCGACTATTACCTGCTTTCGCCGCAAGGTGTAGGATAGAGTATTGCTCGTTGAAGAAGTGTTCGTCACCGGCATGCTGTAGAAGAAGGTCCGCAATCTCGGTGTTCAAACTCTCAAGGGCGTACTCAATTGCTGGCTTGCCTCGGGCATCCAAGTCATAGACGACCTCATGCCCTTGTAAGAAGAGCGCTACTGTTTCTGGATAACCACTGAGGATAGCTTCATGGATTGGTGCTCTGCCCCCTTGGTTTTTGACTTGGTGGGACACGCCCAGATCCAAAAGATACTTGACGATGTTTGTACGGCCTGCCCTAGCTGCACAGTGTAGCACAGTAGAGCCATCATCCGCACGTTCAGAGAAGTCTACTCCTGACAGGAATGATCGTTCTAGTATCTCGATATTGCCACCACTAGCCGCTTGGAATAAAGTTGGTACATACTGGAGTGGAAAGTTTGCTTCGGTATGATCTTGAAGTACCGATTGGTTGTCATTGTCATCGGAACTTGAAGCTACTGTTTGTGAAGATGTTGTATTGCTGTGTGTAGAGAGCTCCCGACTTGTATTGTCGAAGTTTGATTGTATTCTGTGAGCCCTTTCCTCATGTGCATAGAGGTTATCTCTGCGTTTGGCCTTGAAGTTGCAACCATCGAAGCCGCATGAGAATTTGGCCTGTCCAACTCTGTGACGCGCGAGTGTATGTCGGGAGAGGTCAGTCTGTGAACCGAATTGTCTGCCACATTGGTCACATTTATAAGGCTTCGAGTGTCTCTCGAGGTGACGACTAGGATCGGGATTAGCTATACGGACTAAGACACTCATGAAAAAGACTTGCTTATAACTGCGCGAAGAAGGAAACGGTGGTTTCTGGGGACAATTCAGACAAAGAAACTGTTCCGACGCCATCTTATCAAGGGATTGGGACTCAATGCGGTCGTGGACCAGATATGGGAGGAAGATTGAGCGTTGGATCATCAAGTGCAGAATCTTGGAAGTAAGCGTCCACCAAATCTTGATTGGCTGCCCCGTCTTGTTCAACATCCTAGCAACTAGTGAGCCGGTCCATATATACCAGCCACCCTCCCCCAACCCTCTGAGCTCTTCAGGACACTTCAATATCACAGACCTGGCCTCTCGCCTTCACTTAGTATACCTACAATACGACCAGGTTTTTGTTGACTCAGCCACCCAGCCTACTATCTCCATCCAAGTTGACGACCTGCAGCACCTCTTTCGAATCTCTTTTTTTCCGTCAAGATGCAGAACGATCGATCGCAACCACCGGTTGATGGGATTCATTGCCTGAGCCCGCCTGCCTCTGGTCAGCCAGAAGGTCGAAGGTAATTTTTTTTTAACACCATGCAGTACCGCCTTTTGCGACGACCTTTCCGCGATGGTACCCTTGGTCCGATTGGGATTGCCGCAGATTCATGATTGGCCTGCTGTGCCCTACATGCAATCGGATGCCACGTCAGAGATGTCGAACGCCACACTGCATATGACCCAAGTCAGCGGTTCATTTGACAACCAATTTTCCGACTTAGCTTTTACTCCGAACGATGTGCAAGCTAAGCTTCCGAATGGAATGGGCGGTTTCGAAGTGACACCTTTTGGTGGCGGGGCAGCTTATCATGGCATCAATCCCGGAGTAACTTATGGCATGACCGCTAATTCTCCATGCTTACACGAGGAACTGGATTCGACTGGATTCGGCACCGGTTCGGTGACAAACATGGCCCAATCGCTCGATGTGCCTTACAGGATGGGACCCTCGCAGTCAATGAGGCCAGGTGAAGAGTTTACCGTTCCTGATCTACAGCCCTTCGACCTAGGAAACGAGCCAGCCTTCGGCTACACCGAACCTTCTAATCAAGGGCTGGCCTGGCAACCGATCATGCCGATTCCAGCCCTTCCACAGGCCGCGCCAGCCTCAGCCTTGGCCACCCAAACTCCTCTCGCAGAGAGGACCTCATCAACTGGCAAACGCATCCGCTGCAACAGGTCAGGATGCTCCGCGACCTTTGGCCGCGAGCCTGAGTTTCGCCGTCATGTGCAGACCAAGCACGAGCTAGGAGGCGGTTACCGGTGTGTTGATGCAAGCTGCGACTACACGTATCCACGTTTAGACAAGGTCCGATATCACATGGAAAAGGTGCACGGACTTCGTGTCGAAAAGCTTGAAAGCACTCTATGAGTGGTGCAGACGAGGAATGAGGGAGGCCAGGGGTATGGAACTGCAATAGAGGGCAAAGGGAATCCTGGGATAAGGTAAGATGTGGCTTTTTCGGAGCCGTCCACTCATTATTTCCTACTCGTTTGAGTTTATCCTTGGCCTGTTAGCTTTACCATTATAGTCACTCATTATGTAGTCAATCATTCGCTCCTAGAGAAGTATTGCGGCTCTTCTGAGACCTAGCGGTCAATGTAATTCGTTAGATGTGCCCCGTTCTTTGGTTGTCTGCTTCTGGGCCAATGAATGCTCTTGTGCTATATGCTGTGCGGCCCCAAACTCGACGTGTCGCCGACTTTTGTTCAGCCTTCCGAGTATCCCTGCACTGCGTGCTTTGTCGTGCTAGAGGCAGAGCTTTGGCACAGCACGCCTAGTTGCTTCCGCTCGTACAGTCCAGACATGTATTTTCTCCCAAAAGGTTAGTCGGTGCTGTAAATGCACGTTGGCCATAGATTTGACCTTGTCGGAAGTCGATAGAGGTCGTTATGTTTCCTAGAGAAACATAGCGTGCAACTAGCGCGCCCCACACGTACACCCTTGTCAAAGATTTATACTTTCAACAATAAAGCGCTCACTCATCTGCATGACCATCGTGCATAGTCCTTATAAATTCAAAACTTTATTACTGAGGGTGGCTGTAGGATACATAGCTAGCCTAGGCACAGGGCCAGCAACCTGCGTTTGCATAACCTTTCGTCGTCCCATGCTCTCAATGAGACTCGGAAGCAATACCTGAAGCTAACTGGACGAGATTGCCCTTCGGCTCTCGGGTCTGCAGGGCGTCGCTGCCTGAAAGGGCCGGTTGCACACGGCAATATTGATGGCGTGCCGTCTCTGGCCCGAAGGGCTCCTGGCCATCGGTTGATTGGACGAAGTTGCCCTTCATGCAGCCGGGTACGGCTAGAATCAGAGGCCACCAATTGCATCATTGGAGTGTGCCCTTTGATAAGCTATCTCAACATTGCTTATGTAGAGTCAACTAGATCTTGATCATATTTCTCACCGCCAGACTGTATTGGCAGCCTCGCCATGAGGCTGGATACGCGACCATGTCCGTTACGCTGACTGAGATCTGAGTGCTCCCCCGCGTAGAAATGATGCATGAGCACCCATCATGAGATATGAGGCTGGGTGAACGTATAGGTCACGTGCGATGCGCGTCATACCCAGCGCTTGTAGGATTCGATGACGGCGGACTGAGACGGGAGATTGTTCCTGATCAGCAATACATAGGCCAAATGCAACTGTACGAACGGGCAGAGATCGTCATGCAACGAGAATTGATTCCGCGTTGTTGTCAGCTCTCATTTCCACCATTTGACTGCTTCCTGTTGGCGTCCCAACATGGTGATGTGCTGAGACTTGCTCATCCCTTAGGGCATCGGCTTCTCCATGTATCCTTTGCCAAGAGGCGCTCCTTGATACAACTATTCTAAAATTCCCGTTCACTTGCATTGAGACTTCAACAAGGGTCAGCATCGTCATCACAGCACCGTCGTCATGTTCATCTTTCAATCTCCTTCATTATGCGAACTGTCATCTTCGATCCAGCCCCTCAATTTGCCCCAAACGATGCCAGTAACACGGTGCGGCTCGTCTCGATCAATGGCGATCGACGAAGGCGCGTCAGTGAGCATCACTTGCACCCCCAAGAACGGCCTAGCGCACCCCGCGGGATTGGCTGATCTCAACGTCACCGCCAAGCACGTCGTCATACCCCTTTGAGCCCAAGATCATATAGTCTTCTGAAGCGGACATAGGTTTTAGTGTCTCGAGCAATCTCAAGGACTACAAAACCTCGATCTAATTGCATCTTCCCTATCAATATACGTGCTAATAGCATTGTTTGTCAGCGTGCATAGTAGCGAGAAACTGGGAAAGCACGTGAACCAACGACCGTCCTCACTTTCTACTTGAAGCAATCACGAAAGTGCAGATCTCCACCAATAAACAGATACCGATCGCTGAACCTCCTCTTTCAACAGTATCTCCACTTTGAAAGTGTCGATTCTTCGATCTTCTAATTCGATACTACATCGCCCCATCACGCCACCTCACCTGATATTCAACCTACATAATGGGTGACGCACAAGACACACTCCTCCCTCCGGCTCACGGCTCCTTCATCCCAGGCACACCTTCTGGTCTTACACCAAATACACGCTCTGAGGCCGAAGCTGCCCTCACACATAACATCACTGCACAAACTGACTCCGCGGCACCTACAACGCCGCTGCCAACATCCATGGATGCGGATGACGCAGAGATGCTCACAGAAGCTCAGAAAGCCTACAAACACCAAACAGGGCCCATCCGAACTAGCTCTACAAACTACGAGGCCGCCCTACGCGAAGCACGCAAGCAATCGTCGGCGTCTTCAAACATGTCGGCAGATACTGCAGTTCCGGAAGACATCACCGAGAAGGGCAAAGTCGGAAGCCCCGTCGGGACTACAATGCCATTCCCACCGCCGGGCCAAGGTGTCGTCCCGGCTGTATATCATACTGGTATCGGTGCCGGTCAGGCGGAGGTGGTGAAGAAGGCTCGACCTAGCGGACTGAGTTTGGGTGATCTAGGTAGGAAGCAGAGCTGGAGTGAACAGGACATGAGACATGTACTACAAGGCAGACTGATGACGTCGCCGCCGGGTGATGCAGGATATGAATCGGGGCCGGAGGGAAGGTCAGCTGGTCAGGCTTGAACCAAGGTCTGGAGCAACAGATCCTCGCTAGGTTCCAATCTCTCTACGCACCTGTAATACCAAGTAGCCTTGGAATTCGCTCGCGCAGCGAGGGTGGTCCTAGCATCATGAGTTACGATGTTATGACGGTTATGGCGTTTGGTTAAGGATTCACATACGTCACTTCGCTGAAGTCACGCATCGAACAAAAACCACTGAGAAGTTGATCAAAATTCAACGTGGATGTAATTTTATCTGTGTTTAGCTCATTGGAACAATGGTTTTAGTATGGAAATCGTAAAGGCAAAGTGACCTCCCACCTGCATCTATTTGTGATAGATCGCCCACACCATCATGCCGCGCTCTGGTATCCATAACCTTGATTGAGAGATTAGAAACTCGATGACTGCAGTAACAGCACAGCTACTCGGCTATTCCACGATCCCCAGCACATTTCCACTTGACTCCACATACCCCCTTGAATCTCGTCTTTTTTTATGCCGCTTCGCAGCCAAATTGACGTCCGCATATCGTCTGAGCACCACGACATTGGGTAGGACCCTCGAGGCACATTCTACGCTTGCACGCAGCCTGGCAGGAGTAGTCCTTATTGGGGCAATTCTGGGTGCATGCGTAGTAGAACTTTTGGCATGGAAGGCAGTCTGCCGAGTCGTCACGATTCTCGAGGTCAATCGTGGAAGACACTGTGGATCCTACGGTGCTGGAGTCCTCGGATTCGTCGGGGTCTTGCAAGCTACAGCTAAATTTTCGACCGCATTCTTGGCCTTTTTTGCACTCGGGTGGACCAAACCTACATCTAGTCTGATGTTAGCTTGTGTCTAAGAATCTAGAGACTGTGTATGGCCTTCGATTACAGCTTCTTAGTGCAGTCCCATTGGCAATCTGGGGCCCAAGGACGGGCACATTCGGTTCTCTTGCAGTGCCAAACGAAGTCGATACATGACTGGCACTCGGACTCATCGTCTCTATCGAGAAGCTCTGGAAGCGCAGATGCAGAAGTGGACGCTGTAGGAGACCTACGAAGCTGACGAAATTTGACATGGGAGGCGCATTCCTTGTCTTTTCGACAGTGGTCCGGGCCGACGGTGCAAGTGTTTTCCTGACAGTTGCTGAAACAGGTAGAATCTTGAGTATTGCAAGCATCTAGGCATTTTTCGACGTGTTTAATGTAGTCGTTGCAGTCGGAGGTTTTATCGAAAGGGGAAGATACAGCTACAGTGAAAATGGAGAAAGCGATTTGGAGAGATAAGAGCAAAGGTAGCTTCATGGTGTTGGACGACTATGTTTTGGCTTTGGGTTGAAGCTACTTTGCTAAGAAGGAATTGTGAAAAAGGTGGAGAAGTAGGCGGTATAGTATAGCGGTCAAGTAAATGTCTTCGTGTACTGAGCGTTTGCTCTCATTCTTTACTTTATTCACTCACCGTTGACATGTCCTAGTTCACTGGCCTTGGAGTTCTCAAGATGTGAGAGAAAATCACAAACTACCCATAATGACGTAAAGTTCGACTTCAGTCTGTGAGTTCCCCCGGCTTTCTACATTTTGATCAGCGCGGATGTACCTCAAGTATCCTTGGATCTCTGTTTGTCGGTGTCACCATGGTGGCTTCCCTCTCACTATCAAACTATCAGGTGCTAGGTTAGGATGTTATTTAGGCAAGGAAGGTGCTCACTACGTCGTAACACCCTAGCCACACTCACCCTTGACCTTAAAGCAAGGACACTGCGTCTGCCTCTTACTTACTCCTTTCTCTACATCGTCACATCTACGAAATCTCGTAGAAGTTGCAACAGCAATTAGCCTACCGCTTCAGAATGAAGCTCCTCAACGTCCTGTCGGTCAGTGCCGTCTTGTCGGTCACCCTTGCAGTTGATCTCCCAACGCGAGGTAAGAACATACAAAGTCTCGTGAGGTAACATACTATGATGCTATGGTGTCACCATAGTTCTTGATACACAGACCAGTACTGCCAGTCGACAACCTGCTGTCTTTGCCAGACTTCAGAGGATTTCCTAGTATCGATCTCATCAAAAAACATAGGGAAATGATGGCGGCTTTGCTAACTTGCTACCCCCAGCCGTAATCCCTCTAGAAGACTATAACAACCAGTGCAGCACTCCCAATGAAAAACGCTGCACGCCAGATGGCCTTCGAGGCGAGATATGCAATGTCAACGAATGGGTAACCTCGCTGGAGTGTACACCCGAATGCGGCTGCCAAATCGGGTTCGACGGCCCATTCTGTGCGTGCGTCCACGTTCCCCCGCCGTCTTCAGTCGAGCCACATGCGACACCAGTTTGCCGTCCTGGAGAAACTGCCTGCGATGGCATGAAAGAAGCTGCCTTGGTGTGCGACAACAGTGGCGCCTGGAAGATTCAAAAGAAGTGTAGCGAGCTCTGCTGTGCTGTTGCTTCGAATGGCACCGCGTACTGTCCATGTGGAGGCATGTCGCCACCTGTTCAGCGACATGCTATCAACGAGCTGGTACCGTCATCTCCTATTTCTTCTGCGGTTGTCAAGCCTACTGCTTTACCTCCTATGGACTGTCTCATGTGCGAGGAAGAGTACTTTTACTGTGGCGCGGTAAGTCCATCTTGAACTACGCTTCCAATGCGACTAGGTAGCCGGCAGTGACTAATATGTATACAGGAGCGGAGGTGGAGCTTGACCTGTGAAGAACAGAGGAAGCTTTGCCGCAAGTTGACGTGCGAGGAACAGACGGGACAAGGCTGCTGTCATTGCACCCTTTGCGGTGGGCCCGATGAACCTGATGGTCATAAAGGGGAGCCAGTGCCGGAGCCCTCGTGCTCCGAGTGGCCATCTACGACGCTTACGACTACAACGCCGACTGTGGTGTAATTTGGACGTGATGAAGATGATCTGCTCTATATCGAGAACTTCTAGGCCATATAAATAGAAGATAATTGGGAGACATATGCAATATTCAGGGCGACCCCGGGATAGGCCTTCTCGAGATTGCTCTCACTTGATGTGGACGAATTCCGGATCGAAGATCAAAGGTCAGGGTTGATACTGGGATCTGTGAAGGATCATCAACGAAGAGAGAAAATGTATCTAGACAATCATGACCAGCTACCACAAATCAAAAAGTGAACAGAGAGCTCTACTCACCAACATGTTCTGTGCCTGATACTCTTCCACTTCCCTAGAAAGTTTTCTTGACAACTCTCATCTTTTACATTGCAGGCTTTCGTAGCCATCACCCTCACGTTAGCACGAAGGGTCAATATGCACTCTTTGCGCGCGCGGTATTACTTTTCCAATCAACTGGACGCAGGAGTTTTGATTTCGAATACGACTTTTACATGAACTTCGTGAAAGAACACCGTGCCTAACCCTATGCAGAGACGAAAAAAGACTTTTTTTTCTTCCCTTTTAACCCTAAATTCTAATTTCTAGGATATTCCGGATCATGCTCATGCGATGCTGAACATCCTCTTTACGAAAGTGGCCAAAGGGCCAAGATTTGCGTACCGTGCGTTGGACCTGCCGAGCCAGAGGGCGCAAACGCCTACGGCAAGGGCGAGGCCAAAGGCGCCGTGTCGGCGGTAGTACCACAGTCTGCGTTGCAGGTGTTTTGTGTGCGTGACGGCCTTTTTCAAGGACTGGTGCCAGCGGACGTCCTTTTCTTGCTGCTGCAGCAGGCGCTCGCCGTCTTGCAGCGACATGCGGCTTAGGTCTAGAGGGGTGGAGAAGGTCTTGAGCACGCTTGAGGAGGAGATGCGCCACCAGTACCAGCCGCGCAGCGACGAAGGGGGCAAACGCTCGTACAGCTCCGTGGCGCGTGCGATGTGGAACTCGACGTCGAAGGGATGCGGCAATTTGCCGAGGATGGCGTGCATGATGTCTACGTCGTCTTGCTCAATGTCTAGCATTTCTTCCCTTCGGGACAGGACCACGGCCGCGAAGAAGTATATGGGCATGACGGCGCTGTGGGCGAGGAAGAAGTCGAACAGGCGGGCAATGTCTGCATAGCTGCGGATGTTGTGGGCAAAGAGGGTGATTGTGTCGGCCAAGGCAAAGGAGGGCTGGCTCTTGGGGAGATGGTGGTACAGAACGGGATCGGCAGTGGAGAGGATGGGGTGCAGGAGCTCGAGATGGAAGATTGCGGGATCGAGAGACGAGAGCATGAAATCGCGGATGCGCAGGAGGCTTAGGCGGGCGACGGCAGCGGGGGCATCTTGGGCGCCGAGGGCGAGGAGGAAGACCTGGACGATGTCGTGGTAGCCCTGGAAGTAGCACAAGGCTGGGTGGCGGCGGAGGACTTGGAGGATGACATTGGAGAGTTCCTCTTTCCGATGGTTCAGCTGCTGGTCGGACTCTGCTTGATGTCAGGCTTGGGAGGGGTGTGAAGACGGGCTCTTGCGGAGCTCATTGCGCACCATTCTGCGGGTAGTAGACGAAAGCGCGATTGACGTCGAGCGCTACCTGGTTCTCGTCATCATGGGGCGACAGCTTCTCCCATGCGCCTTGGGTGTAATCGAGGTCGGCAGTGGTTCCCAGCAAAAGAGGCCCTGTGTTTCGTCAGATGCCGATGCTGTGACGTGGATCGTGGACATACAAGCTGTGCAACGCAAGCTGTCGCTGACCAGGCCGTGGGTGGAGGTTGCAAGCTGGACCAGGGCATCGAGGTTGCGATCCTGGCAGGCGGCGCTGATTTGCGCGCTCTTCTCCTTCTCCGCGGGGGAGAGATCGGCGGCGATGGTGCTCCGACGGGTGGGCGGGCTGCTGGAGCTCACAGAGCTCGAGGGGGTGCGGGATGCTGTTGGGGAGGCCATAGCAAGAGAGCCGGCATGGCGTGCGGCGAGGGGGTGTGGGTGTCGAGCGGGCGATGGGAGATTGGCGCGCCTGGAGGCGTGAGACCAGGGAGACCAGGGACCAGGCTACCGCGGCGGAGTGCAGGCACGTCGCAGAGGGAGGGCGGGCGAGTGCTGTCGTGGCATGCTGCTGGCAACCATGGGCGTCGTTGTCGTCGATGGCGGCCAGGACGCGAAACACTCGCGAGCTGCTGTCCTCGACCTCCGCGGCGTCCGAGGCTTGGCGTGTCTATGCTTGTAGTCTGTTGTCTGTTGTTGTAGCAGCGACCATGGCTACGACC
Organism: Periconia sp. TS-2; assembly: GCA_030378425.1. NCBI lineage: Eukaryota > Fungi > Ascomycota > Dothideomycetes > Pleosporales > Periconiaceae > Periconia > Periconia sp. TS-2. The sequence continues at coordinate 949,749 of JASNQO010000004.1, forward strand.
GTGATTATGACCAGGACTATCGTGACTATCGTGACCGTCGTGGCCGTGGCCGTGGCCGTGAACCCGTGGAGCCCCAGGCCGACCGACCGTCGACGGAATCGACACGCTATGAAGCCGTGCTGCAGGCTCACGGCACGTCAGCCCGCCCCGACCGCAGACGGTTACGGTCCTGTTACGGTCAATCAGCTTCGAGTCGGCCGACGGCCTGCTCGTTCCGAAGCGTCCCACCGTCCCACCACCGTCTGTCCCCGCCGAGGCGCGGCGGGTTCCACGGCCTGAGTCACACATCCCAATGGCTCGCTGACTGCTGCTATTCGCCCTGGTCTCCCTCCACTGCACGTCTTCCTCCGCGTCACAGCTCGCACCAATACCCTCGTGCTGTTGCCGGTGCCATCGTGGGTAGCTGCACGATCAAGATCAAGATTCATCGACACGATTGCCGGGCGCCCACAGAACCCTGCAGGGTCGACCTCGATCGTGTACACCTGACTACGCGCCTCTGCCGGCCTCCGTCGCCCTCTGAACCCTCGCTGTCTATATTACTGTCCGTTAAGTGCCAGACGCCGCCAACTGCGTGCAGCGCTGCAGCTCGGGGTATCCCAGGACCCGGCTTTCATTCGTCCAAAGCCCACTTCATCGTCCGCCTCAGCATCTCATCCAATCATTGCCCTACGAGAATTTCAATAATCCACCCTTTTATGCCCTGTTTTGCGAGCTTTTCTCCTTGCGTCTCAGCCCCTCCCGCTGAATTGCTTTGCCTTGTTCTGGTGGCCGCCGCCTGGCGAGATCCCGCGTGCCGAGCCGTAGAAGGCACCAACATGTCACTCATCTCGAACCCCCTCTCGGTGCCGTCTTTTTCACTATTCTTCTAGCTGGCCTAGGCCAGCTTGCGCCACTGTGCGCCTTGCGTCCCTACACTACCATAATCAACCACTACGCCCGCCCTACTCGACCCCTAGTCTTGATTGGGTTGCCTCTGTACCTGGCTACATCCTGACACTCCATCATGGCATTCCAGGTTCAGGGCTCTGTCCTTGTTGATGGCGAGTGGGTGTCTAGGACAGCCGACGTCTACCACATAATGGCCCGTAATCAGCAGCAAGAGGACACGGAGATGCGTGAGCCCGTGTCCAGGCTGCGCAACGAGGTGCCTGATCTAGGAATCCTCTCCAGGACCATCGTCGCAACTCCTTTCTACAAGTTCGTCCTGCCCGCAAACATACGGCACAAGGATCTCAATGACGTCGTCTTCATCGGCGAGGACTCGGTGCAGCTCAAGGAAATCTGTGACTATGGTCATCTGCGTCACGTCGCCACCAAGTCCGATTTCAATGGTCACATTCTTGCTGCGAGAGTCTTTGGGGATCCGCGGAAGACACAGCTCAGCTCGGGAGAGAATCCGCTGCTGAATCGCCCTTTCGTCCATCGAGCGAGACGATCTATGACAGGAGAGGGAGAACCCGAACTGCCCCCAGAAGTGATCGTGCTCACGCTTTCGTCAAGGACGCTCATGTTCCTGTGGGCAACAAATACACCATCAGGTGCCGTAACTTTCCGCCAGAAAACAGTCCGCCTGCCAGGAGGCTATTCGCAACTTGATCGCCCGGGGCCGTTCCTGGCCATTGACCCCAAATGTCGCGCCGTAGCGGTTGCCCCTTACGAAGGTGCCTTGACACTCTACAAGACCAGATCAATGCATGACTGGCGTGATCAAGTTCTCGCGGGCCACGATGAGCTGCCCATCTTGGACGAAGCCGTCATTCCAATTGAAGGGCGCATAAGGCATATGGAATTTCTGTCGTCAGGTGGAAGCAGGGATGACTCACACGTTGTTCTTGTTTTTGTGCTAGTTCACAACGATGAGGTGAAGGTTGCTTGCTATGATTGGGACTTCAGACAACGTCTTGATGACAGCTCCGTTCGGAAAGACCGATCGCTGCTTGGCCATGGTGAGTCTTATGCTGTACTACCGTTGTATGATATGGCAAAGGCTGACCCTCCTAGAAAACCGAAACCCTTTATTGCTGATCCCTCTCAGCTCCAGCCCCGACTTCCTCTTAATCTGCGACAACCACGTTACGATATGTCGAGGCATTCTATCCGGACCACCGGATTGTCCCCGAGTTCCCATCATCCCTCCAATACTTGCACCATTGCGTCCGGGTGATGGCAAGAATGCGCCACGCTGGGTGCAGTGGGACCGGGCTCCTCGCAATCCCGACTTCAGCAAAGAAGCGTTCTATGTAGCACGAGAAGATGGTAGGGTCATGTTTGCGCAGCTTGGCAACGATAACAACTTGGAGATGGCGGATGCGGGCAGCTGGCCGTATCCCATTGACATAGCATTTGCATGTCTCAATGTCGACAACTCGGAGTTTGCGCAATCCTATCCCGACGTTCTGATCGCTGGTGGGGCCGGGAGTGACGGCCATTTGTGCAAGGTTGGCGCTTGGCCGAAGGAATACCACAATGTAGCAGCAACTTCCGATCCCAATACATTTGCCTTTGTCGAGTCCATTCCCAATTGGGCACCTCTTTCCGATCTCGCGGTTACCCGTTTTCCTGGCTTACAAACACCTCATGAGAGAGACCGCGCCGGTATATTCGTTACGAACGGAAAGGCTCCTCATGGGGAGATATCAGAGCTGAGGCTTGGTCTGAAGGCCGTTGTAGACCACTTCTTTGACGAGATGCAAGGCTCCACCGGCCTATGGATCATTGATCATGGCAGTCGAACTTCAGATGACGATGGGAATGAGACACGAGAGTACCATGTCACTTTCATCGTCGCTCTGCCACTAGAAAGCATCGTGATTCATGCAACTCGAAGCCAAATGAAGTCTGCAGACAGCCAAGAGACATTCTGGAGTGCTTGGGACAGTGGGAGCTGGAAGTTGGAGCAACCACCCGGCGAAAGTGACCAGAATGAGGACCATGTCATCCGGGAAGATGAAACAATCGCAGCCTGCTCCTGGGCAGACGAATTCGCCATTCAGATTACGCGCAGAGAAGCTCGGATTTTGCGTCGCATTAAGGAATACAGCGACGGCTCTTTGTCGTTCCCAGAAGTCGACTCCTTATTGTTCCCAGTCCCTCTGCTCCGAGCCGCAACGAGACCTGGCTGTCCATTTATCGCAGTATGCTCTCGTGAGAATAACCAAACACTGCTTAAGCTTTTCTCTATCCTCCGCGACGGAAGATTTGGTCGGCAAGAAGGGAGGAGCATAAGCCGTCCGCTTCCTTGCGATCCTTCATGTGTCGAATTGCTCCTAATCGATGATGGGTGGCACATCTTTGTGGGCACAACCGATTCCAGCATCCGTCTTTTCAGATTGGAAGATAGTGGAAATCTCGCCTCAGTCTACGACACTAGCTCAGAGTCTGACGTATCAAGCGGGCCACGAATGGTGTACGAAAGCGCAGTGGTCCTGACATGTAAGGAGCAACGAGTGCTCGTATGTGGCACCCGTGACGGGCGATTAGTATCCAGAAGCCTTCGACCAGCGATGGGTTGTAAGTAGAAAGACACTACATTAGAGGACTTCACTGAATCGAGCAGGCTACGAGTTGGTATCAACCCATGTATCAAAGATGGGTTATACGGCTGCGCGAATTACATCTGCAAAAACCGATCCTTCAACAGCGTTCGTAGCTTGCGGATCGGACTTTTGCCGCATACGTTGTTCACCCAGTGGCAATGGCTCGACGAGTATCGATTCTATCTGGCTTGTGGACAGCACGAGACCCGCATATTCTCAGGGTCCAATTGCAGCGATCGACCAGCTTCCTCTTACAAGTGGGGCGAACTACAATGGAAGAGACCTTGGAGGCTTCATGTTTGTTATTTCAGGTGATCACATGGTCTTTGCCCAGCTAGACTATGATGTGAGGTGGTCAAGTCATGACATACCGCCCCCCAACTTGGAATCGTGTAAAGTAGTCCCGCGGAAGCTACCAACGACTGTCACGCCGACTAAGCTTATGTATGTTGAGGGCACAGTCCGCAAAATTGCTGTTGCTACAGTTGAAACAAAAGAGGAACAGGTACCACCAAACGGATATCGAACCATGCACTCATATCTTAAATTATTAGACCCCTACGATAATGTCGTAGGTGAGGAGTCCGAAATGAAGCAAGAAGGACAATCGGCACCACTCACGAACCAATTAGTCAAGGCCGAATTTCCACTGAAGCACTACGAACGAGTACATGCTATGGCGGAATGGATATACGAAGACGATCGTGGGCGCAAATACCACTTCCTCATCGTTGGAACTGGTATCGTCACGGAACTGGGAAAAGAGAAAGGCCGCAGGCTCGTCCTAAAGGTCTCCAAATCGGGGATCACGCTCAAACAGGAAAAGAGTTACGAGCATCCAGTCCGATGTATAGCTGTCTGCAACAACACACACATAGTGGACATATGCGGCACAACTCTCTCTATACATAGATACGACCCAGCTCGCGGAAAGTAAGCTTGCCTATACATTGGACAAGACATAGCTAATGTACCTAGGTGGATGACTAAAGGGTCTACAACACTTCCCTCCGCTGGCGTTCACATGACTCAACACCTGCGCTTCGTCTACGTCTCGACGACTGATGACTCTCATCTTTGTTACGAAATCATGAATGAACTGTACGAAGAAAACAACGAGTTCCAACAGGTATGCACGGACAGCCGCAAACGGTTCTCTGCGCATCACTTCACCTGTGACGTGGACTATGCTGGTGGATCCGAAGACGCCCATATCCACCAGCCTTTGTCAGACCTAGACAAACTGCGAGGCACAATTGTGCTCCTAAGTGACAAAACCTGCTCTGTCACCGGGCTTCTACATCCGGTCGAGCGCACCGGCTGCAATACGAGTGATACTCTGTTCGAGGCTTGCTTGGGTCGTTCGGTTACACGCATTCAGAGTGGCGATATTCGCCCACTTTGGCGCCGTCGCTACAGAAACTCCGAGGAGCCTTTGGAAGGTGCGACAGGTATTCTAAAAGACGATCTCATTGGTGCATGCACAGACGGCTCGATATACAGTTTTAGCATAATCAACCAGGCAGCGCGTCGCCTGCTACGTTTACTTCAGAACGTAATCGAAGCGAAGCGCAAACGAGATCCAAGGCTTCAATATGACACTGTCAAAGAGCGAAGCAGCGACATCTTCCGGCTTCTCCAAAACGGCGCCGAGGGCTTCCAAGACGGCAACATCAAAGCACGCGACATGGACCCCGAGTCTCAAGAGAAGGGAGAAGCGGCGCCGCGCTTCAAGCACGTGGATGGCGATTTACTGTCGCGATTCTTCGATGAAGACGGTAACCTGCTCAAGTTGATCAGCGAGGGGTGCGATGCCGATGTCAAAGAACTGTTCCACGACCTGGTGAGGAGACTGGCGGGTCAACAACTCGAGCACGAAGGTGCAGGAACAATCGGGTTTGACGCCGCGCTCAAATGGGCCGAAGATTGGTATGCAGAGGTATTGATGCCGCTCTCTTGAGGGGAAGGAAAAAAAAAAAAATTGTACGGACGACGGATGCAATTTGGGAAATTTTTTTTCTTTCGGTGGTGAGGAAAAAGACTGATCATCATTTTCAAGCTTTGCTCCCTCGAGCAAATATCTGTAGCTTATATTCATGGGTCGAGACTTCCTTTCGTTAAGATGGAACTATGAATCTCGGTTTCGTCTAGGGCGGCATAGAGTATTTATCTTTGGTCGGTGCTAAGCATTACTTTAGACTAAGCATAGGGACGGGAGCGTTATGGAAAGCCCTATGATGGGGTCATGAATGATGACTAGGTAGTCTGTTTGTTTGTTTCCTTGTATATCTTCCTAGATGACTTTGAGGAACATTCCCACCCTTTTTTTTCCAAAAATGTGTCGTAGAATGTGACATTCTCTCCTTCAAAGCCTCTCCCTCCTCGATGCCTTCGCCCCTCCAACCTCCAAAACAGCAACGCTAAGCTCAGGCATCTCCCACTCAAAAGACCCATCGCCTCCCGCCTCCACAGTCTTGACCTCCGTAACGACCACATTATTCCCCACCTTCGGATCGTTATATCCAAACGGCCCGTCGCTGCCCGTCAAAAGCGTCAACTGCGCTTTAGCGCCCTCCTGCACACCCTCGAACCCCACCTTGACAGGCGTATCCTCGTGACCCGTGGTATTGTAATTCGCAGCCTTGAAGATCCTCGCTCCGGAATCTTCGTTTAGGCCCGCGACGAAGAACAGACTGCTCGTGTTGGACGCGGGCGTCGTGGGCAAGGTACGGGTGATGGGATGCGTGGAAATGGCTTTGAACACGTGCCAGCTGGTGCTGAGCGTCGTCTTGGACGTGTCGGCTTCGAATTCGACCATGCACACGCTCCACTGCCAGCGGTTCATGTTACGGAGGATGGGCGCGTACGTCGAGCCGAGGATGCGGTCGCCGTTGCGCTCCGTGGAGATCATGAAGATGGCTTCTCCTACGCTGCCGATCCACCAGGGGAAAGGGTGCAAGTCGCCTGCCCAGTCGACGCCGCCATTGGGATGCACGCTGGAAAACTCGCCCACGAGGGTCAGATCGTCCTTTGTCAGGTTGTCGAACTTGTGGAACTCGTTGTAGAAATTGTCCGGTTGGCGGTACGGGTGGTAGTCGCCGGCCGCGGGTTTTGGAATCGTCATGTTGTCGAAGACGGACGGGCTGGCGATGATTTGTATGTCTGGGTATTTCTCCTCGATGGCGGCTTTGAACATGGGGAAGCGGTACTCCTTGTAGGAATCGTAGCCCGAGGGTGCGCCGGCGAGCCAGTCTTCGTTGCCTACTTCGACGTATTTGAGCGTCCAGGGGTTTGGGTAGCCGAGTGATGCGCGAAGTGAGCCGTAGGGTGTTGATGCGTCGCCGCGTACGAACTCTATTTCGTTGAGGGCGTCGTCGATCCAGGGTTGGAGGTCGGTTTTGTTGATGTAGGCACCGTCGAGAGCGAGACCGGACCATATTGCGAGGACTGTGGTAGATGTTAGTTTAAGTTTACTCCAGGGTTGAGATGAGACAATAGAATACGCACTAGGTTCTAAACCCATGTCATCACACCAATGTAGGTATTCGACAAGGCCGAATCCGTCGCTTGTTTGGTATCCCCAAACACCAGGTCGTCCAGGCCTATCCTTCAGAGGACCGATAGTTTCATTCCACTTCCACAGATTAGCGAGATTAGGTCCTTCGAGCGCATTTCCACCGGGAAAGCGCAGAAATTTGGGGTCCAGGGCTTCGAACGCTTCCGCAATGTCGATACGCATCCCATTCGCACGGGCCTTGTAGGTCGGTGGAAACAGCGAGATGAGATTGAAGTCCAGCGATCCACCACGGACACCTCTCGGGTCAAACGTGATGGCGAAGCTGTTATTGCTGCTCGGTGCATCTTTTGTTGGCACTAGAGTGAATTGATGCTGTGTCCATTCATTGGTCTTGCACTTGCTCTCAATCTTCACTTTTCCAAAAGTCTCGTTTGTCAACGCGGACTGCAGGCTCAAAGTGAACTTCCCTTCGTACTCGCCTCGTACGTAAAACGAGCCTTTGTACTCTTGTTTCCGTACATCGATGCCCCACCATCCAGAATTAGCGAATCCAATGCTCTTAGTCTTTGAGTTTCCAACGGCCACATTCATGCTCGATGGTAAAGCTTTGGAAAGTGGCGTGCTGAGATTTTTGATGGAGAGTCCCACGCCATTGATTGGGGACCAACCGCTCAAGGAGACAGGGTATTGAGTGCTCCCTTGGAACGCGCGATTTCGAATAAGTTCAGCATAGATACCGCCGTCTCCCGCATTATTGATATCCTAACGGTGGTCAGTCTGAACAAAGCCAATGAAGCATGAACTGCTACCTCGTGCATCAATCCATATGGCATGCGAGAAGTGGCATTTCCACCTGTGCCGGCGACTTCAATGTCGACTGCGAGCACGCACGTCCAGGCTAATAAGCCTGTGATGAGAAGCTTCATAGCTATCCGTCGCGAGAAATTGAACAATGAGACACAGTGCTTCCATCGATCCAAGCTGGGCCCGGAGGCTTTATACGGCAATTGAGCAGATTGCTCTCGGTAGGCCTTGGCACAGAGCCACCGGGAGAAACTTGCAGCTCATGTTCCTGCAGAATAGCACCGAGACGGGCTGCTACTACGCAGGGTTTGCCGGTATTTCTCATCGCGCTACCAAGAACCATACGAAAGGGTGCAGAATCCCCGGATACCGTCCTTCGTGACGTCCGTCGTGACGGATAATGGACGGGTCTTCGGAAGTGAGCTAGCTATATGGGGAAAATGAGTATATCCTTGCCATGGGATTGGCCGCCAGCATCGCTACCAATGCTACTAAGAGAAGAGTAGCCGCATCACCAATTTTCCGTCGAACGTTTAAGATCGTGGGTGGGGTTGGCACATGTGGAGAACCCGGTAGAGTTGCTGATCTCGCAATATATTCCGCGGGACGAATTTCCGCCAATAGCAAGAAGCGCCGCGATGTAGAACTTCATGAGTTTGAGAGGTCAATATCAACCGAGAACGACAAGATGCCACCGGGGAACATGGGAATATTTTTTTCAATTGGAGCGAGACTGTTCTCTCCACCTCGCACTGATACCCTTACTATCATCCATCAACTTCGCTGCATTAGGCTCCTGTCTTTGCTTCTCGAATTCCTTGAAACCTTCAAAGTATTTTCGCCGGAAATCGTTGAGCTCATCTGCTTTGACCCCCTTTTCGTATTCTTTTCTAGCCATCTCGAGAGCACCAGATGGGATTTCTGACTCCGCTAGCTTCCGATACGTTAAAAGTCTTCTTGACCACTTATTGAATGGCTGCACACAGACAGACACGATTTCCAAACATGGATGAGTTGGTATGACAAGCTCGATGTCTTCGTCATTCGCAGTTGGCATCCACATGCTGAGCCTCCCATTCTTGACAAGCGTTGCAACCGCAAAGGCCAACACGTCATCTAGTATTGCTGTGAATGAATACGGTCGTTTCGGTGGGATATACGTTGGCTCCTTGTAGCGATCTAAATGCGACTCTCGCTCTGTTACATTCAGCTTTTCGCGTGGCCCAAGAACTTTCAGACCCTCCCGAATGCCATAGGGTGGGTCGCAAACGATGCCGTCAAGGTATCCTCCAGAGACCATAGCGTCGCTACCCTGCAATATCCTTAGAGGGGTATTCGTCAGATCGGAGACGAAACCCCCCAGATAACGCGCTTCCAGACCGTATTGCTTGAAGTTTCCAAGGACATCCTTCTTGCCAACCTGTCCCTTTCTAGCACTTCCTCCGGTACCGCGAATACTGCGCCCATCAATATCACTACCGCAGACTACAGCCCCAAAGTGAGCGCACGCAAGCGGAAAACCGCCTGTTCCCATGAACGGATCGTAGAAAAGCTTTCCAGGGCCGGCAAGTGCAATGTTGGCTGTGAGCAGCGCCAGCTCAGCATCCATAGATGTAGTGCTAATGTAATGTCGCTTTTTCAGATCGTAAGTTGTTTTAGCGTCTCGTCCAGAAACCCCGACAAGTCGCCCTAAGTACAAGTACTTGGGCTCCGGTGCTTTTTCGTCGTAGTCTTCGAATACTTTGAATGATGCATCTGCCTCTCTCATACGGATTGGACCGTTGAAACCTAGGTAAGAGAATGATTCGATGATGCTACATTGTTCGTCCCTATTCCTCGTGCCGCGGAAGGAATCGAGGGTAAATCGGAATGTAGCAGACTCGTATTGTGCCCAATGTGCATTCGAGACTTCTTTAACCGATGCATGAAGTTCCTCGTAGGAGGGACCTTGGCCCCAAAGTTCGTAAATGCCTTGAGAAAGAATGCCTCGAGAGATGACGGCTTTTGCTGCCGAGTCTGAAGGAAGACGGACTATACAAAATGGAGACTATTTTGATCAGAAACAATTAGAGAGTGCATGCATGGAGCAAATCATAGGTAAGTACTTTTTCGCCCATTCTTAAGACATTCTAAAGCAACGGAGAGAAGCATGACTGTAGCGAGAGGTCATGATTGCACTTACGTCTTCCTCGTACTTTACGAAGTCAATAGCCACACCAGCAATATCTGCTAGAGCCTGAAGCTCCGCCTTGCGGAAGCTCTCGTGCACTTGCACAAGCCTGACAAGGTATTCAGGCATCGGTTGTTGTAGTCTGGCGGGGGCGAGCGCGAGATTTTCGACGCTAGATATTCGTGAGCGCTCAGTCCGGAACAGGCATATTCTAACCTCAGTCGATATGGCTCTAAGGTGTGAGCGTTGACGAATTAGGCATGTAGTGAAAGAGTCATGGTTGGGTAACGCTCATGCTGCAAAAAATTGTGGGTCAAAGAAGACGCCGTATGATTGGCCATCGTCAAATGTTTCTGATTGGCTGGCTGGTCGCCTTCTCAACTCAAACGAGCACCATTTGAGATATTCATTACACTTCCTACGAAATAAGTCAATCCGAGTGTAATTAAATTTTCTTATCATTTTTAAACAGGTAATAGTAGGAGTGAGGCTCGCTATGTGGTTTTTATTCTTTCACCTTAGTGCGTATCATGATATTATCTGTTTCTTCATACGTCAGGTCAGAGACTGGAAGATCAATACCTACTAGAGCGGATTCATCATTCCTTCACTCTATGTAACAGGTGAGAAGCACTTAACAGAGTACAAATTCGGTCTCCACCCCTTTCTTCTCGCTTTGATCTTCCATCAACTGAGCTACAAAAGCCTCTCCCACTAGCTTGAAGAGCCCGTCTCCAGTAGGTCTAAGAATGAACAGAACTTGTGGATCCGCAGCGAGCCAAGCAAGAATATCACCATCTCGCATGTCACTACTCCCCATTCCAAGATACATCCCATCGCAAACAAAGGGAGAAAAGTTCCTAACGTTCACCATCATACGAGCTAGCCCATAACATTCTTCGAGCGAAGCAACTCTGATATAAACAGGATCCAGTAATGCTAATATCTCGCTCTTGATACGTCTTAGGTCCGGATCTCGTTCGGGGCTCTTAAGAAATGCATGCATCTCTTTGAAATGCATCCTCGGAAAGTGATGGTGAAACTGCTCAAGTAGCTGGAGATAGTCCTCTTTGACTACTTCTAAATTGAAGATAGGTTTCCCGTAAAGAAGGCTCATCACCACAGTGACACGATTCCATGGGTCTTCCCAAGATTCATCGTCTCTCCATTCCATTCGCTCCAATGTGCTTTCGAGCACTTCTTGATACTTTTTAAAATGCCTTGATCTGTCTTGCTCCGAATACAAAGTCATACACATAGAACATGCCATCAATTTGTAATGATGATATGCCCATTGTCCTCGATTACTTCGGGAGAGCAGCTCTCCAATAGCGCGAAAGTAATCGTTGCAGGCTTCCCTGTCCCTCTGATCGGGATTTCGCAACTGCTGAATAGTTTGGGAGAGGTTCTCGTCAAAGAGAGTTTTAATTATGCCGAGATTAGCCCCGCGTGTTCGAAGTGTAGACACGCCATCCAATAAAACATTGCATTCGATGGAGGCATCTCCGAGCTCTGAGAAAAGGGGTATTTCTTTTCCTTGCTGCTTTGAAGAAAAGTCCGGCACCCAGGAGGGCAAATCAGCCAGTCTTGAGCGCGAGATAGCTAATCTTAAAACATTATTACACCCGCCTTGCAAAAGTGCCGAAGTAGTGATAGTATAGATATAGGAGCATGGAAGAGTATAGTCCATCTTGCTCAGTAAGGCTTGCTCGGGCTTCTGAGAATCCTCATTTGCTTCGAAGGTAGCAAGTATTAAAAGGGGAATTATATGATCTCGCGGATTTGTTGCACCGACTGAAACTCTTCCACTTTGTACAACTGAAATGAGGTCTGCAGAGTTCCTGGCTGGTAGCCCCCAGGCACGCATTAAGTAGAAGTGAGCCACCGGTAGTTGACCGTAGTTAATAAACCCCTCGGATACTATTCTCTCTCGGAAGGTTTCGAAGTCAAACCGGTGGCCATGGTGGCCATGGTCCAGGATCTTCAATCTCGCAGAATGCAGGGTTGTGAAGAGATGCACTGCTGCCACCAGCTTGTCGGGGAGGATGATACGGTGCCCACACATGAAAATAGGAGCTTGAGACACCATCAGTTCCTGGATTACCCACATCCGACGCCACCAAGGTCGATCCATTATAGCGGAGATTAATCTGAATGGAAGATACTCAATGGAAGGGTCGGAGGCTAAGATATTATGTAGCAGGGCCTCAGCTGGGTGAATTGGGGTTTGAGAGGAAGTTTCGGAACCCTCGCCAAAATACCGATTTGCAAAAGCTTCTGCCCGTTTATCAAATGCTAGCCATCCCAGATCAGATAGACATCCATGAGCAATCGCCTCCTGGCCGGCCTTTTCGAATAAAGTAATGGCTTCGTCTGATTGGGCATCTCCCGAACCAAGGAATATCACTGTTTTCTCTGCAGAACTATAGACTTCATGCATCTGCTGAACCTGCCAACTCTTTTCGACATCATCCCTTTGATTGATGCTCAAGCCATCGATCCAGATAGGAAGTTGACCCTGCGTACTGTGAGGACCAAATCAAAGCGTCACATTTGAATTGGGAATCCTAGATTAAATATGAAAGTGCTACTTACCGGCGCGAATCCGTTCTCAAAGAGGTGGACCAATGCGGTGAGCAAATTCATCGTCATTGGAATATAGGATCCGTCGGGTAGCAGAACATTTGACACAAACTGCGGCTCTCCCCACACGTACGAAAGCGCCATATAAGGAGCCCGTTCCTCGACGCAAAGGCTCGTAGTTTCGAATCGAGCTTTAATGCATCGCTCGACATTCTCATCTGCTGGTGGTACAATGGCCTCGAGGTGTAAAATACGGATCTCTTTCTGATCTTTGTTGAGCTTTTGATAAACATGACGAGGCGGATTCGACAGCGGAGAAGGGGGTGAGGTCGGCCGAGACTTGTCGCGACTAGATGCGGCCGCATCTCGAGATGATGACGCTACTGGAATAAATGTGGTAGAAGCTTTGGTCTCGTCGTTTGCAGGAGCCGTTAATGTGGTCTTTGATGCAGGCAGCCGTTCATACGAAGACGGCGGGGCTGAACGTCGCTTGCGCCGTCGAACAATCCTCCATTTATTCTTAATCAAATGTAGGAAATTATTGAAAAACATCGCAAAATAAATTACTCATTTAAAGTCAAAATAGAAGGAAGAAGCTTAATGGTTGCAGGGCTGAGAAGTTTGATGAGGTAACACTGGTGGGGTATGAGGCTGAATCACACATCTTCTAAAGTCGCAGCCTGCCGCACCTGATGATTGTTAATGGCGTCTATATATATTTTAGCATAGATCAGATCGACTACAGGTATATGTGACCATATCTTACCTACGGGCATCCTGACAACCTCAATTGCCTCTTATTAGATGATTTACGTCTTCGCCCGTTATTAGATGTACGGATAGTCGTTGGGTTGATGCTTGCATTGGAACGTGCTTCATGATCTATGTGCTAGGTTCAGTCAAAGGACTTTAAAATTATTTTGTCGGAGGCTGGATCCCAAATTCAGGGTATGGGAAGTCAACCAAGCTCTCCAACAACCTTCCCCAACCGTCGTCAATCTCTCCCGGCATCCCTACCCTCCTCTTTCCTTCAGTAACTTCGATTTCCGTGTGCTCCAACTCCTTTTCCTCATCTTCCTTGTGTTCACCCGTAAGGCCCGCCAACACCTCCTTCTCCCTCCCCTTGTACTCGTTCAATAGTTCTGGGTGTGGACACCACACTACTTGCATACCAGCTCTGCGTCCCGCCTCCACACCCGGGACACTATCCTCGAAAACTAGACATTCCTCTGGGCGAAGTGGTGATTGTCCTTGCTCAATGAGTGTTTTATTGAGAGTGCTTAGAGCAAGGAGGTAGATATCCGGCGCGGGCTTTCCCCTCCCTGGAGGTATCCGCGCATCGTCACCCAGCACCTTATGGTCGTCGAGGAAGTACGTTTCGAAGATTTGCGGTAGATGACTGCTCTTAAGTTTATAATTCACGGCGTGACTACTTGTTGCCAGCGCCATGAATGTGCCTCTTTGCTTCAACCCTTCAAGCAATTGCATGACTCCCGGCAAAGCCTTGGTATTGGGGAACAGTTCTCGTTGCAACGCGCTTTGCTCCTTCCAGAACTCTTCCAGAGAAATAGGAAGCTGGGCCCATGCGTGGAAGATTTCGCCTGCTTGTGGGCCAGGACGTCCTTGTAATTGCGCTTTTATGGACCAAGGCAGAGCCGGACGGTTGTAGCGTTGTAGGATAGTATTTGTGCATATTGTGTATAGATCCTCGGAATCAATGAGGAGACCATCCATGTCGAAGAGGGCAGCGCGGACGGGTGGTGGGGGTGTGCTGGGGATGTGAGTCAGTATGTCTATACGTTGTAGGTATCTAGAATGAGTAAATATACCTGGTTGAACCCATTTTGGCGTGTTCTTTTAGGTAAGAAGAGGCAGAGTGTAGTTCTCAAGATCAATACAAGTTGGTGGAACTCAATTAAGTCTTGCAACAAAAAGTTATGACTCGGGAACTTTACCCCACGTGCGGCGGGTAGCTAGGCTTCGGATTTGCCCCATTCATCCTAGCTTCCGAGCTGCGGAAATACGTCAGGTTGGATACAGATCACGACTGCATGTAAACACTGAACATCTGCATGACCGTGATCCCTTAAGAAGTCATGTCTCGCGCCGAAGCTCCACACACTGCTCAGCCCTCTGCCAATGAGCTGACGAGCCCCGAAATCTTCCCGCCCGAAGAAGAAAAATCGTTACTGGAGGAATCAAATTCCGAGAAGGCCTCCGCGAACAAGACCTTCGCATCCGGCGACTACAGCTCGGCAATACAAGGCTACGAGAAAGCCTTAGCCGTCTGTCCGACCTACCTCGAATATGACATCTCCGTCTTACGCTCCAATATCGCAGCCTGCCACCTGAAGCTCGAAGAATGGAAGCAAGCCGTCGAATCAGCAACGCAAGCGCTGGAAGGACTAGATCGCGTGGATCCGCCTCCTTCCACAGGAGAGAAGCAGAATGAGAAACAGGATGGCGGCGGTGTAATTGAGGAGGTAGATGACGCTACGGAGGTCAGGATAGCTGCTCTCGCCAGGACGGGAAAGACAATAAATGATGTCCACAAGCTCAGAACGAAAGCGCTTTTGCGACGTGCAAAAGCGCGGCGGGAAGTAGGAGGGTGGGCCTCACTACAAGGGTCATTGGAGGATTATCAAGCCCTTTCGAAACCTCCACACATGCTATCCAGTCTCGATCAAAAAGCTACCCAGAGCGCCCTGCGGGAGTTACCACCGAGATTAGATCAGGCGAAGGACAAGGAACTTGGAGAGATGATGGGCAAGCTGAAGCAGCTAGGGAACGGCATGTTGAAGCCATTCGGGTTGAGTACGGATAATTTTCAGTTTACGAAGGATGAGAGCAGTGGAGGATATAGTATGCAGTTCAACCAAGATGCGAAGTGAGCATGGTTCTACACCTCTAGCATTGCATATCTGGCACATTATACCCTAGATTACAGAAATGGTGAATCTATTCAAGTCAAAAACTGGAAACCTTGCCGAAGCCGGGCGCTTGGGTGCAGATAGCGTCGAGGCCGGCCTGGCTACATCTTGTATGCGTGGTATAAGCGGGATTTTCACAGGACATAAGATGCTCAATGTCATACTCAACTCTTCAAAGCTTGCAGCCGCCCTCTCATCTGCGCTAGCATCTCTTCCTGGTCCTCCTCCTCCTCTTCCTCCTCGACAGGTGCTGCCGGCAGCGCGTCCTCTTTCGCCTTGGCGGCGGGAAGCTTGTCCTTCAATATCTCGGACAAGACCTTCTCGACCTCTTCCTCAGCCTCGTCGTCTTCGCCCTCCATGAGCTCATTATCCGGCAGCGTTTCTTCAACCATCTCCTCAATGATGCCTGCTTTCATCAGCTCGGTGGAGAGCTCTCGCATGGTGCCAGTCAACTCGGGTAACCGGACGAGCGAGTTTACATCCTTCATTATGCCTGTGGACGCGCGTATGCTTCCTTCAATCTTGCGGACCGAGAAGGCTTCGTTGACCTGCATCTGTACCGATTGTAGTTGAGCCTTGCTAGTCTGTAGCCTCCCATTTTGTTTCCGAACTTTGATCAGCTCTCGAGCGAATATTCGCACGTCTTGGTTCGCCTGCTTGGCCATGGAGGGATTGCGTTGGGCGCGTTTAGAGGATTGTAGGATGAAGTTCTTCGTCTTCTGCTCTGTCTGCTTGAGCTGCTGAATGTCGCGATCAAGCTTGCGCACATTCTGTCGGACGAGCGCATTGCATTTGCGTTTCTGTGCAGTTGTTAGAGTCAGACATGGCGATGCGGAGGACGGGAGAGCGTGCCTGTTCTTCTGGTGTCGGCTTCCAGAGGAGACCACGGATGGTCTCCATTGTGAGAGTACAAAGCTATCTTCGCAGTCGTTCAGTGCAGCACCGAGTATTTGGTTCTTGCGGCTCATGTGGCCTCGCAGACGGAAGCAGTCGGTGATAGTATGGAAGCGCTGAGGTCTCGCAGTCGGTCGCCCGTGCTCGGACCACCCCTCAGTGACGTTCGCGGGGCAGGTGCAGCCCTCCAGCCACCAAGAGGCCACGCCGAATATTGCTGCATGCCCACTGTACACTGCTCAGTGCTCTCTCGCTCTCCCATTCACATATTCTGCAAGGTCCTTGTCTCCTAGTACGAATACCTGCAGTCTTGCCTCATTTGAGTGAAGCTTGCGGCTGCGGGGCTGAGTTTCCACATAGCTTCCATTGCCTTCCACCAGCCTTGCCAAGCTAGTCACCTTCAGAGGGTGCATTTCTTCTTCCTCGACCTCGACTTTCCAACCACACACAACAATCCCTCTTGCGACACAAACCCTTCACCAACCATACATATCTAATCTCTACCGCACAGGACGCTTACACAAGCTTCTTTCCCCGCAACATGGCTTCCGTCACCCCAGAAGGTAAGCTGCAGCCTTGTTCAGCACTACTAAGCTTCAATTACGATGTATCGCATCGGCAAGCTACATAGCGCCCGGTCTCCCATGCTGCATCCAGTGCGGTCTCTAGGCTGGAGAATGGGATCTGGAGCGTATGCGCTATACCGACGCACACTCATCCTGCATCATTCATTCGCCTCTTAGAAAAAAGTCGAAAACAACCATCTCCACGAGCAATGCTAACATGTCTCAGTCACTTGGGCACAACGCTCATCCACAACTGATCCCGAGAAGAACTACGTCTACCTCACCATCGTCGCTACCGATGTCCCCGAGTCAGACAAGACGCTCGACCTGCAACCTACGAAACTAAGCTTCAAAGGCACCTCAACATCGAAGAAGGTGACTTATGCTGTTGACCTCGAGTTCTTCGCCGAGATCGACCCTAAAGAGTCCAAGATCCACCACACGGGCCGCGACATTGAGCTGGTGTTGCGCAAGAAGGACCTTAAGGAGGAGTACTGGCCCAGGCTGCTCAAGGACGACAAGAAGATGCATTTCCTGAAGACAAACTTCGACAAGGTATGTATATATTGAAGTAGAGGGAAAGACCGGGACTAATTGTTTGCAGTGGGTCGATGAGGATGAGCAAGACGAGGCTCCCGATGACGAGGACTACATGTCCAAGATGAACCCCATGGGTGGCGATGGCGGCTTCGGTGGCATCGATTTCAGCAAGCTCGGCGCAGCTCAGGGCGCCGGCGGACTTCCCGGAATGGAGGGGTTGGAGGGCGAGGAAGGCAGCAGTGGTGAGGAGGAGGATGACGATATGCCTGAACTTGAGGAAAACGAGGAAGCGAAGGCAGGCGCAGCGGGTAAGAAAATTGAGGAGGTCGCGTAAAGTAATGACCTACCACGACGGGAATAGATGGACAATTCCTTGGGCTGGATTTGTGAATACTACCAATTGGCGAGCTTTCTGGATGGATTCAGATGCCACAAGACGGTATCTACCGGGGTTCGAGGGGTTCAGGCTTCCTTCCACGTGGGGCATACTGTAGGGTAACTACTACGGTACATGAACGAAAAATATATTTCCATTGGCCAGCAATTTACATTGCCTCCCAATTTGCCTAACGTGCTTTGTTGCCGTGTTCCATCGATTTCGTGCAATGTTCGCAACTCGCAAAGACTACGTAGTAGCTTAATTGAAGCCAAATGGACATCGACCGCGACTTTGCGCCATCAACCTGTCCCTCGTCTCCGCGCATTCTTCATGACCATACTTCTCTAGCTTCGTTGGGCCCACCTCGAACGTCGTGTACCCTTGAGGCTTGTACTTCTTACCATCAGGATAAGGCCGGCCAAGGGCCCAGCGGAACCAGCTATATAGCGAGTACCGCGTCCAAAAGGTAGGTTTGATATACCTGCCGTGGAGGTCAATGCACGTATCATTTTCCTGGAGCGGAACAAGTACTCACCAAGGCTCGCCAGTGTACTCGAGCGAGTAGTACCGACCCGTCTTTGGATCCGGCTCCTCGGTTACGATGGCATATCGCAACATGTATGGCCTCGGAGGCATGCAATACCTCATAAACATCTTCCTAACACCCATCACAGCCTCCGTGAGCCGATAGTAAAATGCCGGTGGCTCGTCATAGAGCATAGCCTTCCTCAGGGTATCGCCCATCAACGAAATCACAACCTGCTTCGCATGCGGGCGCATGGCGGTAGGCACGTCGGCCATTAGCAGAGCAGCGGTTTCCTCGGCGAGCTTGTGGTTCCATTTGTTGGGCACCATGTAGCTTGCTTCGTAGGCGGCGGCCCATTCGCGGATATCTTCGAAGAATTCGAGGCCGTCTTTGAAGGTGTTGGGGCCGTGGGTTAGGTCGTCGTATTGGATTCCCATCGCATCGCCGACGGCTTTCCAGTGGGTGCCGCTGGTGTTATATGTGAGGAAAGATGGCTCATAGGCTTTGGCTAGCAAGGAACTTACATGGCGCAGATTTCCATGGGTGTCAGAGACCGCCATTCGTACATGCGTACCCATCTTTCGACTTCCAAGACAAAGAGTGAGAGCGTATAGAGCATATCGTCATTGCTGATTTTGCCAGCTTTCTGATACCGACCATGAAGGTAGTTCATGCGGGCAATGGCCGAAGTAGCTCGCTCAGACGTAGGCGAATACCCTAGGAATTCGGTAATGAGGATGCCCGTGTCAGTAAAGCGTTTTGACGCAAACTCGACCTCGGAGAGCTGCTGGGTCTGGCAAAGAAGCTTGGAGATGGTGGGAATGCCGTAGGTTCTGAGCTGTTGTTAGCTTCTATGGAGTAGTCTAGGATGAGGCGAGAATACTTGAAGAGGGCAAATTTTAGCCCGGTGCCAGATGTGAAGGGAAATTCGAGCGATTGGACGTATTTGAGGATTTCGTATGCGTGCTCGCCTGTCATTTTGGAGAAGTCCTCACGGGTTTTGTACCTGATCAGTGGTATCTATATCAGCAGACGCCCGTTGGGTTGACAGTACAGGGCGGATGTAGATGAACAATGGTAGAGTTTGACTAAAAGACTAATCCAACATACGGATATTGGGCATGTTTACGATTTCGCCGCAGATATCGCAGGCTGCGACACAATATCATGTAGCAAGCAAGTATCCCGAGAGTGGTTGTAGCTTTGGAGCCCAGTGGGCTCGCGTTTGAAATGCCATTCGTGATAGTGTTCATGGCGAAGTGTGAAGCTAGATAATGAAGTCTGGGCAGTGTGTCGTGGTACAGATTTACTTTTGGAAGGGTGATGCCTGCCTAATCAAGCAACAAAGCGGAGGCACCAAACAGAGGGTATTTGTAGTAAGCATGAAGGGGTGGAGCACTTCCACGAGAGGCCGAGGACTACAAGTATGGGGACCCCATGGAGAAGCATATACCGAATGGCGCGAAGGACGTTTGTCGTATGGGCTTTAGCTGCTAGGCTAGTTCCCACATGAAGCCGGAGCGTCTTCCGAGGCTGCTAAGAGCAGGCGGGGTGACACGGGGGCAGAGGGCAGCAATGCCCAAATCAAGAAAGGATTCAAACGAGGTGTTCGTTAGCCAGGATGGTATAATGCTCGAACGCCACGGCCATCGTTGGACCATACACGTCAGGCCATTTTCCTGGGCAAGGATGATGAAAGGATAATGAATAGAGGAGAGGGTTGGCCTGTCGAGGCGGCCAGGGGAGGTGTAGCGCGGGGCGGCGCTCCTCTGAACGTCTATCCTCGAGAGCGGCTGGGGCCGACGCTTCAAGCCGTGGAAAGGGGAGGATGCTGTGTGTCGAGTCGTACCCGGACAGCCTCATGCCCATTGCACGCAAGCAGTGCGGCGACGAGGGGCGGCGAGCGACGAGCGATCACCACCCCCACGGCGCAGGGCGACGCAGGTGGGAGGGAGGCGAGAGGGCGCCGAGGGCGGTGTTCGCGGCGGAAAAGACCATCGGCTGGCAGAATTCTCGCACGCTATCCAAATTCCACCCACACGCTCCACGAATTCACGACGTCTGCGTCTCCGAGTCGACGCCCGTCATGGGGAGGCGTCCGAACCAGCTCATCCTAGAATTCTTCGAGCGCGGCCCCAAGCTCGACGATGCAAGCAACCGATACCAGCATACGTGCAAATCTTGCGGGGAAAAGGTCGGTCTGCCTCACCGCCTTCGCGCCGCATTCACCCACCAAGCACCCTCACTTTCTCGCTCGGTGTTGCGGAGGCCTGCATGGTATCAATTGTGGCAGTAGCTGACCGGAGCCACAGTTCCCAAAGGGCCGTATAGATAGCCTCACGAACCACCTCGTCAAGAAATGTCCTGCTCTACCCCTCCGCGACCGGCAGCGCGCCCTGCTGCAGTTCCACGAACTCCCCGATCTGCCAGACCCCATGGCGCAAAGTGCGACCGGCCAGATACAGAACGGGCAGACGGTGAACCTTCCGTTCGCGCCCTCGAAGCAAGGCTTGTCAGCCCTCGAGACTCTCGCCGAAGTCTCCAGACAACACCTCGATCTATCCGGCAAGCGCATTCCAGCGAGGCAGCGGAAGGAGGCCTCGCCACAACAGCACCAAATGAGCCACATGGGACATGGCAATAATCAGACGGGACTTCTGGACGAGTTCCTGATACACGATGATCGGCCAGATGGAGATGGCGGCGCATTATCACAGAGCATGGACATGTCCAATGCGCCCGCGCTTCCCTCGATATACCAATATAACGGATCGCTGCATTCGCCGACGAGCTCGCCACACATGGCCAGTCTGCCATTGACAAGCTCTACATCCATGGCGCAAATGGTACCGTCACTGGTCATGGCAGCATCGGCCGCCAACGAGCTCATGCCCTTGGCCAACGGCCTCACAATGGAGCCAGAACTCAACATGCCCAATCCCGGCATATCCGACAGGTTCTTCCATTCAGCGCGGCAGTGGCATACGTCCATCGATCCTCTGCTCCCTGATCCTGGTAGAGAGCACGTCACGGCCAACGACAACGGCATGAGGCTTCCGCACCCGCGTCCGATAGCTATGAATCCTAATGGTACACAAACCCACTTCACAACAGATTTCAGTGTGAATCAGAGACCACCAAAACCGAAGGTTCGTGGCCGATTCTCAGACTCTCGGCGAAAAGAGGTGCAGGAAGTGCGCAAACGAGGAGCTTGCATTAGGTGTCGCATGCTGAAGAAGCCTTGCTCGGGCGATAACCCTTGCAATACCTGTCAGAATGTTGAATGCGCGCGGCTGTGGAAGCAGCCTTGCATTCGAACGCGCATCGCTGAGGAATTCAATCTTTTCTCTGCGGGCCTCCATGGAGTGCTGGCATTTCACGCTGTCAGCCAAGCCAAGGGGCAGATACGCCTCGACCAGACACCAGGACGGATTGAAGCCACCCACTACCCCGATTCCGGGATTTATGCCACCTTCACACCACTGAAATGCCAGGCACAGCCTCATGGCGGTGAAATCGATCCAGCAATCCTAGCGTCCCTTGCTCCTGCCCAGCTCGAGGTCATCGATAATGAAGATGATATCAGCGGGAAGCTGGACCTATACATCAAAAAAATCTCCGCTACCTTCTTCGAGTCTGAAGACCATCCATTCATGAAAACTACCATAGACACAGCCTTGGGCATGATATCGCCAAATCAGGATGGGCTTCTTGCGAAAGCGCTAGAACTCTGGAATCTTACCCGTATCCTAGTATCTCCATCCGTGGACTGGTACCTGTTCTCAAATCCGTCACTAGCCCCGACCATGGCACCCTCGACAATGTCTCCTTCCGATCCGAGCACGATCAACCGCACTCCCATCACACCCGTCAACAACCTCTCATCTTACGACTTGATCAATATGCAGCTCATGGGTGCGACAGAAAAGCGTGCAGCATGCTTAGCCCGGATTGTCATGAATGAGCTCGAGCGCCGCCTTCTTCAGCGACTACAAGCAAACAAATTTGAAACCTTCCTTGCCACCGTAGTCCTACTAGCTTGCGTGGAAAGCATGTGCTGGCTGTTCCGCAAATGGGAGAATCGTAGTGAGCCGCTGCCGACCAACAACACAGAAGCACCAGCGACAGACGGGGATATTGCGCAAGCTCTTCAGTCGGCGCCGCCCGCTGACAGCCCTCGAACCTCCGCCCGCGATCCAAAGTGGCCCTTCGACAAGCACCCTACGTACTATTCTCAGCAGGGTGAACGCTTCAGCGACATACTACTCATGCTATTGAGGATGCGAGGGATACCGCCTAAAACGCAAGTACGTAGCACGGACGGAGTTCTCGTTGTCTGGGATGATGAGGCCGACGAGAGGGTTCGCGAGTGGTATGAGGGGATCAGTGTCAGCAACGAGTCGCTAGCAGAGCGCAGCAATGCCCGCTTCGTAGGCGTGTGCCCTAGGGAGTGGGCACTGAAGTATGTTGGGAAAATCATATCAGGGGCTTGATGTTTCGAAATCACACGAGCTACGATGGCGCCAAAGCGCTTCCAGGACGCGCCATACGTCCTCGGCTCAACCTATACGGTATTGAATTTGACGGGTGTTAAATAGAAGCAGTGACACATAAAAGTTCTGTTATTGTTTGACCTGGGTCTGATAGACGGGGAGCACTTGCGATTTCAATCTTCGGGAATGGGCGGTCACTTGACCTTTACGAGCGCATGATACCATCAAAGAACGGGTTATCTCAACACCCAAACGATAAAATTCATAATCAATATTCCATTAGAGTTGAATTCTACCAGCTGTCGGCAAGCGTCAGAGTTGTACACGCAACCCAGATCATCGGCTAGCTGTGATGTACTCCTTCACAAGTGAAATAGTCTCTTACATGTTGATCTGACGGTAGCTTTATGAGCAGACGATGATGGTTAGGAATGTCCGTGGTATGTCCCATCAAATACGAAATCTTGAGTCGAGCAAACTGTGCTCATGAAGGTCTTGCTCAACCCGTTTTCTATGAAATTGTACACTTTGTCTAATATGAAGCCAAGGCAACTGCCGAAGTTCCATGTAGCCTACACCATCTGACGGGTCAATGGCGATGCCGTGCATGCGTAAACCCCGCAGAACATGGCGCACGCCAAGCTGTTGAACTGGGTGCCTGTTCCGATTTTGCCGCTCAGGAAGCTTGAAGTAGACAAGCTAGAGGGCTCTTGTAGGACAAAAAAGTAGAAATGACCTGAAACCCCAGGTCTCTATACAGATAGGTGCTTGAGATGACGAAACTGGAGGTTACCATGGGCAAGGAGCGCAGATGCATACGTCACTGTGGCTGGAATCAGGGACTCGTAGTGTGGCGTCAACTTTGCGGGGCGCTAGCCATCAACAGGGGCAGGGCCGTTCCAGAAACCTCAAAGTCGCGTGCAATTCCTGCGGCCTGTCTGCTTCCCCTACACACCCCCTTCCAGCCCGTCGAGCATGGTACTTTAGACACACAATAGAGCAGATTTCAGTTTTTTGCAATTGGTATGCTCGGCCCTCTCATTCCTTTCACGTGCGCCGGACCTGCGCCGGATCGAATACCCTGCCTACGTCAACCCTCAAAACTGTCGGAAGCTACGGACGCTGACTTGTACAGAACATAACATCATGAGCTCCGAGAATTCTTCATTCGATCCGTACGACTCGATACGGTACATACCGCAGTACTACAACAACGACGACTCCCACAACTCCGCACTACATCTCATTCTCACATTACGGCCAGAATGGAAAGAGTCTCAGGACACGATTGAGTTTGTTCGATTCACCGACGGCATTACGAACACGGTACGTCTACACCTACATGCGCGGCGTCCACAGTATCAGCAGGAAAGTTGCATTTGCTGATCAATGCGGATAGCTCCTGAAAGTGATCAACAAGCTCCCTGGACTCTCGAAGACGGAAATAGACAGCGAGGCTATTCTACTACGTGCGTACGGGAAAGGTACCGACGTTCTGATAGATCGTAAGAGTGAGTTCGATGAATATGGGTATCACAAAGACAAGGACAAAGCTCACATGTGTATAGAGGAAACATCATCGCACTGTCTACTTGCACGCCACAATCTCGCACCGGCTCTTCTCGCTCGATTCGAAAACGGCCTCTTATACAAATTCATTCAAGGCAGTGTGTGTGCGCCTGCAGACCTTCGGCGACCGGAAGTATGGCGAGGAGTGGCCCAGAGGCTCGGAGAGTGGCATGCTACGTTACCAATATCAAGCATCAGCAGCACGTGTCCAGCACCTGCACAACTAGCCCCTACAAACAAGCGTGCTTCCCTGGTCGCCATGGCTGAATTGACGCCTGGCATGCCCATTCCTAATGTGTGGACGACCATGCAAAAATGGATCTTCGCGCTACCCACAAGCACCACTGCACAAGTCGAGCGCCGCACCCAGCTCCAGGACGAGTTGGAGTGGCTGGTAAAGCTGCTGGGCGACACGCCCGGCGTCAGCGGCACAAACCCGTTTGTCTTCGCCCATTGCGACCTTCTGAGCGGCAACGTCATCATTGAGCCCACACCCTCGTCGAGTGCTGCGTCCCGTCGCTCCAGCTCATCGAGCGTGGCGATGGATGTCGAGTCACCAGCTACCGTGCATTTCATTGACTACGAGTATGCGACGCCCGCGCCAGCCTCGTTCGATATTGCCAACCACTTCGCCGAGTGGGGCGGGTTTGACTGCGACTTCAACGTCCTGCCCACGTGCACCACCCGCCGAGCCTTCCTGCGAGATTATCTCCGCAGCTTCTGCCTGCACTTCAACCGTAGCTACAAGGACTCTGAACTCGACGACCTGTTTGATCAGGTCGACAGATTCCGGGGTGTGCCAGGCTTCTACTGGGGCATCTGGGCGCTCATCCAGGCGCAGATCTCGCTAATCGACTTTGACTACGCTAGCTATGCTGAAGTGAGACTAGGCGAGTATTGGGCGTGGAAGAGGGAGTTGAACGAAGAGAGGGTAGCGAATGGAGAGGAGATGCCTTTACGTGAGAGGCGGTGGGCGCAGACTGATTAGGATCGGCTTGTACTACACGTGCGCCCTGACATTCCCAAAGAATTTCCTCTCAGCAACGTTAGAGGGGCTGCTCACTAAGCTAGTAGCTTCTGTCGTTTAAAGGGAAAACTTTGGGTACGAGACAGACGTGGAAGAGTATGACAGCGGAACTATTCCAACGTCCATTCTTACCCTTTTCTATTATCAACTTCTAATGGCAGTATTGCCTCCATTATATCCAATTTTTTCACTACCTTAGTTTCTTCCACGCCCCTTTTTCCAATTACATCTCATGACTCCGTATATTTTTTCAATCTTTCCTTACTCGACAAACTCCCCCGCGCAACAACCTACCGACTCGTTAGCGTATTTTCCGTTCCCCCCTCCCCGGATTTCAACAACCGTGGCGCACACACACCTCGTCTCCTCTTTTTTTTTTCCTTTTCCTTTTCTGTTCATACGCTTTGCCTTTTTCTGGAATTAGCCACTTTCTAGTGCCTTTTACCCCCTTCCCCTCCTCTCTCCTGCATGTCTGCACGTCTGCACGTCTGCACGTCTGCACGTCTGCACATCATGGCCACGAGCGAGAGCACGCGAGCGGCACGGAATTCTAGAACCCCGTGTCGACTATACAGACTAATGAGTCGTTTCTGAGGCTGATAAGTGGGTCTAGCCTGAAGTATAGCGGGGGGCTGGACTGGACTCTTTTTTTTTTTTGGTTGGCGGCAGACAAAAGGGTATGCGGAGATCAGTTTGCAAAAGGTTGTAATCTTTTCTTTGTAATCTTTCTCGTATCGTAGGAAGGGAGAGGGGGGGAGGCGAGTTTAGTGAAGGGGTTTTTTTTGTTAGAGGGGGGGGGGGACGTATAGAGTAAAAAAAAAAAAAGAAGGAAAAAGTTGTCGTGAATGGCCATTTTTTTTTTGTGGTCTTCAACATAGAATGTGCATTACATTCTCTATAATTAGGAAATCGCATGTATATATATGTACTGTACGTAAAAAGTACTTAATTCACCTTTTGTAATGCCCCCGCTTGATATTCGCTGATATGTATGACCTTTTTTCCAAAGGCTCTTTCCAGTGTGAGAAAAAGAAGCTTATTATTTTGAAATGAGAAAAGTAATTTCCGAGTTTAGGTAATTTTGCACATTCAGCATGTCACAGCAATTGCTTGTTTTTTTCGAAGGTTTCTGCATGTTATGTTCTTCATTTGATACTTGGTAGCCCCTAGTAGATGTATTTTGTTTTTGGCTCGTTTCCAGTGTAGTAGCGTCTTGTCATCCAGCAATCTCATCATTTTCCCTCATCTCTTGTAAAACGCGTGCCTTCATATTTCCAACTCTCAAGAAAGTCCAAATAGGCAATTGAAAGTGCGGCCACAAACATGCCGCAATGTGGATATCATCGCGAATAATCCAACAGGGCCCTAGGAACTGGCCAGATAAAATCAAAAAAAACAACTTTTGGTTCCTCTTAAATTCCCAGAAAATCGTGAAGTTGAACGGAATTTATGCCTTCACCGCATCATCATTCATCAACGTGGTGCCATTACCCAACCAATCCACGTCTCCAATCATGCCCGACTCTAACGTCGGATCATCGAAGCTGAATGCCTCGCCCACGGCATCCAAGTTCAGCAGACTGTCGAAATCGCCATCGTCGAAGTCGTGGTGAATTGGCAGGCTGCTGAATAGCATCTCGTCATCCTGGTGATGGTTGATGCTGCTGAACGGATTCGGCCGTAGATCCATGAGGCTATACTTGTTGAACGGCGTAGGCTCGACCGCAGCAGTAGCTGTCGTCAGATCTTGTGCAATCGTGATGGCCGGAAGTTGGCTGTCCTGGTCGTGGTCAGATTCCGGTGGCGTGGACGCGAGGAAGGTTTCGAGTCGACGGGCGACTTCTTCGTCTGTAACGTTTTCTCCGGCTGTCTTTTCTAGGAACTGCATGTTGGTGGTTCCGCTGTCGGGAGGAGGTGTCAGGGTTGAGCGCTGCAGCTGCTGCGACGCGGTGATGGTGGCGCTGGGCATATTTTGCATGTCCAGGCGCCTGCCTGCGTCCACGAGGTCCTCGACTGTTGTGACTGGAGACGACTTCGTCAGCATTGGCGATACGCCATCGGTTCCAGGAGTTTGAACGGCTGCGGCAGGCGCGATATGAATTCCAGCCTTGCGAATAGCGGCCTCAAGGAAAGCAGTAGAGTAGTCAGCTGCGGCGTAAAGGTCGCGAAGCTTGCCCATGACAGCCATGCACTGGCAGAATCCACGGAGAGATGCGCGGCGAGTCTCTTCCTCGGGAGCTTTGATGTCTAAAAGGTGAATGATGATGGCCGGAAGGAGGACGGTAACGCCGGTGGTAGGTAGGTACTTCACAAGGTTGACGGAATCGAGACGTTGGGCAATGGAGGTGATGGCCGAAGCTGCACGTCGCACATTCCGCCGAGACACGTCAAGCAGATCCGACTCAATATCTACCGTCGCCGGCGTGCTCGCAGGGCCACCTTGAGAAGAGGGAAGCACTTGAGGCCGGTGCAGCGCTGAAAGGGTGGTAAAAAAGACCATGTGCAACAAAGCTCGGTTCACGTCCAGCGAATCCTCGCCTGAATAAGTGTCGGAGTACTTGGCCTCCTCTGGCAGTTCCGACACCCACTTTTGCAGCTCCTCGTCACAGGTTTTGACTTCGCTTGTCTCAGGGTCTAGCTTTTTGGGCAACAGCATCATCGTTGTTCGGTCGTTTTGCAAGCCTTGGTTGTTGTTGAGAACGCAGTACTGCTTAGAAAGCACATGTGAAATGCAAAGACAGAGCCTCGCTTTCTCAATGCACATGATCGCTAGCTGTCGTTGCATATCGACATCTCGTGCAAAACGACAATCGGAAGGCACACATGAAATAGACTCGGGAATCGGAGCCAGCTCAAAATCGTCCAAAGTCAACATGGGCACATCAAAGTCCTCGGTCTTTATGCGAGTTGGTCGACGCATGCCTAGGGCGATGAGGCGATCTCGCATGTAAGTCGACCACCAGATACGCTTCCATAGTCTAGTGCGCTTTGACTCCATATTCGTCTTATCTGGGTTGCGATGAAGACCAATGGTGTGCGCAACGGAGGTGGCCACTCCCATCCAGTGCCAAGTGTCTTTTTGGTCATCTGGAGTCTCATAGTAGTAGGTCAAGAGAAGCAGAGCCTGGACCAGGGAAACCCTGTCGGACTCGTAGTCAAAGTCGTACAAGAGCTGTCAACTCGGTCAGCCATGTGTTACAGAGATTCGGCAGGCTAGCGTCGGTCGCTTTCACATGCACAACTTCGCAGCCCTAATCGGACGTCGGACGAACACAAAAGTGCTTCGGCCGAGCAAGCAGACAAAATAGTCCAAGAATAAAATTACTTACCCTGGTCTTTTGGAAGAAATCCTTGCGAGCTTCTTTCCTTGTCGAATATCCTGCCGTACGCAAATGATGCATGTCAATAAAAGCGGATCCGGCGAACATGACAGCTTGGAACAAGATCAAACTGACTTTCCCGAGGCTTCCATCAGGGCGGTCGATAACGACGAGAAAATCGTGCAGGTCCAGAAGTGGCATGTAAGGATGCACAAATTCAATGTAGGCACGCAACATCTCGCTCCGGAGCGTTCCCTTCGGAATGGTCAATGCTCCCTTCTTTTCCAAGTAGGAGACCTCATCCGGGCCAATCTTGGCTGGGAGTGGCTTGATGAAGAGCGGAAGTTCAGCCGCGCTGAATTTTGGAGCGATATTTCCGAAAAAGGATGGTCGGTTGTCGCCGGCAAAGGGCGTGAAAGGGAGCATAGGCAAGCCATTGGACTGGGAGGTCACGGACATGCGGCGGTGCAGCTCTGAAAAATTAGAAATGGAGCTCAGGCGGTGTCCGTGGCTTTGATCTGTCAGACAGTCAGCGCATGTGATGTTAAAAATGTCGCCCGTCGCTGTAACGCACAGATGGAGTGAGGCACGTGCTCCTCATGTCGCGGCTCGGCCTCATGTGACCGTCGCGATGCGGCTGAGTTGAGGTTCTGGATGCTGTCCAGCGCCTCGCGCGAGGCAATCTTGCGGTTGGCATTGGAGACAGAGGCAGTTGTTGTCTCTGCGTGGTGCTCGTCGTCCTTGTTCCATTTCCTGCAAAGGTCAGCAGCACGCCAGGGACCAGGAGTTGCAGAATTGCTGTGAGTCGTCGAAGGCTTGTCGGCGGCGGGCGGAACAGTTCCGAGATCCTTGAGCCCGCGAATGACGCCATCCGACGAGAAAAGATTTGATGTTTTTCGGGGGAAGGGACTTGGGAGGGGCTGTCGGATACTGGACGGATGGACTGACTTTTTTCTTCTGCTCTCTGAGACGATGCATTCCACCTCGTCTAGCCTGCAATTTGTGCATGGGGCGCCGTGCTCGGTGACATTGCATCTAACTTTGCGTGCTCGACAGCATTGGCATGCCTTGGAAGCCCTCCTCTTGACCGAGCGGCCGGTGGTGTTTCCGTCGAGACCAGCTTGGGCGGCCTTGCGTTTCGGCGGCTGGGGAATGTCGTGGTGATCGTAGGGAGACGTCGAACGGTCAGACATGGCGACGGAGATGTTGGGAGAGCGGCAATTGGGGGAGGATGTGGGGAAGGGAGGAGGGAGATATCAGGACGGGAGCGGGCGCGCCTAGGACGCGCGGGGGAAGGCGACGATTATGTATCGCACCCAATTTCGCCATGATGGATTCGTGAAGCCGCATGGCCCACTTGGACCAGGGCTTAGACCGTTCTGCTTGGTATATCCCTCATGACACGCCTCCGTTCTCCGGTGGGGATGCTAGTGCGTACCCCAGGCCCCAGATTCGGATTGTCGGCGCCATGCCCGCTTGGCGTTGGCCTCTCGGTCCTTCTCGGAACACGTCGGCTTCGCTGTTGAAGAGCGCGACAGGAAGGACGCAGGGGAGAGCGGGTGGCAGGGTGGGCGTCAGGGCCGATGGGTGGCTGCTGTGCGTCAAACATGCCGCGGCTGCGAGCGCTGCTCTGATTGCGCGCGAACGCCTGTCTGTGTGTGTCTGTGTGTCTGTCTGCTCCCCCATCTCTCTCCCTCGCCCGCTGGGCCCACTCGAGTCAGGCGCGCCAGCAGCACCAGCTCGCCGTCGTCGTGTCCTGCGCAGACGACAGGCGTCGCCATGCCCGAAGAGCAGTAGCGGCCAGCGTCGAGGGCCTTCTCCAGGCATTCTCCAGGCAATGCCGGATGAGGATATCCCGCCCGAGACGTGATTGGTCTCAGCCTGACAGAAGACACCGACGCCATCGCTCATAGCCGACCTGTTAGCCGACTCACACAAGACAACGGCTCGCACACAAAAAACCGACAGCCGCTTTCCCGCTCACGCAAGCCGTCGTCGTCGGCCCAATGACAGTCCACGCTCGGCCACAGCAGTGGCGCTCATTTCCGCACCATTCTCTCCACCTGACGGGCTGCTGACGGCCGCACCGCGCTCCAGACTCCTGCCCCCAGAGACGGCACTGCATGACGCTGCTCTGAATTTTTCACCTCTGTGAACCCTTGCTTTCGGCTCTTGATCGCTGGTGGGCCATGACCCGGCGTCGCACAAGACGCATCAATAATAGATATGGCCGAAATTTCACGTTTCACTGAGGGAACGTGTGGGGCTGGCCACCATCCCTGCTCTAGAGGCTCACATTTGCGGGGAGAGGGAGTCTTTTCCAGGTCGGCCAACTCTCGGACATGGCAAGAGTGGCTGTTCGCCTCCATCGTCCGCTACGAATCGCTGGAGACGGCTGAGGGACATCCCAGTCACTGTAATGATCGTCCCAGTCCGCGGCCGGCCACTGCCATCGTTGTGGAGCCCATCGCCTTTGCATATTGTTGAAGACGACGGCAGCGTGGTGCTTGCTGCAACAAGGTTGCGCAATTGGTACTCCTCTGTCCACATCCAGCCAACACCAGACGACTTGTGCCTTATCAGCAGAGGAACATAGATTAATCATAAGGAAAGCAGAAGCAGAAAACAGTTTCTGGAATACTCTTATCCGACCGGAAAGGAGGAATATGCAGGCCAAACCCAACACCGGAGCCTGAGCCACTGAATTCCAACACTAAATTTCTTGCCTTCGGTGCCGTCGGCATCCGATCAGCGAGGGATCGGAGCATTTAGAGTTGAGCCTGGTCCATCAAGGCCAAGCTCAAACATTCAAGGCAAGTTCCGATCCTGATGCTTTGCGCTCCATGGTCGTGATCCACCAGCCACTGGAAAAGGCTGGGCGCGCAGACACATCGCAGCAAAGCTCGATTGCTCACGCGACGCGCAGGCGGTGTAAGTTTCTGCTACTCGACGATGCTAGTCGCGTTGTCTTAGTCGACCAGCTAAGACTTACATACAGAGTCGACAACAGCTGCATCCCTGTAGCTGTGGGAAGCTCGAGTCTGGAGATCTCCGCTAGCCAATAATTGACTAACGCTCGATGAACAGGGGAAAGTCGAAGACATTGTCAGGCCCAGGACATCATCGGGAAAACGCGGCATCGCTACCCCTCGATGCACTTGCATTGGTGCCGCACTTAACGCCAACACACCCTGATGTCCGATCAGACAATTGATGAGAGTGTGTGGCTTGCATCTGCAGTGTGCCATACATCGGACAAGAAATCCGGCATTCATACTACTGTAGAAATGATGATGCCTCCATACGGCACGACGTGGTTCACTCGCAGATACCTCCGACTCCGACAAGGTCGGGTACTACCCCGAGAAATTGCATCCTCTCACTTCCACCTAGACTTCTAAAATAGAAATTAATCTCAACGCCGAGTGCTAGTCTGATTACTTGAACACGAAACACTAGGTAACTCAGTTCCGACCTTCTGACCCTGCATTTTGAACAAATGTTGTCGAATCTTCACAATGCGGTTAGTGTACTCGGCCGAGTTCCTTGGATCATTGTAATGCAATGCCAACCCATCCTAGTGAGACATCAGCCTTTCGTCCGTGCATGAGGGCGGCAAGAGACGGGAACCCACATTATGGTCGACAAAGGTCGTGCAATCAGGTGCATTATGTCCGAACAGGGACCAGAAATGATCTATCACTCGTCAGCTAATGTACATTCACGGCCTCGGAGTGCTTGGCATCGGAATGACGAGTCTAGTCCGACTTCCGATCACTTACCTCCTACTACGACCGGGCTCGTTTTATTGACTCCATTCCTATCCTCAATCCACTTGAAGAAATCTTCCATCTTGGTCTCGGTTTGCGACTCTGGTGTCCATCCGTATTCGGCTGCAAAGTATACTTTTTCCGCCTTCTCTACAGCCGCGACGCCATTACTCAGCTTTTCAATGTCGATGGGATAGAAATGATCCGAGTATATGTCGACGCTAGAAATGTTCAAGTGGGACTCGTTGATACCGTAGGTCCCGTCGATTGTAAGCTTGGTAGGTGCAAGATCTTTGATGTGTGCTGTGATCTCAGCAGTCCATTCCGCAGGAACATCCATGTCGCCGAACATGGGACCACCGAGCTCATTTCCAGTCTCATAAGCGAAGATGGTGGGATCTTCTGCATATGTGAGCTGTCGTTAATTAGTACCTACGGCCGACCAACCTCGAGCGACTCACGTTTGTGAATTTGTTTCTATGCGTCATGATAATCGTGATGTACTTTTTGAAGTCGTCAATGATGGTCCTGTTGGTATAAAACTGCTGCACCTGGGGAGAACTGTGGCCATAAGTCAACCTCCTCGTCTCTTCAGACCACTCCCACTCACATATTATTCCCTTGACTCGGACTCTCAATCCCCCTCCACCTCAAAAACACAAACTTCCCCCCGTGGTAATAATCATAATTATCCGTCTGTCAAACCATCAGCACGCGCTCGCTTTTCTTCTCTCAGAAAACTCTTGAACCAACTCACCAGCGGCGCAAAAATCCTAATCCCAGCTCTCCTCGCCTCCGTGACCGCCCAATCCATCGCATCAAACGCCTTTTCGTTGACCACACCAAGCTGCGGCATAACACTCAACGGATTCCCCACACTAATCCCCATAGTCTGGCTGCGCACACTCGTCGCACCCATCGTCTTCAGCGTCGCCATGATTTCCGTGATGCGCGCTTTGGTTGGATAGCTCGCATTAAGTGGAGGGTAGAAGTCGGCTCCTGCGGGTGGAATGACGTTTTCGTCGAGGCCAAGCCAGTAGACGTTTGCACCTGAGGCGGTCCATGGATGGGAGTTTAGGAGGAGGAGGCTCGCGTTGCGGGTTACGGGGCTGTTGGGGGAGCCGTCCGGTTCGGGGAAGGGTACAAAACTACGTGCCAGCACCAGGGTGCTGAACGCGAGGCAAACGAGTGTGGAGGTGCGCATGATCGATCGGCGATATCTGAGAACTGGCAGATCGACGACGGGGTGCAACTGAAACTTCAAGAGTGAGAAAGATGGTGGTTTTGCTTTCCCTTTTTAAGAAAACATATATACATCGATCCACCCGCCAAACGGGAATTGCTCCCAATTACCACCCTCATATCCACCGGCACCACCATCCATGACCTCCTCCTCCTCCATCCACCCAAAAAGCTTCCACCTATCCCTCCCCGTCCCCCAGATATTCAATATGACCCCCTTGTCGCCAAAAATCCACCACAAACTCGCCTGCTCGAGCCCACACACGCAGCAACTTTCCCCATGGATAATTCCCGCCCGCTATTCCTCTATCGATCCAGCATACCCAGGTTTCAGCCGCGGGAAATAGATTCTAGAAAAAGCTTATTCCTCGATCTCAACGGTGCTGTGGGCATTGCGCTGCTTTCGGGGCGGAAGAGCCGTGCCGGTGGTTATTTAGGCAAAGGTGGACTTTGGGGGGGCACGTGGCAGGTAGAGCGCGAGTGGAGAAAAATGGGCTTGTACATGGAATGTTCGGTGCATGGGGATGCTGGGGGGGTGTGCGGGGGTTGCAATTTTGCGAATATTGTTCTCGTCAGATGCAACGTTGGCTTTTTGGGACACGTTTGGCACTCTGCGGTGCTTTTGAGGTGGTGAGTGGTGGTTAGATATTCAAGTCTTTGCTCGACTCTACTAACATACGATTTAAAAAAAAAAAAGAACCATGCTATGCTAACCTACGTGGTTGAATATATCAATTGAGCTTTTCCAGCTGCCTACGGTGAATAAACATCTTCTTATCATGTATCAATCGTTGCGAATTGCTCTTCTAGCGTTTGAACTACCGTAGGCCGCTGTGAATTCAATGCCCCCTTCGATCCAAGGAATATAAAATGTATAAGCATATCAGACGCCATCTTCAGCATGTATCCAGGTTACCCGACCTTCTCGTCACATTCCCATTCAAACGCCCTATGTGCTACCCATTTCTTTTCGAGACATAATCCCAAGGACAACAGTAGCGAAGATGAAAAAGTCTACCGTTCATAATTCAAGAGCTCTCGGGTTAGAATCTTGCAAATGTTTCGGACAAAGGTACAGGTAGCTAGGTACTGATTGATTACGCTTCGAGCCAGTTTCAAGCTTGTCAACGATACGTGATATATATACATAAATTTAGACCATAATTGTCACATACGGCCTTAGGACGCTGAGAACAAGATTTCCTATCCGATCTGACGTTTGCCATGGGACCAAATCTGGATATATTGTACGTACCTGTCTCCTGTTTTGGGTAGTATTAGTACTGATTACAGGTTCTTGTATGCTCGCCCCCAAGCTGCGCCTCACTTGAATAAGCGCCAGGATTTGGTAACTGTTAAGCTGGGAGGCTGAGGAGCAAGACCGAGGATCGGGAAGCCTTTTGTCATTAATGTTAGCAGAGATAACTACCTTTACTACTCAATTACAAGTAATTAGGATTAAGTCTATATAAGAGCTTCGAGCACCGTCAATAGCACCTCACATCAGATCATTATTACTCTGCTCAGTATAACATTTACTTGATATATAACCGTCCCTATCAGCCAATATTAATCTGTGTTATCTTTACTTGTATCCTCTGCAGAACTATCCTTATTCAAATCAAAATCCAACGCTGAGATGATAACAAGTACTAAAGAAAACAGAGGTAATAGCTGGCCTAAAGAAGTACAGTCTTTCTCGCCGTCGTCGCGTAGCCACTTCGATGTCTTGGCCCAAGACCAAAGGCTGAACATATTAACCAAAAAGAAGATTGTGAAACCCAGGCAAGGCAGGACTAAAATTCGAAGTATCCATTCCCCCCAGTTGGTGGACGTCCTTTTCTTCCGTTGATAGCTGCAGATTATACTTACTACGAAAGCAATGAAGGCAAAAATGACCATAATGAAGTATAACGAAATATGTGGAATTTTCGAAGTCTTGACGGGTTGTTCTTCAGTCTGGGTACTGAAAGGATTGTGGTTCTTAACCAGATCAGGGTCGAGGAAGCAGGAGACTGGTAGGAAAAGGGTGCTGGGCCTGCCTTTCAGTTGATGCCATCGAGGAAAGTTTTGGTTCCTTCGTGCCCAGTAATATATCAAAATACCAGGCAACGCCATTATCACAACTGCGCAAAATACCCGGATGGCACTAATCCACCATTTTCCCCAATACTTTTCCCACGTAACAGCGACGGTCGTTATAATGCAAGAGATTGCAATAAGAACTGTATCCAGAGCGATGTAATAGTGATACGTTGAAAGCGAGCACTTGCCAGTGAGAGCAAAGCTCACTATATAAGCTACAGCCAGGACGGTCATCGTGTCTGATAGCATTAATAGTAAGCCGATCGGATGAGTCTCCCAGCGTGACGGCTTATCAGAACGTCTATACGCTTTGAAAACTGCTACGAAAGACGCCAGGATAAATACTAAGCCAGCCTGGATAGCGAATGCACTGAGTATCTGTCCTCAGTAAGTGATATATTTCTGTCTTTGTGGAGAACAGCGAGAAGACTTACCCCAAGGCCCGCAATGTCTGGGTTAGGTTCAAATTTCCCTTTGCTAAAAAGCCCAAACTTTATTGGGTTCTTCTGCCCATTATATCGAACAGTGCAATTGACTGGCGTTTTTTGTCTTCTGCACTCGTTCTCGATCTCGAAAGAGAGACCTCTCGAATCGCTAAGTTGAAGCATTCCAGCGATCGTTACGATTCTGAAGTTGAAGACCGAGAAAACACTGAAGTAAAAGAAGATATATAATGAAGATAGAATCTAAGTGATCTGGGATTCTCTAGAGAAGTTGATAGAGAGTGAGCCAGGTGGAGGATTGATGCACATTAGGGCATGTTCAGCCATGATTAATATACCGCCATACTGCTATAGATAGAACTCGTAAGAATCTAGGCAGGATCAATCAATGCAGCTGAAAAGAAATCCAACAGTGAATCAAATCTATATTGTGGATGAATTGACGCTGAGGAAAAAGGCTGAGATTGGTGGCTTGTAGCTACGTAGCCATGTGTCTCAGCCTTGACGAACTTCACGTCGTATTGGCGAACATGCTGTGTGGCGCAAAGCTGAATTAATCCTATGGAACAGAACAACTATTTAAATATTCGAGCTGATGCGAGCGCTTGGGGCTGTTGCGGTACAGCTCAGGAGATGTAGACCAATCAGCGTCCTAACTATCCCATACCAACCGCCTGACAGCCATAGTTCCAGATGGCGACAAATTTCGGAGTTTTCGAGCTGGCCAGCCAGTCAACATCATGCAAATTATTCTACTTATAGAAACTCTTTACATCATTGTTGTCTCGATACTGTCCAAGCTTCTTTTTAAAGTGCCTGCGTTGAGCATCTAGAACTTGCTATAGGAAATTCCCCAGGGCTTGAGTAAGCTTGGAGACTCGAGGATCTAACAACTGCCTTTATGGACTTTGTAACAAGGCTGGCTTCAAGATTAAGGTGTAGGCGGATCAGCTATCAATCCACTGATTGGCTGACCTGATCCATGAAGATAACTTTCTCGACAAATTCTATTGCAATATTGGGAAATTAGGTTCTCAACAGAATGGAAGACGTCCTTTAGGTATATGAGGAGGATAACCTTCTAGATACCACAAAGAGAGTCGGTTCAACAATCGACTTCCACTACGCAAGTGGTTGTTAATATCGTAACACAAAGCGTATTCTCGCAGGCTTTTGCAATATCGGTGGTATGATGGCAAAGAAAAGAGAAAGTGTAAAGCCTATATTAAGAGGGCACAGCGCCGCTACCGCGGACGCGTCACCATGTTAAGATTAAACAGCGCGTTCTGGCGGGTGTTGGGTTGCAGCAATGTGAAGCTGCGAGACTATCTAACGTCCAATAGATGCGCTTACAGGTTTAGGGTCGTTATATGATGTAACTAAATACCGTACATACGGTTATGAAAG
Organism: Periconia sp. TS-2; assembly: GCA_030378425.1. NCBI lineage: Eukaryota > Fungi > Ascomycota > Dothideomycetes > Pleosporales > Periconiaceae > Periconia > Periconia sp. TS-2. The sequence goes on from JASNQO010000004.1 coordinate 987,553, forward strand.
CAGTCTTTCTGGCGTACAACTTGGCGTGCGACTATGATAGTACAAAGTTTCCTCTCCGAGCCGCCGCTTTTTGTAAAGATGATATTCACCAAAAATTAGGGAGGAGGAGAGGGTGTTCATTATTGGTAGGGCGGTGTTTTAGGGTTGGGTTTGGTGAGGTAGGGTGGAGAGGAGGGGAGGAGAGGAGAGAAAGCTTCGGCTTGGTTCTAATATAGAGAGGGAGGGATGGCGGGGAGAGGGGGTACGATATTGTGTGGATAAGAGATACCCTAAGGTTTATTAAGTTTGAATGAAGAGATCTTTCCATCCTACTTGGTTCCTTTGCTCCTTTTGCCCTTTTTGCCCTTTTTGGCCCCCTTTACCCATTTTGCCCCTTTTGCTCCCTTTTGAAGCCCGAAGTTCCCGCTCCTTGGCTTGTAGGAGTCGTTCTATATCAGAAGGGTACACATCCCAACCTGGATATGTTGAAGCTAATGCTTCCGGCGTCCGGCCTTCATTGTCCTTGGTGTGTATGTTTGCACCCCCATCTAGCAGTGCTCGAACCGCTCCCTTCGACAGCCCTATTGCAGCCATTGATAGTGGTATCCGGCCATTAGAGTCCTGAGACTCTACATAAGCCCCTTTCTCTAGCAGTAGGCATGTGATTGCCTCGTACCCCTCTTTCGCAGCCAGAGATAGTGGTGTCTGGCTATAGCGGTTCAAAGACTTAACCTTAGCCCCTTTCTTTAGTAGTAGGCGTACGATGTCCTTTTGCTCATGCTGCGCAGCCGTTGATAGCGGATTATTCCCATTACAGCCTCTAACGTAGATATTGATGTTGCCTGCCGGTAAAGCTGCTGCAATAATACTCGTCAATCCGTAAATCGATCTTATATATAATAGAGTCATGCCTTGATCTAGAGCCTCCCTAAATTCACCCCCGAGGACTTTCGTCACGTTGAATACTAACGGATAGATATCTTCGGTAGGGCCATCTTGAGGCAGTGGCAATATCAGCTGCTGGAAGAATTTGAGAGTCCCTCAAGCAGCGTTGTGACCGCACTTGTCTAGAGAGTCAACATAAACCCGCACGGGCCGTGTCTTGCGTATTTCATCAAGGTGGGCTTGCCAGTTCCTGGATAGTCTTTGATCCGCGGTGCCTGCAGCCTTTTCTTCCTAGTCATGCTTCCCATCTTTCTAATCTTCCCATAAATACCCGGGCGCCCTCTTCCCCTGACTTGAACAGGCTATTGCCCACATGCACACTGCTATAGAAACCGTATACCCTATAAATAATAACCCAATCTTCCCAATGTTCAGTATTCCTAAAGCCCAACACCACAACAGGATGCATGCAAACCCAATAATAGCAAAGAGAAGAATAAGTACCGCATATATAAAGCTTTCCGCCCCATAGACTTGAAGTCGGAGCGGGCCTGCAGAGAATAGACCGAAGCGGTCTGGTATGCCTAGGGTTTGCGATTGGATGCGGTATGCGGTGGCCGCGAGGGAGAGGTGGACGGGGTTGAGATGAGGGGGGTTAGAGAGGACTTGGCCCGCGCGGAAGAGTTTAATAGTTGCGAGAGTGTTATTGAACATAGTGCGTGGGTGGGTGGGATACGCTGGAGGAAGGAAGGTCTGGTAGGGGTTAGATAGGTGCCTACATAAAGAAGCTGACTTGAATACTTGTGTGCGTATCTGGTTGAGACTGGAGGGAGGACTTCTTAGTAGGTGTTGAGGAAGGCCTGTGCAATACTACTCGCCTTAGGTCAACGGTGTCTCGTCGGTTGGTTGATTTGAAGGTCTCGTCGTCTCGTTGCGTCGTCGCGTTTGCGTCTGCAATTGATTGGTGTGAAGATGAGGAGGAAGCAATTCTACATGAGATAAGGTGGTGCTGTGGCGTTGTTCGAGGACACGTCGATATTTATTAATGTGAGTTGTTGATTTGCTGAACCATAGTTCATGCTAGTGCTGAACACGAATGACGGTTATCGGAATATCAAAATCACGATCTGTTGGTTGCAAAAATCGAGCGGCTTTCTTGGCTCGCGGCTTGAAATGCGCCATACACACACCTATCTTCACCACGCAACGACGCTCTTTCACAATCTAATAAATAGATATATACTACTAGAAGGCTAGCTAGTACGGGTCTGAGGGCTCTACTTTATTTCTTTTCAAAATGCCTGTTGTGCACAAATAGCTTTTCGCGTGCTGCGCTTACCCGGGAAACTGTCCTGCGCTTGTCAGCCTTGCTCATTATTCTCGGATCTTACTTGAAGAGATCCTCTACAAGATCTAACGCGCTTTTCTATTATTGTCAACTGCTCTAATGATGGCTCAATCTATTATTCCACGAGATCGCGTGGAGGTACATTATTTCAAGCTGCTCTAGAGTGTCTACTAATACTTATCAGGAGGCGTGTTCTAGACTAGAGCTCTATCTAGGTTCTGAGTGATTTGTGGTGAATGACGGCAATCTACTGTGGTTAGGCTTACTGCTCGGCACAGTAGGTCTTGTAGTGAGTTATGGCAGTTCACGGTCGTCAGGTCTACTATCAGTAACTGTGTTTTTCGAAGTGATACGTTGCGATTCGTGTGTTCAAAGGAACTCGACAAGCTGTCAGCGCTAATAGGACTAGTTCCATAATATATAGCTTACTTTAAGCTCCTTAGTAGATTTCCCAGAGTCTTAATTAGATATAGCTGTTAGTTACTAGCTAGTAATAGGTAGATATTTAAGCAGCATTCTACATCGAGTCATCTAACTTTAGGTAAGCTAAAGACCGTAGACTTTGTTCAGATTGAAGGATTGGGATAATGAATAGAACTTTTTTTTCTGTAAGGTCAACTATATTGTGAATCTTTTGGAAAGTTAATTTTGAGCTAATGTTGTCTTATTTATCTCCATGGATTTGAAAGTACTCGTGGCTTCAAGGACAACCTGAATAATCACTAAATAACCCTCCAGATTACGCATCGATAGACGAATGATCCCCTCATGAATGCTGCATTATCACTATACTTGTTGGGATTGCCTATAACCATCAGCATATACTGTGCCTTGTTAAATTGGAGGACTTACATGTGCCGGTGAGTTTTCTCAAGCCGTATTTGCAGTCGTCAGGATGCTTCTTCCAGTCGAAGCCATTGCTACAAGAAAACTAGTTAACATAGCTATCTTATACAAGCAGGCAGCGTACCGAGAACTTACTCGCACCACCGCATATCTTTTGCCGGTCGCCAACTCGACTCCCCGGGCCCCTTGTTATTGTTGATATTTTCACCTGCGAGATAAATATGAGTGTCCCCATTAGCATAATGGAAAGCTTCTGGCGAACCATAATCAAAAACGGGTTGAAGGTCTTTTCCATCGTTGCAGAACTTATCAATTGCATCATCGATCTTAGCATGAGGCTTGATTGGGGACCATTGGTTAAGATTCTTGTCACAGCTCGGTGAGCTGAACCGGTCGTCACTGTTCTTGACGTTTTCCGTTGGGGGGAAGTTGGGATCTTCTGGATTCCAGGGAGGAGAATTATCATTCGTCCTGAAACTTGTTTCGACGGCGTATTCAAGACACTCGCTTGTGGCTACGTAGCCGTGTGAGAGGCCCGAGTTCTGATCGCAGAAATTGAGGCCGTCGTTGAAGTTCTGGATACATTCGTCTTTTTTGATTTCGATTTTACCCGCACATCCATCTATAAAAGTTGCGCGTACCCAGAAAGAGGTCCTATCTCCAACGCCCCAGTGGGAGATGCCGTAACGCTGGTAAATGGTGTCAGTAGCCGGTTTAGCCTCGACTGTTTTGCCGTCGTTATCCTTGCACCACTTCGTAAACGCAGACTTGATGCTAGTTCCTATGTTCTCTTCTACATCACCGTCGTTTTTAGGTGCTGGAACAACTCCATTCAGACACACCGCAGGGTCAGGTTGCTTAGGTACCCCTTCACCAGTAATCTCATAGCTGTATTCTCCGCAACCACCATTGTACTGTGCTTTGATAGACATGATGTTCTGACGCCCACCTGTGAATAGGTCAGACTTTGAGACAAATCAGAATAGAGAACAACACGCAACATACCTCTTGTACCGCAGGGCGACTGCGCAATGCTAGAGTAGGCATCTTGGCAGCTCGCCTTGCAGTCTGCACTATCCTTGTTCGGGGTCCAAGAGAAGTTGATCATTTGCTTGAAGTCTTGCGGATTGGGTGGCGGAGTGCGTTTTTTCTTGGATGCTCCTTCTTGATGCTCCCCTTTTGCGTTCACGGTCCAATTGTGAGCGGTGCGATCGTCAAGCTGATTCTCGTCCATCTGCTTGCAAAATTCGTCGAACACTCCCTTACCCCTCTCATAGAAGACGTTAGTTTTAAGGGCGCTCTCTACTCGATCATCGCCTGTGCACTTGGCCCCCAACTCTGGCACGTCTGAAGGCTCTTGCGACTCCAAGCTGCAGGTATCATTTTGTCCAATCATAACAACCTGGTCGGCGTAGTCTGAGCCAAGCGCCTGCGCGTTGCGCTTAGCAATATTCCATAAGACCAGCTTCGCCATAATACCATGACCAGCTATGGTAGGATGAAACACGCGGCCATACCCATCAGGCAGAATACTCATTCTCTTGTCAGGCTTTTTGTCATCTCCATCTGCTTTTTCTGTAGCTTGAACATCATTGGCTTCGGCCTCAGCTGCCTTCGCCTTGGCCTTGATCATGGGTACGTCTGACCGATAGTGTGCACCCGAGTAATCTGCCAGCAGAGCCAAGTTGTTGATATCGCCTTCGAACGTCCCATTAAATACCTCGACAGGATCATCTCTTTTGAAATCGTTCGAACCCAGAGGATCCCAGAGATTCAGGGGGTAGAAGGTTAGGTCGTCCTTGCGATCTTTCTCGGATTTCTCGACTCCTTTGGTACAGAATCGTCCTTTGACATCGCCAAAATACTCATCGTAGTCAATGAAAACGACCCTGTCCAGGCCTTTACTGCCCTTTTCCGCTTTAGCTTTTATCGTTTCCTGGATTTTTTTGGTTTGCAAGTTCTACTAAAGAGTTCATCTTCGCGCGGCGCTCTTTAGTCAAAAAGGCCTTATCTGAGATGATCTTGGTCGGGTCATCTATATTGTAAAAAAAGGACCACGAATTCTCCTTCTTGGAGCAATAGTCATCATCTGCAATATCCGTGTCCCAGAACTTTGCATAGCTACGTTTATTAGTTAAGCGTAAGCTGCATTCGGGGAGGAAGTTTTACCCAGTATAATAAATAGTGCCACTGTCCTTTAATTTCTTTTTAGATTTATCAATAAGATCTCCAATGCGCTTCGTATAATCATCACTATTGATGATTTCTTCGCTAATTTCAAGTTGCTTATCACAAGACCGTGTGAACTTCTCCTTGTTCTCCTCAAACCAAAGAAGAAGAGCAGGTGGTGCTTCGGCAGCCGCGGCAGTTGCCTCGAGTGCGTTAGCTGTAGCTTCAGTTGGCGAGAAAAACCGGAAGACGCAATGGTTTAAAATCCAGAGCAACTCTGCGTCATTTCCGCCACCACTAAGGAGTATAACATCCTGATTATCATCTAATCTCCACACTTGCTCGTCAATGATTTCTTGCATAACTGCACCAGAGCAGGAATGGAACTGGAAGTTGTCTTATTGTCGCCAAATAATTGCTTATTAACTAGAGCAGGATAGCTCTTGTCGTATCTACTGCCTATTTATTACCATCAGTACAATTCCTCTAGAAGCCTCTAGAAGCGAGGCGTGCACTTACATTTCCAGTCACCGAATGTCCATGGATCCGAGGGCTTTCCGAGGCGAGAACCCGCACCAATCCCTGCAGAATACGAGTCTCCAATTCCAGAGATCTTTTTGATAAAACTCAGATCATCGGGGTCTTGAGGATCATCTCGAACTATGTAGGATCCAGTTGTAGGTGCACTAAAGCCAACTCTGGCTAAGACTGCTAGTTTTAGCAATAGCTCGCGACGCATAGCTAGGGGGTTTCTGTTTCCCTGTGAAATAGAAATATAAAACTAAGAAGCAATAAATATGTTTGATGGAAATACGGAGAAAGTGTTGAGCCAGGAGTGAACAACTTGTACTGGAACGAAGATAACGCTACGCAATGGGTGCACTTTAATCTTCAAAAACAATGAGACACGCATGAGGCAATATGCTCGACTCTATGGCGAACGGGGAAATCGGAAACGTCGTTATCGCCATGCGCCGCGGGCCAAATCCCGGGGCAACACCAGCATCTGAACAGATAAAGTCCTTAATGACCAATCAAGGCGTGAATTTAGACTACCTTGTTCTGTTGTTCACCTTAGCGGAATTTCTGAAGGAGGCGTATGCATAGGGAGGTTGGCTACGCCGTATTACTCCGACTAGAACATGTTGACAAAACGTGTTCTTCCTAGATATCCGCCTCGAGGAATTGGCATCTTGCTTTTGATCCGGACTTTAATCTTATTATAGATTGTTACTGTTTATATAACCTTTGATGAAAGAAAGCTATTAGTAGCAGATAAAATTTTGAAGAGATTGGTGTTATTGGGTCTTTGACAGGGCCTGCAAGGAGGACATGATAATGTGATTCCTGTGCGTACTTGACCGATGCTGTGCAGTATGACTTGAACTATATATAGAAATAAAGGACACTGCGCCGTGAGGGAACAGTAATCGACCACAGTGATCCACAAATGATGTTCTCCCAAGCTACTGTTCTGATGCTCAGCCCTGCGGCGTCGGCAAGATCAGAACATTTGATCAAGTTTCAACGCATTACACCCGAAGATCTATTATTTTCTAAGGACAGATGTACGGGGAGAATTGTTTCACCCTAGAGATGTTGGAATTCTCGTAGAATTCTCGTTCAGCCCCTTGCTGCCTCTCAATAGTGGTGAGAGAACCGCACCGCATGAGATTAAATTCCAGAGCAAAGCAGTCTAAATCAAGAGTAAGAAGATTATCTGTCACTTGGAAGAAACACAAGATACCTTATGTATTCTATTGTCGTTCGGAGGCGTAGTAACTTACAACGTGGCTATAATGTCTACTTTATTTAGAGATACAAATAGATGAGTATATATCTTCAAACAACTACTACGATTGTGTCCCGAAATTGAGATCCTGTTAATACCTTCTTTTCTTTCCTATCACCATGATTCTAGACGTATTCTCTTTACTCTTGTTTGTCCTACTAGTCGCCCAAGTCTTCGCAGGGAAGGATGAACCCTCACTCGGCCTAGTTCTTGATCGTCCTAATGGTGATCCAGTAAGGAATAAAAGACCCACCCGCTTCTCATCAAAGCTACAATTTCCTAAAACTGATAATGCCTGGAAAGATATCCTCGGTGAGGATATTACGAAGCTGTCCCAAGTCGCTAGAGATGGACATTGGCAGATGAACAAGATAACGATTAGTCAGAACATTCCATTTAATGAGCGACCAATGGTGATGACTGCACTAGTAGTTGGAAATGAGATCTATATGTCGAGTTCCTTGACGGGAACGCAGGCATTTCTGTACAAGTTTGGAGATACAAAGAACCCGTGAGTATTTAAAATATCTACACTTTTGCGTACATTATATACTAATTTAGACGGAGTGTCTTCAATGTTTTACTGAAGTGTCAATCAGACCTTACTGAAGCTTGGCGGGATGAGCTGAGCATTAATGATGAATTCAAACCACCAGATACCACGGACAGTAGATGGCCAGAACATGAACATAGTGCAAACTGTGTAAGAGACTCTTCAATTTTCCTTTACTATCATAATTCTGTCCCGCTCATTATTCAGCGGGAATTCGTACACGCTAGGGAGAAATACTAATAACCACTTATCCAGGGAGAGCAAATGGCATTGTTCATGTACTTCAACGAGCATCCCGATGGCGGAGATGCCCTCAAAGGTGCCCATATTGTGACAGTTCGAAATAAGGATTGGAGCAAAATTAAGTGGGTAACGCAAACCCCAATAAACAGATGGATTATAACCAGGTAGTCGTCTTTAATCCATGTGGAATCCAGGAAGAGGGAAAGGACAAGCCGTCAAGTTTTGGCTGCTTTCAATCTTCGAATGAATTCGAAATCATTCCCGTTCGCGAGATAAAGGGGAAGAGTCAATTTGATGGAAATTTCAACCTGCCAAAGGATAAGGGGGAAATGTCGACTCATACCGTCCGAATTTCCTGCATCCCGTAGAGGAAAAGTGACTAGTAAGATTTGAAATGAACGTGATCTTGTAAGAATAATGTAGCTCTCTGAGGATCAATAATTTGGATGTTGTTGATGTTGATTGACGTGGTGTGAGCGGAATAGATCTTTCAAAACGCCACTTCTGAAGGATCAAGGATACTGATCAAACCATTTTGCTCGCATAATTGGCTAAAACCATCTTTGTCCGCCCAATGCTTGTATGAAACGCCAATAGCTTGCAACTGTGGCGTCTTTGTTCTCCACTGCGGATCCGCGAAAAAGGCTTGGAAGGAGAGTATAAGATGCTCCTCCGGCCAGTCAAAGCTTTCGTACCAGCCACAATCATCTTGAAGTCGCGCGGTTATTAAATTTGGCGGGAGCACGTCGGCTAATGCTGGTGCAGAATTATGGTACCAGCCTAGAAGAATACAGGAAGAGATTGATAAAGTCCTCAATGAGACTAGGTCCCTAAGCGAGCAGCTTTGCGATACCCACTTTCCCTCCTCATTATCACCGGGCTGTACTGTTTCATGTGACCAATATTGAAGCTTGATCCTTAGATGTAGAAGGGTATCTTTGATAATTCTGAGTGCTGCTACCAGTGCAGACGTGCTGAACAAACTAGTGTAGTACAACCAGCAGTCATATTCCAGACGCGCAAGGCGGGGTGTTGAGGAAAGAATGTAGTAAAGGATTTTAGGCGAGATGCTGCACTCAGGTAATTGCAGTGTACTGAGTGAGGACAACCTTGGGGTTGAGAGCGTCGGCCATAGGAAGTCCGCCTCGCGTATAAGACCCGGTAGACCCATTTCAACATGTTTGAGGGAAGAGATGTAAAATAATGGCAGATAAGCGTGAAGGTCGGGGATCTCGTCGGGATACTTGGTCGGCCATTCTACTCGGTAGCGCACAGGTTCCTCTATTTGATTATGAATTGCTCCTATCTTTAGGTACTTTAGATGTTGAAATCTTGTAATCTGCATTGAGATCTCCGTTGGTAAGGCATACTCCCAAATTGTAGGGAGCAGTGGATTTTGTATAATAAAGTCTAATCCAAGGATAAGGCTGGTAATTCTTGGACATAGCAAGAGGACCATAGCAACGACGGCATTAAAATCATTCTCCATAATACCAGTCTCCATTTGCTCTTCAATGCCAGTCCTGTCTATCCCTATTCGGCATAGAGCTGCTTTTACTCGAGCAGCATAGGATAATGAGGGCTTCGTGGGAGATAGTTGTGGCTTGATGCCTCGAAGTCTCAAGTTCTGATAACCAGTAGCTTGTAGGTCAATCTTTAAAACGTAGTCTGCAAATATGGGCTGCTCTAATAAAGTGCGAAGTAGGAGGTCGATCCGTGGAGTCTCACGTAGTTGAGACTGGTTTTGATCCTGGCTTTGATCCTGGCTAACGCTATCAATGCCTTTCCACACCATGGTAATGTCCCAAAAGAGTGATTGTACGGTGGCGGCTCTTATCTTCTTCGAAGTCCTAGAAAGGCTCGAAAGATCGGGGCGATATGTTAATTGGGAGATAATCATATCCATCAGCTCTATCGGTAGGCTGGCTAGTGATGGGGCTGTAATCCAAGACATTTTCGTGGTAGGCCTGCAAGGTGGCTCTCAAAGATTATGCAACGTGTATAAATCTGAAAATTTAAAGTAGCAAACCTGAATCTGTAGGTCTGGGTATTTGAGAAGATAGAAGATTCGGCGAAATGCGGCGTATTTCAACAAAACCTACGCCTCACCCTTTTATTTGAAACAATACAGGCGCACAGCCCCAATTTACGAAACGATACAGATGCACAGCCTCAGCTTTTAGCTTGTAAAGTAGTTAATTATAATATTCTAGCTTTCGTGTACGCTTCGGCGCTGCTTTTCAGCGCTGACTGACTTAGGCATGAAGCAGTACTGACGCTAAAGCGCAAGATCGGTCTCTTGGCTTATATAATCAGGTTTCGTAACGAGATTGCATTTGGTGCTAAGTCGTGTTAGAAAGGTTGCCTCGTGATTGCTAGTAGATCTAGTAGCTATCTTGTAAAGCTAAACACCAGAGAACCGACAACTATGCTAGGCTAGCAATGATGAACGGGGCATACTACCTTTCTTAAGGACTCTCAGGCTTTAGACGTCCCTCTCAACCCACGACTGGATGATACCCTCATTACTCTCCTCATAGACCTTGATCTCAATTTCGTCATGCCTGATAAAAGTATTCGGCTGCACGAACTTCCACCTCATATTCGGTTTTGACACAACAATGCTACGCCACTCCTCATACATGCCGTCAACTGTAGACATGGGCCCGTAGACCTTCCTGCACGCGGACACATCGGCGGTGCAGCGCCAGATGTGTAGCTTGCAGAGATATCGACCCAGAGATGGTTTGCCGTGAGAATGGATTTTGGACCGGTCGACGTGTACCGTTAGGGATTGTTGCGTGGGGTCGTGCGTGATAGAAATGATGCCGTCACCGTCTTGGAGGAGGTGTTTGAGTATAGAGAAGTGGGCCTACGTATGATTTATATAGGGGCAGACGGATGGATGGTGCACGTACCTGGTGGTGTACTTGGCCCCAAGCCTGATCTTGGAAGTTGTAGTGCTTGAGAGCTTGCAGACCGTCGACGCCGATATTGAGATATGTGGCGTAAAGAACTGTCATTAATGAGAATTAGTATTGTAATGTACAGTGATTTGGGGTGGTGCGACGCACGGTCTTGAGCTGTGATGTCACTGTTATCAGTGTAGCCAAAAATGCTCAAAAGATCCTTATTGTCCATGAAGTATTCCGCCATTAAAATCGCACGACATTCCTCCACCGTTCCTGCCAGCTTTCCAAACACGCTTCCCCACGTCTGGCCAGCTAGGTAATATGAAGTTACGACCTCTCCGCTAAGGGGGCTGATTGGAGGACTCTGCTTGTCGAAGTTATAGGTTCCCGGTGAAGTCTCGCTAAGGAGCTTGCCAGTTCCGTGGCCGATCAGTTCACGAATAGCTGTGGTAAGGAATCGGACTATATGCGTAGTTCTTTTGAAAAATTCAAACTCGGAGGAATCGACCCAATAGCAGGGAAGGTTAGGGTTGTTGTTGACACTAAGACGATTTGCGAGAATGACGTTCTTAAAGCCACAGGTCTCTCGGATATATTCATACTATAGACCATTAACTTACCAATGGAAATCGAGATGGTAAGGACCTACATTCGGGAGATTGGCAGCTTCAAGACGATACTACCGCATACAGCGAGCGCTAAAGAGATTAGCTTGTCCTTCCCCTTTAGAGGAATGGCTGACCATGGACACCGGTGAAGTCGGGAGGCTCAAATAAACTCTTTTCAAATGGTCCTTTCCCATCATTCACACCTTTGACTGCCCATGGAAGTTGTCGAATGAAAGTGGCTGAGCTGTCAACAAAGCATTTCAATTTCTTGATTTCATCTGCATCGGCAATGCCTATCATGGCCTCCCATTCAGAGCGAATTCCAGCCGGGTCGCGGTAAGGCTCGATGAAACCAAGTATGTTCTCCACTTTGGCAGATATATCCGTCACCCAAGCCTTCTGCGACTCCTGAAAAGCTTCTAAGCTGCCAGTGCGGAAGCATTCGATGTAATATTTCATCTAGGTTTGCTTGTCATTGCTTGTATACTCTTTTGCCTTTTCCAAAGCGGAGCAGACCTTTTCCAATTCTTCTGAGTGATCTCCCTGGACGAGGAATATATTGTCTGCGAGTTCGTCGCCGCCATCCTTGAGAAGACAAGGTCCAGCAGAAGCTTGCAATAATTGCAACACCGGCTTGCCATCCTCAATCACTTTTCGAACTCTTGTATTTTCCGGCCCGATTGACTTCTTGTTCATGACCTCCGACAACTTAGCGATTTCGTCTGGGGTGATTGGCTCCTCGCTAGGATAATAGCCCGACTGCGCATTTTTGCTAGGATATCCAAGGCTGAATGGTGGAACTGCTAATAATGGATCAATGATCTTCTCCAGGCCAGCTTTTGTCGCTAGGGGGATATCTGCAATCTTCCTGAGAGCTTCTGCTGTTACATTAGGGACAAACTTTTGGTCGCCTTCACCCTGATTACGATCAGCACCATGGGCAGAAATAGCTCGCCTAACTTACATAGAAGTTACCCAAGTTGCAAAGGAACATAGCGGCATACTCGAGAAAAGAAGCAAGCTCTTCAGGAGTGATTTTGGCTCGTGCTATCAAGTTATCCCATTTTCCATCACAAGCTTCGTAGACGTCTATGATGAAGTCGAAGACGTCAGGGCTTTCTGGCGATACTTGTCGCATAGTGATCCTGCTTCCGTGCCATGCTGCGCGTGCCAGATAGTGGGCATAAGATTTCTCGCGTTTCTCAAGAGCATCGAATATAGGCTTGATCCTAAGCTGGTGGATTGTAGCGCCAAGTGACGGAGTGTGGGAGCTCTCAGGTAGAGACATGGTGCTCGGAGGAGCTTTAGAAAAGATTGGTGACTGAACGGGACAGCTTCAGGGCCTTAGAGTACGAAGCGGACAGTTGGCATCTAATTGGCCATCGGTGCAGCATCGCACTGGCTCTCCGATGGCCGCAACATATTGTACGCTGCTTGGCGTCACATGCAGGCGTCTGGGGCGTCACCCTAATGGCCATGAATCCGTGTAAGGGCGTATTCAGCCTCAAGTAACAAAGAGCCCTAAACTTGCTTGAAAGACTAACGAATTTCGGACTTTATGACGCTGGGTGCGACTTTCAGGATGCGCCCTTTGAGGTCAATGTCGACCCGCAGGGTGATTCAGCTCAGCCTCACAAGAAGCGGGAACTACGCACCCGGTCCGACGCTCATCCCCGTTACCCTCCGTCCTTGACTTTCACACATAGCCTCGCTCAGTATCTTCGACTTGCATTCAAGCATCTAACAGAGCAGTTAAAGACGACGTTTATGTCAGTCGTAAGTGCGATCCGTACGCGTAGTTTTTGATCCTCTGCCGACATGTCTTCTCACACTGATCCACGCGACCCCGAAGCTCAGCGGGATAAAAGCCCTCCCACGAAGAATAATGTAACCAGATCGAGATGATGGTCGATGCTACAGCGACGTGACCTTGAAACCTCACTGGTAAGCTACTGAGGCCTTAACCCTGGTCCTGGAGAGAAACCTCTCGCCTTCCAGCCAGCGTATCGCCGTCGAAGCGCTTCTCGTAGGCATTTATCCCTTCAATCCGCTCTTTACAAGCCGTAAGCTATACTTCTAGCCTATATCCCTTCTATCTCACCTTGCCCTCTTTCTTCAGCCATATTTTTGTGCCAGTATACGGAGGAAACTCGGGTTGACACAACTAATCAAAGTTAAATACATTGGGTGGGAGCATGACTTTCGTTACGCCAAAGAGAAGCTATGAATCACAGAGCACATTTAGCAGATTGCACACGACAAGAATTTCAGTTACGCTTGCGTGCAATAAGCCTTTTAACCTTGTATCATATGGACTAAAGGAAGGGATATACTAGCTCTTGTGGTTGGAGCAATTGAATCACTACAGCTCGTGCAAAGATGAGGTTGCTAGGTTGTTCATTATTGCTCCTAGAAGTGTCCAACTCAAAGGCCTGATGGTCGATGAGATCAGTGTAACATCGCCAATGCCCTACGTTAGACCTGAATTCCTCAATAGATCGATGTTGTTGGTAAGGTTATGCCGCACACGAGCAAAGGGTCGTGAAAAGCAGACCTGTCATTCAACCTTCTGGTCTGCTATTTGTGGTCGGCTCACGCCAACGGATTAAGACCAAAATAATGCACGTTTCGAGAGGTGGGCCACATGGAACTCAAGTTCTTGAGTTAGAGTTTAGGAAAAAATATGGCCAAGATATAGTCCTTCGAGTTTTTGCACATTTATACCTGATGATGAGAGTGGGACGGAAGTTTGGTAATACTAAGAGCGGCAGTCTAGCATGGTGTCCTAAGACGTGTCAAAAAGGAGACACCTTCGCTATGCTCGCCGGTGGGACGGTACTGTTTGTCTACGGGGGGCTAAAGATGAGAAGTACCGAATTCTAGGAGATGCATACGTACATGGAACCATGAACGGAGAAGCAGTCGATGAGATGTACAGCAGCGGCAGGGACTGCGTGGATAAGGAACTGATTTGAATCTTGACTTCACATAATGGCACAGACACGAAGAAAACCACCTTTATAAGGAATCCTCATGGTGATGTCTTGACTTATTGTATACCAAAGAGGTCTTACACAGACCTCTTCGAGTCTCGGAGACGGGCGATGGCATAACGTACTGATGGCTCTAGACCTTTGTATGCCTCGCGACTGCAAACAATTGACCTCAAACCTCGAGGCCCAAAGGAAGCGCCATGTGAAGCTACAACAAACCTAACTAGTTATCTTCCTACGTTGTACGCTTAGAGAAGGGTTGGCCTTTGTCGCTCAGCTGAATACCTATCCTTTATTAGCTCACGCCAATGACTTAGCCGTCAAACCTACAATTTTTAAAGGCAAAGAGTGAAATAGACGTTCTGGATTCGCTGCAAGAGCTTTCAAGTGACGTGGACCCTACTCGTATAGAGTATGGGAGGAATAGATGGTGATCTAAGGGCTTGAACAGATTGCACTCATTCACGAAGTAGGGAAAGTGCAAGGGAGTTCAACAGGCATACTAAGGTAGCTCATAATGAAATTGTTGATTGCCTCTATAGAGAACGTGTTCCAAGGTAAAAATACCGTATCCTGAATCGCCGCTCAAGCCTTTTGCCAAACGCAACCCCGAAGTTCTGTCTTAGGCGCAATGTATGGATGCACCGTTCTGCGGAGCAGCGTCCGTTGTTCAAATGCATAAGCTAAGCCGATGACCTTAGCGTCGGTGAATCTTGCTCCGATGAAGCTGAAGCCGTACCTGCATTAAGAGTTAGCACATAGGTAACCAACCTTACAAGCTGCACTGCTCACGGGATGTTAGGAGCCGCAGACACCAACCCATCGGTGTCGGAAACGATGGGCTGGCCAGGTGGCATAGCACCAATTGGAACAGACACAATTGGTGAACCCACTATTGCAGCCCAATCCCAGGAGAAATGAGATGGGAGCACCACAGCATCAAGGTCATGCTTCTTGATGACTCCAAGCAAACCTCCTTCACTACCGTAGTACAAGCCTCGCTGGTATGCTTGCCAGAACTCATATTCCGTGTTGTTCCAATTCTGCAACGCTGCATCCCATAGTTGTGTGGGTTTGGCTGGGTATCCCTCTAGAGGACTCTCTTGGGTCCACGGCGCAACTCGACCAGATCCGTGATGTTGTGCGGGTTGTAGGCTAACTGACGTAGGTAACTTTCAATGTTAACTACGAAGTCAGCACCCATAATCTTCGCACTTAATAGACCATCACCCATGTAATCTTCGGCCGCTGGAAAATCAACCTTATCGAGGACGAGCGCGCCGGCTGAACGTAGCGTATCCAAGGACTTGTCGAAAGCCTCAATCATGGACTTCGTGCTGTTGTCCGACATCAGTGAAATCACGTTACGGGGAACGCCTAATCGGGCACCTGCAAGCGCAGAAAGCTTGCATGCTCCAACGAAGTCCATATCCGCCCGTTCCGGAATAGCAGAAGTGTAATTGTCCAACGGGTCAGGTCCCGCAATGCTCTGTAGAACGTACGCGGAGTCCTTCACCGTCTTTGTTAACGGGCCGACTGTATCCATGTGCTCGCTGATGGGTATCACTAGATGTCGCGACGTCATTCCGACAGCTGTGAAAGTTCAGTAGCAAACACGCTTCATTGGTTGAATTGCACACACTTGGTTTTATTCCAACAACGTTATTATAATTGGCGGGATCTATGATGGAACCACAAGTTTCTCCACCTAAGGTGACGGTTGCCAATCCTAGCCTTGATGAATTAGTGTGTGCTCAATCCGGTCTGAATCACTTACGCAGCTGCCACCGCACTACCGCTGGAGCTACCCGAAGGGTCCTGGTGAGGGTAGAAGGGGCCATAGGTCTGTCCACCATACGCTGACCAGCCATTACTAGAGTTGAGCGATATCCTGAAGTTACCCCATTCGCTGGGGTTTGTTTTCCCTAAGATAATAGCTCCTGCTTCCCGCAGCTTTTTCGCAACCGTAGAGTCGGTAGGTACCTTCGCTCCAACGATTGCATAGGACCCAGCAGTATTATTCATTTTATCGTTGGTAGCAATCTATACAAAGAGGTTCTGTTAGTTTAGATACCCTAACATCAAACGAGTCTTGTGAGTAGATATGTAGGAAAGGATTTATGAGGCTTGGATCCAACATCCAACTGCTAGTTGTCGGACAGGTTCTCAGTAGGAGAAGGTAGTGTCCCACTTGAGACTAAACATATCATAGAAGAGCAGGGTAAACATACCGTATCTTTGATCAGGATTGGAATCCCGTGCATCGGACTTGCATTTTAACAAAGAATCCTATACAGTATGCCAGCCGACTTACCCACGAACAATCCCTCTTGACCGTTCGTCATCAAGCGCTGAGGCAATGGACAAGGCATCGGGATTGATTTCGTTCACCGCACTCAGAGCATCATTCACTTCATCAATACGAGCGATGTAAGCCATTAGAAGAGCATTAGAAAATGGCGTTTGACTCTCCATTAGTACTGAGATGACATACCTTCACTAGATCGACACTAGTGAAGTGCTTGCTTTCGAGACCACTTACAAGCGTGTCGACGTCGGCTTCATACAAACTCGGGGTCGAAATCACTTGATCATGTTATTGATTATGTAATGCTACATACCGATAAACTGACTTCTTCCGTATTGATGATTCAAGTACCAGCCGGAGCCCGCGCCGCCCACAGCCAAGGCGCTCACTAGGACTGCGTACATTAGGTTTCTCGAACTGATGCGCCAGCCCCAAGATTCTGCCTGGCCTTGAGGGTCCGGGGGTAAAAGTTGATATGTAGGACTAGACAGCTGAGAACGACTCAAGTATTGTGCGACTGAGCGTGGGAGTCGGTGTTGCCATCCTGATGAATTGGCAGTCGCCATCGGGCTGATATTTTTGATGGAGGAATTCATCTTACTATATTCGCTACTTTAAGGCTATTAGCTGCAACTCTATCAACCATACAAGGCTCGGAGTTGTCGTTGTCAAATGTACAGCTCAGCTGCCAGATCCGCCAAGCCGCCATCCACGCACTAGTGGACAACTGAGGCGAAAGCCTGCTAGGGAGGTTTTGCAACGAAACGAATGATACGCATGAAGCTTACTAGAGTTAGTCCCTTTGTAGGTCCCATAGTTCGAATATGTAGCCGTTGGCCTTGTGTATCGGTATGATGACCCTGATCCACTATAAGTATTGGGATAACCCTGCCTTGTCGTTGCCTTGACATCTCCAGCTGTTGGCTCTCGTGGCGGATCAAGCCTAAGCAGAATGGCCGCCAGTGACATTGTCCTGCTTCCCCTCAAAAATCCCACAAAAAAGCGAGGCTTGAGGTGAGACGACCTTCTGTTAGCGGCCAGTCGCGATTGTTAATCTGTTCACAGCGTGATCGTAGTGCCCGACTTTGTGAAAGACGGCATAGCGCCCGACAATACTCGTGATTGGCTCAATTCTATGATGCCTCCAGACATACAGGCTCAAATCCTCCGATTTGACTATCACATTTCTTTGACTGGTCCCTCCGTCTGGCATCAGTTAAGCGAAAAAGGAGAGGACATACTTCGCATCTTTGGCCGTAAGGTAGGAACATACCAGGTATGCTGCCATCGGACAATTGACAGATTGTACGTTGTACTCATGCTCCTCCATGAAGATGTTGGAAATGCCACTCATTTTGATCGGATATGGTTTGGGTGGTCTCATTGTGAAACGAGTACGTTGTCCTTGTATGCATACGCTTTCGCTGACTGACGTTTCACTAGGCTCTGAGTATACTGTCTGATCCTGCCATGTCTGACTCAGCGCTACAGCTGCTGAGCAAAAATATTCTGAACATGATTGCGGGGGTTATATTCTTCGGCACTCCACACACAAAGATCAAACAGCAAGATCAATGGTGTCGGCTGACCCAGTTACTCCAATTGTCAGGAAAATGGCCTAAACGGTTCCTCGCCCTGTCAGAGGCAGACGCTAAGGCAGCAGCTGTCATATGCGAGGACTTTGAGCAGTCGGGTCTCGAGGCATCTGTTCTCTCAATCTACGAAAAAAGACCTACGAGAATCAAGTCAACACTGTGGCTGCGGAAAGATACTGCTGTAAGGAGTTGAACCCATCGAAATTCCTAATATGCTGATCCGATAACGATTTAGCTGGTCGATAAAGAGCTCGCCGAGACATGGGCTAAGAAAGAGAAGCTACTTGAGAATGATGTTTCTCACGAAGAAGTGAGCACCTTCCAACCACGTTCGTCAATACAACAGGAAATTGGTTTACTTTTGATGTCTGCGCTTTGCATGTCAAGGCACAACATGACCGCCAGATCTATCCAAGGTCTGAACTCAGCACAGCAAGTTGATCTTTGGGAAGCATCTATATCTGAAGTCTCTATCAATCAAAACTTCCCGGACGATGCTATGTCTCGCCTCACAGTTAGCCGTAGACATGACTCCTCTGAGGATGCGATCCTGGGATCCAGTCTACCGTCGAACTTTGACATCATACCTTCCAACGACATAGGCGAGTACGTCGCAGATGAGTCTGAATCCAGCACATGGCCATGTCATCTATGGGAGGGGTTTGAAGAGCAAAGTGGCTTCACCGGCCGTGACGAGACCTTCGCAGAAATTGACAAGTGCTTCTTCCCGCCCAGAAGCTCGAGTCTAACAGAGTCTCCTAGTAAGGATCAAACGCTACCGTGCTGCTGCATAAGTGGCTTAGGTGGCATGGGTAAAACCCGGACCGCAATTCAATATGGACTCGCCCGACGAGAGCAATTCGATGTCATCTTTATTATTCAGGCTGACAATTCTGCTAAGCTTTCGGAGCAATTTTACAAGATCGCTCCAGCCCTCGGGTTGTCAGATAGCTCTGAAAAGCCTAGCGAGGAAGCTGATCTTATCGTCAACCGCACAAAAGCGATCAAGTGGCTCGCAGCCCCTAAGTTCTCTGCTTCTGCCTCAGGTAAACGAGCGAAAGTTCTAGATCAGAATCCTCGAGAGCTAAATTGGTTGCTAATATTTGACAATGTGGAGAATCCCTCCATTCTTCGGGATTATTGGCCTATTGGCAAGGTTGGTTGCGTCTTAGTGACAACTCGCGATGACAGGACTAGCAAATACTTTCGTTCGCAGAATCGTCCCAACACCCATCTCTATCTGGATGGGTTAGATACCGCTTCTGCAGCAGGTCTCTTCTTGCAACTCAGTTACACAGATCCAAGCGAGCTCAACAGTACGGATGCTAAAGTCATCGTTGATAAACTTGGGGGTCTGCCTCTGGCTATCGAACAAGTTGCAGCGTATATCAACACCAAGAATATGACATTCAAGGAATTTCTGGCTCTGTACGACAAGACGCTGCTGGAACGAAGGAAAAGCGATCTCATCAGTCACTCTTGGAGTTACGAGATCATTACCACATGGGCACTTGGAAGCTTAAGCAAATCAGCAAACTCGTTGATCCAGATCTATTCTTTCCTAGATCCAGACGGCGTGCAAGACTCCATTTTGACCAAAATGCTGGCCAATCGAAAAGAGGTACCCCTCCCTCAAGATTGCCTGGAGGATGAGCTCTCATACATAGATGCTCGTGGCGAATTGCTGAGAAACTCTCTCATACGGGTCAATATGAGTGCTAACCCCGTCATCATACGTATGCACCGACTGGTGCAAGACCTCTCGCTCGCTGCTTTGAGCACTTCTCAGCGAATCGACATATCTGCATTTGTCATTCTCGCCATTTTTGAAGCCTGGCCCTTTACCGATGCCAACTGGGACCATCAGGCCGGAAATTGGGCAGTACAGGAAACCCTTCTGCTCCACATATTCCGGTTAGCGGACATTACAGCCAAATACGACCTCAATGGCCTTGAACTTGCCATACGGCGCAAGTTCATTACATTGCTTTCAAGTGGGGGATGGTAAGTAGCATTCAGGTTATGTAAATAGACAATTCTGCTGACTGACCCGCCTTCCCTAGGTATCGTCAAGAACGAGGTGATTTTGATTCCGGCATCCCACTGTTCGAGCTCGGTATCAAGATGTGTGCAAATTCGCCGAACGACTTCTTGGATCTGCGAGCCGACCTATCCTTCGGTCTAGGCGGTGCAACTTGCGATACCAACAGGTGGTCCCAATTTCTTGTTCATGCTCAGGAGCAACTCGACTACCGCCTCCGTTTTGATAAGTCAAGGGGCATTGCTCCAACTTCCAGCACAGCAATCGCTTATAGTGAGCTCGGCATAGCTCAGGCGTTGATGAAGCAATATGAAGATGGTGTGGGAAACTGCGACAAAGCGATTCAACTCTATACTGAACAGCCAGAAGTTCTCGATGGCTCTTTCTTCCCTGCATTTCCTCATATACACCGTTCCCTGGCGCTCGTTGGAGCAGGACGTCCGCAAGATGGTGAGCGAGGCTTGTTGGACCTCATTGCATGGCATGAAAAGCGCTTCGGGCCCAAGCATACTGAGTTCAAGTAAGTACCGTGTCTCTCCTTGAGTCAGAAGATCTTCCCTAAATAAAGGTACAAAACTAAACCACTCAGGCTTGGCTATGCATGGCAATGCTGCGGCCTTATCTATGCCCACACAGGCCGCCCAAATGAGAGTATCGCAGCATACAATAAGGCATTTGCCAATTATGAAGTCACGGTTGGCCCACTGTATCATAGAACCGGAAATGTGTGCGGAAAGATTGCGGAGCATCATGAGTCACTGAACCAATACGAGGCCGCCGAGTAAGTCAATTGAGGTCGAATGATGCATCTATCGTAAGCAAACTAACATACATGCAAGTTTCTTCTTCCATAAAGCAGAGAAAGCATACAGCAGCCAGCCACACCACAAACCAGAACTCACCCGACACTACTTTATTCAGGCTCAGGCATTCAAGCGCCGTGGCGAAGACGAAGCGGCTAAAACAGCGCTAGAGAGGGCACAAAAGCTCTACAAAGAGATCGTACCTCATAATAAGCCAGCCTCATTGTCTCTTGAGCTGCTCAATGGAATGGTCGCTCCCTGGGTGTGGTGATGTCTATGCGGACGGCAGATCAGCCGTTTTCCAAGTTGAAGTGTTTGTTTAACGTTTTGGGGATGGAAGAGCATCCAAGATATGCAGCTGATTGGCACAAGCACAACAAAAGGTAGCCAGATGTTCTGAGAGCCAGTCCCCAGTTCCTTCACGTTCATACCAAAGACCGAGGCGACGAGCGATAGAGGTAGAAAAAGGTACGCTAAAACCGTCAGCCTTCTCTGATCATCCGCTCTCTGTATGGCTTTCTGTGATTCTCGAAGCATGGCACCGTTGAGAATCAAGCCTACAGTTTCTGTACAAAAACTTTTGAGGCTCTCTGCTCTGGCCAGAAGCTCTTTGAAGTCAGTCAATACTAACGCAAGCTCGTCTGGTGGCTGGATTTGCTGCGTTGACGTGATAGAAATGGCGACCGGCGGGTTCACATTCTGGTCGAATGAGCGCCGCGCCTCCAGAAAAGCGATGTTTTGTTTCAAACGCAGCTTATGGTCTTCCAACAGCGCTTGGATGTACCTAAGTGTGTTGATCACCAGATCCATATCCTCTTCATCTACGGGATCCAACTCTTGATCTTGTACAAGGCAACGAAGTCGGTTGAGGTACTGGCACTCAGCGCCTGCTACTAGCCTGAACACTTCACATACGAGAGCGAAGATGTCAGTCGCAGTAGACGGTGTGTAGGACGACATTCCCAGGTAGAACGGTAGAAAAGAACCGACATGGACGATGGAATTGGGAGGTGCAGAATCATAATGCGTCGGAACATCCGGATGAGGGACATTGATGTTCATGTTTGAAGGTCTTGGGATAATCACTGGTACTGGCGATATATCGGAGATCGGATGACCCGGCATGGCCGGAGTAAAACATGGCGGTCCATTCTCCTGGTTCATCTCCAGACCATTGTCCAGAAAGACGACCGCTACCAATAGTCAGCCCAAACTTGCGAAAGGGAAGGACGCGCATTACCTATCTGACCGCCATTCTTCTTGCTTCTCCTGAATATAGAGATCTCATGCTCCACCGAGAAGAGTCGATCACTGAGTGTTGAGAATTTACGGATAACTGTTTCTCCACACGCCATATTGCCGGCAATGAATGTTTGGTTCTTACGAGCGACATCCGGATCCTTGTAACGGCTTTCCTTGATCTGTCCCGGAGCGAGCGGGTACGAGCGAGTATACAGCGATGACAGTATTAAAGTCATTATCTCGGTATCAGTCGATGGCAACGATGGTAGGTCCGAATAATCGCGACCAGGCAGATAACGAAGATGCCGTCGGAAGAATTCGGGGTCGATCTTATATTTTGTTCCCAGTGCGTCAATCCATGCTGGAGACAGCGAGCCACGGACGAAGACTACTTGGTCTGAGGTTGTCTCCGGTTGAGGATGGTTGACAAACCGCGCCAAGCCATCCTTGAGGTCGAAGTCTTCGCGCCGTAGTGGGCTGCCATTGAAGAAGGTATGTTCCACGACATGGATGAAGGCGTCGTTCTTTATCCTCGAAAACCCATGCGTGTGAGTTGAGTTCGGGTTCTGTTCGCGATGGTTGTGTATTGGCGCTGTTGAGAGATAGCGAGCGAGAGTTTGGTAATGAACTTTCGAGTACAGCTCAGGCTGTAGAGGCGTCTTAGAAAGTTGGTCAAGGCTGGCTGTGTACGTTGTTTGTCTTTGACTGATCACTGGATCAGAGCTTGCTCTCCTAATGCTTGGTTGTGTCGACATGTTTAATTCTGGCTTGAAGATCTTCTAGGATCAGCGACCTAAAAGAAGCTTCTAACATAATGCTCTTATAACACATTACATGTCAGTGCGTATTTGAGATCAGAAGTCCTTCCTTAGCCTCCTCAAGTGCGAAGCATAGCCCGCGTTTGACGCAGCTGGCAAGCGCCTGCCGCGTAGCGCGGTTTCACGGCGCTAGCTGAAGGCTGGAAGACGTGGCGCCCCGGCCGAGGCGGAGACAACTTATCACCTATATATTGACCGAAGTGGTGCACCAGCCTGATTAAACGATTCCATTCATCCCCCTCAGAATACATTAGGCTGGACAACTCGTCTACAGCTTTGTGAACATGGCTGCGCGTAACGCCCTCGTCATTGGTTTGAAACTCCACCGCACATTTGCTCTCTGCACTGCTCTAACATCTGGCGAGGCGCAAACAGAGGCTTGGGGCTTGGTCTTTTGAAAGTCTTCAAAGATCACGGATACAACGTATTCGGTACCATCCGGCCACAAACACGCTCCGATCCTTCTTTCAAAGACGTAAGCTGCATGTCCTTTAAACTCAGAACAAGTCAGAAGCTTAATGACATCAGCTTGAAGCAACTGGGGCGACCATCATCGACCTTGATTACCTAGATGAGAAGAGCATTATTGCTGCTGCCCAAAGCTATGGCAATGACCGAGCTCTTGATGTCCTGGTCAACTGCGGCGGCGTCGAAATGTACCCTGAGAAGTGGCTTGACACTACCGCTGAATCATTGGTTTACAAGTATCGTGTCATGACGGTGGTTTGTGTCTCAAATCCCGCACTGTAGCCTGTCTCACACCTGTAGGGCCCATTCCTAGCGAGCAAATACTTCTTACCCAGCCTGAAGAAGAGCGAACTTGGCAAGATTGTTAACATCACTTCTGAATGGGCATCTACCGCAGGTAATGTCAGCTCTTAACAAATTATTACCAAGCTACTTACTGACTGGAAGAAGCTAATAACTGTGGAACGCACATTAGCTACCGTGTGCCCAAATCGGCACTCAACGCACTTAGTATCTCAGTTGCAATTGAGCTCAGGACGGCCAAGGAGAACATTGCCGTTCTCTGTGTCGACCCCGGTGATGTTCCTACAAAGCTCAGTCGGTGGGCTGGAGATATCGATTTGAAGGACTCCGTGCATGGCATGTATGAGCAAATTGAAAAGGCTACGATCGAAGATACTGGCCTGTTCGTCAGCTGGAATGGCCACAAATGGCCCTACTAGTACGGAAGTGCCTGTCAAAAGTTTGCGTCATAGGGGCAGGAATCCTTCTGTTACGATCCTACGACGAATAGGGAGAGAAGACAGGGAACGATTGGCTAAGGAGGCATCAGCGGAAGCAAGGACGCGGGAGGTAGCCAAAAAAAAAAGCGGAGAGATCACGTGACGGACGGACTTATGCACCCAGGCAGTCTCGGGGCCACGAGACATGTAGGTTATCGGTCTAGACTTACTCCTACACGACACTTCTTGCTGGTTTTATACCTATCAGTATTCATCAAAAGATGTCCATTTTGAGCCGTATGAAAAGGCAGATCTTGTGAATCAATTAGTATATATTGCTTCCTTTACACTATGCCGTAGAAGTATAAGATAAGTTATTGATTCGGCCTCCTGAAGTACTTCAGTATACAATGAAACAGTATTCTAGTCAGGATAATCCACCAGCTAAGGCCCTTCAGTGGTCTTACATGAGCTGTGGAAAAACATGGCAAGAGGCGATGACTACGACTACGACCATTCAAGGCCCGAAGAACTCAACTGAGGCAATTGCCAACCCCTCAATTCCAGCCCGAAGTGACGGTTCGATCTCAGGTGCGAACTTTGGATTGTGATTGAAAGGCAGATCCCGAAGCGTACCATCTTTGACAGCCTGATCGTACTCATCCCTTGGGGTCACACCAAAGTTCCAATAGACGTATGGTATTGGCTTCCCGCCTGGCGGATGTCCCAAAAGCACGAAATCATCCGCAGTGATGTCAAGGTCCATCTCAATCACCTTCCCCGGAGCATCACCACCGTAGAAGATGTGCAAAGCTTTAGTGAACCTCGCCGTTGCTTCATCGTCGTTATCGATTGGTGGGCAGTGAGCAGAGATTTGGATTTGAGGACTCTTGGGAGAGTTTGCAGCCCGACATTCACCTTCGATGATGCGCTTAACTGCTTTGACTGCCGTATCTTGTATCTCCTTGTTGAAGGATCGTACGTCGACTTTGAAATCAACATATTCGGGTATGATGCTAGCGTCGGTTCCGCCGTGTAAATATCCACAGGTAATGGTACAAGGCTCATTGAAATCGATTTCTCTGGTAACCACCATCTGCAGACGGGATATAATGCAGCTCGCCATTAAAATGGGATCGATACCAAGCTCAGGCGTCGACGAGTGAGTGCCTTTACCATAAACCTGAACAGCCAAAGAATCAAGAAACCCAAGCACGCGACCTGCCCGCGTTCCTATAGTACCAGCCTTCGTGGGCACAGCGTGCTGGCCCAGCACAACATCAGGCAATGGTATCTTGTCGAATAGGCCATCATCGATCATGGCCTGAGCGCCAAGCAGCCGCTCCTCACATGGCTGGAACAGGCAGATAAGGGTGCCGGACCATATATCCTTTACTTCATGTAGTAGGTGCGCCGCGCCCAATAGGCTGGTTATATGCATGTCATGACCACAGCCATGCATGACTGACTTGGAGATGCCATCGGTGTCCATTTGCTTCACTTTGCTGGCATATGCAAGGCCCGTGTCCTCTTCCATCGGCAGCGCATCCAATTCTGACCGAAGCAAAACTGTCTTCCCTTTCCCATTGTCCAAGATGCCGATTACCCCGTGGCCACCAATGTTCCTCTGCACCTTGTAGCCGAGGAGTTGAAGGTGATTAGCAACGACAGTGGCAGTGCGTGTCTCTTGGAATGGGAGCTCAGGGTGCTGGTGAAGATCTTTGTAGATTGCCGCATATTTTTCCATTGATGGGAAAGCGTTCTTGAACAAGTGCCTCCATTTCTTTGATGAAGACGTAACCTGCATGTTGGAAAGTTTATTGGGAAGGCCTCCGTGCTGTTTTCCGGTCGCAAATTTGTGCGGATGATGGAAGATTTGACGAGGCTGAGATCCCCAGGTTGCAGTTCAGGTTGCAGCTCAGGTTGCAGCTCACCTCGCCTTCCGTACTTGCCACGCTAAAAGCTCGGCTGTTGTTCAAGGGGGACCAACTCACATTAGCCGCGTTCTTCACAGCTGCAGTAGCAGGTGATCAGTCTGGCGTGCCACCAATTTTCACATGAAAAGCAGGAGAGCAAACAGACGTAACGTTAGGCCCGCTGCTGTGGTCAGGGAAGGCGCCACTAGTGGGACACGGGCCGAGACGAACGGCACTGGGTGTCGCCAGGCGTCGTCAAGAAGTTTGTCTGCACTGCAGAATGCAAAGCAAACTGCTTGGGGGAAGAAGGCAAGAGGGGTCATACCACCTTCAATACAAGCGC
The DNA here is from genome assembly GCA_030378425.1 of Periconia sp. TS-2. NCBI lineage: Eukaryota > Fungi > Ascomycota > Dothideomycetes > Pleosporales > Periconiaceae > Periconia > Periconia sp. TS-2. Next base: position 1,014,137 of record JASNQO010000004.1, read on the forward strand.
GTGGAGGTCTGTCCAATGTCGTTGCCTGGAGGATAAGAGCCGCAAACAGAAGGGGCAAAGAGTAATGGTCGCCCCACAGATTTCCAACGCTAGGGTCATCATGCAGGAAAGGTGAGCAAAGTAGTCCTCCACCACACCGACCGCTTCCAAGTGGTGTAGCGCTGTATGGTACAACTCCGTCCTGCCGAACATAACACCTTCGCTATCGAAAACTAGCTATTGAGGGTCGATGCGGTTTAACAATGAGAGCCCTGGCGAGGTTGAGGTCAAACTACGATGGCTGCCACGCACGGAACCCTCACCTTTTTCAAGCGAGAGTCATGGCCATCCCACGAGCGGCCATACGAACTCCTGTTCAAGTTACCCAACGATGAGATCCCTGTCTGCAACTATAATGTTGTGCAAATACCAAACGTGCCCATTCACGACTTGCGACCTTTGAGGGACGAGCTGTCCCTCGATCGCGAAGGATTCTTGATCGCAGACCTCAATACCACCATGAAGTACGATGATTACTTTGATCAAGAAATGCTAAAGGCTACGTACATGGCAGAGATAAAGGCTTTTCTGAAAGAGAATTTAGGTGTCCGCGCGGCCTACATTCATGAGTGTGTCGTGAGTTGTCTCGGACCTAAGTCTTGACGTGGGCCTTAAGCTAAGCTGATAGATTCGTCAATCTGATGGAAAAGGAGGCCATTTGGGTAGCTTTGGCCAGCCAATCCCCAACGTTCATACTGGTATGATGGACAGCCTTCTCGAGATTCGTCGTTAACAGCTTAGACTATACCCATGATTATGCATTGGAACTCATTGATCAGCTCACAGGAGACAAGGTCCTGGCCGAGGTGATTAAGAAGTCACGTATCCAGATGCTCAAGTTTGTAGAGCCCTCCTTGGGTTCCATTGCATCTAATGGCAAACAGTGTCTGGAAACCTTTACGGGGACCACTTCGAAGCTGGCCTCTCGCTCTCTGCGACCTTCGAACACTAGATCCCGATGATGTTATCAAATTCGACGAAGTACACACAACGGCCGTACTTGAATCACAGCAAGTCATTTTCAACCCGTCACAAAAGTGGTACTATCTCTCGGAACAAAATCCTAGTGAGATCATCGTGTTCAAATCGATGGACACTTTGGTTCGAGGCGAAGGTATGGTATCTTCCAAACCGTTACATTTGTACAGTACCTGATTATCATGTCTAGTCGCTCACGGATCCTTCTACGATCATAAGTGTCCCGAGAACGAGCCCCCGAGGGAGAGCATCGAACTGAGAGTTCTTGTTGTATACTGAAGGATCTATATATACAAAAATATAATTCACGAATGAGATGAGGGAAAGAAGAAATATATCAAATTGATTCATTTATGCAAACTATATATATCCCAAGATGCCTACTTCTCATCAAGTCCTACTCATGTCTTTGCCGAAACAAAGCGCATGATAATTCGGTAACAACGGTCATCTAGCGAACTTAGTTATTTCATTGCTTTGACTGTCAATCGGTCAAGACAGCTCACCAAACTCGGTCCTACTTGGTCTGTTTGGTGACCTTGCTCTCCGCAACCTCGCCAAGGAAGGTGTTCATATTGTCCAGACGCATGACTTTGGTGCCATCAGCGAAGTTGTTATCATGAGGAAGCGCTCCCTTGGAGGCGCAGACGACGTTGAGGTTGGGGTTGACAAAGATATTCGCTGGGGCCGGCGGCCAGAATGCTCTCCATGGCTGGTCCATAATGACGGTTCGCTCGGTTCAGTCGATTTGTGTCAAATAAGAGTTATTCGATTCAAGTTTGCAGAGATAATCAAACTTATGATTCAGCTCTGCTTATGCTTCACTCTTATACACATATGTTGCGACTGAAGAGAGGATAGGGGCCAAATTCAATACGAATTTCCCCTCTTTTGGCCATGCTATTGACAGCAGTCTAATCGTTACATGCGTCACCTCCACATGCTTCGTGTAAATTGCTGCATGATTTATACCCAATAACCATGCCAGCTAGAAGGGCTGAAGGTCGTTCAGAGAATTTGTTGAGGCGACTATTTGGTGGCGCGCAGAAGGCAACCGGTGGTGGAACGAGGCCAACGACCAACACACACACAGAAACGCATTTGGTCCAATGGCAGATCCTTGATAAGTTCTTGTGATCAAACCTAAACTGTGAAACAGATACACACCGGGTTCGGACTATCGCTAGATAGACAAGCTGAATATTGATATGTAGTTGCACTAGGTGTTCCAGTGACTTGTCTGAATAGATACACAATTCAAATCAGGCTGTATGATGGTGCATGAGACCACGAAACACACTTATCCGACAAGTGCTTGCTGTCCGATACCAAAACTATCTATCAGAGAGATAGTTTCACTACAGTCATCTAGGCCCATCCAACCGATATCACCGTTCATTGTTTTAGTTTTCCAGACCCCAAGTTGATGGGAGCCATGTCGAAAGTTGGTCAACTTATGCATTGGTTTAGTACGAATGGTGGCCATCTTAACAGGAAGGCAGAAATGCTTCACGATGTCGAATACGGCTATCACTATATTGCAAAGAGCGGGACAATTCAGGAAAGGGAGATAATTTGCAACTGTCCATTCAGTCTGACTCTGTCTCACCTCAATGTTCTACCAAAGAGGCCAGCCGCAATCCGAGATTGCTCCATTGAAAGCGTATGTTCACCACTGGTAGACCATGCGGAAATCGAACGGAAGACAACAGCTATCTTCTTTCTTGCTGAGCAGCGGCTGCGAGGTAGAGATAGCTTCTGGTACCCATACATACAGTTGCTTCCAACTAAGACTGAGATGACAACCCCGTTGTGGTTCAACGACGACGACATGGCTTACCTGAAAGGGACAAATCTATTATCCAACGATATACCTCATGAACAAACATCGTTGGGCCTTCAGGAAAGATGCTACAGAGAGCAGTGGAACTCAGGTATTCAGATTCTTGAAAGAGCTGGTGTGGCCACAAAAGCATTCACATGGTGAGTCACTTAGACAAAACTATCTCAATTTGCTCCCAGTATGACATACTGCATTTCATAACGCTCACGAGTTGTAGAAATTTTCGGCGACCTAACTGACAACTTTTTCAGGGAACTCTTCCTGTGGGCTGCCACGATATTCTCCTCTCGAGGCTTCACGTCCAATCTGTTCATGGTAAACGGAGATGAGAATGCTGCGTTTCCAATTCTGTACCCCGTTCTTGACACTTTCAATCATCAACTCGGAGCGAAAGTAAAATGGAAGTTGGGCAGCGGCGACTTTAGCATTTACTCCAAGGAGAACATCGAACAAGGGCTTCAGATCTTCAACAACTACTCGCCCAAGGGAAACGAGGATCGTGAGTACAATTTCTTTGGTAGTCATTCCGGGGATATACTAAGATAACATGAGTTCTCATGGGATTCGGTTTTTGCATTCCAGATAACCCGTACGATGAAGTCGTTCTTCGGCTCGGTCAGGTACAGCCCGAGATCCACCGTAGACTACATGACAGCATACCGAGTCATTGGAAGTCTGAAACATGGCAATCAGGAGAGTCCATCTTTCGTCTTCGACGCCTGTCATGTCGCAACGACGAGCATCACACTTTGGATGGCATTCCAAAATTGGATTGCCTCCGTGGAATACCTCCTGAGCTTGCGAAATCAGTGTACGTCATCATGCTTGAACGTGCAGAGAGTGCGCTTGGCGAAGGAAAATCTGTACCCAATCATTATGTCTGGGCAAGCACGATTGACCTCTTGCTTCAACAAATGGAAGCTACGCTCATAGGTATCAAGCGATGGGACGACGACCTTCCTAGCTCTCCCAAAACAACAGGAGCCGAAGCTGCACTGATTTACAGAGCGGGGCAGGTGCAAATATTGGAGAGTGTTATCTACGATCTGAAGGAATTCATGAATCCAATTCGAGGAGGTCAAGTGTGTGTTGAAGATGCGTTGAAGAACACGAATTTCAAATGATATTGAAACAGAACTTTTGTCGGCGTGCGCAAGGCTGGGGAACAACAATTAGCTCATTAGAGATGCGTTTGTATATGAGTTCATAGATAGTGAAGCGATTAAAAACTTGCCAAACAGAGATGAGTGGTAGGAAAGTATCAAACTGGTCTGAGATTGTGAGTATATTGAATCTCTTCGATATCTTCCATCAGAGTCACTTCGCTAGCTCTGTCTTATTATCGGACTAACCTTGATATCACTTATATAGCTGTATGTAACGACATTTTCGTTTGTTTAAATTGTGTATCAACTACCTAAAGTGCAGGATCGTTGAGTGACTTGTTGCGATTCGTAGGCTTTGTATGTTCGATCCATTACAAGGGACAATATATGTGGAGTAGATAGAAAGATGATGGACTGCGGGGTACGCTAATAGTTCTTCAATCATAAACCTGCAGCGTGCGGATAAAGCATCGATCAATAAGATTGAACCGTGGCTCTGGAGACGACGCACTGGTCGGAGAACCTCATCATTGGTTCCAAATTCGCGCTGAACTCCAGACTAGGATGATCTTGCTGACCGGCTATTCAGATTGAACTTTCTACATTGGCGATGCAGCTAGCGACTTACACCGTGAAGTCCCTCGCGGGACCTGAGCAGACACTATAGAAAGTCGCTCGACTGGGAATACTGTACGTAATCTGTTTGGCAAACCATCTCGTAGAACTACTACGCTGCGTTACGCTGTGGTAATTCAGGAACGAGCCTCATTCGTGGTCTTGTCGGTCGTGGCCGCAAGAGCAAAGGTCTGAAATACTCAGTGCGAATCAGAACAGTACCATGACCATGTGACGCTGCATTCGAAGTCATTCTGGAGCTCTCAAACTCTCTCAGAAATAGAGAAACACTGCAATATTAACTGCTTAATGTTTCATGGTGCATATAGCCCAAAATCTTACATGAACCGATTGATCACAGTGGCCGGATGTACACTGTGTTTGAGCACGCGGGAGGCAGACGTAGGCTTTCTATGCTCAAATGCTCAGAGAACTACGATTTAAACCGCGAAAAGCTTCCAGAAACATCATCAGCATGTGCTTCGCCTTTGGGATGAACCATAGGAAGTTGCGTCCCGGAAGTTTGCGAGATGGCTTCTTGACCGGTCCATATTTCTGGCCCCCAGGCCCCACAAGTTCTTCCTCAATGGTAGCTCAAGTCTTTCTAAGGGTTCTCGGCTAGGCTCCTGCAAGGCTCTGGCCAGACTTCACTTATACTTCGGAACACCAAGATGACAGAACCCACTTTTAACATGTCTTTGGGGTCATCAATCCGGGCGTTCCCGTCGACATCAATCAATGTCCATGAGTTTGACGTTCATGTGCCCCCTTAAGCCTGACCGCATGGCCTAATTGCAAGTTTGATGGTATCTAGGTAGTTATATTCTGTCAGACCTACACAGGCATGGTCGTACATGCCGTGAAGATCGCACCAGTCGTCAAGGATACAGCTGCTACCCGTCGTAAGAATAATCTACAAACACTATACACGTTGGGGGCAGCTTGGTCCTCCATTATCCAAGAAGCGGAAGATCAATATGCGGTGAGGCAGACACTACTGGAATGCTGCATGGCATTGCTCGTGCAGACCACGACGAGCTCAAACTCCGGTCAAGGCAATGGGGCCAACAGTTGAAGGCAAGGGAGCATCTCGCCTGCAAGATCATGTATAAAGCCCGTTCGATTTCCCACTTCTTTCACTCCTCATCCACCGCTCTTCATCGTCTCATCACTGTGACAACTTCACATCCCAACGCCTTCACTCCAACTTTCTCTCCAACGACCCTCTTAGCCAAAATGAAGTCCATCATCGCCATCCTCACTCTTGCCTGCGCCGCCTCAGCCGCAAGTCTCCCTGAAGGTTTGCTCCGGCGGGACTCGCTGGCAATCTGCAACGCCAAAAAGGGCGAGTCCTGCCCTGGTTCTGGGGCGTTCGCGTGCGAAAATAATGGAGGCCACTCGGTATGCTTCATCTTCCTGCTGATATGTTCAGCTATCACTGATTTCTGCAGATGTTCTGCGCTGCTACGTCGCCTGGGAAGTTCAACTGGATCTATGCAGACAACTGCCCCGACTCCAACGCGCACTGCGACTGTGCTACTGGCCGATGCGCTCCCAATGGAAAAAAGGTGACCAATTGAGATAAACATGCTCGTTGGACAAGACTTTGTTAAGTAGTGGTCTTTTTCAAAGGAGTAGTAACGAAAGACAGTCCTTACTCATCTGTTTGCCGAATATCAGCTATATTCACTCCTTTAAAGAGCAATCTCGCTATATAGTGTAGTAAAATCAATTAAAATACACAATTTACTATACTTAGCTAAGCTTCAAAAACTCTATCTAGAGTATTAGTCTTTAAAACCTACTATCTATGAGGACTTTTAGGAGGCAAGGAGGCCTGATAGAAGAGGTAGTAATGATAGTATTACTACTAAATAGAAATTGGATGAATCCTTAGGGATCTAAGAAAGCTTAGAGGCTTAGATCGGTACGTATGAAGTAGTTATGTAATATGCTCGGCCTAAAGGGGCTCTAGAGGAACATTCCTCAGAACACCTGGTTGACCCTGTCGTCGAACAGCCCTTTGATGACCTAATTGAGATAAGTTGTCCGCATTGTCAGTCCCTTCTTGAAGGGCCTCGAATCAACATTTACATTGGCGGTATAGCTATATGCAAAGATGGGTTCGGAACATTCCCAAAAGTTGGATGGAAAGCCAAGTTGCCAACTAGTGAAGGACTCTACGAAGACAAGTACGGCATGCAGAATCCTATGAACCATTCCCATCCAATGGGGCTCCTGATGGAGACGCTAGGGGTACAAGTCGACCGCGACAAGGTCGATGAACTATTAGCAGCGCTCGAATACATGGCTCTGGCCATTAGCTGACTAATGCAAGTTCAGCCGTTTATTTTTCATCCAGCATTTAGCTCGTGTGGGCATCATGTACACTCATCTGACAGTTATGAGCTCGGTGGTCTAACCTCTAACCGCCTTTCTCATCAGCCCTTGCGGACAAATAGAAAAAGAAGGCAAGCAGTGAGACGGCACAGCGGGTGGGCAAATAGAAGGCAAGCAGTGAGACGACACAGCGGGTGGGCAAATGCAGCTGGTGCTCGTGGATTTGACTGCTACCGATAGTTGTCTATTTTATTTTATTTCCTTTCTTTTGGCAATGACAGACCGAAAGGATAAACGCACACACTTAATATCCATACAAAATTACCAACATTCACTTTCACTGCGAAAAGATGATATGCCCGGTCCTCTTCCTGAACTACTTCAGGTACTGCCAAAGTATTCTATGCTCTAGCTTCGAGGAGGAGGCGGGGGGGGGGCTGTGGATAATAAACTGCCATTGAAAAAGATGTATGGTTTTGTGGAAGGCCACTCGGTTTCGATGGGTCATGATACATTACATCGAAGTTGGACGGGTCACCGCTCGTGTAGACACTTCGAACAACCCCAGGACTTTGGGGGCCATTGTTCATCCAAGTCTGATTTATGCCAGGTATGAGCGGGTAATGTTGCCACTGAGTTCGGTCGTTTGCCTGTACTTGAACACCAGGCGTCGAGAGAGGAACCTGCTCTCTATTATAAAATGTTGGATTAGCCTGTTGCTGTCGTGCTTCACTGGCATACATCCATGTCTGAGAATTCGGATCTTGATCGTCGGAAGGTTGTCCATTGAAATCATACAGATGGGCATGGTAAATCATAATGAATAGTTGAGTCTCACGTTCAATTTCTACTTACGTAGGATGAGTTGGTAGGTCTGCGAGAGAGAGGGGCAAAGGGTGGAGGTACGCCTAGAGGTTCCCCTGGAGGTTCCCCTGGAGGTTCCCCTGGAGGTACTCCTAGAGGGTTGCCGCTTGGTTGCCGCGGACCAGAAGAGCCGGATGCCATGGTCCAAGATACAAGATTTAGCAGGCTGATAGGAAATAATATTCGAATATGTATTCCTGTTATGCTAAACCAGTGGAAACAAAACATTACAGGCTCATTGATGGGAGGATCTCAACCTTATATGAGAACTTACGTGCCTCTTTTGGCAAATCATACCTGATTATACACCGACGAATTAGCCATCAAGCCAAGCAGAACGCTCACAGCGTTCAACCACGTCTAATCGTAGGACGCCAACGCCACAACCACTGGAAGAAGAATGGGAATTCAAGTTTGACCCCGGAGACGCCACAGCGGTTCGCTGTACAAAATGTGTACGATGGCGGATCCAGTATTACGAACAGAGCAGAGATCCAGAGTTTGGTTTACGAGATAAGCTCAACGAAGACTTCAAGAAATGGACAATAGAATATCGGCAAAAGGTTAGCAAGGACGCACTTACTGAGTTACGGGACACGATGCGGAATACGTTATACGAAAGTCAGGATACTTAGTTGCGAAAGCGATAGACAAGGCAGCCTAGCACGCTATATAAATCCTACTTAATAACAAAGGCTAAAACAAGGTTCTTCATTAAAGAGGGAATAGAAGGAAATGAGATTTTGTAATGTAAAGAATACTCTACAATTCAAAGTACTAATTACTAGATCACAAGGATCTAAGTCGATGAGATGCACATATGTACATGCCTCGCGACACGTCGAGGATTCATAGTCTTATATATCAGCCCTTAAATCCTCGTCTCATCTTCGTCATTTATCCCAGGATGAAATAAGACAAAAGGGTTCGTCCAATCATCTTGAACTGAACTAGAAGCTCGCCGCTACACAAATACCAGGGCACTCTTTTGCCCCATGAGCAGGGTCGCAGTCAACTGTAGGGTCATCGACGCACTTCAAGCCCGGAGGGCAATCCAGCCCAAGAGCTCCACCGCACGATTTAGTTCCAGGGCCTGGATTCGGCGGCGGTGTTGCTACACAGATCCCGGGGCATTCTTTTCCTCCCTGAGCCGGGTCACAATTTACAGATGGATCATTGATACACGTCAGACCCGGAGGACAAGCTAGGCCGAGAGCTCCCCCGCATGACTGTTGTCCTAAAGTGGACGTAGGTAGTGGCGTTGGAGCTGAAGCTGAGGTAGATGCCTCCTCGCCTGCGCGAGCTGCGATGGCACGGCAGATGATGGGGGTGGGGCTGGCGCAGGGAAGGCCTTGAGAGATGTAGCTATCGTAGCAAGCTTGAGCGGCGGCATTTTGGCATTCGCATTCCTTACGGGGACGGGATGTTAGTCGGTTTTGTACGAGGTAGGTGTGGTGAGATGGAAGATTAGTAGAGAAAAGGACTTACAGCGATCAGGTTTGGGGGACACACGACAGGCCCGCAGGAACACTGGCTAGGTCCAATGGCACTCAGAGGGCTAGCTATAGTCGCGGTGAGTAGCGAGGAGAGGAGGCTAATGTACTTCATGGTAAAGATGTGACTGTAGTAGAGCTAGAGTACAAAGCGATGGTAGGTAAAGTTTTTGTAATAGATAAACAGAGCAGAACTCGAAATATACGCTTGTTTATACTTCAAGCTCTACCCCGAGTATAGTCCCAGATGTACCTACGACATCTACGGCACATTGTAAATGCATCGCACAGACGGTTAACCCGACTAGTCCGTTCTCAATAATATCAAGAATACGAGTGCAACGGGTGCTATCGAGTCATCATCAAGCACTCGTTTTTTCAGTAAACGAGAAAATATCTTGTACGAAGTCGGTGGCTATACGGCAAAACATGGCCCTTGCTGGGCACCGCGTATGCACCGCGTATTCCCACCAAGTTCGATAGACAAGCTTTGTCGCGGCACTGCTTAAAATAGCTTACAGGATCGTGCGGGGAACCGCATGAGGTACTCTATGGGTCCATATGGTGACCTGATTTATGGAAGTGGTGGGACCGAGTTAGTAAGGAATCAGTAGCAAGGCCAGTTGCAAATGATCTAGTGGAGCCGAGTTACAGTCAGCTGAGCACTTCATCCCCGGATAGGTTTACCGTAACTCTGTCTGTCAGATATTTCAATAGGGGTTCTATTGAAATGTACAATTTTGCTAGTAGACTACATGCCCCAGCTTCCGAGGTTTAAACCTAGTGCGCGCGAAAGGTCTCAGCGCTTACCCTGACCTAATAGCAACCAATTGCCCTCAGCTTGCATGGCGTTTCGTGTACGAAATGATTGTTTATGGAAAAGCTTTGGGCGATGGTGTATACAATGAGTTGTGTACGATGTATGAGGAGCGTCTGTTTATCCGAAGCGTAACACATTTAGTGATGCAAAGTGGCGCCCTGCATTGGCGGTTTAATTGCTGCCATAAGAGAGGCTAGCTGCAGGATGTGAACCCCAGTCCGTAACAAAACATGGCGTTAGCTTTCTCAATAATTTACCTGCTTCCTTTCGGCTCTCAAAGCATAATCGCTTCTTTGGAGTCGATGCTTTACGTCGCCGAGCTCTTGTCTTACTCTCGAGTTTCTTTGCCACTGCTTCATGCTATCCTTTCTCAGCGCGATGAATCGGCATCTGGCCGAATTGATCATCGTTCTTCTCAAATAGAGCTACTACTGCACAATGTCCTCTTCCTGCTACATGTAATAATAATATTCGTTCAGGTCTATTCTTTGAATCCGATTCGACATCATCTCGGTCTATTAGCAGCTGCGCAACCTTATTGATGTTGAGATAGAGTAGTGCCCAGCATACCGGACTACACTACATCCTTCTACAGCCTTGGCGCGTCTCAGGCAATCCTACAGCAAAGCTTTTCTTCCGTCCGGTTCCCAGCATCTCATAGTACATTGAGATCTGTTGTATTAACCAAGAAACGGCTTGTAAACTCCTTGAGCTTGCGGTAGTGTAGCAGGGTGGAAACCAGCGTTGTCAGTGTTTTAAATGGTGAATGCTTCACAACTTTTGAATCTTAAGTTACACTATGATTCTCGGTGTATCGTATGGCAATCGAGAGCTCGACATATCCGGGCTCGAAACAAATGATGTCCTCAATTTTGCTTAACCTATTTGGCGGATCTTGGAAATTTAAAACTTCAACCAGCGCATTGCTAATGTCAATAACCCATTGTGAGTGTGGAAACATCATCTTCCGTACCTCCACATCCCAATCTTCATTAGAAGACTTCGTTAAAATCACTGATGAGTAGACACGTCAAGAGTATCAAGTGCAGATATGTCGAGTTTTCGATAGCACATTATCGGTACATATATCGTAGGAAAATTGGCTGTCTACACGTATAAGATTTATGAGTTTGTTAGGCATTAGATAATTGATTGAAGGTTCCAAAATTCAGACTGTGCGAACTACCTATCACTTCTTCAAGCCACTAAATACAAGCAGTTACCCTCAAAGATCGGGACGTCCAAGCGTTAATTGCTCCAATGCGACTATGCTGGATCTTAGCAGTATCTTCCCAGTACCAACTCCAACCCCTACGTTTGTGCCTAAGGCGCCTTATGATGACCCAGGCGGTCGATGTCATATTCACGTTCAGATATTCCAACTTTGCGAGCGCAAACTTAGCAGTTTTGGCTACAATGTGGGATACTAAGGGCAATCAGATCAGCGCCCAAGATACGTAGGTTGAAGCTGGTGATGGGCATGCGTTCACACAGAAGAGTAGGTCTGAAGGCTTATTAGAAATAACTGAGCATAGAGGAGACTATGTTCAATTCACCTTGGGCACCGAATCGTAGGCAAGCAAGAATGAAACGCATTGCAGGTACGGCGGGTGAGATCCGAAGGAGAACCCGTAGGCTAACCCCTTCTTTAAATGTAGGGTGGGAGTTGCAATTGGGATGAAGCAGATGGACTGCTATTTCCAATACCCTTGGCATCGCGGGACGTCTTCTGATCTCGAGTATTATATCTAATAATAAAATAACCTTTCTATTCATTTTGATCGGCCAAAATATCCAATTTATGGAATATGTAGATATGTTTAGACGAGTATGCTCCTCAGAGCCATTCTTAGCTGACGAAAGGTAAGTGATTATTTGTTTAACCTTCCTTGAAAACTTTACAGTCAGCTGAGGTTTTGGGTCTGGATTAGGTTCGAGTTCGAAGGCAATTGCAAATGGAAGCACGTTAGGTGGTGTAGCTCATTTAGAGAATTGCGTATCAGGGTCGAGATTTCGGACACAACGTTTTTACGCAGATGTATCTAGAGGACTAGCTAGATATTGAGAGGACCACCCTTTTCCTAGAGGCGATTTCGATTGTCTACGCCCAGGTTCTTTTAGTCACAAAATGAAAACTTGAGGTTCGGTAGAGTAAGATGGGGGCCAAGATGCATCGTTCAAGATTTGAGTTTACATTTCATTTAAAATATAGCGGCGGGTATCCTGTCTCTATAGCTTGGACGATCCTTGAGGTCTCTCCAGCGCCTTCGTTTTGTTCTTGAAATTCTTCACCAGTTGCCGCACACCCAAGTCCAACATGACATCTTCAGATCCACCTGGAATCCTCGCACCCGGGACCTCACGGTATATCCCTGGACAACATTAGTTGTGGTCGGAGAACAAGGATTGGGCAAGAACTTACTCTCAATAAGCTCACCCTGACCGGACTTGGTGTAGCCGTTGCCACCAAATAAAAGCATTGCGCACTGAGCACATTCATTCAGTACAATGCCTGACTGCGCCTTGACCATCGCGGTCAAACCGCCGAGCTCAATATCCGCCGTCTCCTTCGGAAGCTGCGTCATCTGATACGCGAACTGTTCAACCCATGCCCATTGGCTTTCCAGCATAGCACCACACTTCGCAAGCCGATGTCTTACGACGGGTTGATCTACGAGTGGCTTGCCAAATGCCTCACGCTTGAGAATGTACTCCATAGCCGCGGCAAGAGCGACACGTGACGAACGAGTTGTGCCGATGGCGATAGTGAGGCGTTCGTGATTGAAATTCGTCATAATATACCTCATGCCCATACCCTCTTGGCCAATCAGGTTCTCGACGGGAACCTTAACGTCGTCGAGCTCGATAAAGGTGGTACCGGCCGAAACCTGACCACCCACCTTGAGACGTCGCATGCTGACACCAGGGTATCCTTTGAGCGGGACAACGAGCATCGACAGGCCTGTTGGTCCAGGACCACCTGTGCGGACTGCCATAGAGGAGTAATCTGCCCAGATACCATTTGTGATCCACTTCTTGGTACCATTCACAATATAGTACTTGCCATCGGGCGTCTTGGTAGCGGTTGTGCTGATATTTGCGACATCTGAGCCTGCCCCCGGTTCCGTGATAGCGATACATGTCCGTTTCTTGCCGGTGAGTAATTCGGGGAGGAAACGGTCTTGGAGCGGCTTGTTGCCGTACTTGATTATTGGAGGTACACCAAAGGATATGCCGGTAGTCAGAGAACCAGATGGACCCGCCAGACCTGATCGTGCCATCTGCCTGTACATTAACTAACCGTTTCCAACGTATATAATTCTAACCCTACCTCATCGGTGTAGATTAATGTATGGATGTAGTCAAAGTCCTCCACCTTCACCACACCCAGAATATCGTGGATCCCCAGACTCTTTAGCCATTCCACTGGCAGTGGAGCTGGCAGAGAAGGGAGCAGCATGCCCGCCTTCGCAAACGTCTCAAAGACATGCTCTGGCAACGTCTCAATGGTATCCCATTCTAGCGCGTTCTCTAGCAAGTTTTTCGATATAAATTCTCGACATGCTTTCTGCCATTTCAGATGCTCCGGCTTGTAGTACGGCGAGGGAAGACCGGCGAGGTACGGAGGTTCGGAAAACGGGACGATGGGGGTGGACGACATCGTGGCAGAGGAAGAGTCTTTCGCAAGAAGAGCGGAGATGTCGAGATCGCAGATACAAAAGGAAGAAAGAGATGAAAGATTAAGGAGCACTGTGCTCTGCTATTGTCACTACATGATGATATGCTGATGTTAGGGCATATAAACCGTGCGGCGTAGATGCGGAGGATCCCAAGCGGGACCGAGGTTCACCGAAACTACGAATCAGATGCCAGTACGCCCACCCAGGTCTCGGCTGTCTTCAACACAATACTAAACATTGAACTACACGGCTGCGGCTCACTTAGAGCGAGTTCTGGCTAGTGACCATAGGCTACATGCGTGCGGCTGCAGTTAAGCCGAGCATCATGACTCCGCGGCAGTACTGCGACTCGGTAATTCGAGTCATTATTTGAATGTCTAGCCCCATGTACTTGCCTAGTTAAGTAAATAAGCATTTGCCCTATATTCTGGATGATATAATTCTTGGGTGATTGAGTGCCATTTATAATTCCAAGCCAAGCTTACTCCCAGCATAGAGAATAAGCTCATAGCGTTCAATTTCTCGAAATCTATACAAGTAGTATAACACCTCGAGGATCATGAATGGAAGAAAATGCTCTAAAATAAGAGCTAAAGAAATTTAAAGGATCCATATACGCGTTTTAAGAACATCCAATGTTGCCACAACCCTGGAGCTGCCGTGCAGCTCCTTATTTGTGCCAGGAAGAATATGATATGAGTCCTTGAGCCCATCCAAGAACGCCTAGCTCATGCCTAATAGCATGACAACTCAAATGTATAGCCTCAATACTTGCCTGAGAATTGAATAGCAATTCACCCGATGCGCCTTATCACATTTGTCCCATCACGGTTTCGTTCCTAGCTTTGCAGCGATCATGTAATCATTGCAGCTTCCTTCCTGGTCCGCGCCGGGTCCTTGGCTTATGTGTTCCCAGACCCATGTCAGTTGTGTCATCGAGCGTATTCGAGAGACGGTCAAATGACTCCTTCCCTAAAGTGATGATCTTGATTGCATTTGCGAAACCAACAGCAACGCTCCTGTTTCCTAATTGTGTGATTGGTCCGGCAGCGGCAACAAATAATTGATCATCCAGGAGTGCTTCATCCGGTTCTCCAAGATCTGATATCAGAGGTTTAGAGCGGAACTCGCCGCTTGAGGAGAGGGTCCAGGTCTCCCAACTCTCACTGTCGGTGGGCGAAGCTGGTGGGAAGCGAGTGTGAAATGCAGAATCAAGGGTTGTAAGTAGATTGCTTGATTTACCCTGCTTCGTAGCGCGCTGTTTGAGGGCTGAAGCAAGTGCTGATGGCTCAGGCAATGTGTACTCTGCACCGGAAGCCTGAGAGGATGGTGTTGGTGACGGGTTGCTTCTTCGAATTCCTATCACGCTAAGGGCTGCCGTAGATTCCCACGTGCCTGCTGGCTCAACAAAATGCACCGCCTCTTTTGCACTAGCAAGACCTTGACATGCGTGATTCTCCGATGGTTTTCCTAGACATATCAATGAAGCCGATGCGTCGTCGAGGGTAAATGTCTGCATGATCATGTGCTCCGTATCATCCTCTGTGTATGCGATCGATATGACGCGGACTGCTGGCGCTCCGCAGGCACAGTGGCGGCGCGCTGAATGCATGACCCTGAAAGAATGCGGTCTTACACGGCCTATCGGGAAGGCGTGGATCAGCGCACGGCTGTAAAAGTCAAAAATTTCAGCCTCTTCATCACGAAGCGCAAATATTAGGCCTAAGGCGGGAACGCCTTCAATGCACTTGATCTTCGATGGGTTGCTGCCTGGAGGGGGACCTGGATCGAGACCAGCGACTACCTCAGAGGTACCGTCGGATTCTTCCTTGAGAGGAAGGATGTGGACTTGTCCGGTCTTGTTGACGAATACAAGATTCAAGTTGCCCTTCGTACACGCAAAAAGCTTAGCGCATAAGATATGAGTGGAGGAGATTAGCCTCGTTTGGTGCATTCCACCACGAGCCTCAAGTTGAGTCAACGAGCCGTCTGGCGTCACAATGACAAGACTAAGTGCATCATTGTCTGTTCCAGGAATTGTGATAAACGTGAATAAGATAGGAACCTGCCCGCGTAGGTCCACCTTTTGTAAATTCGAGAAACGAGATGCCGCGAGACTCCACAGGCCGATGTGTCCCCTATCAGTGTAGAAGGCGAGCATAGTACCGTTGTCATCTATCGCACAGGCAGTAATAGGCCAAATCATAGGTTTGGTGGCTGCTGTCTGTATAGTGGACTTAGTGAAGCCACCTCTACCGTGAAGTAGAACGCAAGTTGTTCTGTCGAGAGAAGTGCTGACGATGTGTCCCTTTGGTGAGGATGCAAGGCGGACTATATCTAGAGTTTGAGAGGTTGACACCGTTCTGACTGCGAACATTTCTTCATCGTCTACTGTTGTCTCATCCATGACTTCCGGAAGTCCTGTCCAAAGAAGGTAATTCATAAGCAAAGTGACTCCCGCAATCAAAGATACCACAATCAGAGCCGCGGGAAAGGCGTGACCTTGAGCGAAATGGCGTAGGCCTTCGATGAGCGATGATGGCTTTTGAACCGTGTCTCTGCCATCCGCCCCCTTCAGTACGACCAGTAGGGGATCATAAATTCTTGCTACAAAACTGTGAGCGTTTGGCTTGATGAAACCAAAGAGCTCCCTAGCTGTATTGTGGTCTTGAATACGAAGCCAGTCGGCAGGTGTGCGAGCTTGGTTGATGGGAGGGGGACTCCATAGCGGGTCAATCTGGGACCGTCGCTGCTTTCTAAACAATCTGTCCTTGACTGTCTCAATGGAAAGAGGCTTAGCACTGCCATCAAAGAAGTGCCAGTTGATTGCCAGAATTATAGATAGAATCGCGACAGATCCGGCAAATCGTGTACTAAAGGGCGCTTTCCCTGCACGTAGCGAGCCGAGCCAAGTCTGGCGCTCCTGGTGGGGCTTCTTCGATAACTGGCTAATATCTGAACGTTCGAGGGAATCCGAAAGCTCCATTCTCTGAACGTCAACACTAAGAACGGCCAGGAAAAAAGTAAGATGAAAGACAAGATCGAGAACAAGAGTGACGGCAGCGAAGACGCAAAAGTCGGCAACCCATGGAGTAACAATGCGAGAGCATAGCCAGATAAGAACGAGATTCTGGCAAGCTACAGCGAGAGACAGATGTCCGACCTTGCCGACAGCGTGTCCAATGCGTTGATGGGGTGGCATCTCGGGCGGTGTCTCAAGCACAACATTGATTAAACGGAATCTAGTTATGTATGAGTTTCCATTATCTTGTAAATTAAGAAATGCTGGGAAGAACTTACATGTTCCCGAGACCGAAGCAGAAAACAACGCCTGGAAACCATGGGCGCGGGATGCGTGCTAAGTTGATGTCAAGGAAGGTGCAGACCGTGAAACTACCAATAACGCAAACAGTCATCTAGCCCACCTGTCAGTAGAAGAACAGATATTTAGAAAATCATCAGTCCTTACTTTGGCACCAACGGTGATGAGCAAGCCGAACCAACTCTTCACAGCTCTGAGTTGCATCATCTTCCCGATCACGTAGGCTGCGGTGACCATATACGAGGCAGCTAGGAAAAGATCATCGCTTAGAGTCATCGGGCTGAAGCGAAACTCGTATAGATGGCTTGTCACGACCTGACCATTGGCCGGGAACAAAATCCGGTCTGGAGACAGCTGATCAGCAAGTGAGCGCGACCTTGCATCCCATGCTGCACCGAGACCTGAATCCGTCTGATCGAATAACGTGATTACCAAGGCATCAGCTGAGCGCAGCTTTGTCTTCGCAAATACCTTCCCTGCAAAGACTGTGCTTGGGCGGAGAGTAAGGTTGAGCGCAGACTGGTAACTTGATCGAGAATTGATCGTGGATAGGAGGTTGTGGTCGTTCTCAAGGGCTTTGAGTGAGCAGTTCCAATACATCAAGGGCGAGTGGAATCCCCATTTTTGACCGGGTCTGGTTGCCACGCATGTAGTGTCCCCAGCCGTCAGGAACTGGTCCCCAAGTGTTGTGTCTGTAGCCTCGTCGAACCCGTTGCCAATAAGGGCATCTTGAATGTCCAGTGCCTCGCGCAGCACGCGGCGATCGATTGCATTCATGTAATCACCATGAACCCACACCTGACGCACTACTACATCGGCAGGCCGCTCGAGATCGACCTGGGTGGTTGATGTCCACACATGTTGGGGGAGATTACGTAGGCCGGCGGCTGCGGGGCTATCGGTTTGGAATAAAGCTGGATAGCATAACGAGACGGACACGATAATGGTCAGGAGGATAGAGAGAAGCCAATGCTGCGCTGCCGCGGTGCCATGAGCCTGGAAAGCCCTTCGGATCGGGTGGCTCGGGGACAGCTGTGGTGGTTCGGTCGTACTGTGAGAGGGGTTCAGCGATGCACGGTGCGGCAGCAAAAGCAGCACTCACCCACGAAGCGGATAGAGAAGGTACCAGATCATTCGGCGCAGCGTGCCCTGGAAAAGGGCATGCTAGACTGGAGCGTAGACAGCGTCTCAGCTGTAGCTGAAGAATTGCGTCGCGTACGTAGACGTCGGCCGCAATGTACAAAGGGAAGGGTCGTCCTGAAGCGACGGTCCATTCATCTGTCGAAAGAGGTGTGGACGTGGGGTGGGAGTGCGATGAGAAGAGAAGAACAAGACCCAGAGCTAGAGAGTGGGCGTTGTGGATCTAGTGCTCGGCGTGGTGGAAATGGGACGGCGACTGCCAGGCGCATTGTCTCTGTGGCTTCGAAGGCGTCCACCCCAGACGAGCCGGTCCGCCAAGCTTGGTTCACACAACCCTGTAACGATCCCGCAGGCCCGTTCCCTCCAGGCTGGGATGCTGACATCATTTTCCGGGGTGAGCGAGACAGTGCGATTGTAAGACTGTCCACAGTCGACGAATTGTCTAGATTGAAGGTTGGAACCCCGCGGGTCTGGACAGGGTCACAGGTGGCAGCGCCAGAAAAGTCTCGACCAACTTCAGCCCTACAAGATTCCCGAGTGGACGGAACGACGCGTATGTGGCAAATGTCTATTATAATGATGTAGATTCCAAGCTATCCGCGCCGCTTCCCGAGAACAGGACAGGGAAATACCACATACAGGGACTGTACTACTTCCTTACCGCCTCGCTGGAGAGCTTGATCCCGGCTGCATTTGGCCCACCACCATCACCATCACCATTCTCTTCCCAGGTCGATGTTTGGCATACCGTCGGCATGCAGATCCTACTAGCCAACATTACATGCATGAGCAATCGATACTTGTAATGTAGTTCGAGACAAAGCTGGCTCGACCAGATCTTCAAACTAATCTGAGGAGATGCGAACAAGGGCCGATATTACCTTCGCACACACGTTTTGTTGTAAATCATGATCTTCTACGGCTGATCATGTCCCTTCCATCTCTTCGTCGTCTTCGTCTGCATCCTCCCACTCCTCGTCATCACCAGTCGAGGGTCCTAATGTACCATTCAGATCCTTGAGAAGCTCCTCCGCGTGATCTTTCAGCCGCTCGTCCTCGTATTCAAGCACGACATAGAGCTTGAGGCAATTTTCTAGCCAGTCACGGCTTGCCCGATAAAGTGGTGTAACCTTATCCGAGTCTGTTGTTGCTTTTTGCTTCTCTGCAAGCAAATGTAGACACCAGCCTCCCAGATACCAGGCTTCGACACTTTCATCGTTTTCACCAATCAGCCTCTCCAATACATCGATGGCTTCATCTTCCATTTCAGCTTCCATCAACAAGCGAGATAGACTTATCCGCGTCGAATAGTCTGGAACTTTAGCATCGTCGGGATCAAGCTCTCGCCATAAGCTCATGCTACGTAAAAGGGCGGCTTTGGCATCGTCAACGCGTAACTGGGATATTCGTATCGATGCGAGCGTTTGGAGGGGTTCTGGACTTTCTGGTGCGACGAGTAGTGCTTCCGTGACGGCGGCTTCACAACGGGTCTCAGCGTTCGCCTCCCACGAAAGGTCTGTCATGTAAACTTCAGCGATCCCACACAGCGCATTCGCGATCTTTTGTTTCTTCTCTTCAAGTAGCTCTGCGATGTCAGCCTTCTTGACCGTTTTGCCTTCTAGCTCGCCAATCTCTCGTTTCAACACGTCCAATCCCTTCTCGAACCATTTCACACTCTCAGCTCCGCCTTCCTCATTGAGTTGAGCTAACCACAGAAACTTCTCTGCGCCATCATGTGTGCCCTCCTCGTCCAGCAATATCGCCGCTTGAAATGCCTCTCTGGCTGACTCTGGATCACCCAGCTCAATATTTATCTCGCCGAGAAGATTCAATGCAGGTAAGGCTGCCAATGTCGGTTCGGAGGGCTGTAGTAGATTGAGCGCTCGCCTCACCGCCACGAGGGCTTCTTCGGGCTGTGATGTTTGTAGCAGAGTAGCGGCTTGGAACAGAAGCGTTTCCGGCGAGGACTTGGGTTTCTTGGGAGTTCCTTTCGATGCGCCGTTCTTTACGTGATTCTTCGCTGTTTTTGCGCGATTCTGTGGTTTTGTCTTCGCCATAATGTATCCAAACAGGCTGGAAACTCGCAAATATGTAGAGATGGCAGATGCGGCGAATTTGGTGGTGCGGAAGACAGGCCGCAACAGAAATTCGTAAAGTTTTGGGTGGCCCGTGCGTACGTGGGGAGAGCCCCGCTGAAGCTTGAACTCAGTCACCACGAATCTTGCGGTGCTCATAAGGGTGGAGCATATCGGAATTGTGCTTGTCCACATTGAACATACAATACTCTGAAGATCGACAATTTTTCCAATCAGCTCTTGACCCTGATATCTCTGGATTAAGGCTTAGCAAAATGGGTATCGAAGACCAAAAAGAAGAGCGCGAAGTCCTGAATTCTATATTTCCAGAAGAAATCACAGGTTCGTCATGAGCTGAAAGATTAGTTACAGCTTCAGTGCGCTGACGTACATAGACATCTCTGAGACTGAGTTCCGAATATTAATACAGCTCGACGTTACAAATGACGAGGGAGATGATTCCGAGCAACGTAAGTCTACACTTGCGAACAGCTACCAAGCAGTCCTCTGACCCTTGTAAAGCAACCATTATCCTCAATGTGAAATTCCCCCCGGAATACCCCGATGAAGCCCCAGACCTTGACATAACCCAACCGCCTAATGCTGCGAAACACCCATACCTCGACATCCAAGAAGACAAAACCACGCTCCTCTCCTCACTCCAAGAGACCATAAACGACAATCTCGGCATGCAAATGATCTTCACACTAGTCACGGTCCTGAAGGACATAGCCGAGCTCCAGGTCTCCGAGCGCCAACAGGCGAAGCAGGCATTGAAGGAGATAGAAGCACAAAAGATTGAAGAAGAAGAGAACAGGAAGTTCCAGGGCGAGGCGGTCACACGTGAAAGCTTCTTGAAGTGGAGAGACGAGTTCCGGAAGGAGCTGGCACTGGAGGCTCAGAGGAAAAAGGAGGAACAAGAGGCTGAGGAGAAGAGGAAAGGTAAGAAAGAAGAGAAGAAGCTGACAGGAAAGGAGCTGTGGCAGCAGGGGTTGGTTGGTAAGATTGAGGAGGATGAGGGCAATGATGCGTTGGAGGGGATGGAGAATTTAAAAATCGAAGCGACTTCATGATGCACAGTAAGGACAAGATCAAATATACCCCGGGTACAATAATGTGCAGAGTATGACATGGGGCTGGTATTTTCATTTCATAAGCCGACGTGACTGTACTGGTCTCCCCTTCCTGCCTCTTACAACCTTCTGCCCCTCAGCAATCGCGAGCTTAGTCTCCTCATCTACGATCTTCATCATTCTCGCTGCAATTTCCCTATCCTTCGCCAGATCCCTTTCATATTTCTCCACATTCGCCTTAGCAGCCTCGTGTATCATTTCGGCCCACCTAGGCTCCTTCTCCAAACCAGAGCCCTCCTTCAGCCCGCATTCCTTGCGCAATAGAGCATCCCACTGATCTTCATACTTGCTGAGCGGTAGCCAGTAATTATTCAGCAATATGCGGAGGTCGAATCGGTTGATGCGTGCCTTAAGCTTCTGTTGAATTATGCGACTCAGAGCGGGCGGCTGAGGTTTTGTTAGGCGAAGAAAGGGAATGCCGTTAGCGGACGCGAGGATAGGAACATGGCGTGGACCGCTGACTTTTGCATAGGGGCGAACATTGAGGATGGCTCGTTCGGGTGGAAGACATCTGAGAGATTCTTTGGGTTCATCGGTCGACGGAGGTGGGGGTCCACCAACGGGTGGAGAAGCTTTTAGGCGTTTCGGAAGCGTGGAGACGAGCGTAGCAATAGATTGTACGCTTTGTGCGTCGCCGGTTTTAGAGGTATTAAGCCGGTCGAGGATCTTTGCGATGTCAACAAAGATTAGCTAGCTCTAAGGCAATGGACGCACCTCATAGCCCGCCCGAAACACGAGACCTAGCTGACGGGGGCTCTGGATCTTTCTATTTTTACGAAATGAATTGCGAATCGCATTGCGCAATGACGTCTGATCTTCATCACGAAGGGGTGCAGAAGAACATCGTGTAAGCAGCGCTCTGTACAGGGCAATCGCTATCGGAGTTAGGATGTAGAGGCTGATTCATGCAGCATCAACTTACCAGCCACGCGATGCTGTATCGATTTCTTGGGATGAAGAAATCGTGGCATGCATGGGCGTCTTCGGTGATGGAAGAGGAGACAAGATCGCGACGCGACAGCCAGTTTAGGGCCAAGAAAATCGCATGGTCACGTGCCAAGTCCCGCGTACCAGCTTCTACGCAGGCATCCTTCTTGACATTTGAATGAACTTGAAAATACGTGAGGCTTGAAATCGGGAGAATACTATTGGTGTATATCTCGAATAGGCGATTCAATCCATCTGCACTCTACCCCAACCTAGCCTAGCAAAGACCAAAACTCCGGACTAATGCACTTCAGGTCTACGCCTCAAGACGATGGCCCGTATTGTAGACCGTCAAATCATCAAGTTCCCAAATGTACCAGGTGCTTCGATCATTCAGTAAGTCGATCCCTCAGGGGGTTGTGGAAGCTTCTTGTGCTGAGGGAGGGCCATATATCTGCTTGTCATTAGCGACGAGCCATTGCAGTGTTTTGGATGTATCTAACCTGCGAAGTTCAATCAGGATAGTCTCCATAGTGAACTCCCGCTTCCATTGAACCAGGCAAGGTAGCTTAGCGGGGTCGACCTGGGCTATGTTAGTCTTGGTTTCCCTAAACGCCACCAGTATCCGTACCTTTCCATTTCGCTGGTCCACGCAAGGAAGGTTTATCTTAGTAGTGAAGGATATCTCTGGAGGCTCGTCGGGATATTTATCGCCGCAGTGGATCTTAAGACTGTAGATACGGTTTTCATGGACACTCTATGAGGAAGTCAGACACAGTCCCTCAAAGAGATATTATCATAGACACATACATGAGGCGGGCCAAGTATGGTCCCATTCCAATCTGACATCAATAGATCGTCTCCATTGTCTAGACCATACGAGCATGCATCTATAGAAGGCTCAGTCGCGTTATCCGTAGGGCTGAATTATGCATCTCATACCAGCACCGAGGCCTTTCTCGCCTTTCTCTAGCTCCTCAAGTAAACGGAAGTTCCGCGGGACTTTTGCACCCATGTTTGCGGTCGGGCGGTTGGAAAGCTTGCGCTGTGGACTGACACCTAGGCAAGGTGGGCTGGACCCCGCGATTGATAGGAGCTCAGAACCGCACGGTTTGGGTCAGAAACTCGAAGCGAGCGAGATAACCTGATTTGCAAAGAGGTGTGCCTAGCTCAATTAGACTCAACTTGTAAGATCAGCACGAAATAGAAAGGATGTCTCAATGAGAGGCCGCACTGCGGTGAGTGTCACAACGCTTGGCACGAGAGCTAGACCGGTAGCCGCAGCCCACGTAGGGCGTCATCCCGGCGCTTTGGTTTCTCCGAACCCGAAAGGTAGCAGGCGCACCTGACAGGTTGCCATTCAGCATTCATTATGGTGTTATCATTTTAGGACACTCCTTGGTGACAACTATGAATTCTGCCTCGAGATAGCGTCCAGATGCCCCGGCCTTGGATCCGAGAATGACTGCACAGATCCTAGCGGCTGAGCTAGGAAACCTCATTCAAGACTCCAAACGCAAGAACACGGAACTAAGAAACGCGGCGGAAAAGTCTCTTCAGGATTTGAAGTCCCTAACTGTGACTTCAGAAGCTCAGCTTTCTGCAGGCAAGTGATGATGACAGAGCTGGAGGGCTTTGAGCTAATCATAAAAAGACCTCTCACGACGACCGCATTTTGTATCACCATTCCTAATTGCCTGCGGGACTCACAATGCCAAATTTGGATCAATAGGTGTCTCTTGTCTTCAGAGACTTGGGGTCTCTAGAGCCCTACCTAGGGAACGATTGACAGAGGTGCTTGATGCACTTAAAGACACCGTTTCCTTGAGTATGCTTGTACCGTTGAAAGTCCGCAGCAATGATTAATGATGATAGGTCATGATGTGCAGCTGAAGATATTGCAAGCGCTGCCTTCTTTGATTCAGAATTACCCTATCGATATACGTGGTGATTTATTATCGACAATTTTGCAGATATGTTCAGCCCTTCAAAATGCTAAGAATGTTGCTGTTAGCAACACCGCAGCGGCTACACTACAGCAGCTCGTGATAGCCGTGTTTGACAGAGTAGCAGCAGAAGATGGTAGATAATCCATGCACTCGCATTTATCATATTCATCTCCGGCTAAAATTCCTCAGATAAAGCGCTTGAGATACCCACTGTCACCGAAGTGCCAGGAGATGATGGTTCCGTCACGGTTAGACCGGCTGCGCATGACGCCTATAAGGTCAGCATTAGCCACTTGAATAATGATCCGCGCTAAAGTCATGTAGATATTTCATGACTTGAATCTTCTCGTGACCGGGGAGAAACAATCTTTTATACGCTTTTCATCCATTCCCTCCACGTCAATCCTAGAAGTAATTGAAGCGGTCCTATCTAATCATGACAATATCATGACTACGCATGTAGAGCAAGTCCATATCCTACGAACCTTGCTCATGCCGACTATCATCCGCTCCCTTTCCGATCGACTATCATTCCCTATTGCTTTGCGGATCATTCGGATATTGAATCTACTTATTCGAAACTTCTTAGATATCATGCCCTCGGAATGTGAGATCGCGCTAGGTCTGCTCAATCACATGCTAGACCCAGAAGCATCCGCTTTGTGGAAAAGGGCACTCTGTCTCGAGGTCTTCCGAGGGATATATTCTGATTCACGCCTCCTTCTTCAAATATATTCTCTTTACGATGAACAAGAAGGCAAGAAAAACATTTTCGGGGATAATTTGGCTTCATTCGTTCGTTTAGCCACCGAGAAGCCCGCCCTCATTGGCCTTGGTCAGCAATCCACTATGCCATTAGGCCGCACTCAAGGCAAAGATGTGACATCAGAGCAAGCAGTTGCAGAGGCTGGCGCGCTTGCTGGTGTAATTGGAGGACCTGTGGCCGATGCAAATGCTGCTGGTCATCCCGCCGGGATAAGCTCTCAATGGAGCACGCTGAAGACTCCCTGTATTGAGCATCTAGACAAAGCCGAGCCGCCATTTATGCCTGAGACCTACGTCTATAGTCTCGTGCTTACCTGCATCACAAACGTGTCCGAAAGCCTGGCCAAGTTTGTCCTTCCTCTCACCGTACACCATGAAGGGAAAAATAGGAGAAGAAAGACAGAAGATAGCCCACGGCGTGATTCAGATGCAGCTTCTCCCGCGCCAAGCACCCAGCTTTCGCGAACTGTATCATTCCGAAAAAAGACGATCCCTGTAAACCCCCTCAACCTAAAGGATCATACAGCATATCCGTATATTAAGACCTCGGAAATACTCGTCACAGAATGTTGGCCTGCGGTGCTTGCTACTTGCTCGACATTCCTTAACGCTTCTCTTGACGCAGATTACTATCGGGCCCTGGTTCGAGCTATTCAGAAGTTTACACAGGTCGCAGGACTACTCAGGCTGTCAACACCGCGAGATGCATTCCTGACCACTCTGGCGAAGGCGGCTGTGCCATCTAGCATGTTGCTCGCAAATGTTCCATCACCAAGATCTCCTCCTCCTGATAATCCTGGTGTTCTCTCAAATGCAAAGGGATTGTTAAGTGTAGATAGTCTAGTAAGCCAAGCATCTGCGGCTTTAGAGAAGAACAGACGCCCTCCTCCTGATATCGGTCCACCAACGTTAGGCCCACGGAACCTACTATGCCTCCGAGCATTACTCAATCTTGCTATAGCTCTAGGGCCCACACTTCGATCCGCGTGGTCCATTATTTTTGAGACCCTGCAAGTTGCCGATTTGGTTATGGCAATGTCAAATCACAGTAGTGTGCGCACACCAGGAGGCAATGTACACCATACGGAACCAGACGCTCCTGCAGAAAGATTAGACGCAGAGACTTCGGCTGTCCAATCCGCTGCACGAAGGCTTTTCGAAAGCACTGTCGATTTCCCGAATGAGTCATTTGTCGAAGTTTTGGAGGCGCTATGCACATTGATTCACGTGAGTAATAGCGCACACAGCGGCGATCGAACACCTACTGCCAAACCTACTCGCCCGCAAGTGCTACACCAAAGGCGCTTGGGCAGTGTCTCAGGCATATCACTCAGTACGCAGTCAAACTCAAGGGATTCTGCTTTTACTCTAAATAAGATTGGAGAGCTCGCTACTCTCAACGAAGAGAGACTAGCCCACTACGATCCTTCTGAAAGTGGCTGGAATGTCTTGATTGCTGAACTTGTCCGATTTTCTGCGGATAGCTGCGAAACTACGTCGACCAGACTACTCGCTGCAGATATACTCTCTCGGACAGTGAGAGAGATAGCCCAGCTGTCGGTTCCCGAGGTAGAGCGAGATGCAGTCCAAGGTCGCATACTATCGGCTCTGCAAGCCCAAATTACAGCCTTACACCAAGACAACCTACATAGTGAAGGGCTATACAGTGATGCAGATGTCAGAATACATCAAATAGCGCTTGAAGCACTCAAGAGCGTCATCGAGCAATGCGGCGAATCATTAGTTGCCGGCTGGGTTTCCGTCTTCGACTGTCTTTTGAGTGTCTTCTCGGTATCTGCACCAGTGTCCGGCGAAGAACCAGCTTCCACTGCGCAGAATGGACTCGTTGATTATGCAGCTGAGTCGGTCGAGGTGGTATCAAAGACTCTCGCCCGCACAGCATTCGGAACGGTTCATTTTGTGTGTTCAGATTTCCTCTCAACTGTTCCAGATACTTCTCTTCCAACTCTTCTTGATCTCTTACTTAAATTCTCTTGCCAGCAAGGAGATCTGAACATGTCCCTCACGGTAAGTAATGCTCCTTGAATGTAGGAACTTTGCTGATAAACATAAGGCTGTGACCTTTTTCTGGAACGTGTCGGATTTCCTACATTCACGTAGCAACCTCTCTCAACTACCTGATATTCTTGGCAATGTCCGCGAGCAGAGCGAGGTCCGTCGAAACGTTCAGTCAAAATCGAAGGAAGGCACTATTGCTGCACTATGGCTGCAGGTCCTGTTGAACCTATCAATAATTACTACGGACAGACGCGCAGAGCTTCGCAATTCGGCAATCCAGACAATACAGCGTGTTTTCGAAAATTATGTTGACCAATTGTCTTCCGATGCTTGGATGCTCTGCCTGCGCACCGTCTTGTTCGGAATGGTTGAATCGAACCTTGCTGTGCATAACAACATTTGGCATGAATCTCGGACGGTAGATGAAGATATTTCAGGGTGGAATGATACGACTAGAACTGTTCTCGACTCCATCAGCACCCTCATTTCAACATGTATGGATAAGGTCGAGGACACATCGAAACTAGGAGAGGCTTGGTCAGACCTTCTAGATTATTTTCGACAATACTTCGGTTGTGGATCGCACGCCCTAGGGGCTTCCGTCTTTGCTACGATCACAGGAGTACTATCGCGTATCGAAGATCCGAACATACTAGGATCCACGGCTCTCCTAAAAACAGCTACGATCTGGAAAGAGTATTTTAATCATAACGATGCTTGGGAGAAGAGCTCCGAAAGTAATCAGGAGGCTTTCGCAGCATACGCCGAGGCCTTCAAGGCCATTTACCGACTCGCCGACCAGATCCTCGAACCCAAAGATGTGACCGGGATGCTGGAAAATTTAGAAACCTGTATCGTAAAGTCGGATGAAGCACCATACTCGTCAGATACTGACCACATGACGACACTTCAAACTCTTGTCATGGAATGCTATTCCACAGTTCGCTCAGAAATGCCTGGACTTCCCGAATTCCTGATTCGTATGCTCGGTACTTTCACGGTCCTACCATACCTAAAACCAATTGAAAAGCCTGGTAAGCGAGGGCCGACTTTTGTGGCTTTTGCGAAGGCTGCAATGGGCCTTCTGCAAACTATCGTGGTGAAGCACGTGGACGTCGAGGAGATTTATCTAGGCGGAGCATTCTATTCAGTTTTCACTAGTTTGGTGAAACCAATACAGCAGAAATATATATGGGAACTTGAAGGAAAGCCACCCCCAATGTGGCAGAAAGCCACAACAACCGCAGTTGCTGTACTCGAAACTGGTCTCTCGCATATAAACAAGCTCGAAGGTGAACCACTGAAGGAGATGTGGGTACAAGTCGTTGCAATCGCCAATGGCATCACGCATGCTCGGATAATGCCGGAGACTCTTCAACCCTCATTAGAAAAAGATGAAGCTTTTGACATCGCTTCGTTCACCAAGCTACGCGAACTCATCACACTGTCCCTTGGATCGCCATCCCTTCCAGATTCCCTGCGGCGAAGTTATACTCGGGATCTGTTCGAAACATCAGTTATGCACGAAACCTCGCCAGGCGAAATACCGGATCTCGATGAAAGTCCTATAGAGGATCTTTACCAAGTCCGCCTCGGTCGTACAGATGATCCTAATCCTTCCTATCGTATTGAGATGGCACGTGTCTGCCTCTCCGAGCTCTTTTCTCTTGTTTCGCTACATGACAGCAGCCTCGAACGCGTCAAGCTCGCACAAGCTGCTGCACCATATCTTATTCTACGAGCGGCGCTTCCGCTCCGGGCATACATTGCGGATCATCCATTAAGAGGGCGCATGCCGCAGCCTGAAAGTCAGCGGCGAGAGTTGTTGTACGTTCTGAAGGAGCTAGGGAAGCTGAAGAGCGAACCAGCCGCGATTCCAGATGCTCCAGGTGTGAAAAGCAAGTATAAGAAGCATCTCCATCGACTATATCCGCTTTTAGTCAAGGCTGCGCGCGTTGCAAGGAATGATAGCGAGGTATTCGATCAGCTTGTGAGACTAGCGGATATGGTAGGATCGGAGTTTGGAGTCTTAGATGAGTGATGGCGAAGGCAAGAAGTCTACTTCGGTGGCTATGTATGTACCTGTCGATAGTTTCAAATACAAAGAGTAAATCCGGTAAAAGCGTTTTATATTTATAGAGATATACTCGAATATGTGTTTCTTATCCTTGGAGAACAAGATTATATATTATATAGTAAGTTGCTAAAAGCTCTACTACATAAGTATGATTAGATCGATGGGTAGTTATAGATATATAATATTGTATAAGAGTAGAAAGTTAGAGTAGGAAGGTAGAGTATAGATTAGACGAATTACTGCCGAGCTGGCAGCAATTCCAGTAGCTCTAAGTGTCTAAGTGGTCCGGGCCAGGTGACCTCTACGTTGACCAGAATTGCCCGAATGGTCCCCCCCTAAGGTACTTGAGGAGCATTTCCTAACACTAGCACTCTACGCCATACCTCCGCAACGTTCCTTTGGCTGTCGTGACTTTCATACCGATTCTACATTAAGTAAGCATCACTGATCGTTCAAATATCATGGGTCCAGTTTCACTTGCCTCGCATCGAGATCATAACTCTCCCACGCGCTCACTTCCGCAAGCCAAGTCTTGCACTCCTCCAACTTCTCCATGTGCTCTTCAGGTTTGCCGTCTACATCTGCCTCCTTCCATAGATTCGCGGCCATCTCATACCGGCCACAAGGCGCTGTCCATGCGTCCTTCAAGTGGCCTTTGAACAAGGTCCTGTCATGGCTGATGATCTCGGCATTCAAGACTTCCTTGGCTTTGGCTGTTTCGCCTTTGCTCCTTAGCGTAGCAGCGCGAAGAAGAGCTGCGATGCCTTTTTCATCCAGTCCTTCCTTCTCTCGGTGCGGGTTTTCGGATGACTCAAGCCAGGCGAGATTGGCGAGAGAGATGTCGAGATGGTCAGGCCGCACTGCAGTTCCAATTAGCAAATGATTAAAAATTGAATTCAAAAGGTCTAAAACCGTACTTCTCTTGAAGCCATTCCAAAAATAGATCATTTCCTCGATAGGGCTCGTCCCTACTGCATCCACTAAGTCACAGTTCCATTCTTTAGCTCTCGCTTCCCATTTCTGGATTTTGCGGGTAACGAAGACGTCGAATGGTAGCTGTCTTGCCATGAATCTCTTCTTGCCTGTATTTGGAACGACCTTCTTGAAGAACTCTACCGCTTTATCGGCGTGTTCTTTTGCAAGGTCTATGTTGGAAACTTTGTTCTGGCGGTAGAGCTCGACGTAGCAGGCACCGCAGATATAGTAGTACAGGCCGTGACTCCAGTTGTTAAGTGTGATGCATTTCTGGAATGCAGCCGCTGTGCCTTCATAGTCATGCAAGTACATGGTATTAAGGCTGCGCTCGAACCAGGCGAGCGCCTCAAGCTGCTTGAGAGGCGTTGCTTTAGTCTTCGCGATGAAATCCACGGCCTTTTCCAACTCCTTCTCTGAGGCTAGCATGCGTGCTTCTTCCACAAGCCACAAATGACTCTTTGGGTACCGCTTCCTCATTTCAGCTAATAGGGCCTTGCATCTTGCCTTTGGGTATGAGCCCTCACCCGATTGGGGAATGATGTCGCAGAAGCCGGTCAGGCCATTGTAGTAGCCGAAGAGGACAAGACCAGCCATGGCGCCGTGGATGTTGTGGAACTTGGTAGCTTGCCAGAGCAATTGAATGCCGCGCTCTCTGTCACCCTTAAATCCCACAATCTTCAATAGAGTAGCGAATGCAGGTGGGACAAGTGAGATGAGCAAGAGTAGAATGCCGAAGCAGAAGTTTGATCCAGAGATAATGAAAACGTCTACAGGATGGTCCCCAAAGAGGGAAATATCGTCGCCGCCTTTGATAGTATCAGATAGGGTGAGATTCTCGAAATCTTCAACAGCCTCGGGGATGTCCGTGTCTAGCTTCGTTTCGTTGGATGGCAGGTCTGGTGCGGAGCTAGATTTGATGTGCAGATTTCGGTCAGTATTGTCCAAATCTATTGAACTTCCTTTCTCTGCTGGCACATTGATATGCCCCATATACTCCATAGGCGTTTCAGCCTCTCGGTGCTCCTCGTCAGCATCTACAAAGTCAAAATCGTCCTCATCGTCGTCCTTGTCAGCTGTTTCCTTATCCTGGCAATCCTTGTTGCTCTTAGCTTCTCTTTTATCTGAGTCCTCTCTGCTCAAGCTGGTGCCTGAGGTTTTGGATGTCTCTGGCGTAGGCACTTTGACAACCACTGGACCTCCCTCTCTTGCTGAGCTCCTCGAAGCCGGTCTCGAACTACTCCCCGAGCCGGTCGATGTCAGGCTACTCGTACTGCGTTCTTTCAAAAACTTCTTCTCTGCTTCCATGATACCCTCCAGCGTGAGATATGCCTTTCTCAGCTTATAAAATCCTTTGATAGCCTCCGTCAAACTCTCGTTCAGCACCCCTACTATCGCACTCATCAGCTGCGCCTGCGCCAAACATACCGCATACTCTGTCCCAGGGGGATAGATTGGCGATTGGTATGCATGAGGTGTTCGATGGGCTCGTCGCTGGTGCTCGTATGCGGCATTTTCGGCATCGGAGAGAGTCTCGGAAGCTGCCAATTGTTCAACATCTACCACTCGTTTTGGGAGGCGGTGTTCAAACCTTGTCGCATGATCTCTTGTTCGAATCCAAGAGTAGCACGCATGAACGTTACTACTCCCTTCCCGAGCTGCACTTGTATAAGCCCCTACTTCTCAACCGCGGGCTTCCTGGGTTGCATTGTACCTGGTGGAATGGCGAACTGCCTTTGCTAAGGTGTTCTTCTGCTGCATCCACATCGTCGTTCATAATGAAGGTGACGGCTACGATCGCGTGACGTTATTCCTCATCCGGAGATATGTTGTAAACATGGGGGAGAGTTCATACCAGACATTGCATCCTCAACTGTCGAATGTTAGCTTGGTCCGGACAAGTCTCGAGGAAAACGCTTACTCTGAGCAAGCTCATCAAGAGCATTTAAGCTCCTCGTCTGCCCATGCGGCCGGTGTCTCCCACCTCCTAGCCATCCCCCAACTTTGAGCATCTTCAGTGATTGTGCGGGGTCAACAATCCACGTAGGACCAACGCATAAGCAAAGACGAAATCACAAAGGGACAAGCGAAGAGAAAGTAATATCAAGGGAAAAGAATGCAATTACTACGTCGAAGTCCTGAGGCTGAAGAGAAGCTAAAGTACATAGTGCTCTTTCGATCAATAGCCTTATTTAGTTTGGCATTGCTTACACACATTCACAATCCGCAGCGGAGGGTCGGAGGCCTACGTCAGTCCTGTGGCGCTACCCTAGCTGGAGCTTTGGCCGAGACGGACAAGAGAATGCGGGACGCTCGGAAACCCCGTACGGCTGAGCTAAACAGGTGGGATATCGCGAGTACGCGTATACCGTATTACAAAATAGCTTGATACCTTCGCCTTTGGGCAAAGCGCACGTCGTGGACATATACGCCCCGGAAAATGAAGAGCACGTGACCAGGTTCTTGGTGGGCAAATCGGCGCTAAGACCTGTGGATCTCCGTGGCCAACAGAGCCGCATTCACTGCTCCGCAACTTCAGACCGTGACATAGGCCCGTCGGACACAACCTCTCACCGCGCTCTCATCTTGTGGGGCCTCTCAAAAGCCTTGCCTAACCTATTGCTCTCGAACCCCGGCCCAAAATACCGTCAGAATGTCCGCCTCCGCACAAGGCGGCACCGCGACCACCAAAGCCATCGTCGACAAACCCAAGAACGGCGAGGCAGACAAGGACAAAAAGCCCGCCGCACAGCTAGAGGAGGATGACGAGTTCGAGGATTTCCCGGTAGAGGGTATGTCCACCCCGCTGTCTCCCTACGGTGGTTGGTGGCGCGAATATGAGCTTACGGTTGCGTAGACTGGACACAAGAAGACACACAGATCCCTGGCGGCACGACGCACCTATGGGAGGAGAGCTGGGATGACGACGACACGAATGAGGATTTTGCGGTGCAGCTGAGGTGAGTGGAAATAGCTACGGGAGATGATATTTCGGCAAAATACTGACGAATGTCCAGGGAGGAGCTGAAGAAGTTGGGACATTCGAAATGAGAGACGGAATTAACGAACATGAAGATGACATTGAGGCTATCTCATTCAGGTGACAAATAGGATAGGAGATAGTGTACGGCACCGTACCCGCACAGCAGAAGGATATTCGAGGTGCTTCACAGCGTCAAGCGACCGAGGAATAGATCCAAAGTAGCAGTGTATTGTATTGAACCTTGCGAAAAAGCTAGAATCATACATCATAATCTCGAAGAAACCCCTTCCAATCTATTTTGAGCTATTCTCATGTATGCAGCTTGGTCTTTTACTTACTCGAGAGGGCGGATACACCAGGCAGGTCCTTGCCCTCAAGCAGCTCGAGCGACGCACCACCGCCGGTTGAGACGTGGGACAGCTTGTCCTCAACACCGTACTTGGCAGCAACCGTGGCGGTATCGCCACCACCAATAATGACAATCTTGCCAGACTGTGCAGCAGCGACGGCAGCGTCCAGAGTCTCCTTGGTGCCGTTGGCGAACTTGTCGAACTCAAACACACCCGCGGGACCATTCCAGAGGATAGTCTTGGCCTCGTCAATCGCCTCTTTGTACAATTTGACAGATTTCTCGCCGCAGTCGAGACCCATCCAGCCATCAGGGATACCGTCCTTGTCCTCAGCGTATCCCGTCTGCGCATCCTTGTCGAATTTGTCTGCAGTGATGTAGTCAACAGGCAGAACAATCTTCACATTATTCTTCTTAGCCTTCTCGACCAAATTAGCGACGGTCTTGCTTCCCGCTTCGTCGAACAAGGAGTTGCCGATTTTCACGCCCTCGAGAGTCTTCTTGAAAGTGAAGGACATGCCACCGCAAATGATGAGCGTGTTGACCTTCTCGAGCAGGTTGTCAATCAGCTGTATCTTGTCTGAGACCTTGGCACCACCGAGAATGGCAAGGAAGGGGCGAGCGGGGTTTTCAAGGGCTTTGGCGAAGTACTCGAGTTCCTTCTTCACGAGGAAGCCAGATGCTTTCTGCGGGAGGTCCACGCCGACCATGGAGCTGTGGGCACGATGGGCGGTACCGAATGCATCGTCTGTATCAATTAGCTCACTGTACTCTCCCAATACAACTAGGAGTCTCACTGATGTAAACATCTCCAAGTGCAGTCAACCCTTTCCTAAATTCATCCACCTTGGCCTTATCCGCCTTGACTTTCTTGCCCTCGGCGTCCTTGGAGCTGCCCTCCTCCTCCGCATGGAACCTCAAATTCTCCAGCAGAATGACCTGTCCATCGCTCGCACCATTCACAATATCCTCAGTCTGCTTGCCCACGCAGTCTTCGGCAAAGGTGACGGAGCGGCCGAGCAGCTTCTCCAGCTCGGGAACAACCGGCTTGAGAGAGTACTTCGGGTTTGGCTTTCCGTCCGGGCGGCCGAGGTGCGACATGAGGACCACAGCTTTTGCGCCATGCTCGATTGCGTACTTGATCGTTGGAAGGGCGCCGACGATGCGCTGGTTGTTGGTGATTTTCTTGTCGGCGTCGAGAGGGACGTTGAAGTCAACCTATGGGGTGATGTTAGGGCTCAATTGCTTGAGCTTCGCGGATTGGCGGCGGTAACACTCACGCGGACGAGCACACGCTTGCCCTTGAGGTCGACGTCGGCGATCGAGAGCTTGTTGGAGAGAGACATGGTGGTGTGAGGTCGAATAGTGTCCTAGAACGCGGCGTGAATAGACGACTCAACAAGCTCTGAAGTAAAGGGACCGAAAAGCTCGAGAAAGTGAGGTGGAAAAGGTTGGGATACCCTTCGCTGGGCAAAGAAGGAAATATATGTTACTTACGTCGGGTGATCCAATAATTGCGTGGGTATGTAACAGTGTTTGTTGAGTTGGCTTAGCTACATCATTGCATCGGCCAAGCGCGGGGCAGGTCCTTCACTTAGTGGGGGTAGCAGCGTAATTTTGTGACAAGCTCCCCCCTCCCTTATCGAAATGGGTAGAAAAGCAACTAGTGCCGATTTGCTGCGGATAGGGCTGAAAAAGCACTTAGAAAAACAAATATAGACGCAGTGATCGAATGTCTACGTCTCCTTGGAGTTCCATTGGGAGGTTGTCCGGCGTTAATGTCCATCTCAAGTTGCGCTTAGCAAATGGCTATCATACGTTATATCCCTTTTTACGCACCCGGTTTGGTCTTCACAAACAGGTGTCACGTCGCATTTGGTGGTCTCACGCAGCCACAGATGCCCGTACCGCGGCCGAGAATTCACATGCGCAATTTCAGAAGACCCGCAAGCCATCCTCTTATGGTCACCAGACTTTTCATGGAAAATAAAAAGAATTTGCGATTGCGATCTAACAAGAGAAGCGCATAGTTGTGCATAGGTGAAACATCGCCAAATCAATGGACAAAAGGCCAAAGCCATGACCGTCACTCCAAACACCAATTGTTACCCCGACCAAAATGCAAAGCGCCCTGCGCAAGAAGGTCAAGTGACTCCATGATGCTGAACCTCAACCCAATTTTATGCAGTCCTAACAGCCGTGACGGAATACTAAAGGGAAGGAAATGGAACGAGAGAAGTTTATGCTTCTTCAGAGGAATTTGTAAGGGAGAGGTAGGCGGTCCAGGCTATGCCGATGGTGGAGACGAAGGGCTAGGTATATTAATGAGTATCTGACAAGAACATCTTCGAAGGGAACTGCACGTACAATTTGTAGTTGAATCGGCATGACGCGGAAGTTGATAATCTGTACAGTGGGCCAGACCATGAAGTTGGCTTTTAGAGCTGGGATATAGACATCTTGAAACTTGCGAGTGACGGCACGCTTTCCACCGCCTTCAGCGATGGTCATGAAGGTGAAGAAGCAGGCCAAACCTAAGCCAGAGTCAGCACAATCGCTCTCCGAAATTTTGCATGGCGTACCATACCGATAGGAGCAAAGAGTAGCTGGTCGAAGGCAACGCGCTTTAGTGCAGGCACAAAGGCTGATGTCTTTGTAATAGGGAACGTCCTCGACAGGAAACCGAACCATTTATGTTGGACTGGAGCCATCAAGAAACCGTACGACATAAATCTTGTCAATCGCTCGAAGTCAAATGGTGGTGGGAGGTTTTTGGAATCGGGGATGATATCCTGCGATGGCCATGGGTTCCTCTTGTCAAGCTCATGGATCTCGATGGCGAGGAAGTCATCCTTGTCGCCTTTGCGCACGGCGCGCTGCCGGATTGCGGTTAAGGATTGCGCAACTGTGTCTGCTATACCACCCAATATCTGTATACCTGGTCAACAGACTTTCTCCTCCATTCCAAGAGATTATAGAGGGAGCGGGAATCAACGTAAAGTGGGTGCGAGTATGCGTCCGTCTAGCGACGATGGCTCACGTGCCGAAAAGATGCAAGGTGGCGAGAGCATACGTACGGCATTGGTTATCATAGTCGTGAGCACTTTGTAGCAAGTTAGCAAAGAGTTTGTCAAAGAGCCACTCAAAGAACTGACCTGGTCGTTGAGCATAGTAGCTGTTGAACTTTCTGGTCAACAGGGAGACGGCGGCCATTTGGAGGAGGAAGACGGCAGCGTGAAGGAGAGGCTGCGAGCACACGACAGTTAGCGGCTACCCGAAGTCTCCATGGTGAGTCTCCTCACAATCTTGCCGTAGATCCAGCGACTATTGAGCTGGTAGAGCACCCTGCGCCTCGAGTTTAGGGTCATGGTGGGCGGTCGCTGTTGCTGGGTTCGAGGTGATGTCGGTGGCACGTCGAGGGTCTGAGCGCAGCTACGTCAAGCCACAACGGGTGGTTTTCGGTGACGCTACCGTTCGGGGAGTGGAGAATGGTCGCGGGGGACGGCGGCAATGGCAGCGATGGCAACGTCGGCGTCGTGGTGGAGGCGGCGGGCGCGCGCAAGGTCGTCGGTTTGATGGTGTTGGAGTCAGGCGGCGGATCGTCCTTTGAGGCGGAGTGGGCGGCCCAATGACACGAGGCGGTGCCACTGGTGCGTCACCAGGCGCATCCCTCCGCGTCCTCGTTCCAAATGAAGCGCGGGGAACCCGTGAAACTCGGAGCGCTTGCAGCCGTTCGCTTGTCACGCTTCTCTTCATGGATCATTCCGATTGCCTACCTCGCTCTGTCTCACTTCAAGTTCGAAAAATTGTGAGTGGTTTTGGTTCTAACTAATGTCTGCGACAGCCACGATGCATCTCACCCATTTTGCCGCATCTGAAATACATGCCATTCACATAGCCGGCCTCGACGTCCGGTGACTTGTTGGCTGCCCAGTCGTGTCGAAAGGACGTTACCATGCTACAATCTCCTCAAATTCAATCGAGCATCCCAGTCAACTCGCGGAGATGATATTGCCAGCGAATACTACACCTCTCTCTCTACAGCAACCGCAGCGGGCAGGTCTCGGATGTCTGCCATTTCGTTCGTCGCCAAGTCCACCACTCGCACAGATTCTACAGTGAGGACCCCCGCTGATAGCGCCAGGAACTTGAGGTCCGCCGTGTAGCATGCACCTGGTGCTAGATGCCTAGGCGATGTTAGCCGTGCTTCTGGGTTTCCTATGCATCCCGTGAATGAAGTATCTTACCCTACGCGGACATCCGTTGTCAAGCACGTCAGTTCCGCTGGCTCTATCCGAGCATTCTTCTGCTTTGCGTATACAATGTTCTCGTCCACCACGGCGTTTGCCAGTAGATCTTTGGTGTTTCCGCCATGTTCTCCTACCGAAGATGTCGAAGGATGAGATCTGTGCCTATCATAGTCTCGCTTTCTTTTCGGAATTACCAGCACCGCCAGCTTTCGTGTTTTGTCTGATCTGTTGACGATGAAGACGCCCCAATGGAACACATCGTTCACGTACACTCGGGGCGGACCGGATATTGTAAGAGTAACATTGATAGCTTTATTCGAGGCGTCCGCTCCTGCCTGACTTTCTGGGTCATGGGCAGGAAGTGCGTCTGGGTTCGTTGGCTTGTTTGACTGAGCCGATGCATTGCTCAGTCTGTGAGCTGCCTTTACAAGACTAGAATTCTGCTCGGCAGTGAAGTCCACAGCCGTCTGCCAGCTGATGGTCACAGTAGGTTGACAATCCTCAGAAACCAGCACCTTTGCTTTGATGTCCAGACTCAGAGTGTGACCTTCCTGTCCAAATACAGGTGTACCGTCCATAGCTAGGTCCGGGGTGATCTTGTAAAGGTAGGTAATTTGGTCGCCAGGCATGTGCGTCGCAACATCACTATTATGACCTGCGATTGCCTTTACATTGCCTCCTCTTATTGATAGCTGAATGTCATCCATCACTAGACGGCATCCAGTGACATAAGCCACTTCGAGGTCTAATGAGGCCATGAGCGACATGTCACTTAAAGAGGCTTGGACTTTCGAATATTTTATGCGCCAAATCAAGGCAGGGAGCGCTCGAAATAGACGCCGTTGGCCAGTCCTGATCGGTCGAATCAATTCCTTAGCTACGGGGGCAGTTGGCGTAATTTTATTTATTCTTAAAGCTGATAAGCGAGGATTGGTGCCGGCCAGAGCCGGGTCGCTCTCAAATGATTGTAGCAAGTTAAGAGCTGTTGGAATTTTGCTTGGAAGATACTCATCATCTATGACACTTTTCTTGACTTTCTCAGCAGGTTTCATGGAAGCCGTAGGCTGAAAATATATCGCGGGTTTGTGGAATCTGCCTCGTGGCCGCGCTATCCAAGATTAGATAACAAAAAGAGAAGGATTTGTAGTCTTCTCACATATTGAAATGTCCATTTTCCATATCGCATAACTACGACTCGAGCCCTCTTCTTCATGGCGGATGATAGTAGGTTCAATTGAGTCCTTGATGGTCTCGGAGAATATGAGCTCTTTTGGTGGGGGAGCTTTAGCTTCTGGCTCTGGAGGAGGGGCTGTACTGAAGGCGAAGGCTTCCACATTGATAGCTAGTCTTGCCAGGTACGCCTTCAGAGTTGTCTTCTCTATCAGCGGTGTTCGAAAGACGATATATACCGGTACAAGTTCATCTATATGCCTACGAATGAGTGAGAGCTGTAAAATTGAGGTCATTGATCAGTTTACCAAATAACAGGCTCTGCCGTTGTGAAAGAAAGGGCATCGTAGAACCATGCTCATCCTCAGTTGTACCGTCCCATGAGCCAAGCTCTTCCTCAAAATCGACTACGGAATCGGAAGGTACAACAGCTTCCAGAATAGAACTCTCAACGAATTCAGCGCTTCCTCGGGGCTGCATTTCAGTGGCAGCGGAGGCCATTGCAGCTTCTCGCTCGTGTTTGTATCAACGAAGCTAGTGCCGTATCATAACCTCTTCATTCATACGAGCATGATCAAGGCTGGTGCTTATTGTCTCGCCTCAGGCAAGAACTGGTAGTAAGAGAGCAAGCCTGGAGACTTCGAGTGATTATTATAGAATTGAGATGCTTACAAGGCTCTCACAAGATGACGTTGGTGAATGCGATCTTTGCTCCAACGGTCGGCACGGAACTTTTTTAGTCCGAGATACAGCTTAGGGTCTGTGCTTCAAATCTTCTCTGGCACGTCGCGGTCTCCCTCCTCAGAGAGCAACTTTATTAACGGCGTGCAACAGCAATCATGAACGGGTATCCACCGCCCATGATGCCGCCATCATCGATTTGGCAGACGGCAAAATCGGGTGACCGAGAATATTATTACAATACTGTCACGAAGCAGACCCAGTGGACCAAGCCGGAGGAGCTCATGACAGATGATGAAGTAAGTTGTGTAAATTATCTCTCAAGGATCGTTCTAATTGAGTAGCGAGCTATTGTAGGCACACCATGGCGGATGCATGAAGCCCCCGACGGTCGCAAGTATTATGCGCACAGCGAGACCAAGCAGACGACTTGGTCGATACCCGACGACGTTGCAAGGAACCTCGAGCGCATCAGGAACCAGCCACCACAGCGCCCACCCCCGTATGTCTATCTCTCAAATGCGTCGGCTAGACGTCTAACTAACAATACCACAGCAATGCCTGGGCTGCCGGTCCTGCTATGCCTGCCCCATCCTTCGACCGAGGCCGCGACGACCGCGAACGCGACTCATATCAACCACGAGAAGAGCGACGCGACCGCGAATCCGGCTATGGCGGCGATCGACCGAGCATGGCTTTCGCGCCTTCCAACGAGTTACAATTCTCCAGCCCAGAAGAGGCTGAGGCGGCCTTCATGAAAGTTCTCAAGCAGATGAAAGTACAACCCGATTGGGAGTGGGCCCAGGCAGTTCGCGTTGGAATCAAAGACCCTAACTGGCGCGCAATTTCAGAGCCAGAGAAGCGCGAGGAAGCTTTTAAGAAGTACTGCGATGACCTCCGCGCTCAGGAGAAGAACAAAGAGGCAGATCGACAAGCCAAGCTACGTGCGGACTTCACAGCCATGCTGAAATCCCATCCTGAGATCAAACACTATACCAGGTGGAAGACTGCCTTGCCGATCCTCGAAGACGAGACCATCTTTCGTTCCGCCAAGGACGATCATGAGCGCAGGCAACTGTATGAAGAATACATCACTAAGCTTCGACGCGAGCACGCAGACAAGGAAGTGGAGGATAAGAAGACTGCGCTTGACGAATTGACAGATTTGCTGCAAACACTTGACATCGAGCCATTCACACGCTGGCAAACCGCCGAAGAGAAATTGGAGAAGCTGAATTCCTACAATAGTGAGAAGTTCCAGACGCTCCATCGCTTGGATGTTTTGACCACATTTGAGAAACACATCAGACAGCTACAGCGAGAGCAGAACGATCGAGTTCAAGCCGAGAGGCGAGAGAAACATCGCATTGAGCGCAAGAATCGGGACGCGTTTAGGAAGTTCCTGATAGAGCTCCAAGACAACGGTACGCTGAAGGCCGGAACCAAGTGGAAGGACATTCACGACGTTATTCAGGACGATCCTCGCTACATTGCTATGCTCGGACAGGGTGGATCGTCGCCACTTGATCTCTTTTGGGACGCGCTGGAGATTGAGGACCAGAAGTTCCGTACCCTGCGACGGTATGCGCTGGATGTGCTTTCGGTTAGTGCCTGCATTCCCACATTCTAGATTGTTGCTAATGATGTATCAGCTTCAACGCTTTGAGGTTACCCCCGGAACTACTCTCGAGGAGTTCATGAGTGTCATGCGCACTGATCCCCGCACTGCTAACATTGACGGCCAGTCGATGACCAGTATTCTCGAGTACGTCGTTGCCAAAGTCAAGAAGCGAGAAGAGGAAGAACGACGCGACGAAGAGCACAATGAACGCTACGCGATGGACAACCTGCGCTCTGCCATCAAGCGACTTGAGCCACCCGTGACGCTTTCGGATACCTGGGAAGTGGTACGTTCTCGTGTTGAGAAGACAGATGAGTATCGCACGCTAAAGTCAGATTCACTCCGTCAATCGGTCTTCGACAAGTATATGCGTCGACTCAAGGAGAAGGAGAACGACCGACGAGAGCGCAGTCGGCGTGATACACGCGATCGGGATAGGGATAGAGATAGGGATAGGGACAGGGACAGGCGAGATCGAGATCGTGAGTACCGCAACGGCCATTCTGACTCTCACCGGCGTCATCGCACGCGCACTCGCTCTCCTGAACACGATCCTTATGCCGCCGAGCGCCGGCAAGCTCAGCAGGATCGAGAGGCCAGGTACAGGAACAATGATAGCACTGGTTTGTCGCCTCCCCATCGGCGCGACCGCGAGAGGGAAATCGATCGATATGACGGACGTGCTCGCCGAGGCAGCGGTGATCATTATGTACGTGAGCGCCGCGAACGTGAAGCGGAGCGCGAGCGGTCCTACATTACGCGCGGCGATCCCCTTAGTCGGGCGGATCCCCGTGAGCGCAGTGTGAGCGAATTGGATTACGGCGACGGTACTGGTCGCACGTCGTCAAGTAGGCGCCGGCGAGAGAGCGACGAGAGCACGTCTCGACGAGACAATAAGGTGCGTTTCTACCCCTACCATTTTCCAATGGATAGATGCTAACATTTCATTCAGCGTGCTCGTTACTCTCCCCGTGCGGATCGTAAGTCTAAGACACCCGTCCCTGATTCCAAGGATGAAGAGCGTGCTATTCGGTCCGGTAGCGAGGAAGGAGAGATAGAGGAGGACTAACCGAGGAAATTACGGGTGACATGTATTTGAATGAGGCACAAGCCACCTCACAGATGAAGTCGTAGGTGTCTGATCTCTAATGTTTGTCCCTACTCGAGACCTTTGAAGTCATTTCTGCATTCAGTGCACTGAAGCGGAAGATGGCAGTACTATGGATCGGCCAGAATTTGCCGTCTACTAGTCTACCACTCGCACTTGAGCACACTGTTTACCTATATTACAAGTGTCAAGGCTTTCGCTTGGAAATTCGAAATGCCTGAGCAAACCGTGTTCTTCTCGCAGAGCTCATCCCTTTGATGCTCGCGAAAAGTGTAATTTAGTAAAAGCCCGTCATAGTAATCAGTAAGATATTTTATTCGAAGCCTGTACGTAGCCGCTGGATCCATTACAAATTAACCTAGACCAATATGCGAGGCGGCGACCGTGAACAGTTGAGTATTTCATGTCACATCGTAAGAAGCTGCGCGAGAGAAGATGATACAGAGTTGCTTTCTTAAATAAGGCATGACCTATCTATCCTGTGTAATTTTGTGAGGGGTGCGAAATTGCAGAGTGAAAACGGCGTCCCACATCAAAACCACTTTTGCGCGCCCATACGCTTGCTTAATTTCACCGCATTGCCTTGACAGCCAGCAGCAGCCACCTAGCTTGACCCGTACTACCACATCTATATCAATTTGATACGTACCCGCAAGTAGCGCGGGCAGATAGCTAGCACAGGAGGACGACTGCTGCACCTTCCCGACTCATCTTCCTCATTCTCTTTATCGGCTGCGTCCTCCTCATCTAGCAAGCTAATGAGCCGTGCTCTCAAGCTACGCTTTTTATTGCCCCTCTTCGTCCCCTTTACACGCCCCAAGGGGCGGCGGGGGGTCGGGGGTGTATCTTGATTATAGAAAACCTTTTCAAGACGAGTCCTCAAGGAAGAAGTAATTTCCGCTCAATTTCTGCTCTTGGTCAAGCTGCGA
Organism: Periconia sp. TS-2; assembly: GCA_030378425.1. Taxonomy (NCBI): domain Eukaryota; kingdom Fungi; phylum Ascomycota; class Dothideomycetes; order Pleosporales; family Periconiaceae; genus Periconia; species Periconia sp. TS-2. Next base: position 1,057,385 of record JASNQO010000004.1, read on the forward strand.
CCTGTCCTTGTTGATGCGGGGACGGTACGAGTTGGGGTCACGACGGAAAGTGACGTCGAGATTCTTGAGGAACTTGTTGCAGCCGGTGAGAAGGGACTCTGGGGAGTTTGCGCGCGACTTGACGGCTGGCTGGCCATCGAAGACGATGACGCGATCGGCGAGGTAGGTGGCCATGATGAAATCGTGCTCGACAACGAAGGCCGTCTTCTTGGCGTGCATGATGAAGCGCTTAATGACACGGGCAGCGACGATACGCTGCTCAGAGTCGAGGTAGGCGCTAGGCTCGTCAATGAGGTAAATGTCCGCGGGAATGCCGAGAGCGAGGACGATAGCGACACGCTGCAATTCACCACCAGAGAGGTTCTGCACCTCTTGGTCGATGAAATCATCCATCTTGAGGGGCTTATAAACGTCGGTCTGGAACTGTGGGCTCAGGAAGGCGGCCTTGATCTTTTTGAAAAAGAGCTGGCGGACGGTGCCTGTGAACTTTGGCGTGATCTTCTGCGGCTTCATGCTGATGTTCATGGCTGGAACCTTCTTGCCGTCGTCGGGCTGCAAAGCACCAGCCAGCATCCTACAGAAAGTAGTCTTACCTGTACCGTTCTCGCCCATCATGACGAGGATCTCAGAATCTGTGAACTGGCCAGACTGGACGGTCAGTTGGAAATCGCCCAACGTCTTCGTCATCTTAGGATAGCTGTACCCGCGTGACTTATCTACCATGAAGTCTTCGCCAGCCTCACCAATGCGGAACTGAAGAGACTCTTCGCGGAAGCGAAGATTCTCGGTAGGGATGTTACCGTCGAGGAAGATGTTGATACCTTCTCGAACTGACGCCGGGAGCGTGACCACACCATAAACAGCAGGTTTGCCGTAAAGGACGCAGATGAAGTCGGAGAGATAGTCTAGCACGGACAAATCGTGCTCAACAACGATGACATAATCGTCAGGACGGAGTAGACTGCGGATCATACGACCAGCAGCAAGACGCTGCTTGACATCGAGGAAAGAGCTGGGAAAGTTAGTGAGGCCCCTATAGCTAAAATAGATCTGTATCTTACGATGGTTCATCAAACATGTACTGGTGAAGGTTAGTATCTACTCAAAGCTTAAAGTTGTATCGAAAACTTACCACATCGGCCTTTTGAACGCAAACGGTACCAATGGCGAAGCGCTGCAGCTCTCCACCAGATAGCAAGGTGACATCACGCTCATAGACATGTCTTAACTCTAATTAAAGTCAGACTAGACAGAAGATACGGTTGGCTGAGCGGTATACCCAAAACGTCAAGGATCTCTTCCAAGTTGTCCATCTGCGACCGGCTTTTTATGAGGGTACCAACCGACTTGTCGGCGCTTTTGATGGCCTTGGGGATCTGGTCGACATACTGTGGCTTCACGACAGCCTTGAGATCGTCCTCCAGGACCTTGGTGAAGTAGTCTGTTTGACGTCACTGCATGTTCTGGAGTCGGGGCGCCGGGGAGCCTACTCTGCAACTCTGAACCACGGAAGTACTTGAGGATCTCCTCCCAATCAGGCGGGTTGTCATAACGGCCGAGATTGGGCTTGAGCTTCCCGCTGAGGATCTTCAATGCAGTACTCTTTCCAATACCGTTTGTACCCACCAGTCCCAACACCTGGCCCGGACGGGGCATAGGCAGCCTGTGCAGCTTAAAACTGTTCGCCGAGTATCTGTGCGTCACTTGGGTCTCGAGGTTCGTAGGCAAATTGATGATATTGATCGCGTCGAAGGGGCATTTCTTCGGGCAGATACCACAACCAATACACAGGCGTTCGGATATGAAGGCGATCTTGGAGTCGGACGTCACTTCGATGCAGAGTTTGCCCGTCCTCACGACTGGACATGACTTTTTGCATTCTTGCCGGCATTTCTAGGTATGTGAGATTCCATAGTATAGGTGTTGTGGGGTATGGGATTACCTTCGGTTTGCACTGTCATCGCACACACGGTGGTTAGCTTCACCGAAATTTTGCGCACAGGAGGGGTAGCGGGGCAGACGGAAATACCTTGTCGCTGTTGACAATAGCGATACTAGACAATTCAGCATAAATTCCAGTGTCACCATAGGTGGGAGAGCCTACCGAGTGAGCTTGTCAGACATGGCTGCGCGTTTTGGCGGGTGCCTCTACAGAATGCAGCCAGAAAGCACAAATACGGCGATATTTAGTGTTGGCGAACTTTCACCGCACGGCGAGATAAAGAGGGCAGGAGCGACGACGCAAGCACAGGGAACAGTGGCGGCCTTGGCCACAGTCTCAAGAGTGAATATCTGTGCCGAAGAGGCGCGATGGAGGAGAGACACCGCTCGCTGTTGAAATGTTCAATTCACCTCGCTGTCATCACGATGTGTCGCCGCTGATTGGTGAAGGCCGGACTAAGCGCGGCACGTGATCTGCAGCGCTGGGGCCGCGCCTGCTACTTACGAGCGGCTCTCGCTCACCCTCCCACAACTTCGCTCTCCCGAACCACCCCCGCCTCGACACAAGGCACCACACTCAACCTTCTCCCGTGAGGGTATTACTGCCATGGACTGTAAGTATACATCCCCTTGTTACGCTGATATCCTCTTCTACCCCTCGCATATCCGCCTTTCGATCCCGGCGTCGGCGTCGCTCAAGTCGATCTCTCCATGTCCCTGCGACCTCGACCCATCCGCCGAAAGCTTTCAAGGGCCTGACTTCGCTGTCTTCTGGCTGTCTGATGCCTTTGCGGCCTGCCATCGCCTTGTGTGGGAGCCTCGCGAGCCATTGGCGTCCGCTCGCTCAGGCAACCGTCGCCCATGTTTAACCATCGAGCCTCGACATATTCCATCAGACCTTGATTGTTCACGATCTGCCTCTTGTTTCTAGTCGCTTCTTGTTTCTTTTGGATCGCGCTGTTTCGCCCTATTCAACGCACCTCCCCGTATCCGCTCAAGCCGTACGGTTCCTGAAATATCTTGCTGACCATGACCCAGCCGCGTCCGTTGTAGTGCCCTCATCTACCCCTAGCCATATGGCTTCTACTCCGCTCACTAACGGTACCTCTACGCCCGTCGCGTTGGTCGCCGCTACACAAGTTGCCCCTTCACCGCCTAGCGAGAGTGAAGTCCTCGACACCAAAGAGCCCGTCGCTAACGGACGATCCTCCGATGAAGATGCCCCAGGCGAAGAGTACGACGAAGATGAGGATATGGCAATCGATTCAGAGTCGTCTGATGACATGGATGCCGAGGGCGAGCCAGACGGTGATTATGACTCGGAGACTCCGCCGCCGGAGCACGCAGCGCCAAATCGGGCCCGCAGCTTGACGTCGCAAGAGTCACAACGTTCTCTAAAGCGTAAAGCGAGCATAGAGGACGATTTCTCTCTGCATCCTGAGCTTTATGGTCTTCGCCGTAGCGTACGTGGCCTCAATTACCATTCCGACATCCAGCTAACTGGAGCCTAGGGACGCGCTCGACCGAACCGTCGCGTAGTAAGATATCATCAACCCTTACAGTAGGCAAAGTTAACTCGTTACAGGTTGATAGCAGCGATGAAGACGATGATTCTACGTCAGATGCACCGCGCAAACGCCGGCGGGTCAATTCGCGCAAAGGTATGAACATCCGACTTCCATCACATTTGCACCTCAAGCTGACCCCTCCGTCTAGCGTCAAATCAACCTACACCAGTCTATCAATCCGCAGATTCCGATTCCGAGTCGGATGGCTATGTTGGGGCACGCCGAAATATCCCAAGCAAGAAGGAGCGACAACGCCGCCTACTCGTTGCAGAGGGCCAGCTGCCCCCATCCCACGCGGAAGTCCGATTCTCATCACGACGTACCAAGCAGGTAACAAATTACAATGAGGATGAGGAAGATCCATTTGAGGAAGAAGCGGATGATATGACCCCCAACTACTGGACAAGTGCTGTCGAAGAAACTGGACCCGCCATCGATCGAGTTCTTGATCATCGACCCAAGCCTGGCATAGGTATGATTGCCACGTATCAGACTAGGTAACATCGCTGACCAGCAGCAGAGCTCGACCCATTCAGCGTCCAGAAAAAAGATTTTGATTACCTGGTCAGTACCGCTAGAGACTGCAACCTGAACCCGACACTGACCTCTCACTACAGATCAAATGGCAAGACAAGGCTCACTACCACTCTACTTGGGAGGAGTACCATGCTATCGCCTCAAGCAAGGGCTTCCGCAAATTAGATAACTACTTCAAGAACGCAGTACTTACCGATATGAACTACCATTTCCGCAAGAAGCAGGATCCTGAGGAGTTCGAACAGCATATGGTTGCACGCGAGGCAGAGCGTGAGAGTCAGCTAGACTTCCATATTGTTGAGCGAGTGATAGATTCACGAAACGGTGAGGAGGGTACCGAGTACTATGTCAAGTGTAAGTTGATGTCTTAGGTCTACCCCTTTTCGGATGACTAACTATTCTATAGGGAAAAGTTTGACTTACGAGAATTCCACCTGGGAGTCCGCTGAGCTAGTTGGTCGACTGGCACAAACCGAGATTGATCGATACTTGGACCGTACATCAAATCGGCCGATATCTGATCTCAAAGAGTCGAACTTGCAGTCGCGGAGAAAATTCGTCAAGCTTGATGATCAGCCAGATTACATCAAGTATGGTCGTCTTCGATCTTTTCAACTTCATGGAGTCAATTTCCTGGCCCACAATTGGTGCCGAGGTACGAATGTCATTTTGGCTGATGAGATGGGCTTGGGTAAGACTGTTCAGACGGTATCGTTCATGAACTGGCTTCGACATGATCGCCGGCAGCAGGGCCCATTTCTTTGCGTGGTGCCACTCTCCACGATGCCTGCCTGGGCCGATACCTTCAACAACTGGACCCCGGACATCAACTACGTCACTTACACTGGCCGCGAAGATGCACGAAAAATCATTCGAGACTGTGAGCTTCTAGTCGATGGCAATATTCGGAAGACCAAATTCAACGTTCTAATGACGACGTACGAATACGTTCTCGCAGACTGGCAGTTCCTGTCTCAAATCAAGTGGCAGTTCCTTGCTGTTGATGAGGCACATCGTCTCAAGAACCGCGAGTCTCAGCTCTACGAGAGGTTACGACAGTTCAATGCGCCTTGTCGCCTTCTCATCACAGGAACTCCCATTCAGAATACTCTTGGAGAGCTATCTGCCTTGATGGATTTCTTGATGCCTGGTCAAGTCAACGTAGATGAAAACGTCGACCTCGCTGATGATGACGCTAGCCGTAAACTCGACGAGCTTAGCAAAGCCATCCAGCCTTATATGATTCGACGCACAAAAGAAAAGGTCGAGAATGACCTTCCACCCAAATCTGAGAAGATCCTCCGCGTTGAATTGTCGGATATCCAGCTTGATTACTACAAGAACATTCTCACTCGTAATTATGAGGCACTCAACGACGGTGGGAGTGGCCAGAAGCAGTCACTTCTCAACATTGTGATGGAGCTCAAGAAGGCCAGTAACCATGCCTTACTTTTCCCTAATGCTGAGGCCAAATTCCTCAAAGATGGTGCCAGCAAAGAAGAGACATTGAAAACTCTTGTCACTACCAGCGGCAAGATGATGCTGCTCGATCGACTACTTAACAAACTGAAAGCCGACGGTCACCGTGTCCTCATTTTCAGTCAGATGGTCCACATGCTCGACATTCTTACCGACTACATGCGACTGAGGAACTTCCCTTTCCAGCGTCTCGATGGCACCGTTCCTGCAGGTGACCGGAAGATTGCGATTGATCATTTCAATGCACCCGATAGTGACGACTATTGCTTTCTCTTATCTACTCGAGCTGGTGGACTTGGTATCAATCTTATGACTGCCGACACTGTCATCCTCTTCGACTCGGACTGGAATCCACAGGCAGATTTGCAGGCCATGGCTCGTGCTCATCGCATTGGACAACAAAAGCCTGTCAGCGTGTATCGCTTAGTGTCTAAAGACACCATTGAAGAAGAGATCCTTGAGCGAGCGCGCAATAAGCGCATGCTCGAATTCATCACCATACAGCGTGGTGTTACGGACCGCCAACAGAAAGAAATGAACGACAAGTTCAATCGCGCGGCAGGCGAGCCAAATTCTGCCGATGACATAAACAACATCCTTAAACGGCGAGGACAAAAGATGTTTGAACAGTCAGGCAATCAAAAGAAACTTGAAGAACTCGATATCGATGCTGTTCTCGAAAACGCTGAGGAGCACAAGACGGAGCAGGCAGCAGGCCTCACTTCCGATGGCGGTGAAGAGTTCCTGAAGAACTTCGAATATACCGACGTCAAGATTGATCTAGAATGGGACGACATCATTCCCAAGGATGATCTGGATGTGGTCAAGGCCGAAATCCAACAGAGGAAGGAGGATGAGCAGACCCAGAAACTCCTAGAAGAGAACGCTCCTAGAAAACGGAAAGCCGCTACCAACAGTGAACGCGAGCAGCGCGCAGCGAAGAAGCGCGCTAGAGAAGCATCCAAGCACATTGAGGTCGATGATGAAGTGTCCGACGATGAAAGCGGCAATCACGATCCGAAACGTCCTCTCAGTACAAAGGAAACACGTAATCTGATCCGTGCCTACGAGCGCTACGGCTCGCTGGATGATCGTGGAGACGAAATGCTCCGGGACGCAAAACTAGTTGGGCGCGACAAGGATGTCATCAAGGCTACCTTAGATGAGGTCATTGCCATAAGCCACGACCTCGTTGACCAGGAGCGGACCAGGCTCAAGAATCTCGAGAGCGAGGCAAATCGGCAGTTGACGAAAAAGGACAAGAAAGCAGTCCTATTCAACTTCCGGGAGGTGAAGAAGCTCAACGCTGAAACCATCATTGACCGACCCATCGAAATGAGCATTCTCAAGCAGGCTATTGATGCTATCCCTGATTGGCGCAACTTCCGCGTCCCCGATGCAATCAAGCCTGCAAGCTATTCTTGCCCTTGGGGTGCCCGAGAGGACGGCATGCTTATGATTGGCATCATGCGCCACGGCTACGGTGCCTGGGTGCCTATTCGAGATGACACAGAGCTGGGCATGACCGATAAGTTTTACCTTGAAGAGCATCGCGTCGATAAAAAGGAAGAGCGGAGCAAGGGAGACGAGAAAAATGCGAAGTCGCCCGGCGCGGTCCACCTCGTCCGACGTGCTAATTACTTGCTCACTGTCCTTAAGGACAAGACAGGTAATGATCCGCACGCAAAGCGGTTGATGGAGAATCATCATCGCAACAATAAGAAGCATCACCTTAACGCGGCCCGCCGTATGGAAAAGGGTGGTAGCATATCTATGAGTCCTGCGCCGCCAGGACAGGCGCGCAAGGTATCTTCACGCGAGTCGGAGAAACCTCATCGTCCACATAGCAACAGCGAGAGCCGTCACTCGGAGCGGCCTGACAGCCGCCAACGCGACAAGGGCACTCAGGATCATCATAGGCATCGGCAGGCAGATTCTCATCGCAAAGAACATCGCGGTGAGCGCAATGACCGCCATGGCATCGATCGTCGTCCTCCCCATTCGAATCGAAACGGCACACCCGAGATTCGCCGGAAGATTTCGGGCGACGGGGTGAAGCCGCGACATAGGGATGAGCGACCTCGAGTCCAGGAAGAGCGACCTCGAGCCCAGGAAGAGCGGTACCAATTTCATCGTGATGAGCATCGTGATCACCAGGGACGTAGCCATCACGTCCACCACCGCAGCGTCGATTCTCCTCCCAACAAGCAGAAAGAGAAGAAGACTGATGAAATCATTGAGAAGAAGCTGAAGTCTGTTCGTGACAATCTGAGCCGCTTGAAGAGGGCAACACAGAAGCACTACCCTATCAAGGAAGCGCTTGTCAAGGTCCTCAAGTGCGAACTTCTCGCCATCGGGAATTACATCCGCCAATCTACTCGTGACAATCCCGACATGGAGGGGCGCCTTTGGTAAGTTTCCATGTCCATCCGCGAACAAGAGCTATGCTAACTAGATGAAGGAACTACGTTGTCGCCAACTACTGGCCACGTCCAGGCGTCACCGTGCCTCAAGTCAAGGGCATGTACAGCAAAATGTTGAGCTCCGAGACGAACGGCAACCACCAGAGCGCTCAAACGAACGGTCAATCCAATGGAGCTTGAGTTGTTGACTAGCTCAGCGGTCGCCTTGGTGTAGTACACTGGAGTTTGTGCGTCTTTCACGATTTCATCATGGCCGGGTACAAGGGTGTGTTTGATCAGCCCGACGGCCACATTATCAGCAGCATAGCGCAGGTGTTCTGGGTTGGACATTACGGCGCGGATTGTTTTTGCTTTTCCTGTCTTCGCTTCTGCATACAGTGCCCCTTCATCTCTATACCGGAGGTGTATACCTTGGGGAGAAGACATGTTTCACGGAGGCGCATTCACGGCATAAAATCATCGGAATGGTATGTTGAGCATTTTCACACGGGATTCAAAGGATTCTGCATTTTGGATGCGACTGGGCGCATCGATATCACCCTATACCAAGGCATTTAGCTGTACAGACTAGGCCGTGGGTGGTTGATGGGTAGAAATAGTGCAGCATATGTTTGCTGGATTGCAATGGAGAATTAGACATTGCGTGAGAGTGCCATGATATGAGATGCGTCGTGCTTGTGATGCTTGTGATGCTTATGATGCTTGTAGTCCACAGATGATGATGATTTTTGCCCAAGGATGTCGTCGTGTTGGGAGCGGCCTGCTTGGTTTGGCCTGGCGTCCCAAGCCATGCGCTCCCGTCATACGCCCCCGACGCTGCGTCTTGCAAGTCCAGAACAAGCGGTTGACCGAGAGTTGCACCGTGGCGCGTGGATGGGATGCCAGCAAAGCCGCAGAGGGTGTCGATGGCGAGCGCACGGGGCAGGCGAGCATGACGTACGGCAGCGGACCAATAGCCAAGGGTGGTGCCGGGGCGTGCTTCCTACCACCACATACAACTGTCGAGGCTTGCCCGCGCCATCTTGGTGCTCATTGTGTTTCGAGCCTCAAGAACGCCTGTGTAAGCTCGCATGCGTTCTTGTTCCCACCCATCGTGTTCGCCATGTTACGGCCTCGCGAAGCCCTGATCTGGGCCCTGTTCGTGTCCAGCTCCACGTGTGTGCGGCCAGAGCAGCTTGACGCAGGGCCCGCAGCCACAGTCGGTGTAGCCAAAGGCCGACGCCTGCAGGGCCGCTTCCTCCATATCACAGGCACGAGTCTCTCCAAAGGCACAAGGCCAGACGCCAAAGACGCCATCGCTGACACCAGCACAGATTTCCACCCAGATCCCTTCTACAAGACGTACTCTTCCACCTCTCACGATGCAGCCTGCCACCGCAAACGAGGCCCCGCTGGCTACTACGGCGCCGAAACGTCAGCATGCGACTCCTCCATCTCGCTCGTCAATGCTACAATGGATTGGCTCGCAGAGCACGTCGCAGACGACGTAGACTTCGTCATCTGGACCGGTGACTCGGCGCGGCACGATAATGACGAGAAGATCCCACGCACACAAAAGCAAATTATACAACAAAATCAGTTCATGGTTCGAAAATTCCAGGATGTGTTTGGAGACAAAGTGACAGTCGTGCCGACATTCGGAAATAATGACGTTATGCCACATAACATTTTGTTGGCCGGGCCGAACAAATGGACCATGAAGTATCTGGATATGTGGAGGGCATTCATACCGGAGGAACAGAGGCATCAATTTCAACAAGGCGGCTGGTTTTGGAACGAGGTCATACCGGGAAAGCTTGCGGTCATCAGCTTGAATACCATGTGAGTCTTATGAGGGTCAAGAGAGTGTGACAATGCTAATGCGGCCACAGGTACTTCTTCAGCTCCAATTCGGGCGTTGACGGATGCGCGAATAAGCATGAACCGGGCTTCGAACAATTTGAGTGGCTGCGAATACAACTACAGCTTATGCGCGAACGCGGTGTCAGTGCGATACTCATTGGGCACGTGCCACCTGCGAGGGTCGACAGCAAAGAATCGTGGGAAGAGACATGTTGGCAGAAGTTTGCCTTGTGGCAGCGCCAGTATCGAGATGTGATTGTCGGGAGCTTCTTTGGGCACATGAACATTGACCACTTCATGCTCCAAGATTTTAAACAGATCAAGAAGGGAACCAAAAAGGGTGCTATGAAGACGTCTAGGTTGAGGAGTAATGAAGAAGGGACCGGCTTACTCAAGGATGGTGAGGTCACGGTCGCCTCCGCATCTGATTATCTACTTGACCTGCGGGAAGCCTGGGCGAAACTTCCTTTACCACCATCGAGGAAAAGCTCACAATCGATAGCTGAGTACATTGACCCTGAAGAAGAGGAAGAGGAAGAGCAACTATCCCTATGGCAGAAGTTCCTATCCAACTTCTCCAAGCGAAAGAACAAAGGGAAGGGCGGGAAGAAACCCAAGAAACCAAAGAAGCCCAAGAAGTCATACCTCGACAAAATTGGCGGTCCCTACGCAGAGCGCTATAGCGTTTCCCTCGTCTCGCCTTCTGTTGTCCCGAATTTCTTCCCAACTCTTCGCATCGTCGAATACAACATCACTGGCTTCGAAGACATCCTTCTCCAGCGGCCCTACAGCTCTTCTAGCGCGTCGAAGTTCTTTCTTATCGATGATGACGACACTGAGAGTGATGTTCTCGACAGTGAAGCATACAAGCACGACGTAGAAATGGCTATCAGAAAGAAACAAAAAGTTAAGCAGAAGACGTTGAAGAAGCGAAAGAAGTACAAGTTCAAGGTGCCAAAGGGACCGTCGAAAAGCTCACCGCCGGGCCCCGCGTACTCGCCTCAACCTCTCACACTTACCGGCTACACACAGTACTTCGCGAACCTAACGCACATTAACAACGACTTCACCACCGTATTTAACAGCGCCGAAACTGATCTTCCACAAACGATATTCGGTCTTGAGGTCAGCAAGGACGGTGTGATAGAACAAGGTAAATGGAAAGAAGGCAAGCATGGCAAACATCAAGGAAAGAAACCGCGTCCGAAGCCTCATCCGAAGAAGTTCAAATTCGAGGTAGAGTACGATACGAGGACAGACAAAATGTATAAGCTCAAAGACCTTACTGTGCGGAGCTTCGTGGATCTTGCACAGAAGATTGGGCATAATACAAAGCCTTCCATCTTCGTCAACGATGAGGAAGAAGTTTCCAGCGACGATGACGAGGTAGAAGAGGGCGGAGACGAAGTTGAAACACGGAAGGTAAAGGGAAAGAAGAAGAAAAATAAGAACGCCACTTGGTTCACCTTCGTAAAGCGTGCTTTCGTAGGAACTATGGATCCGCGCGACATCAAATCAGTATTTAGCGCAACGGACGCAGGGAACGAAGAATACGACATAGAAGAGCACGCAGTGCAGCAGGAAGTCATGGAGTTATGAGCAGCCGTACGTATGGCATGGACTCGTCGGCGATGATACCCGGAGCTAGGATTGTTTTTGCGCCTTTGATTTAAACCAGCATTTTGAGCACGAGGCATTTTCTTCCTCTCGTTTTTGATTGGCATTACTATGGTAGACATGTGGGACAAGGAACTTAGAATATAAGACTCTACATTTAAACAATGGGAGGCGCTTTGCATTCTGTTATTTGTATTGGAATACAATGTTGCCGATAGAAGCATTTCGTATGACAATAAATCGTGCAAAAAAAAGAGTAAAAAGCTTCATGGGATATTTCTCTTCGCAGTCGAGTGCTTCACCACGCTTTGCCTGAAATTTCTTGACCCTTCTACACCATTTCATCAAAATAGCCCTCATAACCACCTACAACGACCACACCAAAAACCACAAGCATCCTCCCCAACCAAACATTCTCTCTCAAGTAAGACTCGGCCTCCGCCCCTTGTCCACTCCCTTTCCAATCTCCTCAAAAATCCCCACCCCCTTCCTCCCCAACGCCGTCCCCACACCCACAGCCGCGGCCCCCACCGCCCTCATCCTCTGATACCCATCCACATCCTCGACGCCCCCGACACCGATGATCTGGATGCCGCCCAGCTCCTTGTGCTGGAACAGCATGCCCTTGATGGTGTACACGTTGCCCAGAGCGAGCGGGTGCAATGGTGCACCTGCCAGCCCGCCGATGCCCGTTCCTGTCGCGGAATTGAGCGTGTGGTGGAAGACTTGGCGGGGTTTGGGCGCCGAGCCTGTGGGCGATGTTGGTGGTGAAGTCGCTTGTTCCGTAGTTGGCGAGAGCAGGAGGGAAGAGCCTAGGGTATTTGTGCTCGTGATGAAGGATACGGGACAGGGCAGAGTCGCGGGCTCCAAGGTTGCTGAGGCGAGGAGTGCGTTGATGAGTTGCTGGTACTGATCTTGGTATGTGTAGGGTGGGGTTTTTATGCCGATGGGTACGTATGTGTTTCCGTTTTGTTGTCCGAGGTCGGCTTTTAGAGCGGTGAGGTAGGAGAGGAGGCTGGTGGTGTTGTAGGCTGGGGGCGGCTTGTTTGGAATGTTGGGGCAGGAGAGGTTTATTTCCATGGCCAGGACCATGCGGACGGAGCGTTGGTGGGCGCGGATTAGCTTGTAGCATTGGACTACTTCTTCTGCTGTTCCTGTCACGGAGATGATGAATGGTTTCAGGCTTGGTGCTGCTTCACCATTTGGCCCCGAGGCTGTGGTTTCGGGTAAAGAGTCAGATATCGTCTTTATGAATTCCAAGTATTGCTGCAGTGGTATCGGGCTGTATCCTAGCGTGTTCAAGCTTCCCGTTTCTTCGGTCCTTTGGGATCTTCCTGGGTTTGCGGTCGTCGCATTGTGGGATTTTGGATTGTAGAAGGTGTATTGATGGATGGATTCGTCGTGGGGGAAGCCATTGAGGAGAGATGTTCGTGTTGTTACGGCCCCGGTATAGCGTGATGCGTAGAGTTCTTGGAGCTGGTCCAGGGTTGTACACCAGGGGTTGGCAGAATTGAGAAGTGGTGGATGGATATAGAGAGGTTTCATAGCGGCCGATCCTATAATTCCAGGCTCCTTTAATCTCGTGTAGTCTTGAGATCGTGACGTGCGTCTACGTTCTTTATCTAGCTATCAGCAGCCGTGTTGCGTGGAGGTGTATGTCCAGATAATGGCTGAATGTTCTAGCAAGCGATGTTTCAATCTTTATGGGAGCTTGTAGAAACTTGACTGTCATATGAGATAGCAGGCAGGATCGGTCAATGAGGATCTGGTGGTGTTGTGGTGTGAGATCGAAAGCTCAACGGAGCTTGCTTGTGCACGGACCAAGGTGGGGAGAGCTCCGCCTATGATCGCGCAAATCCACGCAAGCAGTCATTCCAGGAGTCCTTTGTCAAGCATGACTTAGCGTCAAGCATTTCGGACCGTGTTGCAGGAATGTCTAAATAATGGCAGACTCAAGTAAACCGAAGAAAAGACGCAGAGGGGGCCCTCGGCGAAAGACAGGTAACGGATACTTCCTCGTTTCTTGTCGTCATCGTTGACTGTGAACAGGGTGGTAGGTATGCCGAAGCAAGCCTAGTCCATGCTACTTAAGCTCATCATTATCTAGCTATACTTGTAAACAGCGGCATAGTCGATGTGATGAGAGACAACCCGTCTGTAGTAATTGCGAGCGATTGAACATCGAATGTAAGCCATCTGAATTCATTGCTCCATCTACATGGAACAATGCTACTATCGAACCCACTTCTGAGGCCCTTGCTACCATCAACGAGCAACCGCCCCTAGGACATGATAATCCTTCCTCAACATGGGATATCTTCAGAACACGCATCACTGGACTGGATCTCGTTTCCGAAGAGTCGCCTCCAGATGGCGTTCTCCCATACCTAAATCTCGTTCCGCCTCGAGCGCCTACTCAGACACCCATCAGAGACCCTCCTGTATCATTAACTCCCGAAACGGCATTTCTCCTCCAGACTTACTTGCGTACCGTTGCCGCCTGGATGGATCTAATGGATCATAGCAACACCTACCAGCTCTGCATTCCCCGTCTAACATTGACATCCCCACTTCTTTTCCATGCGGTTTGCGCCTTTGCCGCTAAACATCTTTCCACCACCGACACCTTCCGCATAAACTCTGGTTGGGAGCCCGTCGCTACGTACCATTATGGCGAGGCACTCCGTCATCTCATTCATTCGCTGAATACGCCGACATTTGACCATGCACTCACAGCTACGATCCTCCTCTCAAGCTTTGAAATCATTGTTGCAACAGCATCGGAGTATCAAAGGCGGCATCTCCTCGGCCAAGCTGTGCTCGTTAAGCATCACAACATAACGGCTCAATCTACAGGTATTGATCGGGCGAGCTTCTGGATTCATGTCAGGCATGAGATTGTCTTTGCAATGGCAACAGAGCGACCGTTGATACTTGATCCAGAAGAGTGGAATGTACGATGGCAAGACGGTGAAACGCGCGAGGATTATCTGGCTAATCACGTCCTGTGGATCCTGGCCCGTGTTGTGAATCTTATTCACGGGGAAGATGGATCTACGCCAGCTGGTAAACGCAAAAGAGAAGCTTTTCTACAGGAGCTAGAGCAGTATCGATTAGGTGTCCCGGTTTCATTCATTGGCATACCTTATGGCGAAGAGGATGACGAAGGTTTTCGTCGAATTTACTTCACGGTCACAGCTGCAGGTAAGCATAGTATCACTAGAAATCTGGATAGATCATTGGACTAATCGTGATCAGCCGCTGGAGCGTTTTGGTATCATGTGACGCACATTTTACTATACACGGAGCCTATCCTCCAAGATGACTCGTATAAACCTCTCATTCAAGAACACGCTATGCACATAGCCAATATCGCCATCTCTGAATTTCCAAACTCTCTAAGAGTCTTCGCGACCCATGGTCTATATTTCGGTGAGTTCCCTTCATCCTGTTCCTCTTTGCTTCGTAAAATCTTGGATTTCGTAATTAACAAGCTTAGCTGCCAAGCACATCAATGGAATAGCCCGCAAGGCTCGCATCTGGAAGCTCATGAATGATGTGGATGTGCAGCTAGGGTACCACACGCAGACGATGGTGAAAAGATTGCAAGCTCTTGTTGATCAGGAATCATAGAGCGATTAGCTCGGATAAGACGTGGATAAATCATGACGCTATATTCGTTGTTCGAATCGAAGGCTGCGCTCGACTTAATTGAAGCTGGCTGCAACTGTCGCAACCATGTGTACACAATGTAATTTACTGGATCCATCAAATTCCATCATTTCCGCTGACTGCCTTTGGGCTTGCTCCTACTTAATCTAATGTCCTTGAGCAATGATATTCTATCAAATTAAGAGGCCTTAACGTAATCGAACGTCGAGGGTATACCATTTCGGGGTATGCATCTACCAAAGATACGGAAAATCATTCCTCTACTGCTCTCTTTGCATAGATTCTTCTAATAGACAGATGGTCACTTGTGCAGGAGTCACTGTAGAAGCCAGAGATTGAAGAGCAAGGTGTACACACAATGGATGGCCTCAGCCGCCCGCGTCGCTCTTGAGGTATCGCCATTAAGGATGACTGTGCGCCTTGTCGTTAATGTGATGGCTATTTGCTAGACATCATCCAGGAATCGGAACAACGCTCAACACCGATAATGGCCATTCGAGTAAATCCCCCCACTCTCCTTTCAACCTGGCCATTGCACAAGTCGCCGTCCGCCGTGGCCAGGTTTCTAGGAACCATCGTTTTGGACCAAGGTGTAAGATTGTACACCAGTGAATTAGGATCAAAAGCGATACGTCATCATCCTTGGATAATAGGTCCAGAAACTCCTCCCGCACTGTTGCGGGCCAGTAAATATAATGCCGCCATGTCCGCGGGAAAGCGTCACATTCCATGACCCAGATCTTGAAGCTCTCGAGAGCATGTAAGCGCGCTTCCTGAGCGCTACTGTCGCCGACAAATGTCTCTACAGCTGTCCCAAGCCGTTCAATGCCGGCCATGGTCGTGCTTTCGAGCGGTCTTCTAGAGCTTTCCACTCTTTGTCTTATGAACCGCCATAGTTCACTGTTGAATAAAAAGGGTGCAACCTCACGGGCCAGCTGTCTCGAAATTCTCAAAACGCGTAACATTTCCATGTAATCGAAAGCATCCGGCTGACATGTCTGCTGGGTTGCAAAATGGAATATAATGACAGATGCGCCGAAAAGCAGGACCGCAGCCCAATTGTTGTCAGAGACGGCAGGCGCCGACGAATGGAACAGTTTTGATGCAGTATAGTGATGCTGATACGCTGAGACTTGATCCTGAAGATTGTCGCCGTGATCGCCTGCTTCGCTGTGGAGTGAAGATAACGAGAGTAGAGCGTGTTGAAGGTAGTTGAAGTTCCTGGAATTGATTGCAAGGTTCTGGTCCCATATTTGAATTTCCAACGGGTTCAATTGGTCCTTCCACAAGGTTTCGGGTAAAAATGTCCTGATGTTGAAGTGAAGACCAAGGTTGGGCGACTTTGCGACGTATGAAACTAGTAACTGCAGCCGATCCGTAGGGAATTGTGATTGAGGAGAGACGGCTGATCCATAAGGTATCGAGATCTCCGATTGATATTCGCAAGTCTCCCGACGCCGATGACAATTTGAACATTCAGGACTTTGTAGGTTGCACTTGAATGTGTAAGAGAATATTTTCGAACATTTGCTACAAAGGATACTATACCCTTACTCTTCGCTGCTTACATCGCAAGCAGCTATTCCGACTCTTTGTGTGAAACGCTCTGGAGCCTTTCTTTGGGCGCGGCATAGACGGCTTTTGGTGGTAAATGAGCTCAATACTGAATATTCGCAACCTAACATCGTCAGACCCGTTTTGATAAACATCTTGGAGACTGCAGAATAGTACCCAGCAACCCAGAGGCTTTCGTGGATCGTGGCGCATATCTTATTACACGCGTCAGAAGTGGCTATACAAATAAGCCATTCGGTGACTTCATCGCAAGGGGCCGCAACACGGCGGAGGAATATCACCTCGGTGGTTGCTAAGCTCCGAGCCAATTCTTAATTAGGCCTAGTGTACGAGCAACCCAAACGACGTAGCCTAACTTCCTCGATGCAGGTACAATTTATACATTTCGTTCGCTGGTGAATGATGTATTTCTTAAAGGCAATAGGTATAGAGTACGAGCATAATCTACATAGACAAGACTGCGGATCTTGGCTATTAGAATATAAAAGTAGGTCGACATGCATTACAATTGCTCCTCACTATCTCCAACGTCTCCCCAGTTCTATCATAAGTATTTCCCATCATGAAATTTCAAAGTATTCTCGTCTATGCTGAGACGCTGTCTCTTTCAGCCGCATGTGCTTTTCATGCACCCATGAGTCCGGCTGGGCGAGAGAGTTTTACTCGTCGTTCTGTTCCCGCGCCGATGGGTAAAACTGCGGTAAGTGATCCAAACTTCGATACTTTATACCTTTCTTTATTACGTATATTGAGTAACTCTAATCCTTCTTGCCAGATCCGGAATGTCCGGGTCTTCGATGGCGATTTCATGAGCGCCCCTCGTACCATTTTCATCGATCAAGACCACATCGTTGCCAGTCTAAATGGGGTAGATCAAACCATTGATGGGACTGGCCAGTTTCTGATTCCGGGCCTCATTGATAGCCATCTTCATCTTAGGAACGTGAAAGATCTGGAGGATCTTACTTCGTATGGTGTTACAACGGCGCTCCAGATGGGATGCCGGAATTATACTGCCTGCAACATGCTGCGAGGGCATGAAGGCCTCTCAGACTTTTATACAGCCGGAAACCAAGCTACCGGTCCAGATGGGAACCACGCCAAATCTGCAGAAAGATCAGGTCAACCCATCCCACCATCGCAAATCGTCTACCCAGATTCCGACCCTGTGGCGCTGATCGACTGGGCATTCGGTAACGGCTCAGACTGTACGTGTAATCTGTACCAGGGACGTCATTTGAATCAGCGCGTACTGACTGTACATTCGATCTAGATTACAAAATAACTGTGGAATGGGGAGGACCTACCCTAGATATACAGAAAGGACTTGCTCAGGCTGCTCATGAGCTTGGGCAACAGACAATGTCTCACGCATCTGATCTCCAAGCTTACCTCTGGGCAATCGAGTCTCGATCAGACGGAATCCAGCACACTCCGGACGATGCCAACCTCACTTCTTCGGCAATTCTTGACATAAAGTACCACGGCCAGTACGTCACACCTACCATAAGTGTCTTCGAGACAATGTTAAGTAATCCGGCGGTCCTTATGATGCTAAGGGGTACTACTGACGCGGGTAACTCATCCTTGACCAACATCTACGCGAACGTTGGAGCGATGCATAGAGCCGGCGTGCCAATCTTGGCCGGGACTGATGCCACAGGGCAGGCAGCAAACACTTCTTACCCCTTCGGTATAACTCTACACCAGGAGCTACAGTATCTCGTCCAAGCTGGAATGACGCCAGCGGAGGCGATAAACGCCGGAACACGTGTGCCAGCAATGTTTCATCGATTGAATGATCGGGGATCCATTGCTCCTGGTATGCGGGCTGATTTACTGCTTTTGAATAGCAATCCTCTGGTCAACATATCGAACACCCTAGATATCGAGAGTGTATGGGCTGGAGGGCGACAGTACGGTAATGTTACGAAACTGCACAAAGCTTGAGAAAAGACTTGGATCGAACATTGTGTATTGTAGTAGTGCCTTGTAACGGATGGGTGGTTCATCCAATAATAAAAGAATAGATTTGAAGTTTACTGTAGTGTACCATTACTATTCATTTTGTCGTGAGATATTAATAATATGAGGTGTGACCGGGGAGCAATGACGTTTCGTGTACCGGTAACGCGCACGAGCCACCAAGTTTCGCGACGAGGGCACGCGTCGTGCAGTTGCGGAAAGCACGACCAGCCCACCAACTTCACGCACGCTCTTCTGCCCACGCGCAGCCATGAGCACCTTCAATGCCCCTGTACCCATCGCAAAGCAGTACAATGCTGCAGTCAGACTCTAAGAAATCCACCGAATTCGTCGGTCTACCTACCGCACGCGACACCGCACCGAAACCGCGACTACCCTCGAAGCGGAGACGAGATACAATTTGCGGCCTCGGAAACTTCACCAAACCCTTCACGATCAAGCCGTGCCCTGAGTCTCCCCACGATCAGCCATACACACTGAGGCCTGTGCGCGTCATCGGCCGCTCCCAGCTTCCTCTCTCCTTCCTCGACACATCCTCCCATGGCGACCTTGCCTCGAATCGCCTTTTCT
This sequence comes from Periconia sp. TS-2, assembly GCA_030378425.1. NCBI lineage: Eukaryota > Fungi > Ascomycota > Dothideomycetes > Pleosporales > Periconiaceae > Periconia > Periconia sp. TS-2. The sequence continues at coordinate 1,076,595 of JASNQO010000004.1, forward strand.
CGGCTTCTATCGACATCCTCGATAGACAAAATGAGTCCCATGAGAAAGAGAATGCAGCGCCAAAGGTGCTTATTGCACGCCTTGAAAACAGGAGGACGTTGTATGCTGTTGAACGGATCCAAGCCCGAGTATACAGCCTCTGCAAGCTCGCCAGCTGGTTGAAAGAAAAGGAAGTTGCTGAATTATGGGATCCAGAGGGTCTGAATAGCTATCCAACATTTCCTAAGATGGCTCAGACTGATGTCTCCGGCGGCGAGTGGTGGAAGCATGCTACGGTAGAAACAACGGTTGCTGAGAGGCCTGTGAAGCGCGTCAGGTTATCTATGTTGCGACCGCAGCAGCCGTTGGAGCCTGTTGGACTCAATGCTGGGCTCAATGCTCCGCATGCACCAAAAGAAGACTCTCGTGAGAAAGAGCACCCTAGCGCTCTGGTAAATGACGTTGCTCCTGGGATCTTGGAGATGCCCGTAGAACCTACGCCCCAAGAACAGCTGGAAACGCTGGTGGATCAGTATCTCACAGCGATATATATGTCCAAGACTTCCCTCGCATATTTTGCCAAAGGTCCGATCACTCGAATACGAAACACATTTACCTCTTCAAGGGAAGGTGCTCCTCCTACACATGAGTTGGTCACATTTCTCAGAACGATGCTCCTTAGTCATAAAGCGGAGGAGAAGAAGTACCGAGAAAAGCTACAGGAAGTCATTAAAGCGATCCCCCCGGGGAGCTTCTCGGACGACGATGCCGAAATACACACCAAACCAAAGAAATCAAAGAAAAAGATCAAATTAAGTCGAGAGGGCATGTATCCCGGAGAGGAAGAGACGGTGAAGAAATGGTGGAATGGAGAGTTGCCCAATGCAGAGGTTTTTGGTGAAGAAACAATCGACCAGCGCATCAAGAGACGACTAGCCGACTTGCGTGTTCGCGAGGCTCTGGCCCAGATGATCTTGATTCTTGAAATCATTGCTTTGGAGGCTCTTTCTACGTACAAGAGGCCGCAAGAAGATAATTCCACGGAAGAGTTCCAAGTCAAAGCGGAGTCACAACTCAAGAGCCAAAAACGCAAGAAGAAGCTTGAGAATGTCAGCCTTCTGCTAGATCTATTGCTTGACAAGCTATGCATTTGGCAGTCGGTCGAACAAGACGGTGTATTAGACTTCGATAGGAAACATGCTCAACAAGACGAGGGAGCAAGCAGCAGCAATGACCGCCTACAAAGCTTCTGTGTCGAAGTCGTCGTTCCCTTCTACATGAATAGGTTACCAGAGCAGGCTCGAATGGTGAATAAAAAATTAGGCGGGCCAGCGAATACATCACCTCCCAAGCGAAAGGCAATGAAACCACCAACAATTTCGCGCAAATCTGGTGAACCAAAGGAACCAGACGCAAAGAAGACACGACGTACGCTTGGGAGGGTAGCCACAGATACTACCGTGAACACTGCACAAGGCCGGCCCCCTCCGTTAACTCGCTCTACCACCGACTCTGTATTATTGAATGGTATCAAGCGAGAAGGTAGCGAAGTCCCTCTGTCTGCAATTCCGTTCCAGCGGAGCCCGTCGGCCGCCGCAAGACAATCCATGTCTCATCTCAAACATCTCAAAGGACGCGAGATTGATTTGACCACTACATCTGCGGCAGCTGCAGCGAAGATGAAGCAGAAGAAGCGGGTCGAAGAGGACCTGAGAGAGGCAATCACTGCACTGAAGAAGCCGAACCGCGGACTGGCCGCTGGAAGTTATGCGGACGAGATTGAGCAGCGTGCTGTCAGCACCTCCAATAGATCTAGGAAGCCCGCAAATCCCGTCAGAAAGGTCATCAAGGAAGTTCAAGTTTCGGCAACACCAAGAGTTGCCAGGAGAGCCAAGCATGTTATTGAGCAAACGCCCACACATCACCGCAACCCATTCATCCGGCCTCGTGAAACCGACTTGCCACCTTCCAGCGACTTCTTTATTCCATCTTCAGCCGCACGTCCTCCGTCATCGATAGTGCCAGCCACCATTCAGCGAAGCGCAACGGCCCGCACGTTAGCGGCCTCTGGTGTTGCCGAAACGCCATCTAGGCCGCCCATGACCAAAGTCTTCCTAAAGTCTAGTGACGTTCGAGATTCCATCTTTACAACGCCCTCGAAGAGCCGAACAGCGTTTCCTGACTCTCCACCTCAAGGCATGGACGCGACTCCAACCAAAGGTATCAACTCTTCGCCTCCAAACAACATGGCGGCAACACCTTCAATTCTTTTTGCCACGCCGAGTAAGAAAGCTACTCCCCAGATCGCCGAGTCCCCTTTACCCAACTCTTCCAAGCCAGCTATGGAAGGCGAAGGGCCGTCTATATATGATGCATTGGGATGGAACGATGATGATGATTTTGTTTAAGCGTAGATGGCTGTGTTTTTGTTGCATGTATAACGAGCGTGTTAGCACGAAATGGGCCTTGCATTGGGTTGGAGCATTGGGCGGTGTTGGAAGGATGCATTTGGCGCTGATGTTTCTTTAGACTACAAGTATGCCTAGCCAACTGAAAGCATTGAGGTTTTCGACATGGAATGAACTGCCCTGGGGCCGTGCGTCACGTTTCAAGCGTTGCTGCACGCAAGATTAGCTATATTTTAGTCGTTCATGCCCATGGTCAGCAGATCACTCCTCGGATGAGGGTTAGATTGTTTCTCCCCAAGTTCCCTGCCAGGCTGCCGGGGCAGGGCAGGATTCCCTCCGTTCGCCCAACTCTCCTTTCCGAACTCCAGGTACCTGGCAGCCATTCCAAATATAGGCGACGCCAACAGCACGAGAGCAGCGGCGCCGTAGCGGCGTTGGCACAGTTGTAGACGCATTGACTACTTGTAGGGTCGTCTCAAGATACTCAAATAGCAGTGCTAGACGAATGTAGCCCAGCGAGCAGGCGTTCGCGTACTGGAACTGCCCTCGGCAACCAAGCACGTGAAGCTCATTTCACGCGTCAAGAAGATGCTGTAGCGAATATATTACATGTCCAAGAAACACTCAGAGGGCGGGCCGATGGGGTAGGGCGAATGGAGACGGAAAGGACCGCTGCCCCTGGGTTTAACAGACTGCAGACCACATAGCATGAGGTCACAAGTCCGGGCGACCAATTGCAGGCGCTGCGCAGCGGAGAATAATGGATGCAGCTAACCAATTACCGGGGCGATCGCTGCTGGTAACCCCTAAGAGGCCGGGTCAATGCAGCCCTCTCGAAAACCTAATGCTCAATCTCCCTGCGCCGTCGCGAGCTGGATTAATTGACCGTGGCACGCGTTTTCTTCGTGTCTCTCTTCTGGGAGTCTTGTCTTACCTTCTCCGACCTCAGACGTTGCGTCCATTCTATAGAAACGGCGGTTGCGAACGCTTTCGCCAGAACCATGTCCAGCGGCTCCTGCGACCCAATATAACAAGAACCCCGTCCCATGGAAGCAACAGTCGTGCCCAGGCCCGCCGGCCTGCCGTCCCCACGCTCGCCGACTCTCTCTGAGATTTCCATGATCCTGCCAGAGGGAGACCAGCTGCGCAGCCTCTCGCCCTCGCCGTACATCGAACGACCGCCCTCCCCTTCCAGTTTCTATTCGCACTCGAATCGCTCAAACCACACCATCAAACTAAGCTCGGCGCCTCCGCGACGGCGTGGACCTTCACCTCAGATCAAATCTCCGCCGCTGTCGGAAAAGAGCTCGCGCTCCACGCTGCGGAACATGAGCGATTCGGGCGCTGCTGTAAAGTCGCCTGGCGCGCGCGATGAGGTGCTGGCGTCCTCGCCAACCGTTGGTGATGGTCTTCTGAGCCCCCACAAAGGCAATAGCCCATTGCCGCGCCGGCACAGCAACACGTCGAGTCTCAACAGTGATGATCTTGAGAATATGAAGAGCTGGCCAGGGTTCGACAGCAATGGCGGTTTCGATGATAGCGGAGTGGATTTGGTGGATGCCGACGATGACGAACCCGATCCGTTCCCAATCGACACACCCGGCGACGAGCAGACGGACCACGAGCGGTGGCTAAGCGACGAGACTGAAAATGAAGACGACCAGTATTCGTCTGATCTCTACTCCAAACGAGCGGAGATGATTCTGGCCAATGCCAAGAAACGACTCAATGTAGGATAAGCCATTGGGAAGAGCCACGCGGCACGAGCTGACAGTATACAGGTCATGGAAGGAAATCTTCGAGGCGCTCGCCAGTCCCTGGTCGTCTCGCCAACTCTCAACGGCTACAAGATGGCATCGGAGCTGTCCCAGCAAATATCAGCAGCAATGGAGCGAGACAGAAGACTATACGCTGGCATTGGACCTATACCTCCTCGAGCACGAGCGTATCAATCGTCTCCTCTCGTTGCAAATAGTAGCCCAGGCCACTCTCGAGGATTGAGCGAGACCTCTGTCCCGCTGCCGTTCGCCTCGCCATCTTACATGACGAGGAATTTACCAAACAAACGGGCGTCCAGCGCAATGGGCGTCGCAAGTGGACCATGGTCGCCAGATAGTTATGGACATGGAAGATTTCCGATAAGAGAGTCACGAAGTCACGAGGTGATGCGCGAGCCGCACAATCACAGTTTCGGATATGACGATGGGGATCTCACCTTGCGTTCTCATTCACGGGGTTCGAAGTCGCCACCTAATGTTTTGGAGACATTGCCAGAGGACGAATCGCCAAAGCTGCACCGCTCAGCATCCACTACCAGTAGTTTACACGACCAAATGCAAGACTTGAAAGGCAGGATATCAAGTCTTAAACAGCGGGCTAAGGAAGACAATCTTCGACGACGCAGCATTCAAAGCCTTCGCACACCCAGCCCATTCACTCATGCTGAGGTGTGGTATTCGGGTGCTGAAGAGTATAAAAGCGGTGGATCACCCATCTCGGCTGATGCTGGAGTGGGAACCAAGATTGAATCTAAGGCACTGTACGATGAAGAAGCAAGCGACTCGGCCCCTAGGACCACGACCAGCGCACCGCCTGTACAACACAATGAACCGGCCAAACAAGTGGATCGTTACCTTGAGCAGCCCATCACTGGATCTGACGAAGGCTTCCTAGATCATTACGATGATGCTATTGATGCAGCATATGCAGAACCTGATCAGGATGTTCTAGACCAGGATGCCGATGCCGGAGAGGAGAGTGAAAACGACTTTGTCTCGGTCAATGGTGGAGAAGCCGAAGCTGGAGGTGAAAGCGTCTATGAGGATGCCGTGTATGAGATGCCCGTTGCGGAGCGCCACGAAGATCGCGTAGATGCATTTGACTACGAGAACTTTTTCTTGCATAGCGCTATGGGATCCTACAGCTCGGCCCGTCGCGACTCTAGCTCTAGTTCTGGCTCGAACGACTCAGTTGCTACAACGAGACCTGTAACGGCTGTGCACTCGCGTGGAGATTCGTCCAGTTCCGCCAAAAGGGTATCCATGCACAAGCGCAATCCGAGCGTGGATTCTGTGTCGACAGTAGCAACGTTTGCGACTGCTGCTGAAGAGCAGGATGACGACGAGGAGCAAAACGAGCAGATGGACCAATTCTCGCAACAGATTCTTCCGAATCATCCTGTTACGCCACGCCACGCCACACGCAATGGCCTCATGTCCCCTCCTCCTGATGCGGCCATGAACGGCCGAAAAGAGTTAATACGCTCGCCAACGCAGTCCTCTCAGAGGTCTGGCGGGTCGTCACCCGGGGCGGGCCTGATGAGCGGCCTTCAGACGTCCAAGATCTTCTCCATCCTGACCGAATCCCCGCGCGACGAGCCAAGCCTAGCGTTGAACGAGGAAGAGAAGCAGCTCATCTACAACCTTGCCGCCAGCTTCCAGCAGGTTTGTGCGAACCTGCAGAGCACATCAGGTGACCAATACGAACGAAAGGAATGGCGGCGTCGGCTCGACGAGGCGCGCAGAACGCTCAATGGCGAGGAATTCGAGGGTCAGCCCTTTTGATCCGCCGCTCCAACTGCCCGACACTCATTTTACTTGTTTAATTCCTTGGACATAAGATAATGTTTACTGTCGATCTGCTGCCCTTTAGCGACTGTGACTAGCAGCGCATTGTTTTCTACATATAGCCCTGTTGTCCTTTTCGCTGTCCATGCTTCAGGTCATGCTTGAATGACCCACATTTTCTTAGCTGCTTTCTCTAGAACCCCATTCTTGCATTTCTTATGTCATTTCGTCTCATATTGGGTTAATGGAATTCTGGTAGAAGGATCTGCTTTGCTAGAAGTGGCCATCTTGGGCCACAACGTACGTATTGATACCCGGAGGTGGAGTAGAGTGCACTGGGTTCCAGGTGGGCACTCTGCGGGCGACGGCGTCTTTTTACTTCATGTATCTACTTATCAGCCCTAATAGCTGTCCAAACAGAAGTTTGCAATTGCCAAGTGCCCCACGGGTCTACGATGGAACGTGGGCTGGATTGGGCGTGACCGACATGGTGGAGTGGAAGATGGAAGACGGGAGAAGGAGAAAAGGCATGGCCGTGGGTCTGGTGCATCAAACTCGAGGCGGGCACGACGACGAACCATGGAAAAACTCTCCACAAGTGTTGTTATGGGTGACAAGGTGACAGCTGGCTGTGTATTGAGCCCCACTACTGACAACATGACATTACCTCGCTGGTCGCTGCTCGCTGTGCTGGCGGACGTGAAGATGGAATCCGGCGCCAGTGCTAATGCGTGCAGTTCCCGCCCAAATTGCCAACGCCCTGCCATTGGATCTCGCGCAGGCTAGTCGCCCTCACAGGCCGCGCCGGAGAGGTCTGAGAGCTCTGAGAGGCGAGAGTGTGGATTGGCGGTGAAGGAAGAGGGAATGGGAGGTGTTGTCGTGGCCAATTGCGGGGAGCAGGGAGGCCGGCGCAGCGAGGGAAGAGGCTGCGGACCGGCTCATGCACAGCGGCATTCGAGCTCGTGCAGCTGCATCTGCGGCAGCTACACCAACAAATTTTTCGCCTGCTGGCCGGCGTCAGCCCTCTTTTAACGCGTGCAAGCCCAGCACGGGCGACGACGGCCTTTTGACGTCTGACGTCTGCCGTCTCCTCTATCAAGCACCAAGCACCACATGCTACGGAGGTGCTCCTAGTTAGTGCCGCATCCCGCGTCCCGCTGCCCGCTGCCCGCCCCCTCACTTTTCGCGTCCCGGAATGAATTTCGACTCTGTCTCTGTGTGCTAAAACGCCAATCGATACGCAGGCCGCCAGGTGATCCCTCCTTGCCTCGCTTTGAGTGCGGCTAGGCCGTCTTGGGAACTCCTACACCCACAGCATCCCCCCGGGCGACCACTCGCAGGACCGAGTCTTGCTCTCGCTCCCACGCGCTACCAAGCTGACCTGCGCCTGGCTTCCGCCTCTCGCGCCCGCTGCTAGGGGCAGAGTAGCAAAACAACCACCACGCCCGTTGCCCGAGCACTGCACACCTTGCCCCGGAGACCGTCCTGCTGCTGGGGGCGATTGAGCGTGCAACACCCCCCCTCGACCAAACTCGCTTATTACTGGGAATACCACTTTTTCCCACAGTACCACGCAACCCTCCACGACGCATAACGACCGACTCGCCTCGCTGCACAGCTCCCTCGCAGCGACACCCGGATTTCCCCCTCCCCTCCCACTTCACACGCCCGCCTCGCTCGCCGCGCACCCTCGCGGATCCTCGACAGAGCCCATGTGCCCGCCTCCTCCGCCCTGCTCTCTCCGTTCGCGCGCCTCTCCATACTCGGGCACCTCGCAGCATGTCTCCCTCGGCCAGCTCACCCCGCGCCGCCGTCGCCGCTCCATATGCGAAACAAAAGATCCAGCATCCATCGAGGACTGGATCGGCTGACAGCGCCCGCAGCAGGTGGTCCAAGACGAGCGAAGCCGAGGGCGTGCATATCCGCCATGCCGCGAGCAGTGTCTCTTCGGCAGGGGCCACGGTGTGGGATTCGGATGGCGGCGAGCCCATCACTGAGCTTATCGAGGACATCTTCCAGGCGCTGGATCGCCTGGACCGCCGCGATAAGGGAAAGGGCCGCGAGAGCGAGCACGCTGTCTCGGTAGGACGACTTTACTTTTCTCTGTTGGCTTCTTCCCCATGGTTCCTTCCTCCATTTGCCCGAAACTGGAAAGCGCAGCGTCCTTTTCGAATCGCACCTCTTGTTTTCTTATTCTAGGTTCAACATCATGTCTGACAGGAGCTAGATACATGACCTCTCGACCCGATTCTCTGTGCCCAGCCCACCCACACCTGTACCCTCGCCAGAGCTGTGGCTTGAATCGTCGCAGAACTATGGACAACCGCCGCCGTCATACGACGACACTCTAGCAGACCTACCGCCTGATTACACCTACACCGATGCGCTAGCCACGTCGCAGACGCCCGCATACACGCCCTTCTCCTCTCTGAATCCTTCCGTCTGTTCCAACGTCCCCAATTGCTTGCGCATAAGCAGCAACACGTCGCCTGCGTCCTCTTTATTCTTCGACGAGAAATCGTTGCGTGTGGATATTGATTTCGGCTTCAATGAAGACGCAGTCAAGTCGCACAAACCAAAAAAGAAGAAAGCTCAGAACACGTTCAATTGGGACGACGATGGAGATAAGAAGAAGGAAGACGAGGCGGCCGGTGGTGCGGGCGGCGGCGACAACGGTGGTGGTGACCCTCCAGCAGATGGAGGCGCAGGCGGAGCCGGAGGCGATGGAGACGGCGGTGACGACAAGAAGGACGATGACGACTGGGATGCCTGGGGCACTGGTAAAAACAAGAAGAAGAATAAGAAGAAGAAGCAACAGGAGGAAGAAGAAGAGCGCAAGAGAAAGGAAGAAGAGGAGGCCAAGAAGAAGGAGGAAGAGGAGGCGGCTGCCGCTGCAGCCACAACCACCGGAAACGACCTAAGCTGGGCCGATGAAGTAGAAGCCGCCGCTAACGATGACTGGGGAGCATTCACGACTGCGGGGTCGAAGAAGAAGAAGGGCAAAAAGGGGAAGGTTCGCAATCTCGGTTGCTTAATTACACGTTGCAATGCGCTAATCTCACCATAGGCGGCCGATCCTCTGGACCCTCCAGCAGCAAACCCACCCACTACTTTTGACGACATAGATCTTGGAGACTCTGGCGCGCCCAAGATTGACATGAGTTTTGGAGATGCCGACAAACCGAAATCACCTGGCTTTAGCTTTGGCGGCCTAAGCAGTTGGACGAGTGGATGGGGGGGAAAGACCTCTTGGGGATTCGACGGTGGAGCAGACGGCTCGAAAGAAAAAGACGGAGGCAAAGATGACAATCCGTGGGGATCTACCGACAAGAAAAAGAAGGATTCGTCTGGCTTTGACTTCAATTTTGATGCGTTCAATTCACCCGCAGATGGAGCGCCAGCGGGAGAGGATAAGCCGGCCGAGGACGATGGATGGGGTGTCAGCTTCGGGTCCAAGTCCAAGAAGAACAAGAAGAAGGGCTCTGCAGCTATCATGGACGAGCCTCCCGCGCCTCCACCTGAGCCTGAGAAGCCAAAGGAAGAGGAAGATCCATGGTCATCGTATACATTCGGCAATAGCGCAAAGGACAAAAAGAAGAAGAAGAAAGGTGCCGCGCTAATCGAAGATACGATTCCGGAGACTGCACCAGAACCAGAGCCGGAGCCTGCGAAAGAGGACGATGCGTGGGGGTGGGGCGGCTTCTCTGCCGGGAACAAGAAGAAAAAGGGCAAGAATGTCATCGAAGAGATCCCGGAAGAGCCCAAGATCGAGGAAACACCCGCACCTCCAGCAGATGACGATTGGGGTTCTTTTGCTGTAGCTGGCGGCAAGAAGAAGAAGGGTAAGAAGGCCAAAGAGGAACCGCTAGTGGAAGAGCCTCCGCCCCCCGAGCCTGAGCCCGAACCCGAACCACCCAAAGAGGAGGAGCCGGCAGCTGATCCTTTTGCAGGCCTCAGCAAAGGCCAAAGGAAGAAGTTGGAGAAGAAGATGAAAGAAGAGGCTGAAGCTAAGAAGCGGGAAGAAGAGGAAGAGGCTGAGCGCAAGAAAAAGGAGGAAGAGGAAGAAGCTGAGCGCAAGAAGAAGGAAGAGGAGGATGCAGCGGCCGCCGCGAAGGATGATCTCTGGGGTGGTGATTGGGGTACGACTACCACGAAAAAGAAGAAGGGCAAGAAGGGCAAGGAAGAGCCACCACCCCCTCCACCACCAGATCCCGAGCCAGAGCCTGTGGTTGAGGAGAAAAAGGATGAAGGTTGGGATGACTGGGGAACGTCCACAACGAAGAAGAAGAAAGGCAAGAAAGGGGCCGTTGTACCCGATCCGCCCAAGGAGGAGCCTGCTCCTGAGCCCGTAGTAGAAGAGAAGCCAGATGACGACTGGAATAATTGGGCTCCATCCGCAACAACGAAAAAGAAGAAGGGCAAGAAGGGCGTCATAGAAGAGCCCACGCCGCCGCCGCCGCCGCCGCCTCCACCACCAGCAGATCCCGAGCCCGAACCCGAGAAGAATGACACCGGAGACTGGGGCTTCAGCTCGATCTGGGGAGGCGGCAGCAAGAAGAAGAAGAAAGGCAAGAGTGCTGAACCGGAGCTTCTCCCCGAGGCCGAGCTGGAGCCTCTTGGGGAGGACACAACCGCCGTTCAGGCACCGGATGGCGTCGAAGAGCCCAAAGCAGAGGAAGAGGACGAGTGGGGTACACCATCATGGGGCAAGAAGAAAAAGAAGAACTCGAAGAAAGATGCACCAGTGGATGTCACGGAGGAGACGCCTTCAGCACCTGTACAAAAGCCCGATGAGGATGACCCATGGGGAAGCGCTTCGTTCAATATGAAGAAGGCAAAGAAGGGAAAGAAGAGCTCCGCCATGGCTCCTGCTGTTCCCACTCCTCCCGGCGAGAAATTCGACCTTCTTGGCGACGATCTAGGATTGCCACCGCCCAAGGCGATTGAGGCAGCACCTGCGGAGGAAGAGAAAAAGGAGGAAGACGACATCTGGGGCTTCGCTTCCACGTCAAAGAAGAAAAAGAAGAAGGGCGCCAAAGAGGAGCCCGCCGATGATGGCGGCAAACTCAGCAAGACCACCACTAAGGACTCTGCCTCCAAACAGGCAAAGGACACCTGGGATGATCTTATCAACCTAGACTCGCCGAAAGAGGATGACAAGAAGGAAGAGGTGTCCGCTGCTTCTGCTGCCAAAGATGCTTGGGGCTCTTGGGGTGCTACGACAACGTCTAAGCCACCCAAGAACGAGACACCTAGAGAGAAGAAAGCCCGTTTGAAACGAGAAAAGGAAGAACAAGATAAAGCGGAGAAAGAGGCGAAGAAGAAGGCAAAGGAGGAGAAGGCGGAGCAAGAGCGGGTGGAGCGCGAAGCCAAGGAGGCGGAAGAAGCAGCAGCTGCTGCTGCTGCAGCAGAAAAGGCTCGCATCGAAGCTGAAGAGGCGGAGAAGGCCAAAGCAGAAGCAGACGCGAGTGCTGGATGGGGTAGCATCTGGGGTTCGTCCAAACCGCCAAAAAAGGAAACCTCTAAGCAGAAAAGGGAGCGAGAGGCGAAGGAGAAGAAGGAGAAAGAACGCGCCGAGAAGGAAGAACAGGAACGTCTCGAAAAGGAAGAGCAAGAGCGGCTTGAAAAGGAACGTGAGGAACAGGAGAGGCTAGAGAAAGAAGCCAAGGAGGCGGAAGAGGCTGCGGCTAAGGCCAAAAAGGAAGCCGAGGAAAGTTCAGGCTGGGGCGGTATATGGGGCTCATCTACGAAGAAGAAGGAGACCTCGAAGCAGAAAAGAGAGCGAGAAGCGAGAGAGAAGAGAGAGCGCGAGGAACAGGAGGCAAAAGACGCTGCTGAAGCTGCTGAAAAGGCACAGAAGGAGGCAGAGGAGGCTGAAGCAGCTCGACTTGCTGCTGAAAAGGAACTTGCGTCTTCATCCAAGAAATCAAAGAAGAAGAAGGGCAAGGTCCTCGACGAGCCTGCCCCTCCGCCTCCACCGCCAGCTGCAATCGACGACGATCTTCTCGACCTTGTCAAGGACGTCCCAGCCGCTGACTTGCTTGCTGAGCTTGAAAAAGATACACAGCAAGAAGAAAGCGGCGGCTGGGGTAGTGCTTGGGGCATCTCTCTACGCAAGACGAAGAAGTCAGAACCGAAAAAGGCAGACCTGCTCGCTGACTCAGCGCCGGATGTCGGAGCGAACGTGCCAGAAGCGCCGATTGCTGACGAACCGGTGGTCAAGGCAACAAAGTCATCGTCAACGAAAAAGTCCAAGAGCAGTGGCGTCGTTGCTGATCGTCTCAAGTCATTGCAAGAGAAGAATAAATCCAAGACTGTGGAGCCCGAACCGGAGCCCGAGCCTGTGGTAGAAGAACCTCCGCCACCACCTGAGGTCGAGGTCATCGAAGCAACTCCTAAGAAATCTTCTAAACTGAAGAAGGAGAAAGCTAGCTCCAAATCTTCGAAGTCTAAGACGAAAGAAGTCGTCCCTGAGCCTGAAGCGCCTAGAAGATCGCCCGTTCCAGGAGGCTTTCCCATGGATGATGAGATGGACTTGATCGACTTGAACATGCCAGCCGCCGAGCCTGAGCCTGAACCTGAACCTGTCGTTGTTGTTGACAAGAAGTCAAAGAAGGCCAAGAAGAGTAGCAAGTCAAAAGAGGTGCCGCCGCCGCCGCCACCGCCTCCCCCAGATCCTGTCGAGGAAGATCCCATCGTAGATGAGCCTGCTCCGATGGACGTCGACGACGCCCCTGGCAAGCTTCCTACGCCACCACCCGAATCGGAAGCCAAAAGCACGCCGGCAAGAAAAGAACGTGCAAAAGTTGTCCGCGGGGCCAATGCATCCTGGGGTTTCTGGGGCGCTGCTGGGGCCGCTGCCGCAAAGCCAAAGCCGACTAGAAAGGTGTCCGGCGATGACGCTGCAAGCACCGCAACACCAGTGAAGCCTACTCTAGCTCGCTCCAAATCTGCACGCGTCTCGTCTACCAGGGACAAAGATGTCATGTCCAAATCATCGGGGTCCGACAAGATGACGAAGACTCCATCACGCGCAAAGTCCCAACGAACTTCAACTGGGCTGGCATCACTTTTTGGCGCGCCGCCACCCTCAGCTCGCACAAAATCGCGACGCACTTCAGCAACTCCTCGCACACTTTCTAGACGCCCATCGATCGATCAAGACGCTGCTATGATGTCACCCCCACAGACTGATACAGATGTCAAGGTATCTGCAAAGGCTGCAAAGGTAATGGGTATGAGAGGTTCGGTCAGTAGGCGATCCAGTACTAGGGAAAAGGGCAAAGCTAGAGGTAAGAAATTGGCCCCCAAGCGGAGAAGAACCCTTGGCTGGAGGCGTAAGCGGAGTAACGCTAACCAAAATCGCGCAGCTGTACCGGACCCGTATGCTATAGACGACGACATTGACCTGCTCGACGACGACGACGACGCCCCACCATCACCTACACCTGCGCCAAAGCCAGAAACATCGCGTCGCAAGTCAAAATACGAACCAGCATCGCCCGCAGAGCCGTTGACCGCCCCGCCAAGTGCTGACGATCCAATGGAAGTGGAGCCTACCGCAGCTGAACCACCCCGCCGCGAGCGACCGCGCCGTGAACGTGGCAACTCCAACGCAAAGGACTCTATCGCTACAGCCACCGCTGGTGCCGCCGCCGCGACTGGCTTCATGAGTATGTTTGGGCTCGGCTCTCGTAAGAAGGCTGCCGCCGCCGAGGACGACAGGCGCGAACGCCGCCGGACTGCTTATGAGACAGAGGACGAGCGCAGACGTCGCAAGCGGTCATCTACGCGCGGCGCGGCGACCGAAGACGAAGCTAAGCGCCTGCGACACGAACGTCGAAGCGTACGGCGCTCCTCGCATATGCCTGATGGCGATGCAGAAGGCGGGCACGGCTCGAACGGCAGCGCGGATGCTGATGCCGAGCGTGAAGCTCGCAGGGCTGAACGTAGGGCCAAGCGACACGCAGAGAAGGAGGCTCGACGCACCGAGCTTGAAGAAGTAGAAGCCAAGGCTGAGCGTCGTCGCGATCGTACTCGTGATCGTGATATAGGAGCTGCCGGAGCTGCAGTTGCCGGTGCTGCCGGACTTGCCGCGGGCGCCACCCTGGCGGAGAAGAAAGCTCGTCAGATGGCTGAGCTGGAGCGCCGAAATAAAGAAGCAGAGGAAAAGTTGCGTCGCATGAAGGACAAAGAAGATCGACGCGGTACTCGCGAGTCGCGCAGAGGAACTGAAGACCGTGAGCATCGTTCCTCACGCCGCAAAGACAAGGACTACGAGAGCTCGCGGCCAGGCAATGAGCGACGTCGCTCTCACATGGACGAAGATCCCGAAGAACGCCGTCGTCGCCGCGAGGAACGTCGTGCCAAACGCACCTCGGCATACCCAACCACGAACGGCGAACCCATCAACGACTACTTCGACGAGCGCAATGGCTCTGGCCATCGCTCTCGTCATCGAAGCTCGCAGCACGAGCGAGCCAGAGAGGAAGAGAATATGCCATACCTCACCAAGGGTGGCGACAAGACCTCGTCCTGGGTCGATTCGCTATCGAACGAGCCGCCGCTCCCTGTACCGATCGCGGAAACCGTCCTTGACCCGCCGCCAGGTACCCGCGATGGCCCTGGCGATGACGAGTCACCTTCTGCCGATGAAGACATCCGCCTTCGCATCGCTGGACGAAAGGGCAAGCGGGACAAGGGCCGCGAACGAGACGGAGATCGCGAGAAGGAACGTGAACGGGATCGGAAGCATCATCGCCGCCGTTCACATTTCGAAGGTCCTCGCGGAAGTGATGAGGACAGAGACCGAGAGAGGAGAAACAGGAGGAAAAGCTATGCCCCCGAGTACTCGGAACCTCCAGTCAGAACGTGGGACGGGAGACCGGCAGGTGCTGAGGGTGGCGGGAAGAGAGGAAGCTGGTTCAAGAAGATTGCTGGGTTCTAAATCCCTGCAACCTGGCCATCTTGGATGATTTGGGAACGACTTTGACCTTACATTTGCATTGCGTCGGCGTTTGTTTCCCCATCTATTCTGTTTTTTTACGACACGACCCTGTCCCTTCCGAGCGATGTACAACGTACGCACGAGCGAGCGCAGCGACAAGTTTTGCATTGCCACGGCCGATCGACACGGGTTAGTTTTTTAATCACCCAATTTTTTTTTTTTGGTTTGTGCTTTGGGAGTTCTCGAGGATCACATACCATTCTCTTCTTGTTCGAAGCGGAGCATCATCAGGTACTGGATTCTTTTTAAATTTACGCATCAAATTTTTATGGGATCTGGCATAAATACCCTCACGTTCCGTTCCGTTCCGTTGTAAAGAAAGAGAGTCGGTGTTAGGAGAGCGCTCCCCTTACCAATTTCTACTTATGTTATTCTTATCATGTTTGGACTTTTTTTTCGTGTGTGCGTGTGTGTTGGAGGAAATTATATGACACGATTTTTTCATATTTGGAATTTGGGTATGGATTTTGAAGTCTGTTTGTTTTTTTACTCGTGTTGTGCTGGCTTCTTGTGCTGGATGCAGGTAGATACCCCCTTCGTTTCCGAGAGAGTGTGAGAGAGAGATTAGTTTTTGTGTGTGGGGGGGTAAGAGCAGATAATGAATATGTTTTAGGTTGCTTTTGGCATTCATTATATCATCTGACTTTTGCTTGCTGATGGTGTGGTGGGGTGGGCTTCGTGGTGTGCTATCGTTGGTTAGTAGATCTACGGGATGTGCACACACGTGATGAACATGAGTGGTCCGGTTGTAGAATCCGCCCAATGCTGAGCCCCGTAATGGTATTTAACAGATGCTGCCTGAAATCTATGACACCCCCAACGCCAGTCGCCATTTCCCATGTTTAGTCTGACCTAGGTCTTCCAATACAACAAAGCCCGTTACTGTTGTACAGCAGTGCCCTCGAAGCCATCCCCCTCCATCTCCTCATCCTCTTCCTCTTCCAAGTCCTCATCCTCGTCTTCAAACCCCGTCTCGATCCTCGCACCCCTCAATCTCTCCTTCATCTTGTCCCTCTCATCCGCCTGCCACCTCGCTAATGCAGACGAAGCATGCACCTTGAACCCAAACACCTTGGGCTCATACCTCTTCTGCGTCTTGGGTGGCAGCATCGCCGGATACACCTGGAACAGTATATTGTGGAACGACGTGCTAAAGTAGGCACCATCGATGACGGCGTGCCGTGAGGATTTCGGGTTGTACAGGTCTTCGCAGCGAGCGCAGTAGAGTTTTACGGGGGAGGTGTTGGGCACGTCGGATTGGCCCATGGGGAGGAGGGGTTGAGATTCGCACATTACACGGGGGCATTTTCCAAAGTCGGATTTTTTGAACTTGTCGAGCTGGTTTGCCTTGCCGTTAGCATCGCCATTTCCCCTAAAACCAACTTTTGTCTTTTGATGTAGAGTGTATGTCGTACGTACCATCTTTGCCAATCCCCTCGTCGTGACTATGTATCTCGCATGCACCAGTCCATACAAATGCCTCGCAGACTTCTCAATCTGCTCGCGCATGTCGTCGTCGCAGTCGAAGTCGAAGACATCGGTTACGAGGTCGAGGGCATACTGGTAGTATTGGACTTCTGTGTTCAGGCCTGTGAGGTTGAAGCGATCGGTGAGGTATTCTTCGTCGATTTCGCAGAAGTATTCGTTACCGCGGGAGGAGATGAACTGTAGCGATTTGTTAGCGGTGGGGTTTGAAGGGGGGTTTGAGGGGTGGTAGGTGAGCACGTCATTGAAGCGGTTCTTTTTCCGCATAGTGGGGAGGTCCATGGTGCATTTAGGCGGGGTATGTAACGTAGAGCGTGATGTTCGAGTCGTTGTAGGTAGTGGGGGGAGTCTCCGTTGCCGCATGTTGTTTGTACGACAAAGAAGAGAGGATGTGCTATGTACTTACCCAATCCCGCCAGTAGCTTGTGTAATCACTGTCTGTTTCACTGTTGAAATCGTCCATGGCGCTGCGCACTGGTGGCCCAGGTTTTAGAGGCACGCGGTGACTATTGTTTGCGACGGAGGTAGATTGGCGGGGCACAGGGTAGAGGGGAGAAACTTTCTTCCGATGCGGGTTTGGAGATGGAGGTTCTTGCGGTCACGTGCGCTGTCGCGCCAATCCTCTGAGGTTCTACTGAACCTCACGTATCCAGTCTCCATCAGCCACTAATGTTCGGATTTTGGTCGCGAGCATGGCATATGCGAGTATTGTCGTGCAATCCATTGTCTCGTATATTCCCTTATCAACGCGATGGTAGATTAGAAAGTTCAAGTTACCAAATCGTAATTCAAGATGTCCGACGTCTCCTCTGACGAGACCACAAAGTCCAAGCTACAGAGGCTTAACCCAGGATTACCAAATTGCGAGAGCGCCCATCTAACCAACTAAATGCTCCGAAGCTCTAATCATCGAACACATTGGAGCAAAAGGCCATGCGTCGATTCAGGGACCATCCTCGTATGCACTCTTGCTCAGCGAGGTAAGACCGATGTAAGACGGGACAAAGCATTCGGGAAGGATCCTACACTCTTACCTACTTCGCCACCTATACTTTATACACAGCCGCAGTCTTATAGGCCAAGACAAAGTAAATCCTAGTTCTTTAAGGCTGACTGTTGTTACGTTCTTGTGATCAATTTCGAGATCAGTTGACCTCGCACTGAGATGACAGGATTTAAGTTCGGGGTAACAGGGTCTGAATGAAGGGAGAGCATATACTTGTAAGATTTTCTCCTTGTCATCTTAATAGTTGTTAAGACCGTTCTTACCCGTACCTCAGAAATAGTAGTTCGTCACTTGATTCGTAGCAATCCTTCCGAACTGAACTTACAGTTGTTGAGAACGAAACAGAAGATTTCTCAGCTGTCGCGTGCTAGCTCCCTTGAGGTATCGGAACCGTATATGCCCTTCGTAGACCAACAGTCCTGGAGAAATGAACAGATGTAGAGGCGCGTAGGAATGACTGCAAGCAAAATTTTTTTCTCTTTAGCCTTTGATACTTTCTTGTCAGCTCGATCCGGTCTCTCCGCACCCAGAAGTTGACACTCAGTATCCCATTATAGTCATCGTTCAGCTCGAAAGAGTACCTTGGCCGGGCTGCTCACGCCGCTTACGTCGCCCATACCTGGGGCTTGGATACATCCCATGACACGAACAGGTTGTCGTTGCTTTCCATTGGCCAGTATAGCAATACTGCGAAATATTGGACATCACGATCTCGAAGAATTTGCATCTTTCTACTAATAACGTCCTTGAATAACCGAGACATTACCCTCTCAGTCTCAAGTATAAAAGTCTTCCAGGTTCGGTCAATATTCATCTGCCTCATCATCCAGTTTTCATCAGTCTTCTAACATAGCCAAACAGACATCTTCATCCTCTACATTATATCTCTTCAAGATATTTCAAGATGCCGTCCGCAGACTCACCTCCCCCTAGAGGTATGTTACAGCCCTCAGAATGATTCCAATCTAAGTGCGTTCTAGAACCGACTCTGATTGACCCGAGAACCCGTTTCAGTGATCTAAAGCTATCGCTTCCTCCTGCAACTTTTCCAGTTCTAGAAAAGGACTTTGCTACCAGGCCAGACAGTGGTGAACATAGCTACAAGGGCCGTGGTCGCCTTCATGGACGCCGTGCCTTGATCACTGGAGGTGACTCGGGCATAGGTCGTGCAGTTGTCATTGCCATGGCCCGAGAGGGAGCAAAGGTTGCTATTAACTACCTGCCCGAGGAGGAACCTGATGCCGAATACGTCGCCCATGTTCTTGCCAAGGATGGTATTAAAATCCACCGCTTCCCTGGAAATCTACTTGACGAGGACTTCTGTGGGGAGTTGGTCTCGAAGGCAGAGAAAGCACTGGGAGGCCTGGACATTTTGGTGAATAATGCAGGGTAAGAGGACTCATTCTTTTAAGAATTTTTGCCAGTTGAAGTCCTAATTATCATGTGCAGGAGAGCGGGGCTTTCCAATAACGACATCACTACTTATACAACGGAGCAATGGGACACCATCTTCCGCACCAACGTATATACCGGCTTCTGGCTGACTCGAGCCGCCGTCAAATGCATGCCTCCAGGTGCTGCCATCGTTTGGACAGTGTCCGACGTAGTTATCAACCCCATCGCCGGCGCCCACGATTACGCAGCTACCAAAGGCGCAGTGGCTAGCTTGGTTCAGACTCTCGGTAATTCGCTTGCCAGCAAGGGCATACGCGTCAATGGCGTTGCTCCCGGGTTTACTTATACACCCATTCTCGCGGAGGCGGGTATGACTACTGAGCAGTTGAACGCATTCGCTCCGAGCCTCCCTCTTAAACGTCCCGCGCAGCCTGTCGAACTTGCACCATTGTATGTGGATTTGGCAGATGCGACTATGACATATACCAGTGGCGGTATCTGGTTCAATAACGGGGGAGCAACGGGTTACGTGCTTTGATACTATGTCTTACAAGTAGATTTCCATATAATCTGAAGAGAGGATAAGGTGTCAGCTCCGCGTATCAAAATTTTAGTCTACTTCACTCTCATCACTTCGAAAACAGTTACTGAATAATGAAATCGTGCTACACTCTCGAGGTAATCCATGGCATTGCATTGAAAGTACACCTAGTCAGGGGTGAATATGAGTTTTCGTCGAGAGGGTAATCCTTCCTGGAATGTCCAGCCTCGACTGTTCCACTTCGAAGTTAAAATCTCATTTTTTGCATATGGGCAGAACACCAGAGTTCTGATTCCCACTTTTACGCAGGGCTAATGTTCTCTAGTACTCTTACCTATCCCAGGTAACCCGTAATGATGATCATCTCCGGCTGCTACGATGATTGTAAGAACTGAGTGCTTATATATATCGTCCACACTTTGGATTTGAGTCTGCTTATGCACAATGGCATCCGAGAGGATTTAAAATCCTCTCAATACCAAACTAGCAGACGGTACACTTTGGTCCTTGCACACTATCAGTGCCGTGCTTTCTCGGGCCTGGTAGGTTCTTACCTTTGAAGCGGAATGGCAGTATGCGATGTTAGAAGTTGGACCCTATAAGCAACAACGTAAACTTTGTAGAAGTCTAAACTCAACGCCCTGCTCAACAATCTTAAGGGTGGATGTTCGCCGCGAATAGGCAATGCCTTCCGATCATGCTTTCCGACCGTCATTATTTGAAGGCGGCTTGAGGTCGGCCTCAGGTGTTTCGGTATGAGGCGCAGCGCAGCCATGTGACACAGGGTTCGCCCCGTTTGACGATCACCACGGTTTTTTCACTCTACATTGTCATCGGCGCTACTTAGCCACAGTAATCCTTAGACGAACTTATGATTGGAGAAAGAGCTATGTATTGAAGCGTCCTGTATCTCGGAGTTGCGAGAGATGTGAAATCGCCTGATCCGCCGAGCCGTTCATCAGGTTTATGTTGGCCAAATAGTGAGCCTGGATTGGTCATAGCATTTTGAGGTCTAATAGTACAATAAGTCGGAGCCTTTTTGAAAACAGATCAGGGATTAATGGAGTGGGTTTGGAGGCAGAAGCATGGTTACTATGAGCAGTGTTCGACTTACACATAGGGGATGATCCTTTGTGACAATAGTGCGGAAGCTACGGTTTCTTGAGAGCTAGGCTTTGGTACTCATCAATTCGGGTGCACCTGGCGCATGGGAAATTATGCTCGAGGGTTGCACGTCTTTCTAGAGCTCGGACCACTCTTAATACGATCGGAACTACGTCCCGAGCACTGTCATTGCTCATCCCACCATGTTCGGGCGTCCAACGCATCCCGCCTTCGCATCTACAATTCCGTCTCAATACATTGCTAGCTCTGCTACCTGCCCAAGACTCTTTCAAGACACTAATCGGGTCGTTTCACATTTCTAGCGTCGGGACATCCGAGTCAGTGAACATCTGCCAAAGGCGCGCGGCACACCAATGTGAGACATGAAATTGCGGGACGAATGGGTCTTCGAAGCTGTGTAGCGCCACCGATGCAATCAGATTTCGTCGACGTCTGTGGTGGCACTTGCATCCTCCGACCTGCAGCGAGACCTCTTCTCGAATGAGACAGACTAGGACTGCGTTGACTCTTCGTTCATCTCATTCATTACAGTCCGGGATGGTATATGACTTGCATCCTTCGTGCAAGATCTATGACCTAATTATTCCCGTTCCTGACATGTCTAGTATGCAGCTTGTTTACGATCGTCACGCCGTTGAGAGCCCCCTGTTGCGATCGGAATCGAGCTGACTAGATCTCTTTCCTAGCTCCACGGCTCGCGTGCAGCAACACCAACGTCCAATCCTAAGCAGCGGGTTCCTTGCAATCTCTTGCCCCGAAAACCTAGTTTAGCTGATAGTTCCGAACCTCCATGTGCTGAGGACGAAGCTCCATTCCGTCACTTCTTAACCCACTTCCGCGTCGAGCTCTGATAGGACAAGATGTACGCTCTACGGGACTGCAGACGATTGTACCTGGCCTGGTCATCCCGAGCTGTCGTCGCAGCTCAGCTCTTTTCTCCATGCCCCCCGTTCTTTCTCCCTTTTCTTAAAGCCTAGCTGTTGCTTTTTTTTCTTGTTCTTCCTATTATTTTCCCTAACATTCCATTGATACATGCATCACCTCGGCGCAAACGCCCTCAGATCTGAATCCTAGTTACGCAACATCAAAATTCGAATCCTCGACAAAGCGACGTTGAAAGGTGTCTGAATTTGCGGAAGTTCACCCAAGCCTGCGGGTATTTGCTTCCGACTGATGCAAAAGAGCGTATTTCTCTTCTAAAAACCGCGCCCAGCGCATGCGCCATTGCACACCTACGGCTTCACATATTCGTTGCGTAATGGAAGAGATACCTTTTAGCCATATCAAGTACAAACCAAGTAGTCCAACATTGTCCACATTCGCACCGTCAAAGATCCTCCCGTACCAAGATCCATTCGCAGCAATGGACGAATCGTGTCCCGACGAGTATACCATACATAAGCTCCCTCAGATCGATTCCTCGGTGGAGTTTGGTGTCAATGGCAATATACACGAACAGCACGATGAGCGACCGTCAGACCGAGAAGCTCGAAAACGGTTTTCTATGGATGAACTGTCTGCATACGACCTTCGTCCACCGCCTCCCACCGTCTCCGATGCCAATGCTGAGCTGATCGCTGAACGCCTTTTCTCCGCAGAGCACCTCAACATCATCCTGAAAGACCCTGCGCACTTTCAGCATTTCCGGGCGTTCTTGAACCGGTACCGACCGCAATCAGTTCCCACGCTTGTACGATATCTCGAGTCTCAGAAAGCCCTCACAGCCATTCGATATGCCAATGCTCTGGCGGACCAGATTGCGACACACTCTCGGCAATCTTCTAGAAGTTCCACGAAAAGCGATGCCGCCATAGTTGACTTGAAGTTTGAGAACTTTTCTATACGGGCTGTCGATGAATTGGTTACCGATGCATTGCCGGCATACATCACGTATCGGATGGTGTCAGTGGTTACAGAATGTCTGGTCAAAGAAATTACGGGGAACAGCACTCCTATAATGCGAGGCCTTGTACAAGGGCTGGCTGAGGTGTATTGCATGACTGATCCCCAACAGCCGGACAATCCCATTGTGTTCGCGTCTGAAGGTGTGTCAAAATAATCCATTTCCTTCACCTCTGTTGCTAAGCTCGGGCTTAGAATTCTATAATACCACACAATACGGTCGCGAATATGTCATTGGGAAGAATTGCCGATTCTTGCAAGGTCCAAAGACCCAGAAACCCGCAGTGAAGCGCATAACCAACGCGCTTCGTAACGGACAAGAAATCTGCGAAACACTTCTAAACTATCGTCGTGACGGTAGTCCCTTCCTCAATCTGGTATGAACTCTGAATTATTAATGCAATGAAGGGTCTAACGGGCATAGGTCATGATGGCACCCCTTATGGATTCTCACGGTCAAGTTCGCTACTTCATCGGCGCGCAGATTGACATAAGCTATCTCCTAGAAGGAGGCAAAGGCCTGGACTCTTTCAAGCAGCTCCTTGACCAGGAACAAGAAGCAATGGAAAGAGCAGAGAATCCCGATCCTATCGATCACAAGCCATCTTTAAAGCTCCTTCGTGAACTAGGTGATTTGCTTAACGACGAAGAAGTCGAAATCGTCCGACACCGCACTCGAAGCAATTCAATAGAGTCAACAGTCAGCACACCGACCCGAGCGACTCTCCCGAATAGACGATTGTTGGGCATGGACGAGCCGGAGCCACATATTTGGCCACCAAGCGTATTTGGGTCATCGGGGAGGCTCCCAGGGGTCTACCAAAATGTGAGATTAGCGAGACTTCTCATGCGTTTTCGAGAGCTTCGCTAAGCTTAGACAGTACCTCCTCGTGCGGCCGTACCCGTCTCTCCGCATCATTTTTACGTCGGCAGCATTACGTATACCCGGTCTGTCGCAGTCCAAACTCATGGATAGAATTGGCGGCCCTCAGCATGTTCGGGATGGTCTCCTGGATGCGCTGTCACATGGTATAGGTGTTACGGCAAAGATCTCTTGGCTGACACGGACTTCACGCTCTAAAGCACATCACCTTCCTAGTGACGATGCATCTATAAGCACAGATGAAGTCGGTAACTTGTACGAAGGGCACCCTCGTTGGATTCACTGCACACCTCTTCTCGGCTCGGACCACAAGCCTGGCGTAATCATGGTTGTAATGGTCGACAGGGAAGAGATAACTGGGGCGCTTCACTCCCACAATAGCTCTCCTCGCCATATAGTCAGCCGCCAGACGCTCCGACACAGAGATCATACAAAGGATGGTTGGCCTTTGCAAGGCTCTCAAAACGGCGTGAATGCAGGCAAATACACGGGGAGCAAGTTGTACGCAGATTATCTGAGGAGGGAGGGGAGGAATGGCAATGGAGAGGAGAGAGGACTGCCAGCAACGCCGTTAGAGGAGGGCGCTAGAATGGGCGCTGTCATAAGTGGAATGGCAAGTTTGCATAGTCCGAGCGTGGGTGGGAGTGGTAGGAGTACGCCGGCGAATTCATCGGCACAAGCACACTTTGGGTCGCGAAGGAGGAGTGTTAGTATGAGAAGGAAGAATGGGAGGGAGACTGCATGAAGTGAGTAAACACGCAGGTTTGACTTGAATTGAGATGTGGGTGTGGTGTTACGACTGGACTAGATAAGGCGTTTGGAGGCTGAAACTGGGTGGTCTTTTGATTCTTGCAATTCGATACCAAAGATGATTGATGGGTTTCGAGGAATTGTTCAGTTTTGGATGTTTTCGAGAAGCTTAGTCTACCGTCACGTGCTACAACACGGTGCTGGCGACATTACGTGATGGCAGACGAGCAGTTCGCAGAATCCAGGTTCTGATGTCGGCAACATGGAACTGCTTTTCCCACGTAATAATGGTCTGCTGGGATAAAATCTTGTACAGCGTGCGGAGGCAGGGTCTGCAGGATTGGTAGCACAGCAGACGGCAGCCCGCACGTGGCACGGACCCACGTTGCTGCTTGACAACGAGCAATGGCGGTCCACGAACCCATCGGATCCCCGAACACAACGAAGCCGCCCAGCCAGCATCGTGACGTCTTTTGTCGCAACGCAATCCGCCCTCCTCTCTAGCGGTACTCCAGAAGCATCGTAAGTCTAGCAATTGTCCGGCCTTTCCCGCATTTCCCAATACTGAAGTTTGTTTACAGCAGCATCTGGTCCGGCAACTATCGATAGCGCCAACGCAGCTACATCACACCTCGCCGATCGGCCGGCGCATTCCACATCTCTCTCTCTGCATCCTACATATACAACATCAATTGAGAATGCGGAATGTGCTCGTTCTCCTCCCCGCGCTCGCGTTGGCCGCGCCCGACATATTCGCCGGCTTCGAGCCGCCCGTCCTCCTCGAACAACCTGCCGCCATAGACAACGACACACTGTCCGACGGCAGCGTCCTCGAGCTCCTCAAACGACAAAACAATGGCTGCGCGACCGGATACGCAGTCTGCACAAAGATCAACCAGCCGGGTCTTTGCTGTCCGTCAGATAGTAGCTGCTCCGCCGACAGCGCCGGCCACCCAGCCTGCTGTCCCTCAGGCTCAGCATGCACCGGCACCATAAGCCCCGTCGGAACAACCTCCATCTCCATCTCCACCACGAGCGGCAGCGGCGGCGCCTCGACCACGGCATCCTCCACCGGCAGCTTCGTACTCGCCTCGACGACCGGCACGGCAACCTCGTCGGGCGGGCCCTTCATCCAGCAGACCTCGGCCGCAAGATCCACGGTATCAAACAAATACTATCCTTTCCCCTATATACCAACCACTTACACCAACGCAGCGGCCTGCTCCTCGGCTTATACGAGCTGCCAGTCGGATGCTGCGAGCTGCACGGCTGCTCTAGCGTCCGGGCAGCAGGGCGTCACTGTCTCGGCGCCCAACGGTGGCGCCACCGTCACCGCCATTGCGAGCCTGGGCACCTCGAGCGCGAGCAGCATATGTTCGAGTTTGAGCCAGGAAGCGTGCTCGGGCCTGATTGTGGAGGCTTGTGCGAGTTTCGGGTCGGGCCAGGTTGTCGCGGGTGCAGCGACGATGTGTGCGGGGCTGTATGGAGTCGTGGGCGGTGTAGCTGTAGGAATTGCTGGACAGATTTTGCGATAGCTTCGAGCTATTTTTTCTCCATTTTGTGTTTATTGGTTTTGGAATCTTTTTTTCCATTTTTTTTTTTTGGACCGGAAAAAAGGGACATGGACGGCAGATATATCGTTTCAGTGACCAGAGCCGTGCCCTGGGTATTTGCGCGTTTAGCATGGCCATGGAGTTTTTTTTCTGGTTGCGGGGGTTCACGACAAACTTGTGTGTATATGAATGGATTAATGCCGTCCCCTGTTTTCCCCCTCTAACAGGGCTTTGTTCAAACCATTGTTCCAAGTATCTACTTTAAAATTATGTATGCGAAATGGAGATTCTATGCAATTTCATTCAGCTCGTAGCATATTCGCGTGGAACTTTTGAAACTTTTGAATAGAGAGAGAGAGCGGTAGAAACTAAAACTATCCCCAGTCAGTTTTAGACGGTCTTAGTGAAACTTGGTTAATAATTCGACATTCTCAGACTACGGATCTTGACATGGCCGTCTAAAATCAAGGTTCAAAATGCCTCTAAGCATGATGAATAAACCTGAAGTGCGTCCTAGAGGGCCATCTCCCTAGTTTGAATGTAAGAGTAGTGGAGTGGAGTAGTTTATATTATATTATGCCGCGTATGTATTTTCATGTTCCCGTCTATCATGCAACATGCAAGTCCAAATGCCTTGGTTTTGGGTATCATCACAAATCAAGCTCTCCGCCCTCCTCCATTTGCACATGCAATTATTCTTATCGTCCAGCTATCATGCTTTATACCTTGACGGGATACTTCTTCCTAATCATACCACCATACTTGTAGATCAATGCCGGAAACGGAATCATAAAAATCGCTATGAAGCCTAGCAGGCTGTTCCCCCAGCCGAGCCCTAAGCTCCTGTACATGCTAGGGCCTGCGAGAGGAAGAACAGCGCCGAATAGACAACGGATGGACGTCATGCCTGCAATGGCTGATGCAGCGTATTGCGGGAATGAGTCAACGAGGTACGTTTGTAGGGGCGCGAAGATGCCCATCATGCCTAGACCGAAGGGAAGGAGGCCAATGATGGGAACGATCCAATGGGCATGCTTGTCCGTAGCCCAGCCATACCTGAGGACTAATCAGTAGCTGTAATATGAAAGGAGAGAGAAGTAAAAACCTACCAGAACAGCGATATAGGAATGAAGACGCCGAAGAAAACGCAAGCCGGAAGACGCATCTCGGGCTCATAAACGCCGTTATTCTTCTTCGCTAGTCGCACAATCGTGGCATCTGAAGTCTTCGCAACGAAGATGATCCCCATGAAGTTTCCGAGGCCGAGACCTAGATACGAGAGACCGCACATTTCTGGTGACCAACCATAGGTTCGAATGTACACTTGTGTAATGGTCGTAAAGAGGAGGAAAAGCAAGCCAAAGACGAATGACACGTACAGGCTGAGTAGGAAGACGATCGGGGAGCGGAAGAGTAGCTTTAGGGGACGAATGATGCCCTGTCGAAGAATTTGGCTGGGAGAGCGTGAAGCCGCATCCCTCTGGTGTGTCAGGATGTTCTCGAGTTCAGGACGAGCCATCTCCTTCCTGAGACGCTTCGTCTTCCAGTCCAGCAATATAACGTGATTCGTCTCGCGTAATAAGATAATAAGGCCTGCGGTCAGACAGCAACCGGCTATGAAGACGACCCAAAAATCCCATCGCCAGTTGGCTCTCTGGGCGATGAAGCCGCCACATATCGGACCTATTGTAGGTCCGAAGAGAATCCCTAGAGAATACAAAGCCATGGCTCGACCGCGTTGTTCGGTAGGGAATAGGTCGGATATGACACCAGACCCGATCGTGAGACAAGCTGAGCCTCCAGTGCCAGCAATGAAGCGCATGACAATGAGGCCATTAAGATTCGGTGCTAGCGCACAGCCGAGGTTGAAAGCGCAGAAGACGACGTTGGAAGCATTCAGGACGATGCGGCGGCCATAAATCTCCGACAGCGGGCTCAGAAAGAGGGGTCCAATACAGAAACCGAGCACGAAGACGGAGATGGAGAAGGCGCCTAGCAACTCTGAGGTATTGTGGAAATCCGCGCTTACGAAGGGGATTCCGGGTGCGAAGATGGACGAGGCAAGAGGGCTGAGGAAGGTAATAGCGCTCACAAGCCCGAGCGTAAACCATTTTCTCCGTTCTGCGAAGTTACGAGGATTGGCAGGATCATCTTGTGAGTCCCATCCAATCAGGTTATTTTCGAGGTCTGTTACGGGATATACGTCACGCGCGAGCTTCTGCTTTCTAGAGCTCTTTCGTGAGAGATGCTTTTCGAGGTCGCTGCCGATATCATCTGGAGTTTCCTCAGGTTGCTGAATTGTGGTTAGAGTCTTCGTTGTCAATCATGACTTTGGTAGGAAACGGACTGTCTCTAGAGAGTCTACCACCTCATGCTCAGGTGCTGGTTGGCCCTTTTCTATGTCTGTGTTTTCATACTCTGAGCTTTCCCTCGAGGGTGCTACTTTCTCTTCTGCCACCGACATCGCTCTAGCCCAATCTAGCTCTACTCCAGCGAATGACGGTTACGATGGCTTCTCGTGCGAATCTCGATAGGATTCTTGTTAGGCGATTTCTGGTGACGATGTGGATATTAGATCCCGATTTGCGTCGTTTGGAATTCAAAGAAAGGACGTAAAAGTTGAAATACTGAACAGAAAACCGACTTCGGCACATAAGGGGAAGAGGCGTCCATGGTAAATAACTTAGCCTGGATTTAATGGATGACATATCTCCGCGTCTATGTCCGGTGCGTGTAGTGAAAGCTCGCCCTCTTCCAAACGCCGTCGGCCGACATGATCCTTGCAGAATGCGGGGTCATTCGCCGGTCCCTACAGGTATTATCAGGGTGTTCAATCAGCTTCGATGCTACCAGGCTGCAACCAGGCTGCAGATAATTTGAGACTGATGACGAAATATGCAGCACCATGATCCGATTGTGCTTGAGGCTCAAGCGCACGCATGGCTTTGATGCAGATGGGCGTACGGTAAGATTGCAGTCGAAGGCCGCATGGGGACGCGACGCAGGTCCTTGAGCCTCAGAGACGGATCCTCGGAGCTTCGCGACGCTTGTAGTCCCGAAGGGACGTGCAGGAGTCACTAGACCAACATTCGTACATATGACAGATACCGAATCTGCGCGGCTTTGAAATAACGTCGACCAGAAAATCCAGAAATACAGGAATGCAGGAATGCAAGAGAAATGCACAAGTTATCGAATCGCCCCAGTACTAGTCTCCGAAGACTGGCCATTGGCCATCGAAGCTCCCGACGACGAATGGAAGGAAATTTGCACTCATGGCCATTCCTTGATACATACCGACGAGGAAAGTCAAGACTACGTTGAGTCATGATCAGATAATAGCGTCTCTCCTATTCATTCGCGATGTGTGAAGAATAATCCAAAAATTGTGGGTAAATGGAGCAGCCGCACCCTATGCCCGATAAACACCGATGAAGGAAGCGGGTGGTAAGCCATTGCAAGTGGGTCACAACAGCCATCGATCAGGTAATCCTCAGCTGATAGAGGTCCCGGGCCCGAGAAAAGAAAATACGGTGTAAGACCAAGTAAAAGACAGTAAGAGATAGGTGATCCCATCGAGACATGTCGCGGTCCTCATGCGAGTCGGTCGTCGAGAGCGTCGTCGACATAAAGATCTTATTGCGGCCACTAACGCTGCAGCTTACGCGAAGAGTTGGAACCAGGCCCCGGGTTGCTGGTGTTTTGTAGGTGAGCCACTCAAAAGTATTGTCGTGTTGACTATTGTTGGAGTCTGAAAGATGAAGAGGAAGGCTCGGTGAGTTTTAAAGAGTAGGAAGCGTTCGGCTCTCCGCTTTGATGCGCCCCATCGGTCACCGATTCGCTCGGGGAAATGAAGGTGCGCAACTGCCGTGAAACAGAAGAGAGAGAAATTGGCACAGAAATATCAAGCCAAAGATGGACTTTTATTACATTCTATCTATCGAATTAGCCATGGATCTAAAGAGTATCAAAGGTAATGGTTTCGAGGACTAAAGTATGCAAACGCTGCATCAAGACACGAGAACCTCCGAAGAGCAGATTTCCTCCAGCGCCTTGCGTTCAGAATACCCCCCAGCCCACAGTATATATCTCGAGAACCGTTTCCCTTGAACGCCAGCGTCTTTGACGCGTATAGAAATCCTAAGGTGTAATGAGATCCTTTACGCTCATCCCTCGCCCTCCGGCATTTCCACCAGCCCAAGTCCTACGATCCGTATTCAGCATTAGAAGTGCCTCGGTCGCCTCGTGATCTTCACGATCAGCCTGCGGGCCGAGTGCTGGCGAAGTAAGACTGAAATTCCCACCTGAGGGCCCCGACACAGAGCCTTTACTCGATGGGGCCGTAGGGAACGGATTCTGGAATAGTGCTTGCGAAGGTGTTTGGCCTCCAATGCCGGGTGATGCTTGAATAGATGGAGAAGTCGCTGTTGAGCGGATGGAAGAAGCTAAAGAGTAGTGATGCGGATCTGAGGGCTGTAGTGCTGGAGAGATGGTCACAGAATAAGGGCGCGCGTCGCCAGGGAGCAATGCGGGCGAAGTGTTGGCAGAGTGAACACTACGATCTCTGGGAAAGATCGCAGGAGAGGTATTCACAAAATTATACGCTGGTCTCGGCTCGACGGGGGTAGCATGCGCAGGAGATGCGACATCTGACATATCCTCGTCTTCATCCTCATCCAGTTCATCCTCGTCGTCTTCGGCAACCGGTGTCCTAGTGGGAGGTGGGGGGAAGGCGGGTGTTGGAGCTTTGTTCGGGCGATGTGCGGTCTTCAAGTCGTCCACACACTGCTGCAAATATCGCATATACTCGATGCTAGCCTTTGCATTGTTAGCCGTGGTTGCTATTTGCAAAACGCGATAATCGTACCTGTAAGATAGCGAGTTTGTGCATTTCCTGCCCCGCACACGCTGGTATCATGTCCTTCAACACACCAAACTCCTCGTTCATCTTCGATCTCCTCCTACGCTCGATCAAGCTATGTGCTGTTTTGCGAGCAATCTTCCGACCCGCTGCCGTAGTACCAGCCTGTTTCCTCTTTCCACCGGCACCTCCTGCTGGCGTAGATTTTGCTGGCGCAGTTGGAGCTGCATCTTTGGCTTGGTCTTGCGATTCCTTGGGCTTCATCTGAATGATTTTGCGCGACCGCGTTGGCGGTGGAGGAAGCGAGTAGTCATCTTTCGTAACAACACTGTGGCCTGTACTTGAACGTTTCCGGGTTGAAGAAGGACTCTTGGTGGTTACAACAGGGGAAGCTGGAGAAAGCGGGCGATATGAGGAGTCGGAAGTGTTGGATGCCGCGGAAGAGAGCTCGGTGGTTGTGCTACGTCGGCTACCACTGATGGCAGCGGGTGGTAGAGTAAAGCTGGAGTCAAACTGCCCCGAATTCGCCCTATTCTTGCCTGTGATATCTGTTGAGGGCGCAGGAGTAGGAGGATAACTCGGACGAGGCATGATCGGTCGCTGGCCTTGTCTCGCACTCATCTATGAGGCTGGAGCTCCCTGACGAGCAGCTCAACGCCCAGTCTGAAGGTGGAGTTGAGGGGGAGCAGAAAAGAGGGACAAACCGTGGCGGCGGGCATAATGACGGTGTCGCGTGCAGACTTGTGTATAATGCGATTGAACGTAGAAGAGGCCAATCAGCAGATGGTTTGCGAGCAGTCGGAAGCACGAGGAATGATCACTCGCTAAGAAACGCTCGCCAATCAGAGCCGAATTCTCCGCACGTGCGGGTGAAGATGCGGGATGCGTGTAACACCAGTTCGTCGCGTCCATCTGAAGCAACCTCGTCTGGTAGCCAATAGGCAGAGGCATGTTCCGCTCGTGCGCCGCCGAACTGATGGCTTTTTTCAATGGCCTCAACGCTGGGCTCAGATGTGAAATGTGAAGGGTGAAATGAGAAAAGGCCGGAGTGAGCATTCAAGCGATAGCGTGTCGCCGGCGACCTCACGACGACCGGCGCGCGGCTGGAATGGCGTCCGTGGAGTTTTGCTGCGTGTCGTGCCTGCGGTTGCCTGGGTAGGCGGGAAGGGAAGGGACGAACTATTCAATCCTTCCCTTTCTGGATATCAGTCTTGGCAGGGTGTTGAACGTAAAACCGCCACCATCTATAGTGGCGCCAGACGCCAATCAACATCTGAAAAAGGCAATAGTCTGCAGCGCTGCTCGTCTTCTGAAATTGCCACTTAGAGCCTATCCACTTTCATAAGCCAGCCAATATCCATTCTTGCCTTTGCAGGATGTTACTTTGTCCCACAACAGAGCCCTGGCCCCACACGCATCATTCCACTTGAGTTGCTCGAGCCTTGCCTTTGCAAATTCGACATAAGCACATAATAAGATAGGTGGATATACCTGTGTACACTGCGTTCCATTTCCCCACAGGTTCTGTGACGCGGAATCGGACGCTCAGATCTCTGACACTAGATAACGCAACATCAAAATGGTATCCATGTATTCACTTTTGAACGCTACTGCCAGCCCGTCTCTCCGAGAACGCCAATACATGCGATGTTGATACGCATGGTATCTAATTCCATAGCCGGCATGTTCCATCCGCTCCAGCACTGACACACCATGGTTCCCGTGGATGCCAATCAACGTCCATTACGCCCAACCTGCTCTTCACTTTGTGTCCATTGAGCGTCTTCAAAGGCACAATCGTGGCATTTTCCAACAAATCGCCCACCACCTTGCCATGAAATATCTGCAACTTGCCGTCATCGCTAGCGTCCGCAAAGAGCGGCAGGCCACCCTGGTGGAAGCGCACGGCTCGAATGGCCTCTGTGTGGAAGCGCAAAGTCTTGTATGGCTTGGTGGAGAGGTCTAAATCGTGCCATAGCAGGCGCTTATCGTATGTACCCACCACAATATTGTCACCACCAGGGTGCACATCAATGGACGATATCCATTTCGCACCGGGCTGCAGGATTTTAACAAGCTCTTGCTTCGCTAGGTCGTAGCTGCGTATCGTGTTTCTAGTCGCAACGAAGAATATCGCCTTGGAGGGGTGGAATTGTGCAGTCTGGGCAATGCCTTTGAGGCGTCGGAATGGTAACTGGGTGAGGTGTTTGGATAGAGTGTGGATTGCAACTGCGGTGCTCTGACCTCGAGGCGATACTGTTGCGAAGTAGTCTCCTTTTCTATGCCAGTTGATGACCTTGACAGTCGACCGTACAGTGACCTGTACCAAGACGCCCTTCGATTCTAGGCGGCTTTCAGGTCTGCTCCACTTACCAGGAGGCTCCTTGGTCACACCATTTGTCGTTGTGGACGGTTTAGAAGCGGCATAACCCCAACCCGCGTCCAGAGCATCCCGGCTGACTTGCTCAATGTCAGGAGACAGGATCGTGAATGGAACGACAAGGAAGACGGTTTCTCCGCTTGCGGCCGCTAGAATCAGACTCTCCTTGTCAGGCCTCCACTTCACTGAATCAACTGCGTCTTCATCCGATAGCTTGACATTCCACAACTGTCGACCTGTAAGAAGCTCCCAGATACGAACGAAACCGTCATCGCCACCACTGGCGACAAACATCCCGTTCGGATCAACTGATACACTTCGTACTCGACCTTCCTGCCCTCGGAAAATTGCCGCGCACGTAGTAGGGAAAGGCTTCAACTCGTCAGGATGTGGCAGCTTCGGAAGCAACGACTCGGGATCGATGTTTAGCTTGTTTCTGCGCACTCGTGGCGCTAGATAGAGATCGAGGCTTCGCTCGAACCTGTCTTTCACGAAACGGTCATAACCTGGCACTTTACGCAGAGCCTCGTAGTTGGCCGGGAGATAGTCTTTTTCGCGATCCTCCTCATCGGCTTCCAGCCACGCTGCCCTTTCTTCCTTG
Source organism: Periconia sp. TS-2 (assembly GCA_030378425.1). Taxonomy (NCBI): domain Eukaryota; kingdom Fungi; phylum Ascomycota; class Dothideomycetes; order Pleosporales; family Periconiaceae; genus Periconia; species Periconia sp. TS-2. Next base: position 1,110,037 of record JASNQO010000004.1, read on the forward strand.
TCCGGCAGATACTCTGGAGGAGGATGGTAGCTAGCGTCGTAGCCAGGTGGGGGGAGTTTTGGTGCGGCAATGTGCATTGAGTTGTCCGGACGCGGCTTCTCATCTGCCCAAACATCATACCAACGCTCCGTCTCCTCCTCTTCCTCTTCTACAGGAGGCTTATATGGTTGTATGCGACCCTCTCTAATGGCCTTTACAATCTTCATTACTCGTTTGGCCTCATGTTTGGAGGGCACAAAACGACGTTTCGGCTCGGGTGCGGCGCTTAGAGGCATTATTTCTTTCTTGCCAGAGAAGTAGTGAATCATCTCTGGATAGGGATCGTATCCTTCTTCTAGAGGCTCGTTTCTTGTGAGCTTCTTGAGCACATCCAACTCTTCTTCGGATAGATTCAGCGGTTTCCCAGTGGCGGGATCCGTCAAGCCTGTCCAACCCTTTGGTATGTCAATGCTATCTAACAAGGCATCGAGTGCCTCGCCCTTCGCCGGACGCATTACTCTCTTGCCATTGATGTCATACCCAATATGCGGATATTCGTCATAGTATGAGAGTGGAATGTCTCCAATCGTATTTGTAGTCTCCGGCGCATCGGAATCGTCGGAGTCGTAGACGGGTTCTATTTCTTTGTATAAATAACGCGCATTGCCATTTGCGTCGACGGTGACAGTGAAGTTTGGCTTGATGCTGTTGTCGTTCTGCTCTTCTAACTCGCCGTCTATCCGCGCATCGGAAACGTTTTGGAGGGAATGGTTGACATGGCTCTGCCTAGGCGGGGTGTCTGTTGTATTCAAGTTCCGAATTTGCTCACGTATTTCTTCCTCTCCGCTGTCAAGTTCTGCATCCGGGCCCTCGTCTTCGTCTTCGTTTTCGTCTTCTTCAACATCCTCATCCGACAAACCTTCTATATCACTGCTACCTTCACTTTCTGAGCCATCGTCATAGCTGAGACCAGATTCGTCCCCGCTGTCCGATAGAATGCCGTCGAGAACCCCGTTAGCCAATTCCTCAGAGGCGTCGCTTTTGGCAGGCGCAGCCCGCGTCACCACCTTCCTCTTCCGTGGATTCGGAGCCATAGTTGCCTTGATCGTGGATTTTCGCGGTGAATAATTCTGTAGACATTTTTTGGGGCGCCAAGGCTGGTCCGTGCGCACCACTACAGGCACCTCCGACTCCACCTTCGAACCAAACTGCGGACAACTTCCAATACACCAAACCACGACTTCCCGAGGCGACTTGTCAACACCCCCTCGTAGGAATCAAGTTTGATCCACAACAGTATTGCTCCGCGAGCCAACATGGCATCGCGCCGCGCTGATACGTCAAGGTCCTATTACGACGACCGCGGAGGTGGTCGCTACCGCGACGACAGGCGTGACCGCTTTCGTGACGACCGTCGCAACGATAGACGTGACGATAGACGGGATCGCCGTCGAGACGACAGAGCCTACGACCGCGATCGAGACCGAGACCGCTCGCGAGATCGTGACGACCGCCGCCGTGGTGATCGCCGCGACCGTGACTCCTTCCGCCGCCGCTCGCGCTCCCGCTCACCTATCCGGCGCGACAGGTCGCGGGATCGCCTCGACAGACGTGATCGCGACTATGACGACCACTACGACCCTCGGGACCGTCGCGACCGCCGTGATGACCGCCGTCGCAGTGATGATCGTCCCGGGAGCTCCAAGTCGGCGACACCGGCCACAGATGTGAGACCTGGTTCCAGGGCAGGCCCTTTGTCTCGTGAAGATAGGCAGAAACGTGAGCAAGAGAAACAAAAGCTAGATGCGGAAGCGACAGAAAAAGCTAAGCTTGCCCGGTTGGAGCAGTGGAAGAAGAAGTATGCGGAGAAGCAGGCTTTAAAGCAGACTGACAGCCCTGCTGCTGCATCCTCTCCTGCTGCCTCTGAGGCTGCTATTCCTACACCACAAACGAGCGATGCAAAACAAGGAACTGCTAAGACGAAAGCTAGCGCAAAGATCACTGCTGAGAAGAAGCCTAAGCAGGTCAAGGAGCCCTTCAAGCTTGATCAGTCCGCAGCTGCCCGCCCGGCACTATTCAAGGCGGCTACGAAGCCTAGCGGCCCAGCTGTCACCGGTATGTTCTCAATTCAATGTTTTCTTAAGCAAGCACTCACGGAAGTAGATCGCACTGCCGTGCCTCAATCCAAGATGAACGGTAATATCGGCTCCTTTGGGCTCAAAACTAAATCTGCCAAAGATGAGAACGAGCCTACTAAGAACGCTCTGCTTGACGACGAAGAGAACACTGGCAAGCGCTCTCTGCAGGCGTTGCCAGACTTCATACCCCTTGAGGAAGGCACGCCCGATGTCGGTGACGCAGATGAAGGCGCAATGAGTGACATCGGCAGTGATGATGAGCAGAGCCATGCACAGATTCAGGCGCAGCTAGAGAAACGCCGTGAGGATCTGGCCAAGGAAAATCAAATGGAAGAAACCCCAACTGTCACCGACGACCCTGGTGAGAGTATGGACATTGACGATGCCGCAGGCGCCCAAGAAGAAGAAGAAGAGGTCGACCCCCTCGATGCCTTCATGGCCGGCTTGTCTGATGCTCAACCAAATGGCAGGGCGCCTCAAGGCCAGACCATGTTCGACGACGATAACGAACCGGACCTCACAGCCGTCGAGAAGGAGGACATTCTAGCAATGGCCGCTGCAAAGAAGAAGAAGAAAGACTTTATTGTCGTTGATCACAAAAAAGTTGAGTACGAGCCCTTCCGCAAGAATTTCTATACAGAGCCAGCCGAAGTCGCTCAGATGACGCCTGAAGAAGTTGCAGATCTTCGACTCGAGCTCGATGGCATCAAAGTCAAACCTGACAATGTCCCTCGACCTATCACAAAGTGGGCCCAGATGGGTCTTCTTCAACAGACCATGGACGTCTTCGCCAAAGTCCGCTATGAGAGGCCGACTCCCATTCAGGCCCAGAGTATCCCTATTGCAGAGTCTGGTTTAGACCTGATGGGAGTTGCCAAGACTGGGTCTGGAAAGACTCTGGCTTTCGGCATACCTCTAATTCGTCATATACTTGATCAACGCCCTCTCAAAACGTCTGATGGTCCAATTGGCCTGATCCTGGCCCCTACCCGAGAGCTTTCGCTTCAGATTGTGAATGAGCTGAAGCCTTTCCTAAAAGCTTCAGGCCTTCAGATTGCCTGTGCGTATGGAGGAACACCTATCTCGGAGCAGATTGCCATGATGAAACGTGGCGGAACCCACGTTCTAGTCGCAACTCCAGGCCGTCTGATTGACCTTTACCAGAGCAACTCTGGCCGGGTCATGAACTTTAAGCGGGTGACTTATGTCGTCCTAGATGAAGCTGATCGCATGTTCGACATGGGGTTTGAGCCTCAAGTAGTGAAGATCTTGAACAACCTTCGCCCCGACAAGCAGGGTATTTTCTTCTCTGCAACTTTCCCAAAGAATATGGCTGCCTTAGCCCGGAAATATCTGAACAGTCCTGCTGAAGTCATCATTGGTGGTCGTAGTGTTGTCGCTCCTGAGGTCACTCAAATCGTTGAACTAGTCCCGCCATCGTACGATGCCAAAATCAGGGTTTTACTTAAACAATTTGGCCTTCTGTTTCAGGAGAATGAGAACGCTCAAGTTCTGGTCTTCGTAGAGCGACAAGAGACTGCCGAAGATCTTCTATCGAAACTTATCAAACACAGATACGGCGGAGTCAACACGATCCACGGTGCTAAAGATCAGACAGATCGAAATGAAGCTATCAATGACTTCAGGCAAGGAGGTATACCTATCCTCATCGCCACCTCCGTTGCTGCACGTGGTCTAGATGTTCCTGGTCTAGCCATGGTCTTCAACTTTGACTGCCCTACACATCTAGAGGATTATGTGCATAGGTGCGGACGTACGGGCCGGGCAGGTAATAAGGGTACAGCAATTACTCTCATCGAGAATCCAGGCCAAGAACGCTTCGCCATGCACGTCGTCAAAGCACTGAAACAAAGCGGACATGACGTCCCGTCAGAAGTCGAGCACATGGCGAAGGCTTTCAACGAGAAAATCAAGAGCGGTGAGGAGAAGTGGTACGACCCCGGTTTTGGAGGCAAAGGTCTCGATAGACTGGATGCCACTCGCGCGATGGAGAGGAGGCGTGAGAAGCGAGCACACAAGATTGAGGGCGAAGATGTTAGCGACGATGAACCAGAGCTACCGCTTCCTACGCCTGAAGTCAAGCCTGCTAACGGAGAGAAAGCTGCTGAGCCTGCAGCGGAGCTACCTTCATACATGCAGATCCTCAGCAATAAGATCGTGGTCAACAAGACTGAGCGCCCTGCCTCTACTGGCCCGACCAAGCCTTTGACGGCGAAGGAGCGGGCTATGGCTGCGGCTAATAAGGTTGACGGACGTCTGAGCAAGAAGGGTATGATACATCATGGCCAGCCTATTGACAACAAAGGACCAGATGCCGGTGCTTTCCACTCTACCATTGAGATCAACGATTTCCCGCAGAGGGCTCGATGGGCCGTCACCAACCGCACAAATGTTGTCAAAATTCTTGACAGCACCGGCGTCTCAATCACTACCAAAGGCAATTTTTACGGACCGGGCAAGACACCCGGAGAGAACGATCTGCCGAAGCTCTACATCTTGGTCGAGGGCGATACCGAGAACGTGGTCACTGCGGCTATGGTCGAGATTACACGATTGCTTAGGGATGCGACGATGTCGGCTGAGGAAGCTCCAGCTCGCGCACCAACAGGTCGATACAGTGTCGTCTAAGGCACTAATGCTCTGGAGACTACTTTCAGGTATGTATTGACCCCAAGTGATGCATATGGAGAACACGCCACTGCCAGCTGCCCTTCCCCACATCCAACTTCTTGTTGGATGTATGTTTCTCTTTCTTCACATGCATTGGGTCGCAAGGAGGCGTATTGCTGGAACGGCTGGAGTTTCTGGATGGTGTGATGAGCATTTTCGCTGGGGTTCAAGGAAAAACACTTCGGTGGTTATTAGTTTGCTACGGTAATGGGATGCCTGACGTGTGATTAAATCGATACTCTATCCACAAGGATACACTTATCGCCGTCATCGATTGTAGGTATCCAAGTATGAACAACTCAGTTTGCTCGTTTTGACTATTTAATGTCGACTGCGACTATGCGCCTAGTCCGGTCAAGTGTGGATAGTTTATACACGAAGCAAATTTCATCAAGACTACTGTCCGTTCAAATCATCAGTCATGCACATCACCCCTCCTTTGCGATAACAATCCTACGAGCATACAAAAGCTCGTAATCAGTAAATCATCACGGCAAATACATTGATAGGTGCATGTTCGATCTACCCTAAGGTTTAACTAGAAACGAGGATTCCCCCGATCAAACACTGCCTTCGAACAGAAGTCGCATGTAATAGTAGAGGCAAGTATCTGATCTGTGGAAGTATCTCAGTGAATTAACATTAACGCTTTTTATTCCTAATGGTGTTTATCGAATACTCGCTGAAGATGCTCAATTTCTCGCGGTGGCTACTTCTTTCGGCCATCAGAAAGCTACAACCAAAACAATTTCCAGGCACCGCCGCAAACTAGTATCTCTTTCACACGCACCCCATCGACAATCAAATCGGTATTGATCAATAAATCCTAAATATGGTCGTCAACATCGTAAGCACGAGCACCGCGACGCTATACCCCTTCACAATGGCTCTACTGTTCTTTGTCTTGCCCAAAGACTTACCACCACTTTTCACAATGGCATAGGTCTCACCACTTACATCGCCAGTCACATACAAGCGCCCATCGCGATCCCAGGCAAGACCAGCAGGGCGGAAATTTCTTCGGATAAGAAGTCGTATCGCTATTTGCAATGGCAGGGTCAGAGCAGTTCTGCTCTTCGACGGCTCCACCGGCTGTCCATCCGAGCCAAACTTGACAACGAAAACAGAATGACCGATGAAATCCTCGCGGTTTCAACTATCGTGCAGCGTAGCACAGAGATTTGTTGCTCTTGCTGTCGAATTTGAGGTCGAGCGGCGAGGTATGAGGCTGAAAGACGAGCTGTGGAGCCTGACAATCGTTGCGGCAGAAAGCATCTTGCTTCGTAGCATTCGCCTCAGCAATAGAAAATTTCTGGCCTGCTTAGCAAATAGCCAGCTAGGGCCGAAGTACAGGCCTGCATACATGCTGCCTTGTAGGCAAAGCTCAGCCACAACATCCCTAAGCGCATCACCACGTCAGCCTCAGCCTTACCTGCCAAAGCTAGTCTTGATAACCAATTCTTTCCGGCAGTTGCTGTTTTTTTATGATCCTATTGTTTCGAGGCATGGAAGCAGCTGGTCTCGTGGTTGGTATTGCTGGACTAGCTGGGCTTTTTAACGTGTGCAACAGCGCCTTCAAGCTCGTCCAGAAAGGCCGCGCTTTTAACAAAGATTACAAAATTCTTGAAACGAAATTCAGCAATCAGGAACTTCGACTACGTGCTTGGGGCCGTGCATGTGGCCTTATTGATACGACTCAGTATGATGCGCGATTAGATGACCCAGAACTAAAACGCCAGTTGGTGTTGACGCTGGAGTGCATTAACCTATTGTTGAACGATGCAAAACAGCTTAAAGACCGCTATGGCTTAACGCCATACACGGAGCCCACGGACGGATTGCAAGGCGAAAACGCTGCTCCTGTCGTGGACTCATCATCTTCAGTAAACATAGGAAGCAGATTAGAAAGAAGAAGCAGCCTCAATCGCCTCCTTCGACGACGACCAAGATCTCAGCAGAGCCGAACAAACTCGAAAGTATCAACAGCAACATGGGTCATCGATGACCGCGAAAAATTTGCGGAGCTCGTTAAGCACCTTAAGGATTTCATCGACGACCTGGAAGACTTGACCAAGGCAACGGAGGTCCAACATCGCCAGCGCATCTTTATAGATTATGAGATAGAATGTATTGATGATTTGGAGAAGCTAGAAGAAATTGAAATGGCAAGAGAAGGAGAAGAAGATGTAGTTTCGGATGCGGCAAGTGTTCGACTGGAACGGATTTCCCAGGGTACGGCTAGTATACGCTCTTCCACGGACAGCGGACACCTAGGGTCATTCATCAGTCTGGAGTCATACTTCACAGCAAGGACGCATCTTTCAAGAGCTAGTAGTACTGCCGAGTCTAGGGAGTTGAGACCTGTTTCGATAGGGCAGGGGGTAGCAGTCCACGAGCCCAACGGCGAGCAACTTCCTGCGGACGAAATGCAGCAAGAGCTTAGCCCTACGGCTGCAAAGCGGCTAAGTAGACGGTTGAGCACGACAAACCTCCCTATCGCTACGAAACAAAAGTCTCCTGTATCTATCGACAAGGGCGTCAAACAAAGCTACAAGTAAGACTCAGTCAGACATCATACTAGCTCTTACGAATGCTCACTTACTTGTGGCCAGGTGTGTCGTAGTTGGTGAGGCACCAGCTCGCAAGACGCAGTTGCTTTCCACATTTACACGTGGATATTATCCTACAGATTATGTGCCGGTCATATTTGATGATTGTATACATGATATAAGGCATGTCTACACAACTCTCCGCCACAACTAAGGGGTCTATTCCTCGACACTAACCTCCCTTACCAGAGTCGACGATCAGCGAACTAGCCTCTTTTTGAGGGACATAAGCGGGTGTGAGGACTATGAACACCTGCAAGCTCACTTCTGCGCAGGTGCAGACGTTGTTATCATATGCCTCCTCCTGGGCGCATCACCAGATTATGATCAAGTACGAAAAAAATGGGCAAGCTATAAGGCCAAGTATTGCAAAGAAGCTTGCTGCATTCTCGCAGGCATAGAGCCGGATAGATCCTACAGAAGTTCTCCTTCTGATTTGGTCCATGGAGCCAACCTCGCTGAAGAAATTGGTGCTATGACTTATGTCCAATGTCAACTAGAGACTGGCTCTCGTGTGGATGATGTCTTCGAAGCTGTAGGTTACTCAGTCCCTAGCCCCTTCCCCCTCCTTCCCTCAGCTGTTATTGTGAGCTGCGCTAAAGGTTATAGGCAATGCGAGCTGCCATTTCAGCCTCTGCCATTTCAGCCTCTGCCATTTCAGCCTCTGCCATTTCAGCCCCTTCGCCTCCGTCTCGCGGGTTCAGACTGCCATGGCGCAGTGAACGCCCTAAGTTGCCCATAATAAATGAAACACGTGAAGAAACAAGCGCATAATACATTTCTACGTGTAGAGTCAATTACTCCGCAAATGTAACCTTAGGTGTGTTTATGTTCGAGTAGCCAGCTTTACAACGTTATCAGACTTGGTTGCATAGCCCCCGCTAGGGTAGCATGAGGGAGTTGATATCTGTCAAAAAACTTGTCTCATGAGGTGGGCGAGAGGCCTAGGAGTGTCAAATAAGCGAGTTCTACGATTGACACGCGTTAGAGGAATATCTACGAGGGAAAGCACTCCCGTAGACGTTATTGAAATGCGGTCAATACCTAGAAGGCAGCTAAAGACTATCTTTTAAAATGTAACGGAATCACCTACCCCTTTCTAATATATTATACAAAGGCCCCGGCGGAGTAAGAGTTGCCAGAGGAATAGTACATAGTAGGCAAGTTCCACTTATTAGTTTAGACATACGTACTATCATTAGAGAATGAACTAGCTCAAATAACAGTATCAACCTTGAGTATCCGTGGCACTGCTCCTGTGCTAGTATCCTATAGCTTGACTGTCTTGTTATCTAAGCCTAACGATTAGGAACTTATACTAGGTCGTATAGCCTCCGAGCCGCCTCCAGAACTGGGCCGTATACTACCCACAGGCCGGCATCCCATAGCTTAAATATCCTTTTATCTACATCGAGGGCGATACGTAGACCCCATACAAGCTTAGTCCCGTCTTCGTAATCCCCGTTTTCTTTGGCGTGATCTAAAATGCGGATTTGAGATTCTCCATTGTTGACGTCGACAGTTCTGAGGGCGATGCTCTCGTCACCGCCGCAGAGACGACGAAGTAAAACAAGAGACTAGTGGTATCGATGAGATGAAAAAGCTAGTATGAAGGCTCAGGATTTTCTCGCGAGACTGGATTGGCGCTTCGGCTCTTGGACTAGTTGCTGTGATGTATGGGATTCCGTCGTATTTGGGGTAACGCATGGGAGCTAATTCATCGTGATCGTTCGTTCGCTCCATGTTTCTTCTTAGCTCTTGGATTGTGCTGTTGTCTCTTCGGTTAGCAAAGACAAATCGAGCGTGCTTCTTGCAAAAGAGTCACATTCAAGCCTGACCAAGGACACCAAGGCTATCCTTTTTCTTCTAATTTTTTCTGGGTTGGACGTTCTTCCATTACCAAGCAACCTTCGCTTCGCGGGGTAGCTGACCCTCAAGGACCTGCCTGCATGGGATCCTTCCTACAGCACTTGGCTCGTCCCGTTCCGTCGCTCTACCGACAGTAAGACCTCAGCTCTCCGCCCTAGCCGGCACTTATCACGAAGCGGGGTCAATACGTCTGTGCTTCGTGCAGTGCCAAGCGGTGAATGCTACTACCAGGTTTTCGGGTCTGCGGACCGATTATCCTACGTAGGTACGCACCTCGCTCCTTCGTGACTTGTGACTTGGAGCGTGTGCTGCAGATGACGTATGACTCTGACACATGACGTTTAGCAATGAGAAATCAATGGAAGAGGAAATTCCGGAAACCCATTAACCAAGATGATGGGAGGATTCGGAAGGCTACTTGCAGGGGTCCTGGCGAACATACTGCTTTTACACTGGGTTGGCGTTTTGCATATACATCAAGATGGGTACAGAGAAGGAATTTCCGGGTTACTGGAAGTTTGAAATTGGACACAGTGAGGAATCCGGGAAAGCAATGTCGTGAACAACCATGGTAAGTATGGTAAGTAGACACGTGATTGCAACCATACTTCTGGTAACGCATACAACATTTGAATAGCGGGTCGATTGAAGGGATAGGTAGAATCGGGAGCTTATGGAAAAGACACTCTATAATACCACGTCGCTTATTCGCTGGCCGAATTACTGAAAATCTCGATTCCTCAAGTTTGAAACCAACGCAAAGCAATATACACAATCACATTGATCTTAGCTGCTCTTGATTCATCTATAGTACCCTTCTATGAACTCTTCGGACTACAACGTCCTTAATCCTCCTTAAACATATCCCTATCCTCATCCCTCCCTGGCCAAACAATCTGCCCCTTAACCACCCCCCTCACGCACATACAAGCCGTCACCAACCAAATACCGACAAGCAACACCGTCATCGCACTCCCTACCCACAATATCCCCTCACTCTGCAACTCATTCCCAAGCTCTACTGTTGCCAGCGTAAACCCTACATTCGGGAAGATAAATGCCCACCACGGAAGTGCAAAACGCATATTCGGTATCGCCCATAAACATGCTAATAGCGCGATGCAGAAGAGCCAAAAGGAAAAGATCCAGAGGAATATGCCGATGAAGAGGGCCATGGTTTGCAATGTTTCGGCAGCTGAGGGGTGAGCTGCGAAGTACCCGTAGGATGTAGGAATAGCGCGGGCCTGGCCGATGAAAGCGATGATGGTGTAGGCGGCTGAGCCTACGGGGATGAACATTGCGGGCCGGACGTGTGGAGGTGGCATTCCTTTCTCCAGGAGGTTCGTGATGTATAGGTTGAGGAGGACGAGGGATATGAGCCATCCGAACCCCTGGTATGCGCATCCGCTTATTATAATGGGTACGCGCTGCGCCGGCGGCTGACTTTGTGCTATTATGCTTGCGACTGTACCTGTGAGCATCGCACTGTATCCGGCCAGGAACCAGCTAGGACTGAAGGGCACCGGGTGCACAGCCGATCTTATTATATACACCCAGTATTGCTGGACAGAATTGATGAGAGAACAAGCTGCGTATATCCAGTACATGACTCTAATAGTGGTCACCAGCCAAGGTCCGGCAGGACCCTGTTCTAGCCCGTATAGTTGGATGCAACAAAGGATCACTGAGATGGAGAGGAAAAAGGAACTGAAGAAAAAGGATTCAGCTGGGTGAAGGAAGGAATATTTGAAGCGCCTGAAGTCTATTATTGCTCGGGCTGCCATGCATATGCAGAGGAGTAGAAAGAGGACGAGGTCGAATACGAAGACTATCACGCCGATTGTATATAACCCTATGGTGACTGTCAGTCAATGGCTTGCTACAATAGTATGATGTAGGAACCCTATCATACCGTGAAATTTGTGCGGTGTCTGAGCCAAGGTAATCGCTAGCCCGCCCGTTGACATTGTCGATGTGAACCACGCCCACGTAAAATGTCTTAATCGTTCTTTTATAGTGACTTTGTTACTCTCCGTCTCTTTCTGCTCCTCATTCCTTCCAACATCCATAGCGAGCCGAGGGATAGTAGTATGCTATATCCGGGGTTGCATATGTGTGTGTTTTTTTTTTTTTTTTACGGATTTTCAATCGTCTTTTCTTGTTATTCGCGACTTCTTTCGACGAGAAACAAAGATCGAGGTGAAGGAAACATGGGGAACATGCTTGCCAAGAATCTACCCCGAGTTTTGTAACCGACAGGTTCATAAGTTCCCGCCTTATTTCCGGAAACAACCCTCCACATTATAGCATTACTACGACAAGTCAATTCCGAGGGGAAGAAATACTATTTCTACCCTAACTATAATAATCTTGATTTTTTACGCCTCCTCGTCCTGAACTTTGTTGTTGTCCGGCTGCCAATTCCTGGGCTGAAGTCTCCGCTTGACATCTGCTGGTCGCGGCCAACTGTAATTAACCGGAGACTCACCTCCAACGAAAATGAAGACATCGTAGATGAGTGCACCAACAAGGCTTCCTGAAAGCCCTGCGCCAATGGGTCCATACGCCCACCATCCGCTGGTGAAGGTCTCGCTGCCATAACCGACCCACCAAGCGATGAAGCGGGGGCCAAGGTCTCGTGCCGGACTAAGGCAGAGGCCGTTGTAGCCCATTGTGATACAAAGGAGGTAAGTTGCGAGTCCGTAGACAAGAGCACTCATACCTGGGAGGGGGATTAGCGGATGATGTGAGCCTTTGCGGAAATTACATACCAGAGCCTGGAGGCGTATTGCTGTCATCTCCAAGTGCGAAAGCGACACAGACATATAGAGCAGCAGAAACAAAGTCATTGAAGAAGGCCGTAGTGGTGGAGACATATGCTGGTGGAATTGTGTAGAGACCCTTGCCCGTGATGTCTGGAGTGAGATGCGGATCAGTGTAGAGGATGGCGTCGCGGTAGATGAACCTAAGCAATCTGTAGTGAGTAAAATGATCTCCAATCTGAAATGTTTCTTATCAAAAGGCTTTACCTACCATACCAATGTCCCTGCGCAGAATCCCGCGAGAATCTGGGCAACGATGTAGATGGCACACATCTTCCACGGGAAACCTCGATAGACCGAGAAACAAACCGAAACCCAAGGGCTCATGTGAGATCCCGATATGCCGCCGCCGACGTAGATACCGACCATCACTGCGATGCCCCAGGCCCACGACATAGTCTGGAAATCGCCCTTCTCCGCTGGATATGTGATAGAATATAGATTCCCAGCGATACCAAAGAAGAGGTAGATGGTCGTCTGCTGACATCAGTATATGAGAACACATTGTTTTGTACATTCACTTACTGCAAGGAACTCAGCAGGTGCTTCAGGATATCGAGCGCGCAACCGTGCCAGAGGATTCCGGTAGTTGTTGTAGTAATCCTGAAGTGCTTGCTCTTCGCGGTCCCGAATCTCATGTTTCTCCTGCTCCGTTTGCGTCGTCTCAGTCGAGGCGGTTTCTTGCAGAGGCGGAAGATCAGGCTGGTATCCGGAGGTGTATCTTCGTCTCATCTGCGAATCCATAGACGAATGGCGCTCTTCACCTTCATCTCCGAAAGGTCCTCCTCCATCGCTACCCCGAGCGCGGAGAACTTGATCCTCTTCATGCGGCGCAGCTCGCCGAACTACCATTGGTCGTCCATCTATCTCCACAACGAAGAGCTCCGAGGGTGGACCATGCTGTCCATGTTCATCTATCGCCTGAAGAGATGTCGCATCCTCCGGATGATCTTTCCTAGCATACTGATTAGAGATGGACTACTCTTTAAAACGAGAGGACATACGGCTAACGCCGCCTCTAGACTGACCTCTTCTCACTTGTGCATTTTCATGGTGTAAATCCTCTGTGTCGTCGAAGGTTTTACGACCTCGAAGCATTCCTGGGCGGACAGTGCGTGGAAACGGGCGACCAAGACCAAACAAAGGGCGAACCGGCTCCTGGTCATACCATGGGTTGAGAGCATAGTAGTCATTGTCGACATAGAAGCGGTCATCGGGCTTTTTCTCTGTTTGTTGACTACGCAGATTGCCAGCCTGTCGACGCGCGCTTTCGGCAGTCTCTTGTCGGCTGCACTCCGATGGAGCTACATGATCTTGGTTAGACACCGCGCTTCTGTACGAGGCTAAACGGGTCGTTGGTCGTCTTTCTAGTGAGGGGCCGTGGGTTGATGATTGATGGTGTAGGCCCTGAGACTGGAAACTCGAGGGGGTGTCGGTTCTCCTTGGAGCTGGGCTACTTGAGCTCTGCTGCGAACGGACGGATCGTTGGTCTCCTGGATCTTGTTAGCCTAGTCTTGTATGAGGCTTCGCAATGCGCATCGAGCGGTAGAAGAATAGGAAGAGATCTCTTCCGAAAATACATAATTTGGGTTTGACTTACCATTTGAAGTCATGGCGCCGGCTCAATTTTGACGACACTAAGCTCTAGGTTGATATGCAGGAACAAAACAGTAGCGAGAACCAAGCATGGAATTCTATTCGCGAGTATCGGGAAGTTCAAATATCGATAGCTAAATCACGTCACCCGGGTGCCGTGACCAACCAAAACGCAAAAGCGACGTCACCGCTCGTAAGCTGTGAAAATTTTGTTCGTATATGTCGCAAAAGGGTAAACGAATCCGGCGTCCGAAACTGTGTCTCTTTTGCGAATAAGTGATCGTAAATCGTGCGTTTATTATGGTCTGTGACCAACAAAACTATCTGCACATACAGTTTTGACCAATGGTGATGCCGCTACGAAGGCTTTAGGGGCAAATTCAATTCAACGGTCAGAACAAACCTTGTACAAAATAGTAAAAGCTCGGTCTACTTGGATGCGTGCTAGCATCATTGTCCCGACTGCGCATGCCCTAGAAATCCTCTATAGATGTTTGTACCTATTGAGAGGTAGCGTACCTCTCTATTTCCCGTCACGAGCCAACATTATACATTTGACTTCCAATTTCTCTCCCTCGCGTGTATATAAGTTCATAGACCGCAAACAACTGTTCCACAACCATTTATCCCCCTAGAAAACCATGCGCAGGCACTAACACCGCCGTGGTAGTCATGCTATCGCTTGATGCGTTGACGCTGTCAGTCGTTGCCCTAACAGTACATCTCTGCTCAGTCGCGACTGTCAGAGTTTTTGTGGATTTTAGCGGGCTGAAACCGGACTTTAGTATGAAATGAATATGCTTCCGAGTCTTCAAGTCTGCCCCAGCCGTGCGAGACGTTGTCCCAGAGTTTCTCTGATAGGAAAAGGATTTGCTTCCATCGCTGGATTTCTTGGCGCAAGTAAGCAAGCATAATGGCGCTAGAATCACATCGTATTGAATTCTAGTCTTTATTTACGCTATCCTTCTTCGAGAAGGCGTCCGCTGCAGTGTGGCACACATTGTTGCCACGTGTTGTGTTATCAGGTAAGGGTACGTCAGCTCCTCAAGGCTACAACATTTCAGATTAGCTATTTCAATACCAGCGACAGTTGCAGCTGCTGAGTAGGTCACCCATAGTAATCAATCACCACAGGATTGAACCTCAGCAAGATGTCAACAAAAACACCAATCACCATCCGCCCCGCCACAATGGCAGCCTCAGACAATGAACTCTTAGTCGACTTTCAAGAATCCCAGATCCCGTGGCTATCAACAGTGGGCAGCGGTGGTCAGTGGGGCACACAGTCGATCCGACAAGCGAATCCAACAGCCTCCGAAAGAGCTCGTCTTTGGGTCGAGAGAAGTGAGAAACATGCGCAATGGAGCAGTGACTGGTGTCGAGCCTTTGTGGCGGATGCGGGCAGTAATGCTCCTGTGGCGGGGCTGGTGTTAGATTCGAAGTCGCCTGCATACGTCCGTACCGTCCTCCCCGAACAGGATGAGAACGATCCGTTCGTCTATCTGGCATATCTTTTGTCGAACAGACATGCAGGAGAGCAAAGCAAAGGTAGCGGTGCGGCACTCATTGCCTTCGCCAAGGATCAAGTCCGCGACGTAGGTTTGAAACGTATCTGTGTTGATTGCTGGGGGGGCAATGATCGGAAATTGGTCAAGTGAGCTAATGATGAGTGAGTTGAGATTCAATTAGGCTGATGGGCTTCCTAGGTACTACGAGAGTCAGGGTTTCGTTCCTCTTGGTGACTTCACAGTCCCAGAGAAGAATGACTGGCCTGGTTGTGTTTTGGAGATGCGGCTCTGATAGTAAAGTGCCGACAAGCTCAACCGATAATCGACGCGTTGCGTAATTGAAGAGCTAGCTCATCAACGACAATGATTGGAAAGCCAATTTCGATGCCTGTGCAGCGGCTACTCAACGAAAGCTGACGGATGATGTTGTGATACCATGGTGGTGATGGCGACTTGCAAGATAGCTCAGCATGTCGAGGCAGCGTAAATTGAGTGTTTAGTTCTTAGGCTTCCTATAAGATATCGCGAAACATCTGTCCCTGCCGCATTACGATGCGCGTGGAGTATACTCTGGGGAAATGACTCGGGTACGTCGAAAATGGCCGTCAAAAGCCGACATAGTGGTTCACAATTGTGACGCAGCTAGCGCAATGGCCCGCTGCAGCCGATGCAACTTCGTGGATACATAGTCATGGTCTGTTGACTAGCTCGAAGTCATTAGCGCGCACGTGGTCTGTCGGAGAAAGTTACTACGTCTAGGACGTTCTCGGCATTAGCGGATTGCACTATGAATGTATCTACACTCCGATATTCTGGGAAGACATTGATGAGTGATAGTCCTGGCGCCATGGATAGACAGACCCGGGGATTCGCAACCTCTATGTAGACGATGGCGTAGAAAAATGGAGATACGGCGCCGCGCATACTTGGTGCAGCCTGCCTTATCAATCTTGTCCCTTAGTTGAAAGTGTCCCAGAAAGCGCATCAAGTTTTCATGGTACTGCCATGAGCTTATTCTGCTCTTGTGCCAGAGTCAATCCCTCGGGAGCTTGCCGGAAAAGCACAATCTCTGACTGTTTGAAGTATCGTCGTGCATCTAGGGTAAAGTTAGTCAGTGTCACAATAATTAGCACAGCGAGGATAGTATGAAATGCTCCGCGAGGGTACTTGACAGAGCGGGGTATGTCCGAGTGGGTTGACATACCTTCATCGATAAGTACTAAACTGAGGTAATAACGGGTGGAGTATTTCTTGTTGACTTCTCGGAAAGTGGGGGTCAGATCGAAGCCACCTAGGAACAGTCTGATCGGGATAGTCTCGCCTAGATCCTGTGAGCGGGGGTAGACAAACAGACTGATAGATAATACCTCTTGACGGGGAGCCGTCCATGATCTCAAAGCGGACCAAAGTCTCGCTCTCGTTGTATTGATTAGGTGCCGCGCCTGTTGTCTCTCTGCGGATGATGGAAAGCTCCATGTGTTTGATCTTTAACCGTACCAATAGGAAATATATCCTGCCTACGATGACATCCTTTAGATGATATTTCGATTTGGAGTACTCAAATTCGATGTGCAGACAGTCTTCTATACCGACGTCCATCTTGATCGAGCTATTCGTCTCTGGCGGTATCCGGTATGAGTACACCCACAGGTCTTTCTCTCTGACCACGTCCTGCATCCGCCTTGATACAGTCACGCGTACAAAGTAGCGGAGCTTCACGTTAATGCCATTGTACGATTCGTATTGCTTCTCAACGTTCTTGAAGTTGAAGTCGAAGGTCTGCGGGTGCTGGAGCTCCCCGGGCGCTGCGAGCTCCTGTCCGAGGGAGAGGAATTCGTAGTGGTTTCCGCGGTCGAAGAACATCTCTGAGGGGGAAGATCCATCAGCATTGGTGCCTCGTAGGCGGACCGCGTATCACGGATCGCATTCTAGAGATCAAGGTAACCCACCAATTGTGCCAATGAACTGCACCTTGATGCCCGTATGCTCCAGGCGCTTTCCATCCTTGGGCCGTATCGTGACCTGGCCTTTGACAGATTCTCCATCCAAAAATAGCGGGACCTTCTCTTTCCGGTTCTTGTCAAGCTTAACGTCGACCGTCTGGCGCTCGTCGGCCTCCTCCAGGACGATGTCGATGTCGACCGGGACGCCGAAGAAGTAGGACATGGCGGGCAACGGGGCTGCCTTGGCGCGGGAATGGATGCGATGCAGCCGTTGACGATGAGCGTTCGCTGGTGCTCATCCGTCGTTGCGGAGCTGCGCCAGGACCAGGCAGGTGCAGCTGTCCATGGCTTAGTCATCGGTTGAGGCTCAACTCTCCAGCCCCGCTCGCTCCCCACAGCTCCCCGACCAGACACGACACGCAGACCCGCTTGCAGCATCCCTCAGCGAAACATGACGGCAGCAGCATTGCAGCCGGCTCCGATTCATCCACGTCAACCTGACGGCCGCCAGAATGATCACAAGACTACCGTGCAGCTGCCGTGCCCCGTGAGACCAACCGGCGCGGCGGAGATGGGCTCACTCGCATCGAGCAACGCTGGCAAAGCGGTGTGCTGCACTCGGTCAGACGCAGCAAATGCAGCTTCGGGGCGTCTGGTGGCAGAGCCGACTCTTGTCCCTCGTCGCTCTAGAACAGGCAATCTCTGCCCGGACCGGCGCCTGGGGCATCGCGCCAACTCTGCGTCGGCGGACCGAAGACGTCTCGCACAGTGCCGTTTTACGTGCACCCCCACGCGCCATTATCCAACAGCTTCGCGCGCCCACGGCCAGGCGCTGCGGTCTGAGATATCACCATGGACGGGCCGGAGGGCCTTCCGGCGGCGAGTCGTGCTGCATGCTGGGCACGCACCGTGACGCCCTCTCTCCCCGAGCGGAGGGATTCAAGGGAGGGGTGCGCTGGCACTCTGGAGTGCAGCAGACGTACCTGACGACGACTGGGATCGAAGTGCGGGGAGGCAATCGCGCTGGGCCTACTGCGTCCGATGCGCCACCTTGCCATCCCACGCTACCCGAGCCCTATTTTCAAACGCCGACACGCTGGCCCTCCATTCACCCCCGGCCCTGCCAGCCCGTCAGGGATCGCCTGTTCAGTGCTCAGGAGCCTGAGTCGCTCCTTGCTGTCCGCTTCGCTCGGATGTGCGCGCCCGGAAAGCTGATTCGCATTCCCGTCCTTTGTCGTGACATCAAGTCTTGGCTGCCAGAGCCTGCACCAAACTATAGTCCCACCCTTGCCGTCATGCGGTCCGGCTGCTGTGGACAAATTTACAGGCCCCGTCCTTTTAAAATGTGCATAGCCCCATCTGCATATGGGATTGCCATTATTGCTTACTACCAGCCCTCGCCGTCTTGGTTACATCCGTCTCCCAACGCGACCCATTCCCCGGTATAAAGGCCCTACAGAGCCCTTTGTTCGGAAAACCCAAAGTGCCCAGAAGATCTTGTTTGCCTTGGCCACTTGTCTCAGCAAACACTCTCTTGTCACACCGATTGCGCTTCACCATGTTGCAAACTTCCGTATCCACGCCCTCAGCGCCTGCACACTATGTTGCTGCGCCTACACCGCCCATATCTACTCCAGCGTCCCCGTCCAACACGACCTCTTCAGCACACGCGGATAAAACTACCAAAATCATGAGCATTCCAAGCAACCACCACATCTTGATCGTTACCGGCCCGGCGGGTTGTGGGAAGAGCACGGTTGCCAAGTTTCTCGCCGACCGGTATGGATTTGACTATATTGAGGGAGACGATGTAAGCCAAAGCTGCCATCCACCACTGACTGGTACTGACATTGGAGCAGTTTCACCCTCCGGCCAATATCGCCAAAATGGGCGCCAACATTCCTCTAGACGATGCCGACCGTTGGGACTGGCTGATTCTGCTGCGCGACCAAGCACTTGTTGCTCTCAAGAATGGTGCCAAGGGTGTCGTGGTGACATGCAGCGCACTCAAGAAGAAATACCGAGACGTCATTCGTACTGCACGTCTTTACGATGAAGATCCGAACGCCAACGTCCACTTCGTCTACCTACGAGCGGACAAAGAGACCCTGTTGGCACGCGTAGGTGCTCGCCAGGGACACTACATGAAGGATTCCATGGTCATCAGCCAACTTGCCGCTCTTGAGGAGCCAGATGAGGATGAGGTCAAGAGGTTGAAAGACGTGGAAATCATCGACGTCAGTGGGTCGCAAGCGGAGGTGCAAAAGCTCACAACAACTGCGATCGACCGCGTCATGTCGACCGGTTCGTGACCTGGGCGGGAGGAGTCAGCCGGTTCTGATTTCTGATTTCTGATTCTTGATTGCCTTAAATTGTCAGATGCGGCATTCCCCGTAGCGTTGAGCATCGTCGGCGTCGGCAATTTATGGATTGGGAAATGGCGCAATAATATATTATACCCCGACAGGGATTTTGAGGCAATAACTGAGGCGTCACGGGCATATCTAAATCGAGACTATCTTGGCAGCTAAAGAATTCAACATTAATTCAAAACTTATCGCATGCTGCGGGTTGTGTGTATACTAACTAAGCAGCTCATAGCTCACAGCCCACAGATCCAATCCCTAAGCCCATTCAGGACAGCAGCCTACACGAGATGCCCCAAGGCGATATCGAAACGGCAAAGCGCCCTAAGATGCGGACTGTGCGGGAAAGCAGTCTATATGATGAATCAAGCCATGATCTGTGCCTGTTGTGGGGGTGGGGGGGGAGGCCTTCCCCAGATTCGGTCTCAGGCAGTCGCGTGCACCAGTCGTCCAGTACAGCTCTTTTCCCACGCGGCCCATGAAGTCTGAAATTTCCTTCCGAAGAATGATCGCATTCATACGGCTTCAGAAGGGACCTCGGGCAAGCAGTACTTGTTTGCTTGTAAACAGATGCGAATTTTCCTCTTTCGGCTTAGCGCTTCCCCAGACTCGTTGTACCGAACGGCTACCTTCGGATTTAGTTCACCTCGACAAGCAGTTCCGCAGCTTATGTATCGACACTGCTCACTCAGAATGCTTCGAATTACTCCAACGCTGTAGGAACTTAGTCCGCTATGAAGTCCGCGTTATCTCGAGATGCTGCACGGATCGTATATCGAAATGCTGCGCTGAATAGAGGGACAATTGTGGCATTTCGTCATTGGAGCCGTCGCGAGTATCCGAGAACACAGCAACGGAGAGGATTCTATCAGACATCGCACCTGAAGGTTGTTAAGCCGTATTTACTTGCTGATATCGGGGAAGGTGAGAATTATTGTCGAAATTTAGAGAACACTTGCTGATATGTACAGGTATCACCGAATGTCAAGTTATTCAGTGGTTCGTCAAGCCGGGAGCGCGTGTCGAACAATTCGACCCAATATGCGAAGTACAGTCGGATAAAGCTTCTGTAGAGGTATGCACACCAGTATAACTATAGGAAAGAGTAATGCTGAACAATAGTAGATCACGTCGCGGTTTGATGGAGTCATAAAGAAGCTTTACTATGAGCCGGATGATATGGCTAAGGTCGGAAAGGTAAGAGTTACACGCTACACTTCCACACATCATACTAAACCTCCAAGCCTTTAGTAGATATCGACATACAAAGTGAAATTTCCGCGGCCGACGAAGCCCTCCTCAACGGCGACTCTGGGAAACAAGCAGATGAGGAGACGGTGAAACAAGACAAACCCGCGGACGAAGGACTAGAAGTAGGACGAAATGATACGGCGGTTGTCACGGGTGATATACCCCCAGGCCAACCATCACAATCTCTGCCGCCAGAACTAGAGCCAGAACCAGAGCCAGAACCAGAGCGGGTGAAGGAAGAACCAAAACCACAGCGGCAGCCAAGGAGGCACGCATCATTGGCAACACCTGCCGTGCGACATATGGTCAAGGACCTCAAATTGAAGATCGAGGACATAGAAGGAACGGGCAAAGATGGCCGTGTACTGAAAGAGGATATACAAAGACATGTGGAGTCCTCTAAGGAAAGCACAAGCACAGCAACGACACCCTCCCTAACGCCTGCACCAACGCAACAAGCTGAAGACCATTCCAGGACCTTGACGCCTGTACAGGCTGGAATGTTCAAGCTAATGACGCGCTCTCTCACGATTCCGCACTTCCTCTACACCGATAATGTAGACTTTAGCTCTCTAAATGCACTTCGCAAGAAGTTCAATGCGCACAAGGAAAAATCGCATCGCATCACCCCGCTACCTTTCATCGTCAAAGCTGTCTCGCTGGCCTTGCAACAATATCCGCTCTTGAACGCACATCTAGATATATCCGATCCAAACAAACCCCAAATTTTAGTGAAGGGCTCGCACAACATCGGCATCGCGATCGATTCTCCAGCCGGTCTCCTCGTTCCCGTTATTCGAAACGTACAATTGCATTCCATAGAGACATTAGCGGCAGAAATCACGCGTCTAGGCGACCTCGCTCGGGCAGGAAAACTCTCTTCATCTGACATGACCGGCGCAACGTTTACTCTCAGCAACATTGGTAGCATAGGCGGTGGCGCCGTGGCTCCGGTCATCTCAAGTCCGCAAGTAGCTATTGTTGGTGTCGGACGAGCAAAAGCTGTACCTGCTTTTGATGAGCATGGTGGCATAATTCGAAAAGAGGAGTGCGTTTTCAGTTGGAGTGCAGATCACAGAGTGATTGACGGAGCCATGGCGGCTAGGTGCGCAGAGGCTGTGAGACAGTATCTTGAAAACGTAGAGAGCATGCTGGTCAGGCTTAGATAAAACCTTTTGAAGGGGAACAAAATAGATTGATTTTGCATAAACGCGATACGAGGCGTCCAAGCCATGGCAAAATGGTTGAGATGAAGTTGTTTTAAGCTCGACCAACCCCTCAGCCTCGTCAACGCTTGTATCATGCAAGCCATACAGGGTAACTCAGCACGACCCATGGATATCTGCAATAGATCCCGCGAAAGAGATTCAAATACTACTCGCACGTGGGTTGCCAAGACCTACAAGGCTGAGTGACGGCGCCCCCACTACTCGAGAGCTCCAAGCTCCCAAAAGCTACCCCACGTCGTCTCTTGCAATCGAACTTCCACAAACCAACCACCACCACCACCACCGCATATACACACGCCGCAACAATGACCTCCCTATCCCCGACCCCCCAACCACCGCCCTCTCTCACCCCCTCCTCAACAACAACCGCAGTCGCATCCCAAACCACCCAGTCCACCCCCTCAGACGCCGCCTTCCCATTCCCCCCAATATACTCGTTCCCACCCTTCTTCACCCTCCAGCCAAACCCCACAACGCGCTCCTCCCAGCTCTCCTCCTGGTCCTCGCTCATCCAATCCTACTGCCGAGCGCACCGCCTCTTCGCCCTGACGCTCATCGACGCCCTCTCCACACCCCTCTTTACCAACGCCACGATATCGCGCTCGCTCTCCCTCCGCGATGCGCGCGCCGTGTTGAGCTGGATGGCGAGTGCAGAGGGCGGGAACAGGGCGGAATGGATAGGCGGCTCGGCTGCGGGGAAGAAAGGGAAGGGAGAGGAGGAGGCGGGGCGGTGCTGGGTTTATTGGCGGAGGCCGGAGGAGTGGGCTGCTGTTGTGGAGGAGTGGGTTGAGCGGACGGGGCAGAAGGGTGTTGTGTTGACCTTGTATGAGTTGACGGAGAGTGATGGGACGAAGAGGGAGGAGTTTCATGGAATGGAGGGAGAGTTGCTTATGAAGAGTTTGATGGTTTCGGTTAAGAGAGGGAAGGCACAGATATTTGGGGCCGAGGGAAGTGAGGGTGTGAAGTTCTTCTGAGAGAGATGGCGTTGTGAGTGAGAAAGGTCTTGGATGGCTATCACAAAGGCGCGCCTGGACATACCATTCGACGAATTTGCGAGGTATGAGGTCAAAATATGAAGAGCTTCATGAGAGAGCAGATATGGCACGCCAGCTATACTACTACTGTAGAACCGAACAAGGAGCGGCCAAAGCCAGCTCGCACAAGATATCCACGCCATATATATGCGAAATCAAACGAATACCACATCACAACCTGCAGTCCTCGCTAGCCAGAATACTGTCAAACAGCTGTCTTCGAAATAATACCGTGTTAGTACGCCTAGAACCCTTTACCTGTCATCAACTCATCAGGACTTCGAGGAAGTCAGACCTCTCTATGACGCCATCGCATTCACAACGTCCTCGTTCAGCTCCCACTCTTCATCCCAATGCACATACTGCGCCATCGCAACGAAAAGCAGCCACTCGGTCTTGACAATTCGAGGGATCATATCATGCTTCTTTGCCAATTCCCTGAACTTCTCCCAGAGCTTAAACTCACTCTTTTGCGGCTCTGAAATGAGGTAGAGGATATCACCCTCATCCTCTTCAAGATTCTGCGACACTTCGTCAGGAACAGTGTCGATCTTTCGCTTCGAGGCTCTCATAACGTTAGTTGTGCGACCTTCCCATTTATAACAGTCGCCACCGTTGGCATGGATGATGTGGCTGTACGTCTCGAAGCCACCCGTCACTCGCGATGAGCAGAAAATGGTCCAATCCTTGAGCAGCCGATGTTTGTTTTGCTTGGCCCGCTCGATGGCATCTGGAAAGTCAATTTCATACGACTTCTCGGCCTCTCTATCGCGAATGGGGTATTTCTCGGGCGCCGGGAGCCTGTTATATTTGAGGGCGTAATCCAGATACTCTGTAGAGACGAGCGTAGGCCCGCAAGCTAGAGCAGCAACAAACTTCTTTGTGCGGACAATTTTGGGCGCGCAAAGCAGGTCCACTTTCTTGAAATCGTCGGTGATGAAGAGGCCTAGCTCGCGCATACGAGCTTTGTCTTTAGACTCCTTGTCGTGGTTGTCTTTCCAGCGTACGTCCCCAGAAAGAAGCATGCGGTACTTGATTGGCGTGAGCTTGTCTTTCCGTGCCTTCTTAGTCTGCTTTGTGGGTCCTTCGGTAGCCTCGTCATCCTCCGTAGCATCGTCAGCCTCAACTTCATCTATTGAGCGTTTGCTTGATACAGAGTCCCGACTCTTCTTCGCGTTCTTGTCAGCCACCTCATCATCCCTGCTCCGACGCCCGCCATGAAGGACGCCTCCCTTACGTTTCATTTCTTTTTCGAACTTTGCAATGTCATCAGCTGACTCGTGAAGCTTGGAGATTGCCCTGTCCTTAGCTCCCCTACTGCCTGTTGTTCCAGGAGTTTCGTTCTCCTTGCCGCCGAACTTTCGGGTTGGAGTTGCTACATCCGCCCCTGTCTTTATGCCTCTACTCGTCTTCTCTGCCAGAGGCGCACTAGATGCTAAGACTCCATCTGAGCGCGGCACAGCCTTGCTAGTCTTTGGCTTACGCGCTGTCTTGGGGAAGAAAACTTTCTCTACAGCATCTCGGTCGATTTCGATTTGGCCCAGAACTTCTCCCATGTTGGTTCGCGGGGGGAAATAAGTGTATCGAGCATCCGTCAGCGTTTGCTCCTTACACTTGGCATAGCTTTCTTCAAGCCAAAGGTGGTTTACAACATGCACACCCCATTCCTGGGCTGCCTCGCACTTCTCGCTGTTCTTGTGTGCTGTGACGAGGTGAGTGTTGTCTTGCTTGAAGGTTTTTGTAAAGTTTGCTCCGGTCGCTTTAATCAGATTCTCAAGGTAGATACGAGCTTCACCAGTGTAGCTCGAAATGCTGATCTTGTAACCTTCAAATCCAGGAACACCCTCACGAGGTCGCGGATAGTGCATCATCCGGCGCATAGGATTTGTCCAGGCATCGTGGGTGATTAGGTAGTAGAGCCAGCTGAGGTTGCCTACATCCTTCTTCGCTTGCGATGCCTTGACATAGTCGGTACCATCTCGGTAGTTGCAAACGTAGATGTGTGCTTCGTCAATGTCGGTTGTGACTTCACCGCCACCAGTTGTGATGAGGTCCGTAACAACTTGTTTCAGCCTATCGTTCAGCTTGAGATCTTCTCCTAGCTTCACCAGCTTGCCACTAAACGCTCTAATAGCTCGTGCGCTCTCCAAATGTGCGGGGGGTGTAGATGCAAGAGGGTCGTTCGTGGGCTCGGGATCCGTTGCTTCGCGGATATGGGGGCTAGTCTTGGCTGGTGGAATCGCGCCAGCATCTATTTTGAGGATTTCTGGGTCAGGTAGACAGTACGGTCGTTCACTAATCCTTCGGCCAACCTTAAGACAGTCGTCGAACCTAGTATTGTTAGCCACATGCCACAACTAGGACATCCCGAAAAAAATTACCAGTGAGGCAGAACAATATGTGCATTCACGCCCTTGCTCTTGACAAGCTGACTTTTGTGGTCGTCCATTGTGAGTGCAATGAGGTGAGTAGTCGTTTTCGACAGTACAGCAGTATACTGGCCACCCATAGCTATCACGCCGCCGTGAATTGCCTCCTGGTCGCCTTCCGGGATGTCTCCACAACACACCACCACATCGCTCATGAAAAGCGCTGAGTCAGGGCTATATTGCCTAGGGTTCTTCAATTTGCCAGTCTTAACACAATGATCGACCCATGATGTTTTCACGACGTGTATCATGGAATTGAGCGCGTCGTAGTAGTCGGGGAAGTCAGTGGTATCCGCAATAATGTACGCAATCTCATTGAGATTCTCGATTCGCCCAAGAGAGATGTCAAATGGAATTACAATTCCTCCGTACGCTGATATGTCGTCGGCGAGCTACGCTATGGATTAGCAATGGCCTTTTAGCAAGCAAGAACGCGCCAGTGTACCTGATGCACGCGATTTTGTGTCAGTGTAGTCGGGACTATGGTAAATGTGAGGTCCTCAAACACGGGCTGGGACCCATCCACCATAGTCTGATCCCCCATGGTTGCGATTATGTTCGGCGTTGCGGTGCGCTAGGAGAACGAGATGTGTTGTACCTCGATGAGCCTCGACAAGCGCGTTAGGTTGGTCGCGCCTTCCCGTCGCGTCGGTAACGTGACCTGCGCCCCACCTATTGTCGCGCCATCTCTTACCTTCCGTGATTGTCAGCCCGTCCTCCATCATATTATACCCGAATAACTTCACCTTGATCTAGTAGCATATTGAATTGATCTACGTGAGCAACTGCATTGTTCATATCAACCAAGAATGCACTCTAAACGTGAGAATAGTCTGGTCCACTATGTTCATGTGGGGGATTTACCTCGGCCCGCAAGCCACGTTACGGCAATTCATCACGACTCTTCAGCCAACTCCAAACGCCTTTTACCATCTCACAACTAACTCCTAAACCCTTACCGCTGGGATCATCAACTATGAGCTGACCTGCAATTACTCTGCATCAATTTCTTATCTCATTGCTCGGTAGTCATCCTGCCATCTCTGTTATATCCTTATCCCAACGCGGCCAGACTCTTCCACGAATTTGCATGCCGTAATGTCTTCAGAGTACTTCCAGGTCGATGACCATATATTAGAGGCATCACATATCCGCAGCTTTCCTCGGACAACTTCGACGACCCAGGAAGAGGTACTTCAACTCGCCATCAAGCAGTACACGCCCCTCAGCAACCTCAAACCCAAGCCCGGCGATATTACAATCATCGCGGCGCATGCAAATGGCTTTCCAAAGGTACAAACGCTCCTGGTCTCGCTGTCGCAAACAGTTTAGTAGTCTATTTTCGCCAAACTCCCCTTTTGTCTTTCCATTCCCCATTCATGGAAGGCCCCACATGCCCTTTGTTACTTTTATTCAATATCCAATGTTCCTATTTTCGCCGTTCTGTATCTTCCAAGTATATCAATTTTCTCGTATAGGGGTCCTTAAAACTTTAGTACCTGTAATGTCATGTGCCTGACCCAAGAATAGGAATTGTATGAGCCCTTGTGGGACGAGCTGCTGAATATATCGAAACAACATAATTTCGGCATCCGCGGCATCTGGATAGCAGACGTCGTTCACCAAGGATGGAGCAGTGTCCTCAACGAAGGCAAGCTCGGAAATGATCGTATGTATTCTTGCCTTCACCTTTCACAACATGCTTACTCGTCTAGCTGCATGGCTTGACCACAGCCGCGACCTCCTGCACATGGTCAATGTGTTCCGTAAAGACATGCCTCGACCTATTGTCGGACTTGGCCACAGCATGGGTGGCTGCCAGCTGACAAACCTTGCCCTTCTTCATCCCCGCCTCTTCGAAACGCTCATTCTGGTTGACCCTGTCATTCAGCGCTACGTCTCCCTTGTCGGCAACGTTTCGCCCGCACTCTCATCGGCCATGCGCCGTGATCGCTGGCCAAGCCGCGAAGAAGCCGCAAAGTCCATGTTAAGAAACAAATTCTACCAAGCATGGGACAAACGCGTTTTCGACCGCTGGGTCAAGTACGGGCTCCGCGATCTCCCAACACGCCTATACCCAAACTCCTCCTCAACACCGGGTCCCGTCCCCGCAACCGTCTCCTCGGAACCAACGACAACCCCCAACCCACCCCAGCCCAAAGAAGTAACACTCACAACCACAAAACACCAAGAAGTCCTCACCTTCCTCCGTGCAAACTTCTCCTTCCGTCCCGGCGTCGACACGGAACCCTCATCAGCCGAGTACTCCGAATCCAATCTCACCGCTATAAATCGCCGCACACATCCCGACCTTGTCCCTTGTCCCACGCCCCAGACACCATTCTATAGAGGAGAATCTATGTTCGTCTTCCGCCAACTACCCCATCTCCGTCCCTCAGTCCTCTACGTCTTCGGCTCAACGTCCTTCCTGACCATAGATCCCACGCAAATCGATGAGAAGATGGAAATGACAGGGACGGGAATCGGCGGCAGTGGCGGCGCAAAGGAAGGCAGGGTCTCCAAAGTCATGGTCGAAGACGCAGGCCATTTGATTCCTATGGAGAAGGTGGAGGAGAGCGCGAGGCATGTTGCGGAATGGGTTGGGAAGGAGATGGTGAGGTTCTTGGAGAATGAGAGGAAGTTTGAGGAGGATTGGCAGGGAAAGGAGGGGTTGGAGAGGAGTGTGCTTTCGGAGAGGTTTGTGGAGGAGTTGCAGGGCGCGATGAAGGGGAGACCTGCAAGGAACGGGAAGGGACCCAAGTTATAAAGTCTCCTATAGATAGATGGGAGTGATGGTGATATACTTGTAGATGTTACAGTCAAGATATAGATGTTATTTAGATTCTCTGACTCGAAGCGCTGCGCATGCTATTTGTTGATATCAGGGCCCGAAAACTCTGGTAAATGTGATTTTGTACGTAAATTTTCCCATGACGTATGCATTCAGACCTCCTTTTCCCATGTGCATATCGCCTGCATCTCCCACCTGGATCCGCGAGACACATGCCTCTTATGAACTATCGTTTCTGCACCATTAGTGCAATGCTCGTCCTTATACATACTCCCTCTCAGCACAGCTCTGAATCAGACCTTTAGCAGAAGCCTCATACTCCTTCAACTCGGCCTTGCCATCCTTCTCCACCGTATTCGCCTGCACATACACCTTCCTGGGCGTCTTCTTCTTCAGCACAGCAGGACGAACCTTGTTCTCGTAGAACGGCTCAACAGTCGTAATCTCATCGTACATTTTCTTAGCGGCATCCAAGTCTGCTGTGCTCTTGTACACGTGCAATTTCTGGAGATACGCTTCGACAGCGGGGCGGCCTAGGTCCAGAATGCGCGAGCGCTCGAGGCGGATGGTGAGATCGGAGAGGTCATCCTTCTCATATTCTAGCTCGCAGAATTCAACGCCAGCGTTGAGGAATGTACGGAGGATGGAAAAGCGGGCTTGCATGTGTGCTTGACCCCATTTTCGGGATTTGGGATCCCAAAATTCGAGGGCGGCGATACCTGCGCGTGCCATTTGGAGGTAGGCAGCGAAGAGCACGTGGCCACCCTCGCCGTTAATATCTTCCTCGCCGTTGCCGAAGCCGAAGAGCTCAAGGATGGGGAACTCGCAGGCAAGAGCCATGGCTACACATTCTGCGCGGCATTCTTCGTAAGAGGCGGCCATCGTGCCGAATACGGAGCCCCAGGTTTGACCGGGCTTATAGTAAGTGCTGACGGGCTTGTTGGTTATTGGTGAGATGGGAGGGTTCTTGATGTCAAAGTTGTCTGTGTAGGTATGTTCAGCAAAATTCTTGAAGAAGTCGGTAGGAGAGGATGAGATTGATGACTTACATTCGCCTGGTGACGTCTCCTGCAGAAGCTTCCCGCAACCGTGACCAAGAAGCTCATGGAGACCAACCTGTACCTCAAAAGCTGGATCTCGGTACTTTTGGTAGACTTCAAGATCGGCTGGTTTGATGAAAGGAATAGGCTCGTTCGGCGCCTTAGCAGAGAGCACATTTCCGAGTGAGACATTCTTGAAGCCTAGGTTCTGACGGATGTCGTCATAGTTTGGGATGTTGATACCAGCAGGAATTCTGTCAGATGTTAATTCCTGATCATATAGAGTTTGTAACGATAGCCGAAGAAATAATGATCCTTACCCACTGCCAGCGAAAGTAAGTACCTCTAGCGATGTGAAATCGGGACTGAGGAACTTGTCCTTCTCAAACGCCTTATCCCACGGGAGAAGAGGAATCAGCTTTGGAGCCGAATCAACAAGTTTTCCAAAAGCCTGCGTTCGCTCCTTGTTCACCATGGCTGGCACGAAATTAGTATAAATGTATCAATGGTGGTACCGGAGCCATTTTCCTTACCAACAAAGCCTTCCCACTCACCACGAATACCATGAGGATCGCGGTATGTCTCGATGAACCCAATGTCGCTCTCAACCTCCGGGCCCTTGTCTTTGATCCAGTAGCGCTGAGATTCCTTGAACGCCTCCAAAGATCCCGTACTGAAACTCTTCGCGTACTCCTCCATCATCTTGACTTCATTATCATTCGCTGCATATTTCTTGGCCTCTTCCATGTGGTGCGCTATTGTGGCCATCTCCTTGGAATAGTCACCGAAAACAAGCTTGACTTTCTTGCCATCATCTAATGTCCACTCGCTCTCCTTCAGATCGCGCTGCTCAGGCGATGGGTTATCGAGGCTGGAAGCGATCAGAACCTCAAAACCTTCCGTCGTTTTCCTAATCCTGGTGTTCTCCGGAAGCAATCGCTTGCCCTCAAGGAAGTCGCTTACACCCGCAATCTCTTCCTTTGTGATATCTGGGGAATCGGGGTAATAGGTCGAGACATGCCTATGTTGAAATACACATTAGTGGACATCTTAAAGCATAAGCAACCGACATGAAACCACATGGCAAAACCCCAAGGAGCTTTGAACCAGATCGTCAGAATGCTTATACGTACCCTTGACTCGGATACCCCAAATGTAATGCCGCAACATCATTCCCCGCATATATCCTATCCTTGAACACCTCATACAACTCCAACGCCGGCTTCGACACAGTCGCCAGTGCCTTTAACTGGCGCGGATCAAGCCGCGGTACGAACTTGGAATCCCCAAACGACTTGTAGTTGCCCAAGTTCCCGAGGAACTGCGCGGAATAGTTGAGATAGGCGTCGAGGTCGTCTTTCGAGAGACCGGCATCTTTGGCGAGTGTGTCGTAGTCGCCTGAGCAGTGCTTGTGTAGGGTGACGATGAAGTCGTAGATGGATTCGGATTCGGGGGAGATTTGGCGAAGGACGATACGTGTTCCTGCGAAACAGGCTCTGTGAAATCGTGAGCTTGCGCAAACTGACCCGGGCTGGAGCGTTGCCTACACGGAGATGTGATGAGCGTAGAGCTTCTCTTTCTCACTCAATGCCTCGAAGTGGGGTTTAATTTCCAGCGGAACAATAGTAGGCGGGTTGTCGGCGAGGTATTGGCTAAGAGTTTCTGAATCTATGGAAGCAGTCATTTTGCAGAGCTCTAATTGATTCGTAGTCTTTGCGGAGGGAAGTAGGTGTAGAGACGAACGATGCAAGTGGCTGTGGCTTACAGGAGCTCAAGCAGCGTAGCGCGGGGTAGCTCGCGACACGGACTCAACACCAGCCGAGCATCGTGAAACCAGCGAATCGGGCATGATATAGAAATCTTTTTTCCGTGTCATAGAATTTTGTGTACCTCCATAATTTACAGTCCGTCGCTATGCAATGCAAGTTCTCAAAATGTCGGAGCATCTCAACACAAGTCCTACCATGCAACAAATAATGAAATAATCCCAACGACGACCAAAAGACCCCGAGATATAGATGGTCCGGCTGTACCCTTACTATAAATCTCCGGTGAACCAACAGTCTCAACTCCGTCAATCTTGCAGACAACTTCGCAGCCCTTGTCCTTTCGCTTCTCGGGCGCTTCTACGCTTCTTTTGTTCGTTCCACCCGCCGGGCCTTCTATCGGTCCACTAGTGTTGAAAGCCATCTCTATCCACTGGATCTGGAATTCCGCGGAGTCTCCGACAGTCATGTTTCCGCTCCACTCTCCACCGTCGCTCCACATATCTAACGATGCACAGTCAGTGTCAAACACAGGTATGCGATGGAAATATGGATTTGCATACTTATGACTAGACCACTCGGTTTGCGCGGCACCGAGTAAGTATTCGCTGCGACTTGCTTGTCGTTGAGGAACCAGTAGCTGTTTTTATCCAACCAATCAATGCGATGTGTCTGCCACTGATCCCAAGGAGCAAGCTTGTTGGGAGCTTTAGAAGCATCTGAGACCTCATTACCGTCCTTATCTACGGAGGGCTGGTTGGTATATCGTATAACGTCGGTAGCATCGTCTGTCAGAATCTCGATATCCGACTCATTGCTATCGTCATAGAAGGTAAAGAAGCCAGCAACGGCGCCCTTAGATCCTGTCACTCGTGCATACATCCGCATTGACACATGCATGATGTTCTTCTGTTCATTTTCGATTTCTGCAGCGGATTGGAAATCGTCTAGACGAGAGGTTCGAAGCGTAAGGAATGTGAAAGGGTCATTACTATCGTCATTTTGCTGGAGATAGACGTTTGCTGGAGAATTCACCATGCGGGTGGGAAAGTCCTCCGTAGAAGATTTGCTCCAGTTCTGAATCCCCCAGTCCGTGTTCCAGGAAGTGCTATTCAATATCTTTGCATCCCATACAGTCTCCTCGCCGGCATCCTGTGAGTTTTTGAGAAGCGGCGGCGCCTTGATATATTGTTTAGGATTGTCGTAGAGATTCCGAAAATCGTAGAAGCTGTAATATTGGAAATACGTGAGGGAATTAGAGTCTGCGCCTGACTTGACTACAAAGCAGGTGCAGTTACCGACGGTATTATCTTGCTGGTCGGTTGCCGTGTTCGTCGAGCTGTATGTAGTCGCAGATAGAGATGGCTGGAGTATTAGCGAAAGGGAACAAAGTATAGCGCCAAGAGGCGGGAGTCGGGCGATCATGTCGATCGAGAGATTGTAGTGAGCGCAGGAGAAAAATTAAAAATCACGAATGGAATTCTCTGCGTGAGAAGAGGCCAGGTGGTACGCGTGCTTTAGGTAAAGACTCAATGTTTCCTCACCAGCATAATGAGGGATCGATATGAAAGAATCGAGCTGTGAATGGGCTAGGAGGAGAACAAGGGAAAGCTGCGCCTCATATACGAGCTGATCGCGGGACCATGATGACCGTTGTGTCGGGAGATGCCACTAGCCAGACGAGGCGCAGGCAGTCCATGTAATACAGTAGCCCGCAGGCCAAACACGCGCCCACGATGCTGGTCCGAGTATCGATTTTACGCAGATCCAAGTTTGGCACGGCCTGCCTTCAGCTAGAACCCGAAGCACCGCCGATTCCCCTGGCGCTAGCCGTTTTCAACACTGTAGCCTCTCTTGAAGCGCGCCAGCTTCTGGTCCGGCGTGTCGCGATGACACTGGACTCCAGCTACGCTCAGGACCAGAGCAAGCATAGTATTTGTTAACAAGAACCTTATTTGCGTCTCTTGGTCTCGAACTCCCGACAAAGTGCTCATGTCCCGGCGTGTCCTCGACGCAGGGTAGCGGAGGCGCAGAACATTGAGAACGTTGCGACCCAGCCACAACGCACGACGAAAATGGGCAGCTGAGGCTCATGGACGTACGAAGTATTGACAGGGCCGGCTAAGCTTTATGGTCCTCTGAGTTGAGGCACCGGCTAAGTTGGATATTGATGAGGACCTGGTGAGATCTGAAGAAACGGTCTCACCACAATCACTTGCAGCGTTCGCCAACGTGCCGGACCACCAGTGTTTCCGAGCAGTCCGGGGCAATATTGACGGGCGTGAGGGATACTGCCTAATGGTGTAATAGCGTGTAGAACAAAGACTTATTGAAAGAACTATTTCTTAGTCATGTCTAAAAGCGGTCTGGTCCGCGCTCACGTGCCAGCGCGTCATCCATTCAATGGGCTTCCCCCACCACTAACGCGTTGTTGCCTTTCGTGTACCACCTCCTTTCACCGCACGCACATTGCTGGCTGATTCACATAATCACATCTTACTTATAAGGACTCGGCGACCTGTCTCTCCCAATGGCGCATCTCTCCAGACTGATCATACGTGCCCTTAAGTTTCATTATGTCCAACAAAAACCTACAAGAAAAGGTCGCATACTTCAAAGAGCAAGAGCTCTTGAACCTCTCTGATGATGAGAACGGTATTCCTGATGAGGGCTATCTCAAGGCAGAAAGGGCGCTCGCAAACTCCAAGTCAATGCCTCCACCGAAATCCGGCGCACAGCGAAGCAGCTTTGGCAGACCGACTCCAAAGCAAGGCGAGATACTGTTGCAAGCGCATTCTTCCAAGCCTCATGTGGATAAGCGGTCGGATAGTGCCGTTCTGACAAGATCAGCCACCGCCCCGGAGCCAGGGGTCACAAAAAAATACAGACAGCGACCGTCATTTCCCTCTGATGATCGGCCCACAAAGAAACTTAAAAAGACGTCATCAATGCTGGTTCCGAAAGCCCAGAACGACGGTCCTTTCTATAAACGAGTTGGGGTAGTACCTAGAGAACTCAAGAATGGAAGAAATGTGAAGCTGGCCAACCACATAACGCTTGAGCCGGAGCAGAAGCAGCTTCTCAGGGGAAAAGTCATATACTTCTATCCACCCGATGATATTAGCATGGTCCGACGACAACGAATTCACAAGATCATTCAGCTAGGAGCAGCATGGGTGACAGTCTGGCGAGATGATATAACTCATGTCATGGTTGATGACAGCAACTCCAACTATGCACAATTACTTCGCCATTTCAGCAAGGATGACTTTCCTGTAAGCATTCTATATCTCGAAGTCATCCTGATGTCACTAACCGTCTCTAGCATGATGTGAACATCGTTAAATTTGAACCTTACATTCCCCAGTGTATTCAACTCGGCACCCTCTTAGATACTACGGCTACCCGATTCCTCGTGAAAGATGCCCCGCAGCATACACTTACCGAGTCTTCACTCCCTCGGGACTCGCAAACCTCGCTCCAAATCAAACCGTCACCGGCACAGCTGGCCGCAAAGTCGTCACACAAGACGGACTCTGTACCTACCGAAGACACAGCACCCCAGTCATCCAACGAGCAGCCCTTGAACACCAATGAGGAAGTTGTCAAGGACAGCTTTTACCATTCTACATCATTTCCAAAGGGCAACGAAGCCGAGATCACCGATCCATGCAACGATGCCCTCTCAGCCGCAATCAAGGAGACCAGGGCGCTTGCTCATCTTCCATTAGAGGATGAAGATGATGGCGACTCTCGACCCTCAAGTTCATCAAGCCCCGGATATCAAGGTTTGGATGCGGGAACTGATGATGAAGCGATCGACCCTTCTATTAGACACCCTCAATCCTCTATCTCTATATTCGCTGCGCCCAAACACAAAGGCGGGATCAATCAGAATGCATTCCAGTGCATGAATCCCGTGGGAACTTCTTCACTACCGAATCCTAACGCGCGGACTATCGAGGTCCTAATTCAGATGTGTAAATATTACGATCAAATGCAAGATCACTGGCGTACTTTTTCGTATCGGAGGGCCATCACTACGTTACGCAAACAAGCCCACAAAGTTACCACGGCAAAAGAAGCCAGCGCTCTTCCATTCATTGGTTCTCGGCTCGCTGACAAGATCGAGGAAATCGTAATCACAGATAGACTCCGGAGGCTGGACAGCACACGCGATGATCCAACGGATACATTGCTCCGTCTCTTTCTCGGTGTCTACGGCGCCGGCATTTCACAAGCAAACAAATGGATACAGGCCGGGCATCGCACGCTTGACGATCTTCGTGCGAATGCGAGGCTTACAGAATCCCAAAAGATTGGAGTTGAGCACTATGACGACTTCGCATCCCGAATTCCTCGCAAAGAAGTTGAAGAACATGGTGAATTCGTCAAGACAGCCTTGCACAGGATTGATGGGGATTTTGAGTGTACTGTTATGGGCTCTTATCGTCGGGGCGCTCAGGATTCAGGCGATATCGACATTATCATCACCAAGCCTGGTGCTCCGCTTACTTATCTGCGAGAGATTGTCTTTCGTAGACTCGTTCCTGACTTGTTCAAATTAACTTTCCTCAAAGCCAAACTAGCCGCGTCTTCCAAAACAGAAGATGGTACAAAGTGGCACGGTGCCTCCTGTCTCCCTTCTTCGACCATTTGGCGCCGTCTCGACCTCCTGCTTGTTCCTGAGCACGAAGTTGGCGCGGCACTTCTGTATTTTACTGGTAACGATATTTTCAATCGCAGCATGAGACTGCTAGCAAGCAAGAAGGGAATGAGATTGAACCAGAGGGGATTGTTTAAGGATGTCGTCAGGGGAAAGCACCGTGAGAAATTGAACGAAGGGACTCTAGTGGAAAGCAAGAATGAGAAGAGAATCTTCGAAATCCTAGGGGTACCATGGAGGGAGCCCACTGAACGGATATGCTGAGTGTGAGTTGAACGAGAGGTGATACAAGGAAAATGCTTTCTTGGGTCATTTTGTATACACTTGCACTGGAGTAGTTATTGGCAACTTAGCGAATAAAATACCTAAGTAAATCGAATTTCTACTAAAAAAATAGCTACTGCTACTTCTGTTGGTGCTCGAGATCATCGTCATTACTAATTATTACTAGCGCATTAGTCTAGTGCCAAAGCAGCATCCTCGCCATGTAGCTTGAGTCACTTCTGCAGCATAAAATTCATATAAAGGTTTCATATTTGTAAGAAGCACCACCTAAGTTGTTCGATTACATCTATTTCAGCGTCTTTGACTTCTTCTACGAGCAATTATGGCACAGTTAACTGAACCACGCGTTGGCTGGATCGGCCTGGGCTCAATGGGCCTGGCGATGGCAACAAATATTCAAAAATATGCAATTGACAAGAATGATACGAACATTTCATACTGGAATCGTACTATTGAGCGAGGGGAGCCGCTACGGGTTAAGGGTGGCAACCTGTGTAGTAGCATCGGTGAATTGACAGAGCACTCGGATCTCATATATATCTCGGTAAGCCTGGGCACATGATTTCTTAGTATACATTAATCGAGTATCAGGTCAGCAATGACGACGCACTCAAAGGCGTCGTACAAGAAATCGTCGATAGCGGCCATGCAAAGGGAAAAATCGTCATCGATACCACAACCGTCCATCCCTCAGCCTCATCTTCAGTAACCAAAACCATAAACGCAGCAGAAGCAACATATATCGCTGCTCCAGTCTTCGGCGCCACACCCCTTGCCCAAGCAGGCCAACTCCTGATGGCAGTCGCCGGCCCCGCCGAAGCCATCAACAAAATCACTCCGCTACTCAAAGGCGTGGTCGCCCGCAACGTCATTCACGTTGGCGAAGAGCCATCTAAAGCACTTCTACTCAAGACGACGAGTAATTTCATCACAGCAGGCTTAATGTACCTCATCAGCGAAGCCCACACGCTTGCCGAAAAATCCAACCTCCCAGCCTCCGTCCTCGAATCCCTAATCGAGCAGAACTTTGGCGCGTATGCGCACGGTGTATCGAAGCGATTGACTAGCGGTAGTTATTGTCCTGCTGTAGGACAAGCGCCGAGTTCAGGGCTGGAGCTGGGGATTAAAGATGTGGGGCATGGATTGAGCATGGCAAAGGAGGCGGGGATGGAATTGAAACTTGGGGAGCTGAGTATGGATGCTATGCTAGAGGCGAAGAAGTTTGCGGAGGAGGAGGGAGAGGGGAGGAAGTTGGATAGCAGTAGTGTTTTTGGGGTTGTGAGGAAGAGGGCTGGACTGGAATTTGAGAGTGAGGTTGTGAAAGAGAGGGATGGAGGGGGAGAGGAGCGTAGGAAACGTGCTAGACTGGATTGAGTGGTTTGCTTTCGGGGAGGGCCCAGTTGAAACCCTTTAATGGGGTTTATAGCTATATCACTAGAGGTTTTGTGTGGTGGGCAATGCATCTCAGAATCAACGTGACGGCCTCTCTTGGGCAGAGATAGGTGAAGAAGATCAGAGGAGGTGAGGGAAATTATAGCGTTGTGCGGCTACTGTGGCCTTTTTTCTTTTACAAGTATTGCCCGTACAACATAATGATTCGAAACAATCGAAGACATTTGAGGTCCGGTCAGAGAGGGATCTTTAGAGGTTAGAATAAACGTATGTTTACGAAAGAATAGTTACAAAAGTTCCTGCCAAGGTCCACGTTTCAAGATCCTACAGATCTTCTGTTTACCATGCAGGACTGTAATTGGCGAAATAGACGTGACAATCGGAGATATCGAACGCCCTGAACATCACGCATCTTGAACATTGCCCGCGTTACCTCTATGGAACAACAGAGAGAACATTCGCTTGAAGGCATGCGCATGAACCCGTAGGATTGGTCGGTGTTCGTCATGCGCGCTAGCCGGGGACCGATTCTAGGTCTGTTTGACATGCTGGGACAACGCTGCTGAACAACGTGAAATAGTCCTATTGACGTGGGCGATTCCTAGTTCCCCACAGCCGACTCTCTTCTAGCCAAAGTAACAACCAGTCGGCCATTGTGCAAGCGTAAGAAATATGTGAGCGCTCGATCTTCCCCATACGAGGCATCTATATCGGATTTCATGCGTTTCAAAAGCCTTGATCCAGGTACATGCTCGCACCCCTGGCAGTAAACTTCCGATACCCAAAAGTGGCTAGCGCCGGACCAGCATCGCGAATGAGCTGGGGCTCCGCCTCCAAGCCACCAGCCGCATCCATAGCCCTATAAGATTAGGAGGGGGCCGCGTTGGTGACGGAGACTTTACCTCCCTCGCGCCTCTGGCTGGAGTCTCGCTGTCGCTCTATATTTGTGCTTTTTGTTGTAATATTGTAATCTTAAGGGACCGGAAGAGAAGGCACAATGAAGTTATTGAGCGCGCTAGCGGTGCCGCTCTTCCTATCGGGTGTGATGGGAGCGAGGCAGGAAGTGGTTGAGGAGGCAGGACAGCAGGACATTATTCGGACCGAACGGATGAAGCCAGCAATTGGTGTACATTTCACGACTTCATATGCCGTTGCTTCTATTCGGCACGAAAATGGAGAGTTCGAAGACCTTGTTCGAGTGAGTGCTTGCAAGCATGCGCTACTAAGTATAAAGCATCTGACGATGATCCAGGTACAAGCAGGTGCCGAGTACATTGATCTGGTAGCGCTGTGGAACGACAAGCGCGAGAAATACGA
Source organism: Periconia sp. TS-2 (assembly GCA_030378425.1). Classification (NCBI taxonomy): domain Eukaryota; kingdom Fungi; phylum Ascomycota; class Dothideomycetes; order Pleosporales; family Periconiaceae; genus Periconia; species Periconia sp. TS-2. The sequence continues at coordinate 1,148,758 of JASNQO010000004.1, forward strand.
CTGGTAAGAACGACTTTTTAAAAGATATCGGAATCCTGGCTGAATATCCACACAGCTCTCCGGAAGCTACGAACCCAAACAGGACACATTGCGAGCTGAAAGCACTCGCACGGAAAGAGAACACTGGTAGTGTAGCTGTGCTGTCGTCCTTTATGGGAGAAGTGAAAAGTGCGATCGAAGAGAAACTCGGCACTAACATTACCGACATCATGCCTACGTTTCCGCCGCTTGTGCAACCCGATGGAATGGACCTCAGCGCCGCCTTTTATCACGTCGGTCTTGAATGGATGAAAGTGAAAGGCCAGATGTGGCCGTACCTTCGTGAATCCAACGCGGCGTACGCTGGTTTCGGTTACGGGCTGTCTAAGGATCCTGCAGATGACGATGCTCTACTTAACACATTGAACAACGAGTTCGATCGTGCAAAAGACGAAGCCGTCCTTTTCCTTACCTTTGACAATTCGTCATTCATCGCCAATCTTCAGTATCTGCAGAATCCTTACCAGATGTATAGGTCTGGGAGGACGACGGACTTGAGCCTAGGATGGTGCAACCTCCCCGTGTACGAAATGTACGAGGCAGAGAGGAAAGAACACTTCGACAAGATTCACGATATAATCGTATCGACCCTCGAGGGCGCGACTATGAGACCGCCAAAGAAGATCATTCTTCTGGGCGATCATGCAAAGGAAAACGAGTTTTTGGAGGTCGTGAAGGAGGCTTTGTGGGACCAGTTCCAGTACGATGCGTCGCTGCTTCTAGAAGCCAATTACGAAGTGGATACCTCGACGATAGCTGCGAGGGGCGCTGCTGAGTTGGCTTTCCGAGCGATGCTTCCAAATAAGGGTGATGGAGTCGGGGCGGGACTACTGTCTAACTTGGGTTCGGGTAGTGTCAAGGTCAATGTGCCAGAATCGGATGATGCTGAGACAGATGATAATGGTTCGGAGAATCTTGAGTTGTGAGAAGGGAGCTTGCGTCGGCGCTTGATAGTTTACTACGATACCCATGGAATAAACCGCAAAGATTACTGTAGAATTGAATCTACATTTTTAATGTTTCTTACACCGCCTATTTTTGAGCATAAACTTCTTGTTCCTTGGGCTTAGGCTTCTGATGGAGCATGTCAAGAAAAGAATTATCATACACATACGTACGATAACATAAGAAAAAGTTGCTCCATGTAATATTCCCTCCCATTATAGGGTAAGCGGCCTGCCCGCATCAACGCAGCAGGTGGATATCTTGGTATCTTTAAAAACCCATCTTGATGGAGAGCAAGTATTTACTCAAAACTCCAACAAAAATATACAAGTCCATGTCAAAAAAATTCAAGGAATAAGTGATCCCCTCGCTGATGGAAAGGTGATAGAACGTCGCAGGGTATCCTAAATGTATCGGAACATGTTGTTGCGCACGCTGCGCTTCATGGAAACAGGCTGTCCGTCCTCATATTCCACTCCAGACTCCCCGCCGTCGCCCGACAGCCCTTGCATCTTTAGCTGAAGCTCTCTGTCAAGTTCAGCTTGTGTTTTTGTCTTCTTTGGTCGTTGTTCTGACGATGCCATGTCCGAGGATTTCTAGAGACTGTTTAAAATTTTTTGTATTTTGAGCGGTGACTTGGAAAGACTTACCGAAGATTCAGTTTTTGAGTTTTCACTCATTTTACTCTTATCTGACGCAAAACGCTGTGAAAAGCCTGATGATGCATGGTATGTTTTTGGTTTAAAAGGGCTTAGGAAACCCTGTCGTGAAGATTTTCGACACAACGACATGCTGACCTAGTCATTCATGCAGCATTAATGGGTATATGTTGAAAGTATCTCAACATAGTGGTTTATTGCGGATCATGAGTAAATGGTTGTGACGTAGGCGTGACTCCCATTTCATAGAACGACTTACATAAGCAGCACGCGCCAAGACCTTAGCTTTCCCCGTCTTCGAACTTCTTTTCGTACGTGCGCATGAGACGCGATTCCGATCAACGCCCAGCGCAACCTCCCTTCGACTCCTTGGATCCCGTCGCTCGTCGTCACGATGGTCGTGACAAAAGTTGGACAATGGAGTAACGTACGGATCGCGAGCTCACAGAATGTAGCATTCACTGACATGTGCTTGCAGGTTGAGGATGAAGTCCTCAAAGCCGCAATCTCCAAATATGGACTCAACCAATGGGCGCGATGCGCCTCACTTCTTGCGAAGAAGACGGCGAAGCAGTGCAAGGCGCGGTGGAACGAATGGCTGGATCCTTCTATCAAGAAGACGGAGTGGTCGAGGGAGGATGATGAAAAGTTGTTGACCATGGCGAAGTTGCTCCCCACGCAGTGGCGTACAATAGCACCCATCGTGGGCAGGACAGCTACACAGTGCTTGGAGCGATATCAAAAGCTATTGGATGAGCAGGAATCCAGGGAGAGTGGCGATCTGGGTCTGGCAGGTCCTGAAGGCGGCGAGGCTGCTGCCCCTACTGCTGAAGATGTCCGACGATTGCGACCTGGCGAGGTTGACGCATACGCCGAAAGCCGACCCGCGCGACCCGATGCGATCGACATGGATGAAGAAGACAAGGAGATGCTATCGGAAGCGCGTGCGCGTCTTGCCAACGTGAGCGGGAAGAAAGCGAAGCGGAAAGCTCGTGAGCGCCAGCTCGAAGAGTCACGACGGCTAGCACAGCTTCAAAAGCGACGCGAGTTGAAGTCTGCAGGCATCAACTTGAAGATCACGGCGAAGAAGGGTAATCACATCGACTACAACGCCGACGTGCCCCTAGAAAAGGAGGTTCCCTCGGGTTTCTATGACACGACGGAGGAGCTCGATAGGAATGAGCGTCAGCGAGAGGCGTTTGATCCACGGAAGCAACAGCTCGTGAACAAACGCAAAGCGGAGCAGCAAGAGGAACAAGGAGACAGCAAGCGGAAGAAGAATGACGACAAGAAGTCAGGGGGGCTTGCGGCATCATATGCCAAAGCTGCACAGATGCAGAGGATCCGAGAAGCTGAGCAGAGTAGCAAACGGCGTGCCTTAGTTCTCCCTACACCCCAGGTTGGAGAAGCAGAGCTGGAAGACATCATCAAAATGGGCATGACTGGGGAGCGGGCAATCACAGGCAGCAGTAGCGACAATGTTGTTACTCAAGGACTGGTGGGCAACTATTCTGGATTGGTCGGAAACACGCCGATTCGTACGCCTATGGCCCCGCAAGAGGAGGATGTCATTGCGAATGAGATTCGCAACGCACGTCTTAGAACCGAAACCCAGTCAGCATTACTAGGAGGGGATAATCCGGACCTTGTGGAGGACGACGGACCATCAACCCTGCCTGGTGCAACCCCTCGGCATCAGATTGTTACACCCAATCCGTTGGCAACTCCTTTCCGCCAAGCTAATGGCGGAGTGGGTGCTACGCCTATGCGTCAAGGCCCCGGAGCAACGCCGATGCGGACGCCTCGGGACAATCTCAACTTGAATCAGGAGAACGGCATGCAGCTCGTGGCACAGACACCGCGGGATATTCGGCTGCGAGAAAATGCGAAGCGGCAGGATTTGAGAAGCAAGCTTGCCGCGTTACCGAAGCCGAAGGAGAGCAGCTGGGAGTTTGAGCTGCCTGAAGAGCGGGAAGGGAATGTGGAGGTTGAAATCACCGAGGAGGATGCCGCTGAGATTGATCGTCAGAACAGGGAGCGTCAAGCAGCTGCGGAGCGCGCGGAATTCGCCCGACAGACCCAAGTGATCCAGAAATCACTTCCCCGGCCATCAGTAGTCGACATCGATGCGATGCTCAAATGGGCGCTAGACATTTCTGATCCCATTGAGCGCGAGATCGAGAAAGAGACGGCTCTTTTGATTGCAAACGACGCGAAGAAATTCGGCGGCGGCAAAGTGTCTGGAGCATCGAGGCCACTGGACAAGATCAGTGACGCGCAACTCAACGCGGCGAAGATGGAGTTGGCCCTCGAACTCTCGATGGGAAGTGAGAAGGAGAAGAAGAAATATCATGAGGATTTCGGCACAGCGTGGACAAATCTGCATGGGGCGTCTACGTTGCCAGGTCTCGATGGGTATGAGGACGATGAGATCGACGAGCATCAGATGATGGTGGAGGCGTTCAACAGTGCACAAGACAAGACGATTGAGACCGCGCAGCAGGCAAACAAGATTGAGAAGAAGCTGACGACACACCATGGCGGTTATATTAAGCGGTCTACTCTGCTTCGTCAGAAGACGCTTGACGCATCGGCGGCGCTGGAGAAAGCTAGGATGGAGTTGGACAGCAGCAGGACGATGCTGTACTCGGAGCAGTCAGCAGTCAGCCGCAGACTTGAGGGTCTACGTGACGAGGTGTCGTTTGTCAGCAAACGAGAGCGGGAGACGCAGGAGCTGTACAGGACGCGGAAGGACGAGCTGGACAGCTTGCAGGAGGCCATCAACGGCGTTCACTAGTGCGGAGAAGCAGACATTCACCATTTGTATTTCCAGAATCATTTTGAAGGCATGTAGCAGATTGGGATAGGTAGCATAGGCCGGCGTTGGAATGGCGCATGTAGCAGTGGTCTCGATACCACGGAGGCGATGCCTCGAAGCAATCAATCAATGTATTGGCAAGTCTGACGTCGAGCATATATCCGGCGAGGTTGAAGGGGGGGGAGGGGGTGTGATGCAGGTCATGCGGGCGTGCCTGACCCCACAATGGCGAGCAAAACGTGGGGTCCACGTTGTCGGGAGGAAAGAGCAGGCGCCGGCCATGTGCGCCTTCCACAGGTGAAGCCTTCGCGCCGCGGCTCTTGGGCCTGGGCGCCGACGACGAGAGCGTGGCAGCATATTTCTCCGCCGGTTCTCTGTCCAGCTGCAAAAGCCTGGAAGCGCACACCGGGGGCTGGCCGTTTTCCATCTGCGCGTGCCCAGCGCACGTCCTCTCCGCGCCGCAATGTCAGTGTTTAGCGAGCCCGGCCTACCACCGTAGCGGGCGGCGGAGAACGGGCAGGGCAGGCCAGGTCAGGGTACGTTGGTCGGTCCGCAACCGAGAGGCCGATTCCCTCCAGCATCATCCTCCACCACCTCGATCCCCGAATCCACCACCGCCGCCCTCTGCTCTGCCTCGTCTGCCCCGGAACACCCCCGACGACGCCAGACCATCGGCCTCGCACCGCATGCAACCTTAATTGGCATGGGGCGCAACGCGCGGAAGCGTATCTCGTACGGTGGGTACCCGTGTCTCGCTGCCCTTGCTTTGCTCGATGCGCCCGCATCCCACCTTGGAGCTGGCTGACCATTTTGTGCTGCAGTGCTGCCGCTTGCAAACTCGGCGGGAGGCCACAGACTAGGCATAAATGGCCTGGCCGTCGACGCGGCCAACTCGATTCTGTACGTTCCCCAAGCTGCTCCCAAGCTCTCATGTCCGACTAACGCCGCACAGCTACTCGGGTGGACGTGACGGCGTGATATGCGCCTGGGACCTGCACCTCGACCTGAGACATCGGGACAGCGACGAGAGAGACCCCTTTGCCGACTCGAGCGCGCCCACCTACAAGCCCCCTCCGACCCAGTTCCGCCAACAGGCACAAGCGCACTCCCACTGGATAAACGACATCGTCCTCGCCCAGAATAGCCAGGCCCTCGTCTCCGCCTCCTCCGACATCACCGTCAAACTATGGCGTCCCGCTGCCGAAGACGTGCTCCCGCCACAGACCATTGGCCTCCATACTGATTACGTCAAACGCGTGGCTTCCCCGGGGCCGCACGAGAATTGGGTAGCTTCGGGTGGACTAGACCATAAGATCAGTCTGTGGGACCTCAATGGCGCCGGCCACAAGCTGCACATCGCCGTAGGCGAGGATGAGAACACGGCCAAGGGCTCCGTGTACGCTCTTGCTGCTACCTCGTCTGTCATAGCTAGCGGCGGGCCTGAGAGCATCGTCCGCGTGTGGGATGTGCGGACAGGCAAGCGTATAACAAAGTTTGTAGGCCATACCGACAATGTCCGTGACGTTCTCATCACTCAGGACGGTGACACAATCTTGACGGCCTCGTCCGATCAGACGGTCAAGGTGTGGTCCATGACGGCCGGACGGTGCATGTATACTCTGACCATGCACAACGATAGTGTGTGGTCGCTGTTCTCGGACCACCCGCAGCTGTCAGTCTTCTATTCGGCAGACCGATCAGGCATAGTCGCAAAAAGTGACGTGCGCAATTGCCCCGAGATGGACGAAGGCATTTCTGTAGCGGTGTGTCAGGAGCACGAGGGTGTGAACAAGGTCATTGCCGCGGGCGACTCCATCTGGACTGCAACATCAAGTTCGAGCATAAACAGGTGGAAAGATGTCGAGACAGCTGCCGAAGTCGCGCTCCCCGAGTCGTATAAGTGGCACAGGTCAAGCGTTGCTACAACACGATCTCGCTATCCCTCGCCGCCGGCGGCAACCACACCTCCTACAAATGGGACAACTCCAAAGATACCATTCAAGTCCTTATTACGTATGTCGAACACGGCGCCCTTTCCGCAACAATTCAATACAAAGGATCCAGAAGCCGCTACATTGTATTCGGTGACGAGCACGCGAAAGCCCTCGGAAGTATTGACTGCGGCGGATCTTGGTATTGTCGTTCCTTGTCGAAGCCTTCCCGACTTCTCCATTGAAGGCCAGAATGGTCTCATAAAGCACCATCTCCTCAATGATCGGAGGAGAGTGCTCACCCTCGATACCGCAGGCGAAGTCATGCTTTGGGACCTGCTAGCAGTATGTATCTTGAGTATTTCAGCGTCTACTTCGTTTAACATCCTCACAGTGTGTCCCCGTCAAATCTTTCGGCAAGTGCCACCTCGAGGACGTGGTACCTGAAGTCAGCACCCGGGAAACCGTAGCTCACTGGTGTACCGTACACACAAGAACCGGAAGCCTCACGTGCGTCCTTGAAGAGAACTACTGCTTCGATGCGGAGATGTATGCAGATGAGTTAGAACTAGAAGAGAAGATTGACTTCCGCGAGGATCAAAGAAGTATGCTATGTTTCCACATAATTCGTGCTGCTGCTTACCATAGCCAGTAAACCTCGGCAAATGGATACTACGGTATCTATTCTCGAACCTCATCGACGAGGAGATCAAACGAGATGCTGCACATAGGGAGAATCTCCTGAAAGAGAAGCAGGAATCATCCCGAGCAAACCCTCCGTCGAACATCGAGCTGCCGGAGTCCAACTTCAACGGCTGGAAAGACTCCGTGTCAGGGCCTACCTCAGGCTCAACCATTCGAGCCACTAACGGTTTCCATCTACCCGTCACTACACCTGGCATGACTATCGGTCTAGCTACTCCCGGCCTCCCCCCGGGCAGTGCTGGTCATGGTGTGCATCACAACCCACTCCTAACACCCACCACAGAGGAAGGTGCACAGTTGGAGAAGACGATAACGCAGCGGAGTTCCACGCAAGAACAGCCTGATTACTTTGGGACTGCGCCCGCAACCAATGGCAACGGCAAGTCACATAGCTCCATGGATGCCTCCACAGACTCGATGCAGGAGAACGCAGCACAATCGCCAGCAGAGGAGACACCACAGAAGAAGAGCAAAGCTCTCTTTTCTAAAAAGTTCAACATGACTTTCAACATGAAGAAATTCGGGACCTCTTCTGCAGCAGCGGAAACACCCAAACCGGCGGCTACTGATGAGAAAGCGGAAGATAGCGACTCGAGGTCAAGCAAGACGGATGAGAAGGTCATCGAGGATAACTTCTTCGGTGCACTTCAGAAGATCCACGGCACATATGAGGAGCAGCTTGGCCTGGGGGCGCAGAAGATAGACTCACTGATAGCGCCTAGTCTGCCGAACGAGACGCCAGTGCTGAAACCGCCTGCATCGACGACTATTCTTATCCAGGAAGATCGACCAGACTCTGGTGGCGTAGCAGATCTTTTCGAAGGAAAAGTAGGCTCGCTAGGCCAGCAGACCGACATTATCGAGAAAGTAGCACCTGTCTGGCTTGCCGATGTTTTACTTCGAGTACGCACATATTCTTTCATCAACTTCATGTCCTTCAGAATCATTTGCTAACCAGCGCAGAACCAAATACCCTACAAAGAGCTCGTAAAAGTATCCTTCATCCTTGAGCCATATCAAACCCTTCTTCCATCTATTAGTAGCGATGGGTACATTCCCCTTCTCCCCAATCTCGAAAAAGTCAACCGCGAAACTAATACGTTTCAAAGAAACAATCGTCTTAATGCGAATCGCATGCTGAGGGCGCGTAAAATACTATCGTATGTTGCGGAGAGGATCGAGCCTGCGCCGTCGAAAGAGGAGACCGAGAAGTTGGAGAAGGAGGGGGCCGTGTTGAAGCCAGAAGAGTACTTGGAGTTGTATTGTCAGAACCAGGTACGTATTTGCCTACGTTCATTCTTTGATCGGGGTATATGAGGTTGCTAATACTCGCTCAGCTCATTTCTCCAACCATGACGCTTGCATCTATCCGCGCTCACGTCTGGCGTGGCGGTGGCGATGTCCTCCTATACTACAAAGCCAACGGCCGCAAGGAAATCAAGCACGCGCCCTTGGCAGGTTCAGTTGCCGGCCCCGATACCCCTGGCGCCTCTGAAGGCAAAGCTTCGTCCGAGGGAGGGAGAAGCAGCCACAGCTCAGCCGGTATCGTAGAGGGCAAGGCATGCTAATGATTGTTGTCGACACTTTCCGCTCTGTCTCGATTTTTTTTTACAGCGACGGGGGAAAACGGAGGCTGAGTCTAATGTCTTGCATAACTGTACATAGTTGGATCTAGTGTCGCTGTAGAGAGAGCATACCCCTGAGAGGATCAATCACTACACGGGCTTGATGTTTGAGCCTAGAGTCTGCTATTATACAGATGTCGTCGTTTCTCGTCCTCGTCCTCGTTCTAGAATATGTCTATGTCCTGAATGTTGCACATCATGCGGTAGTCTTACACATTATTCACTCCAACCCTTCAAATCTCTTGCACTCGCCCCAGCGTATTACTCGCCCACTGATAACTTCCTAGAAAGATGGCTCCTCCAGCACTGATCCATCCGACCCTCGGCCCAATCCCCGCAAAAAACGCCCTCGGGCCACTCTGGCTCAGAATCTCCCGCAGCATGGAAAACATGGGCTGCTTCTCCTTGGCCAACATCATCCTCGTCTTGAGCACATCCAATGGCGTCGTTATCCCCGCCGCAAAAGCCCCCGCCACACTCCCAAGCAACCCGCCTTCCAGCCCCGAAACCTCCTGCCTCCCCGTAGCATGCATGCGCCACCTCTTCAGCGCCTCCCACAGCGGGAACTGTATCACGGTGAAGGGCACCTCCCGCATAATCGTTATGCTCCATCCGCGGTAGAGCTCGCGCCACACGTGGAGCGACCCGTGCGCATGGCGCTGCCGGAGTATGTAGAGCAAAGCTTCCAGAGAACTAGGATGCTGCTTCGCCTGCGCCCTCTGCTTGACCACCTCGGTAGGAACCCTCACCGCACAGGCAGCCACCTCGCCCGCACTCGCAGCCACCATGTGCACGCCCGCCTCGACGCCTCTGTCCACGCCATTCTCCGTGTACACCTTGCCCTCTGCGTTGCGCGCGAGCGTCGTCGTGGGCGTCAGGCCGCGCTTGAGCGAGTCGTAGGTGACGAAGAAGAGGGCTGCGCCGGGCGCGGAGCCGATGAGGGCGCTGCCGACGCCTCGGTATATGCCGGTGAAGCCGCCGCTGGAGGAGAAGCCCGCGGTGGATTGGAGACGGGTTTTTAGCGTGTCGAGGGGGTAGAGGGAGAGGTCTACTGTTGTGCCGGCTAGGCCGCCTGCCTGGAGACGTCAGTATTACTCTCTTCTCCGCATGTCAAAATATAAGGACATGTGTGGGGTGTTTTGTGGAGTGCAATTGCGGTTATAACATTTGGCGGTAGCGATGAATCATCGTGTACAAAATGGTCTTGGGAATTGCTTTGGTCGATGGCATGATTGAGGGGGAGTTGATGATGCAAACGTACCATTAGCGACCGTATATACGGCGACTCAACCCATGCGCGTCCGCGGTCGGGCTCGAGGACATGCTGCATTGCTGGTACGAACGTAGGTTCCGAGTGGTTAGGTCGAAGCTCCGATAACTTTTGAGTAGTAGTGGACCGTGCGTCAGCCCTACGTTACTTGCATGTGGCTCTAGCTTCTCTATGGTAGGACTTGTTTTTGTCTCTGTACATGACAACACTTCTGGAACAAAATCTGAAGGCTGGAGATCTTGAATGATTGGTGATGGAGTGGAGTGTAGATCTGCATTCGTCATGAGTGATCAGGGTATTCGGTTCAGGTGTCTCGCGAGCACGAAGGTTCGGCCGGAGCTGGGGTATGTATACCTCGCCTTGCTTTCGTTGATGTAGTGGCTCGCAGATATTTCCTTTTAGTGGGATTTCAGGATGTTCACTAATACCTAAACTAGAGCGCACAATGTTGAGACCCAAGACAATACAGCTGTCGAGCAGCTAGATGACGAGCACGACGATGAAGGTCTTGAAGATGAGGAATCGACCGACGATAGTTCAGTCTCGGAATCCGAAAGTGACTCAGATTACGACAGCGAATTGGGAACGAACAGCAGGATATCAAGTAGGGAATCTTCTCTATCGGCGCCTCAGGAAGGGCACGTGAGCTGTATTCAAGAAGCCCAGCTATCCTCCGACGGAACCTGCATCTTCACAGCCGACTACAACCGCACCTTCTCCGTCTATCCAATCAACCACTCCATCCCCCAGGAGCAAAGTGTCAGAGGCTTGCAACCATACGCCCAATTCCACTCCGCCGATCCCATCTGGGCCTTCACATCGAACCCACACTTCGACCTCAATGACTCCACCACAACCAACGTCCTAGTGAGCTGCAGAGACCAATACATAACCCTTCATAACGCCCTCTGGGATGTCTCGCACCCCTACTCCACCACCGAAGCTCAAACCTCGCCAACTAAGCCCGTAGACATATCTACCAAGCTCGCAAGCTACAAACTCATCGACCCCCTCACAGAACAAATCACCGCACCCACCAGCCTCGTCTACTCCCACGACGCCTCCTACTTCTACGCCGGCCACAAGAACAAAATTTCGATCTTCGACATCAACCACACGGACGACGCCATTCTGCAGATCCGCACCATCCCCTCAAACAGGAACAATCTGGTAGGCGGCGGCCGCGGCTTCAAAGGCCAGATATCTGCCCTCGCTTTATCTGCCTCCTCTACGGCGTCAAACACAGGTATATTAGCGGCCGGCTCGCGGACGAGATACGTAGGCCTGTACGACTCCATCTCCGGCAAGGAAATAACGCACATTTCACTCCCAGGCAACACGATAAAAGGCCCCAAAACCGCCTACCCGGATCTCGCGCCCCTCATAGGCTCCGGCGTAACGGCGCTGAAATTCAGTCCCTGCGGTGCTTATCTGTACGTTGCGGAGCGCTCGTCCTCGTCGCTGGCAATCTACGACGTACGCCGCTTCTCGTTATGTCTGGCGCACTGCGCGGGTCGTGCGGCGCAGACGAAGCAGAAACTAGGGTTTGATGTCTGGGCGGGTCGAGAGGGGAGCCATGAGGTGTGGGCTGGAGGCACGGATGGGAAAGTGAGGGTGTGGCGGGATGCGTGTTTGAGGGAGGGTGCGGTTGAGGCAGATGAGGTGTTAGACGTTAGCGACGGCCCGGTGGTGGCGAGCTTGGTGCATCCGTATGGGCATTTAGCTGTTGTGGCTAGTGGAGCGAGAGACATGGATGGACATGATGGAGGAGACATTCATGCGAGGGGTAAGGTTAGGGGAGGGGGTTGCAGGCCTAGGTTTAGGGAATGGGGATGCTTGGATATTCTTGGGTTGCAGTCTTGATCATTTGGGAAGACCCGCGATACACATGTCGGTAGAACAAAGATTCAGAAAAGCTTCTGTCCACACGTCACACACACCACCGCGCATAAGGCGACTGATCATGCAAACTATGTCATTGCCATCTGATTGATCGTTGCAAAAACATCTCCAACTCGCCACTCATACGGCGCTCCGTGGTCGTGCAGATCTTAGACTCGTGACAATCACTTCAAAAGTACCTACTCATAATAAGATTTATGTTAAAAGGCGGCTTGTTTGAGTGCAATAAGACTACAGCAAAGATCAGGGCTCAGAACATCATATCGTCATCATGTAGTGAGGCACAAGATAGACGAAGCAATTCCATTTTTCACTTATCGATGTGCCCTTTTACTGCCACCTCGAACCTATCAGCTACGCAAAAAGCACACAAAGGAAAATAAACCCCTCGGCTCAATGATAATATTATCAAAGCAATCACCCCCAGAGAAGTTAGATGTGTCATACAGTCGTTGTCAATGCCTTTTCTTTTGCAATTTGTTCCATCCGCCGCTGGCCTTCAGTTCAACGCCTCGTCCACCATGCACTTCCAACTTCCCAGCTAGCATCCATCTTGCGTTCTACGATGGAATAGCCAAGCCCAAGTTCTTCAAGGCGAGAATGGCAACTGTCGCTCTGAGGCTGACCACATTGCCGGGGGCAGATAGAATGTTATCTGCCAAGGTCATAATAGTGGTGATCAAGTTAGTTGGATCGGAGGGAGAGGGAAGTGTCTTGATGAACGCTAGGTCGGTAGGAGTGATAGTCGAGGCCGCCTGCTGGAGAGAACTTAGGCTAGTGAGGCCAGCAAGGTCCTTGAACTTGGTCGGATTGATTGCCGACAGCAGCTGCAGGACACCGAAAGTAGGGACTGCATCCTGGACAACGGGCAGTTGGAAGATGAAGTTGGGGACAATGCCGTTGAGAACGCTAAGGATGCTGCTGGTGACGGCACCAAGGCCAACGCCGCCGGGGACGGCAATGTTCTTGGCAATGGAACCGACGAGGAAGGCTAGATCTGGGGAAACGCCTGGCAAGCCGCTAAGGGGCAGGCTTCCGACACCAACGCCCGGGATTCCGCCTGAGAGATTTGGAATCGAGCTAAGCTGGCGCTTCTCGTGGTCCAAAACATCACGATTCCAAAGCTCAGGGAAATCGCGTTTCATAAAATGGGAGAGGGAAGCAGCAGGGGCGAAGAGGGAGAGCGGGTCCTTCTTGAGCAAGCTGAGGAGAGTGGCAATGACGGCAATTGAGAATGCTCCAACTGGGTCGGTTCCGGGAATCTGCACACCATGTTAGCTAGTGGAAGTGACTGCGTATTGAGGAACACGTACGCCATTGATGGGGGCAGGATTAAGATTGGGCGTGGTTGGGGCTGCGCTCGCGGCACTGGACGGGACACTGCCTAAAGCACTGGAGACGACACTAGCTCCAAGAGTTGAGACCGGAGGGACTGACGCAACGGATGGAACAGATGGAACAGATGGAACAGACGATATCGGAAGCAATCCAACAGATGGCAGTGGGATGGATAGAAGGGATGCCACGGACGGGACGGGAACAGATAGAAGGGATGCCACGGACGGAAGGGGAACGGAAGGAATGGATCCCAAGGCGCCAGCTAGAGGGTTAGCAATGGCCGGAAGACCACCCAAACCGCTGGCGGTGCTTCCAGCAACGCTTATGGGTGAACCCAGGCCCGGCAGCTGCCTCTTCTGAGCTTGCGGCTTGAGGAGTGGGATCACAGGAGCGCTCTTGTCGAGGAGGTTGAGGATGGCTTTAAGGGCGCTGCTGCCGGTATCCACAGCATTAGCTACTGCCTCGGTTGGTGGAACGCCAGCTACGGGGAGAGGAACAGGGACCGGGATCGGGGCAACTGGAAGAGGTGCAGGTCCAGGTAGCAAAACGTCCGGAGGGGATAGAACCTCAGCTGTTGTAACTGGAATTACCGAAGAGACAGGTACAGATATTTCAGCTGGGATTACCAAGGTTGGGACTTCTGAAGGGAGCACCAAGGTTGGAACTTCTGACGGGAGCACCGAGGTTGGGACTTCTGATGGGATAGCCACGAGAGCGGGCTTGGGCAGAGCAGCTAAGAGGAGTCAGTATGTATTATCTCAGAGAACATGCACGTACCGGCAATGGGTTCTGCGTCGAGTGGCAAAAGCTGGGGTAACGCCGCAGCTTGGACCTGCGTGCAGAAAGCCAGTATGGCCACGGCCTTATACGAATCCATCATCTTGCAAGGAAGTGACGACTATGTCAGGGAAAGACCGAAGAACAACAAACGAGTGACTGGAGTATTTGGGTGAACTAAATGAGAGTGTTGGATGAGGAAATGCCGGAAGGCAGTCCTGGTTATAAAGCATAAAGCCTTAGAGATCTCGACAGGTAACATCGTGACAATGACGAAGCGCGTTAGCGACTTCCGTAAATGTGAGAGAAAGCCTGTTTGAGACGTCCTCAATGTAAGGACCTCAGCATTCCAGTGAACCCTCGAATGTACTCTCTTCTCGTAATAGCAAAGTGCCATAGAGGGATATGTAGTCTCAGTTGCGGAGGTGGCCTGAGGAGATCATCTTAAGGTTGGGAGGAACAACAGTTCTACATTATGAGAAGCTCTTGGATGGCGAATGGATAAGAAGATGAACTGCTTCTCGGCAATGGTTCTGAAGCTGTGAGCTTCTTCACCGATCTGACAAAGGTAGGTTCAGTCCGTCGATCCTTTAGGTATAGTGTCTCAGGCGATACATCACTCGTGGTATGTATTGCTGAGGGCAACTCTCGATATCACATGCCATCAGCTCCCAGAACAAGGTGGCGGGCCCGCGGGGGTATCATTTCCTTGCTCCGTATAGAAAGTCGCGCTCTGTCGGCCAATGACTAGCAATTTTGCTCATACCTGAGGTTGTCATTGGAATGGGGATCCGTCCTTCTCCCGAGAGTATGGCACAATGCTGGTGATGCGATGACAAAGGGAAAATGCGTGACTGTCGACGAAATCTGATTAGGTATTTGCCGCTTGAAGTTGGGCCTCCCTCCATAGGGTAGCGTCGTCGATTTTTTTTTGGGTCAAAGTATGCGCCTCTGGAGTTTTCACCATCGGAATCCAAGTTCGCAGAATGCGAAGCTACAGCAACCGAGCATTCGGAACTGAGAAGAAAGCGACTTGACTCCCGGGATCATCATGATATGGACGTGCCAGTGTGATTGCCCCTGGGTGCGAAGCCTCTACCACCTCTGCCTATGGCCGGAGGACCACGGGGCTCACGAATGGGCTTCTCCTGATCACTTGGCGTATTTGGACGACCGCCGTTCGAGTCCTTCTTCTGCACAAAACTTGATCCAGGCTTGGGCGAGTATGACGGGTCGTACAACTGACGTCCTGGGACTGGGTGACGAGCCGGTGACGGTTCATTGCTCGATCTTGGCTGACTATCACGTCCACCGCGGCCTCTACCCTTTCCACGGGTCGATTTGTTTGGAGAGGCACCACGTGAGTCGTCCGATGGTGCTGGCGAGCCGAAGATCTTCTCGCGGGCCTCTGCATATCTTCGCTCTTTCTCGGCGCGCTCTCGCTGTGCGCGGGCTTTGCGTTCCTCAAATTCAGCCGCGCTCTTTTTCCGTCGCTCTTCCTCGCTATCGTCATCGTCTTCCAAGCTCAGTCCAGCCATGCCAGTGGCGGGGCCATTCCGGGATAGGACCTGGAGAGGCGGCTTGCGGGCCAGGACCGTTACAGCCGGCTTGAAAGATGATTGAACCGGCACGTTATTTTGGGCTTCGAGAAATAACATTGGTTCGGGGCTCTCCCTTTTAAGATAACATGTCAGTCGCTGAAGAGAAGCTTGGAGGGAATCGAGACGCACGCGGACTGCCATATCTGGCGATTCAGTTCAGCATGCTGTGCCTTACGCTCTGCCTTTGAAAGCTTAGGTGCAGCTGCTGGCCTGCTGTCCTCGTCCGTCTCGTCCTGCTTCTGTACGAGGAGTTAGACACAGTCACGAGGTTTGAAAGGACATAGTACATCGGCAATCGACTCCCAGTCATCGTCCCATGCGTCTGCCACAGCGTCCTGTTTTGGAGGCATTTCTGTTCGAAACTGATAGATGCCTTTACTGAGCAATCGGGATCGTGTCTGTCTTCGTGCTTGTGGTGGTGAGGGGCACGCAACGTTGAGGTCGACGAGATCTGGGATGCGGACTGGGTTGCGTTCGGTAGTGCCAAATTGGCGACCGAGCTCTTCGCTTGTATCCGGAGCTAACTCAGCCGCGGTTGGTAACCGCTGCCAACCACTGTTGCCTCGCCGTCACCACCTACTTTCACTGTCTGTCCGGAGCTGCACGCTTTCACTAGAAGTCACAATTCTACAGTCTATGAAAGAATAGCTCCACGCCATGTCAGGTAACTCTACACTCCCCTTAACCTGCCACCACGGCCAAAATGTACCCGTTTGCTTGCCCGCTTCTAACGCCTCCCCGCTACTTAGATGCAGAAGGCGACTCGACCATGCACTCGTCCCCCGAGCTCGATGCCGACGATGAGATGTTTCCGGGCGAGGGTCCGTCAACTCCACGTAATGCTGCTGCGTACGCATTAAACCAGACATCTGAACTCTCCCCGCCAAACTCCCAAGGTCCTTCTGGTCTACCCCGCGATGACGGCCTTCAGGCGCTGAATACTCCTTCAGTGATCAATGCCAATGGCAAGCGCGCATACCCGTCAATTGCGAGCGCTTCGTCAGCAGGACCCGCAACGGGTGCTGTTCATACAGATTCCGCGACGGGCTATCAGTGGTCGAAACTGGAGGAGCAGCCTGGGTATGAGTGGAAGAACGCAAGGGCTAGAGAGGACGAAGC
The DNA here is from genome assembly GCA_030378425.1 of Periconia sp. TS-2. Taxonomy (NCBI): domain Eukaryota; kingdom Fungi; phylum Ascomycota; class Dothideomycetes; order Pleosporales; family Periconiaceae; genus Periconia; species Periconia sp. TS-2. The sequence goes on from JASNQO010000004.1 coordinate 1,165,487, forward strand.
GAGGGCCTTGGACGCTATTCTGGACAAAGGTTCTCAGATTCTGAGTGAGAAGACTCTGTTAACTCCGCTATAGCTATCTTACTAACGTGCGTAGCCCGATATGGCGACCCCCTCAAGGCTAGCGTTCCCATGACTACAAAGCGTTGAGATACCTAAGGAAAACGGCCATTTACGATAAGCGAAGGAAGACGATGCGATGACCTGATCAGGCTATATAGAGCACTGCTTCGGCGCTCATGCCACAAGAAGTAAGCAAGCCCAATTACCATTCCTGCATCCGTTATTCTTGCAATAGGGGCGATGGTAAAGCTGCCGCTGGAATGCTAGTAAGACAGAATAGACTTGAGAGCAACATAGTTGCAATTACTTCAGCTCAAAGTTTATCAAAGATTAATGGAATTTGTTCTGTTCTCCAATGGGAGTCCTGCCATGGACGCCTTGTGACCTATATCCAACTCCAGCAAACGCCCTTTATGCTAATCATATACCACCTCACCCTAATATTTCCTATTATTCAATCACTCTCATTGCCGTCCGCCATTTCGTCGTCCGACGGCTCCTGCTCCCGCTCTTCTAGCGGATCCTCAGTCAACCCCTCCTCCGGCTGCTCGTCCTCCACCTCATCATCTTCTACCTCCTCATCCTCCTGGTCTGCATCTTCCACATCAATCGTCTCATCCACACCCTCCTCTTCCTCAGCATGTTCCCCATTGTCCACACTCGACCTCCTTGCCCTCTTTGTCGGTGGTGAATCATCCCCCGCCGGGCTCCCATTCGTCGGCTGCTCCTTGGCCGCCTTCTTCTCCTCGCGCACCTTTTTGCGATATGTATTTCGCTTGTCCGCTTGTATCGATGTGAACTTGTTGACTTCGGCTTCGAGGCGGGGCAGCATGAACTCGAATTCTAGCTCATGCATGGCGTCAAACACGTCTTTGGGCATGACGGTCTTTTTGTTGCTTCGCATGGCATTTTCGGCGGCGCTGTGTCCTTGTTAGCACTCTTAGAGAATATGCGCTGAGCAGGAATCGCAAACCATGATGTGAGATAGTTTACGAAGACCGTTGCGCTCTTAGACATGGCAAGAAGCGCATCCTTTTGTATTTGTGTGTTCGGCGGGAGGACACCTTTTCCGAGACGCTGCACTATCGATTTGGGAAGATTGAGGTCCTTGACGGGTCAGTTTGCGCATGCGCTGGTTTGGAAATGTGGGCGCATACCTCGACACTCAACCCTTCTTCCTTTGCTGCCGCCTTTACATTGGCACCGTCCTCGTTCGACACAGCTGAGACATTGCTCTTTCGTGCAGGCATAATGTGTTGAGGTAGAAGAGTGCACGAAAGCACCCTGTGTAAGTCGTAATTGAGATTTTAGAACGTTCCCTGACCTAACTTCAACGCGTGGAAGCGCGTCGGTGAGTGGGTCTTGGCATATCGCGTGCACTTGACATCTCCGACATATAAAGAGATTACGAATGCTATATGAAGGAAGAAATCTCCTGTGATTATCAATGATATTCATCAAGTCTCTTTTGATCTTCAAAAGTACACTCAAGAGGACTGCATTACATTCGTGCACGTGTTGCATTGTCCTCGTTGGCCAAGATCTATTTGGAGCCTCCTCGGGGACGTCGCATCCTCGACTTCCTTCACCAGCCAGCCGCTCGACTTGAACAATTCACAAATTCTCAATCTTCGATCAAGGTTTGAGTAACACCATGATGATCATGCGTTCAGGCCATTTCTTCTCACCGGAGTGCCCTTTGAGCGGTCAATTTGTTTCGAGACGAAGTGACGCTGACAGCCTTTCCCTGAGCGTTGTACATCGGTTCTCGGCATTGTAGAATACTACAGTCCGGCAGTTTTTGTCAAGTCAAGCACTTCTCAATTAGTGCCTCCGAATGGCAACCATCTCCTCTCCACCGATACCTCGCCATACACGGGCCCACTGCCTCGGGATTGTGTGGGGACCATTGTTACCCCAAATTCAGGACCCCAAGGTAACGACGTCTACTCCACGACTCTCTCTGGGCGATGTTCAAACTCAAAGTTAGCTTGTCAGCCGTGCCAGCGCTCTAGACCGTTGGCCAAGCTTACAGCTACCTCTTGGCTGCATGATGCTTTTCAGCACCTCGCAAAAGGAGACTTCAAAGATACTCTTCTTTGTGTGACCTTTTAAGATGTGTCAAGTAGCGTGGCGGAATGACCCCACTGTAAGATGCATTGGTTCAAGGCGGTGGCACAGCAAGCCGCAAAGCCGTATTGTTCTACAACGCAGCAATTCGCTGGTGCCCGTAGTTCAGGATCCGCTGGGCTAGCAATGCTCTCTGGCGACCATACTACTTTATCACAAGGATAATTGAAGTACACCATGTTCTGCTCGGGCAGTTGTGGTGTACACAGCCCGTATTAGTTTCGCATTTGGGAAAATGCCGCGTGTTGGATCAATGTGCAAAGCTGAATCTAGCCCATCACTTAAGAGTCAGCTTTCCTTGAACTTCCCGCTTTCTGTTTTCTTTTGCTGCACGCCAGGAAATCCCACGTTCTTGGCGGGCTGAACACACTCGGCAAACGATACCCCCCAACCGACTTCACCGATAAGGATTGGCCCTAATGAGTAGGGTACAAACAGTAAATTCCGATTCATGCAATCCATACTTTAGTCTGGACCCTGCATGTTCCCTAGAATTCGGAAAACACGAAATGGCTTCCGAGCCCAGTTTACGTATTCTCGTGGATGGTGATAGCACGAGAGTGTACCGTCACGGAGACAAGGTCATAGGAAGAGCTATATTGACTGTCGAAAAAGAAGAGGAATTGAGATCTTTGACTCTGAGCTTTGCGGGTAGCTGTACAACTAGGACAACCCGACCGTTTTATGTGTCCGGAAACGATGCAGATGCTACTCAGTCTAGACGAGAGTACGAGGAGCATATTTGTCTTTTTAACTTCGAACGGAAACTTCTTTCTCAATGCGAAATCATTCCAAAAAAGTATACTTGGAGCTTTGAATTCCAGTTTCCGGACACTACAGGACCTAAGTTCGCGCGATGGCAACACGGCCCAAAATATTTGAAGGACCCTCATGCACTGCCTCCATGTTTTCAAACATGTTCGACCACTCCCGGCGGTCAAGCTACGATATCGTACTATATCCAGGCAAGGCTTGAAAGATTAAAAGGGCGAACAGCTGTGAAGACTCGACAATTGTTGCCATACCATCCAACGCCGCGCGACATGCCGCTGCAAGCGAGGATCACTTCGCGAGTACTTTATGCCCAGGCCTTTAAACCTTTAACAGACAGTCGAACAGCAATAGATAAAGTAATTTCGAAACTATCTCGTCAAAACGCAAAGGACAAATCTGTGCTAAGACTCGTACCTACCCTGCACTATCCGGAGCGAATATCCCCGGGCCAGCGCATTCCGCTCTTGCTCTCACTCATCAATACTCGAGAGACTCCCAGTGAATACGATAATGAAATATACTGCACACTGGACTCTGTCACTGTCACGATAAGCACACATACGACGACCATGTGCGGTCATCCTGCGTCTATGCCCGAGGATACTACAGTTAAAACCGTCACTTGCTTATCGAAGACGAATATGAACACACCGATCCCATTAGGAACGCCAGTAAAGCTGACCAACAATTTTCGCCTGGTCGACGATGCAGAATGTGTCCCGTCTTTCAAGACATATACGATAACCCGGAGGTATGATCTCACGGTGGTTGTTGGAATCAAATACGGCGATCGGAAGTTTACTATTCGCTGCAAAACATTGTTGGAGATACTGCCGCGTCTTCCCCCAGAATTAATGCCGAATGAGGAAACAGATGAGAATGCTGAGATCGACCCTTTACCACTCTACGTACCTTGGGACCCCGAGAAGGAACTAGCACCCGATTACGATTCGCTGTACTCCATGTCACGTACACCGTCTAGTTTGGGGTCGCTAGCCCTTACTAAAAGTGGAAGTGTCAGCATGATCTCAGTCAATTCTACGCCTAGTTCTGAGCTCGAGCACCTAGCATTCGAAGTGTAGCCAAGCGATGAACCATAAGACTCTGATCGTACCAGACGACATTCACATCATTGCCTTGGATGTAACAAGAACCGTACCCTACGTACCATTGGACTTCACGGCACTTGACATGCTAGGACTGATGAGCCAGACATAAGATCGTCCGCTACCATGAGGGGGCCCTCTGCTACCGGTTGTGCCTATTCGCGGATCACCACATGCACCTACAAGTTCGGCATATCAACGATAATAAGACTAACTAGGCACATGACGAGAAATCATATCCGTGCTCTAGAGTTTCTCAATTCCGCGGAGTATTCATAACTCCCTCTGCCGTACCTAGAGGACTAGCCATCGTATAGGGCAAGTTTTCGCTGTTCCCACGACGATATCCACACCCACAGCACCACTTCTGGACGGAAAAACTTCTTGATCTGCAAGTACGTTCCAGCACCACGACGAGCCTACACTCATTACTCGTCATAGCCGCCGTTATATGTCAAACAGCGGCGCCATCGCTTCGCACCCACGCTAACGACCACAACAACGGTAATCTCGCAAAAGTGCCAAGTCGTGAGTATGACAGCCCTACTCATATCGATAAGATAGGCACTAGAACATTTTTCATTTCCATGAGGAATGGTGTGTTTCATGGAGAAATTGGTGTGAGGTCACGAGGTGTTGTGGGAGGAATGGGAATGTCGTGGGAAAATGAGCGTCTCTTTGAGACAAAAAAGTTGTTGGCTGGCTCCGGGCCCTGGCTCGTCAGGAAGAGGCTGCGTTGGAAATTTTGGTTACGCGGGTTCGCATGGCTGTTGCAAAAATGGGGCAAATTGGGCCAAAATGCGATGAGGAAGGAGGACAGAATTGGGCATTGTACGGAGTCCGAGAGATTGGTATTATAGAGGGTTGTAGTCAGCAAAATAGATTCCAACTACCAGTCAAGGCACGAGAAAAATGTCCGGTGGCGCTTGAAACAAATATCCGCCTTTTTTTTCCCCTTGTCCTAGAGAATCTTCGTGTCAGCCTGAGGCAGGCGAGTTCTACATGCTGATTGCCGTCCAATTAGGCAATCCACCACCCATCCTTTCCAACTCGCACGATACATACGAAGGAGCTACAAAAGCAAAACATTACCTCTTTCCCGTCCAAAGAAACCCCTCAAAAAATGTTAGATGGCGCACCGTAGCACCCACATCCACCTCAAGCCCATACACACAGACCACCCCCTCAGATAAATTAACTCACAGTGCCCACCACCACCAGCATCGCATCGCATCCCACCCCATCCCATCCATCCATCCAACCATGTAAGGCTAACATACTGTGTACTTGGTGCCCGGGAGATTTGCACAGGATGAAGATAATTGTTGCAAGCATACATTTTACGCCATCTATCGCTATCGCTTCTCACCATTAGCAACCCCTCCCCGGTCTGCTTCAGTCAAAGCACCGGCCACAAGTTTTATTTTTAAAAAAAAAAAAGAAGCGGGGGAAGGGCTAGGTAACCGAGACGAGGGATTTCGTAAAAATGAAAGCCAATGGTTCAGGGTAGTATGTTGTGTATGTGAATATGTGTGGTGAGCTTCTCGGAGAGTTTTTTGTGTGTTTATGCGCATTGAAAGAGTGTGCGTGTGTGTGTGGAGGGGAAAGGGTTTGCATGTGGAGAACGGGGAATGCACGGGTATGCGTATGCTGTGTTACGCGGCCGGTTGCTGGGCCGCTCGTTGGAGTGAGGCATCGTGGCTATGCGCATGGATGTGATAGTTTACGGTGAAGATCCTTTATGCTGTGTGCTATGTGGGCATCGTACGATGTCATATCCATACTACCACTTCCTATAGAACACGTATGCTGCTGCGTGACTCTCCCGAGTAATTGATCATCACGTGTGGAGAACAGCCGAGAGTGAATCATGTGGTTGTAAAATGTTAATGAGAGTATATTCATAGTTTCCCAAGTCTTTAAATCCATCATATGTAGAAATAAGCTTTGTCCTCATGTCTCCAGGCCGGCCATTTCCTTGGTCATATGCCATTGTGAATCCCAATTCGGGTATATTTCAATCCCCGCCTTCGTCCGTTCCATCCACCCCTAAAAGTAAATGGCTCGACCCGCGTGCGCATAGAAGAAAAAGCTACACGCGCAGAGGCATTGACAAGCGAGCCCAAAGAAGAAATCTTAGTAAAAATAAGGAGAGAATAATCAGAAATCTTCGTGAAAGAATATTCAAGAAACCGATTCCGTTGATAAACGCCGGTGAGAGCACCACATCGAGGTAAACCATGTGACTGCCATGTTGTTTGTAAGGAGGATATTACGTCCCTGTCTCTCACGTAGAAACCTAGATAATGAAAGACCATTGACCCATTGAGATCCCGTAGTTACGCCACATAAAATCGTTCGCCTAGCCCGGTATCTACGAAGTGTAGATTCAGCATCGGCCCTCCAACACTTCGAAGATGCCTACCTCGACGGCGCCGTGTAGGCTAGGTCGAGGCTCGAGCATCTCGAGCTCGTGGCTGAAGAGGTGGCGCTCCTCTTCCATCTCGATGTCAAGCACTGAGGGCTTGCGTCGGAGCATGAGGAGGTTGCGGATGCTGTTCATGCTAGCGCTGCTGCGGTGGCTATCTGGACTAGATGTGCGGGTGAGAGGCGAGGTGGTGCCGGTGGAGCTCGAAGGAGACGAGCTGCGGTGGGAGCGGGTTGGGCTGAAGGCTGTCTTGAGGCGGCGGAGAGAGGGAGTCCGGATGGGGGTGAAAGGGGAGGCGAAGCGGTTGGTGCGGGTTGGAGTGACCATTTTTGCGGATGGAGAGATGGTATTAGATGGTTGATTTGGGATTCGAATGGTTCGGTGTTGCGGGAGAATGCCGTGCTACAAGCGATTGCTCCTCGTCAATATATGGTCGATGTTCTGTTTGACAGCGAGTGGAAGCGTCAACAGATCCAGCTGTCCAGCAAAATGTCTTTGAAAGATTGGTTGTGTCGGTGACGACAGGTGAGGGTTGCTCAAGAGAGGGGTCGATCGAAGCGAAGCTATCGTTCGATCAAAGTATGTACGACGGGACCCTGAAAGGCGGTGGTGCGTCGTGACACTACAGATGCGGCGAACAGCTTCTCAGAAGTGTCGGGTCCGGACCAAAGGCAGCAAAATACTAGCTTCTAGTGTTGTTCCAACTAGAAGAGCTCGTCTCGATCCAGCTTCTCTTTCTCCAAGGCGGAAGAAGGTAGAGTGGGATGTGGAAGGGAGATGCGAGAAGAAAGGAAGGTAAACGAAGGTAAGGGTTAAGGGCAGGAACAAGTCCAGCGGAAGGCGGATGTTTAAGGGCGTTCGTGTCTGAGGAGGACGGGTTAGCCGTAAATGCGTAATATGGGAAGACGAGTCCGTACGCTAGAGCCAGATGCAGGACCCCTGCGGGTTCTGTTCGTAGGCGAGGGGGAAGGAGTTTGGCTGGTCTACCGCAGTTTGATCGCCGGAAGGGTGGGTAGGGGAAAACAGGCAAGACTCCGTATTTCAGGCTGGTCCCGCAGGATAATGGCCAAATCGCCGCGAGAAGGAAGACCAAGGCGAGGCCCCTCTAATAATCAGCAAGAGGGCAAATTTCCGCGCGGCGGGTACAAGATAACAGGAGGACGGGTCTGAGAAAGCCTCGTCGAAGAGAGCAAGATTCCAACAGCAGGCCCAACAGCAAGCTGCCAGCTGCGCTGTTTAACTCTTCAATCCTGTCGTGCCTGTCGTGCCTGTCCCCCCTTTGCGTGTCGCGCGAGCATGTCAAACCCGTGTCCATCACACACTGACGGGCCAGGTCGCCGTCGCACGCCTGCAGAACCGAGCAAAGGGATGGTCGCGGTGGTCCCGCGCCGCTGGAGCCCGGGCAGGCCATGGCGGGCTGTCTCCGCCGGGCTCAGCCTGTTAGAAGCGCGGCTGCGGGCTGCTGAGGGCCCTAGTGTCGTGGAGGCATTTGAGAAGCGTCTCAGGTGCGGCCGGTACAGACGAGGGCGGTGGGTGGTGGCAGGGCCAAGCTGTCTGAGGTCTGAGCAGCGCGGCCAGCGCGGCCCACATGACGCACCGCTCCGTTTCACCATCCCCCCCGTCCCTCGCCGCAACATACGCCCAACGCACGCCAGCACCTCAGCTCCGCCACTCTCGCCGACGCGTGGACCACGTCGACCCTCTCCAGACGCTCCAGAGCAAGCCTACCACGGATGAGAAGCGATACTTGATGAATTGCTTTCAGCTATGAACTAGACCAGCGCCGTCGCTATGCATTGCCCATGATAAGCACACGAATCCACTCCCCACCTAGCATTCCGGTCCTCCGCTCATTAATTTCCTCCCAACAATGCTGCCTCTCCCATGGCCTCGTCCCATACGCCGGTGCCTCCTCCGTGCGCCGACAGAGGGGAAAAGAGTAGAAACATGTCCTTGCCCAAAAAATGCCTCCATCTCCCCATACATGCTGCGTGACGGGCACGCCATTCCCTTCCGGGGCGGCCCAAGTCGCATCTCAGACATCAATGCAACCGCGTTTGTATGCTGCCCCCTGCACGGCCCGCTCGCGACCTATTCTGAGGCCGCGGGCTAAGAGGCAAAGGATCGAACCTTCTCAGGCCCTGCACCATGCAGCCCTGAACGTCATATCGTAGATCGTGTGGCCTCTCTCACACACCTCCTGGAAACACAAGCATCAGCTTGAGGGCAGCAGCGTCGTGCCTTGTAGAAAATGCTCAAAAATAGCCCATCACCGGTTGCTAGAACGTCGGGTGGTGAAACTCCTGCGGATACTCTCACCCCATGCCGAATTGTCGAGCACCTCCAAAACGTCGGCTGCGCTGACGGCACTGTTTGCTCTGCTGCGATTCCCTGCAGGTCCGGCAGCAGACTCTGGCTCCAGCGGACTGGGAGGTCGGCTGAGCGCTGAGGCGAATTGCCATTCAGCATCGCCGGGCGCAGAGAAGGGCGACATTTGTGGCGACGATCGCGTCGGTGATAGAGGGGCATGGGTGGTTCGTGTTGGTGAGCCGAGTGGTGTTGTTTGTATCGAGTTCGTTCGACTTCGCAACGTCATATCACCCGGCGGCGATGGCATCTGGGCATCACTGCCAGACGCACGCCAGTCTGAGTGGTCTATCGGTTGAAGGTCGACAGGCGAGAACAGGGGGCTGCCACTGGCAGAATACTGTCCGCGTTGTGCGTTGGTGATGTCTTCGTCGTCAACGAAAATTTCTGGTACTGTGAATTGTGGCACTGCCGTCATGCGTCCTGACTTCTTGTGTTCTACGGCGCGCCGGAAGCGTCGTGACCAGTATAAAGTATCAAAGAAGCCTATGACAACATTGCGTCGCACAGCTTCCTCAACACGCTGTAGACGGGCCCGACGGCGCAGGAACTCTTCTAATCTGTGACAAGTGTTAGCTCTAGTATGAGCAGTAGGGGCAAGGAAGCATACCTCAAGCTCTTATTGTCGTTGATGACTTTGTAGTGAGCTAGAATCATAAGTAGCGAGGTAAACTGGATGCCGCGATCTGGATCGCTTGACACCAAGACCTCCTCGTAGAAAGTGTTCATACGTTGTCGTCTCCGTCGAATCTCAGCAACCGGCAGTTCGGCGAGACGTGCATTTAATCTACGCACGTCGATGTCTGGGGTCTGCTCATGGCCTTGTACAGGCAACTCCGACATTCTTCTGGTTGTCGTGCTGCATTCCTCGATAAGCCGTCCAACAGTAAAGTCGCCGTCGTATATTCTCATCTCGAAAATGCCCGAGAGCTCACCAAGCAACCGTGGGAAAACATCTTTGGAGATGAAACCCGTACCGTTGGGGTCAAATTCAGCCCAAGCTTGCTTGAACCGACGGATCTCTTCACGGCTGATGACTGAAAGCCCGCTACTTCGCTGATAAACGTAACTGAAGCTCTCGTATATCAGCGAGACGAACAAGTTGACAAAGATATACATGCTCAAGATGTTCCAGGTGATGAACAAGGCTCGAGCCCACTCAGGACTACCGCAGTCACTTTCGAAGTATTTTTCTCCCTCGGTGCAGTAGGGATGGTCGACATTTGCAAAGTCTTCCATGATTTCATTCCAACCCTCACCGTTGCTCATACGAAAGAGAAGAATCAAAGCCTTGGGAACGCTCCGAAAATTAATGTTGCCGGTTTCGTTGGTAGTACCAAACCGTGTGAGTCCAAATGTTTGTGTGAGTGCAATGGCATATACCAAGAAAAGAACGAACCATGTAGCCAGAAGGTTCATGATGGATGCGAGACTCGCAGCGGCAGTCTTGAAAAGCTGGTCGAGCTGATTGTTCCTTGGGATGAGAAGGAGTGCGATGGACACCAGACATAGCTTGTGTAGTGTCGCAAAGACTCTCTCTTTATCATTTGTAAGTCGAAGAATCGAGGTAACGAAGGTGCCTGACACGGCGAAGATTGAGAAGACATCCCAAGAGCTCTTGCGGAAGCGATGCCACGAAAGACCAATGATACGGATGATGACGTTCGTGATGAAGACGATTGTGAAGACGAGGAAGATGTAATCCCTCACGTGCTCCCATGTTGTATTTCCCGGGTACCATTCCAAGCAAAGGAGGCAGAGGTGGATGATCAAAAGTCCTGTGATGAATCTTTGCCAGCGGCCAGTCTTGCGGACCGCCCTCCGATAACACCATTCTTCCCATGTTTCTCTTTGCTTCGTTGATGACGGCCTTTTGGAGGGAGACACTTGTCGCAGCAGTTTCCGCAGCTCGAGCCAAGAGCGTTGGTCCGTCGTAAGGAAGGCAACTCCAGTCTGTTCCGTGTAGTTCCGCATGAACACAGACACAAATAGTGTCAACACGAAGACTGCACCGAGCAAGTTGAAAATGACGAAGTATACGGCGTTGCCCTGTGAGGCAAACGGTTTCGGCTGGGTGTACACCCCAGTGATTTGTGCTGCCGACCACATTACATCAATCCATCCCTCTTGAGACACAATCTGGAAGAGAATGAAGAGGGAGTCGGGAAAGTTATCGAAGTCGTAATATGGATTTGCGGCTTGGCGTGGCGCAAGAACGTTCCAGGCAAAAGGTGAGCTGTCATATTCATTCACACAATCGTTCAGGTTGAAGATGCCGGAGCCGTCGTCATTGCAGAATTGCAATTGGCCAACAAAAAGATTTAATCCGTAAATGGCAAACGGAATAAGCAAGCTCAAGGAGACGAACATGGCCTGAATACGTGTGAGTTAGAGATAGATATAGAAGAGACGTCACTTACCGAAATGAGTTTCCACCAGCCGCGAACGATAAGTGAGTGGAAATGATCCCGAGCACTGTCGCTGATGTTGAGCAGTCGAAGAGCACGGAGAGCTTTGAAAGCGCCGACTGTTCGAGTTATCTGGCCTTCGTTGTATAGTGACGTGATGACGTTGACCCAGAGTGTGACCAATACAACACCATCGATAAATCCCCACGAGCCTCGAAAGTACGCGTTGGGTGTGAAGAAGAAGCCATCGGCAATGACTTTGATGAGAGCCTCGACCGTGAATACAAGAGCGAAGCCCATGTCCGTCCACACAAACCAGTTCTTAACACTGAAATGGTGGGACATGAAGTACTCTCGTTGATAAAGCGGGGTTGTCACGCACGCTAGAAGCACCATTGCGATGATTGCGGCGTAAATGAATGCTGAAAAGGCGTACCACACGGGCACTGAAGGTGTGACACCTTCCATACGGTCCTGTCCACGACCAGGGCCAACGATCCTCTGACAGAGCTTCCTTATAGGATTGTGAGGTCTGAAGATGAAGAGGGATACGTTGTAATTGGGATGCTTGCGAAGATATTCTCTCTGAGCCTTCTTTCGCTTTTCATGTGCCGTGACTACCTCCTTGGCCATTCTTCTGGGGTCTGGATCCTCATATGCACGTCCAAAATCGAGTGGCGCATAGAATGGGTTAGGCTCGTGATGGCTTATCCTTTGTAGGAAACGCTGCCACAGAGAGGAGAAAGTACCTCCGGTCACAACAATTGTCGGCTGTTGTCGTAGTCCCTGTTGAGGCTCGTCATCATGCGGACTTGTCATTTCGTCGGCCTCGTCGAGGAAATCTCGGACCACTGCATCCTTGAGAAGCATTTCGGTGGCCGCAGTACCATAGTCCAGTGGATCCTTGCGGCTAGCCTGGCCAAGCTTGAAGATGGATGACAACGAAAGATTCCTGCCCAAGTAAGTCCAGATACTAGCATTATGAGGCATGTATCTTACCCGTATGACGAGCTGAATCCTTGCTCTTTCTTTTGTAGAAATGCTTTGACTTGCTGCAAGCGCTTTTCATCCTCGGAAACGTCAAAATTCTCTTGGATGACAGCAATAAACATATTCAACACAATAACTATTCAGGATTAGCTCGCAGTCGAATCCAAATTCAGGACAAACTTACAGTTGGCAAAGATGAACCAGATAATGCAGAACGAGGCTCCGATCCAGGATGAATGAAAATCGACCTGGTAGCTGGTGACGTTGTACATAATCGTAGTCCAATTTTCACTGGATAGAATTTGATACATTCCAAGGAAGGAATTGTAGATAGTGAAGAAGGATACCTCTAGAGTTTTGCCATCAGCTTCTTGTGGCAGTTCGCCGCGGAAAAGTTGAGAGGCAAAGATAGAAGCGAGGAAAGTAAGCAGGAACACGAAGAGGATCAGGTTCAGTAGACCCCCAACGTTGCCAAGAACAATCGTCTGAGAATAGGTCAGTAAGTAAGACACAAGAGAAGAAAACTTGACCTACGATGAGGTCCCGTGTCATCGGAATGGCAAGGACTACTCGATAAACTCGAATGATTTGAAAGACGGTAAGCCAAGCATATGCCCGTCCTTGGTGGGAGTCCTTGATTGCCGGGATTTGTATGACGGTCGTAACGATAGCAATGGCAAGATCGGTGATGTTTCGCTTGCTATAAAAGAATTGCCTCCAATCAACGATGAACCTGATGAGGATCTCGCCTAATAACAAGAAAGTGACGATGGTCTCAGATACGTCGATGAAATGTTTGCGCGACTCGCTCATTGTAGCACTCCGAAAGGTTTGGCACATCGTACCGTACGAGATGACGAGGATCCAGAGCCATGAAGTCATATCATAGAGCCGTTTCAATGCGCTCACGCGCTTCTGTGGGAGTTTTTCTGCCTCTGTGTCTTGAATATGCTCGCCAGTGAAAGCACTTGCCTTGCTCTCTTCGCGGATAATCTGAAAGGACGAAGTGATAACTGCGATTAGCAGCGAGATGAGCCACAAGCTTAGGATGAGGATGCCTGCGGCGAAGAATAAAGCTCCAATAAGGTAGTCGCTATCTGCAATCGTGTAAAGCAGATCCGAATACGTGTTAGATGACATAATGACGAAGACGAGTTCAAGAGACTGAAGGATGTTGTCGAAACTTTGGGTGCCGTTGTACGGGTTTTGTAGTTCCATGCAAAGAGAACCTTTGGGACACAGGAACCCCTTGTCGGTTCCTTCTGGCATGCCCACGGCGGCGATGTACGGCTCTGCAAGCCCTGTTGTTGAATTAAGATGGCCGCCGCAGAATTGGTCCTCGTTTGTGAAGTTGGCCACGCCTGTCGGGTCGACCCAAACACAGTGTCTCCTAAAGCTGGATTTGAAGCTCTGTACGCCGACGATCGCAAACAGGAGCCAGAAAAAGCTGATCAAGAAAGCCACGTTGACCAATAACGGTGCCGCCTTCTTCAAACTACGAAGAATAACCTAGTATCGAGTTAGCCAGAGCGTGGCCTATATGAAGAGTTACTCACCGATGTACCGCTAGTAAGATTAAGGAGACGGATGATGCGCAAACAGCTAAGCATCTTGAAGATGAAGATGTGGCGCCTGTTTTCAATGCCAGAAATGCCAATGACAAAAGCGATCCAAAAGGAAATCACAGCAAGGAAGTCAGTCCTGTTGAAGGAGTGTCTCAGATAGGCTCTGTGTGCAAGGCGAGCCCGCTGCTGGGATCGAGAATCTCCTGGGCCAATGGCTGGATTGATTTGAGCGGTGGTGAAGGTCCGGAGTACGGAAGGTAATTGGGCTTCCGCTTTTGAGTCGGAGCCTTTTAAAGATGCTTGTCGCTGAGGGCCAAAGAGTCGCTGTACATTGCCCGCAACAGCTTGTCTGAAGCCCATTTGTCTGTTGATTGTGCTGTACTCAATTGGATTGACGATGAAACCCGAAACAATGATCCGAATGATGGCTTCGAATGTGTATATCATAAAAAGACCAAGCAGAGCAAAGTCGATGGGAGATCCCCAGTCTGCGGTTCTCTGATGCTCGAAGACGCTCTTGCTGGCATCGACAGCTAGGAGGACGGTCTGCACCACAATGAGGACCAAGAGGAGTGGTTCGGTGACGGGATGCACAAGGATATCGCAAAGCAACACCCTAAGCCTGCTATCAGGAGGGAAAAGGCCCAGCGTCCTCCCCCGGAGAGGGTTTGGTGGAGCTTGCCATTGCGCGCTGGCCTTGACATGTATTGGTGAGGGTGGCTTTTCGATTGGTGAAGCGGGCTTAGATGGGCCATCGTTGAGGTATTCGGGGAGCGCAGGAAACGAGGGGGGTTCCTGGAGGCGGGCGTGGTGTAGCGACGATTTCCGACGCATTGTTCGCTCGGCAACCTCGGGTTCGTTGCTGATGTTGACGACGCGCTGGGACATGTTCCGCATAATGGTTCCTGCCCGATACAGCGGGGACTCGATGCCGCCGGGCGAGAGCGATCGCTTCCGTCCCGTCGACGTGCGCAGGCCAGCCGTCGCAGCTTCCACATGTCCAATGTCGTCCCCAAGCCTGGGTCCTGGCGAAGAGCCGTCGGGGGTCAGGAAGCGCACGCTTTGGAAGCTCGAGCGATCCTGATACGACGACGAGGGGGACGGGCCGGGCATGCCGCCCACGGGTTGCAGGTTGCGCTCGTCCGTCAACCGCGCCGTGTCGTCGTATGCGGTGGGCGAGAAGAAGCCATTGTCCTCCGAGGTGCTTCGCTGCGGGTAGCGATTTTCTGCCCCGTAGCCAGTGTACGAGTGCTCCGAGGAGTTGGGGGTGGGTATCGGTGGCGATGTCTCGCCCTGGAAGCTCATTCCAGAGAAGCCGATGGCAGCTTGGAAAGCTCCAATGTCGACTGGCGAGTAGTCGTCTTCTTCGACGTGGCCCCCGCGCGCCGCCGCCGTCCTAGTATCCAGCTGGGGAACATGGCCGGTCCGCGTAGGACTCGGGTCGGCCTCTGCAATGGGTGTGTATTCGGGATTCCAGTGATTCCCCGTCGCCAGCGACCCCGAATGTCTCAGCAAATCTCGTCCCCGATCGCTGAGAGTCCTGCGATGTTGCTGCGCCCCTCCATGGGCGTACTCTTGAGCATCATCCAGCGGCCGGTTCAGATCCCTGAGCGGTATGGACTGGTGAGGATTGTCCCTATAGTGATTGTGGTCCTGGGACGACATTGGAGTAGCTGGATTTTGGGTGCAGTGCGCACATCTACATCTGGGCGCAGCTTTTCAGCTCATTCAGAGATGGCGGATAGCGACGACGATGCGTTTCACGGATGGTTTCAAGCGAGCGCGGTAGGGATAAGGCGAAGACGGCGGGCTGCAGGCGGGTCGGAGGGAGGGTATATGGTGGTGAGTTTGAGGGTGTTGTAGGAAAAGTCTGGCGCTGTCAGATGTGAAGATGGAGCCCGGTTCCCGTAATGCGCGTCCCGGCGATGGCAACGTTGGAAGAGGCACAGGGGCCAAGAGACGGCTTGCAGCCCTATTCGGCAGGGACCGCGGCGCGGATTGACCAGAGCGTATTTTTAGCCCGCTGTAGTGCGACAGTTCCCGGCCGCCATCAACCCTCCGATGTCAGATGCTATCCGTACTGCCGTAATACGTATGTACAAAGGCGCTGGATGTCTTGGATGGAGCCTAGTGTTTGCTAGAGCCTCAAGCAGCCACAGCAAGACGCACAGGCGCCTCGACACCCGCCAGCATTCCGCAATGTGCTCGCGCTGGGCAAGCTTTTGCCAATCCTGGCAAGCAAACGAAGCATAGCCAATGTTGAAGTGTCATGGCGATCCCGCGAGCCAGACATGACATGGGCAAAAGGTGCCAGTCCGGAGCACCGTCAGCCGGGCCGTTTGCTGAATCTGAAAATGCGTTGGACGGTGTGCAAGGCACGACCGTTGCAGGCGGCAGCAATACCACATACTGTGTGCTACTACCACCGCCATCACGGACCGTTGAATCATGGCGTGCAATGCCCAAAGCGTACACAGTACAAGTAGAGTCGGCGCCTTGACTGCACCGCCTCTCCCGCCGTGACCCAGCCCCTTTCACCTCAATGCTGCCAACGAGCGCAATGACTCGCCCTTGTGCTGGCGATGAGAGATTCGCGCTAGCCACATGCAGACTAGCGGCTATTCCCGGTCAATGATTTTGGTGGGCGCGACTCTCACCAGGACCGGACGCAGGGTATCTTTCTTGCACACCACCACGCCGACAACACGCTCCGCCACGCCGTGTATTTCTATCGCGGACGCGCTCGATCATCGTTCCTGACCCGTCCGTCACCCTTTTGACCCGTCTTGGCTGAAATCGCACCTTCTACCTCACGCGTCGCCGCCGGCACGTCGTCGACATGGTTGCCCGAAAACGGGGGAGAGAGGAGATGGAGGCCCCGGAGCCTGTCCAGGAGCCCAGCACGTTGCAAAAGCTGCGCAACATGTGGCAGTTTGCCAACCTGGCCCAGTATCTCCACCTGTTCAAAGGGGCGCTCAAGATCGATGACGATTTTGATATCGAAGTACGCATTTGCGCCCGTGTGCGCCCCGGCGCGCATATAACACCGCATGGCAGACCAAACGCTAATACTGGTGCAGGAACTAGAGACGGAGTGTCTCAAGCCGCAGCCTGCGGGCAAGCTCGCTGAGATTGGCCTAGCCCTTCTCAAGCACGTCTCCTCTCACAAAGGCCTCACGTACCGTCTCCCTCATGGCCGCTAATAGACCTATGCTGACACTTGCGCAGACCGGACATTTTCGATGAGTACACGCGCCGCCAGTTCGTAGCCAAAGCGCCCTCACGGAATCCTTTCGGTGAAGAGGAAACCCCCAACAAGTTTGACGACTTCGACGTCTTTACCAAAATCAGAGTGCTTCAACAGCTTTCCGTCTGGACCTTGAACAATCCGAATACTATCAGAGAAAAGCTTGACCCCACAGAGGCTGAGCAAGCAGACTGGGTAAGCAATGCGCCACGTCTACAAATCTATGGCTAACGTTCCTCCAGCGCTTCGGTCCATTTGGGTACGATGCACAAGGCTGCACCATACTTGTTCTCGATGACTTCCGCTTATACCGTCGCACCGATCCACCCCCGCCTCCGCCGCCCTCCAAGGCAAAGTCCAAGGCAAAATCACGCAAATCAAAATCAACTAGAGCGTCCAAGCGAAGAAAACAATCAACACCGGAGTCCGAGCCCGAGGATGAGGAAGTGGTCGAGATAGGGAAAACTGAGGACATTGATGATGGCTTGGGTGGCATGAAGTGGGAGTGTATCTGTGTGACCATGGAGGATTACCAGGATTACATGAATACCATTCACAAGAGTAGAGACCCTGACGAGAAGGAACTTTACAAACGGATCAGGGCGGAAATCTTCCCCGAACTTGAGAAGGTTGCTGAAGAGCAGACGAAGAAAGAGGCACGTAAGATGAAGGAACTCGAGGTGCTCCAGAAGCTCGCCAACGCAAAGCGTTCATCGAGGATCTCAGCTAGGGTCGAGAAGCAAAGAGAAATTGTGCAGATCGAGGAGGCCGAACGCAAGAGGCAGGCTGAGCTTGCCGCGGCGAAGGCTGAGCAAGAGAAGCAGAAACTTATGGAAGATGTAGACCAACCCCACCATACGGTTGCCGGACATTGCTAACGCTGCATAGGCACATGACTCTCGAAGGCAGACGCGAGAACAGCGCGTACGCGAACGAGAAGCCGCCAAGATATTGCACGAAGAAAACATGCGTAAGCTAGAGGAAGATGAAGCCAAACTAGCTTCTGGTGAGGCTAGGAAGTCGGAGCGTCACCTCAAAGCCCAGATGAAGAAGACACAGAAAGAGCTGAAGAAGCTCAAAGAGAATGAGTATTGGTTCTTCGATTGCGAAAAATGTGGGATGCGCGGAGAGTGCTTGGTATGTGTCTCCAATACACCGGCTGTTGAAGCTCCACTGACCCCAATTAGAACGATGGCTCACATCAGATTCAATGTGAGAAATGCGATGTCTGGCAACACTCTGGATGCCACAACATCCCTGAGGAGGTGGCTAGTTCTGACGACTATACATTCGTTTGCACCTCTTGTAAACGTAAAGATCAAGCTGCTAAAGAGCCGAAGTTACCACCGTTGAAGCTTCGGCTCACCTCTTCCCCCAGTGCGCAACACAACCCGCAGGCAAATGGGCATGCGCAGCATCCCGAACCAATCAGCAGCCCAGTGCGGCGACCCCTTCCAGCCCAGTCACCGCCACGACCAGTGCAACCTGTCCCATCATTATCAAATGGGCCAAGTCTCTCACCACGCGGACAGGCTCTTGGTCCGCCTGGAATCCAGCGCTCCGAAGCCGCATATGGTTCACCTTTCAGCCACACAAATGGCAGTCCACCACCTCGTCCCTATTTTCAAGCCGCGGCTAGCGGGACGGCTGTGGGCAATGGGCTCTTGGGCTCATCGCCTCCACGTTACCAAAATCCAGGCGCCCCCTCTACACCCTTTGGTAACCATAACCCATCCTTTGCTCGACAAAACGGTAGCCCCTTTAGCGTTCCCCAGCCCTTCCAGTCGACATATCAGCCGCCGTACGCTGACAGCTTTAACCGGCCTGCGTCTGCTGGAGCCCCCGGTCCTTACCAGTCTCCTATCAAGCATTCGCCGGTCCCATCTCCTCGACCATCAAACGGCATCCCGAACGCCTACAACTTCAATAACAGCCCACACTCCTCCTTCCCACCAAGCTCAGTACAGCGAACCGCCTTCTCCCCCACAAAACACAGCTCTCCACCTCCAGCCATGTATCAAATGTCATCGCCAGCACCTGCACCTGCGCTGGTAAAGTTCACCCCGTCGCCACGCCAAATGCCTGCGCAGATGCTCCCCAACCCTATCCCCGCCCCTTCAAAACATGATGTCGCTCGGCCTGTGTCTAGCCACGAAATGTCCGAGAGACCCATTCTGCCCCCTATCAAGTCTTTGTCTCCACATGCGCCACCGTTAGACTTGCATCCACCGACCAAGAAGGCTTCGCCTACGCCGGAGCGTTCGCAATTTGCGCCTGTGAGTGGGAATGGTGTTGGAGGGCCTCAGTAATCTCTGGGAAGAATGGGGGTTGGGGAGTCATGATTTTGGAATTTCTTTGCAGAGGATTGCATTCCAGCAGTCCGCATCTCTTTGAATATCGAGAGCCTTTGCTTGGCTTTCTCTTGTACTTTTACTCATCTATTTCAGAAAACGGCGTTGAATAAAGGGATACAGGCACCATCACGAAGCATCATAGTTGGAGAGGGTGTTTGGGGGAGCCTGCATTTTGCGGACCGTTGCATAGCATGACGGATAGGGTGGGACCGGAATGGGGAGATTTATTTTGCTTGTATTTATATATGATATTCCCTCTGCCTTGAATACGTTGTATGTATGCGTGACCTTGATTGTGTGAGGTCCTACGTTGCTAGACATGGTCCAGCCACAATAAACATATGCCGTCTTGTCCCGTGTGCCAAAACATGCGAAACCTACTCCTCACGCCGAAGGAAGTAGTCGCTCTATGCCATGCGCCCAACCGACGAATCAACTCCCACCATTGCCACCCAATCCTACCTCACAACTCGAACCTCATGCCAACCCCCACACTCACACCGAAAGCCAAACCCCACAACCTCCTTCCTCCCGCTGCCCATGCCTCCCCCCAATCCCACACCACTCCCGTCTCCCCGGGCCCCTCCGCCCTCATAATCCTCCTCAACCAGCCTCAGCACACAACACAACTCATCACGCCCCGTACCATGCCTCTCCTTGAACAACCGCTGCTCCCTCGAGAACGTGTCGCAGACATCTCTGCCCAGGCCCCTCACGCCAGTGACGACTTCGGCGCGGACTGCACGCAGGAGGGCGGGACCAAAGGGATGGAGGGCTTCCTTTGCGGCGGCGGCGGTGGAGGAATGTTTGACGAGCTTTGTGGGGATGAGGGTGGGTGCGGTTTGCGGGGTGAAGAGGGATGATGATTCGTGCGAGTTTGGCTCTGGACATTTGACTTAGCTAGGGCACGAGGAGGGATTGGTGGGAAAGTGACCTTTGGATTTTGGGGTTGACTTACTGATGAATGGGGCAATGTTGACGACGATGGTCTTGGTGAGTCCGAGGCAGCGGGTTGGCTGGCGGGAGAAGAATGAGGTGATGATTTCGTTGCGGAGGGTGTCTAGTTCCTTTGAGGTGGCGGCTTTGTTCTTTTGTTTGAGGATAGTGGCGATGTTTTGGTTGGTGAGGTTGGTGACTTGACTTAGTTGCTCGGTGATGAGGGAGCTCAATGCCTTGGCTATGAGGTCGATAAGGCGGAGGGATGGCTCAGGGAGCTTGGCTTCGGAGCCAGTAGGGCTCGTTCGGCTTTCAGGTGGGAATAGGTCAAACTTGGTCATCTTAGACGAATGATTCTTTGCTTGATTGCAGATAGACAGTCGAGGCTGAAATCTATCGAAGCAACTAAAGTTGAGCGTGCGTTTAGGTAGTGTCCGAGGTGTATCGAGGTCAAGCCAGATATCGCACATTTATATGCTCTTTCCTTGTAGCCACCGGTGAAACCCTCGATTGAATGATTTCACGCAACTTCTCCGCCGTCATTGCTCATTTCCACCATGGTACTCTGGAAGGTGAAAAGGTGAGCTGTGGGCTAATCAGCGTTGCTTGTTCGATGAGCTAGAGGTCATGCGGTCAATGGCACGTTTGGAAACTCACGATAGGGAAGGAACCCTTCGTAGTTGTGGCCTGATCCATCAGATAAGACCCCGCTGAAATTGTGTCAGCGATGATGCCATGCCGTAGAAGAGCAGTGTTGTCAATCTTCGACGTATGGGCGCTGAAATCGACAGCAACACCGATACATGATTACAGAAGCCATCCATGCTGTAGATGAGCACCTTGAATGAAGCCTCTCTACAAATGGGAGGCTTTGCCGAGATCGGAAGTCAGCATCGTGAGTTTGTCTATGGTGGTTTAATTGCACAGGGTCCGCGCCTTCCCCGACGAGCGTGCGGTGTGACGCACAGCCTGGGGAAATCTGGGGAAATCGATCACCTGAGCAAGAAGCTTGATACTATCTGCCAATCAGATCCGTAGAACCGAGCAGGTAGTCGGATACTGAACTTCCGGGGAGATGACGCCTTTGGATAGATTGGAGGTGGTAGCAGGCACGCAAAGTTCCGGTCAGAGTGAATGAGTTCACTTGCACCAGGGTCCCCTTCTTGTCCTGTCTTGCCTCTGATTTCGATGTACAACATTCAGCCGGCTGTGGCGGTGATTACGCGAAATAAAAAATTCGTATTCAGTTAAGGTTGGTGAAAGACCTAGCTCCTGTGAACAACTCTTCAATACCAGTGAGTCCGTTGAAACATTACGAATATCCATTCTTCCCTGCCACAATGCCAAAGCAAGGCCCTCCCTTACCAAACATCTTTTGTAAATCTTGTGCGATGACATCGGGACGTTCCCACGCAGCAAAGTGTCCGCCTTTGTCGTTGTCGCTTTCGTGCACTACTGGTCCTAAGATACGATTAGCATCTACCCCAACTTCGCGATCTAAGACATCACTGCTCTCTAAAATCAAATCATATTGATTCTTTGAGGTGAAAGCACTAGAAAACTTGCAAGTGTGACACTTACCCAAAGTTTTCCCCCAAACTCTAGGCACAACAGACAATTCTCGCGGGAAAAAGGCCAATCCCAACTTCACACCTGCAACCCACTCGCTCGCTCTTTCCCTATCTGGAACATCCTTCGACGGATTATGCACCGCTTCGTAATAGATCCGGATATGCGCGTTCGGCCCAGCGGTGCTGAACCAATAGATACTGATCCAAGTGAGAACCTCATCATCAGTCCACGGATAGTCATCGGTCCAATCATGTAGTTTCTCATAGATCCAAGCCAGTAGGGAGACGGGAGAGGAAGCGAAGGCATAAGCCAGGGTCTGCGGCTTGGTGGCTTGCAGTTGGCGATATCCTTGACCATTGTTTAGGAACCAGCGGCTGCGCTCCAGTCCCTCCTTCTCTGCTGCTGTGTATGGAGTGACTGCATGCTGGAGAGCAATGATAGGATTTGATGTGAAGCTAGGAGGTTTCGGGCGGACCATGTTGATATGACTTGCAAGCACGTGCTTAGGGTACAAAATACCCATTATTCGGGTGATGTAGTATCCCCAGTCGCCGCCTTGTGTGACATATTTGTCGTAACCCAGATCAGTCATGAGACGATGGCACATCTCGGCATACTGTGGAAGCGCGAAACCTGGTTTGCTGATGCGTTGTGAGAAGCCAAAATTAGGGAGGGAAGGAGCGATAACATGAAAGGCGGGTTTGCCGTCGCCGCCTTTGAGGAGGGGAAGAAGCTTTGTGACCTCTATGAAAGAGCCCGGCCCTAGAGTTGATTAGTATACGTATCTCGAGTCTTCGAGGATGAAGAGCTAAGAATGAATTCTGAACTCACACCCGTGACAGAACAGCAACGGCACCGCATTCTCCACATCGCTCTTCGCCCACAAGAAATGCACATCAATGTCTCCAAAGCCATCTACTGCCACTTTCTTCCTATAATTCGGTAGCTCGTTCAATCCGGCCTCCGCCTTGCGCCAATCGAATCCATTCTGCCAGCGCTCAGCCAGTCGCTTCACATCAGAGAGGGGTGAGCCATAGCGCCACTGGTCTTCTCCTTCGAGCTCATCAGGAAAGTCCGAGTCGGCTAGTTTGCGCTTCAATTTTTCGATTGCCGCGTCTGGGACGGATATAGTATATGGTTCCGGAGCAGACATTGCGAGAGAAGATCACGAGTTGAATCAATTGAGTATAATGATGGAATTCACAGCTAGTATGGTATATAGTCTAAAGTATCAATTCCTAGAGTATATATAGATGCCGTCGGAAGATGTACTCGATCTTCTATTTCAAAGCAGTGGCGCTACCCCTCACCGTGTTGAAAGCGAGACGCGCCTTGCGTGATACGCGATGATGTCAATTCGCGCGATCACGCTCTATTGCATGGCAACACCAACATCCTGAACTAGCTAGCCAAATGTACGTTGGTCACATTGTAACGATGAGTCAAGTAAACGATGCCAAATCCCCGAGGACATTGGTCAACGCCTGCTTAGATGTAATGCGGCTGATAAATATGATATCAACGACAATTGGTAAGCACGTGGTAGCACGTGGTGAGCAGGTGTACAACAAGGCACCCGGACGTTCAGGATGAAGGATGAAGGTTTGCAGTGAGCTTAGAGCTGTCAGGCGCTGTCCAATTGCATAGATAAGTATGTAAGCAGAGTTCGGTGAACCTAAAGATGATGACACTATTCTCATGGAGTGAGAGCACTTTTTTTACGACGGGAAATCTTGCGCAAACGAACGAAAATGGATTGAGTATCGTGATCCAAGCCCACCCATCCAAATAAACGCCACCTAATGTTCCTCATGCCCTATATAGCGAACGAGCAGTCTTGCGACAAAAAGAAATGTAAAGCTCTGGGAGGCTACCAATTGTCCTTCCGAGAGTTCTAAGGCGTCGATGATACAATGAAGTGAAACCCGTTCCTGGTAAATTGTACATCAAAATTACTACACATTATTTTATGCGGTAGAAAAGAATATGCGACTTCAATGCGAGCTCTCAACGCCCAGAACGTTTGCCCTCTTGCCGTGTAGGCTCTCATTGACCTTGTTTCTTAGGCCTTTCAAATTGCCTGCAGATGCTTGAGAAATGCTGGAGGCTTTCTTCCGCGTGCTGCGGGGTTGGGAAATTGGTCGTGAGTTATCGTCATTCTCAATGGCGGAGGATGTCGCGAGAGCTGTCTCGGCCTTTGCGTTCTCCTTATCTTGCTCCATCTTCAGCTCAGCAGTGCGGCGGGCGCGCTCGTATCTTGATTTCGCATCGCCCTTCCACATGGTTCCTCCAATTCGGTCCCAAAATATGAAGTACGGCTGCGAGAAATTGGTTTTGATGCCCCAGCTCTGATGATGAATATCATGATAAGCAGCATCGTTCGGGAAGATAAGATGGAGCGGGTCCCAGGGAAAGTCGTAGCCGCTATGGTCGAGAACGGTTTTGATGGATGAGCCGGTAAAGAAGAAGAGGGACTGTCTCACAGTCATGCCAGTGACTAGGTAGGCAAGACCTGCACCAAGTGTGTCTAGCAGAAAACCCTCAACAGGGTGGTTGTACAGGGCACCGTACGCATACGGTACGTAAAGACGGTGGTGTCGGGAGTGGAAAGTCGCTGACAGCGTTAAAAACAAGTTGCTTTACGACAATTGTATACATACTATAGAGCCATTTGTTCTGATGCATTGCACGATGTAAAGCATACTCCCATGTGTCGATAATAATGACGCCAATAGTGAACTGTAGCGCCGGAACAGCATACCAGTAAAGGATACGAGCCAGACTAAGCTCCCAAGACGCAAAAGCCGGAGCTGAAGTCTCCTGCCCTGCAACCATAATTGTTTGGATCAGGCCTGGATACTGTCCTCCGCTAAGGGCACTAGCAAGATCTGGCTGCGATGCTGACCATTTGGATGCCAATGCGCCCGAGTTTAGTCCCATGCTTCCTAGAACAAGGGGAAATGCTCGTTGCGCCAGGCGGATCTTCTGCGCGTACCACGCAATATTATAGTCTTCCTTGCCATACATAGGAGCGTCATCGGTGAGAGACATCAGAATGTTGGCAGCGATCTGAATGACTTGTTGGAAAACAACGTCTCGCAAAACCTCATACCGCGACACATGATTACGCTTGAGCACCTCGGCTGGTGTATGCAGCCGATATTGCGACAGCAAATCGAACGTGTCAATGAGGTGATATATTATAGAGACGACCCAGTATCCAAGGACGGGCATGATGGATTGTAGGAAGACATCGGAGGCCCAGGAGACAAGTGGCGGAAGAGGCTTGAGCGTATACTCGGGCAGCGGAGGGAGCTCGTACGACACGGTCGCGTTCGCCATTGTGGGAGAACGCGATGCGGGGGGACGCCCAAGTGGACGGGGTGATCGAGGTGGAGGTGCACGAGGAAAGAGGTGGTAGGAGAGCTATACGGAAGAGTTCAGAGGTATAAAGCAGATCAAGCAAGCGCAGCTGGAGAACCCGGAAGCCGCGGATGAGCGTGAGATTAAGCCGATGTTCGCAGCGAACGGAGACGAGTGATTATGACTTGAGGTTGGAATGAGAATGGCTCCAAAGGAAGGACACGAGTGGGCAGAGCAGACAGGGGCGGGCAATGTCGTGTGAGAGTGGTGCTGCCTCTGCCCGTCATGTCATGACATTTGAACCCCCGTCGGAGCCTTCGATTTCGCCTCCTGTGCACGGACCTCGAGGCGTCGAGATCCGCTAGCCGCCCGAAGCGGCTTAGCGCTGGCTGCTCAAATTTCGACCCAGAATTTGACCCCACCAAGAATTCCTGCCGCCTCGAGTGCCAGCGCTTGTCAACCTCTCAACGCCGACCGACTGCTCACCTCCCTTTGCTCTCCGCCCCTCTTCAGCACCCTCTCCAGTCTCTTGTACGCACGCAATCACCATGATTATCTACAAGGTGCGTCTCCAGCGAAGCGTGCCACCTGGGCGAAGCAACCCCGCCTGCCCCTCATGGCGTCGCGTAGTCCCTTTCCCGGACTTCTTCCACCGCCTGCGCCTGCTCTTCATGTACTGAACAGGGCCATAGGACCTTATCACCGGTGACGAGATCATCTCCGACTCGTACAACCTCAAGGAGATCGACGGTATTGCCTACGAGGCCGATTGCAAGAAGATCACCATCGGCGCTGAGAATATCGGTATGACCTTGCCTCAACAACCTTCTATTCCACTTGCGCAAAGTACTGATGGCTTTCCTCAGACATTGGCGCCAACCCTTCCGCCGAAGAGGCCGATGAGGGCACCGACGATAACGCTCAGACTGTCATTGACGTCGTTCACTCCTTCCGCCTGAGCGAGACTTCATTCGACAAGAAGTCATATCTCAGCCATCTCAAGGGCTACATGAAGGCCGTCAAGGCCAAACTTCAGGCCAAGGGCGCAAGCGAGGAGGAGATCACCACTTTTGAGAAGGGTGCTCAGGGTTTTGCCAAGAAGATTGTTGGCAGCTTCAAGGACTACGAGTTCCTGATCGGCGAGTCCATGGACCCTGACGGCATGTACGTTTAGCGCAAATCCTGTCCCACACTAGTCTAGTTCCTAACAAACCTAGGGTTGTCCTGCTCAACTACCGCGAGGATGGTGTTACCCCCTTCGTCACGGTCTGGAAGCACGGTCTTGAGGAGATGAAGGTCTGAGCCAGGCTCGCTCGGTAGCTGTGGGAGTAGATGGAGGGTCGAGCTGGATATTTCGATTTACAAACCTATTGCATGCACGCACATCCTACTAAGTGCTAAAAGTCATCACGAATCTAGACGACCCTTCTTGGCACTATCTCTCCAGGAGTACATGTGAACAATTCCGCATTTTGACCGCTTTTCGATCTTCTTCATGCTATCAGAATTAGCATTTGGGCTGAAGTTTCAAGAGAAGACATATGCTAGAGAACTTACTACTCCATGTTCTAAGGCTGCCGTTTGACGACTAGCAACTCCAACCTTGTTATCTGCGTGTAATTATTCGAAAGCGGGCGTTGTGCTAGTCAGTGCACGCATTGCTCACATGGGTTAACTTTCGGGGGTCTCGATTGTAAAGAGTATGCACCCCCTGCTGTTGCTGAGGCATCCGTTATTTCACGCGTCGCTATTCTGTAACAAACAGGCTAGCAAGTAGGGCACTTGACCCAAGGCGGTGAATGTGCTCTTAAGTGATCCCGTGACAGCGCGTTCTACGCACAGACTCCCATACCTACAATCGCGGCCTCAGGTACCTGATGCTTGTCTCGCAGTCTCCCTCCTTTTTGTTACCCCATTGCCCTTCCCAAGTTCTTTTTGGAGGATAGACCATCATTAGTCCTTGCATTGCTGCGGGAGGCTGCGATCATGAGCATGCATGGCAATCAACCTAATGCGCAGCACCAGCGGCGACAAACTAAGGGACCAGCCGCACCTGCCCTTGCTCCCACTACCCCACGAAAAGACGGCACCGCTCTAAATACTCTCATACGCTCGCTGGAGGAAGAATGGCAGCTCGGTCTCCGAGTCTGGGACAAGCTGCAATCACCAAGCCAAAGACCAACTTGCCTTGCTAGCAAGGTGTATGATCAGATACAATTTCTGTACTTTACCTCTACTTCAGAGCTTGAGCAAGCATTGGAAACTTTCCGCCAGAATGCCATTGATATCCAGCATACTGAACGTTTGGGCGAGTTACATAGGATTTTGAAGAACACGACGAAGAGCCTGCGTACGCCGAGCGTGACGCCGTTTAGGTTGCAGGGAAGAGGGTATGTGCCCCCGGAAGCTTCAAAGTCGTTATCATCATGTAAGTCGTACGCGTCATTACACAAACTGCACTTTCATCCACGCGAGACTGAGTGTTTAACAACTTTTGTTATACAAAAGGTGCAGTCTGGTACCATTGCTACAAACAACCTGTATCAATTCCTGCCCACGATATTCTATAGACAGCTCGACAAATATTTATCCTGTCCATTAGAGAATATTAATACTAACAGCCGAGAACCAGTTTCTCTGTCGCGCCCTGACTTGTTAACAAACTCTCTGGAAGGCGACCCGGAATCTTACTGTACGACCGCTCCTGAACCCGGAACGCCAACGGACGAGGAAGATGAATTCGCCACTCCTCCCCCTTCTCCTACCTTATCCTCTATGTCCGCCCAACGTCGCGTCAATGCAAGTTCTCATTTCCAGTCAAGCCCGACCGCTCGAAAGAGACGGTCTAATAGCTCTCATGAATCCGGGAGCTCGCCAAAGCTTACCAGAGCGCCAAAGGGGAAGCAGCCTTTCAACGCACACTGCACTTCAAGCCCACCAAAACCCGGGGTGCCGCTCTTCAAGAAACCGTCCCTTGACCTAGCCGGTTCCTTTCGAGCCGCCTCTCCAAAGTCGTCTTATAACACGTCCGTTAATATCATGGGGTCCTTTCAGCAATCCCAATCGGAGACGGCAGCAACATCTTTTACATCCAACGCGTGCGACGTCGATGTTAGTTATCCAAGGCTTCCTAGAACAAGGACAAGTTCCACAACGGACGGGATTCTTGACGATCAGGACTTACTAAACTTCTCATCCGGGGTGGACACCTTGAGACCGAATATAGAGATCAGGCACGAGAGTTCGTCGACATTCGGGTCCATAGATGAAGATGGCCCTCTAGGGTTATCATTACACGATGCTGGAAGTATGCTACTGGCACTTCATATGAAGCCTTCAGGGCAATTTAATCTCTCGTTACGGAGAGATATCGCGGGCATTATACATCCATCTAATGAACCTCGCTTGCCACCTCAAGCTCCTACGTCTGGGCTATCACCCTCCGTATTACAGCATGATAAAGCCAGGCCTCAAATATCCCCTAAGAAACCATCTCCACTGGCTGTCTCAGAAAACACTGGATTTTCCCCTGCTAAGTCGGTACCGAGGCCACCTCACAGCTCGACGACAAATTCGCCCTCCAGAGTTCCTTATTATATACGGAATATCCCCGAACAAAACCTGTTCATCGACCAGACACCGGCTCACCTTTTTTCCTTTCCGTACTTCATCCTGTTCATTTGCTGTCGTCTATCGAATGAGCACGCTATTCTTATGCGTGACTTGATGCGTGGTATGGACGTTGATCAAGTGCAATCAGACCATGAAGCTTTCTGGACCACCGTTGAGGAGCAGCTCAAACCCTCTAGGAGCATAGTGCGAGACCCGCGCAAGGTTTGGTCAGCTGCGAAGCGAAACCATGAAGGATACACTTTCAGGGGCCGCCTAGTGTACAATACGAAACCTAACGCTACCTTTACCGCACACTGGCAAGCCGGTAATACAGGTCATAGTTTGAACTCTTCTCGAGTTTTTAATCTAGAGCTACTACCTATTCAGGCAGAGCGTTCCTGTCGATTCCAACGGAAATTCGGCTCAGACCGATTCCTATATCTTGAGGTTCCGCCGTTCGAGACTGGAAAGAAGAAGCCATCGAGGTTTAGCAGTGAAGACATGACACAAATCGAGCAGTATTGGAGAGTTTGGTTTGAGAGAGAACATGTTTTCTTGGGGCGGAAATGGCGAGCTTTCCATATGAAACCCACCAAGAAGAAAAGTACCCGAATGAAGGATAACATTGCTGACAAGCGGGTGGTCATGTTTGCTACCGAGGGCGTTGGTATTGACAAATACACGAGCCTTGGCGAGATGATGGACTGGTTCTTCCCCTTTGTATTGAACAAGGATCAGGCATTCTGCAAGGCATACGCTCGCCTCGATCTCGGTTTAACGAGGACCATTTCGACATTCTCATTCAAACCATCACAAACTCGATATGTCTCAGATGTTTCTGCTGGAGGTACAGCAGAAGATTCTCGGTTTAATGACCGGACCTTGTCCTGGGATGACAAGTGCAAAAAGCTGCCAGTGATGAATGACGGCTGCTCTTTGATGTCTGTTGGCGCATTCTGGAAGGTCTGGGAGCAGGTTAAGAAAGTAACAGGCTCAAAAGATCCCATGCCCAGCGCATTTCAAGGCCGCATTGCTGGCGCTAAAGGGGTCTGGATGATCTCTAGTGAACCTTACTCTAACGATCCTGCCCATCTTGAGCCCTGGATTGAGATTACTGTGAGCCAGAGGAAATTCTATCCGCACGAGGACGATCTACGGGATGACCGACCGTACGATACTCACAGACTGACTTTCGATTACTACAAACATAGCTATAGCCCCGGGATCTCGGGTCTGCACACATCTTTCATTCCTATTCTAGTAGACCGAGGCGTTCCCCTAGAGGTCGTTGCAGGCTTGATGACCGAACGTCTGAACATGGAGAGAGACGCTTTATTTGATGTTCTCAAAAACCCCGTCAAGTTGTACCACTGGGTTCACCAACAATCTAGATCTACATCAACTTCGGGTCTAGAGCACCCTCAATGGCAAGCTGCTTTGCCTCGGCCTTTGCCTGATAGGGTCAAGTATCTACTCGAAAGCGGCTTTCTTCCTGCAAACGAACCTTACTTAGCCAGTCTCTTGCATCAGTTCATTAGCAAGAGACAGATATGGATGGAACAGAAGCTCACCGTACCATTAGGGAAAGCCACCTTTCTTTTTGGGGTCGCAGACCCGCTCGGCGTTCTGCAGCCTGGAGAGGTACACATTGACTTCTCCTCGCCCTTTGTTGACCAGCGAACTGGGAGCACATTCCGTGCTCTGAGTAATATCGACGTTCTAGTAGCTCGTCAACCTGCTTGTCGACGCTCCGATATTCAGAAGGTACGTGCCGTGAAACATCCTCAACTGGCGCACCTGGTCGACCTCGCTGTCTTCCCGACAATTGGGGAATATCCACTTGCTGGAAAGCTCCAGGGTGGCGACTACGATGGGGATACCTTCTGGATTTGTTGGGAGTCAACTCTCGTAGACCCCTTTCGAAACGCGCCAGCCCCCATTCAAGATTTGGATCCGAAAAAATATGGCATTAGAACAGACGAACGGCGAGTATTTGATGTTATGAGACTGAATGAATTATCTACTGTTGACAACCTCATAAGGGAGGCCCTTACCTTTCAGATGACGCCTAGTTTGCTTGGTATAGTGACCAACTTTCTTGAAAAACAGGCCTATAAGGAGAACTGCATCTATTCGGATCGTCTAAACGCTCTATGTGATGTGCACGATCTTCTCGTTGATGCGCCAAAACAAGGCTACCTTTTCAGTCGAGCGGACTATGATGAACTCACGCAGCGGAAGCTCCGTTGTGGTGATCCAAATGTGCCAGCTTACAGACAGGCCATGGAACATTTCGAAACGGATAGATTAAAAGCTCGACAGAAAGACTACAAGCACAAGAAGGCGAATGTGCTTGATTACCTATACTTTGACATTGTGCGGGAGCATGACGATGCCACCCTTGATGCGGTCAAATCTGCTTTTCCGAAGGAGATATGCGATGATATAGACCTTCAACGCACATATATGCGACTGGCACAAGGTGGTTGCAATATTGTCAAAAAAGAGCTTGCTGTTCTAATTAGCAATCTCGTGCCTCTGTACAAGAAATGGGCTGGTGCTATCGCTAACAATGGAGGCCTCGCAAACGATCGTTACAGCCAGACAGTCGAAATGTGCTATAATGAGTTTCGCGCAATCATGCCTACTGCGATCGATCATCCGGATATCAAGCCTTGGCTCGAGCCCTATCTAGATCCTCAGTTCAAACTCTGGGAGTATATTCGCGCTTCAGCGTTATACACGGAATTTCCTAAACGTCACGCCTTCGTATGGCATATGGCAGGACGTGAACTGTCCAAGATCAAGGGCAGTCAACAGCCTGGTGCTAAGTTCGTTACGGGGGCGATCTTTGCAAACATGAAGCCGAAGCCTATCAAGATGGCGAAATCAGATGAGGATGATGAGAGTGAGGACGAATTCCAGAACGCTTTAGAATTTGCATTAGTCTAAGAGGGTTCTGCATCAACTGTAAGTATAAAGGAGTCATATCTGATGCCAAGAACATTTAGTATGATGCAAGCTCCACAATGCTTATTGCATACAAGCAGATGGTCTGAGGTTCGTAGAAGGACACCACTTCAACTTCCTCTTGCGTTGGACTCATCTTTGCAAAAATTCAAGTATTGGTAAAGTCAAAGACATTATACGCAACCTACCTAGTATTTCGATTGCCGGTCGACCCTACTTCGTAATTCCAGGGCTGCTGGATCGGGTCCTGGCTCTTTTGAAAATTGAGGAAGAGAGAATTAACTCGATTCAGCCTCCTATTCATCGGTCTTCGAAGGATTTCATTGTACGTCATGTCAAGATCTCATCTTCAAAATGGGGCCAGAGATGCTTTAGGCACGGTCACGAGGAGAGGCACATTGAGAGATGTGGGTTCATGTATCATTAGCTTGTTGCTTTCTCCAGGTTTAAAGAATGGTTGTCCATTGCTACCTCAATTCACCTTCCTGTCCATCTCAGATACCCTGTCTGCATACTTTTACTTCTTTGTTCCCACTTACCTATTCTCCGATTGTTCTTTTTCTCGGATCTGGGTGCTCGTGGATAAATGCTTAATTGGATGTGCTTTTTTCATTTATGCAGGGTGCAACTTTCATTTATATGCGGATAACCGAATGACGCGGCCATGTCACCCTCAACTGCAACAGCTAAGAACCAAGCTAAGCGTTACGTTACAAAAGTCTCCGGTCTCCGTAGTTCAATCAAGGTGCAAAGGTGAGCATGGTGCGATCCGAATTAAGTAACGAGCTGCTCTAGGATGAACGAAGCGGGGTAGTTACATCCCACTTTCAAACTCACCTCAAGGTTACATGGAGAACACATTTCAGCTACGACACTATCGATAATCTGCCGAAGCTTTTATAAGCTTCCGCCTTTCCATGCATCAATTGCACATCCACGTTTCCTATACTCGAACACTAAGCTGAGCATTGTATTCAAAATACAAGCATAATGGCAACAGCAGTCGAGCATCTTACCCCAGTTCCTATGACAAATGGTGCGGCTTCGAACGGAGTATCTATCAACGCACCAAATCCATATAAGGCTGCGCGTGAAGCTCTCGACCGTGACGGCTTCGTCGTCCTCCCTGCCTCCCTCTTCCCTTCCTTCGACCTCGCCACTCTCCGAGAAGCAGCAGCCCGCAGTACGGAAGCAGCCCGCACAGGAAAATGGCCCTACATTCGCACACTTCCGAAGCAATTCCCACCATGGTCAGCCGACCCTTCAAATGGCATATGGGGCGTCCAGCACCTCATGCACCCTAAAAACCCCGATCACCTCACCTTTGCAAGAAGTTACTTTGATAAGGAACTCATGAAATATGTATCCGCACTAGTCGGATGCGGAGAAGAAGATATGTGCATGGAGTTATACAACATGCTTGTCCGACCCGAGAAGGAGTTTGCACTGCGGTGGCATCGAGACGACATATCCGCCGATGCCACTCCGGAGGAGGAATTAGAAAGACTAGGCAAACCCGGCTATCATGCACAATGGAATCTCGCACTCTACGAGGACGCATCCCTTATCGTCATCCCTGGAAGCCACAAACGGGCACGCACAGACATCGAGCGTAACGCAGACCCCTACGAGCCCGTTCTCCCAAACCAGCTCGTCGTCAAACTCAAAGCCGGCGAAGTAGCTTTCTACAACAACAACATTCTTCACCGGGGCGTTTATGATCCTACGAAAGAGCGCATGACATTGCATGGAAGTATGGGGACGACGTTTGCGAGTAGTGAGAGGGCAAGGAATGTGCTGCAGCATGGGGTTGGCGATTGGGCTAAGGAATATGACTTTGCGGATTTCGAGCCTGAGATGGCGGAGAGGGCGAAGATGATGAGGGAGAGGCTTGTGGAGATGGGGGCGAAGAGTGGTGATGTTGGGTTTTATTCTAAGGATGAGTAAGGTGGAAAGGGAGATATACCCAGAATTGCCGAAATTGTATTTATGGGGAAGTTAGGAGTGGATATCGTAGCAGATGAAGTATGGGCAATGGGCGGAGTTTGATGTAAAGAAATTGTAAGACGCAATCTACTAAGCTACTGGTAAGGCAGATACTGAATCGAATGGACTGGAAGGTCTGCACACTCTCGTCTCCATGATTGAGAGTGCTCTTCTAAAATTAAATGACCTATGAATGGAGTCTTTTATTGATAACTCTTTTAATTGACCCTTGTAAAGTAGGTAGCGATGCATGAGTGCGATCACGTGCATGCGTAGTCTTAGCGTGACAGCGCGCTTAAGCGCGTCGTTCCTTCCCACGTCGATGCGCATTACGTGCCATTGTTCACCTCACACTTTTTGCAGGATGCGTATAGGCATTTCTTTACAAATGCAATGAAGCCATTCAGGCCTCCATCATTCGTTCGGCCAAATTTTGGCAGTAGTGAGCCGCCCGCAAAGAAACAGCGCACCTCCTCTAGCACTCCGCAACGCAACGCGTCCGGAGACCGTAAACCCCTCATTTCCGTCAGCAATCCGGCATCAGCCCCAAGCCCCTCTCCGGACTCGAACGAGCGATATTACACAGTTCTTTGGCGGAAATTTACTGCAAAGAAGAATAAGACATGGGATGGTGATGGGGTGCTTGCGATTGTCGGAGGCTTTGCAGTCCTGACTAATAGTGACAATGGGAAAGAGCTTGGACGAGGTGGTTGTAATAGACCGCTGTTGCCTGGTTCGCAGCTCTCTTTGGGTGGAAAGGAGCTAGAGATTGATAGTGTCGTGAAAAAGGAGGATTATTTATCAGGGCGGATGTTCCTCGGCGCAGCTGCGACAGCGGCGGCACCTATCAAGAAAGCAAAACAAGAAGAGCGGAGTTATAAGCCTCTAGCGGTTGGAGCGGAGAAGTCGCAACGCCAAACTTCGTTATCACACTCCAAATTGAAAAGGAAGAGTGACAACCGTGAGGTAGAGGAAGGACACAAAAGGGGCGATATTGTTCCGGACTCAAAGCTAGTGTCAACTAAGAAGCAGTTTAAGACGCCTTTGCTGTCTTCGACTGTGATTCCCAAAATGGATCCTTCCGTACCGCAACCTCGACATGATCCTAATCAGCCGAATGCTCTTGTCATGAAGCGGCCTGCTTCAGCTCCTAAAGGCAGGCGGATAGTCGATGTGGTCGTGGATCCGATTCTTGGTAAAAACCTTCGAGATCATCAGCGTGAAGGTGTGCGATTCTTGTATGAATGTGTTATGGGGATGCGTTGTGAAGGCGAAGGGGCCATCATGGCTGACGAGATGGGCTTGGGGAAGACGCTTCAGACCATAACCCTTCTATGGACTCTGATGAAGCAGAATCCTATTTACGAGAGCCAACCAGTCGTCAACAAAGCTCTTGTCGTTTGTCCTGCTGGGCTAGTTAACAACTGGCGTCGCGAGTTCCGCAAGTGGCTAGGTAATGAGAGAATCGGCATATTTGTTCTGGAAGGCAAAAATAAGAAAATCACCAACTTCACTATGGGTAAAGCATACAATGTGATGATTGTTGGATACGAGATGCTTCGGACAGTCCAGGACGAGCTAAAGAAAGGTAGCATTGATATTGTTATAGCGGACGAGGGGCATAGATTGAAGACCGCAAACAACAAGGCTATGCAAGCTATACAATCTCTCAACACCGAGCGTCGAGTCATTCTTTCAGGTACGCCGCTCCAGAATGATCTCGGTGAGTTTTTCACAGCTATCGACTTCGTCAACCCTGGTCTGCTCGGACAACGGTCCGCTTTCAAGCGCACCTTTGAAGGCCCTATTATTCGAAGTAGACAGCCGGATGCCAGTGAATCGGAGCTGGAGAAAGGCGAAGCTCGGTGGAAGGAACTTGTCTCCTTGACAAGTCAATTCATGATTCGACGGACTGCAGAGGTTTTGTCGAAGTATCTACCGCCGAAGACCGAGCATATTGTCTTTTGCAAGCCAACTCCCGCCCAGGCTGCGGCTTATCGGAGTATCCTATCGTCACCCATATTTGCCGTTGCGCTCGGTAACACTGATATGGCTCTTCAGCTCATCAACGTGCTGAAGAAAATATGCAATAGCCCTGCGCTTTTGAAGTCGAAGAAGGATACGGAGGATACGCCATCGGAGATGCTGCAATCGCTTCTTCCACTCATACCACCCAACGTGCTCAATTCAAACTCTTCAAGCACAAAGCTCCGGGTCCTCGACAGTCTGGTTCATCGCATCTATACGACAACAGACGAGAAGGTAGTCATCGTTTCTAATTACACGACCACCCTTGATATGATTGAACGTCTCCTCACCTCGCTTTCGTACTCCTACCTCCGCCTGGACGGCACCACTCCAGCCAACAAACGTCAAGCGCTCGTCGAAAAGTTCAACAAGACTTCGAAAGCAGGAGCATTTGCATTTCTTCTCTCCGCAAAGTCTGGTGGCGTAGGCCTGAATCTCATCGGAGCATCCCGCATCGTCCTCTTCGACATCGACTGGAATCCAGCTACGGACTTGCAGGCTATGGCACGCATTCATCGCGACGGGCAGAAGCGGCCATGCAAAGTCTACCGCTTCCTTGTTCAAGGCGGGTTGGATGAGAAGATTTTCCAGCGACAGGTCATGAAGATGGGTCTTGCGAATGCGGTCGTCGATAATAAGGCTAGTGCTTCCTCATTTTCGAGGGACGAATTGAAGGATCTGTTTCGCCTCGATGAGCGCGAGACATGCCAGACGCATGACTTGCTTGGGTGTTCTTGCAACTGCAAAGGCTCCACTCAGATGGGAATCGAATTGGTCGATGAAGATGAGGAAGAGCAGGGTACGCTTCCAAGTCTCAAAAAGGCGAGTGAGGTCGACATGGATGAACAGGAATCCCGCATCAAGAGCCGAAATGCTGCGAAGCAGCCGAAACTTACATTGCTCATGGAGTATCGGCATCTGGATACAAAGTATCTACGCGGTGAGGAAGGCGCTGTAATAGGGCAGTCTGGAGGGGATTCGGTAGATATGGACGAGGTAGCGCTTTCGCTAGATGACGATGTGTTTTCTGAGGCGCTGAAGGAGCAGTCCTCGAGAGTGGGCTTCGTCTTGACGAAATCTAGCTCGTAAGAGCTTAGGTGGACGGGTCGTGGGCCCTTCTACGAAATGCTGATCTTTCGGAACGAACTGCATAATGGGATAGGACGTATTTACGATCTGATTGTAGTGGTTCGGGTTAAGGCACTGATGATATCGCAATGATTACTAGAATATTTATAGGGGGCACATATAGACCGCATCGCTATGAGCAAACATCTTCCTGATATTTCCTACAGACGTCGCGCATGTTATTGAATTACCGCGAGTGCTTGCATGGAGGTTGAAGGACTGTACAATATACCCGCTAGCTGCTTCCTACTCCCTGATACCTTTCTTATGTTCTTCGAGCTCGTATCTTATGCATTTAGAGCCTCAATCCATCTATTCTAAGTATCTACCATTTGTTGGATCACATAGTATATGCAAAACGTTCAGGGGTTCCGAGCGCTATGGATGCGAAGGATATGGTAGTATCTATGAGAATCGCATCTGAAGGGACGGCATATGCGAATATCGAGAAACCGTAGTATTTACTGACGAGGAAGATGAAATGGCGCCCGTGAGTGGAGGCAAATCTCGGGTTGAACAGGAGGATGATTTATTTCTAACTCTATATCGTACACCAAACTTAATCTTGACCAGCGCTAGAAAGTTCATGTTTATAATACTAAGAGTATGTTAGCGTATGTGATAGTCGGATACATGGCATAATTGGGTCGCAGACATTCAAGAAGGCTGCACTCACCTCGGACACGTTTTTCGCCAACTTCTTATCCCTTAACCGTGAACCCTCACGCGGTATAGTCCAATTGTTGACACCCCACCACCATCGCCGTATCCTCGCGCCAACGCTGTGTCCACTGAACTTGGATGCTTTGTTCCAATGCCGCCATCCACTGAGGAGTAGATTCCAGAGCATGCCTTGAGCGAAACACATTACGACCTGGCTCCAATCAGCTCCAATTATAATGTAAAACAGTCCCTAAATCCATCATACCTGATCCCGTAATGTAATCCAAAGAACGCTTTTCCATGATTCCGCCTTTTCTATGCTCTTCAGATAGCTCTGCTCGAAGCGCAGGTCTGGCAGCGGAGGCATCGTATTTCGCCGTGGTATAGGCCGTAATACGTTAAGAGGTATCTCATCTTCGTCAACATCGGAGGCATCAGGATCGACATCATGAGATAGGTGGACGGGCTGCTTTTCCGAGGCAGTCGTGGATGGATTCAGATCGTGTCGCGGCGAGGGATGTCGTTTAATGGAAGCAGATTGTATCGCAGACGCAATCTCTATGGGTGCGTCTGAAGCCATGGTGGGTCAGTTGCATACGATTTCGAGATGCACTATCAAGTATGCTGTCATGGAGCTCCGAGGAAGTTGAATGCCATGTCTTGGCATCGGCGCGGAGAAACGCTGTTGCCTAAGGCCAATCAGAGCGGGGACCTGGGGGCGGGACCCAGCCGAACCCCAATGTCGAAGTTGCCTCGTATACTCGTCGTTTAACAAGACCATTCTCCACCAACCCTACCAAAATACCCCATTCTCACCTCGCAAGCTGTCAATATGGGGAACCAACCTTCTGCTATCCTGGACAATATCGCCTCCGGCTCGAATTGTATGTACCTTGCGCATGAGGGGCTGCCTGTGCCCCGCGGAGCTGAAAACTCGATGCTGATGGATGGCTAGTTGACCGCGAGGAGGTGGAGCGCTTGAGGAAGCGCTTCATGAAGCTTGATAAGGTGAGTCTATGGGCTTTTGGTATATGATTGGCGCTCACTTCTTGGTAGGACAACTCCGGTACCCTCGAGCGTGATGAGTTCCTTGCCCTTCCCCAGATCTCCTCGAACCCACTGGCTACACGCATGATCGCCATATTCGACGAGGATGGCGGTGGCGATGTCGACTTCCAGGAATTTGTGTCAGGCCTCTCAGCCTTCAGCAGCAAGGGCAATAAGGAGGAGAAGCTGCAGTTTGCTTTCCGGGTGTACGATATCGACCGTGATGGCTACATAAGCAATGGCGAGCTATTCATCGTGCTGAAGATGATGGTCGGGAGCAATTTGAAGGACCAGCAGCTACAGCAGGTACGTGTGCCGAAGATTGCGACGTCCTAGCCCAATAGAGAGACATAAATTGCCAAAGAGACATGCTGACGTTTACAGATCGTCGACAAGACCATCATGGAAGCAGACCTGGACCGAGATGGAAAGATCAGCTTCGAGGAGTTCACCAAAATGGTCGAGAGCACCGATGTGACACTTAGCATGACTCTGGACCAGTTTTAAGTGCCATGTTTTGGCTCCTAGGAGACGCATTATTGGGATTTTTATCTTTGGCGCGGAGTTCAGGAAATGGGCCTGGTTGGGAGGCTCTCGACAGTATTCGATATCCAAGAATTCAGCATTTAGCAAGTCTCTATCGAGATGTTGACAGCGCACAAGTGTGAGCGGTCTACGCTCTTTGAATTCCCGATCTCATATGTTCCCGGCGAAGTCACGAAATGCCAACAATCACAGATGCATGACCTATTACAAGTTACATCATGGTTGAAAACTTTGAACCCTAGCTAGTGCAGAATTGTTTTATATTCTTAAGTTTCCTAGGCCCAACACTTTACGTGAAATGAACTGCGGGGCTTTAAGTCTACAGTACTCTAGAAATCATTCATTCACTACTTATGATATTTTGCTGCCCTAATATCATACAAATTTGTCTATAGGAAACAATAGTACTGAATACTTTACAACATATAGGAATTCCTTTACTTTTCATTGGGGAAGGTACATCACTCCATCTCCCCCCTCTACGTTCTCCGCTGCGGCTTGTAATACCTTGCTTGTTACCTCAATTCCACCTGTTTCCTGCCACAAAAGATGTGCCATAGCCCAGGCATCAAAGTTTCGTACTATATCTACGAGCAAGCTTTGGGTTATCTCAAAACCATAGAACTTTTTTGCTAGGAGAAGATCTTCGATCTCTTCCATATGCTCTAATCGTTTGCGCCTATTATTTCTCACCGCGACCATAAGTTGTCGTGTGGCCTGGATATCATCACCTTGTCGCTCTAGAAGTAATTCAATAAGTTCAACACTAAAGTTTCGTACTACCTCTTCAATTACTTCATCCATACAGTCGAAGGCGTCCGCTTTCTGTCTTAAAAGAAGTTTCATGATTTCGTCTCGGCTATTTGTATTCTGAGCTGCTCCTCTTTCTACCGAATAGGTGATTTCGACATCATCTTTCAGTTGCTGAAGAAGGGTACTGATAATCTTTTCCTTGTTCTCGTCGTCCGTTGCTGGTGGATCAACCACTTCCCCGGTAAATGAAACATTGTCACCTTCACACTTAAAAAGCACGTGCCATGCAGGAAAATCTATAGTTATCTGGGCGACCAGATACTTTGTGAGCGAACGGACATCTGCTTGCTTCCTCAGCAGAAGGCCTAAGATTTGTTTCCCACTTGTCCCATTGGAATATGCATCTGTTAGCATCCATCTAGTAATCTTGACATCTTCCCTTCGTTTCTCAAGGAGCATCTCCATAATCTGTTTTCCATGTTGTTTGTTCTGTACTGCTCTGTGGAGAATGTTTTCGGTAATCTTGATATCATCTCCTCGTTGCTTGAAAAACTTTGCCATATCCTCGACACTGTCTGAACTCGCGTTCTGCTCTAGCGACATCTGATTCAAGAACGAGAAATCATCAAAGAATTCCTGCATATTTTTGTGGTAAAGTTGTTTTTCTTTGACTCTGAACAAGGATTGAAGAGTGTCTTTAACCACTTCCTGGATAGTCTTCGAGTAATCTGGGCTGAGACCGCCTCCCCTATCGGATGATATCCCCAACAAGGCATATATCTTGTCTCGTGGGTCGCTCGCTTCACTTTCCTTGAATCTCAGGAGAAGATTGAAGAGATCCTGTTTTTCGCTCCACCAGGAGTTCTTCCTCGAAGGACCTGGCATGATATCAAGGACGGCTTGACAATGGGCCTCTGGCTTGGCTCCTAATAGAAATGGTGCAAGGGCAAATATGCGTGCCGAGACAAATTTGTCACCACTGCAGACTAAAGCCCTCCTTGCTTTGGCAACTTCTTGCAAAATCCACACTCTCTTAAACCAAGGGCGTTTCAGAAGGATGTCTAAACCTCCACGTTGGCTGCATTCGAGGTTCCAATATTGTTTTCTTAGGTCAGGCTGCAATGAAAACCAGAGACTTAACCACCTTTCATCTGTTGATGTCCAGTTTCCGCATGCGAGCCGAACACTCTCTTGTTCCAGTCGCTTGAGAGAGTCCATCAGGACGCATATACTGTCTGTCGGCTGTCCCAGCCAAAAAATGACTCGATCAGCCTGAGAATATATGTTCCCCATCTGATGAACCTGATGGCCTCGCTCTTTTCTGTTGCATTGATCGATACAAATGGCATCTACCCAAAGTATGCGGTCTGTGTCTGGTAGACGGAGATGTTGGAGCGCAATGTATAGATTATTGGTGACAGGAAGAGTTCTTCCGTTTACCTTCATGAACAAGCGCTTTTCCGTACTGCCCCATGTGTACGATAAGGCTTCATAGGAGATGAGACTATCGCTATGAAGCCAAGCTTGGAAGAGGTTACACTCGATATCAGGTCCATTTCCTCCTATGAGTTGAAGCAGTCGAAATGTAGGTCCTTCGAGATCAATTGGTTCATATTGATAGTAGTCCATTGTGAATCCAGGGAAGAACGCAGAGAGGACGAGGCTGAGTGGTCGGAATGGGTGGAGGTGACAACGGAGACATAAAAAGATGAATAACTCGCTAGAGTAATGAGAAATGCTGAACGATATATTTTGTTAATTTTCGAAAAGTGTCGAACACGAAGTTGAAGGTGGGGGAAAGGGAGCACTGGCGCAAAACCCGCATCGAGGGGCTGAGCGAGTCCTCTTGTTCGGAAGCGAAAGGCTGAGGCTAGACAACTTTCGTTGACATGCATTGGCTCGAAAGCATGGCGCAGCAAAGTCGAAAATCAGCCCGAACCACAGCCAAAGGATGCTCGCATTGATAGGTTGCCTGCTTTAGCGCTCATATCTCGTGTTGTAAGTCATTTGATGGTGCCTAAAATGTTGTCGTCGATGGCTGCCGCAGGCGGGGGAGGCAACTAACTCTGTCAAGTTTTGACTGCATCCAGAAGTAAGACTTTGAGATTTACCCTCTCTTTCATGCCTTTATTGTGGAAATTGGCTGATAGACCGACTATAATAGGGAAAATAATTAAGAAACTAATCAGGAAAAAGTAACCTTGGGGCAAGCTTGAGGTTACTTTTACGCCAACCGACCATCTAAATACAGAGGAGCCTAGAAGCCTGAACATATTAGGGAACTTGGAACAAGTAGCTCAGCTTGTTTTGGTTACGATCTGGAGTAAGATGAAAGCAGTTCTTTGGTAGATTTTATAGCTTCATTACTAGGCATGTACATCTGCTCTATGTAGTTTTCGAGAACTTGAATCTTAGCCTATATTCTGTACCAACTAGATTGTCTAAAATCAAGTTTTCATTCTTTTTTCTTGCGCCGCTAGCGGTCATAATTTGTAGAGTCACGGTCTAGGGTAAGATCGAATGACGTCTCTAAGTCTTGAAAGTGTTCTTTTTGGAGAGAATTTGACTGAAAGAGGGGCATAAGAAAGCAGGTTATAGTACGGGAGTAGATGTTCTGGGTTAGTTCAAGTATGATAGTAGATTTGTGCTGTTTGACGAGGAATGGGTGGAGCATGTCATGTGGCCTTCCATTCATCTATTGCCTTGTCAACACCAGATTCTGAAGTATCGAAGCAAGGAGAATTTCGTATAGTGTGTGGGATATCAAGAACCACTTCGTCAACCAACAGGATGTTTCCACGCCATCCAAGCAATCCACACTTGCATGGCTCCTAAACCGAGGCTGATGATACCTACTAATATCGATATAATTAGGGCTAAGATGGCAACAGCGAAAGCATTTGCGTCCGAGCTTTGCCACTGAAGCCACTTCTCCCATTTAGTTACTGGAGGCCTGTCACGAAGAAGATCATGGAGCACTACAAGACGTGGGCCCCAGTACTTGTACACCAGATCGTCGACCTCATTTTCGGCATCTTTGTGCTGGTAGCCACTGAAGATTTTGAACT
This sequence comes from Periconia sp. TS-2, assembly GCA_030378425.1. Taxonomy (NCBI): domain Eukaryota; kingdom Fungi; phylum Ascomycota; class Dothideomycetes; order Pleosporales; family Periconiaceae; genus Periconia; species Periconia sp. TS-2. The sequence continues at coordinate 1,208,588 of JASNQO010000004.1, forward strand.
CAGGGTCAAAGCCAGATCTTTGGACCAACTGGCCCATCATTTTATGTGCTTTCCGGTCAGTCGAAGGGAAAAGGATCCACTGAAGTGAGTGCAGTGTCTCAAACAAGAGCCTGGGCGGTAAAGTGCCTCTATAACACATCATTAGCTACTACATGTGACTAGAGGCTATTCAGCCATTAGCAGACTTACGCCTGGAGACATGTGTCCATCCTACTATCAAAATCAAGACTGTTCGCTAGCCCACTAAGATGAGCATTCAAAAATGCTACATGATGGAAAAGGTATACAGTATTGGTGCCCCGGTCGTAAAGTAAATGATCTGCAAGATTGTTCGTGCCCTTGAATATCACTTTGAGCTTGTTCGCAAGCTTCCAAGCCTTTAGCGAGTCCTGGTCTTCCATCATAATCGCAATCGTTGACAGATCTCCAATCTGAGGAAATGATTCGTTCATGAATTTAAAAAATGTCTCCTTGGAGGCCCAAAGGTTGGGTCGCGGATCCCCATACACATGGGAAGTTGCAAGACCTCTCGTTGTCACAGGATCTGTCATGAAGATCGCTTGAACGGTAATATCTAGAGCGTTTTCCAAATCTTCTTTGTTATAACCTATGTTTTGCGACCCCATTAGGCCCTGTACTATCTTTTCTCGGGTTTTCCCAGAGTTGACCTTCAGATACTTGGAAATCTCGACGACCTTTGAGTGGTGTATGGCTTGGCTTGTCCCTGGGGGACTTGTACGATATCTTCGCCTCGACAGAAGCTCGTCGTAAAATCTAAACCATGCTTCGAGACCATCACTTGATCCCGTAAGACTGAAAGTCATATCTTGAATTTCTTGCTGATCTTGGTACACCATCTTGGGTGACTGGGAACCGAGGAAATGAACCGCACAACTTGATCGAATTTGGGACGCAATGGTAAAGATGAGGAACGACGCATTATTTCTACCTAATATCAATGGCGGGTGAGTGCGAATTTGCCATGCGTACAGCCACGAAATGGCCTGAGTCTGATCTAAATTCGAGGGCATTCTTAGCGAGGGACGATTGAGTGACGTGTTACGAGACTGGACAGTCATAATGCTAGCACAGCCTGGAAATTTTGCAGCCTGAGGCCTCTTTCCGGTCTCGATACCGGGGTCAAACCGGTTTCCGATGCGTCGAGCCGTTTCTGATTCGTCGATGGGTAGCATTGCTGTTCGGCTGGATCGCCACATGCATCAGCCAGCGCGAACTCTGATTATCTTCAGGTGGGCGCAAGTCAGCTGCAACAGTCGACACATCGCCACCTAGATGTTTTTCCGCCTCGGGTGTTGCGAACCCTTTCAAAGTCCAGTCTCATTGTTACTAATGTATCTTAATCGAATCGCTGTATAGACATTCATTATTTGTCGCATACTCGTCCGCATCTAGGAGGTTGGCGCTTTTGTCGTACCTACTTAGACGGGCACCTGCGCAGCGCGAGTTTTCAGTTCCTCAAGATGGAGACGCAGTGCGCCACAGATTCTGGCATACTTTGGTTGCCAAAGAGCTCACCAAAGGTTCATCCAAATCGACGGAAACCACCTTCACGCGATCCTGATCTAGTCACTGACGACATTGCCATCGTCAAAGACCAGATCGCGCGATCTACGCCTAGACAGCCACCACCAGCAGATAATGAGCCCTCCGCAACCAGGAGGCTTGGAGCTGTTCCTGCTCGATCTCTTCAGACTGCAACACAAACCAATAATGGTCAAGACGCGCACAGTTACTCAATCCTTGGCAGTCGTCGCAAAAAGCAGGCTTATCCTCTTCTGCCAATCTCATCGGAATCCTGGACTGAATACGACTACAGAAAACGGGAGAAATTTGTCATAGATGAGCTGAGGAAGCAAATGAAGAAGCACAGGCATCTTGTTGAACGAATAGATCTCGTTCACTTCGTACCCTGTATGGTCGGAACATCACCCCAAACGGCTGCCCCATCGATTATAGTCTGGTGCATCCCGGCGGATGCAAGAACACTCAGGTCTATTTTCAAAGATGCTCGCGACAAGCTATACTGTGGGAAGCAGTCGCTCGCCTACCGTCTCTTCAAGCGAAATCCGCCTCCGAATCCACCATTCCGCTTAGTCTACTCGAGAAGCGACACTTCATTGACACGCAGGGCCGCCTGGCAAGCAGTAGAGGCGGGCATTGGCGTCGTTGATATGTTAAGTGGGGCTCCGTTGTACTACAAGAATGGACAGGCGAACTTGGGTATCACTCTCGCAGTAGGGGACGAGGTCTTGACTTCCACGGTAGAACACTTGTTCGGCACATCGCCAAACACAACCGGCTCGCCAGATTCGGATGAAGATACTGTGTCACTGGTGTCAGTTGACTCTGATCAACGAACACTCAACGATGATGATTTGGTTAGTCTTGATCCGCTTTGGGATGATGACCTAGAAGACGATCTGGACGACGTTGATGCATCACACACAATTATACCCTACCGCGAACCAGAAAAGGGATGTATAATGATGTCTTCAGCAGCTACAAAGAGGATCAGTGGCCACAAAGTTGATGGCGCCAGAGAGCTACCAAGCTCAGCTCCGTTCCTTGATTGCGCTATGATCAAACTTGAACATGCTGTAACGCGAGATCTGCCGGTTAACTGCTTCAGGGTCCCGGGCCCAAATGGCCACACTCGGTCCTTTGGCGGTATCGCGAAAGCGCCTAAGTCGCATAGCGTTCCTGTGTATATAGTCTCTGCTATGTGTGGAGTTCGTACCGGGCGACTTTTACGCAATTATGCATATCTCGGCGCTCAGGCAGATCAGGAGATGAGCAAAGTGTGGACATTTATATTCGACGGAGATGGACGGCTCTCCGAGGGTGAATGCGGCTCTGTCATTGTCGACCAAGAGACCTTCGACGTATATGGCCACGTTATTGGTACGAATCCTATGGAACATGCATACGTCGTTCCCTTCAAGCGAATCATCGAGCAGATCAAGTATACGTTCGAGACTCCGAGCGTATCGCTGTTTGAACAGCCCTTATGCTCGGGAGCAGGGTTGATTGCGTCCAAGAAAAGCATGCAGAGGGACCCCACTGAGCTATCGCATTCACAAAACCTGCCCTCTTACACTGATGGATCGTTTCTTCAAGGTGCTAATACAGTCTTCGAGAATGTGTCCAAAAATAGACAAAAGTTGGAAAAGGTTGCATCATCCGCGATTGGGGACAATATGCTTCTGCAAAACTCGGATAATCAGGCTGATGCAAATTTTGTAAGCGCACGCTCGTCACAGTCCAGGGCCAGTAGAGTATCCTGGGAGTCACCGGCGTACACTCCGTTCGAAAATTGTACGGAGTACTTCCCTGAGGAAGACTCCATGACCACGGATTCTTCATTGGATACGCCACAGCATCTAGCAGCGAAAGGCATTCGAAAGCAATCCACATTGGACCTTCGAAGCCTGCTGAAAGCCTCTGCTCTACCGAGTACCATGGACAACAGCGGAGGCTCACCACGTCAATTCATCCCGAAGTCAGCCCTGGATAGTATCTTGACGCACGAGGCAATTGCAGCTGAATTAAGGCGACATAGGCGCACGGCAGACAAGGCGATCCATTCCTACGCTACATCAATACGAGATAGCTACAGGAGGATTTTCTCCATTCTTGTCTACATCGAAAAGGCCGACTTAATTGAGAACTTCATTAGCAACGGAGTCTCAGACGTCAATCTTCCTTTAGCCGAAACTGGACCCGCCATGACAGAGGGCTCATTGTTGGAACATGCATCGGAGCCTCTAAACTTAGATTGGTTCGAAGGCCGACCAATTCAGTCTTTTGGACTATCATGTGCTTCATCTGGAACCTTCGGCGATTCAAGCCTGTGGCGTGAATTTTACTCTGCGCAGTGGCAGTTCTGCACCCCAGTATTAGAGCGAGATCGGCACTATGACTTCCGCGATGACACTATCCTGCCTTTTGTTTCGAGATCGAGTCTGGACCAAGGCGGTTTCGGGGAGGTGCATAAAGTTAAGATACACCCAACACACCACCACTTCTACGAGTCACGGGAGAGACCAGACAGGCAAGAGTGGTTTGCTGTAAAGCGCATCTCACCAGCCGGTGATGCGGATGTATTCAAGAAAGAGGTTGAGACTTACAGGACCCTGAACATGGAGCGTCACCAACATGTTGTAAAGCTTCTTGCAACCTATAAGCTGAAAGACACATATCATCTGGTTCTAGAGTATGGAGATACTCTGAATGATTTCATGCGTGAGAGTCAGCCACCGGACAAGGAAAAAGATGTGCTGAATTTTTGGGCGAACCTGATTCAGATGGCTCAGTCCATCACGCGATTGCATGATTCCAACAATGCGGCAGACCCTTTTGATAGATCGAAGAGCCTACAAGGGTAAGAAAACATAATTCATTGCGAAACTATTGCTAATACGATGACAGAAATCATCAAGACATAAAGCCGTCGAACATTGTGGTCTCGCGAAAGCCTGGGTTGTCTCCCTTCGACTTCGAGTTCAAACTGGCTGACTTTGGTTTCCCCATAATCGACCCAGAATCAAAGCGAGAGCTAGCAGGCATGAAAATGCAACCAATAGACCAGATGTCTGATCTACGAGACTCGGATTTTAAATCTGCTTCACAAGATTTAGGTATTAGGTACCGTGAAACAGATTTAATATCTGAGTCTCGTGAAACAGATTTAAAATCCGAGTCTCGTAGATCAGACATCTGGTCTATTGGTTGCATCTTTCTTGATGTCTACGCTTGGACCGTCCTCGGCGATTGGAAAGACCAAGACTGGAACAGAGAAAAACGCCAGAATCTTCTTGAAACAGCGATTAGGCACAAGAACATGTCAACAATATCTGAAATTCTTCAAATGACTGAATACATGCTTGGCGGAGAACTCGACATCCCAGAGCTTTTGCTGCGTTATGATCAGATTCTGAAGCGTATTCATCGCGATCTCTATTCATTTCGGCAAATGGAGTCAAATCATACTGTCAATAGCCTATCCGACAAGCGAGCAGTGGATAATTTTCTACAGCAACATTTCGCGCGGAATCCTGTTGTGGATCCTTACGGTTCTGAGCGCAATGGTCAGGCGGGCTTGAGGCAAACTCTTCAAGGTGGATTACAAGTACTGGGACATGGTTTTTCTCGGCATCTTGGCATAGCGTTACGCAAGATCTTTAGATGAGAACCCTACCGACGTTATAGCCTACTACCCCCTGGGCAAGGTCCGAAACGTATAGGTAGTTTAGTATAGCTACGAGCAACCTATATATCTCGGATGTTACACGCAGTAATTGGAGGACTTCTTAGAGAAACCATCATATTACATGTATTTCTAAGATATTAAGACGTTATGTGAAGAACCAAGTAAATAGACTCATAATAAGAGTATACAGTACATAAATGGTCAAAGTGGCGGGGAACACATAGCAAGTCACACTTCTATGGATCCGAGGTTCCCGACATGAATAGCGCTTTAGCAACGGATGTCACAAGCTAACTATCGAGACCCTGCTCGAGCGTCCGGTATCAGGGATAGGTAAGCCGTGCTAGGCGTACTAAATGTGTCAATCGGATGAAACATAATCTCGCAATCGGTAATATACGTACTGTTCAGTGTATAGGGTATAATTGAACATATCCAGGGCTTATTAAAACTAAAGACTTTTTCAGTGCCTTGATTGTAGCAATTGGTCGGCAGGCCCATCATAATAGGAAAGGTCACAGTAATCCAAAACCGAATTAAGTTAAAAGCGATTTTGAGCAAACTTCAGGTCAATTTTACGCGAACCTGTCATGTAATTCTAGGAATTAATAACTTAGTTCCTGGCTAGCCTGTTATTAAGTCACATCACCTGCAAGCACAACTGTGAACGCACGTTCAACTACCAAACAGGGCGCCTAAAGGAAGAATACGAGCAGAGGAGGCCTTGCCAAGCTCACAGTAGCCGAAAATCTACACATGTAAGTTTAAGATGCCGAGGTACAACGAACATTTCTTATTGGTACTCCTCTGCCTCACGTATATGATATCCATCTTCGTAGTGTATTTGGAGCGTCTTCGCAGACTGAGAAAATCCAGTCCGTAGAGTACTCTGTTTGTCTTACAGGTCTCGTTCCTACAGCGTAACTCAAGCCTCAACTGTTCAAAAGTCCGCGTATTTTATCCAATCATTTCCCCACAAACTAACCTACTGAGACGAGTAATCACCAATTAACAGTCTTGAAAACTTGCCAAAGTCAAACATGAGTTTCTTCCTTGGGATCAATTTTCTGAGAGCGCTATACGCCGGCAATATGGTAAGAGTTTCCTCTAATAAAAGCTAGCGTGAAAGCTAATAGAGGTCTGATAGCTGTGGCACACAAGGTAGGCTAAACTGTAGCTATGGAAGCAAGTTTCCAGACTAACCTTGGCCCTCAAGTGCCTTTATCCACTTCTCCTTCCGACCACAGCTCATGATGCGAAAACTCAGCAAACGATCTCAGTCAAAGTCGACATCCATCGCCTCCACGCCCGATGGCGATGAATGGCACCATGATATTATGGCCTACTTGGGGTACATCAACGTCGCCTATTCTGGCCTGGCTGGTCTGCGTCTTTGGAGTCTTATGAGTCCTCCTTCAGCTCTGGATACGGACCTAGACATCTTGGCGTTGACGGTCTTAGGAATCGCCAATGCTAGCCAAGCTTGGGGGAATTTCATGCTTTCGAGGAAGTCCGGGCGGTGGATTATGGGAACGGGCTGGGATAGAATCACCGTTTTGGATGCGTTCTTCGCCGTGGCCGATGGAGCTGTTGTACTTGCCTATTTGTTAACGTAATGATTTCTGTGAATGATGTGGGAAAAGAGTGTTTGTTTGTATCATTCAAGATCCAAAAATGTTTAGGGCCAGTGTTGCCCTAGGATCTGGAGCTCAAAATATCAGATATAGGTGTTTTCAGCATAGTGGAATCAGATGACGCTGTAGAAAATGAGGTCCTACTCCTCTCTTCATTGGCCTAGAAGTAACTCAGTAGCGTAGTAACCTGGATTCTAAAGTTCCTCCACACTGAGGATATATTAGATAGAAGTGTCGCTGAAAAGTGATTGAAAGACTTGTCGAGGGAAGACAGAATCGTTGTCCATCGAGGTGTGATTTGGGTTCTGTTAGGCTTGTCTGTTCGGTGACCGACACTAGTTGTTTGATATCAGTCTGCCACACAGCGATAACACATGGAGGGCGCCTGTAGGCAAGCATCTCTTGTCTGCGATCTCAAAGATTTCACTCGTCTGACCCATTACACTGAGCTACTCCGTAGTTGGTGTGCCAGCAATATGAATTATGCTGTCCAAGATGATCAGACATACGTTTATCAAGTCAAACAACACCTGCCTAGAAACGCAACATATCTAATTCATTAACACTGGCCCCATCATGACAATCTTTACTTCTCTCGACTGATCTTAGATTTCGTCGCAGAGTGTTGCTGCGTGTCTTGAGTAATATACTTCTACAGAGGACATCCGTGTGAGTGATCTCGTTCAAGGTCAGTCCACAGAAGCAGTTTTTCTTTACTCCACGTCTAGTACTTGCAGCTACTCCATGCAGACTCTTGATTTGGTACCTCCGTGGAAAAATGACATTGGATGCTCGGACTGCCGAAAACGAAAGCCTGTTCTACCAAAGACCCAACCATTTCTGAAACAAAAACATACATATTTCCTTTGCCGCAAAGTTTCAGCGTTCCTGCAAGCGATGGACTATTTTGGAAGGAAGAGCTACTGAAATGCCGAGCATTGCTAATCAGGACCTGGCCAGCCTCCAGGAGAGTCAGTGACTCCCAGCGGGCATGGTAGCCTTCCACCCTCATCAATCTGGGTAGATGAACGGACCGTCTCCGTGACAACTCGGCAGTTGGACGCAGGGAATCGGACTTTATCGGCTTCGACGTCATGGTCGCGATCCCTGCGCAGAGATCAAATGACAGGACTGTTCTGCTCTTGTAGGGTAATGAGTGGCCAGCGGCTCGCTGATTAAGTGTAACCCTCCGCCATGTGCTTGGATCGGAAACAAGGAAGAGGCGATCTTTGTAGGTTTGCACTTGAGGACAACTCTAAGACAGGGATGCGTTGGTTGTATGCAGGGAAGCCGACATCCCATCTTATGAACTGAGAACTTTGCCCTTGGAGGCGTTCGTATGGCGCTTACGATGACTAGAAACAAGGCATGGCTTTGGATACTGCTATTCGCGGTTTATTGACATCCAGTTTATGAAATTCGACAACATGAGATTGGCAAAGTACCGATCAAACACGCTGGCTTTCGGGCATCACCACCGCACAATCTTCCACTCTCCAAATGGGCCAATCTTGCAACTCTAGATCCCCAAGGCTTACGGCACTAGAGAAGCTTCGGCAATTGAAGATTGGCATTCATTTGCGGGTGAGCTTGTCCCCCGCTAAGCTCTGGGACAAGATAGGACGAGAACCCCAGGCCTTCTAGAATACAAACAATCTATCGCGCAGGAACACCCACGATCCAAACGGAGACGCCCCTGTGATTCCACCTTTTGACGCCGGGCATGGATGTTGGGGTTAATTAAAGCAGAATGCGGGGATATCTGGCCGTGCATTTGGATAGATGATGGGTAAATATCTCGGCATCGCGTATCCCAGACGACTGGCCCAACGTCAAGGCATCCTCCCCTGGAGACCATGTTGCTATGAAAACCATGGAGGGAATTTACATAGCGGCGCGCGCCGCTCTGCATCGTACCGCCTCCTCTTGAGCAGCTCCATCGTCAAAGTCCTCCAGATCGTCGACCCCTCTCTCCTCGAGTCCTGGCAGCATGAAGTGGTACTCCAAAGCCTATGCGCTCTCTGCGCTCGTGGCGCCGTCCCAGGCTGCCCTTCGATTCGGATGCAGTACTGTTACCATCCAGCGTCTTGACCCTGTCGTCGAGCCCGGCAACATCCCCTCTGCCCATCTTCACCAGGTCGTCGGCGGAAATGCCTTCAACGCGACCATGACGGGCGACATTGGCGAGCAAGGTACATGCACATCATGTGTCTTCTCCGAGGACTTCTCCAACTACTGGACTGCCGTGCTGTTCTTCAAGCACCAGAACGGCACGTACAAGCGTGTGCCCATCATGGCAAACGATGCCCTGCCGGCTGGCATCAACGGTGGAATGACCATCTACTACACGCAGCAGGACTTCAACTCCAACGGCAACAAGTTCATCAGGGCCTTCCCACCGGTAAGTCCACCAGTCGTTCCGAACAGAATCAAGACTGACATTCTTTCACAGGGCTTCCGAATGACTGTTGGCAGCCCGACACAGGGCGCAGACGGCCTGGTCAAGCACAAGGGTCTCCGCTTCACCTGCTTGGACACCAAGAGCACCAGGTTCCCGGAAATCGATGATTTCCCCAAGAAGCCATGCAAAGGCGGCATCATGACCGAGCACCACTTCCCCGCGTGAGTAACTAATTCCATGCACACATATCCATCCTCTGACCACGACCAGATGCTGGGACGGCAAGAACCTCGACAGCCCGGACCACCAGTCTCACATGTACGACACACAGCCAACCGGCTTCGGTGCCGGCGCAGCATGCCCATCCTCGCACCCCGTCCGCATGCCGCAAGTAGCCTACGAGACTCTCTGGGACACGGCCCAGTTCAAGGACATGTGGCCCAAGGACGGCTCCAACCCCTTCGTCTTCAGCTACGGCGACACCCAGGGCCATGCCTACGGCACCCACGCCGATTACATGTTCGGCTGGAAGGGCGACTCGCTGCAGCGCGCCATGAACTCTTCGTGCATGTTCAACGCCTGCGAGAACGGTCGGCCGCTCAAGTCGCAGTCGGTCGCTGCTATGAACGCATGTGCCGCCAAGAAGACGGTTCAAGAGAGCACCGATGGATGTAAGTTCCCCTCCGCTGCAGTCCGTTTTAACTACTTGAAGCTGTTGCGCTAACAAGTTTTTCCTCTGCAGGGCTCACTGAACTTCCTGGTGCCGGTAAGATGGGCATGTAATGTGTGGGATGTAATCGGCTGATCTGGCGAGATATCTGCTCAAGATTGGATCTTGATGTTAAGCGGTTTCATTATGTATAACACACTCGTTTAGGCTCGTGTAGATTGAATTCATACCTAGTTCATCCGTAGACTATGTTCTTTTCGTGTGTAAAGTGTCGACAAACGTACGAAGTGTCCCTTTGGAATCCACTCGAATTAGCCTGCCGGAAATAAGACAGCATCTGCATGCGTTTGATATTGACTCGAGTCAGACAAGCGTCTGCTAGACAGAGCCGGAAGATATGCACGCTTGTCATTGTTTCTTGAAGAAGGTATGCTCTATAACTCCTCACTCATCCCAATAATAACTCCACATCTTCAACCCCGCGAAATCGTCGCTATACGCCTTAGCCTTGGCAGGACCTCCCGCGCCTGCGCAAACTACCAGTGGCAGAAAGTGCTCTGCTCCACCTCTAGGATGCATCTCATACGCACCAGGCCACTTCCTCCAGCCATCGAACTTCTTGCCCCGCTCTTCTGTGTCCTCTGTCGTAACTGCATCGGTAACGCTCTTACTCCAGTCCTCATTGAGCGCTTTGAAGGACGGTGTGCGCGTGGCTCCGGAAAACATGGCGCGCAGGTTGTGCAGTGAGGCGAAGCCTGAACCAATGATAGCGATGTTTTGCGCGCGGAGGGAAGACAAGGCCCGCCCGATTGCGTAGTGCATGGATGGGTTTTCGGAGGTTAGGACCGAGAGCTGCACGATTGGAACGTTGGCTTTGGGATTGATAAGAGTCATTGGGACGAAGACGCCGTGGTCCCATCCTACACACATCGTTAGCTCATACTACTTGTCGATGAACATAAATGTGACCAGGTAGGGATAGCTGGGGATACGTACCTCTCGACCCATCCTTCTTACTCTGCAAGCCTACTTTCTCCAACTCCCTTCTCACCATCTCCGCCACCTCAGGGCTTCCCTCCGCCTCATACTTCAAGCTATATGCCTCATCTGGAAACCCATAATAATCAAAGTACAGGTCATGTTTCTCCCCGCTACTGATCGCCACCTTATCCGTACTCCAGTGCGCCGTGACAAGCACGATTGCACGCGGCTGCTCGGAAGTGCCTAGTTTGAGGATTTTCGGGACGCGGGTTTTGAGAGAGTTCGTGATGGCGGCTTGGGAGGGGTCGCCGAGGATGGGCATGGGGCCACCGCCATGGGAGATGGAGACAACGGGAGCGAGGCGCGTCATGTTTAACGATCCTGCTGTCGAAGAATAAAAGGACAGTGGGAATTGCTGTATGGCTTGGAGTGGATTGAGCGTGAAGTTCTTCAGCGAAAGCTCAGCGGAGACGATGCGCGGGCTATGCAGGTAAAACAGAGAATTGGCTATGAGGAATGAACAATGGCGTAGTCTCATGGTACATCATGGACTGGGAAGTGGGAGGAGATATCCATTGTTATGGATCCGCTGGTTTTGGAATCTTGTTGCTTCGGTGGTGACAAGGTGTGAGGTCTTTGTAAGAGCATTAGAAGTGCGGAATTGAAGCCGTGTAGTGGGTCGGCTTCGGACATGCGGTTTCCCGATCACGTGGATGCGCGCCATTCGATCATTGCATAAGCAGAACGCAGATAGTCACCTTCGTACGATTGACTCCGAATATGGTCAATTGTGTTATTAAGATATTGTCATCCAGAGACTAGTGACAAATGCCTAAGGAAACGCGTCAGGCTCAAGTAGTGGAAGGATAGATGTTTTGTAAGCAGTTGTTTCTGGTATTGCATTTTTTGCTATTGCTAGATAGACATGTCCAGCCAATCTATTCGATGAGTAGCCAGAGATGATGATCCGTGCGCAGGGTATCACTTCCAGGCCTGTAGAGGCCCTGTCAAACCAATAGACCAACCATAATGAAAATGTGGCCGATACCTATCTGGCCAAGGGGTATCGAGGCTCTCGCGTTGTTCCGCCATCTTTCTTCTTGTCCAAATTCCTCGACTTGCACCGTGAAGCTCGACAACCAAACTCGTGTGATTCATGTCGTAGGAATCGAGACCCGAGAAAGCCAATATAAAGACTTAAATCTCGTCGTTTTCGGCTTCCTTGTCTACATGTCTGTTAGAAGGCGAACATAGAAAGCAATGCTGGAAGGATTTTTTTCTTTGAAAACCTACCAGTACCGTCATTCTCGCCCTCGTCCTCGACTTTGGCTTTCTTCGGACGACCACGAGCCTTGGCTGGTGCCTTCTTCTTGCCATCCTCCGCATCTTGATCACCCGAAGCTGCCTTAGCCTTCTTAGTAGCAGGCTTCTTCTTGGCGGGTTCTTTATCATTCTTGTCATCCTCCGCGTCTTGGTCGCCCGAAGTCATCTTAGCCTTCTTGGCGGCAGGCTTCTTCTTGTCGGTACCATTGTTCTTGGATGATTCCGCAATGAGTTCTTCCTTGGCGTCATCGGCCTCAGGCTCGGAAGGTGTCTTGCGCTTCTTGCCGGTAGCCTTTGGAGTAGCCGTCTTGGCCTCAGTTCCATTGGCGGTAGCACCGAGGAATTTACCAAAGGAGGGATGAGCCTCAATAGCCTTACGCTTTATCGGAGGAAACAGTTTCCTAACGCTGCCAGCCGTGTAGCCAGAGAGAGTGGCCATGAGCTCGTAGTCATACTATTGATAAGGTCAGTATATAAAGGAACTGTCGCATGAAGAACAATTGCCTTGTCGGGAGCGGTAGTAGCGAGGAAGGCTGCAGCCAAAACCTTGGTCTCGCGTGACTCAAAGCCCGGGATTGAGTCCCCACCCGTCTTGTTGTCGTCTTTCTTTGAGGGCATTTTGTTAACGAATTTTCAGTGGGGGCGTGATAACGGTATAGACGGATGCGAAGATACGTTCGTGGGGATGAGGAGCAGAGTGGGAAGAAAGTAGGCTCGGAAAAGCGCGCTATATGTCGTTTGTGGAAATGAAAGTGTAGGTGAAAGTAGAAACACGCTTGTTAAGGCGGGGAAAACACGGCACAAGGTGAATGAGGTGAACATGAGGACGCGTTTCTTGAAAAAACAAATACGATGGATTCACCGGGCAACCACACGCCGCAGAACGGTCTTTATCACCTACTTTGTTTGGTGAGTTCTTGATCTCAATGAACGTTCTCTTTCACAGTGTGACCTTCCTTTCCGCTGCTAAGAATGGCCATACAGATTGAGACAGGGAAAGAGACCGGAAACGAGACAGGAGAAAAGACATGTCGCACTTCGATATTTGCTTTACTGTGGCGTCGGCAGTGTGACGTGAAGGCATGGACCCACAAGGTGACCTCCGTGAAGGGCAACAGACATCTAGAGGGAACAAATGAGCAAGAGCAGATGGAGGTGCATCGGCAGATGCCGTGGAGGTCTCAGGTGGGAGATTGATGGGCGGTGTGACGGCAGGGTCTTTGGGCGCGACGAGGCACTGAGCCGCTGCATTTGGAGCGGTTCTAGTCTCTTGTCTCTCGCTCTCGCTCCACCTTGCCCTGGACAGCAGATTACGGAGCAGGCCAAAGGGGGACAGAGATGTTCCGATGATGGACAGCAGCTGTTGGAGAGGCCGGAGGGCCGAGAGGCTAGAACGAGATCGTCACAGGATCCCCGAGTCGGAATCCCAGACCAGTGCAGCGGGACCAATGGGGACGGCTACCAGGGCCTGCCATGCTGCTGGCGCGGACCGCGCGGAGAGGTGCACGGTGGTACCGCGCATCCCCACTGCAGGGGCGTCATTGGAGAAGTGTAGAACAAAGCCCCAAAGGAGGGACGCCGCGACGGCGCAGTTGGGGTTGAGCTCGTCGGCGAGCAGACGCCGACGCGGACGCAACGGGGTGACGGACGGGCGGGCGGACGGACGGTAGGCAGGCAGACAGACAGGCAGGCAGGCATCGATGCTGTCTGTGTCGGGCCGGCCGGAAGCACGACGGCGGCATGGCGAGGGATGAGGATTCACCGTCTCGCTGTGCTGTTGACGGGCAGGCCGGCGGAGGCTCCCAAATCGATGCCCCTCGACCGACAGGGGAGACGCTGTGGACTGGAGACGAGGCGCCTAGGCTCGCGTAGGCACAGGCACAGGCACAGGCACAGGCGGGTACAGGCACAGGCGACCGGCCGCCTCGACAAGCAAATGGGCTGAGGAGTGTCTGGCGGGGACTGTACAGTACAGCAAGCTTTGGCGGGCGGCCGAGGGCAGACTTGCGCGCGTCGCCTGTTCCAGCGCGCGCCGCTCAGCTGGCCCATTTGGCGCCCGTCACACAGAGGGAACGTCGTCGGGCGGCGCAGCAATAGAGCGGCCGTGGGGCATTGTGGCATGGTGGCATGGTGGCATGGTGGTGCGATTGGGGCGAGACTTGGAGGTTAGCGTTGGCTCCGAGGGTTGACAGTTGCGGCGGAATGCAGGCGAGGCCGCCGGGCGCCATCAGAAGCTCGCGGCCCGCAGCATCTGGAGCTATTCTGTGCTCCCTGTCACGCCTGTGCCTGCCCTGTGCACCCTCCAAAAAGCACTTTTTTTGATATTCACCCCCGTCCCACACATCCTCCCTCCCTCCCCCACGCCGCCTCCATCTTCCTTCTTCAACCCTCGACACCTCCCGCCCAGCACCTGCACCATCCACTGCACTCTCTCGTCGTGCTCCCCTTTCCTTGCCTTGTTCACCACGGGTGCGCCTGCCCCTCTTGTCGCCTGCCCCTCCTCCGAGCTTCTGGCCCGCCGACCATTTCATTCCACATCCCCTCACCCCATTGCTGCGAGCCAAAAGGACCGCACTTGAACACAATCGCCCGCCTTCTCCCTGGCCTGTCCCTCCATTCCCTCCCGTCCGGGTGGACCCTCCTTCGCCATGGCTTCCAATTCCATGTCGACCAGCACCTACCGCTCCCGCGCCTGGCACGACAGCACCACCCCCCTCGCTTCATATTTGTTCCGCCTCATGTCGATAAAGCAGACCAATCTTTGCCTGTCTGCCGACGTCGACACTTCAGCCGAGCTGCTTGCTCTCGCAGAAGAGGTCGGCGACTCGATATGCGTCCTCAAGACTCACTGCGACATCGTGACCGACTGGAGCGACCGCACAGCCCGAGCGCTCAAGGAGATTGCTCGGCGCAAATGGTTCATTGTCTTCGAAGACCGCAAATTTGCCGACATTGGCGGTATGCGACCCCCAATTTGACCCCAATTCTCAGTCCCTGCTTTTGGTGGTTGGCCAAGTTTCGAATTTGACACAAGCTAATTTTCGGTCCCAGAAACCGTGCAGAAGCAATACACGTCCGGATATCACCGCATCGCCAGCTG
This sequence comes from Periconia sp. TS-2, assembly GCA_030378425.1. NCBI lineage: Eukaryota > Fungi > Ascomycota > Dothideomycetes > Pleosporales > Periconiaceae > Periconia > Periconia sp. TS-2. The sequence continues at coordinate 1,223,927 of JASNQO010000004.1, forward strand.
GTCAGAGATCACAAATGCTCACGTGATTTCCGGGCCTGCCATTGTTACAGCCCTCCACAAGGCTGCCAACGCGACCATTGCCAAATACAACACGGGTGTGCATACCGACATTTTCGCCAACCCGCTGCCGCCAAAGGCAAACGGTGAGGAAGATGAATATGAGGACGAGATTGAGTTGAAGGATCAAATAGCCGTAGTGACCCCGCCACTAGCGGAGAATGCAGAGGAGAAGCAACTGGCCATCAAACCCACGGACAGAAAGCAGAGCGTTGTCAGCGTTAGTACGACCATCTCGACGCGTACAGAGAGCATATCGCCAAGACCAGACGCCGACTTCCACCCCGACGAAGTTTTCAATGTCGACAAGTCAACGCTCCTTACTCGCCTAGGCGAGGTACCTTTTGTCCGAGGTCTGCTTCTGCTCGCCGAGATGAGCTCCGAGGGCCATCTCATGGACTCCAGGTATCAGCAAGAGACGCTCCGCATTGCGCGCAACAACAGAGACTTTGTTATGGGCTTCATTTCGCAACGGACTCAGAACACGGAGCCTGACGACAACTTCATCACCATGACGCCAGGGTGCCAACTGCCACCTCCAGGCCACGAGGGCAAAAAGCTAGGCGACGCATTGGGTCAGCAGTACAACACACCCAGAAGACTAATCTTCGAACAGGGCTGCGATATCATCATTGTCGGACGTGGCATCACTCGAGCTCAGGATAAGGCATCCGAGGCGGAGCGGTACCGATCAGAGGGTTGGAAGGCATACCGGGAAAGAGTGGGGGGAATTCACCACGGGTAAAGAATATCTGCTCAAGTATTCTTACTCGCATCTCTTTCCTTATCCATGCCCTCGCTTCGATTCAGCTCATAGCCTCGCTGATCAAAGCAAAGTATCTACCTGAACGACTATGCTCTTCTTGTTCGCATTAATACCAAACCCGACTTAGCGTAGCTAGCGCTACACAGCCTTCGCCGAAGGGCCAAACGGATCGAGGCCGAGAAGTTAGCCGCGTGGACGAAGCATTTTAAATAATGAGAGAATGCATACTAAGGCGTTATGATCCAGTCGGCATTTTCTTGGGATGCTATAGACTTGTTCGTCTGTGGAACAGGTTAATCCTGGGTGCATAGGGAGTATCGGACTACGGAGGGCTTCGGGGGCTTGCATGGTGATGGTAATTGATTTCAGTCAGGACGGTATGCATCATGACAGGGTATATATATCCGGGTTTCTCCAGAAGACTCTTCTTGAAAGACATAACTCTATGCACAAGTCTTCGTCCCTAAATCCGTTCCATGCATTCTGCTGAGAAAGAAGTTAGAGAGTCCCTCCGCATTCCATGACTATCGGCCTATCCTGTCCAGATCGCTGAGCCCAGGCGGAACGTATTCCGTCGGGTTGAACACTGTCTTATTAAGGTCAGGAGTAAAGCCACTGATTCTAAGGTATGAGAGTACCTGTTGTACATGCATTCCAAAATCAGCCAACACAACTGGATAGACATCAAGATTCACACAGAGAAGATAGATGACTCACCACCATCATTTCTCTTGTATGTGCCCGGAAACTTTTTGCAAATTCTGCAGGGAGTATCTTGTAATCAGTTCAAGGGAAAGAGCGTACATCCGTCTGCATCATGAGGGCTCCGCATTGTATCATTCGCTGGCCCTACATAGGCCCATTTTGAACCAGTCTCCATCGCCTCGATAGCTTTCCTTGCTTCTACTTATGATGGGATAGTATGGCATTGTGGCCACTAGGTTGCAAAGGTCTCGCTAGCATTCATCCGATGGATCACCAAGCCTATCGAAATGATGGAGTTAATATAACCTGCATGTTTTACACAACTCACACGAGTCGGGAATAGGCTGCAATTCAAAATGGCAACCAGTGGAGAAATGAGTATACCGCGAGAATTCAGCAAGATAGATCGGAAATCTGTTTTTGGGAGCGAAGGATCCAAGAAGATATTATAGTTTACGCGCAAACAATCTACGAGCTGTAAAATCAGGACGGCTGTATACTCGTCTACTAATTAAGCTTGTATCTAATTCAACCCGAACTGTAAAGCACCTTTGATCATACGATCTCTCGATCAGGATGAGGTTGGCTTGATAAAAAAAAAGCAGTTTGTTGTGGTATTCGTCGCTAGATAGCCTATTTGAGCTAGCGCCTAATAACTTCTTGAGGACTCTTGGTGCAGTGAGCTTGGCCGCGCTAAGAATGGAGTGAGTAGGATGGGCATAGATTGTAAAGGTTATCGCAAGTACCATTTTGTATACAATCGAGTAGGACGGCGATGTATGATGGTGGTGTCAAGATCATCAACGATGCCTAACGGCGCTAGCTGACTAGGTAATACGGTCGCTTCACCGAGGACTTCGTACAGGGAACTCACTCCTTCCGTGATCTTCAGGCACTCTCGTTTCTCGGAACTTGCAAAGTCATCGCTCTGCCCAATTTGCCCGTTCTGCGCGAATGACATGGCCCTCTCCTACGGGCCCATATGTTGGTTTGTTGCGCGGAGGTTCAGACATACGGAGCCACCTGTTTGGTCCGGTGCGCTGGCAGAATCTCCGGGCTACGTTTCATCAACATTCCACGTTTCAGCATCAGTCAGCAGGCGACAGTCAATACCAGAGAGTAGACCACTTGTAGAGCAGAATCAATCATACTAACCAGTGCTAGTGGTAGATGAGTTGTGGCGGTGAAAGGGGCTGCGCCTCCTGTTAGCAGGTGATCGTTTTCAGGGAGCGCCAGGCAACCGCTTGCATACATGAACAACACGGTTCCCCGCATCAGTCATACATACACGACACATCACTCTGTTGTCACAGACGACATTCCTCAACGCTGCCATCATCTACTTTACATCCCTCAGCCTCGTCGCTCGCTTCTATTCTGTTTCGCAGCTACTCGCCTTACGCACCTCATCCGTCTCGGTCCTAGTCACGGGAGCCTCGGAGAATATAATCTGACGCAAGCACTCGCCTAAAGAGGGAGTCCTGAGGCCTTCATACGGTCGCGGACGTCTTGGGTACTATACAGAACGTATTCCTACACTCCGCTTGTTAGATCCAGGTGAAGCGAGGCCGGACTAGGGAGGCAATCCGTTGCGCTGGTCGACTGTCTATTCGCCCCCAACTTGGTACCGGCGGTACTCGGTCCCCGTAGCACACGACTACCCTAGCGCACAACATGTTCGAGTCTCCACAGTATGCTGCACAGGCTCTGCGCGAATATATCATAAGAACCCTATTTCCTCTACCATGGCTTTCTTCGATTACTGGTCTTATCACCTTGCTCGCCATCGCAGCTCCTCTTCTCTTCTACATATTCAAGCGCATCAGAACCATGCAGCACGATAGCCAAAAGCCCTTTCCTCTTATGGACCTCCCACCGGAATTGAGGGAGATGGTGTACATGAACCTGCTAGAAGATCCATACTATCCACCGCAACCAGCAGGTGCTAAGCTCAATGGCTCACCATTCGACTGGATGCTTTCCCGAGCCTGGCCCACCGCCGTCAATCCAGAATCAAGCAAAACATACACTCAGCCAAAGCAAAGCAACTGGATCTTCCTTGCCAACAAGCAGATCCACTCCGAGTACATGAACGTCGTCTGCAAGAAGGCTACCTTCCACCTTACCGTCTCACCGCACAACTACGCTCCGGCAGCCTTTCCCTCCCTTATCACAGAGAGCAACAGGATATGGAAGATCGCCCCCGATACGCTCAAAAGTCTCCGAAAATGTGACATCAAGCTTGTCGCAACAAGCGACATGCTCGGGGTCAAGGACCCCCGAAACATGAAGTCCGACAACTGGGCCTTGGCCCGCCAAATGCGCGAAGAGCTCAAAGAAGTCGAGAACGTCCACGAACTAAATCTCCACGTCAAGGCCATTGGCGATCCCCTCTGGAACCCCCTCTGGATATGGTACCACGCCTCGCAGTCGCTCAAATCGATGGGCTCGGCACTCAGCCTGGGCGAACCCAAGGGGCCCCAGCTCAACCGCATCACCTTCTCGCTGGATACCTGGTCGCCCGGCGAAAACTACCTCGAGCGCGATGCACAGAATGGGAATCAGTGGGCCTGGTGGTGCATGAGAGGTCACTGTATCGGTCCGGACGGTCGGACCGACATGGCTGTGCGCGAATTCTGCTCCAAGCTATATGACCAGTGCCGCACGTGCAACCCAGAGCTCAACAGTGACGACGAAGGGGACGAGTGACTATCGCCCCCTGTTGTTTGGGTCGGCATGCTGATGAGACGGTATGAAGTTCTACCGCTGATACTAGCGTAAGTGCAGCGATGCCCAGACTTCGCCGTGACATACTCGGTGTTGGCATGGGGTCGGGGGATATTGTAATCTGCGCGGCCTTGTACCGTGCTATTGGATACTCTTTCTTCTAGACTGCATTTGCGGGCATAGCAGTGATGTTTCATTTTAGATACCTAGATTCTTTCCTTTATTTTTTTTTTTTAGAAAACCAATTTCAACCTATTTCCAATTGCCGTGTGCTCCTATTCGAACCATGTCAACCTAGCTAACCACGGGCGACCTCCTCAACCCCTGCCCCCCATCCCCATCCCCCATCGCATAACTTACCGATCCGATCCGATCCAACGATTCCCCAACCCTTCGAGAAAATTACCAGATTCGCTTCACACTTCCCCCCCGGTCGCAGACCCTTACAAAAGGGCAGCTGCGGCTCCAGGCGAGCAGATTGATCCGCCCTAGCGCAGGCGGGCGGATGCGTCGATGTTGGTTCCCCGATGCAAAAGAACCCCGGGATCCTAACAAGTACCGATCCATCCATCCATCCATCCAACAGCGCACCTAGTAAAAGCGCATAAGGCGCGCACTGACGCTTCCTTTTTCCGATCGCACGTTCGGGGGCGCATCTCGTATAAAGGGATGCGCGTGACCCAGCTGGCTGGGTGGAGAAAGGCGCATGTTGGGGGGGGGAAGGGGAATAGGAAGAAGAGTAGTAGTAGGGAGCACGTGACTAACAATTAATTAGGTACCCGATCGACGCCAAGGCAAAAAGTACGCGTAGGATGTTGTTTTGTAGAAAAGGAAGCCCTTTGTGGCGAGGCGGTGCATGTTGTTGATGTGGAGTAGGGAGTTAGACAGGGATTATTGTGTAGATTAGCGAAAAAAACCTAACTAACCCTATAGATAGAAAAACTCATTCGCTCTACGTTAACTCATTACAAAGGGGGGGAAAAAACTGTAGATGAACTTCCTAGACAAAACTCCCCTTTCCCCCGGCCGGCTTTCCAAATACAAGTGACAATCTATACTGATTTCCGCGCTAAAGGTAATCATATGTATCTAGGACTTGGGCCTAGCCAGTCTTGGCCTTGATGGGCGCCATACCGTACCAACTGATGACCGCCATGCCCAAAAATGCCGCAACACACGAGAACACGAGCGCGACGATGCCCCGGGCTGTGAATCCGGCTGGTATCGTGCCCGGAGACTTGTTCTCCCCCGTGAGATCGAGGAGGTTCTCCGTGTTGCCAGCGGCATTGCCTTTGGTAGGCACGTTTGCCGTCTTGCAGTTGTCGAGGTGGTCCTGTGGGATTTTGCCGTCGAGCTGCGTTTGGATGTCGAGGGGTCGCTCGATCATGGTTGCGACGAGGCCCGATGCGACGTGCCACTCGATGTGGCAGTGGAACAGCCAAACGCCGGGATTGTCAGACTTGAATCGTAGGACGATGTTGCCGTTGGGATGCACGAGGACGGTGTCTCGGCGCATAGGCGTTTTCGGGAAGTCGGTGACGTTGCTGGCATCGTAGAACCCTGCCTCGTCATCGCTGCGATGTACGACTTGGAAGTTGTGGCCGTGGAGATGGAAAGGGTGTTTGCCGGGGTCGTCATTGTTGAGGACTATTTCGACGACTTCATTTTTACCGAGGATGAATGCGTTGGTATTTCCGCCGTAAATGGCGGCATTTGTGGCGTTTGAGCCTGTGCTGAGGACTGAGTAGAGGGTGGGAACCTTGGGATGAACATAGGTAATGTCGTTGAAGAAGGCGCTGATGAGTGTAAGTCACATGATTCCAATGTTGGTACTACGTATTGTGGTGGACGACTTACTAATTTGCGCCATCATTGAGATTGTCCATCTTGAGATCGAGCTGAATGGATTGGTCGACGCGATCATACAATTTGCCCTTGTCATGCGGCACTAGCTCAAAGTCGTCAAACGGCTCAAAGCTGTCCACATCTTTGGGTGCCGGCTTGTCCTTCTTGTCATCATACACAAGCCACCCAGTAACGTTCGGATTTAAGCCATCTGGCACTGTATCGAAAAGATCCTACAACAAATTCTCGTCAGCCCTACTGTCCGATCATACTCTTACAATGCTAAGCCTGCCAAGCATTGACTGGTCAAGGCTTGGCCAATGATAGGCTACAAGGGTGTGAGAAGTGGCGTTCATACCTGGTCCATGCTCCCCACAAAAGCAAAGTTGGCATCGGAGCTGTTCTTCGCAGTGATGAGGACCGAGTAGCGCTGAGCGGCTGTCATGTAAATCATTTCCGCATCTGCCGGGTCGGTGTAGATGCCGTCAACCTCGACAACTTGCATCGTATGATCCTCAAACCAGATGTACTGCGCTGCGAAAGCGCCCATGTTGACCATGCGTAATTTGTACGTCTTGCCGGCTTCAATCTTGATACTAAGGTCCTGGGTCTCGTTTACGAGGGCGGCGTTGGGGACGGGTTCTGCGCCGGAGGGGTTCGCGATGCTGATGAAGCTGGCGAGAAGGTCGGGCATCATGTCGTGGTACCAGTCGGAGAAGCTGAGGACGATTTCTTCATCGTACAGATCTTTGTGTGGATCATCCGGATCGTGGATGATCAGTGGGCCACGCAGTCCATCCGGATACTGGCCTCGCACATGGCTGTGGTACCAGTATGTGCCTGGCTGGTCGACCTGACTGGGTTAGCCAATGCCATCTCTTCGAGTACAAGGGCACTCACTGTGAAATTGTAGGTGAATGACGATCCGGGCTGGATCGCGCACTGAGAAACCTGATCCGGGCCATCCATGTGAGTGGTTCCATTCTGGTACAGGCCGTGGAAATGTAGACTTGTGGTCTCGTTTCCAAGGGAGTTCTTCACATTGACGACAACACGGTCGCCTTTCGTCGCTGTGATGGGCGGAATCGGCCACTTGCCATTGATTCCAATGACAGCCCTTGTCTGCTGATTATCGGGATTGGCATACACCCATCCGACCTCAAAGTCGTATGTCACCGTCGCGCTCTGGGCGGCCGCGAGCAGCAGAGCGAAAGGAAGCAGAAATCTCGCCATTGAAATCGCCATTGTAAAAGATTCGGACCTCAGAACCTCATCAGATTCGATCAAAGGTCCAAAGCAGCTCCTCAGTCCGATTCAAAAAAAAAAAATCGGGCCCTGGGGAACGCGAAGATGCTGGGGGAGCACAGCTGATGGAAAGATTAGATTGATAAATCGCACGTTCCGCTCGTGCATGCACCCGAAACGGCAGATCTGATAAAGGAAGGCCAGCGACGGCGTCTGGTTGGCCAGAGCGCACTTCACCCCGAACTTCGGCAGGCCGCAATTATCAGATGATCTGGGCCCCTGCAACGCCGCAGAAACACCTCTGAAGCGGGGCCCCCCAGAATCCCGCGACAAATACTCGCCCGCCTCCAAAATTTGTCACGCGAAGATGCTCGTATCCCGGTAGCAGCGGCATGTAGCTGCTTTATTGGGAAAACTTTGGCGAGGAAAATTTTCGTGACTTGTAGCAAGTCGCCGTATTGCTCGAGTCGTCTTCCACACTACATGTAGAGTCGGCCCATCTGATAAACTCTGGACGGGTCCATGGAGCACATCCACCACCAGGAGACGGCGGTGGCTGGGCGCCATGCGTTAGAGGGAGCTTAGCCTGCGAGATATTCAGCAGTGGCGCTTGGCGAGCGCGATCGACAATGTGCTTGCTCCAGCCATTGCACGACGGCCTCGTGGGGCAAGCTGCCTCTATGGCTCGACGGAGCAGCTTATCAGATGGTCTTACAAACATGTATGCATGTACATCTGACAAGGCGTCTGTCGTTGATGCCTCCATTTCATGCAATTGGGTCCCTGGGCAGCATTGGGGTTCGGTCCGTGTGTTGGATTGGTGCAGACGGGAGAAAGGGATCCCTGCTTGCGCTCGGCTGGAGCTGTGCTTCCATGGGGTGATGATAAAGAGCACAGAGCATTGTCACCTGCCGAAATTCGGCTCTGGTGCTGCATTCCCAGGCGCACGCCGTTTTATCTGATTAGATCCACATCTGATAAAGTTCTTGCCTCCCTCCTTCTCCTCGCTTCCTGGCCCAAGGGCTCTGTTAAAGGCTGTCGTTCTAGAGAGATTGATCTCATCCTAAGTCTCATCAACCATGCCGAACGTATTTGCTGTGCCGGGTGAGTGTTCTGCCCCGTTGAGTGCTTCCATCGAAGCGACACCAACAGCTCCTCGGCCGCTTTAAAGCTCAAGCTGTCAGCGCCAGATTGTCGAACAATTGCTAACAATAGCGGCAGTGTTCTTCATCTGCTTCCGAGAATGTCTCGAAACAAGCATCATCGTGTCCGTCTTGCTTGCTTTCCTCAAGCAGACTCTGGGCCCCGAACATGATGCTCAAATGCGCAAGAAACTCGTGCGACAGGTAACCCTCACCCAGACGCTCACCTCATCCTAACCATCTATTCTTCTTGATGATGAAATCTCTAACAATTCCAGATCTGGGCAGGTGTGGCCCTAGGTGTCCTCATTTGCCTGATCATCTGCGCCGGCATAATCGGCTCCTTCTACACCGTCGGCATTAACAAATTCGAGTCAGCAGAGAACATCTGGGAGGGCGTCTTCGCACTCTTGGCCTCTGTCATCATTACCCTAATGGGCGCCGCGCTGCTCCGCGTGTCCAAGCTGCAGGACAAGTGGAAAGTCAAGATCGCAAAGGTGCTAGAGGAGAAGGACAAGTTGAAGTTGGGGAAGGGGAAGTTTAAAAGGTGGTGTGAGAAGTATGCCATGTTTATTTTGCCGTTTATTACGGTGCTTAGGGAGGGTATTGAGGCTGTACTGTAAGTCACCGCCATCCCTTACATCCCATCCATTCTTCCACAACACAGAGGATTAACGTATGAGTATAGCTTTATAGCAGGCGTAGGCGTCGGCCTCCCCGCAACTTCCTTCCCCCTAGCCGTCATCACAGGCCTAGGCGCTGGTGCCCTAGTCGGCTACCTAATTTACCGCTTCGGTAACACCGCGTCCCTCCAAATCTTCCTCGTCATTTCCACCTGCTTCCTCTACCTCGTCGCCGCCGGCCTCTTCTCAAAGGGTGTCTGGGACCTCGAGCAGGACGCTTGGGTAAAGCTTGCCGGCGAGGGGGCTGCTGAGGCAGGCTCCGGCCCGGGAAGCTATGACATCAGAAAGAGCGTGTGGCACGTAAACTGCTGCAGCTCGCTGGAGAATGGAGATGGAGGTTGGGGTGTTTTCAATAGTTTGTTTGGGTGGCAGAACAGTGCGACTTATGGGAGTGTGATTTCGTATAACTTGTATTGGTTGGCGGTCATTGTGGGATTCCTGGTGCTGGGATTCAAGGAGAAGAACGGGAGGTGGCCGTTGCAGAAGGCCAAGGCTGAGCGTGAGGAGGTATCGAGCGAGACGAGCAGTGGTGTCGTCGATAGGAAGAAGGGTACCGGGGTGCCGACGTCAGCTGTGACGGAAGTCAAGGAGTGAGCGATGGACGCATGATCGCGCCTGCATAAATCTGACTTGCTGTGGATTTTTATGGATTATTATGGATTTTTAATCTCTTGTCAGCAGAATGAATTAAACCAACCTGCGTATTATTAACTCTAGTTTAAATAACATCTCATAAAGGGTCTAGCATTGAAAATTCGACAGCTACGAAAGGGGAGCCTCTATCGAATTCTCATGTGATCTTTACCTCTTGTAACTCTGTTCATTCCAAGGTCCAGTTCCCCTAATGTTCACTAGGGTTTTTGTGAGTGATGATGCATTGGTGATCTGTGCCAGTACAGTGATCTTTGAGATAGCGACGAAACGTGTTGAAAGCAGTGATGATAAGAGGTGTCAAAGAAGTGTGTTGGGCATGGGAGGCCAATTTACGCAAAGTAAAGCAACAATGTCTACCTACAACACACAATTCCACACGAAGAAGGTAGGATGTTTCTTTGCATGATAATCCTCATAAAGTCGAGGCCGTTCCTGTTCACCTTTGCGCAATCCACACATCAATCTTGTGGTGGACATGATGTTGACCAGAAGGAATTCAAGGCTAGCTTATCTGGTTCATTCACAAGACACACCTCTACCCATACTTGTGTTCCTCTATCGAAATTTCCCAAACCGACATCTACCCTCAAACTTCTGAAGCAAAATACTGATCATATCAACAGATCTGGAATCTGAATATGCGTTCTCTGCGCGATTCTGGCATCGAGGGCTTCTGCTGTGAGCTTTCGACACTCTGTGATCCAATCTGCATGCAACATTATGATCAAAATCATCGCCCGGTTGCTCTCAAACGCTGTGAGCACATCTACTGCTTTCCCTGTGTTACAAGGTGGATTTCTTCCGGCAATGAAGTGAAAATAAATGCCCACTTGTCAGGCCAATCTCTACGTGTGGCATCCTCGGAAGATCAGAGCGGGAATCTATTCCCTTCATTTACTGACATATTCTCTAGGATGCTTGATGCCAATAGCATGAGAGGGAAAGGGATTTTATGCGTCCTTGATTGTGTGAACCATGGGTAGGGGGGCTTCAGGTCCTAGCTGAGATGCCGAGAGCTCAAAAAACACCCAATGGTGAGTACGCTTATTAATGTTCCTACGCATCTGGTACGCTATGTTGTTGTCAGCATATCTGCATCGAGAGGCTAAGATGGCATGCCGGCGATGAAGTTAACGACTGATCTGGACATACGTAACAAATAGCATGAGTGAAAATGAAGCCTTATATACCAATTGCACTCTAACAATTCAATGCAATCTTAAGAAGGGAACCACACTGGAGAGTTACCTAGGCAACTGTAAACAGTATCAGGACAGTGAAATTGAAGCCCATACTTTGCGTCTCTTCTTTCACTTTTAGCTCACCGCCCAAATAAACACCCGCGCGCCTCTTTCACAGTAATTACATAATCACCTCCTCTCCATCGCGCACAACAGAACGAGCCACTCCAAATCCACCTCCACATTCCACCCGACTATACGAAGATGTTGAAGCGTCGAGGCTCGTTATCGGAGCTGCCGGCGGCAAAGCGCGCCCGCCAAAAAGCAACTCCGGAGTTTCGCGCTACTGCCGAAATCGATACACAGGCCTTGCCTTTACCGACGGAGCTTCTTCACATTGTCTGTTCACACCTTGGTACACATGGCGTCTGCAAATTTCGTCTTGCCTGCAAAGCATTTGCTGAGATCGGGAACGAGCACTTGTTCGAAGAACTATGCTTCTGCCTTTCTTTTCGGAGTTTTGAAAAGATAGAAAGCGTAGCACTCAAGCCGATGTGGGCCAGACAGGTCAAAACTCTGGTTCTTGAAAACGTACAGCCAAAAGATTGGCAAACCATGAGCAGGGAATTCAATCTGGCCAACGAAGATAATCAGCGAGGAGAGGCGAAATATAGAGCCTTTCTTGCAAACTGGTGGGTGAGAGCCAGATTATATGCGTGTCTGATAGGTAACCATTTCTACAAATTTACCAATCTGAGGACGATCATACTCCACCATGGGTTCAAAGACAATCGATCGCCAAGTCCACATGCAAACACCGCCATGCAAGACATGTTTAATCACACTTTTGGGCAAGAAAATTTCTGGGCATTCTGGAAAAATCGACATTCCGGTTGCGTATTTTCGGATCCAAAATTCCCAGCGACTTATGGATACGGTGTGTCAAGTCGATGTTTAAGCCAAGGCATCTTTATTTTCTATCGGCAAATCAGAAAGGCTCTTACCAATGATTCAAACAAGCTCCTAGACTCCGTCATATTCCACTCGCATCATTCCGTTTCGCTAGACGGAGGGCCAAAATCGGCGCGAGAATCCTTGGTCGGCGACAGCCGCTTGAAGCAATTGACTCTACTTTACCGTCCGTATTTTCGTCTGCACTCGAATTCAATTCATCTACCACAGCAGAGTGAAGAACCTTTAACTTTCCTACGGGACCTCCGACATCTTTCGGCACCTTTCTCTGGGGATAGCAACTTGAGATTCATCACTTTGGGAAGCGATCTGGACGAACCGAGAGACTTCCTGGATCTCACCCCTTTAGGAGGCAATTTCTCACCGAGCTGGCCGAACCTGCAGGAGATCAGCTTTGTTAATTGCTCATTTGACGACGCTGGAACCATAAGGTGGCTCTCGCAGCAGCATATTTCAGCGACTATGAAGAACGTTGAGTTCTGCCCGGGCATGATCGAGGCTTTTAGCCTATACAAAGAGAATTCTTTGCGAGGATTGAAGATCTCTGGGCTGATGATTGTCAGGCGAGGTCTAGGTCTAGGTGACAGTCTCGTGTGGCTGGTCTGCGATGAATGTTTGGTCTCTCACTTTGCAGAGCGCTTCCGAAACAAAGACTTTCGAATCCCATTCGCACCCGAGCGCAATTTCTGGCGTGCCTGCTCCGAAGACGTTGAAACTTGCCTTCTCCTGGGGCAGGACATTGACTCAATTCAAGCGGAGGAAACTCAAGAGCGGCTTTTCTTGCACTGAACTGCACCTTTGATGGCATGGTCAGAAAGGCATTGGGCTAACAGCTCTTTCAGCAGTGGTCGAGTATGGTTATACTGATAGAAATCTGTAGGACACCAGAGGAAATATGAGGCTTACTAGTACAATGATTACGGATCGAGAGGCTGCTTCTGTGAATCTTGTAAACCGAGTAAGAGAGTCTAGCTACATGTTATCTAGCTATTCGAGGCTACGAGTTAAAAAATGTCAGGTTAGCTTGTTTCTTCCATAACCCTTGTGTAGTCCAGTGGTGCCGTGAACGACGTGAGTTAATGATGCTATGCCTAGTTGGGGGCTTGGCGAGCTAGATGCGCTACGTCATTGAGGTTGGTGTGGAGGCATTAGAACCCCACCACCCCTCTCTGTACCAGCAGGATTCAGCTCTTGTGATGCCGTCCGACGCGCCCCCATATAACACCCCCATTATGCAACCACCCGCTCCACCGCTCGAATTGACCCTCCTGCCTCATCCGCTGCATCGCTATCCGCACACAACACACCCATCGCCCGTGCCGGCCATCTTGCATTGAGCACGACTACTCGCGTAAACTTCGAAGCACATTGGTGTGATATAGCTGCTATGGCAGTCCAATTCCTCGCCGACAGCAATGGCTGGCTGTCGTTCAACCACAGCACCCCCACGCTCTTTGTAACGGCCGAGGATGACGACTTCGACGTCGAGACGCTGCGTGCATGGCGGGAAGAGGGGTTTAACGTCAAATACATTCCACTGGGGAAAGGAGGGAAGACGTACGTCAATACGCTGCATCATCTGGGCGACAACATGAGCATCGGGGAGCGCTACGCCATCGTAGGTATATGGCCCTTCCCTATCTATACATGCCGTGTCACGCACGGGCAATTTGAGTTACCAGCTCGAGTACACCTGTGCAATGCAGGCTAACGATGCACGGCATAGCGTTCGGTGACGCAGCAGCCGTCTGTTTAGACGTGTATTCGGAGCCCAAAACCTCGACGTCGAAGCTCTGCTCCCTGATCGCATATTACCCAACCTCGATTCCCGACACCAGACACCGGCTCTCCGCCTCTTTCCGCGTCCTAGTACATCTTGCCCAGGGCACTGGACAGGAAGAGACAGTCGGTGTGACACGCAGGCCCGAAGTGCTTGGGATTCAGGGCAAGCGTCGCACAGTTCAAAAGCACATCACACCCGGCATCGGTGCAGGCGGCCTGCAGAGCAAGATTGCATACCCCGTATTCACCTATGAAGGCGTCGATCCAGGATTTGCGGAGCACGATTTGGACGAGTATGACGCCGTGGCGGATGCGCTAGCCTGGAGTCGGAGTCTAAGTATGGTACGACGTGGATTCGGTGCCGAAGTGGATCTAGAGCGTGTGTGGGACGAGAACGTCGAACGTAAGCGCTCCCTTCTCATGCATGTAGCGAACTTGGCTTACGAGAACCAGATAAATTTCACACACAGAATACCCAAAAGATTATGGAAACCTACGCCGCCCAGCCGACCCCGTTCGTAAACTTTACCCCTACTCTGACTGGCGGGTTTGGGCACCAAGAAATTCAACGTTTTTACAAGGATTACTTCCTTCCCAAATCCCCACCTAGCTTCCACATGCGTCTCATCACACGCACCATTGGCGTCGACCGTATAGTCGATGAGCTTTACATCCAATTTAAACACACGGTTCCCATGCCCTGGGTGCTGCCCAGCGTACAACCTACGAATAAGAAAGTAGAAATCGTAGTGGTGAGTATCGTGGGCATGAGGGGTGGGAAGGTGTGGAGCGAGAGAATTTATTGGGATCAGGCAAGTGTGCTATTCCAGGTGGGCTTGCTAGATCCAGATGAGGTGCCTGAGGAGTTCAAAAAGGGTGGACTGGAAATGCTACCGGTTGCGGGGAGCGAGGCAGCAAGGAAGATCATGGACTTTGAGAGTGAGGAAAGCAATGACATGATTGATGACTGGTGATTGAGATCTCGTGTAAAGTCCACTCCTGGACTGAAGGGCAACGGCGCAGGGTAGGGTCTGACGTGGCTTTGATACCTAGGTTAGCACGGCTTTGAATTATGACACTTTCTTATCTTTCAATATGTACAGCTTTTGCTTGCTTGAAATCTCTACCCTAGTGCAGCAAAGCTTGAAGTAGGGATATCTGAACACGCCACCCCTCTCATGGTCGTGCCTCGGCTGTAGTGCATTGATCAGGCCGTCAATTGTGCAGCATATTGATGCATTCACGGTCATGCTACACAGCCACCCTTAACTATAGACGACAGTAGTCACACAGGTATGTATGACATTCCTCATATCATTTCAGCATCTCTATACCCTTTTGATTATCTTCTTTGCCATCTTCATCCTCGCAAACAACACAAAAGCGGCCGAAGCAGTCGCAATGCCGCCGGCATAAAATATCGCTGGTCGATAGACCTCAACACCCAGTCCTGTTCCGTCCGATTGTCGGCCGCCAGCAGCCTCTAACAGGTAGCCAGCAATGGGTGAGCCCATCAGATAACCTCCACACCATCCAGTTACTGTCATACTCATGGCCACTGCAGCTCGTCCTGGGCCAAACATGCCCGCTACGACAGTCGGCATTGTGGTGAAGAATGAACCATTCGCAACACCATTCAAGGTCGAGAAGATAATCAGTGGGCCCAATGTACTGGAAACAGGCCATATAGCGAGCATCGAGATGGCCTGGAGAACCATGGTGATGAGCAACATATTGATAGGACCGATCTTATCACAGAGTGGTCCAGCGACAAACCGACCGAGAGCATTGCAAGCATTGAAAGCGGCAACGAGTCCCGCTCCCGTGCTCGAGTTGAGGCCAATAGACTGCGCAAACAACGGGAGATAGTATGGAGGTACGAACAAGGCGAAACATCCGATTGCCCCGGCTAGAAAGACAGCCACGAAGGGCAGCGAGCGGAACATGTTCAAATCAACAAAGGACCTGCTCTTAAGGGGGACACGATCTTTCTGCATCCAACTAACCGGGAGTCCTGTCGCGAGGGTCATTAGGCCTTGGATGCGAAACGTCCACGCTATGCCAACACGACGATTCAAAGCCTCAAGTGCAACGGCTAAGACGCATCCGCCGATTCCGCCACCTAGCTTGATGATGCCATTTGCCAGTCCAAGGTGACCTGAGAAGTACTGGACAGGTAGGGTATTACCGACAGTATACACCATCGTCATGCCCACCCCGGCAAGAACGCCTGCCGTGCCGAATAGCCCAGCAAGGTTCTGTGTGCAGAAACTACTCCCGATGAGGCTCATTCCCGTCAGAAAAGTACCGACCAATGCCGTGTTCCGCGTTCCAGTCCAGTGAATAAACGGAATGACGAAAATTCCTAAGCCTGCACTTCCAGCGAGCCCCAGCGACCCTACAAAGGATAGAGTTGAAGGCGGAACCGACTTCAAAGTTGAATCGAGTAGCGCAGCTTGTAGCACACCCCAGCAATTGATAATCCCATTGCCCCAAAAGGCGCTGACGGAACAGCAAGCAACTACAATCCAGCCGTAGCCACCGTCAGGTATCGCAGTTGTGGTGTAAGCGGCATCTTCTGGTACTTCGTTAGAATCGTACGCCTCTCTTTCTTGGTTCTCGGAACGCGATGATGGTGCGGTAGAAATCGGGTAGCTCGCAGCCGGCAGAACCGAAAGTTCTATGCGTTCTTCGGTTGCTGTAGATGACATCTTGCTATTCGAAATTTGGCTAAAAGAACATGTGTCGGAGAGCGAGCAGCGTACTTTTAAATGAGAGGAATATATATGCTGGTGTGAATAGTTTAACCATGTGCTAACTAGTCGAGGGCGTACTGCGCCCTTTTCAATGACCTCGGGACGTCATAGGCCAATGTGGTTTAGTGACTACAAAGCGCATCCTTCGCGTAGGTTCTTACTATCTTCGTCTGTCGCAATATCTTGGCGTTAAATAGGAAATGACAGTACACGAACTTCAATACCAGCTATAGTATTTAACGAGAGTGGAACCGCAAATCCTGCCAAAACATCATCTTTCCTCCTGTGAACTCTCACGTGACCATGTGCTCGTCAACACTTCCTGCAGCGGGACCAAACTTATGAGGTCTGAAAATCAAAGCTCCCGATTCAGCGGCCGCCCATTCCTCGCTAAATCATCGTCATAGTCATCCGCATCACTATCAAACTGCACATCAGGTACATCGGGATCTCTCCCATACTGGCCGTCTGGGGTCCGAATCACCCACCATCCCGTCACGGGCTGCAGACTGTCATGCTTGCCACCTTCCTCGTGGGCCCACGGTTCATTGAGCTCCTTCAAGTCTGAGAATTGTGGCGCTGTATTCTCTTCCGTGATTACCATCCTTTTTGGTCGTGCGACTGGATTGTATTGGCCTTCGTCATCTTTGTCTTGATCGTCGATCTTCTTGTCGACAGCATCTGGCTTATCGCAATTGAAGCACAGAATCTTCTGTGCAATTCGGCGGATCATACTTGCTCCCTGCATCGATGCTTCCTCGACAAGCGTCTCGCCTGAGGAGCCTAGACTCGTCCTACCACTCCTTCGCGTCTGGTTGAAGATTACATCGCTGTCCCTCGCCGTCCAACCGACTGACCCAGCAATAGCTTTGGCCATGAATGTCTCAGGTGGAGACTTTCTTGCATCTTTGACGTGTATGGGTACGTGTGCGGAAGCAGATGGTATATTCTGCCACTCCAGCCGGCCCAGCCGATCATCTTCAAGCCACCATTCGTCTCCTGTCCACGTGAAGACCTTTTCAGCCCAGTTTGGGGCAAGATTCTCCTGTGCATGAAGCGCCGATCGTGCGGCCAGGGGTTCGCCTTCAGTGTTCCAGAAGCAGAAGGCCAGAATCCATCCCGTGATGTGCTTGTCGCCGCTGTAGTTATCCTTATGCTGGTGAACCGATCTCTGCCAGAACTTGACGATCTCTGGGGAATCGGGTTTATCGAATGTCTTAACGAAGTGTTTGAGAACCGTCGTGAGAACCACAGACCACGTCTTCACTTCTTCATGTCCTGATGGAAGTGTTGTGAAAAACTTCAGTCTGTCAAGAATTTTTTCCCAGTCGCTTCTTTCTCCGAGAAGGGTAACGGAGGGTATACCGCAGCCGATGTATAGGAAATATGCGAAGTACTTCTGAAGCGTTCCCATCATGATGATGGAGGCTGTTACCCTGTCATTGTCCGTTGTCGTCGTAAAGTCAGGCATGATCCAATCCTTCAGCTCAGGATCGTTGATGTTCTGCGATATCAGGCCTGTCATTTGTAGAACAAAGGCTGGAAGATCCATCTCAAACTGCTCGATCTCTAATTTCTTCTTTCCGTCATGACTCACAAAGTATTCGCGAAGATCCTCAGAGTGTTTGTTGACATAGAAGCTGAACTGTGTAAGAATACCAAACCACACATCCTCTGGGCGTAGAATAAGATGATGATGGTTCACGTATGCATCTAACACGGTACCAACAAGCCCATTCGACCCAGCGCTACCGGAACCAGTCTCGAAGCACGTCGGATGGACCGCGGTGTCAACACCGAACGATGAGTCTAAAATCGTGATTTCAGGACTCCAAAGAGTTGGATATGATTGTTGGAGGAGACTTGTAGAATTGAAAGTAGACAGTTGTGGGGCAATTCTAACATCCACGGGCGCAACTCGTGTAGTTACAGGCATGGTTGTACTATTTGCAGTAATTGCTTCGTTCAATGACTTTGCTATGCTCAAATGTGTTTAACGATTCTTCAAGAATGGGTCGTTCTGTATACGTGGAGCTTTCTGAAATACGGTTGCCTAGTCATGGCATTCTCTGGGCGAAGGATGATTAACGTTCAGTATTGGCTTAAGGCCCTCCAAGTCTCATGCGAAAATGGACACATATACAGAAACGCATCAGTGGCCCCGCAAACGATCAGTTTGCATACAGTCGATGTTATATGCTTACTGTTTCGTCCAGCATTCAGCGAAACTTCTTCAAGACAATAATCTTATCGAAGGATTTCGTAGACCCCGTCTCGATACACTGATGACACCGTAGAACGCACGTGGGTCTACTCGCATATGTTTACAGAAGTGCCTCGCGCACAATTTCCACCTCTGCTGCAGTACCGCAGACTAACCCTGCTCTCTCATCGCAAGTCTCAATGGGCCTCCCAAGGATGTCTTCGCCATCTTGTGGGTCGATAGCAAGCCCTCCCGCACACTCAACGATAAGTGCGATAGGCGTCAGTTCGTAAAGGCGGCGCAGCTTTGCCTTGCTAGAAGCAGTGACGGGCGAGACGTACACGCCATGCCCTTTGACCAAGGCATGGACCACATCTGGGACCAATCCACCACTATATCGTAGAGTGTATTTCTTCTTAATGTAGTCCGAAATAAGATTTGCATATTTCTCATTTTCGGAAGCAGCGCGTAGGTTGGCGGGCGCAAAGTATCGAGTCTTAAAAGGCTCGCTTTGAAACTGGATCTGCGGGCGCACGACATTGATAGATTGCCCATTGACAGCGACTTCGAAGCAAGTAGCGGCAGTGCCTGGAATATTCAATGCAACAACAGCTGTAGTTCTTGGGCCCTGCAGGCCGAGGATAGCTGCCACGAGCTTTTCTTTGGGGTTTTGGTTTAGCGCGGTCGTGCCGTCCCAGATGCCTATTATCGTGCCCACCGTCCAGTTTGGGGCAATTATTGAGCTTCCATCTAACGGATCAAACGCTAAAGTATACTGTTCCGTACCAGGTTGGCGGGTTCCTTCATCTACAGAAACTGCCGATCGTTCCTCCGGGTCTTCTTCGCTGCTCGCTGTGCGTATGGAAGGGCATTTCGCTATTGCTGTGCGAATGATATTCTCAGCGAGAACATCGACGTTCAATTGATCGTCTCCAAACGCATTCGCAGTTCCCACCTGGGAGACTGTATCCGACTCCCGGAGGGCCTCAGCAACCTCAGCGACCGCTCTTATCAGCGCGGGGATCACTTCGCTGCGGAGAGACTGTCGGACGTCTGATGAATAGAGAGACTCGAGATGTGCAGTCAAGGCTACGCGTGCGCTAGCCATGGTCGGGTTTGGGGAAGGAATGAAGCAGAAGCTTTACCGCTCGCAGCGGAGAGAACCCGCTAGCTTTATACTAAGCGTTAAACATCTTTCTAGTGCGAAAAAGAGAGCACTTTTTCTATATGATAACTATCGCCTAAAACATACGCTAACTTCAATAAGAATACTACGCGACATTCTATACCGGATTCGTTACAAAACTCGCAGTGTCACAATGATATTTGCGATAAGTGTCGATTAAGCTCAGAGCTGCTGGCGACAGGAGTGGTTCCTGGCTCGATTGTATTACCGATCATGGGACTGGGCTCGATCTCGATGTAGATGACTGCGAGAGCTAGGTCCTTGTACCTCTGCGCTCCCGTGGTCATCTCCTGGTGTCGCTGGGTGGTAAAACACTCACCGCCTCCAGTCGAGCGTGCGAGCAATCAGCGTAGGCGGTTGCGAGAGCCATGATCTTTTTTAGCTGAGCTCACGCGATCGCTTACAGGCTTCGCTGGCTGCTTTTACACCCCTTGCTGGGTGTTTGGTATGCCATCGTTTCCAAACTGAGAGTCATTGTGGTTCGATAGGGGTTGAATGTTTGTTTTGCTAGGGCCCGGGCATGAGCAATTTGGTCGCGGACGTTTGGAATTGAGATTGAAAATCATGTTTATACTGTCGGGATGTAGATGCCAGGATCACAGAGCAATCAATACACTTTTGAAGCCGAATCATATTCTTGCTTATCGACTTGTAGCCTTGACCTGCCCTCGCTCTGCATGAAGTAGCATGCCTTCACTGGTAGTGCCCTTGTCCCTTAACCTCAGCGATTTATCGTGAAATTCTTCACGCTTTTCGATGATATCTGACCAGGCACTAGCAATCGTGTCATCTTGAAAATGCTCACACAGTCCTTATCGTGCACTTTTCACGCAGCGCTTCATCTAAACCGACTCTCAGCTCCACCCTTCATGAGTGAAGGCATTGCGGTGGGAGATACTGCTTTTGTAACGGCTCAAAGCACGTCCCTCGGGCCCGCTCTCCCGCGCGCATATTCACATTCGCGCTGATCATCGCTCCACGTACATCTCTGCCACGCAAGCTTGTAATAATTTGCCACTCTCCATCCTTTCAATAGTTGTCATACTTCTCCGGCCACTTCTGAAGACCATCGGGTGGAATTGGCCAAGCCCTTTGCTGACACTGCCCGAAAAATTTGCAAGCGCACTGTTGCGGCGGAGGGCACCTAATCGCTTCCTTGGTGAAGATGTACGCCCATAACTTCTCAAATACCCTACCACTGACATCGGTGATGAGTTCAGTGTCAATGAGCCACTGACGCATGCGTTCGTAGTCCGCCTTGGATCGCTGCTGAATGGTCTGCCGTGTGACGATGAATTGAGCGCAACACTGGCTTGCAATGGTCTGCGGAAGATCAACATTGTCTCCAAAGAGCGTCGGCCATGCCCTTCCGATTTCGTGTTCGGTGTCTTCGCGATGCACGCCGGGGCCCCATACGACGGCATCGTGATGAACGGGTCGAATCTCTTTCGGGCAGCTGGGGTACCAGTCGCACCGTAGCGGTGCGTATCCTTCCTCATCCAACGCTGGTAGTTGCACATTGTTGATGATGTTCACCATATCACCTTCTTGGTGCCAGGATTCTCTATGGCCGTGAATAAAGATGGAGTAGTCCGGAAGAGTGTTGTAGTTATTGATAATATAGCTCAGGTACATCATCGCTTCGTTGCCTTTGTTCATCGGAAAGGCAGTCTCAGGTGGTGGCGATGGGTCATCGAAATTGTAACGGTGGAGTTTCCACATTCTGGGCAGGTCAGCTTCCAATTGATAATAAGAGAGTCTTTGCTTACGGTGCGACGAATTCAGAGATCCATTTGAGATCCATTTCTAAGCTGACAGCGGCAACAATAGCACCTGTTGGGGGTGTTGGCATCGGAGAAGCAGATGAGACTTCGATGGATAACGGTTTTGGTGTTTCAACTTTTAGATCCTCCGCCTCTTGGTCATTTGACACTGTTGGTGTAGGCGTAGAGCTCACGATAGCAGTGGCAGCGGCTGCTTCGGTGGGCAACTTTGGGAGCTTTTGATTTTCAGGAATCAATTCATCCGACGACGGAGGATCTATCGTTGTCGATTGACTCTGTGATGGTGGGTTTACGCCATACCCAAGCGCATGAAGCTCCTTCTCGATAGATGAAGCGTACGAAGTCACTGCTTCATGCACATCACTCATATATAAATGAAAGGAAACCAAAAGAGCAATTGAAGCAATGACTAATATAACGATGAATTTGCCCTTCCGGCTAGAGAGTGCCTGCATTGCGAAGGACAGTATGAAAAACAGAGGAAAGAGATGGAGCGAATGATTGACACGAATGCATCGTACACTTGGACGAAGAACTGGAATTAAGTGTAGATAGACTGGAGTCCACTAGGTACGTACCGGTTGTCAGTCTAGGAGTAGTCCCCCGAAAGCTTGCGTACGGCATCGCGTTGTTCAGTTCGCGTCGATATCAGAACCCACAGATTTTAGCGACACGTACCCACCCAGTTTTCTTCGCAGAAAAAGCACCATCTTCCCAACTAAACTAATAGCTGGCGCAAAATTCAAGGTGCAATTGAAGACGAGAGGACAAAATTACTTGTCACTCGATACGACCAAACGCTCACGATACTAGGTAGCGGCGAATCCAAGGCGCACAACTCTAGTGGACTTGTATACTGGTGACCGCGTATGCATTCATAATTTGGCAGCGGGTGAATTTTCGACGAGGTGGTCGGCATCTCCATTTTGATTAGGACTTTCGGAGAGGCTCCATCGGCTGACGTACTACGTGACGAAGATTAGCGGAGAAGGCTAACCTCTGTTTGGAAAGGCGCGTTTCACCAAAAGGGGTAAAACGCGTCGCCGACGCCATGGCCACTCCTGACCGCTTCGATTTGCTCTGGCGCGAAACGTTTTCCATTAACCTGCCTGTTTGGTAAGGCATTGCATCAAGTTTCAGCTCCGCCACGAATGCTAAATATGAAGATCGACCGAACTTTGGCTTGGTTCGAAACAATTGAAGACACTCGAACAAATTTATGCTTGTGCAGCGATTCTGATCCTGCTGCTACTCAGGAGCTATGTCACATTCGTTTGAAGATGGCGAAGGCGGTTCATAAGAGCAGCGATGTAGGACAATAGGAATATGCATTATATGCACGCTCGAAAAGCTAATGTAACAGGTCTAAAATATACATCCCGAAGAAGATGCCAATCTAGATAATCTAGTGGCTAAGAATTGAATCCCTTGTTCATAACATCCAAAAAAGAAAAATGCAAGGTCCCGAATGTTCCACATTCTGGACTATGTCGTCTGTCCTGCTTCTTAACCACGGAACTGCACAGCCCGCCTGGCGGCGGCTGAAGTTGTCGGCTGAGCCTCCTCAATCTGCACACCGGATGGGATATCCTTCGCATCAATCTCCTCGCATGAGGTAGCCGCCTTCTCCCAGCCAACTGAGGTGGCATCACCCGTGTCCTCATAGGTGTACTTGCTGCCGTCGGCCAATGTGGCTTCTACTGTGCCGGTGTAGGCACTGTCGAATCTGCCGCTGACGGCCCAGGACTCGCAGTGGGCCGCCTTTCCAGGACCGAGAAGACTTGAGGTACCGGGTGTGCCAATTACGATGGACAAATCCTTCTTTGTGGTTTCAGACTCCTCAGTTCCGTCCATGTTCGTGCGCTGGTATTGGAAGCTAGTCTCAACTGACACTGAAGCTTTAGCAAGGAACGGAATTTCAACTCCGCCACCGACAGTGACCTTAAGTCCAGCAGTCCATTGGTTAGTCCTCTGGCTGATAACCTTCTTCGATTGCTCCCTCGAGTCGGTGTTAGTGAAGGAGTAGGTCATGTTGGGGCCTCCTGCCTTGTTCTTGTTAACGAAGTAGACCGTAGCCAGGTTGATATGATCAATATTCTTCTGCTTCGCGTTCCAATCATCCATGTCCTCAGCAAGCTTAATGTCGGTAAGCTCGGTGCTCTGGACCTTGGACTTTAGCACCTTGAACTCAATAGAGCTGAGCCAGGCCCCGGACCGGGTCCTTGCTCCAAGGATGAGACCAGCACCATTGTCGACCAGAAGCTCAGGCTCCTGGACCTTTCCACTGTTGGCACCAACCTCAAAGATGTTGTTGCCACCTTGAGTGATAATGATTCTGCCGACAGCGTCCATTGGGTCGCCATCATCTGGCTTATTATTCCAGAGCTGGATGCCTGCAATATCTGTTAGCTAGAATCCTCTTGTAGCAGCTCGGTATACATACCAACTTCCTCACCGGCATCCCATTCTTTGACTTGATGCGCCTGGACATCCTTTTCAGGGATTGATCCACGGACAGGGCTCCATCCAGACTGAGAATATTTGAATCGAACAGCCTTAACTTGGAACTTTGCGGACCAAGCTTCGATACCGATGATGATTTCGCCAGTCCTCCAGTGGGCATCGCAGGCGGTCTCAGGGTCACCATTTCCTGGGAAAGGAGGACCGGCAACCGTCGATGATGCAAAGGGACCGTCGTCACAGTCGTCAGCTCTGGCAAGGGCAGCTAGAGAGGCCACAAAGGCCTGGCTGAGGAGAGAGAAACGCATCGTGAGAAAGTGGAAGCCAAATTCTTAGAAAGATCGTTGAAATGAATGGATAGTACGTCAAGTACCGTACAGTGTATTGTAAAGACTGAAGTGAAACCGTAAAAGGAAACCTAGGCCGATGATAGTGATGATTGTGATGATGGACACAGAACGGCGGCATCAAGAATGCTTTATACCACCCTCAAGACTGTCACTCATCCGCAAATAGACCTTGGCCTGATGCCCATATCCCGCCTGAAGTCTCCTGCATCATTCTACAGAGGCTGTGCGCCCTGCTTTGGACCCCGCGTGGCATCCTGGTGTAAACGAAATATTTCCAAGTACCATGAAGGGGTCCTGGCGAGCGGTACATCAGTCTCTTGGCGACAAAAACAATATCACGATTGGTCGGTGAAGTCCGCAATCACCGATGTAGGATTTAGGTATTTCGGCCAAGCTTCTGCCGCCAGGATTTGGCCCCATGGCCCACGCAGATCGGACGGTCAGGGACGGATAACCTTAAATTCTAAGCTTCATCATAGGTCACTAATGCCATAAAGTTGCCGCTTGAAGAAACGTCCGCCAGAGATCGGAGTTGGTTTCATACTTAATCGTCGCGACCTCACGTAATTGAGAATTCTCCGACGACATAGGTCTAAACACGTCCGCGCACGGTGAAGCCGTCACCTTCCCATTGCATACAAAGCGCCTCAAGAGTGATCGTTTTATGATACGAGCCGCCGAGAGGTCACAGCAAGCGGCTACAGAGCGTGTTAAGGTTAAGGCTTAGCATGGGGGGTGTGCCACTAGCGGGGTGCGCATTACCACTCCACACTGGTGATACCTCTATTTCAGACGAAACAGGGCCTTCTTCTGAACCGTGCAGTACATCACATTCCATTTTGGGCTATGCATCCCATGTCATTGACTAGCATGCCTTGTTTTAGATGCACACGTTCAATACGCTCGAGGCCATGAACAAATTAGAGTGCCGTAGGGCTAGCCTCAGGTGCTCTTGGCACGCGTTTCTATGGGTCACCTTTGGCTCTGAACAAGGACCGCGACGTTTCGGTGCTTGAAACAAGGCCCTCTAGTCTCCATCGTGGCATGATTTAGTGGCGATGGAGTAAAACAATGAGAGGCTGAATTGTTTGCAGCGTCTAATTACAGAGAAAACAGCCTTGGTGCATCGGCGAGGAAGCTTCCGGCGTGTCCATCACCAGCTAGGCGCTCGCGCGTACACTTCTCTGTAAATGTCCAATCCGGCTACAGAATGGAGCTAACAAGCAGACCCAGCGTAATTACACAATACGAAGAAAAGTGGTGGCCAGAATGCATCGCTGAATTTTGGGTGTTCGGCTGCATCGGCGTAGTCCGTCGTGCACGTCAGCGGATTAGCTTTCGGACTTCGGGTGTTACAGCCTGACAGTGACAATTTCGCCCCACTGCACGACCTTATTCTGAGGACTGGCATTGTTTATTTTGACACAAGTCTTCGAGAACACTTCGTCACAAGAGGAATGTTGATCGTGGCCAGATTTTTCACGCCCACGACCCGTCTCATACGGCGTCCAATGTGGGCCCAGATTTGCAAGGCTGGGCCGTAGTATCAGTGGATACTAGGCCACTTTCTGGAACTAGAGATACGTCGTGAGGTAATACACCTCCGAAGCCATACCGAGTCAACTATTAGATCCGGCATGATTATGATCCTTCGACCCTTACTCTAGATGGGGTGGTGGGGAGGCTCAGCGAAGTGGTCATGAACTGGGATCTTGTCATTCGTATCATGGAGACAGGCCACCAAGCCTAAATTTAAATGTACTGACAAACAAGAAAAATGGTTTGAGTCTATGTGTTGGAGCTGTGAGGGTCAAAGAGAGTCCCTCCGTTTGTGACGATGGAGGTTGAAGTTCAGTCCTACCCTTCTTGTATCTGTCGAGAATATACCCATTTCTCATCTATACTTTTTACGAAGAGGATCTGTTCTTCAATGAACTCGGTATTTCTACTTGTCTGCACCTTGACTGCCGAACCCCTGAACGCTGTCGAACTATCAATGTCTCGAGTAGTGAACGCCTGGGGGAGGTTCCTCCGCCCTCGCATCGTCCGGATGTTACACAACCCTCGAGACTGTCACAGAATATAAATCATAGAGACCGAGAAGCCCGTCCGTCGGTCAATGGTCATCTGTTCGTTCAGTTGTAACCCTTCAGTTGGTATGATACGCCCACTACGAGAACTAATCGTTTTATCAATTTCGACAGAGCTACGAGTACATATCCCTCGTCCACTAGTAACGATCGAACTCATCTGAACAAAGCATCAGTTCATCCTGTGGTCCTCACTTCAAATGACACGACGATTTATTTGCGACAACAAATTATATGTTTACTAGCTACGATGAGGTTGAGAAATTGAGACATCTACTGATCTTGCAGTCCATACTTTCCAAGATGAGCCAATCTAATTAAGAGCTACGAAAAAACTGCGTACACGAACCACTCCCTCACCAGTTGCAATATGTTCGATCAAATGTAACCCTCAGTCCATCGAGTAGTCCCTATGTCACGGAAACGCATCGCCAGTTATGATACACTATGGGAACATATGGTTCATTCAGTGGTTACAATTCGTTCAATTGATTGAAAACATAGGCTTGTCTTGTGGACAATACATCGTGGATTAGTCTGTTTTCCTTGCCAGCTGAGATAATGGACTAGGTACGAAATTCCCGTTCGCTATTAACGAAGTATTCAAGCATTCTGAACTCTCTATTGAATTAGTATCAAGTTGCTGTTCTTTAGACGGATATAATGGCGATACTGTTCCTTTCTCTACAGCTTCCACCTCGTCCTGACATCGCTACTATCTTGCCGACTGAGACGTATTCCTGGCTCTAGCAATGGCTATACATGAGCCTCAAGCCCATATACCAGGCTCGCCTACGATGGGTGGGCACTTCCCATGAGTCGGTACGGATACTTCGTCAACCTTTCTCCCACTACTGCCAAGATCATACTCGGTGCCACAGCAGACCCGATCATTCTCCGAACACCGGCTGGGCATGTAGATATAGCCAGCCAGAAGGGCAAAAGACCTACCAGACTACCTGTCAGATTTTACGATGTCCGACCTCAAGCAACAAAACGGACCTCATCGACAATGCTACAGTGCCCAGTGCCATGCTATCTTACCGCCACCTCCGGTAACGCCTGAGCTCTGCCCATCTAAACCTGATGTAGCATGAATGTGAGATCGAACGGGCAGTCGGAGGATTTGCGCGGCATGGCCCTTACAAATGAAAGGGGATAAAGCAGTTACAATTTTGCGTTTCGGACTTCGCTGGTGTAACCTGACGTGGCTTTCGCGCGAGAGACGCGCAGGGAAAATGCTTATCCTGACTATACCTAGTTTGGTCAAGTACCCTGATGGAACTTCTGTTTAGAGTATTGAAGCGAGCATCGAGCTTACTCGAGTTGAAATGAATACACAGACACGTGAGAATGTGATGCTGCATGTTTCTCACCTGGATTTGCTCCTTCTCGAGTGGCCCCCAGAGATTGACCGCGCCACCATGATTTACGGGACAGAAAGGGCAGTAATCAGAAGTGAATCCCACAGCAAGGCTCATGTCTCTTGAATTTGCAGATGAAGGAGGTAGAAGGATACGGATGAGTAGTGTGCAAGAATGGAAACGGGCCTTTGATCGCCGAAAGTGTAGGTGTATTGGTGGATAATAGGCTCCTTACACGATTGCAATTACCTTTATGTAATCTGCAGGAGCAGCGATATGAGAAGTGCAAGCCAGAGAACTAGACTATGGGAGCGTCCTATTGTTGGCGTTTGGATATAGTAGCTCACTTCAAGGTGGAAATGTACTAAACGCGCGCAAAGGTATCCATGTCATATTTCGTTACATACAATAATCGCCATAAAGTATAGCCATGTAAGTACATATACTCAGCAAAGGTAGGGTTGTCATGCTAAAACTAAATCCAAACCAAACTGAAAAGCGCCTACTCACGGCCTCCAACTCTCCTCTCATAGTCGTCTGTCAACCTCGAAGCATCTACAACCTCAACACCCTTACCAAGGCCCACCATATCTGCGTTTTCCCACCACCTATCTCCATGGCCTGCATGCTCTGACTTTGATTTACCAGCCGAGCCCTCGTCGTCAGTATCAACTAATCCACCGAGACCAGTGCCGTCAGAGTCAACAACGACGACGGTTTGTCCTACCCAACGACCAATGTCTGAGATGTTTTGTCCACCGTTTCCGCTGAGCGCATCAACGATGTAGACAAGGTCCGGGCCGAGATGACGTAGCATAAATATATGACCGGTAGGCGTGGTGAAAGGCATGACCATAGCAGGGTTCTCGACTAGACGGAGGGCTTGAGCATGGAGAGTGTTCCACAGGACATTATCGGAGCTTCGAGCTGAGAGTGCAGGAGTGTAGACGGTCTCGTCAGGGTGAGGTTCAATAGACTGGAGCTCCTCGTGTGGTGTTCGCGCCGGAGTTGAGATGGCAGAGTAGGAGGAACCAAGAGAAGCACCGCCAGTGCGAGAATTAGGTCGGGAACGAAGAGAAGGAGAGTAGATCAGGATGAACAGGTTCGTTTTGCTAAAGTCTGTGTCGGGAAGGTAGGATAGGATCGTCTGAATAGCGTTAGGTTAGTGTTCTATGTCTTCTTGTGATTACTCACAGCATTCTCCGAACGGTATGGGCCATCATGCTCATGTGGGTCATCCATCAAAGACTCGGCAGACACAACAAGTGCGACTGTCTTTCTTCTGCCCCCGGTAGATGGTCCACCCCTCACCGAAGCGGCAAAGGACTTAGCCTGCGTGTCTACTGCGCCCCTGCTCTGTGAACTCTGCGCTTCCACATTCCGTTTGATCTCTGCTTCCTCAGACCATCTGTTGTGGTCCGCATAAGCATCTCGATCCTCTTCACGTATGCTCGCCAGTGCTGCCCCTGCCGCAGCCCCCGCTGCAGCAAATCCGGCGACCGTCTTCTTGCTGACGGTATCGAATATCTGCTGTGGGCTCGGCGTCCGGCGCATTACACCATGCACGCGCGACATGATGCTTTCGTCGTCATGAACCACGCCCTGCGACAGGTTATCGCGCGCCGGCTCAGGCATCTTCCCATAGCCATCTTCCCCATAGCTCAAATCAGCATCGTCGGACTCGTCGTCATCGCGACGCTCGCTCCAGACCCAGGCGGCAAGCCCGGCGGTCGCGACAGTTACGGTGAAGACTAGGGGCACCCAGTAGCCGAAGGTAGAGCGGCGAGACGATGAGGACTGGCGGCGATCGTAACGGTCGTAGGAGAAGGACATCGTTTCAATTCATGATAGGGCGGTACCGACCGTGTTCGTATGAGCGCGTGGAGTGGTTAAAGTGGAGGCCGAGGTGGAGGGCAAGCTGATGTTGTTGTGAGCGCGAGTGGCTGGGAGCTATGATGCAGGGATGTTCCAACAAACACATGCAGGCGGGCCGAGCGCCGAGGAGTCATGGTCGAGAAACTTTGGCGGGGCAGACAACTCGACGACACAAAATCAACCACCGCGCAGATAATCCCTAGGCCAGCTTGAATCACTTGCCTGTAGGCTTAATTGGCATCTGGAGTATTTAAAGAAAGAACCTCAGCTCTCTGGTCGCCTCGTTCGAGCTTTGCGCAAAATGCCCCACGCAACACGGCCTCCGCCAGGCTTTCAGGCCATTATTCTGTGCGGTCCTGGTGCTTCATTGAGCACATTTACATCGTCGCCGAGAGATATACCTAAGGCTCTCCTCCCCATTGCGAACCGACCTATGGTCTGGTACCCGCTAGAATGGTGCTACCGGATGGGAGTCACAGGTATGAACAAACTTCTCGAACAAGACAGACGAAGACTGATGAACGTATCAATTCTGCAGACATTACAATCATAACCCCTTCCGAGTCACTAGAAGCCATAGAAGCCGCAATGTCACAAAATCCACACCTCACATCGCTCCCTTCGCCTAAGCCTGATTTGCTCGCGCCAAAAGACCTGACTCACGAAACGGGGACCGGCCACATCTTCCGGATGCAAGAAGTCCATGACGCGATCAAGGGAGATTTTATAGTACTACCCTGCGACATAATTTGTGAACTAGATGGCACTGCCTTGGCGGATTCGTGGATGGTAGAAGAAGCTGGGTTTGGCGCAGCAAGCGGCGGAGCCACCGAGGCCGGGTCCATTCCCAAGGGTCTCGGTGGTGAGAAGCTAGGTAGAAGAGGTGGCTTGGGGGTATGGTATCAGACCAAAGGCGAAGGGAGCAAGAAGGGCGAAGAGACTGACTTCATTGCCACGACTCCCCTTAATACGCCAATCGTCCCACCGCCCGCAGATTCACTACGCCGAAACATCTCCAATCTCGTGTACACCGCACCAACGGATACCTTGAAAGACATTACCGAGGAGAACAAATGCTTTCCAGTCCGGCATTCCCTTATTCGCAAACATGGTCGCATAAAGATGCTGACCACGCACCGCGACTCCCACATCTACTTCTTCCCCTACTGGGTCCTAGATATGATTAAGAAAAACGAGAAATTCGAGAGCGTCGCTGAGGACGTGCTAGGCTGGTGGGCAAAATCGGGATGGCAGGACGGTCTAGGCGAGAAGCTCGGTTTACGCTCTATTCTCTACCCAGAAGAAGGCGAAGGGAGCGACTCTGGATCGCAAGTTGTCGACGAGGAAATCGATGTTGCGAAATTCAGCACTACGTATGCAAGCGGCCATTACGAAAATGCTTCAACAACAACTACGCTCGCCTCTCGCGTCCGCGACTCCAACATTCCCCAATCAGTAAAGTCATTGGGGCCTAAATCTAAACTTACGGTCCCACCGATGCTATCATACGTTCAGCCCTCCAGTGCCGATGCACCACTCATTCGTCGCGTGGACACCGCCCATCTTCTCCTCACCATCTCCCTACGCCTAGCCAAACTACCTTCATTAGAGGAAGCAAGCGCCGATCCATCCATCAACGTCTCGCCGTTTGCTCATCCCTCCAAAGTTACACACAAACATCTCGTCCCCAAAAGGTGCCGAGTGGAAGCTGAGAACTCACTTCTTGCCGACAACGTCCTCGTTGAAGAGAAGTGCAACATCAAAGAATCCGTTATTGGGCCCAATTGCAAGATTGCCGAAGGCGCGAGGCTCTTGAGGTGTCTGTTGATGGATGGTGTGGAGGTAGGATCTAATGTGCAGTTGACGGATTGTATATTGGGGCGGAGATGCAAAATGGAGGGCGGTCCGGCGAAGAGCGAGGATAAGACTGTGCTTAAAGACTGCGAGGTACAAGACGGGCAGGTGGTGGAGTGGGGGACGGAGAGCAAAGGAGAGAAATTCATGCGCTTCGAGCTTCCGAGCGATGATGGTGAAGGAGATGATGGATTCGAGAGCAATGATGAAGACGATGAGATTGCACTGGGTTGAGATGGAAACATCTAGCTATTTGCGTTTCTCGTTCCAGCATTTGGGGGGGTGCAATGTAAAGGTATACAGCGACATTGAGTACAACGAGAACAGGGAAAAAGCATACGAAAGTCTAATACCCATCAACAACACTCTTCTTTGAGAAGAGGCGGCGGGGACTCACTCGAGGCTGAAGGTCACGTAGCGACAAGCATTGAGAAGATCAGAGCTTAGCTTTAGCCTAGCACGGCTTCAAGACCTCGGCGAACACCCGCACGAAGGTCTCTCCCAACATGTATATCCAAGATGAATTCTATGCGTCAAGGAAGACGCACCAGGAAACATGCTTTACTACCCTACATACTTATGAGATAGTGAGAGATTCAATCTTACTGTCAAAGGAACATACAGACTACATAACGGGGAATCACTTAAAAATCATTTGGCTTACAGCCGACTACAGCGGTGTCTTATCCACCTCGCCACTCTTCCACAACCTTGGGCTCAATCCAACGCTCCTCTCCCAATTCCACGCTGAAACTTCATCCCAATTAGCACACTGCCTCTTGGAATTCGTTTTGGTCTCTGGGCGAACATCTTCTGTGTTCTGCCAGCGGAATGTGTAGAGGGAGAGATCGGCTGAGCACATGATGGTGAGTCGCAGTGTCTCGATGCAATGGTCTAAGGGTCGTTAGAAGAGGTAATAAAGAAGAGGAGTAAAAAGGCGTTGTACCGAGATGATGATGGAACCAGTTCATGTTAGCGTCTGTGAGATCCTCGAAGTAGTAGTCTCGGAAGAGGTACATTCGCAGGCGTCGCTAGAAAAACCATCATTAGAATGTATTGCTCACATATTTTGTGGATGATACGGGTAGCTCACCAAGCAATGCAGTTCATGGTAAACACCGAGAGCTCCGAGATAGCCCTTGGCATCAACCAATCTGACAGAGTCGTGAACGCTTTCGTTTGCGGCTTGTAATTCGTCTTGGGATACAGAGATGAACGTTGCTAGTCTCAGTGAGCTTCACACGTGCATTGACTCATGGTTGACCCCATATGAGATCAATTAGAGAGGCTTACGGCCGATCAAGTTCTCCCACGCTTTCGTATTCTCTTCGTTCGGTTCACCAGAGTAAATAGTTTGCTTATGACCGGTAGCAGTCTCAGTGCTGATAACGCTAGAGACAGGAAATGGCTCTGAAGCAAATTTAGCATTTGGTATTGAGAATTATCAGACTAATATTTACTCCAGATGTTGGCATTGGAAGAATGATCATGTAGCGTTCCACGCCGCATCATCCACAGACCTATCATTGCCACAACGAGCATTGTGTGGCATAGAAAGAGGTATGCGAATAACCATGGCTGTTTACGAATGGAAGGGAAAGCGCGACGCTTGACGGTAACTTGTTCTGACTCTTCATCCTCTTCATGGTGTTCGTTATTGGGAAGGAGTGCGTATTTCTCCATTGCTTTGAGAGAGGTTGATGTCCGAGAAGTTGTGGATTTGAGAGTTGACGAGGTCCAAGCACGTCGAAGCGGGTCCGCCGACTCTTGGGGAAATAAGAGTATACTCAGGGCCTCCCTGGGATTGATTCCTCCGCGGGCTGTTATCTTGAAATTTGAGAATTCTACTATCGTGATTGGGCCATGACAGCACTTGCTGTATTTGCACTTTGGTCTCCGGTCACAGGAGCCTCCAATCTACCCTGAAAACCGGTGCATGCATTCTACCGTCCTGCTGAGAGCGAGGGATTCCCAGGTAGCCCAAACGATCGTCACGAATATTCCTTGCATATAGCTTGAGAACATTCCCAACCAGGAAATGTCCTGCGCGCTCAGCTTGTACCCCGCAGCGAACAGGGTAGTTACGAGACGTTAGTCATCCATGCAGACAATATGCACTGCACTGCCCTGCATGCATTTCGGAATTCATCTCACGGGAATCAGAGATGCTATTTTGCCTGGTGAAAATCCGCCTAATCTTGCCGAACGGGCCTATCAAGAACCTCGTTTCATCAATGACGTCTTTCTTCAGATATCTACATCCATTGTAAGTCGAACAAAATCGGAGATATTTCCGTGCGCATTGGTCGACATGAATACTCGGGTCTTTCTGGTTATTATCAGATATCTTTCATGTTCATAGGTACAGAAGAGGGAGGAGAGAAGCATGACAGAGCCTTGGCGAAGGATTGCATCCAGCTTGATAATCCTATTTGTGTACAATTGCCACTAGAATCTCAAACACGAAAGTCGTAATGTCATGAGCATATGGCAAGAAACGGAGACCGAAGATAATTGCCCCAGATTGACATATAGTCAACGGCACCGATGACGAGGGTACTGACGTATACCTGTGGCTGAACACTGTTACTCGACTGAATGATCGACTGAAGGATGCGAGGGTAAAAGGCATATGGGCAGGCCACGGAGACCGAAGGTAAATAATATGTCACGCATAGATATCTTCTCAACGGTCAAAGACACCAAAGAGGCAAAGGCCAAGGCTTTCACCATGACGATCTGCCAGCACGACGATGGGCATATCATCAAGAACCATGTATTTCATGAATCAACCTCGGTGATACAACTTCCAGGGTATCGGATGAGGACCAAATCTCTTCCCTCCTATGGTATCCTCCAAGTCGATGAATATTTATCGTTGGCTCCAAGTCCCACTTTTTGACCAAAGCTTGTGAAGCCCAGAGTTTTGCGTTCCACAAAGTCGTCCTAAAACTTTACTCAAGCTTTCACCCCAAGCCTTGGATCCAAGTACTCAATCCCGACCTTCATTTTCCAGTTACCAGGAAACCAGAATATCGATCACAATGAGATTCAACCTTACTTCCATGATCCTGTTCCTCCCGTTTGTCGGGTTTGCTCTTGCGTTGCCGGTACCAGAAGGTTGGTAAATAGAATCAAAGTTGTGTAACGCTCGCTAATTCTGTGCTACAGAAGCATCGTCTGCGACTGACACAGTCACATACACGGAAGCTTGTCCACCATCAGGTACGTATCTCGCATTCATTGCGTTAGTTAGCGTTTTAGTGACACATGAGTGCAGCGGGAGTACCGGAGACGAAGAACACCATCAATGCGAAGAGAAACTGTATCTTTTGAGGTGAAATCTCGACCAGGATGGATAGTTAGAGGCCTTATTCCAGTTTTCAGTCGTTTGTCGCTATATCCAAATACCAAAGTTTTGACGTATTATTGCGTACATGCATTGTCTGCTCTTGTGATGTGTGACCACAGTTTATAGACTAAAAAACATGCCGTACATGAAGAGCTTCTATAGTCTAGGATTCTGCTATCCTACATTTTCGATATCTAAGAAGAGTCTATTCGCGCGCCTCCCATCATTTCTTCCGCGGAATAAGAGCAACCTTCGTTCCGTTCTTGCTTTGGAACGACAGCCTCATTTGCTCCTTCCACAGCAACTCCGGATCACGATTCTCAATACCCTCAAATTCCCTCAGAATCATAACAGCAGTATATGCAGCTTCAGTGAACACAAGTCTCATGCCAGGGCAAGCACGTGGGCCTCCACCAAATGGAGTGTATTCCCACGTAGGCCTCGCTTCATCCCAGCGCGATGGCTTGAACTCCTCTGCGTCAGCTCCCCAGAATTCGGGGTCTCGCATCATGGTTCGGTAGTCGACTTCCATGATGTCGCCCTTCCGTACATAAAGTGGCAAATTGCCATCTGGTCCACCGCCGCATGGAAGTATCGTGTCGATGAGGCAGACTCGCTGGTTCATGACCACACTCGGTGTCAAACGGTGAGCTGTTCAAGGTAAATACAACGACAGCGACGGAGAACTTCAGCAACTTACTCTCTTTGAGAACGTTCTTGAAGTATTGATATGAGTTTAACAATTCGTAGGTCAAGGACTCGTCTTTGGATGCCATTATTTCTTCTTGCAACTTGGCCCAAGCATCTGGATGTCGAGCGAGATGAAAGAAGATATTGGCCAACGTCACAGCTGTTCCATCATGAGCTGGGCTAAAGACACTAAGCACCAACGACTGCAGCGTGTACCGATCATTCGTCGCCTTTGCCGCTTCGTCAACAAGGCGCAGTCTATCACCGGACGTAGTTCGGCCTTTGCCTTCCTCGACTCTTACAATCGCGTCATCAACACTTTTCTTGCAGAAATCTGTAACCTGCTTGCAAGAGTCGAACCACTTTTTGTCGCGATGAAGAATTCTAAGACGACCGAGCATAGCTCGAATGCCGGTACCCTTTTGAGAGATTTCAAAAGCTTCCATGAAATCGCAATTGGGGTCATTCAGCGCACCAAAAGATTCGCCGAATATAAACTCGCTAGATGTATCCAAGTTCTATAATGTGGCAATCAGTATTTACGTGCGATTGATTGGCAATGCATGAGTACTTACAAGACGCTTTAAAAGAGGGAGCAGGTCTATGGTTGACCCATCTTTTGGCAACAAGCTCATGAACTTCTGAACATGCTGTTTCAATCGGTCAAGATTGGCCGTATGCACAACGTCAAAGCTTCCCCGAATCAATCTTCTTGATTCCGCCCAGTGCTCTCCATCGCTAACGACAATGCCATTGCCCCAGAGGTTCTCCGCCACCTTCAATCTCAAAGGCGCAATGCCAAAGTTCTTGAAGTACACTGACTGGAAATTCTTCGAGACCTCAGGGTCACGTGTTTTGTACGTTGTGGTACCAAATGAATTGCATTTAATTGTCTTGCTCTTGAAAGGTTCAAAGTATGATGAGTGCGTTTCAAGATACGAACCGCTCTGGAAGGCGTTAACGGTCCGGAAGAACAGATCGAGGCCCCAAATTGGATCTTTGTGTGAGTATGAGGGCGGGTCTTGACATCCATGTTTGCGCTTGGTAAAGACCGACAAGAGGTGAACCCGTGCCGCATTCCCGAGCCACAGGGCGCCGACAATGCTGAGTATGGGGATTGCGAGGGAAGAGTTGAACAGAGCCATCATGAAATGTTTGAGCGTCAATATATAAATAAAAGACGGCTGTTCATGGAGTAGGTCGGAAGCGCGACTTCGATGTTTTCGCTGTTACACGATGGTTGGATCCTACTACGCCGGTCCACGAACAGTGAAGCGGGCTGCAACGACCTCACGTGAAAAGACAAAGTAAAAACGATGGCAAAATCTTGAGTATTTCGGCGACCACGAACACCATTATCTCATTCTGGTATTTGTTTGGAAGGTGCGCCGGATGTCGAGGTGAGCTGTTCTCCGTCAGCACTACAGTCATAATATCCCTGCTGGATCAACACCCTGAGAACACCGAGATCGACATATAGGTCCCCTCTTTTTACCGTAGCTGTAGAAGCCATAGAACCCCGTATCTATTCGATGCCGGCCTGTCTCCGTATTCTGCAGCGCGCAAATCCCGAAATTTGATTGACAGTTGCTGTATCTGTGTCACACAACTGATCCTACGAGCCAGGGCCCCGGTACCACTTATCTTTCTCGGATATGCGAGAATCCTATGAATTTGCCCTCAAGGTTCTTAAGCACGTTGCGAGCTGTGGGGTTGAGGTGACACCGCGCGACTTGGCTAAAGGCTTACTTTGACACGATTTATCGTCGTTGTGAGTCTGCACTACACCGTACATCCAAGCTTGTATCTCATCATGGGTAAAATGTTGATGGCGACGCAGTCCGGCACGGTGGCCGTGACTTGTTCAGTGGTTTTCTGGGTACTGGACGCTATCGCAGTGATTCTTCGTTTCAGCTCGAGAAGACGCAAGAAGCAGAGGCTGCAAGCGGACGACTGGTTGACCATACCTGCGCTGGTAAGGAACTCTAGATTCACGTATTCGGTCCCGTACTAATGGGGGCCTAAAGTTATTGAACGCGGGCCTGGCAACTCTAATCATCTATGGGGTTGCAGTCCACGTCCTGGGGTACCCCACACCCCAACCTGACGGTCCTCCTCCATCGACTGCAGGTAGACGGAGCACACTGGACCTCCTCCCTCGAACAACCTGGACGGATGTCAACAACAACATCATAATGTCTCAAAAGCTCGAATGGATTTTCTTCGTGCTCTCCATTCCCGCTCTCGGCTTCACCAAGCTCAGCATCCTTTGTTTCTACCAACGTATATTCGTGATCAGCCGCCGGGATTTTAGAGATCCAATGAATATCGCCATCTGGTTTATGATCGCTATAGTGAGCATGTGGACGGTGGCTTTTACGCTCCGTTACCTCTTTGCATGCGGCGTGCACTTTGAAGTTTGGTGGACGTACTATCAGAGGGTTGCCCAAGAGTGCGGAGATTTTCTAGCAGTCATGTGGGGTTTGACCATTGCCGATTTCCTTTGCGATGTCATCATTCTGATATTGCCTTTGCCGTCGGTTAGTTGCTAGAGTGAGATATGACTTGTAGAGGCTAATTGGTAACAGGTCTGGAAATTGAACATGCCTCTAGGAAAGAAGGCTGCAGTGACAGCAACGTTCTTGCTAGGCGGTTTGTAAGTGATTAGTCGACACAGTATACTTTGTAGCTATACTGACCTTCTAGTGCCTGTGTTGCGTCCATGATTCGGATGATCTGGTCAATATGGATACATTTCCGTAAGCAGCAACCTCCAACATTCCGTTAATGAGAGCTAACTTCTCCACCAGAAAACTTCCAAGGCGATCTTGACCGTAAGTCTCGACCCATGATTTTATTTTTAACATGTTCAGACACTGATTGTGTCATTTAGTATTGATGACGACGTTCCTCTTCTGGAACTACACGGAAGTCACCTTTGGACTACTCGCGGCTTGCCTTCCAACACTGAAGAGCTTCGTCTCAACATCTTCCATCGACTCGATGATCAACACTGTTCGCAGCAAACTGTCGCTTCCATCTCTTTCCTCGCTCGTTCCGTCTTCTCGCAGGTCGAACCGTAGCGGTGCATCTGCGTCTCACAATCGAAGTCAGCTACCTCTGGATAGCACTCGCCCCTCAGAATCATCAAGGAGCGAGATGCTCAACTTACGTACGAGAAGTGAGACAAGTGCGCAAGCAATTCCGAGGGTCGATGATCTTGAGCTGAACGAAGAAGTGTTGAAGTCCGGCATTGTCGTGGAGAAAGCATGGGGCAATGAAGTGACGAACAAACGCCACAGATGATGATGTCAAGTAGAAATATATGTTGGAGTGGTGATGTTGCATTCTTAGTGCTCCTGCGCATCGGGAGCGGCGTTAGTAGGATTCGGTTATGGCAGACCACACTGAAAGCCTGATCTGTATATGGCTCTAGACCTAGCATCTTCAGGCCCTTCATGTAGCTATTCTAGATTCAGCACAATATATATGATGTTCTCGCTCGTTCAAGGCGTGCATCGCCTGACAAATCATTAAATGGCACAGCGATAGGAGCGCTGCATTCGCCTAGCAGATATGCTAGATTACGCACGTCAAAACTTGACGAGTGAAAAAGCGACCTTCGTACACTACGAATTTTGCCCTTGTAGCTCGCTATTTTTAACGACATAAAGGAATGTCTCGTGACTGACGTGGTGGAGACAAATGGCTTGATATACTCTAGCGAGAATGCGAGTGGCGGTGTGGTGCGACCACCCTCAGACATCCCATTAAAGGTCCTATGATTATGCTAATTTACCCTTAGCAGCTATCAGCTTGACATTTCTGGATCATATGTGTTGTAATTGTAGCAAATTAAGGATGGCTTTCTACAATGTATCATACTTACGAGTGGACGACATCATGACGACTATGATGGAGTATATGTTCACCAAAAAGGTACAACACCAGACCCCACCTTTTTTGCGCAGCGAAGGAAGATGGGTCTCAAAAACTCATACATTTTCTCTTATGATGTCTATTTGATGTCAATTACAACTTCGTTCTCGAAACTCCTTAAGAAAGCTCTCAGTACTGAATAACTTCTTTCCCAGCCCAGTGAGGAAGTCTACATCTCCCCAAAAGAAACATTGAGATCTGACTTTATCGTCCACATATTATATCATTTACCACAACCACCATCATGAGCGCTACAAGAAACGATGCAGCGGTAGCCAATCAAGAAGGCCAGTTCAGTTCCCGCCCGCGTACCTGGATCTGAGCCTCGCACAACTTCCGGTGTAAGTTTATTGTCTGCTCAAAATCCCATCATCCCCACGGATACCCTACTTACAGATGCTCCGCTCCATCGAATGCACACTAATGCCTCTTAGCACAAGCCAGGCATCCTGGCCTCAGAAAGCGACCGCGCCCCAGAGTTCTCTGCTGAGACCCTGCCCGCCGGATCTGCCCCAGCCAACGCAACATATGAGCCAACCCCTGATGTCGACAACCAAAAGATGTACCAAAAAGCTTCCGAGACCATCTCAGGAGCTACTTCCGGCGACGTACACACTGGTTACGGGCACCCTGGCCAAGGCCAGACATCGACGTAGCCTCGTCATGACGGCCAACATACAGCAAAGAAGCAAGGTCTGGGTAATATTGGGCTTGCGACGGCGGAAGAGACAAATGAAAAGGTGACGGAAAAAGAACCCAAGTTTGCGCATCAGAGAGGGTTGGGTGAGGATGTTCCAAGCGATCAGAGGGGCAATGACGGTGGTTTGCCGGCTCAGGAGAGAAAGCCTGAGACTGCGGAGAGAGGCGCGGGTGAGAACAACTTGCAGAGATAGGAGTAAGGGTTGGTTGTCCTCGTAGGCCGTAGTGGGTTAGCAACGACTCCGCATGACTTGGAAATGTTCCGGACTATATCTAATTATTAGCCACGAATGTACGATGCTGCCATGATGGTAAATATTCAAAATATAGGTCCCGTTCACTCGGACTACTTGCGCAGGGCATATCAACCGAGCGAGTATAATTAGTCGGCAAAGTCGAGTGGTCCCGGCTCATGTAGGGGCATGTTATATAATACCGAATCCGCAATTCGCCGTCCCGAAGCAGTGAGGTTGAGGAGGGATGGAAGACCGGCATGCAAAATCTATCGCGTCGCTGCACGCTAGCCAAAAGCAGACTAGCGGTCCACTGAGGGGCGCATGGCTTTTTCGAACGACGTCAATGGCAGCTTTGCATCGGCAGTCCCGCGCATCCCGACCGCTTTGCATTTGTTGAGATGATGGTGATGATGGCGGCCCCGTCGATTGCTATGTTTGTCGATTGCCCTACTTCCCGTCCCCCACGTCTCGGTACGCGCTGACGGGCGCTGTGCAACGCCACCTGGAAGTGTAACCCACCGAACTTGTCCCCCGGCGGGCTTGATTGAACCGTCCAGCGATCCAGCTAGTACAAGTAACCCACTCACCTCGTCGAATTGCGGGTTTGCTACAGTCATCGTCGCTTCTACGCCCTGCCCAGGCCTGAACCTGCGTTTGAAAGGTCTGCTAGTGCCCGAATACGTCGGCGGTAGTTACTTGTTCGGATAGAGACGTATTTGAACCGGTTCCCACCCGCCTCTATACTTTTCCTCTAGAATCTTGGAATACAGATTCCTGTTGTTCATCATTAGACTGTCGCAGAGCGAAGTCCATCATGTCGAACAAGCCCATCTTCGTGGCTACCCATCCTAGGGCCTGCT
This sequence comes from Periconia sp. TS-2, assembly GCA_030378425.1. Lineage (NCBI taxonomy): Eukaryota > Fungi > Ascomycota > Dothideomycetes > Pleosporales > Periconiaceae > Periconia > Periconia sp. TS-2. Next base: position 1,265,384 of record JASNQO010000004.1, read on the forward strand.
CAACGGCCTTTGAGCGGGTTTGTATTCTTTCGCTAACGTGGTCAAACTTTACGCTTACAAAGTTTTAGGTCTTCATGACCCGCCGGGATACGCTCCAGACCGTCCACGAGCCCTTCGGCGACGCCTATTACTTTGGACCAGAAAGACTCGCTGAAAGATACGAGAATGATCCCAAAGCCAGGCAAGAGAGTGGCTATGCTGAGAGTACCTATCGCACAATCTTTGACGACATCGCGAGAGAAAACACCGAGGTCGGCCCTTTCCCATCTCCCGTTGATGTTTTGTTACCAGACGCTCCATATCCATCTTCTTCATTATTCAATACACACATCCAATCAAGCATCCCCTCCTTACTCCCATGTTCCCTCGTCGCTTAGCTCTCCACGTGTTTCTCAGCCTCGTCCCCCACGGTCTGGCGACATATTGTGGCGTAATATCGTCAGATGCAAGCGATGTGACTCGCCAGGAAACGCGACGTTCTTGACAGCAACGCACCGATACGGATGACGCAAGCCGTGCTAGATTCTTCGCTGCAGCTCACATCACCTCATCTTCTCCGCATTCTGTCGAGTACCCTCAATCATTGATTTCTTTTTCTCGCTTCATTTGCTAGGCTCGACATTGCGCAGCACGCATCTCCCGCCCTTGACAAATCCGTACCCTTTCTGTTTATTGCATTGACATCACCATCCCACGAATTGCAAGCAATTGTGGGAGATGGCGCAAACTCACGGCTCTACAGGGAAAACGCACCTTCGTCAAGGACATGGCGCAATACTGGATTCCACCTAGTAACAAGCCTGCCACCATTGCTCCCTCACTTGTCAACTACAAGCGCGGTGTCGGAACCGATACCACGGCCCTCTCGCCGGTGGTATCGCGGACCGAACATGAAGGCCCGCCCTATCCGTATCCCACCAAGGCCGAGCAGGGCAACCCTACGGTGATCCCCAAAGACCTCTTGGCCAACTTCCACTTCACCTTCCTCATCCGCCACCCGAACAACAGCATCCCCAGCTACTACCGATGCACGATTCCGCCGCTCGATTTCATGACTGGCTTCTACAATTTCCGCCCTGATGAGGCTGGATATGACGAGCTTCGCCGCTTCTTCGATTACCTTCGTAGCGAGGGACAGATTGGACCGCACTTCGCCGGGGAAACTCATGGCGATAAAGTCAATGGAACGAATGGCGTGAACGGCACCAACGGCACCAACGGTACCAATGGTGTCAACGGAACCGGTGGTATCGAGATTTGCGTCATTGATGCGGATGACCTACTCGACAACCCGACCGGAATTATCGAGGCGTACTGCAAGTCCACGGGTATCAAGTATGAGCCCGAGATGCTCAAGTGGGACAGCGAAGAGCATCATACGTATGCTAAAGAGACATTTGAGAAGTGGAAAGGCTTCCATGAAGATGCGATCAATAGCACGGAATTAAAGGCTAGGACGCACGTAAGTCACTTCCTCATTGTCGCATTTAAAGTCCTTTTAGCATTTTGCATCATCTCATTGTCGGTTTTGGGAACCAGGTGAGAGTCATCGCTAATGCCCAAAAGAAGAAAGCGCCCAAGAGCGATGAACAACTCCTCGCAGAATGGACTGAAAAGTACGGCGAGGAGGGATCCAAGCTCATCCAGGACACGGTCAAAGCAAACCTGGCGGATTATGAGTACTTGAAGCAGTTTGCTATCAAGGTGCCGCCTCCGAACTAGACCATTGATCGCAAACTTGGCTCGACACGAGTTGCTACACGTGGAGATTTCTTTTCATCATTACGGCCGTATCTGGACTTTTGACTGGCGAAGGAAAGGGCTCAAATTGATATTGGAAGTGGATTAGTATTACACGACGATTCTCGGTTATATAGCAAGCAGCAATCACAGTCACGACTACAATCAAGCAATGAAAGAACAGACCAATCGCGTCAGCTCCACCCTCTAGTTCACCCCATATTCATCCCTAACCCATCATCAAGTCCAAGTCTAGACCTCGTCCCCTATTCCCCCTTCCTAGCAGTCAAATCACACCCATCTCACAGGACCCCGTCGCACGCCACATATCAAGCTACATGATGCACGCCCACCCTTATCCTCCCCCATTGCCTTCTTCTGGCTCGCTACATATGCTGCTGTGCTGACGCGAACTGACCTGGCCTGACAAGTGCTGCACTGCACTGTGCTGTGGCGGCTCTCGGTTCATCCCCGATGCGGCTGAGTAAGCCCTAGGATAGCCGCACGCTGCCTTTTTTTCTCTCTTCGCGAGCAGAAGAAAGGGGTAACATTGAGGGGGGGAACTTGCGGTTCTGTGGCGAATTAATGCGGAATCGCCCTGAACGTGCGAAGGTGGGAGTCAAAAGGATGGGAATGTGTGGGATTTTCTTCACGTCGTTGCCGCATCATGGAATATCGGGCGGATGAGAAGGTGTATGAGAAGAGCAAGCAATGCAACGATAACCCTTTGCGCAAGGGTCCCCTCTCCCCCGAAAAACAAAACAAAACAACCCGCTGGATTTTTTTTCTAGCGTATATCCGCCAAGTATAAAGGCCTCTCCTGGAGAGTCACACGCCGAATTTCACCCTCAACAATGAAAGCAATCACTCGGGGCAAAGGAAATTTCCCCCAAAAGCGCCGTTTCATACCGGTTTGCGCTCGGGCCAACCTTCACCTCATCAATAGGGTGGTGGGATTCATTTGTTGTTTTGGGGGCCCCTCCCAAGGCGAAGGGGGAACTACGAGAATGTTCGAATTTGGGGCCGGAAACCGCAGAAGATAACCAACAAAACCATGTGGTTTTTTCGACCCCCAGGTCAAACGACCCCGGTCGCAACAAGAGGTTTTCTTTGGGTCAAACTCCGCAGTTTGCAAGGATTTTCGAAGCTAGAAGTTCCAGAAGAATTTTGAATTTTTTTTGCATTGATCGGAAAATGTCCATTGCAGAGGAGCTTTGTTTGTTTCGACTGATGACTAAAAACTACGTTCAATCCTCCCTTCCCCCTCCCCCCTCCCCCCCAAAATCCCCAACTCCAGCCCCGAGTATACCTGACCCAAGCGTTTTGGTTGGCTTTGGCTTGGCTTGCTTCGCCCATGGCAACCCTGAAGAAATCGATCTCGTGGAAAAGAGGAAGAGGAAGAGGAAAGAAAAGAAAAGGAAGGGAAAAAGAGGTATATACTCGACACTCACTACAAGATGATAAAAGGATCGTCCAATGATAACACAAAAGCCTACCTCCTAAGATTACCCCCACCCGAGAAATGCGTGATATCGTTGTGTGCCGTAGCCCCGTAGCCTAGAAACTCCGTAAATGAAAAAAGAAGTCCCCCCCCCCCCCGCTCTCTCTCGCCCGAGAGAGAGTCCTGAAACACCGTCGCTGTTCGGAAAATGCGCAAGGGAGATTTATTTTTGGTGTGGAAGAGGACAGAGGAAGAGCTATGGTGTCATAGCGAGCGTCCCAATTCGATTTCTCTTCTTCGCTCCTCGCGGCTCATTGCTCTCGAGTGGTTGCTCCCGCCTCCGATGCTGGCGGGTCGGTTGGTTGTGCGTCCTCGGTCTTGCCACCGCTCCCATGCCTGCTGTTCCCCGAGGCTGTCCGGCCGGCTACCCGAGCGTGCGCGATTCCAGTCGGCGTGTGCTTGAGGAGGTGTGCCCACCAGCTCCTGGCTGTTTGCAATACGCTCCCTCTCTTCCCTATCATCGGGTAGATCTATCCTAAAGGTGGCGCTGCTCGCGTCGGGACTCGGCCCCGAATCGTTCTTGGAGAGCAGCATGGCCATTTGTTGGTTTATGCGGTCGTCTTCGCTGAGAGGGATATCGGGCGGGGCGGACGGCGAGCGGGTGGAGGGGTACATGTTGGAGATGTAGTGGGCGTAGTAACCAGGTTCGGACCAGAAGTTGCCGCGCGAGCTACGTTCTTCCTTGAGCTTTACGATGCGGCGGTGGGTCCAGAGCAGCAGCATGCCGTAGAGGAGGGTTGAGGTGGTGCTGATGACGGTGCCAGAAATGGCGGCGGTGCCCCATTCATAGCTGCGCGAGGCGAGGAAATTGTAGGCGATGGTGAGGAGGCCGAGGGCGGAGGAGGTGAGAGCGGGTCTGTTCGCCTGTTAGTGGAGGTAAGTTGTGACTCTATGGTGTGGAGCTCACAGGAAGATTGCCTCTGCCTGGAACATTTCATTGCGACAGGCAAAGCAGAGGAGTGCTGTGAACGAGTATCCTGCCGTGAGGAGGGCGACGACGAAGACAGATAGGACTGCTTGGCTGAACTTGAGCTGCGGGTCCTTTGCATAGAGCCCTGGTAGTATGAGGTACCTGCAGACGCGGTTAGCTTCCATTCCCAAGCTATTTCAGCTGCCATGTCGGACGACATACCCTCCCAGTATCATCCATGATGCCGCCAGCGCTATGAACCGCCAGTACCATGGCGTTCGCTCGCGGTCCTTAGGCTGGAGGTTTATGTAGTTCTTGGATTCGGAGCGCCTCATCGGTGGAGCGTCGCGAGGGTTGCGGGGGAAGTGGTAGCTTTGGTTCGCAGGCGGGTAGCACAGTAGTACGACAGGCTATCGGTCGGGCTTGCGTATGCTCTCTCGCGCGACGAGGGTCACGGGAAGGTCCTCATGCAGAGCAGCTGGGGTATATGAAAAGTAAACGAGTGTCCAGGCGCCTCTTGAGCGCGAGTAAATGGCAGACGGGCAGTCGAGAAGCTCTCGCAATTCAGCCTAACGAGCGATATCCAAAGCTGCGGAATCTCGCTTCGGCACGTATGCGCTCGGAGACGGATGGCTCGGTGCGGCACAGCAGCGTCGACTCGATGGCAACGGGGGCGGATATGGGCGACGGATGGGCGGCACGACGGCGAGGTGAGGAAGAAGACTCACGACACGAGAGGGCAGAGAAGAGAGGGAGAGAAGAGGTGCAGGCAGCGGGCGGAGGTTGGAGGACGCGGGCTGGGCTCAACTGACCTGTGAGAGTACCACATACGAGGCGGAGAGCAACAACATCCCGGCTCAGCCACGAGAGTCTGCAACCATGACTGCGCACACCTCTTGGGCGGCGGCGGCGGCGACGAGGACGACCGGCTGGCCCGCGCTGGTGGCACCACCCTCTGCCTCGCTGCCTGCTCGTCTTTGCCCCCCGTGGCCCGCCTCGTTCACCTCGCTCTAGTACGCAGGATATCCACCTCCACCGTCGCCCTTTGGCGCCGCTCTCGTCCCAACTCACCTCAGCCTGGCCGCATCGCGATCGCAGAAGCCGTCAGCCGCTGTCTGTTGCGGGCCAACGTGCAGCTACGGATTGGCGTCCGACGCTAGGCCAGAGGGTGCTGGGCATGGCAGCCGTGTTGCGAGCGAGCCCTCTGCTCTCGTCCACTGCCTGTGGCTGCTCCTGTCCTTGTCCTGTCCTGTCCAGTCCTCGGCGCCGAGCACAGACAAAGCCCATCTCACCTAATGAGCCACCACAGATTCGCAGGGAGCGCCTTGCGCCAAATGCTCCAGTTGCTCCGCGCGACACCTCAGCGGTCCGCCTGCTATCTCTCTGTTCGGAACTTTGTCAGATTGAAACCAGTGACGTACATTACTCGTGGACACTCGGCCCTCGAGGACTGCACACGCACTCGTCCGTGGCCTACGGATATTACACAGTACAAGTAGACTCGTTTCTATCTCATCCTCCGACATGCTCAGATCTGAGTCCTCCATCCGCTTGGCCTTCAGGAACAGGTTTCTTTGCGGTACGCCTTGAGCATCGCCGCGTTGCAGAGGTGGAAGGATTGCTTTCCGCATACGGCGCCCAGCAAAGGTAAACGACTATGGATCTATCAAACAGATGACATGCCACCGTGCTTATTCCTCATTCGCCAAAGCCGCGTAGCCTCGCGTCCATGTCTCTGCCATATGCCTCTCAGGGCTAAGGGCCGCAGGGATCATTCACCACGTGCTCGGCAATTCACCACTGTGCGCTCTGTGACGCCCTTCCAGCCATACACAGGGCAAAAGCATCGATTAGTGATCCGTGCAGGACTCGCTATTGAACGACCGCCACATTTGTACCTGAGTGCCTGGTTCACTTGAAACAGATTTTCGCATCCTTCCTGTATTCTGTGCTGGGTGGCTGGCTTCCTACTCGGCAATGCACCGCCTCGAATACGTTACAACGACATCGGCCTCCGCCCTGTTGCTCAACGCTGATCGAACTGATGTTCCCAGCTACACTAGGCTGCCTGCCTGGCACCTGCGGGATTGCCCTGTCGAGAATAATTCAATGAGTGCGCCTTTGGAACTTGCTCACGAGCTGCACTCCAACAACAACTCCAACGTGACCAGCCCGCTATTCAAGCCCGGGAAGAATCGTACCATCCATTCGGTGCTTACGGGGGATGCATTGAGAGCTCTCCATCAATCAGCCTACCCATTTTTCTGACTCGCGTGACTGCACATTTTCGATATTCTCCGATCTCCAGCGTCAGCCCCACTCGAGCAATTGCTGGATGGCTGACACGCAAGCTCAATCAGTCTCTTGAGCGTCGTAGAAATCTGCTTATACCACTATCCTAACAATGCAAGTGTACGCCACCTGAAAAATTTAGTTCAACCGTCATCGTGTTGCTGCGGCAGTCAGATGACTTAAAAAAACACGTTCATGAAACAGCAAGCGACTTGACCTTTGCAGCTCTACATTACCTGCATACGTGATCGCTTCCTTTATCCCCCGTTGTCCTCGCTAGTTCCCAAATGTCCTTCCAACCAATCTGGCCCGTCGCCCAGCCTACTTGTACTCTTCAGTCATCCCACCCTCAAATTACCGTCACGTATATTACTCACCCCTCCCTCATCTTACTCACCCCCCGCATCGATTAGTCACGGCCTATGCTCCCCCATGGACCTGAGATCTCTGCGAATTTCCGTATGGTCGGAGCGCCACACCTGCAGCCACACATGCAAGCAACCGAGCCGGCTGCGATGTACAATGCTGATGGGTATGCATAGGCGAGGGCGCTCGAGCTCATGATATAGTCTGACACGCTTGAATACGATACAAGTAGTCTGACGCAAAGTGCCAGAAAGAGGGGAGATGCAGTCGCTTTAGGGTACAGTGGCTTTCCGGTCCTACATTACCTGTAGGTACGATGTAACTTGTAAGTATAACACAAAAATTTTCCGGAATCATACCCAAGCCAAGCAGTGTCGATTGTGTCGAACGATGCGCTTCCTCACCCTGCATTGCGCGTAGCAATGGCAAAATCATACCACACTGCTTTTATCTCCCATTGAACGTGACCATCTAAACGCCATGCCTGGCTCTACCCTACTCATACAAACCCACCGCTCTCACCATGCTGGAACCCCTCCCCCTCCCCTAGTAAAAAAGCTTGACGAAGAAAAAGTACGTATACATGATCGCAGAAAGCAGCGGGTGCGCCCACCTGGGCACCTCCGCCTTCGCATGGCGCAGCGTATAAGATTCGATGCGAGCCCCCGGCGCTCCAGGCGTATTCACCATGTCGTCCATGCTCCCTTTGGTCAGGATGGCGGCTTCTTTTGTGACGGCAAACATTTCCTCTTCGTAGGCTTTGATGCAGTCGTCGAGGTCTTTTGAGTTGTTGGAGGTGGTGTAGGCGACGATTTGGCGGGCGAGGAGTTTGGCGTCGTTGAGGGCGTTGTTGACACCTGATATTGGGTGAGTGGGGGAATGGGGGGATTTTTTGGGGGAGCGTGGTGGTAGGGTTTGGGGCTTACCTATGCCTGCGAATGGGGTCATGAGATGCGCGCTGTCTCCTAGCAAAGTGACGGCTTTCTTGTGCTCCCATCTGAAGCCTACTGGGAGCATATAGAGATTCCTCCATGTGACGCTACCATCGGTCTTCTCGAAGATGTTCTGTAATTCTGGCGTCCATTCCTTGAGTTCTTTTCGTAGATGCTCCTTCACGGCGTTCAAGTCTGTAGTGTCAAAGCCGCATTTCTTCGTAAAGTCCTCATCATAGTGGCCGTAGTAGGACACATTGTAGCTCCCATCGCCCAACTGTTGGCAATTGAAAACCTTGAGATCGCCATAGGAGAAGACGCTGCCGCGGTTGACGAGCGGAGCTAGCTCGGGAGCTCTGTTTTCCGCATCGCTTATGTTCAGAGCATATCCGGCTATTCCGGTGTAGAACGGTCGCTCGGACGATAGAAAACTGCGAGTCTTGCTGAATGCTCCGTCCGCGCCTACGATCAAGTCGTAGCCCTTTTCAATCTTTCCATTGTCAAATACCAGGCTGAGATCATTTTCTACCCTTTTTAGCTTGTAGCCCCACTGCACAACGCCCTCCGGCACGCTCTCCATCAATATCCTCCTCAAAACCGCACGATCAATCTCAGGCGCTTCCTGGATGACCTTCTTCTTCTCATCTTCATTTTTGCGCGGCGCTCTCTTCAGCCACGCTCGCCCATGCTTGTCACAGATGCGCATACTCTCTCCGTCATAGCGAGCATGTTTTAGAAATTCCTCCCAGAGGCCTGCCTCTTTCATGGCCTCCAATCCGGTGCGAGCACGAAGGTCCAATGTTCCGCCCTGGGAGCGGTAGTTGACGGACTGCTCGGCCTCGAAGATTGTGCTGGTTATGCCGTTTTGATGGAGTAGGCGCGCCAGCATGCAGCCGCCGGGGCCTGCACCTATGATTGCAATTTTAGGGGCCATTGTATGAGCGCAGTCGAACAAGTGTACGTTGGGAAAAGGCAAAGCACGCTGTGGAGTGCAGTGGTGAGGTTCCACAGCTGTTGCCTTCCCCCTCTTTAAATCCTGCCGTCAGCTGCACCGTACTACGCCGGTCCTCGTCTACGGTACGAAAGTCCTGAGGATACAACCAAGTGCTATCGATAGCAGTAATTCGTTGTACATACATTGAGTTTCCAGAAAGTATGACGCTCTCGTCCCCAAAGGGTACATTTTGCGCTACTACAGTCCTTTGGGTTAAAGGTGGCAGATGAATACAACCGGCTCCATGTTGCGGCTAGTAGTACGGACGTAGCAACGAGGCTAAGATGCACCTGAGCGCTTTCTTAATATCTCCTTCGCGCCGTCAAACCCACCAGACTTTAGACTCATTCACTCCAGTTAGCCGCTCTCCGTATTCTAGGTGCGACATTTGGGATTTACTATTTCGAAGGATTCTGATGACTGCAGAAATCGGTGTAGCCCACAGATAAGCCTGGCCAAGCTTTTATCCGGCTCTCGGCCGACGAGCTCAGCCGTCTAACCCAAAAGGGCCCGATTCGAGTAGACCAATCATCTCTCCACAACTTTGCACGCACTCCCTCTCCCCTTGGCTCGTCCGCGGGGAGCACACTCGGCCGTACTATTCTCCCGCTGTCCTACATAAGATAGCGAATCAAGATGGAGGGATTCTTGCTGATGACGACGGGAGATCTACTGCCCCTCAACGCCGGAGGAAGGTCCATCTTCTAGGCTGCGCTCCGAGCCGTTCAAGCTTGCTTTCCACGTTTCTCATAGCTCTTTTCAGGGCATGCTACGGTTGACCTTCGTGATTGGGAAGTGAGCAGGCCTTCGTGGCCGTCCCTGCATGCAATGACGCATTCTACATGGGCTAAGGTAGGGAAGCTGCCGCGCATGTCTGCAGCAATACAAAAGAGCCCAGGAACCTGGTAGTTCGTCTTCCGCAAGCTCGGTCCATTTATTTCAGTCTCGCACGAACCTGTTGTCAACATGAAGCTTCAATTGCTGTCGGTTCTCTCGCTGGGTGCAGTCGTCGGCGCCAGCTGGACGAAGAACATCAACTACCGCTCGCCGTCGGAGCACCACCCTTCCCTCGGCATATCGATCCGGAAGGTCGTGAAGCGGAATGACCCTCAAAGTCCATGGGATCCAGCAAAGCTCAACTTCACGCATGGCGTGGCTTCGGGTGATCCGTACCCCGATAGCGTGATTCTTTGGACACGAGTCAGCCCTACGAGTGACAATGATAAGTCGAATGTTACGGTTTCTGGCTATGTTCAGCTCTTCGATCATGACAATGAGAAGTTCGTTGCTGTGTCGAAGGCGCCGGTCTGCGTTGAGTATAAGGTTGCGTCTGATAAGGAATTAAGCGGAGTAGTCGACTCCGGCAAGGTGTATACCAGCTCGGATGTAGATTATACTGTCAAGGTATGGTATCAATGATCTAGGTTAGAGCAATCTAACGTTCCAATAGGTTGAAGCGAAGAACTTGAAGCCGTATACCACGTACTACTACCAGTTCAACGTCTGCGGTTCTGACAATAAGAGCCCTCTCGGAAGGACGAAGACCACTCCCACGGCTGACGACGACATTACACAAGTCGGACTCGCCATCTATTCATGCTCTAACTATCCGTTTGGCTTTTTCAATGCCTTCGGAAATCCGGTCCGCAAGGTACGAGATGTGACACCTAATACATGTATGGACTACTTGCTAAGCGATGCCAACAGGACTCTGTGGACTACGTGATTCATCTTGGTGACTACATTTACGAGTATGCCAATGGCGATTACGGATGGGGAAATAGCATTGGCCGCATTCCACTGCCAGACAAGGAGATATTCTCTCTTTATGACTACAGAAAGCGCTTGGCAACGTATCGTACAGATCTTGATCTTGTCGCCAGTCATCAGCAATTTCCCTGGATCCCCGTCTGGGTAAGTTGCTATAGACAACGAAATGGGTAATGTCATGCTAATTTAAGTAAAGGATGACCATGAAGTTGCCGACAACACCTACAGAGATGGCTCCTCTGAACTGAACAACACTGAAGCAAGTTTCATCAAAGACGGCGGCGTATCCTTTGATCAACGCAAAATGAACGCAGTGCGAGCTTACTTCGAGTGGATGCCAATTCGTCAAGTCGAAATGGACGATAACCTCCGCATCTGGCGTTCCTTTAGCATTGGCAAGCTCCTTGATCTCGTCATGCTAGATACCCGTCAATATGACCGCTCCATCACCGATCTATACTGGAACACCGACTACGTTCACGCCATCTCTGATGATGCTGGACGTTCTCTTATGGGGTCGCGCCAGGAGCATTGGTTCTACGATACACTTTCAGATTCTGCGAAACGAGGAGCCACATGGCGCATCATCGGCTCCCAGATTGTCTTCAGCCGCTTGAATCAGTCTGCTGCATATGGCGAAGATAACCCGTTTGACTACGATGCTTGGGATGGTTACATGTCGAACAAAAATCGCACCCTCAACCATCTATACAGCAACAATATCGGCAACAACATCTTCCTCGCTGGCGACAGCCACGCCTCCTGGGTCAGTGATCTCGTGTGGCTCGATGCGAAGCCCTACAACAAGGAAACAGGTGAAGGAAGTATCGGTGTGGAGTTTGCAGGCTCGGCCGTTACCTCGCCCTGCCCATACGGCGCCAATATTTCCCTCGCAACTGCGAACAACTATTCAACAATTCTACAGAGCGCAAACGATGAGCTTCAATGGCAGGATCTGTACTATCGTGGCTACTACGAGCTTCATATTAGTTCGCAGGAAGTAACTGCTAATTTCTTTGGCATGCCGACGGTTGTGTCGAGGAATGGATGGGAGATCCCGCTTGCTAATTTCACAGTGAAAAGCGGTGCAAATAAACTGCAGAGACCTGTTGGTGGTGGTACCGTTGAGAGCGGGAGCTTGAAAGGCGGAAAGACGGTTCAAACAAACGCAACGGTTGATACTAATAATGGGACATGGTTCGTTAGTAATGCTGGGTTGGAGGTACTATAATTTCAAAGACATACGGCAGGTCTCACGGGTTGCAGAAAAGCTCAATATGAGTAAAAGATAATAACATATATACAAAATCTCTCACCAACGATCGATACGATTGGATCTACGCTCCTTACTTCTGGCTCAGGCTGTACCCACTGACCGTCAAGACCGCCGAGCTTCCCGTAAAAGGCTCGGTCCCAGCACCCACACTCTGCAGGATCTGACTCTTGGGCATGCCCTGAGAGCTTGTCAAGTAGTTAATGAACGCCATCAGATCACCACTGAAGCTAGAGACCTGCGAGCTAGCGACAAAGCTGAACACATTCTACACGCAAAGCCGTCAGTCGAAAATTCCCCTTGACAATCGAAATGATGGAGAAATAAAAATGGGGTAAGCGGGAGGTCAACATACCATATTTCCATTCTTCCCATTATACAGTTTCCAACTCTTCCCAGCCAACGTAACCGTCGCAATAGGACTCCCCGTGCTGGAAATCGGCCCCGCCCCGCCGAGCGCAGCAAGCCAAATCATAATCTCGTACTCGGCGCTGCCACTGGCGCTGCTCGAAGTGAACAAGTCATACGCCACGTTGGCCACAATGTTGCTCCCGCTGTACGACCAGCTCCACGTGCTCGGCAGCGACGAGATGGACGACACGGCCTTCTGCGTGATCTTGGTGACGACGTTGGCGTACGACTTGACCGACGAGGAGCCACCCGCCCAGCTCCATTTGGTGTGCCATTTTAGCGTGCTCCCGGAGAGGGAATCAACGCCGGTGCATTGGGAGCCCGAGGATGCGGCGGACTGACCCCAGAGGTTGTTGTAGACTGTGTAGGTCGATGTTGTAGTAGAGTCCCACTGGCCGCAGAAGTCTGCGCGTTTTTGGAGCGTGGGGGTTGGTGTGGCGAGCGTGAGGGAGGCGGTGGTGGTGAGGGTGAGGAGGGTTGAGAGCTTCATGGTTGCAGATATAAAGTTAATAGCTGTGGAATAAAATAGGGATCTGAAGTCTTTGCGCAAAAGCTTGTTGAATTTCTAGGTAAATCTATATGTCTACCTACATACTGCATTCTTATATACGAGCGGCCTACATCAAAATGAAAAGAGGAGAAGCAGTCCATGCCAACGGAGAAATCAAATGAAAGTTTCTAATCCACTGTTTCGAAACGTTGCACCGTGAAGCCATTACATACCCACCGGGCCTAGCAAAAAGGGAGCTACGGTGCCTATTCGGTTCTTCTGCTGGGCTGTGATGCGACACAAAGGGTCGCTAGGCGATATGCGAGGGCAAGGGCCCCTTTACCTCGACTAGGGTTCCCCACGAATTCTTCCGTCCGATGAGTGAATTGTCCGAGTGTTTATTAAAGGGAAATTTTGGGCAATGCGAATGCCAGGGTAGCCGAGAAAATTTTCCCGGGTCGAGAAAGTCGTTCTCTGGTAGTTTGGATTGCTGTTTTGTAGATATGAAAATGCAGAATGGACATTGCTTGATGGGGTTCGACGCGACGCTGCAAATAGCGCACAGCCCGCGAAAACCCGAGGCCCAAATGTCTCGACGATCTAGTAATCAACATCCTACGGCGATCATTCTGAGCGCACGAACAATTCGGTAAGAGGAGGTTCCGGGACCTCGTCGCCCGAGCCATCCCAGTCGGGTGACAACTGCAAGGATATATTAGCATTCCATCATAGGCACATGCATTTGCATTCAACTTACCTTGTTGATGCCTCTTTCGACGCGAACACCGCCCTTGTCCTGGAGAATCTCGCTCTGCCGCAAAAGAACTGCTTTTAGGATAGGCTTATCAGCGGTAACACCGGGATGCACTACAATAAGTCTTCGATATACTCTTTTCAACTTCCCCTCCATATCTGAGCAGACCGGACCATCCAGCCAACCACGTACACCAACCCACTTGCCCTCCTCAGGAAGATCCCAATTAGAGAAGTCTAGCAAGTGTAGAAGAACGTCGACATTCATCTCCTCTACAAATGGGAGGTGTCGCAACACATGAGTGATCGCCAAGTACAAACGATCAGGTCTAGGTGGTTGTGCGGGGGGTTGATCATCTTCTTCTACCTCGTCACTTTGCCGGACTTGATCTAGTTGGTCTGGATACGTTCGTTTGAAAACAGACTTTTGCGTTTTCTTCCTCGTGGCGACGGGCCGTGTACTAATTCCGCTCCACCAGTCATAACCCGCCCATACGGTGAACTTGATCTTCCTCAGTTTACTTAACAGCGGAGTCAGCCCTGTGAAACGGGGGGAGAGGTAATTGCGCTCTGGGATGTGAAAGCCAAAGGTCCCGCGAACCCCTCTCAAGATCTCTAGAGTGACTCGAGCCGTGTCTTGATCAAACTCTCGTTCCACAACCTCATCCAGCTGCGTATTGTTCCTCAGAGCAACCTTGTGACTCAATGTTTCTTGTGGAGACTTGTCATCGGTCATTGTTGCTGGTAAGAGCGAACTTAAACGACGTGCATGAAAGCTTATGCATTCGTCTCGAAGCTGTCGGCACGTGCGCAGCATACTGGTTGGGAACCGCGCGGGGAGGTATATGCGAGTGTCCACATATGTCGGCGGTGTTTTATTCGATCGATGCAGGGTATATGTATCGGGGGATGCACTTGAGGTGTACACATGTTGAGGTAAAAGTAGATTCGAGTATATCTCTTCTCGAAGTTCCAGGGGTAAAGTGAGAAGGGGCGACGAGCGTTTCATTGTAGAAGAAGCTGCCATGACTTATAGTAGGCCTTTGGGCAGGTATGAAAAGAGTGCTCAGATTCAACGGAGTAGCAAGAAGTGGACTATCGACGAGCTTTCCCTTTCAGACAGGAGGTGAGGCGTTGTTGTGAGCTTATGTGTGCTGCGAATATTGCTGCCTTGCGCTTGTTTGTTTGTGTCGGGGATGCCCCACGCAACCACGAAGGATCCGAGTGTATGTCGTAGACCGACCAGGAGCCACTGTGCTGCCCCTGCGAAACTCGTGACTAGATGTGAGCAGCGTGATTACACAGTTTGAGTGTGTAGAGTTCAAAACCTAGGAAGCGCTTACGGCAGTCCAAAGCAGTGTGTTTCTAGTACCCCGCCATGACCCGGAACGATGTGAATTGAGCTGACTAGACACTTGCAGACACCCATTATTAGCCGGTGGTGATGGCCGGTCCCTGGCCAATGTCCAGCAGAAGGTAGAGCATTCATATTCAGTATTTATGACTGAAGGGCGACTTCCTTAATAAGTACCGGCCACGTGATCACGCGTCATCGCCCCTTCCTCCGGACGCGGTGGAATTACCTTGAGCGACATATCGACCCTCGTTATCAGCCCACTTCAAATACGACGCGACTACTGACATACGGCGTTGTGTATGAATGCTTCTTCTCCACTAATTGGTAACGTAAACGCATTGATGGTTGTAGCTACATCAGTTGAGCGGATTACAAGACAAGATACTTGCTTGAGGACAGCGGTTGGAGATTGATCTTCAACTTACCCGAAGGGTCAGAACTTCACGAAGAGCCGATAACGAGCATTGAACGTCCCGACCCAGTCTATGAATCAAGCACCAGGGGTTATGGTTATGGTGGAAACTAAGAAACATCCACGCCATACTAATGTATACAATCGCTCTGCCAGGCCAGAACCCGTTCTGATTCGATCATACATTGAAGCTTACATAGCATGTTCCTCGTTGATACCGGCCCTTCTTTTCCTGATGATGACGGCGTGCAACCAGGGTTTGGCCAATCGCGGATGGCCTCATTTCACCATCTTAACCTCGTTTAGTATCGCTTACCTATTTACAAACGGAATACGATCACCATGAGTAGCTTTGTATGGTTTATCTTTGCTAAACCTAATACAAAGCGCTAACTTGATTCTTTAGGGCTATTGGCGAATCCTTCGATGTGCCCTAGGATATGTGGAGAATTTCCAAAATTCCGAGCGCTGTGCATTTAGCACTTTAGATAGCCACTCCACTAGCCACTCATGATTGAACTCTAGCTTTGCCGCAAACACGAAGATTCTGGCTCGATAGCGTCACTTGCATCCATCTTAATCTCGAAACGATGATCCAGCTGGTAATTTCTTAATGACTCCGAAATCAGGTCTCCCTGCGATCCAGAGGATTACGTACCAATAGTTGACATGGTGCAAGGGTCAGCCACCGCCCTGGCCGGCGTTCTTCTGATGACTTATTGCAGTATTCGCCAATACCTTCCCGGTCTATAGCTACACTCAACGGGCCGATTGCTTTAACGCGGAAGTTTCTGTGACGGCATACGGTGAACACTCACTATGTAAAATCAACACCAACGCAACTCGAACGGCAGGAAGCAAATAGCAGCTCATGGCGTGTCTTCCGTCGTCGGGCAGCGCCCGACGCAAGCGAAACAGTCAAAAGTGGATTGGAACGCGGAAGCCAACCGTATCCGCTGCCCATATCCCTGCAGTATGGTGTACCCAGACCCAGTTCTGCCCCCTGCTCACTCAGGGACATCGCAATTTCTTTGCAGCTCGCCAAGACATGTACACAGTGTGTTGTATGTACATAACCTCGGGGAAGAGCGGATGGGAAGTACACATTGGAATTCTTAGCATGAAGAGCGTAACGTAAAAGGGCTAATGCTCCTTACCTTTTGATGCCATTGGGCATCGACATCACCGTCCCGTAGTATGGGCATCACGCTAGTTGAAAGTGGGGAGGACGTGCTTCATCCTCCTCCAGAGTCACGCGTTCTCAAAAGATTGGAGAGAGGAGATCCTGGAAGGGGGGAAGGGCCGACGACAGCCCCCACGCTTTGACAACGCCACAATAACGCTGAAACCGGCAGTGACAGACATGCCCAGCACAGTCCAGGAGCCGCTATTCCTCCACATCCCTAACTCTCTTCCTCTGCGCCTGCGGTCAAACGGATGTCATCGAAAGAACTTCTTCGCGCGAGATGTGTAGATGGCGGAAAGGGGAAGGAGCGCGATATATCAGATTGGGTAGTTATGCAAGGAACAACTACAACCCAAAACCTTGCTGGAAACTAGCGATGGATCTTCCCGTTCCGGCCGACGACAGCTCGGTCGCGATGCTGCACAAGGCAGCGCGGAAACTTGCTCGAGGATTCGCTTGCTCCATGCACGGGCCTGGCCCGGCGCCCTTATGCGCAGGCTGCGCAGGTGGCTTCGGGGGAAGCGTCAGCTGGCGAGAAATGTGACGAGCAACCTGGTGCTTTACTGTTAGGCCGCGTATCTGCGAGTCATTGCCGTGATTTTCCTATCCATTGCGCCTTAAAGCGAGGCTTTTCCCTTTTCCCTTTCCCGCTCTTTTGTTTCCCCTCCCTCTTTCGTCGTCCCTGTTGGAAGCTACTATCGAGTCAGTAGTCCCATGTCGCACCGTATGGGGAGGAAGTTCGACAAGCACCAGGTCTTGCGGCAGAAGGACCCGTGGGAGGTGGCGCGCAATGTCTTCGACATAGCGCTGGAGTTGGCGCTGCTAGGCTATGTTGACAAGGCGACCGAATTATACAATCTTTTCGAAAGCTTTGCGTCCGGTTGCAAAACATCATGGAGTCCAGGTCTATACTTTGCTTGGGAAGCCACGGGGCTATGGCCTGATACGATACCCGGGGAGGAACGGACACCAGAGTTTCTGAAACAGTTGGAGACGGAACGTATAGTGTGGAAAAGGGAGACACATTTATCTGAAGCAGGATTAGAGAAGCTGATCTCGACTGCGACCGGCGGGGGAAAGCTCAACGCTTGGGGGGATGCCGAGCTGCGTCCCGAGGACCTCACTGCCGCCATGGACTTGGCACTATTCATGAACAGACGGGAGAAAGCGCTCGATATCCTTCAGGTCATTGCGGATAATTGGAATATTTGTTGGGTGGAGCTGTCAAAGTCACGGCAGGCCTGGCGGTACCTCAAGCACCATGCGCTCGCCCGAACGATCGAGATCGATGAAGCCAAGTTGGACGTGTTTTGCAAGGAGGTCTATCACACGTTCAAGGAACGCCTAGACAAGGGAGCTGCTAGAGTTTTTAGGAATACACCGATGAAGGACTTGGTGAAAATGTGCAACGACAATACAATCAAGAACGCTGTATGGGAAGAGATGGATGACGTCGACCCTGACGATCCTCCAGATACAATTCTAGAAGAAGGAGCGACCGAGGAACAGATCAAAGATTGTGAGGAACGGATTGGACATAGTCTGCCGAATGAATTCAAAGACTTCCTGCGAGCTACAAATGGTATGGGAAGCACATGGAACGGCTTCTTTGGCGATCCCCCCTTTTTATCAGCAGACGAGATTCACGTATTTGATGCGACGGAGCAACAAGAGATATGGGAAAGGGCAGCAGTCGAGATCGTGTTTGTGACGAACATGAGCGTCAAAGTCGACTGGCCACCGGTCGAACGCGTTATCCAGATCAATGGTGGTGGCGAGGACTCCAAGTTCGTATGGCTCCTTGAGCCAGAGGAAGGTCGCAAGATCGGCGGGGCGTTCTTCGCAACCGTGCAAAAGTTACCTGTTGAGGAGCAGGAGCACATCAAGAAGCTTCTAGGATATTTTCATGCGGGGGTGGAGGACATTGGAGACGTTGGTTGGCAATGTATCGTGTGGTGTCCACAAACACTCTCCTTGGTCAACTACATGTCCTTCCGGGAGTATTTCGAACTTCTCGCGGGCGACACGGCGAACGAGGATATCTTGGATGAGGAGGATGATCAGGGGCGGCTACTTCATAGCCACGATATCTTCGCATACCAGCTTCGTTGAACGGCAGATCTGTCGACGTTTTCACCAACATGCATATCAATAAGATGGGAGGCAGCCTGAGCTTCTAGCGCATACATTCACTCTACGGTTTCTCTTTTTCATTTCGTTGCTATTTCGTAGCGTCGACTTTGGTCATGTATTTTGGCGCGGGTGCCTGTATTATCTTTTCAATTCACGAAGTTAACGGCCGAGAGCTGGCGTTAAGGGAATGGATTGCTCGCGAGCCGTGGGAGCGTGCTTGTACAGTAGTTTGATCAGGGTAGCCTACCAATCGAAGCATTTCGGACGAGAATGACAATGTATCTGACGTGATTCTGCAGGCGTTCGTGACGAACCCGGGCGCTCCCGTCTCTTGGCTGCAGGTGAGACGCTAGGCCTGACCTCGCACCCAGGGTTGACATTACGATTCAAGCACTTCCGGATTTGAAGGTAAGTAAGGTATGAGTGCTTGATAGGCTCCTCGTGCACTGTACCTTGGCGTGCAAAGGGGCAGACTGCGGGGGACGTACACGTAAATGCTTGGCACGACGCGGGGCTGCTGTGTGGCTGGTGATGGACGCAACCAGCAAAGGAAAGTGAGACCCGTTTAGCTGGCGTACTTTCCACAGCATCTCACCATACCGTGCTCACCTTCCTCCCCTCCTCCACCAGCTCTGTTGTTGTATCTCACGTCTGTCTAGCTCCTCAGGCCATCACATACGACCCGCGATATCCTGTTTCGCGAACTTGCGGAGCTCTGAAGCTTGTCCTGCCCTCACGCGGGCAACAGCAGCAGAACCTCAGCTTTCCTGTGACAAAGGCCGCAAGTATACACTTGCATATGGTTCGGCCTAATCAAGGCCACTCGTGCCCTCCCGGCGCGTCGAGCGACTATCTAGACGACCCTGGCATTGATTCACTCAACCTTGCAAGCAGCAGTGAAGGCGCTGGTTCAAGCAACAGCGAACTAGCAGCGAATGAATCGGTATCGGTATGTTTCGAGCTGTTCCAAGGCCTTTCATGCTGCTTTGCTTTCGTTGAAATCCTGCTAGAAGTCGTAATGGCAACCTGGGAGTAGCCGCCTTCTAATACCCAACACTTTCTCACCACCGTTCAGCCTTACTCTTGACGTATTGTTTCCTATTAACGTCGGCCTCACTAACGATCTACTACCAGGTGCGGCATAATCCCTTTCAGACTGGCACCTATGCCCAGCCAAAAGGTCCCCCTCGCCGATCCGCCCGCTTGCGTTCGCGTCTCGTCTACCCCTCCACTTCCTGTCCTAACCATCCCCCTACAAATGTTGAGCCAGAAGGTGATCTAAGCGAATCAGCTTCTCCAAACCACCGCTCAATACTGGGTCGTGATACGTCTACACCAAGACGCGGCCGTCGTAATATCAGACGTGGCTCTTCGTCACGGATGGACGCAGTACAGATGACGAATGATGCTCGCAATGAGAATGACGCACCATGGCGCTCTCAAAACATAGCTTCTGATCCAGACGATGAGTTGCTTGGAACTGACAACTGGTCGGAACCCCTGAACTCTACCTTTTTGAAGCAGGGAAAGAATCGTATTGTGCTATTCCCAAGAAGTGCCAGAAAACAGATGCCTTCAGCCTCTGCGGACTGTGGCTCAGAAACCGCGGCAGATCAATCACGACCTCTGAAACGGTCAAGAGACAAGTTCGAGGTTTTAGAAGACGCTGATGTACCAACGTCTTTGACAAAGTTGGATGCTGTCGCGACCATTGCGTATTGCTGCAGGAGTTCCGATGCAGGGTCCAGTGATATATGGCCACATTTTCGCAGTGCAGCCAAACAGCCTGCGCAATATGCACTGATTGACCGGCATGCCCAGTATGCGAGAAAGCATCATCAAGAGAATCCGCATGGAATCTCTAACCTCGGGGACGTCGAGGAGGTCCCGAATACTGGACATGGAATAGACCCAATTGGCCGGCCTAAGTGGAAGCTTCCCGTGGAGCTTGTGGAGATAATCGCTAGCCATCTTGTTCGCGACGATGTCAAGTCCATGCGTCTTGTTAGCCGGGAGTTGAATCACGTTGTCTCTCAGGTGATCTTCAAAACCGTAGTAGTACCATTCAACACGGAAATATACGGTATGCTAGGCCAGGAGCAGAAGCCTGACCTGAAAGGCAAGGGTAAGGTCAAGGCCGGAGTTCCCGCTTATGCCTGGAAGAACAGTAATGGCGATGATCTCTATAATGGCCACGGTTTGGACGTTTTTCGCGGGTTCGGACGACATATCGTAAGATTCGGTATGAGCTTCGAAGTGAACGAAGATATACTTGCAAAAACACCAAAGAAGATGCTCGCGGAGCAGCGTACGAGTTTTTGGGGCTCATATGATTGGCCTTTTGAGGAGTATCATCGATATGATGATGTTGCTGGACTAGAAACGGCCGCAGACGAGACGCCACGGATGATCATTGCATTCTCCGAGCTTTCAAGGGTGAAGGAACTCGCATTATCTATCAACAACGGCCTAGGCTGGCTCAATGGACCAGATCGCTCCATTCGCTCGCGGATTCTGCAACGGGTCCCGGAGGTATTTGGCACTCTCCAGAAGGGTCTGGACCGCCGTGCACAGGCTCGTGAGGAGCTTTGGGAGTATATCAAGACTTGCCACCATGGACCTTCCCACGACATCAAAACGTCGCATCTCTACAGACTCCCTTTAACTAAGCTGGATACTAGCATGTTGGCTAAGGACCAACCTACGCAGCCATTCCTAGACTCCAGCATCATCCAGCGAGCAGTTGGCCATGATTTCGTAGATTTGGATCTTCCTACCGAACTTGACGATCCCTGGACTCTCAATCGGTTGACCAAAATACGGCCTTTTCCCTCTGCTGGCATACTGCTGTCTTCGAATAAGCAACCAAGCCCCGCGGCGCAACTCGTGAATCCTATCATCCCTTCATGTCTTACTAAAGCGCAGATGGAATGGCTTTTGGAGACCGAGTGGGCTCAGCGAGCCTTCCTATCATCTTATATGCTCTCCATCATCGACAATGCTGCGGTTTTCAACTCCGTGCACACCCTGAACATTGCTCGCTTGTCTGACCACTACCTTCCTATGCTGAATCGCCTTGATTTCTGGGATACTCTGCCGAATCTCCAAACTGTTACCTTGCTTGTCGTTCCTAGCTGGCGCACAGTAACCAAGGATGAAGCAGGCTTCGTACATACTCCAGACATCAGTCCTTCATCGGGCATAGACCCTTTCCATGATCTGCTAGACAGGATTATTAGTCCTCGCAAAACCATCAATAAGCTCACAATTGGTTGGGCTACCGGTGGCGAGCACGCTGATGGCATTCACGCGAGGAACAGACTACTCCTTCCAGCTCCTTTGATGGCAGAGAAAAAGGTCACTACTCAGTCCGAGGAGGGAACGAGGCATGCACTAGTTCGCTTTCCCTTTATCGAACACCTCACACTGAAGAACTGTTGGGTCACGCCTCCCGCACTAGCAAACTTTGTCCAGATCCACGATGAGTACCAATTGAAGCATCTTATCCTTGATTCCGTCTCTCTCACGGCGATGCTACGGCGTTTCGGGGACAATCGAGTAAACATCGCCAATCTACAGACAGTAGTGACTCTACCACCAGGAACGAATCCGCCGCAGGGAATCAATCCGCCGGCACCGCTTGTGGCTACGAATGCAGCGAATGGGCAACCCAACATCAACCCAGGTCAGCTTTTGCAATTGCACATTCAAGCGTTGCAGCAGCAAATCCAAGTTATGCAAGCATACATTCCGCAACACGCACCTGCTGCCCACCAAACTCAAATCGCTTCACTTCAGGCCCAACTACAGAACCAAATCCAGCTCCAGAACTACCCGCAGTTTGCCCCTCCTCCTCCTCCTCCTCCTCCTCCTCCTCCTCCTCCTCCTCCTCAGCAGCAGCAGCAACAACAACAGCAGCAACAGCAACAGCAGCACCTCCACCAACATATTCCGCCACAGCATCACCTAGGTCCCGCGCCTCCTGTGTCTGTCCCAGCAAACCGTGACTTTCTAAAACGTCAACCTCGAATTGGATCGTGGGTGTATATTATTGACAAGATCACTCCTGGCCCGAACCTTAGGGATTTCGGCTCCAGTCACTCTAAAGCTGATCCTAAACGCACCACCTCGCTCCAGTCCATCGAGTTCATTTCATGTGGCTATGCTTATCTCGAAAGTGCCAATTTGGATCAGTTCCCTATTGACACGTTCAACCCTAGCTCTACCGCCGGCATTTCCATCCTTAAGGAGCGTCAGATCATTCTTTTACCTGCAATGCTAAACACCAAGTGGGGCTTGCTGGGTAAAATTGTGCAAGTAGTCGATGCCTCCGAAACTGTTACGCTCTCGATAGGCTGGAATTTGGAGGCGGGTTGGAAGGACGAAGAAGAGGCGCAGGCTGTCGAACTTGATGGATGCTTGCCTGGTGGAACAGGTCGATTTACTGGTATTTTGCGCGCGGAGGATAGGGTGGCAGACGCTTTTGCCGAAGCGTAGATGCCTTACTGTTATTCGGCAAATATTGTCTGGTTTGACGGTCCTGGCCGGTGAACATCGATATCACGGTCTGAGAGATGACGAAAGTGATACACTTAATGATTGTTCATGGTTGAGGGTCTGTCTATCAACAAATCAAGGAGGTTAATGACCGGGAACCATCGGATGATATGTAATATGGCCTGTAAGTAGGCGTGCACCGTGAGGCACTGATTTGTAGCCAACACTGCACTGCACGAACATGTCAAGATAGGATTTCGGTTACTGGCTAATATAATTACAAAATATATTGCTGATGTGCAATGCGTCTACCTAAGCCAAGTGCTGCCCTTCCGAGCTGCTTGCACCTGGTGCAGATGATGGCATAGGTGCTTCGGGCTCGAGCGCGAAGAGTGGATCTTGGCGCGCTAATCCCAAATAGGGTAGCCAAGCGACTCTGGAATTTCGCAAGCCCACAACCTCGACCACCAAACGAGCCTGTCGACATCAACACCCTCCACCACAACACCGTCGCCATGGGTAGGGTTATCAGGAACCAGCGTAAGGGTCGCGGCTCTATCTTTACTGCCAACACCCGCTTGAACAAGGCCCCGGCCCAGTTCCGCACGCTCGACTACGTACGTCGCCGCCCGCACGCTTGCGAAACTCTTACGAGAGAGGACTAGAGGGCTAATGGATACAGGCTGAGCGCAATGGATACATTCGAGGTGTCGTGAAGGAGATTGTCCATGATTCTGGTCGTGGTGAGTACTCCGATTGGGTGTGCTAGAATTTCGGACTTCTCTAACAGAATTGTGCAGGTGCTCCTCTCGCAAAAGTCACCTTCCGCAACGTACGAAGTCCTCCTTCGATCATATTAATATCATCCGCTCACAATTCGTAGCCATACCGGTTCAAGCACGACACCCAGACTTTCATCGCCAACGAGGGCATGTACACTGGCCAGGTCAGTCAGGATGCGCACACAGGTGCAGGAATTTGAGAAGACGACAAGGGCTGACTTTGCAAAGTTCATCTACGCTGGCAAGAATGCCGCTCTCACCATCGGCAACGTCCTCCCGCTCGCCTCCGTCCCCGAGGGTACCGTCCTTACCAACGTCGAGGACAAGTCCGGTGACCGTGGTGCGCTCGGCCGTACCTCTGGCAACTACGTGACTGTCATCGGCCACAACCCCGACGAGGGCAAGACCCGTGTCAAGCTCCCGTCTGGCGCCAAGAAGGTCCTCCCCAGCTCCTGCCGTGGTATGGTCGGCATCGTTGCTGGCGGTGGCCGAACAGACAAGCCCCTCCTCAAGGCCTCGCGGGCGAAGCACAAGGTACGCATCAATATACAGGTAGATAGGGTGTAGTTGCTGATATGGAAACAGTTCGCCGCCAAGCGCAACTCGTGGCCCAAGACTCGTGGTGTTGCCATGAACCCCGTCGACCATCCTCACGGTGGTGGTAACCACCAGCATATCGGTAAAGCCTCGACCATCTCCCGAGAAGCCGCACAGGGTCAAAAGGCCGGTCTCATTGCGGCCAGGCGGACGGGTCTGCTGCGTGGTACCCAGAAGACGAAGGATTAGAGGAATGGTTGCTGAGACAGTGGCGTCGGTGTGGAACATCAATGATGCGGTCGGGTATTCTCACCATAACTCTCTGTGCGGGGGACCGGGCGTTATTATGAATCTTCTAGGCAAGCTAGGGCTGTTCCTGCTTGTGTGCATGATAGGACCCTAGGGAATGCGAACCTGAAAAAAATTGCATCTGTCTAGTTTTTTGTAATGTTGAACCGTGATTTCTGACTGATTTCCATGTGTGGACACGCAATTTAGAGGGTGTGATGGTAATTGGTACTTTTTTTTTTGGATGCTCTGAGCCTATGACTACAATCTTAGCATCCGAAGTCCTCGCAAGGGCTCGCATGTCTCAAATCCACTTTTGAACGCTATCATCTCAAAAAAAAAAAAAAAAGAAAGAAAAAAACTCCATACGCGCCCCAATCTCCATCATTGAACCGAAACTACAAAGACATGCCCTGAATCCTTACTGCAGCCCCACCAAGATCAACGTCCTCGATACTAGCCTCACTCTCAGACTCCCACGCGGCTCCTCCATCCGCGGCACCATCAAACCCTCCTCCCCTTCCTTCAAGACCCCTTTCCAATCCCCTTGCCCTCTCCGTGAAATCCAGATCCAGTACGCGATAATGCTTGCGATCGCTGCCGAGCACCACGACGACGCGGCGGCCCTTGCGCCCGTTTACGATGAGCTTGAGGGGCGTGAAGCGGCCTGTGAAGACGTGGAGGGTGTGCTCTTGGAGGGTGGTGCGGGGGAGGGGGATGTTTTGGCGGTGTTGAGCGGTGGGGGTAGAAGAAGTGGAGGAGGTGGAGGAGGTGCTGAGTGGGGTGCCTGACGGGAGGGAGAGGGAAGGGAGGAGTGTAGCGGGGACGGGAACGTATTGTATCAATGCTGTTTTTTCTGGGCTTGTCTGCGTTGATGGCGTCCCGATCGAAGCCTTAGTCGAAATCGAAGTCGAAGTCGCCGTGGGAGTATACGGGAGGGATACCAGAGAGTATACGGGATCTTCGTTGTCTGAGGACGTCGAGGGCGTTTCTAGGAGGAGTAGGAGGGATGTATCGTCTGCGAATACTGCGGAAAGAATTTTTGAGGGGGAGACGTCGAGGGATGTCGGGGCGTAGGTTAGGGAAGGAGGGGTGACGAATGAAGGAGAGTGTGTGAGGCGGTGGATGTGGAGGGTAGATGGTGAGGTTGGTGTCGTTAGGGCGATGTAGGTTGAAATTGAGGAGGGATCTGAGGGCTGTCGTGTATTAGCGTTCTGTGATATGGAAAGACTGAGAGTATGGAGTCTTAAGGAGGGATAGACGTACCTCATAGACCATTCTCATATCCACCGCGTCACCCACCTCACCGTCCTCCAAGACTAGACCGGAATTCATGCTAGTGTTTCTCATCTGCCATGTGCTTACTTGCTTGAGCAGTCGTCTCACGCCATCGCTGAAGTGGCCTAGAACCTTTTCCAAACTCAACGCTTCTTCTTTGAACGTAGCACCTTTTTTCAGCAACTCTATGGCTTTCGCCGTGTCCTCGAAGCTCGCTACTTCATTGCTCCCTCCAACTTCCTTCTCACCCTTTAGATATGGTTTCAGATCGCTCGATGTCAATCCATAACGTATATACTCAGCAACAACAGCGATATCAACGCCAGGATCGCGCGTTTCCATCTCAGCGCGGGATTGACTACCAGGTTCCGTCGCTTCAAAGTCGATGCAGTACCGCAGCCACTTGCTAAAGCTGGCAAATTGACGCCTCTCATCCGTAGCATGCAGCAGTGTCTTGAACGCCAGCAGCCGCAGATTCTTGAGCAGGTTGAGAAGAGCTGTAAATTCTGACACAGGGCCGGTAAATACCCAGGCTTGCTCGTGGTACTTTGCGAGGCCGTGCAAACGGCTTATAAAGATGGCGCAGCGATCAAGTGCAGGGATGAAGTTTTCGTGCAAGAGTTGAATGAGTGTGCTCATGCCGGTTGATACGGCGTTGTCCCATCTTTTATGTCCCTGTTCTGCGAGTTCATCGACGAGCCACTCGTGGAGTGATTGCGGGCAATATCCAGTGCATGCTAGCTGGAATAGATTCGTTACAAGATCGCCTTGGTGATTTCCGGCGAGCGTGTCGTTGATGTTCCGCATGAACTTGCCAGGAAGATCTTGACTGTGGGTGAAGAATGTTCGTATGCGCGTGAGACTGTGCGTAAGGTAGGAAACGAGATTTTGTAGTTGACTGGTTTTGGAGGCGATGAGATGGAGATAGATACCCGCGGATGGTATGAAACGTAAGGATAGAGGCACATAGGCGATCTGCTTCTTGTCCTCTCCAGATCTTGCAACTGTCATGAGTAGCCCATGGGTGCAAGCAAAAGGGTGACTTGCATGTGCAATCGGCGCACTTTGAACACCCCAGGCTTGCGGTAACCGAATGTCGGTTGTCTCCATCGAATCGTAAATGCTCGGATGCACAGTTCCCTTCTCCGTACATCTGATGAACATGTACACGCTGTTATGATCTCTGAGATGTTGGCTATGTAGCAACCCATCGACCATAGCCTGGGAGCTAAAAGCGCCCGCATCCGCAGCCATATGTCGCATGAAGGGGTTCGGAGGCGGCATAGGTATGCTCGGTAACCTTGCCAGCAACGGTTCCATATCCATCATAGCGAGCACATCAGGTAAATCTGGCACAACATCCAACCGCTCATAATCAGGCTGCCTCTGTAGAAAGTCCTCGAGACCAGTACCATCGTTAAGCGCATCCCAGTCCAATGTCGTCGACGCACTAGGATCAGTGATCTTCTTCCAAAACGTCCCCT
Organism: Periconia sp. TS-2; assembly: GCA_030378425.1. Lineage (NCBI taxonomy): Eukaryota > Fungi > Ascomycota > Dothideomycetes > Pleosporales > Periconiaceae > Periconia > Periconia sp. TS-2. Next base: position 1,292,770 of record JASNQO010000004.1, read on the forward strand.
CCTTGTTCGTGTCGCCGAATCCTGTCCTCTCCTTGACGGACTCAACATCGACGAAATTCGTTCCCCATCCGATAAGCCGAGTTCTTACCGCGTCTTCCAGAGGAGACGACTGCTCTGAAGCGAGGGGAGGCGGCACATCCCTGTGCACCACCTTGCCCGTCTCGCTACTCACAACATCCGTGCACCCATCGCTCCAACTAACCGCAATCGCCAGCCCATTCTCCTGCCAACATATAGTATCGATCGAATCATCCTCGCTCTTTCTCTTGAGTCCAAATGCACGTTGTCCGTTGATGCGGTACACGTCGAGGTTCTCTTCATCCGTGACGAGAGCAATGAGATCCATAGTCGGACAATAGGACATGAGATGCGGGTGTATTGGCCGTAGCAAGATCTTTTCAGCTTGCTGGAGCAGCTGTGGCTCGAACGCCTTCTCTGCAAGGTCCATATTGGCGGAAGAGGGCTGTTGCGGCCGCAGTGGTAGTGGGAAGTGGAGTTGTCGATGCGGCATGGTGATTTGTTTGCAAGCGCGACTAATGCTGAAGAGGGTATAGCGCCTTTATCCAGTCACGTTGTGGGCGAAACTGCTAGCCCTACCAATGTATGCTTTTTTTAAGTAGGGTTCTAAATTGAATGTTGGATCTTCGGATAGATTTTGAAATTCCTCTGTCGGAGACCATAACAGTCCCTCTGCTGGTATGCTTGGCGCTCGACGAACTCTTGGGTCTAGCGCTAGGATCCAGAGTAACCTACGCCTTGAGTAATCCGGCGAAGGATTAGTTTCCGCTCGTAGCTCATCCCGCAGTCTTGAAATGATCGTTCGAATGATAAAAATAGATTTTCTTCCCTACTCAACAAGAGTGAGAAGACACATCTGGTATACCTCCACCATATATCCATACAAGTACAACGCCCTTCGGTTGAAAGGTCCTCTTCCCATAGCCATGGCCCTCATGCTGCTGATAAAATGCAGGAATCCCCAACGCCGCGATATATCAAAGAATACAAATAGCCTCGTGCAGAATGCGAAAGAAACGCGGTGCCGAAGCAAGAAGAATCCTGACGCCAGACCGCGACAGCCAGCCGTGCGGTGTCCCGTTCCAGTCTCCGTCGTTGCTCTCGAGGCTCCCCATGCTCTATATACAACGCCGTTTAGTTAACTTCCCGAAGAGCGTCGGCGTCGCACTGAAAATGTGGCAAAAGAAAGGTTGTTGAAGTGATGAACGTCAATGCCATCTTTGCTTAGGCTATGTGTTTGGCTTCACGTGCTCTTTCGTCACCTTTCCGGTCGAAGAATGGCCGTTCCCTTGATCAAAGCTTGTCCTCTTTCTTCCACCCTCCCCCTCGTCGCTGTCCTCGGCCAAATCCCCTAGCTCAAACTGATTCTCCACATCGTAATCCTGCAACATCCCCCTCGTTTCGCTAACGCTGTGTCTACCGGTAGGAGTGCCTGCGATGAACGGGCTCCTGAACCCTGTATCCGTGCTTCGTCTCGACTGCATGCTGTACCGCGTGGGAAAACCTGAGATGCCGTCTGTGGGCGGGGCGTCGCTGAAGTTGTTCCCCAGGTGGCGGTTACCGTCGGGGTCTTCGCGCGAGAGGTTAAGAAGGTAGACACCCGAGAAGATGACGAGGAAACCGCAGAGAAGAGAGATTGTGTTTACGGCGGAGGTTGTGTTGAAGCCTTGGAAGAGGAGGAAGGAAGCGACAAGCGTGCAGGTGGTGAAGGTCACGTAATAGAGAGGGTTGACGCTGGTCTGGAATTAGCACCGCAAGTTGAATTCCAAGTTGGGGTGTAGCATACATATTTGTTGAGAACTGACTGAGAGCTTTGTTGAGATAATTCATCTGGGTGAGAATACAGCCCACAGTCATAATGATGAAGACATACGTCGAAGGGTGCGTGAATTGATTGTTCCCCGCAAATGTCATCTTGAGCGCAATACCGAAAGCTTTGATGGCCGTAATGGACACGGAGCCAGTCGTGGAGCAAATGGAAAGGTAGATGAGCGGGTTCTTCTTTCCATGCTTCGGGCTGACCTTGTAGATCATGAAGACGGAGAATACTGCGACAAATGCACAATAGAAGAGAAACCCTGAGCAAAGATCGTCAGCCATAATACCAGGCAGGCATTGTATTCCACAATCTTACCAGGCTTAATCGCAAGGTCTAGAATCTCATCCACGGACTTGACATCCTTGTCTGGCGGTGCGTGGAGAACGATGATGACGGATCCTATCAGACATATTGCGCAGCCAATTTTTCCCAGCACCCCCAGGTATTCCTTGAGAAAGTACGAGCCTAAAACCGCACTGTTTCCATATCAGCCAAAGCTATCCAGAGGGCGCGCGATGAGGGACGCACCTGATGAGGACGGAGAGCGCTCCTAGCGGAGTCACTAGAATTGCGGGCGCAAATGCGTAGGCTGCAAAATTGAAGAGTTCACCAAGGACCACTATAACCAGTCAGCCAGACAGCTCTACGGACTCCCGAAGATGGCGCGGCTCACTGGTGACCATGCCAGCCCACCACGTGGGATTTTGCAAGTACGTAAAGCCGTCTCCATCGAAACCGTGTTTCTCTGCCGTAGCAATCAGACCCTATTATGCGCTCCATCAGCTTGTGTCCTATTATGTAGAAGGGAGGCGGTCCCGGGGGAAGCGATGGCGGGAAGAGAACGTTTGCGCGGCGACGAACCTTTTTGGTTATGACGAAACTTGAACCTGGAGGAAGGGTATTAGCAAAGCGCATTTGAGTCTGTCCAGAGGGCGAAAATAGCATACCGATGGCAAGCGACGAGGATACGGCCAGTATAAGGCCGACATATCTGTCCAGTCTCAGCATGTCATTCTTCGCGCAGGCTCGACGGCCGGCCGGCGCAACCTACTTTTCTTCTACCATACCGCCGTCAAAGGGACCCAAGCCGTCACTGCCCTCTCAAAATAATTCGTGCGCGTGTGTGTACGTGTCTATGTGGAAGCGTGGAAGACGTGCGCGCGTCCCGTGGTCTAGTGCGTGGGTGGATTATCGATAGGGTCTCTGGGCGACGGCCTCGGGGAAGGGATGATGCGACAGGCACGGCGCCGCAATGTAGCAACGTGGGGGGGTTTTGGCTTCTGCACTGTCGAGCAGGAACAACGGCACGTTCGCGGTCAGGCTTCGGAGGGCGCAGAATCGATTCGCGTTTCACCAAACGCCTGAGCAAAGGCGTTGCTGCCGAGGGCCTTGACGAGGCTGGACAGGGCAGGGGGGGGGAACGAACGACGAGGCAGGTGATGCAGCGAGCGAGCGACAAAATCAAGCGGATAAAGGCGGTGCAGGAGAAGGCGGCCCTGCAGTTCGCTGGCCAAGGCGATGGGCAATTGCAAGCAGAGGGGAGTAGGAGAGTCGTGAGGGTCGTCAAGCGGGAGCAGGGTGGCGTGGCCGTCGGTTTTCTGGATCGAGGACACACTGGTCGATGGTTTCACGGCCAGAATTGGGGCGCGCAGGGGCTCGGGCGCTATTTTGGACCAAAGTGGACCTGCGCACGCCGCTCGCCGCCTCAGCACCCCCGAAATGTCCACCCTCTCACCCTCTACGCACGCCCTCCACCGCTGCCCGCTGTCTGCTGCCCTCCACCTCTTCTGCTCGATCTGTGAGACGCCAAGGCCCCCGTCGCTGCACGGTAACCGCATCCCAGCATCGCTGTGCCGCCTTGACACGGCGGCAGTATTGGACACGCCCTGGGCTCGCACCGCCGCCGCTGCAGCTGCTGTAGCGTTGCAACGCGTGAACGCTTGTCTTTACTTTGGGAAGTTGAGTGGAGCAGAGCTGACGGTGGAGAATGGTAATAGGTGGCTTGGAGGCTGAGTAACGGGAGCTATCTACACGAGGCACTGACGCATCTGCGCCCACGATGGCTATTCTGCTGACGTTGCAGCTCTCGTGATCCCTCTCTTCACCCTTCGCCAATATTTCATCCCGCCCTAGCCTCGTACCCCTCCCCGGCTCAGAACCTCCACGTCCAAAATCCACAATTGTCATGCCCCAACTCCTTGCATGCTAAACATGGCTGGGTATCAAGCGCCGACAACACCCAGAACTTTTGCTCGAACCCATCGGCTCGGCCAAGCACCCTGTCTAACCCTCCGAAAATGCACATCTCCGAACGCCGTCATGCCCACCCTCAAAATAATCGCCCATAAGTATATCCTGTAAAGCCAACTGTAGACTACAAAACTCCCCTAGCTCCGCAGGTTTCATATTCCGCACAGCATGGTACTTGATAGTGCAGCATCAAAGCGCACGTCCGCTTACCTTGATCGCGAATCCATCTCGAATCCGGATGGAGGCTTCATCGTAATGTCAAGACGCAGCAACCTGTCCATCAGAGGGGACGTAGCCGAAAAATGAGTCTGTGGTTAGTATCCGGGAAGGGGAGGAAGTATTAGAGAAGAAAAGCCCAAAGCAGGGCATGCTCAAGGTCGCAAATCATGGTCTAGAGGAACGTATGCAAGGTTAGTAAATGTCGAAACGTGATGCTGCCGAGGACGGGAGGAGGCGAGGAGGCTAGACTCGAGGTCGCTTTGCGTCTGCGCGTGCGAATTAGTACCATCAACTCAGTCTCCGCCGTTTGGAACCATGCGTACCTGTCGTACTGGTTGCTTCGCCCCCATCATTGCTGGCCTCGTCAATCTTTCTCTTCTGTCCCGGAGGAGACAGATCTTGGAGTTCGGAAGACGAGCTAACAACGGGACTCGCAGCCACAGGTGCAGCGACTGGAGCTTCACCGTCCTCGCCGTCCCCGTTATCGTCGAAGTCGACGACGTCTTGCTCAATAATGCCAAGGCCTTGATCCTGGGTCGAATCGTCGGCAGCCGTGTCTACAGTGTCGAGATACAGAAAATCATCGGCCCCGGTAATATCGTCAACCAGGCCGTTTGATTCGGCATCATTCTTGCCCATGTCTCCGACTGGAGCTGATACAAGATCGGCAAGAGAGTCTACGTTTTGGTCTTCGGCATCATTATCATCATATTGGTTAGTAATCTCATCGTTCGCCTGCGGAGCATACTCCGTCCGATATTCTTCAAAATCTTGAACGTTGACAGATGAATCTTCATCTGCTTGCTCGTTTTCTTCGTTGTGTTGTTCGCCATAATCCTGGTCGTTAAAGCCAGTGCCAAGATCGAGAGTCTCATTCTGGGCGAACGCTTCGCTGGCCTCGTCTTCTTGGGGTTCATACGTGGCGTCAACACTAGCTTCGGTATAGTCCTCGGAAGCCGCTTGGTCTTGAGTATCGCCATTAGCATAAGACTTCGCGTCTCCCTGCACAGTAGAGGAAGACGACGAAGGCTGACGTGCTACGTCCGGATCAACATGGCTGGCGCTGGCATCTTCATCGTCACTGTAATCTAGGAGATCTTCCTCCGCAAGGGGAGAAGCCTGAGAATTGCTAGGTGACAAGTTGGCTGTTTGGGGGGCGGGTTCGTCGTTTCCACGAGCAGGCTGCCTAGTGGATCCTCCTGAGGCATCACTTGTAGAGCCCGTTCTGGAGGGCACATTTGCGCCGTTAAAGCTCTGCGTATGTGACTCGGAGACCTCTTCGGGGTCATTTGCCTCTTCCGGTTCCTCGTAAGCTTCTTCCTCGTACTCTTCATGATCGGCTTCAAAAACTTTTTCATTTTCTTCGTCATCATAATTACCATCGTGTTCTCCCTCAACATCTAACCCACTACTATCTTGCAACTCCCCTTCTTGTTGACGCTCTGCCTCATCCCAAACAGAGTGATGCTCCGTTGGGTCGTGGCCTGAATGAGTGCTGAATGCTGTCTCTCCAGCATCTATAGCTTGATGGAAACGGGAATGGCCAATGCCATCTGCGACGGCCTTCTGAATCTCACTGATCAGTGTAGAAACCCGCGGGCGGAATAATAGAGTCATGTAGAAAGACTCTGGATCGCTAGTACCATCTTGGGTGTGAAGCTGCAGATAAAGACTAATTAGATGTTCCAGGCTAACAAATGCACATGAGCTGTGTTCTTGCCACAATTCAATGTTGTTGAAGGAGTCAAGACGGAGACCTAGCTCCATTTCAACGGAAAGACTAGAGCCAAAAGCGGTTCGACAGGCATCCAAGAGGCTACTCATCGGTTGCTTTAGAGGCAAGTCATCGTCAAGGAGATAATCTCCGCTTGCGTCAAGATCGTGACGCTTGAACAACCAGAGTTCTGCGTCGTTATAATTGACCGTGACCTGATGCAGGTACACTTGGTCATGGTGGGCGTCGTCACCTTGAGAGATCTCACTAGGCTGAGCGACATGAGAAGTTACAGTCGCATCTGCATGCAGCTCCTCTTCTGGTTCTTGATGCGTGGCTTCGTAAGGGGAATGGTGTGATTGTGAGTCGTCAAAGTTGGCACTTGGAGACTGTGCATGCCACTCTTGTTCTTGAGGCTGCACTTGGTCACCCCGCACCGGATCTTCTTTCTTCTCTTCTTCGGCGTCTTGGTTCGCGCTCTGAACTTTGATTGGCTCCACGGCGGAAGCATCGATTACCTCGTCAAATTCGACGACTGTCTGCCCAGTGACATCGCCCTCAGTCGGAGGGTCATTTTCCACGTGTGTGTCTACCGGGTTGGATGTGCTACCTTCATCATCCGGGATGGGCTCTCTCTCGTCATCAGAGTAATCAATCAGATCATCCTCAATGCCGACAGGTGCTTGCTGTGCTGAGCCTGGAGTGTTGTTCGGCTGTTGGTTCGGTTCATCAATGACAGCATCGTCGTAAATGACAAGATCATCTTCTATAAGATCCTCTTGGTCGGCCATGAAGTCGTCCTGATCTGCAGAAACCGTCTGCACGTCGAGGCCGAGATCTATGCCAGCATCTTGCAATGACACATCGTCATCAGGTGCACCAGTTGAGTGCATGTCGAGCTCAATGTCGCCATCGCCAAAGTCAAGCCCGCTATCCGAGTGAAGGTCCATTACGTCTGAAGCGGCCGTGACCTCGAGGAATGGGGTCGATCGGGTAGCTGTGGTCATGCTTAGATGTGTGTATGCGGGGCACTGCCTAGAAGTGTAAATGTTTGTCTCCAGCGTTTGTTGGCGTAAAAAGTAAGAAGCGCGTCACGTCGGTCGTGTCACAGTGGCAAGGGCAAACGCGCGCAGAACAAGACGTCGAGAATATGCGTCGTTCTAGGGCAAGCGGCTAGCGTGCATCACGCCGTGCACGTTGTTAAGAGGGTGGGTGAGGCTTCCAGGCGTAGCGGGACAGGGAGGTGCGTGAAGGTGAAGAGTCGACACGCGGAACAAAGGTAGATAGTGCCAAGATGAAGCTGCAGCTGCGGCGTGGGCGAACGCGGATGCAGGCACCGTCGCCGCTTAACCCGGGTTGGTGAGGAAATAGCAAGACAGCAGACTAGATAAGCGCTGGTGAGCAGCTTTCGCTTGGACAGTGGGCGTTGTGTAAAGAGACAAAAGGGATAGATTGGGAATGAGGAGAAGAATGCGACACCCTTGACGTGGGAAGGGAGTTCTTATGGGTGAAGACGCCTAGCGCGAAAGAGGCTAGGCACCACAACCACGTGACTTCTATCCACCTGGACATGGCGGGCGTCCAGACACTGTGCAAGCGGGCGAGAGCTGTGTGTCCTACGCAACAATTTTAGACACCCCCCCGTACTGCAGGGACAGCTGTGTTGGCTGCTCTTCTTCGACCCAGACCTCCATCGTCGGACAACCCCCGCGCAATTGAAGTTCGTCGAGCCCTCTAATTTCCATTGTGGACAACATCCCCTCCACAGGCGACCGCATAAGCTTCGAACCCCCGACACTTCGACACAGCCCGGCAGATTTGTACATCTAATATACGCTTGGTTGTACTTCCAATCCACTCCCATCATGGTACCCAATTCTCTCCGCCTACGGCCCTATGAGGCCTCGCATGAACCTCAGCTTACTCTGCCCGCAGGTAGTCCTCGCAGCGTCGATATGTACCCGCGGTGGGAAAGCTGTCCTGTCCCGCCAATTCCGTGAGATGCAGCGCTCACGCATCGAAGCCCTCCTCGCCTCCTTCCCCAAGCTCGCTGACGGCGCATCGCAACACACTACAGTCGAGCAAGACAATGTGCGCTACGTATACCAGCCCCTCGATGAGCTGTACATGGTGCTCATTACGAACCTACAATCCAACATCTTGCAAGATATCAACAGCCTGCACCTCTTCGCCCAGGTTGTGTCTTCGATATGCAAGTCTTTGGACGAGAGGGAAATCTTGAAGAATGCATACGAGCTTTTGACGGCGTTTGACGAGATTGTCACATTAGGATATCGGGAGAATTTGACGCTGAGCCAGATCAAGACATTTTTGGAGATGGAATCGCACGAGGAGCGCATCCAGGAGATTATTGCGCGAAACAAGGAGCTAGAGGCCACAGAAGAACGTAAACGACGAGCCAAGCAGCTCGAGATGCAGCGCAAGGAGCAGTCCAGGTCGTCTCGTGGAATGGGCAGCGGCATGGGAAATATGGGTGGCATGGGACCGCGCACACCTCAGTATCCCACATTCACTCCTAGCGTGTCTTCCACCGTCCCAGATACATACGACTCGTATGAAGCGGCTAAGAAATCGGCGAGCAAGCCGTTAGCGCTAGGCAAGAAAGGCATGCAGCTTGGCAAGAAGAACAAAGCTACCAACATCTACGAGCAGGTGGCCGGTGACCTCCCCGTCGAAAGTGAGCCTCTCGTCGCTTCTCCCAGAGCACCTGCTGCTCCAGCAGTCGCGAGTGCCCGCCCGTCCACCTCCAGTGATCGCGAGGCAGTACACATTATTACCAATGAATCCATCAGTGCTCGCCTAGATCGAGAAGGTATTCTCAAGTCTTTTGAGGTCAAGGGCGAGATGCAACTCAAGATTACGGATCCGGCCCTGACCCAAGTCAAGCTAGATCTTCATGCAGGCGAGACTCGTGGAGCACAGCTCATGACGCATCCGAAGGTCGATAAAGCAGCATTTAGGAACAGTCAGATAATACAGCTCGCGGATACGAGCAAGGGCTTCCCTTCTAACATGGGTATCGGCGTCATGAAGTGGAAGCTTGCACCAAAGCCAGAGGACGTGTCTGATCCGCCCATCACATTCCGTGTGTGGGTCGAAGACTCCGGCAAGATGTTCAACATCACAGTCGAATATGAGCTCACGGGTGGCGACGCACTGAAGGATGTCAGCGTCACAATTCCATATCAGACAGATGAGCCCAACGTCTCATCCTTCGACGCCGTATACGAGGTCAGCGGCGACAGCTTAGAATGGAATATCGGTCCTGTCAACGACGAGTCCAACTCTGGCCAATTTGAATTCGAGGCTCAAGCAGAGAGCGAAGCTGAGTTCTTCCCCATGCAAGTGCGGTTCACCAAAACGACTCCTTTTGTCGATGTTAACGTAAGTCTTGATCACGCTCGTTTTGAACCTTCCAACCCTAACTCAATTATAGGTTGCTTCTGTAACCCTTCTCTCCATGAACCAGGACATCAGCTTCTCGAAGGACGTGAAGTCCGTTGCAGATGTCTACGAGATTGTGTAGTCCGGAAACAAGGCGACATATTTACTAGAACGCAACTCTATGGAGGCTGATTTCATTGCGGAACATAGCATAGCCGGTTTGTTGCTAGTGCTGCTACTATAGATTTGGCTGAACGTGAAAACTGAATAGCGCGAGATAAATGGAATGAAAGCATTAAAATTGTCATCATCAGCTTTCATACTTCCTTCTTGTCTGATTTTGCCCCTCTCATCCAGTACCCCTACTCGACTCTATCGTCATCGTCCTCGTCAGGCAACGGCATGGTTGCCGCCATCTCCAATTCCTTCTTATCCTCATCTGTCAACTCGACATTCCTGCCTATGCAACAAATCGCCTGCACAATCGGCACTTCATCCCAATTAACTTCCTCCTCGCCATGCTCGCCTTCCTCCGCACCTGCATCTTCTTCGGTCGTGTGAAGAGCACTACTTTCCTCTTCACGGGTTTCGTCAGTGCTCTCAATATCTGAAGCCTGCTTGTGATGGGTTTCGTTGTTGACATGCCCATCATTCTCCGTAAAAGGTGTATTCGCTGCCTCCTCACGGTTGGCAATCTTTCTCCCACCGCCAGGATCCAGGCTATCCTTCAGCCCATCTCCCCCTTCCTCACGTACAAACCTCTCCTCCCGCTCTCTATTTCTATCCCCGGAGTAAACAGCTTCTGACACACGTTCGGGATAGCTGCTGTCTTGCCCACGGACATACACATCAAACCCTTCTCGAGAAGAGTGAAAATAATGTACGTCTTTACTTGATTCAGTGTCGTGCTCTTTGGCAGGAGTGTCATCGGGCCCTTGAGCTCGGGCTTGGACTACTGCCAGCGGAATATTCGCTAGATTCAGTAACCCATGATAGTCTTCCGTGTTGTGCGAAACTTTCCGCCTCTTATTCGTACTCGAGGTAGATGCACCCTCGAGAACCGCCACCCCGGAGCGTTGACCCAGCATATCTTCCCAACCCCCCCAACCCCCCACTCTGGTAGGAAACCCGTAAGCTAAAACGAAGACTGGGCTAGACCAGGTGGTCGGATCCGCCAGCCCCCTTGCGCAGAGCCCTTTTTCTCTTCTCAGCGATTTATGGAACGCTTGTTTCGCAAATGGTGTATCGTAGGCACAAGTTTCATCGAAATCAGAGTGGTGCCTGAGGATTGGATGCTAATGGTGGGAGATGGCGGCAGGGTGAGGTGAGGATGAGGTGAGGCGCAGCAAGGCTGACCCTGCCTTGCCATCCCCAGGGACTCTGCATCGACTTTGAAACGAGGCGTTGGCGTGCCTTGAAACGAGAGCGCGCTTGAACGACAACGAGAAGTCTTAGTAAGAAGATACGAATCGTGGGAGATTTCTCGTGAATTGGTTTGAATATTGTATTGATTTGAGGATGCGCTGCTGTGCTAGGCGCCTGCTAGCTAACAGGCGAAAATTCTCGCAGAACTAATGCTGCTTCTATTTCCAGTGCTTGTGGATTGATGCATGGCATGTTATTACTTGCCAAAAAAAATCGGTGAAAATCCCTATACCTGTCCCGTCCTATCCTATCCATTACCGTGGATGTTTTCCCCATACAGGCGTGATGTCCCCACCATTTCTATGCAATCTATGCAATTGTCCAACATATGAAAACTTTGTATAAGAGGACAATAGTCCAGCCCAAAAAAATCCGGCGCCGTCGCTAAATGAAGTAGTAAAGAAAAAGAGGAAGGTCGTGATGTAAATCTAATATCGTGTAGCAAAGCGAAAAGTAAAGTGTGGTATATACGTTCCAAAAAGGCTTAATGAGTCGATGCTATCGGAGTGGCATGCGACGTAGAAAAGTTGATATCGTATCAAAATCGAATATGTAATCTGAAGTGAATGGGCCTTGAACTGGTGGCACTTAAAGAACAGACTCCCCAAGAAAGCCGAATTCGTCGACGAGCTTTTCCGCTTGGCTGACTGAGCTCTCACGGGAGCGTTTAATGGCAGGTCCCTGGTGAAGTGTATGTTCGGTTATGGTGAGCTTGGATGTGGTCTCATCTTCAGGAAGCTTGTAGTGGAAGCCAAGTCCGAAGCAGGCTGCTTGTCTTCGTGGAGCAGCATCCGCATGGTGGATATCGAGGTTGAAGAGACTAGGTCCGAATCCGGAAAGGTGGAGTTCGTTCAATTTGGGAGGTGAGGTAGATGAGTGATAGGAGGTGTTCTCTTCTTGAGACTTATCATGTTCTCTCTCGATGAGAGGCGAAGTCTGGTCTGGGCTATGCATGTAGTCACCGACGGAGAAGTGGGCGGATGAGAGATTGGGCGAGCTGGCCTCGCTACAAACGCTGGTGAGAGAACTGAAGGTGGGAGAGTGGATTGCGTCTTCATCTGTTAGAGGCGAGCTGCAGCCGATTGAGTCCGCGCTCCATGCGGAGAAGCGACTGCTTTCATCTCGAAGTAACTTGAGATCCGGCTTCTCAAATGCTGGCTCCTCTTGACTCTGCGATTCCTGTTGCAGTCTCGGGCTGAGAGCTTCGCCATTACAAGCAAAAAGTGGAGCAGGGACGAGATAGCGAGGTAGAGCTGGTAGCGCCTTATCTTTATCGAGCGCTGATTTCTGAAGTCCCGAGCTCTTGTCACCGCCGTGGCTTGAAGAGGGGCGTGCGTCCTCGGAGGGAGGTTCGAGCGAAGTCGATGGTCGTTCAAGGACAGGTGCAGGCGTTGTTGGCTCAGATGAGTCTTCCTCATCGATCGCAGCGGGCGGCAGAATCTTGGGCGAGGATATCCAAGGCTCGTTACTAAACAACTTGGTACGTCTTGTATCTGCCGAATTTGCTCGGATGAGAGTCTGCCTGGGCTCGAATTCGGTGGTAGTGATAGCAGGAACATCTGACCGTGATCGTGGCCGAGTAAACGGTAGCTCGTGCTCAACCATCTTGTCTGACGTAGTGGGCAGATCAACATCCTTGGCTGGGTTTACAGGATGTGAGCCAAGTGGAGAGAACTCGAGCAATTTGGCGGTGATAGGTGGTGGTAAGGATTTGGAGGTCTGGGGAGTGGGTAGAGGTGATGACGTGGGGGGCGGCTGCAGTGCTGAGAGAGGGACGAGGTTGACCTCCTCGGCTGTGGTGCTGATGAGAGTCGGCGCGCCGATCTCCAATTCCCGGATATTTCTAGATCCTGCTCTTGTGCCTGAGGCTGACCGCTTCTGTGCTAACTTCTCTTTCAAGCCCTTGAAATCCGAAAATAGCGCTGTTGAGGTCATTGCTGGAGAGGTAGAAGCGCTTCTAGCGTGACGCTCAAATCCAGGGGAGAGCATGCGAACTGAAGAGGGATAGGTGGCAGACCTTGGTGTCCTAGGATGATGCATTGGAACGGAATACGTCTCTTTACACAAGTCTCCTAGTCGAGGGGATGGTAGTGGTTTAGGCGGTACTGGCGTTAGAAACTTGTCTTGCGGATTCCGGGTGAAAGCATCAAAGCTCTCTGAATTGCTTCGTGACCTAGACTCCGTGGGCACTTCCAATACATTTAATCGTTGACCGGGAAGCAATGGGCACACTGTTGTCGATGGTTCTGAGGGGTTGTGACATTCCTCATCGTTCACTTTGTACTAAGAAGCGAGTCAGCATCATTTCTCATGATCGAGATCTCGAATCAAAGACAGGATAATTTCCAGCTCAGCTGAAGTATCATGTGAGAGACTTACGTAGTACCAATAGGTGCCACCCATTTTGAGTGCCCCAGTCCGTTTCGTGCCGAGATTGCTGAGATCTCCGTCGCAGATGATATCGTCGAAGGTGTAACAGCCGGACCAGATGCTTCGACCTCTGCGTCGGTCTTGCTTTAGTGGATATGATTTAGTAAAATTGTCCCAGCTTCCAAGAAGTTCCACGGTGCAAGCTGCAGCCGGGCAATCACTGGGAAAAGTGTAAGTCACGGGGAGTTATATGCATCACAGCGAAGTAAACATACAACAGGAAGGTGACGAGCGTAGTCGACATGGCCAGCGTGCTGGGACGCCCAGCCTGATAAAAGCGAGGAGGATCTCGGACTGAAGCTGGGGTTTTGTTTTAACCCCCGAAGTCACCAGTCGTTGTGCATAAACAGTGCTAATTAATGTCAAAAATAGAGGGCCATGGCGTTTTGTCTACTGGATTCGTCTTAGTTTACGCATTTTGTTTGAAGCTGTCGGCAGACTGACCTGAGAAGAGCCACACGCGGCTTTGCGATTGGAAGCCGGCGGAAGTGCGGTTGGCTGGAAACTTGAAACCGAACAGGGCTAGGTTTGATGCTCTTGTTGGTACGACCAAGCCTGCAATTTGGACCGCTCGGAGATTTACACGCAGCTGTCGAAGGAGGAAGTCTGATGCACGAGGCTGTGGCGCGGGTCTGGGGCTGATTTTGAGAGTCCAAGCAGCAGATGTCGGGTGACGGATTGGTCCAATTGGCGCCGAGGGGAGGAGTATGAGAGGAGATCGAGGTCACGGCGCTTAATGCAGAGTGTGGAGCAGTCGGAATGCGTGATATTTGAAACAAGATAGGTGGATCGGTCCAAAAAAAAAAAGAGCAGATGGCCTGGAATGGGGATGAAGTCGGCAGCAAAAGGGAGAAAAGAGAGAAGGGTTGGGGTGAGGTTCAAGATGTATGTCACAAGCGGCAAGCCAGAAAGCGCCATCGATCCAACGACAGCGGAGGGCAAGCCATGGCCGTCTCCTTGCCGGGAAAGGATAGACCAGTCGCGTTGAAGAACCTGCTGAAATGACAATTATTGGAAGCCGCAGCCTCAAACGCGCCAACGAGCGTGCTTCGTCAAGCAATGCCATGATGGGCTGTAGCTGGCGGCACCTTCATTTCCAGCCCCACCGAAGGCACCGTCGAAAGGCGTAGTACATGTTCCCCGCCGCAGACTGCTCCCAGGGAGGGGCCGACGAGGGGTGAACCATGGGAGAGTTCTCGTCCAGCCGCACACGGTGCAACGGGGACATGGCCAGCTCGCTGTGCGTCGTCATTTCAGGAAGTGGGAGCTCGAAAACAGGACTGCAGCATGGGGAGCACGCAGCGCTGGACTCGTCCCGAAAGGTAGTTCCCCCTGTCTGCGCTGGCCAACAGCGGACCGAGAGGGGTTCCAGACACGAGTCGATCGACGGGGCCATGCCTCTTGCGACAAGGCGCCGTGTCGCTCAGCCCGGTCGTCGATTCATCCCTGGCTGGCGCGAGCCCACTCCCATCTCATCTCATCTCAATCTCGGGTGGCTTCCACGGCACCACGGCCATCCATGATCCCCCACACGCTTTCTCCGATGCGTCTGATCGGCTGCCATGCTTCCTAGCCTCGCTGTCGCTGTAGCCACCTCTCCGTCGGCGTCTTCGACCCTCTTCTTCGTAGAGCAGAGCAGCGGCGAGGACGATGGATCCGCAATTCTCTAGACCAGGAGCCCGGGACCGATGGAATCAGATTCATGCGCATCCATTGTCTCTGCCCAACCTGAAACGCCGCCCTCCCTACCCTCGCTGTCAGACTCAACACCCACTCGTCGGCGGTAGGCGCTGGCCGCGGCGCAGCGCGGTCGATCCCACGCCGAATTACCGCGCAAACAAGTCGAAACAAGTTTGCTGCCATGAGAGTTCACCAATCCATTGACGAGGCCATGATCGCGGCTCTGTCGCGGTCTACTAGCCGCTGTCTAACGCTGCGCTATTGTTGGAACGCGTCGACGCATAATTTACCACACTTTGCTCGTGTCTGCTCTGCGCAGGAAGTAGTCGTGGCCTGTTTGTCTTTCTATTCGTCATCGCGTCTCATCTTTCGGCGCCATTACCTGTTCAACACCCTCTCACGTGTGCCCTTGCTTCCAGGCCCACCGCAATACATCTCATACAGTGCGCCTCCACAGAATGAGTTCTTTGAGACTGATATTGCAAGATTCAGCCCTGCCTCTGGCCTCGACTGGGGCGCTCTACGAGTGCGAGGGCAACGGAGATCATATCACTAGAAACAGCTGTTACACGGCTTTCTTGCTCCGGACCAGTCAAACCTCCGCAGTAGCAGGACCAGCCGTCAATACGATAAGTATCTCAGAGCTCTTTTCGCATTGATCTGACTCTCCCTGTTTGTGCCGGCACCGAGTGCAAGATGGGACCATACCGCTCTGTCCCTCCGAGCTGGTGCCGTTTTACTATTCCGCCAGCAACCTATTTAGGAAAAACTTTCGGCATCCACACAGACCTAATGGAACCTTGTGGAGATTATACATGGACTTTGCTGTCTTTGACATGACAGAACCTTCCACGTCTCTCAAACAGATTCGAGCAACCTTCCTAGGTACTGCTAGCTAATCATCTATCTAACACATACCGCTCAGACCATTTCTTTAGCAAATCAGAGTCCGTAGGTACATCATGCTTATCCGCGAACCTACCCACATAGCCACGTCCATGGTAGCTAGTCAAGAAAACAGGATTTGCATCCCGAAACTTGGAATAGAACCTTCTCCACCGTAACGGTACATCGAGCATCGGGACAAACTCAACGAACCACGTCATAGTAACGTCGGACAAACCTGCACCACCACCTCTCTCTCTCGTACGACACTGCAAGACGACTATGTCCCTGCATGAAACGACCCGAAGTACTGCGCTCATATACATTTATTCTAGTCTTTTATATTAGTGTAGGTGCTAGAGGGGTGGCCATGTCTTCTGTTGATCTCCGGCGCCCCTTCTCTTCGGAAGGCGTCACCTGACATGTGAGCACTATTGGAAAGAGCAAACACATGCGCTCATGTAGGTATCCGTGGAGCCTATGCGAGGCAAGCACGTGTTGAGTGACGTTGCGAGCTCGACAGCTATTCTTGTTCAACATCACAGGAGACCACATGCCGCCATCAGCAACCCAGGAACCAAGGGAAAAAAACATTATCCAATTATCCCGGTATTGTCTTTTTTTGTACTATCATTTGATATACTACCATATTCATCGTTATCGTTGTTATCAGCTGGGTAACCCCCTCCCTACTGAAAGCTCGTCTTGAGTAATTCCGGCTTCCTCTGCTCCAAATCCAAAATCATCTGCCCAAACAACCCATTTGCCCAGCTAAACCACTGCCTCGTCCACCTGCTCGAATCAAAACTGTTCACGCTCTCATGAATCAAGCCAAGCCCATCCGTGCTGCTCACGATCTGCTTCAGCTCACCCTTGATCTCGTCGTCGTCATCGCTAGTTAGGATGCGTACAATAGATGCCATCGGCCATGCGAAGCCGGGTCCTTGGTGCGGGCCACCGACGGCGTTGATGACGGGGCCGCGCATGAAGTAGGGGTTTGTGGCACTGAGGACGAGTTCGCGCGTGTTCTGGTAGGTGTCTTCGTTGACGGGGAAGGTGTTGAAGGGGGCAGAGAGGAGGGAGGGGATGTTTGCATCGTCCATTATGTTTGCGGAGCCGAAGCCGTCGACTTCGTAGGCGTAAATTTTACCATGCTCGGGGTGGTTGATTGTGCCGTGTTCCTCGATAGCGGATTGGAGATTCTTCGAGAGGTCGGACATTTGCTGCGCGAGGGAGGAAGAGTTACCAGTGTTGAGCTTGCTCATAATTTCGGCGGTCTGGGAGAGGTAGGCACTGAACATCATGTTGGCTGGGATGAAGAGCTGGTAGATGCTTGAGTCGTCGCTTGGGCGGAAGGCGCTTCTAATAAGTCCTGTGCCATTGTTCACCGGATTTCCTAGTCCGTCATTTGCGAGGGTTTCCGTTGCGCGCGTGGTCTGTCGAGTGAAGGTGTATGGGCTTTCGAGGACTGCTCCGTCGCTCCCGTATGTTGGCGTAGTCATGTCCTGCGCGACCTTCAAAACCGCTTCCACAGCCTGGACCCATTTGAACTTTCCGAAGAAGGCGGAGTCACCCGTTGCATTGTAGTAGTTTGCAGAAACCTCCAAGAACGCTGCGAGAGAGTCCAATTCGTACTTGCATTCGAAGACAAAGTCGGTGGAGTATGGTGGCTTCACTGTGTCAAGAGCAGCATAATCATTCACTGCAGGAGCTATGCCACTCTCGGTTGGAGGTTGAAATGAGTTGCAATACGGCGAGGTAAGCAGATATCTCGCCTGCAGATTGATCACACCCCGGTAGAGACTGGCGATGGAGTTGCGGTCGTTGCTCGCGTTCAGCAGCGGAAGGTAGCTCTGCATCTGATTTGAAGAGTCGCGCAGCCACATGGCATTGATATCTCCAGTGATGACAAAGGTGAGCTCCTCGTCCCCATCGTCTGCCGCACTTCCTCTCCACTTGATAGCTGTATCCAGCGTGTTCGGGAACGAGTTTTGAAACAGGCGATAGAGGTCCGGGTCTTTGATGACGCCTTCCATGCGCTTGATCGTGTCTTCGACGCCCGTGGAATTGAAGGTCCGACATGATTCAGAGGGCCGCTGGTATGCAAGCTTGTACTTTCCCGAGCTCAGTGGTTCATGAACTTGTTTCGAGTAGTCGGAATAGTCTGGGCACTGCGCAAGCACCAGCAGTGGCAGGGCTGATGCCGTGAAGAAATTGAAGCCGCGCATGATGGTGGAGATGCGTTTGGTGAGAGAGAAGGCACACTCAGAAAGGAATTTTAGAGTGAGCAGGACGCAAAGTGACGAAATAGCCAGAATATGTACAGGTACTGCATGTAGGACCCATGCGCGGATCATTGCAATCGGCGGACGACCTTCCATATTGCGTTGCCCCGCCGCTGGTCATAAGGACCGCGGCTGGGTCCCGATTGTAACGATGGATGAAGTTTTAGCGCTTGAATTCAACACCTGCCTGATTATTGCAGTTTTGCTTCTTGGCTCATGATGCAGTTAGTAAGAAGGTGGGTCAGTGTGTACGACTCCTGAGGTCAAAGTCCTTACGTTCGCCAAAGGAATCGAGATGCTTCAGACAGAGAGCATTGGGAATACTGAAATTGGATCCCGGCGTGTGACGGATTGAGGGGCTCGCGTGGGTGTTTGCAGGAAAATTGATAGGCACAAGACTCGGAGCCTTGGATTCTAATGCGGGGACAACCCCAGCACGGGTGGCTGCTTTTCGGCGATGATCGCCTACAGGGCTAGCTAGGACAAAAAGAGAAGGCGTAGCTGACGTCGAGTAAGCGCATTGCCGTCAGGTGCACGCGTGAGCATTCGGCATAGGAATTCCATGGACGGAATTGCATCCATGACATGCGGATGCGCTGTGTGGTAGAATTGAGCTCGAACAAGCTGGGGGCTGGCGAGCGGGCTTTAGAGGCACCGTGAGCCTAAACCCTTTTAGGCCTAGCCGATCCTTCCTGACTTCTGACTCCAGCCATCCTGGGCAAGCTTCTATCAACCTCATCAAGGTATCAACGCCGCCTCGAGCCCACATGTCAATGCGGAAGCTTCACCAGAAGTCTAGGCTTGGTTGTGGTCAATGCAAGAAACGTCATGTCAAGGTTGGTACTCCCCAAGCTCCCTTGCAACGCGAGCATGTCTCCTGGATCCCTCAATATCAATGATGCATCAGGAGACCAAATTTTTGATACTAGCAGTTGTGGTCCTTTGATACGGATGGCTGACTTTTTTAGTGTGATTTGAACCGTCCGGAGTGCAACAATTGCTCTAAACGTGCCCTGGACTGCAGCTTCCGCTCTCTAGATCCTAAACTACCCACTTTGAAATCAGGGAACCACCTAGATATTTCCTCCCAACAAGTGGATGTTGCCCTTCCTCCTCCAACTTTTCTCGACATTTTAGTTCGAGATGGGCTTCTTGATGTCTTTCCGGGTATTCTACAACCCACGTTCAAAAACCTTTTACGGCACTTTGCGACAGAAACAAGTGCTACCATTACCCACACTACGGGAGCCCAGGCTGCTTGGTGTGCTGCTGTCCCTCAGCTATCATCAAATCACCAGTTCGTCTTGAAAGGAATCTCTGCTATTTCGGCACTGCATCTCTCCCGCACCGTTGGTACAGAGAGGGAACGCAAACACTTCAACGATATTGCCGCCGTGCAGATCAATACTGGACTAGTAAACTACAAAGAGACTGTACAAAATGTCAATGCAGACAATGCAGAAGCACTCTTCAGCTTTTCAGTCACTGTAACGGCGTTCATCATAGTCAACATGATAGACGAAAGCAAAAAAGTCTTGCAATCGTTTGGCAACGGCAGTCAAAACCCAGATCAACGTCGTGAGGTTGTTCATAAGCTATCGCGAGCGGTAGTAAATCTCATGTTTTCGCTAAGGGGTGTCCTCCTCATAATTGTCCCTTGCTGGAATATCATTGCCAACGGAATGGTTTCATCCTTGGTGACACGAGATTGGTGGCCTCATCCTATCCCAACTTCTCCACAAGCAATTAAAGAGGACCGCAAAATTCACGAGATTCGGCACCTTTGGATGCAGCCAGGGCGACGCTACGAGTACTGGTTCGAGATTCTAATTCAGTCACTGAAACAGTTGCAAGAGACTTTTGCATTGGTTTCTCAGCTCACGATGTCTAACGAAGCAGAGCCTGAGTCAGCAGGCAAGCTTGTTGATTGGTCTGCAATATTTACTTGGCCCATTCACACTCCCCATGGCTTCGTCAGTCTCCTCGATCAAAAGCGCCCCGAGGCTTGGGTCATCCTGGCTCATTGGGCCATTCTCCCTTCCCGGATCAAGGGAATATGGTGGGTGAATGACCTAGCGCCGAGTATTGTTTCTATAGCAGCTCTAGTGCTAGGGAAAGAGATGTGGAAATGGATTGAATGGCCTGCGTCCACTGTCGGAGTTGACTTAGAGAGCCTTCAACCTCTGCTTCCAGACGCCATTATACCTGGCGCTTGAGACGCAAGCGATATATTACTTCCCAGCGCCCATCGGCGGCAAAGTGGCTGCTCTTCAATCCAATATAGTGGACTTTTCAGCCTTCCAGCCCGTATCCACAACCATAAGCCTCCCCCGATATTCTTCAATTTTAGAGTGTGGTAGGGAGCACCACATCGGAACTCATCGTTTGCGATCCAAGCCAGACGGCCATGGTACACAAGGGGCCATCGTATGATATTTCTATACCCAAATCCCTAGGACGCCTCCACACTTCCCACCCGAAATCTTTATTGTACCGAAATGGAAGATTTTACGTCACTGGGAGTCGTCGAACGCTTACTCTTTCTTTCTGCCATCGTAATCAGCTTCTCGACCCCGAAGCATGACTACTGTTAGAAGTCAGCCACCAGATCTCTAGTGAGTCGTTCCGAATGACTGAAGACTACCAGGATGAGCGATGTGTCTCTTACCTTGGCTCCGACGGACGGGTTCTATAGAATCCCTTATGTCCTTGCACCATCATGCTTGCCAGGTTCCTCTCCCTTACTTCGCGCATATAGTCGTCCTGCGCGACAGATCGACTTGGTAGACCTGGCTCGTCTTCAAACATGAACCGAGTCATGGCAAATCCAACGCAGACGAGAAAAGCGGAACCGAGTATGATGAAGAAGCAAATCAACAGCGGGTGGATAGCGTAACCCATGTTGTCGCGCTTTTCGATCGCGCTTCTCGCTATGAGCGTCATGGTGGCCGGCATTTCTTTGTATTTCGATCGACGGATATCGATATGGTTGAGTGCTATCGGAAAGTAGTAGCTGCAGGACGCAGTCTCTTCCAGGTGGTAATAGGATCTAAATACTTGCTGGACCCAGTGGTTGTATCCTTGGGAGTAGAGTGAGTAGAAAGTTAGTTCGAGTGAGTGAGAGTGAAGGTTGAGGCTCGGTTGATAACGGTGAAGCACGCTCGCCTCCAAACAAATCAAGAGTCAAACGTTTGTCTTTCACCGGGAATACCAGTCTCAGAAAGAAGAGCCACTCTTTATGTATTGCGCCCTAGGCAAGCACATGCCCGAAACATCCGAACGACATCCTTCAGCCGTCTTGCCCCGAGCTGTTGGTTCTCAAACAGGACTAGCGTGCGAGTTTGTCGTTCATTAGCAGCCGTGAATGGTGAATTTACCGAGATCACGTGGAAGGCATGTGGGATGAACGACTTATAGCGCGTCCTTGATGTGGTACGCGATTGTCCTCGCATGTCGTATCCCAGCCGATAAGTTCAAGCCTGACCGCGTCAGCAGCAAACACGCAGTACGCGAACAAGGCTTCTGAAGCCCGGTAGCGCGATCTACCGAGCCGTTCGAGCCTCCTTGGCACCTATCGTTCGACGTCTGTCCGCGAGCTTCCGGTGGCTGTGCAAAGTATTGACCGGTGAGGGATTGGCATTCTTCCTTCAGACGGCGTTATTGCTGCGAGTACAGCGTTGTTCCCAGGAAACGGTGCCGCCGCCGCACTGTCGTTCAACTGTTTTCCCCCTGACTACTGCAGTGTGTTATTAGGTCATAGGCGTTCGGGTAGGAGGAGGCGCAGGCGTCCGGGCGCGAATAGTGGTTGATGCTTAATGATGTTAAGCAGCACATGGGTTTCTGTCGCAATCCGCGAAAGGAAACATACGAGTTTTAGCGTGACACCTGTCGTCCTCTCGAAACCGACTGAATGGATCACGTTATCGACCGGCCCGTCTAGATACATCTCATTGCCTCTTTTAGGGCGGTGGGGGAATGGAGCACTCTAGTCCGCTAGGGCGTTCCAGATGTACTGTGCCCTATCGTGCCGCAAGACTTGGATATCTACTGGTCTTGGCGAATATATTCTGTACACAGCCTCCTCCTTCTCCGGTGCTCTGAGCACTGAGTAAGGCTTCACTGCGTCATGGGCCGTGGCCCCCTTTCTACGCGTAAACCATACCACGTTTAGTGTTGTTGTGATGGACTGGACTTGGAAGAACGGGAAGTCTAGGAGCATTTTTACTCGTAGATTTGCTACGGAGATGGAGTTGAGTCTAACGTTGGGCGGCTACGGTACAGGCTACCTATCTTCCAACCCCTTGAGTCGAACACCAATTGTACCGCCTTTACTACGCAAGACTATTGCGCAATAACTGAACAAACACTATCTTCCTTTCTTCAAGAAGTTCTCTTCTCTATGCTTGATCCTGTGGTCATTAGAGCCATGTTTCGTTGCAGTGACGTGGCATTGTGGTGGAAAAAGGGTAAATAGTGCCTAGTGTGCGGGGACTTCCAGTACCTCAACGCCATCACCTACGTAAGCATCCCACACTTTTGCTCGAAAATCCGGTGTCAAGGGGATCTAAAGTCAGTCATATCATGTCCAAGAAATACGTCGTACTGACATCCTGAAGGGGCAAGAACTCCTACAGCTTCAACTAGAGACTTCGCCAGAGTCGATGTAGCAATGCGTGAAAAAAACGATCTATGAGACATACAAGTCCGCAACGAACACTCGTATGAGTACACATCATGTTGATATCGAGCTGGCTCTCCATAAGTTGCCGCCAGATAGCAGACTCATGCAACAGTGACTGCGCGGTATATGAAATCGCGCTTCAGTGGTGCGTTTGCTCTTCCCCAAGTAATCCCTTGAGCTCTAGACGTCTTCCACACGCAAAATCAACAAGTATTTAGTGATCTATTTGAATTACCATGTTCCGAACCCGTCGAGCGACTTATACCACGCTATCTCCGCTCCAAATCTTCCGCCGAGCCGTTACAAGTGATTGAGAACGCAATGAACGGCTACACGAGAGCCGAAAACAAGTCACAGTTACGGCAAAAAAATGCTCTACGAGCTGCACGACAGATTTAGAAGTCGTATGTCTCGTCACCGACAACTCACAGGGATGGAATTGGTTCATTGCGGATACAGTCAAACACGCAAAGAAAGGAGCCATGGAGTACATAGCTTCCAAACCTGAAGATCGCGAGTAGACAATCACAAAGGTGATAGAGACCGACGGCATCGGTCGCGATTACGGAACTGCTCTGTTCAAATGCGAAAGCTGATGAATGACAACACAGACGGCTATTGACCGCTATTATTGGATGGCAAGGGTTCAAATAGATACGAGAAATATGCAGGAGATGTGACATTGGATGAGTGCACAGATACAAAAAATGCAGGATCAAATCAAGGGGCTTCAGCACATGGTGGACCTGACATGGGTCACAAGGCATTCGCGTAGATTCAGCCCTTGATGACGGTCTTTAATAGAGCATGGCTTTTTGGATTTGAAACCCAAACATATGCATTGAATAGCCTATAGACCTAGATATCTAGAAAGTTAGAACGACTTCGATATACCCTTTGCGATATGTATTGATCAGAGCCTAGGAAGTACTGGTAAGCATCTCTAACTCATTAAACAGAGCTGGATGTGAAAAGAGGGCCAAAGGGGATCCAGCCTATCTGCAGGATGAAGATTGATATGCTCGCAAGTATTGCCTAGGATTGTTCCCCAAAGTCAGTATTCTGGTGCTTCCATGCTTCCACGACAGCACTCTAAATATAACTCAGCCGTACACATTCATTTTTTGGTTTAGGTTTTGCAAGCCATAAAGGCAATTGCAAGTAGTGTTGTACCTAACGAAAGCGGTAAACAAAACCTTCAAGCAACCGTAGATCATCCATATACCTCGGCCAATCTTACTGTGATCAATGTTGACGATTCTCTTGTAGTTGGCATGGTCGTTTATGGTTGATTAGTCGATTGCTTGCTGTTATATATTCTTGTACTCTTTTGGATTCTGTTATTTGCTCTTGTAGTGAGTTCAAAGAGGAAAGAGCCCCTCCAGGCCAATTTGCTTTTTTATACCTATCAATAGAAACTAAGTGATTCGCGTTTGTTATTTGGACGGTGTGGCATATCGACTCTTTCGGAGGGTCTAAGGAGATACTGTCGCTTCAGCACAAGATCTAATCTACGGTTGAGAGAAAGATTATCCACTCAATCTTACCCATTCATGAGATAACTTAGAGGATACTTGTAACGTTGGCCATTACGGACGTAGTATATACTTGGGTGGATGAATATTACATATATTGCTATAGAGAATCATACTGGAATAGAATGTACTGGATCAATAGCTACACTACTATGACTGAGTTGTCGTAGGTTTAGGGGGTGTTGACCTCATTGGGGCGCCAAGATACCCCATGCCTCGGAACTGAGTTTGTATGATGACCCCTTCTGGATAAGACATCATTTTTTCCCTCACAGATCCTTCATGACTTTCGCCCATGTCCAACGTCGAACACCTGTCCAGCCACTCCCAGAGCGCTCGGATTACTATACTGTTGTTAACGACGTCTTCTGACTACTATCCTGTCAAATGTACTTACCCGGACAAGCGGTAGACGTTTTGTAATATATGTCGCCCCTACAAAGACTGTACCTATGATAGACTCTTTTGTGTCGAGGATGACTTTTGAAGAGCACCTCACAGTATCCAGCAGGTACCCATCGAGTCTCGACTTTCCAACCATCTGGCAAAGAAACTTCCCTGACGATTTGCGCCACAGTGTCATCGCTTGAGTAGCCGCTGAGCCGCATCCCGTTGGAGGTTACGTAGAAGATGTTATGGAGTGGCTGCAGTCCATAAACTGGGTATCGATCTTGCTGCTGCGAAGGCTGGGCCATAGTAGTTCGATTTCGTACCAACAAATTCTTTCCGTAAAGGTCAATTCGTCGTCCTTTAGTGGCCCTAAATTATTCAGTCTCGTTCTAGTAGGTGATTTCTATCAAGAATTGTCAGTCGTTTGTTGATCTCGAAAGGAAATTGTCGATTATGGGAAGAAGGAGAGCTCGCAGTTGACGTTTTTAAATACCCATTCAAATGAGCAATTCATGTATGTATTCGTTGACTCTTTGAAATTTGGAGTCACTCGTGGACGCATGTGTTGACTCCTTGAAGCAAACTAGCTGGCAATCCGCACAGCAGCCAAGGGTCGTGCGGGATAGAAGAACAATCAATTCGACATCACAGGGTCAACATAATCGATGTTTACTCAGGTATAGTTCGAATTTATTCTTGTGAATTTATTCTTGCGAATACTTAAAGGGAAAGGGCAATTGCTCACACATGCTTGCGTATCTACCAAGCTGTCTATTCATGGACTGGGAAGTAGTAAACACCATTGGTATGGGATCGTAGATGATGCGAGGAGAATATCTGCCTTATTTTAGATTTGCATCAGGCTATTGTGCACCGGAACCCTTCAGCTGGTCCCTAGCCTGGAGGTTCTGGGGAACCTGTACCACCCTTACTAATCTCCTCAGACACCTGAATTTCACTCTTCCAACTAATGTTGAGGCCGGCTCCTCGCAATCCACGTACTGCTACCACTTCAAGGACACGATTAACCTTTACTACCATTTCACCAGTCACTGGCTCAGTGAAGTATTGGTGCCCGCGCTCGTGAAGCACACCGTTAGCCTCATCTAGAAGATAGTTGATTGCCCTGTATACTGCAATCACGTCAGGCATAATCATCTACTTTTTGGGCCGACAACATGCCTACCTTGATTCTGCATTTGGAACTCACGGATGGGTACGACTCTTTCAACATGGTGGGGGGCAATCATTCTCCCATTAGTCCCATTTGCGTGGCCGTCGATTAGGGTGTAACTCCAACCTTGTGGTAGCACTGCGGCAACGAGAAACTGCATGGCAGGCGGGTAATTCGTGCAACCGAATGTCTTCTGGTCGTCGAATGCAAAGTATACGGCCACGTAGTTGCGCGACGGGATTCTCGCCACAATGTTCCTTTGTGCACTCATAAATTATTGTGGTAGGTGTCGTTGTCTGGCTCTCAAAATAGGTTGCAAAAATGAAGTAGAAAGTTTTCCGTACCGGGAGTCTCTTATACTGCACAATGACTCCTTGAATCGGGGAGTCACCTACGGCGTGGACAGCGAAGTATCCGTGACTCCATTGGAAATCTACTGCCAGCAACTCATGAGTGAATCTTTCGAAAACTTCGATCGCATTCCCTGAACTGTGTTTAGTATATACTATATGTCTACTAGCACTCGCTTCTTTTGCTGTGCATAGTTGGGTATAGTTACCATCTCATCATATGAAGAACCAATCGTGTGTGAACACACTTCCATGATACGTTGCACATAATACCCCTTTCCGAATTATTGCCTAAGCGTAACACAAGTCGCAGAGCAGAGCATACTACATGGGACGAGGGAGGAGAACCAATTGAAGGGAACCATTCGCTTCACTATCTCATCACAACAACGACCGCCTCGTGTACGGGATTCCACTCATCTACGATACGTTGCTTTACACGACGCTCCAGCAAACTAAGTCAAACATAGCACGAAACCAGCAGTGGTATCACACTCGACACAAAAACACCAACAATAGCCCTCAAAGCCGAAGGGGAATTTTAATAATAGCCCATGTCATTTCAAACAGACGTCTAAACTCCTACAAATGCTACGCCCAAAACCCCATACCCACGGTTATCTCGTCTCATATACATCTACACCGCCTCACAATCCCACTATCCACATTTTCCTTCTCGAAGAAAAGCCAAGGATCGCATAATCAACACTATGTAGCGTTACTACGTCTACAACTCATCCCTACCCGTGACCTTTGCCGCCTTCTCACTTTCCTTCTTCTCCTCCTCCAATCGCTCCTTGCCCTCCTTGGTCGCCTTCTCAATAGCAGCGACGATGTCCTCCTCGGTAGCGTCGTCGCCGAGATCAAGCTTGGTGAGGAGGCGGCCGTCTTTGTCCTTGATTTCCTTTGCGTGACCGAAACTCTGGAGTTTGATACCGTCTTTCTTGAGACCGGCTTTTTCAAGCGCTTCATCGAGTTCTTCCTGAGTGGGTTCCTTTGGAGGTGGGTCGTCCGCTTTCTTGGAATTGGACTTCTTGGGCTTTTTAGCGGGTTTCTTTTTGGGCTTTGTTTTTGGTTTTTGCTGCTTGGGGACGTTGTAGTGGCGTGCTTTCTTCATCATCATTTGCATGACTGCGGCTTCGAGCTTCGCGTTTTCGGCTTTGACGTCCTTTGCTGTGAAGGCCGGGTCGTCGGATTCCTTGAGCTTCTTCTGTGCGGCCTTGTTGTCTTCGAGCCACTTGCTGGAGTTTGTGTATGTTTCCTCGATGAACTTGAGGTCCTCTTCTGTGTAGATGATCGGGACCTCAGAAGTTTCGGGTTCGGTGGTGGCTTCGGATGCTGAGGCCTTAAGCATGTCTTCTTCCTCGAGCTCGTCGAGAGGATCGGTAGAGGAGGAAGCTGATGGGGATTCTGTGCTGGAAGCAGAGGCCTTGCTAGCAGCCTCTGCAGACTTGGAGAGCGCAGCGTTCTGCTCTTCGATCTGTGCTTTGACCATGCCGGCTGCCGTCTTCACATCAGCAAGGTTCGATTCGAACTGTTTGATGGCCTCAGGTCGCTCAACGGCATCTTCCTTGCGCTTGAGAACAGGGTTGACAATTTCCTCGAGCTCTTTGAGCTTAGCTTTCAGGACTTTCTCCGTGGCGTCGTGGCCATCAGAGTATATCCAGTCTGAGACAACGCTGAGCTTCTCTTCGAGCTTCGAACGGATAGCTGCGGTAGAAGCACCGATGAAGGACTCATCTTCAAGGTAGTCACGTGCGCGGTAAGTGAAGGCCTCAAGGGAGTTCAGGACTTCTTCGCGGATGCGACGGTTCTTGTCCGAGGTATCGAAAGCAGTCAACCTGACAATATTAGCATGTTGAATCAAGCATATGTTGTAACAAAGCTTACCTCTCCTGCATCCGCTTGAACTCCTTACGAGGATGCTTTTCATAACCCTTCTGTGTGACCGTGAACGTATGCGCGGACTTAACAATCCTCTTCTTAGGACTAGATTTGGCAGCCTCAGAAGCCGACGCCTCTGCGGAAGCAGAGCTAGATGCGGACGAGGACGAGGACGAAGACGAAGATGCCTTAGACGATGAAGATGCCGATTCAGAAGCGCTCTCGCCCTCCTTTAGCGGCTCCTGTTCCTTCTTGTCGCCCATGCCGAAGAAGTTTTTGACGCCGTCGACAATACCACCCTTAGCCTCACTCTCAGCCTCGCAGGTAACCCATGCAGACACAACCTCAGGTACACCCGTGACCGGGCTCAATCTGACCTGGACATAGTTGTTGAAGGATTCACGATCGCATCCGTCAGTGTCGATCATTTGCGTGACCACTCTGGTCAGGTTGCCGCTTGCGAAATGAAGCACAGGTTGCTTAACAACATCGCCCTTCGCGTTAGGAGCTGCCTGGTAGATGGTAAACTCAAACTCGCCCATCATCTGGAAAGGTAGATCCTTGGTAGCGCCAATCTTGGAGGCAGGCGTGAAGATCTTTTGGTCGCGGTCCTTCAAGTTGAACATGTACTGGATGCCGTGGTTGTAGCCCTGAGTATCAGCATCGCGGATCTCCTTGACGCGGAACGAGGGGCTGAGACCAGCGGCCTTGAAAGCGGCGCCGAATACGGCAGCTTCGTCAGAGTTGACATTGGCCTTGATCTTGGACTTTCCGGCGAGAGCCTCCAGGCGTTGTTGTACGAAAGGCGTACGTGAAGCACCGCCGTGAACGATGAGGGAATCGATGTCGGCGAAGGTGAGACCTGCAGCTTCTAGCGCTTTGTTGATGGGGCCATCCACACGGGTAGCAAAGTCAGCGGTGAGCTCCTCGAATGTAGAGCGGGAGATCTTGTAGCGGAAATCGACGTCCTCAAAGAGACTCTCAAGGAAAGTAGAGGTCTGAGTGTTTGCACTGAGAACCTGTCGGAGCCTCTCTGACTCTTTCCAGAGCTTTGCGGCTGTTCGTCCATGAGCCTTGACCTTTTCGGCGGTAATTGATGCGCTCTTTGCGGCGGGGGCTTCAACGAACGAAGAGACCATATTGTTGACCAAAAGCGTATTGAGTGCGTCGCCTCCAAGGGTCCTGTCCCATCCTACTCCCAAAACTTGGACCTCCTGAACCGTCTTGTTGAATTTGCCCACATCCTTGACCTTCTTTCCCTGGAATTTGAGGATAGTGGCAGAAGCTGAACCAGCGCCCATGTCAAACACGAGATTGATCTCTGGCTTGCCTCCATCGTTGACGACTGGGAAAGTCCTGCTAGTCGCATAATTGATGCCAACCGCGAGCCCGTCGCTCACAACGCTCAGTACCTTCAAGCCAGCCAATTTCGCCGCAACCTCAAGCGCGCTCCTCTCTTCCACGGTATAGAACGGCGGTACGGTGAATACCACATCCGAGATATCAACGCCCTTGCCAGCCAATGCCTTCGCATTGTCCTTCACATTCTTCAGCTCCATGGCCAGCAGCTCCTCCACCGAGAAAGAGCTCTCTCCCTCGGCGAACACGCCACTCTTGAAGGCGAGTGTGTTCCGGCCCTCCAACCCTCCAACACTGAGCGCAGGATACCGCTCGTTATAAACCTTGACCACATCTGCGTCGCTGCTCGCACCGAGCAGCTGCTTCAAGTTCGGATACACATCGCCAGGAAACCTCGCGGTAAGCGCCGCAGCATCTGAGCCGTAGAAGCGCTCAGGAAACTCGCCCGAGGGCAGCGCGCCACCTTTCGACGGCTTGAATGCGACGGCGGATAACTCTTTGCGCTTTGAATCTTTGGTGAGGACAATCTCGAGAGGAATGCCGGGTTTCACGAGCGCGGCTTTGAAGTACTCTGTTCCCAAGTCGATACCCAGGACTGCTGATGCGGCGGAGGCGGTCGATGAGAAGAGGAAGACGAGGCCGAGGAATATAGCAGCGGGCGAGAGGCCTGATCTCCGACGACCAGGTGGAGCCATTGTGCGTTGAGAAAGTGCGAGGTAGTTCGAGGGTGCTCGGGGTGTAGTCGAGGTGGGATATCTCAAGCCTCAGCGTAGCGGGGACGAGCGCAGCGCAGCGGTGTATTCGCAAAGGGAAGGGTATCTAATGAATTTTTGGTCAAAGAAAGGAAATGGAAAATCTATCCCACATGCGTGAAAGCCTCGAGGCAGACCCAAGGCTGTGAGCTTGTGGGTGATGTTGCTGTTGCTGCATGAAATAGTTTAAATGTCCGAGCTACCCTGTCCTGCTCGCGGCGGAGCTTAGAGAAAACGTGGCTCTTTTGGCACAAAGGCCACCTTGACCGACCGGGCGCGCTTCGAGTCACGATGGAATTTCCTTGGCTGCCCGATGACCAATTACTTTGCTTTTAAAGTTTAGAATATTTATCTCGGCCTGGAAGGCCTTTGTTTCTCTTGCTTTCTATGCGTGCTGCTGCCGCGTACGACTTGGTGGTGCTGGAGCTCGGTGGCCAATCAGAGGCGAGCTCTTTCCCGACCCGCCTACGCAGTACTAAGAAATATGTCAACCTAGAGGCACACCTACTTGTCTCTTTGCTATATTTCTTCTATTCATATTATCCTGATGGATGATCACGTTCAAATTCCCTACAGTAAGTCTATCTGGCACTGCATATATCACCTATGGAAATACAATTCTGGTTGAATCGCAGCATCATGAAGCGCATGCAGAATGCACGCCGTCCATGACTATCTGCCGCTCAAGGTGTCCTCTCTCCTGGCCCGTGGCTGCTCCATGGGGGCCATCAGGCTTGGCATATGTATCTCGCGCATGACCTTCTCCCTCAGGCGCTATCATATTCCACGGTTAAATTCTACCAGTCCATCCTTCCCTCCGTGCTCGTGGAATTCGGCCTCCAGTGATTTGGCACTAACAGCCTGGCGCTGAGGAAATGCGGCGAGGGCAAGTGGCAGTGCGAAAATAGATGTCGTGAGAATCAGCCCTGCGCATCGTCAGCATTCTGTAGACTACACTCGTACAACACCCCATGAACGTCTTCAGTGACTCACCGAGGTTAACAGGCATCGTCAGCCTAGGCCTTTGCTTCAGCCATTCTGTCTTCTGCAACCTGACCAGCACAAGCGGCGGAAGCACCATGATCGGTGTCGCATTTAGTACGCGACTTACAGCCGTTTCACCTACGGCCAGTGTAGCTGCTTTCTTGCTCTTTCCCAGTGGTTTGACTTCCAGCCCCCCTGCTTCTACTTTTTGCTTCTCCGCATCGGTAAGGACCGGGAAGACGTCAATCCCATGTCGTATCTCCTCTCCACGCATGAGGAACACATTCAGGACACCCGCACTCGCTACGGCCGCGAAAGGCACTAATCGACCAGCAATCAGTTTGGCGCTGGGAGATAGACGCTTAAGGCGGGGCACGATGGCATTGAGACCGAGGGCAACGCCGCACGATGCGCTTACAGCGAGGAAGTAGGATTTGACGATTGTAGATGTAGCGAGTGGGGTTGATTTGTTGGCATTGGAGTAGTTGATAGCGACGTTGAGTGATTGATTCGTGACCTGCCATCCAAGGGTTCCCGCCGTCTAGAAAGGCTTAGCAAATGTCATGTACTATTCAAGGGCTTCTTTACCCCTAGGCCTGGCGTGAGCATGCCACCCGTAACAATCAGGTTGGAAATGATGAAACACGACATCCGGAAAGGCAGGAAAACAGGCTGTCCGGTGTCTATTTCCCTCTCAGTATACCATTATGATTCCTCTGGGTTTTGTTGTACATCGTACCTGGATGCAGCGTGGAGTCTATTATCTTCTTCGCCTTCCATAGCCCCGGTGTCATGTCCGGTATCTTTCCTGTCTTGTACGCAGTCGCGAGCTGCTTCGCATTTTCGAGGCTTGCGGAGGACGTGAAAAGAGTCCTGGTGTCTCAAAATCAGCCTCGCGCGACCTTTGAAGAGGGAGAATGAGGTTTCTAGAGAGGCTAACGGTAGTGGCACTCACCACACCCAGCACAGGCAAAGAGGAATCCGTTGCGCAGCTGTCTCACCTAGGATCTGCGAGATCTATGGAGTGCCGCACGCGTCCCCAGTACGTGTTCAGATCGTACTGGGACGCAGGCAGGTCGCGACTTCCTGGGAGAGAAGAGGTCATCGCGAAGATGTATAGGCCGAGTCGTGAGATCAATTGACGCAGCAATCAAGCTGCGGGCTCAGAGACAAGCTCGATGAGGGGAGCTCGTGTGGATAAAATATGACCGCTATCGGAGCTAGCGGGCGGTGAGACAGCTCGGACCGACAGCCGTGTCAAACGGCGAGGCCTATCAGTACAACATTATCTTATCGCGAAGCATGTAAGAACTTTGGTATTTATTCACATCAGAGCGTCTTCTAAACCCTGGACCTCTGATCTACATTACTGCCTCTACGTCTACTTCCTCCCTACTGTTTGAAATAGTTCAAGATCAATGAAAAATGCATAATGCAAAATTAAACCCGCCAATGCAATTCAAATGCTAGACAGAAACCCCAAAGGGCAATACAACGCCATAGCCGGCTTTTTTTTTTCAATTCGAGGTGCCTTACACATACATGGGTCGTCATTATATAGTCTCCGTATCTTACTTTCTTTTCTTTTTATCCTTTGGATCGGGAACGGAGCCGAGTATCGAATCAAAAGTTTTGTTCGGGTCGTGAACCGAGGCGGGTCGTAGCATTGGTGAGCCGGCACCGGGGACCATGCTGGGTGGTAGAGGCAGCGCTTCGAGCCCGAGGTTCATAACGCTCTCGCGTCTCCGATCGGGACTCTGTGAGCGGGAACGCGCGCCAGAAGCTGACGGGTCAAGAAGTGACGGCGGAGGAGGAAGTGGGGGAGCGTTCATCTCCTGCATGGCTGCGTTCAAAAGGCTATCATCTTGTGCCCATTTCTCGGCCATCTTCCAGCAGTGTGATCGTCGGAAGACGCCTTCCACCCCATTTTCGACAACGTCCGTTGGCAAGCTAACGACATGCGATCCCCCTGCGACACCAAACCAGGTTCGTGCGCGATTGGTGTCCTCGCGAGACCAGGGAGCGCCGGATCGGGGGACCTCGCACAGAAAATATTCAACTCCTTCGGTGAATCGTACGCCAGGCGCATCTACTACCAGCATTGGCAGCGATTGTATGACGGCATAGAGGAATAGCCACTGCCCGGATCGCTGCTCCCAGAGCTCTTCCATGTTGCTGCCAGAAGCCTGCTTGTGTTCGAAGTGCCGGAAGGCGTCTAGGAATGACGTTTGCTTCTCAGCGTCCGCATTGTGTGACTGCTTGATCATACGCGCAATCTCGTCTTTGCTGAGCTTTTTGCCTCTGGCCTTTGCGTCCTTCTTCGCATCACCGGTTGGGTAGTCTGCCTTCACGCCCTTGAGGGTTGGAAACAAAGGTATATCAAACGGTATGGGCGGTTGCACCGGTGGTGTGCTACGGTCATATTCGCTAAGAACCTTGCGAAGAGCGCGGTGTGCAACTGTTTCAAAATCGGTGCCCTCTTCCTCATTTATGAAACCATCCGCAGTCCGATTCGTGAGGTTTGTCCGATCAACAAGCAGATCGTACAAGTTGGATAGGTCGTGGTACATGTCTTGCAGGACCAATCGGTTCAAGCCACTCGTTGTTAGGTTGTTCTTCTTGGAGCGTGCCTTGGGAAGCCAACCCCCGTACTTGCTCTTGTAGTAGTCTAACATGAAAGACCTCGTGGACATGAAAGAGGACCTCCATGTCTTGAACTTGATGACCTTCTTCTCGTCTGACACGGCGCTGTTCATAATGCCAGCGAACACGGCTTGGAATTCGAATTCCTTCAACTTGTTGTTGATGTTTAGCTCGCGATTGTCAAGGTCCAACGCGGCGCGAGCTATGCGGGTTGTGGTCTTGTGGCTGATCAAATCGAACTTGGGGTTGGCAAGGTCCTTGATGCTGTCATATTTTCCAACGACGTGGACGAATCCTTCTGTATATAGGTTCATCGAACGCATCTTCTCGCCTAGGACAACTGCCTCGATGGCCTTCTCGCGACTATGCCTGACATCTGCCAAGTTCAGCTCGTCAACGTAGCTGTCGAAGCTCGACGCAGCGACTTCTCCATACGACGATCCATCAACGTTGGAAAAGTTGTAGTGCTGCAAAATGTCCGCAATGCGCATAAAGATGTCGAAAATGTCCGCGTGATTCGGCGTAGCGACGAGTGACTGACCGATGAGGAAAGCAAAGAAATTGCGGTACGTGATGAGCGTGTCAATGTCCTTGGTTGAGAGTCTTGGTTCCCCTCGCTGGGGAGTAATGGGGGCTTGATCGGTGCTGAGAGCGATTGGCATGTAGAGATGCCTCTCTGTGTGGTCATCCTCGGTGGCTTCGCTCAGCGCCCTCGATCCCTTTGACCCCTCAGAGCTGTCCGCAACGCTTGCATCTGGGGATGCCGTGCGCGAGGGTGGGGGATAGGTGCCGGCTGAAGAGCTGCGAAGCGTGCGGTCGGGCAACTCAGTCGGACCTAGTGTAGATTCGCTGTACAGCCTTCCGTGCACCAGCCGAGTCATAGACCGCGATGACGCGTATGCTGATGAGTCTATGCGGAATGAGGGTCCCTTATTTGAAGTCCGTGGAAAGAGGTAGACGAAAGTGTCTCCTTGCTCGTCCCATAGTTCGGGTACCTGTCAAATGGATTAGAACCAAGGTTCTGCTACCGAGGAATTTCTTAGCCCACCTTTTCGCCGTTCAACAGCATAGTCAAATTATACGGCACCTTGCCTTTGTGCCCAACAACCCAAGCCAGAGGGCTGTTCTGGCCACCAGGCTCATTGATGCGCTCATCACTGCTCTCGCCGCCCCCAAATAGCTTGCTCCTCCGCCGAAGCTTCTTAAGGTTACCGTCGACGGGAGTAAGCCGCCCACTTGCCTCAGATGGCGTGCTTGGTCGGCTCTTGGCTAGCCGAGCAGGCGACTGGCTCCGAGAACGTGGAGCGTTGATTGCGGACAGCGGAGGCGGCGGTTCAAGGTCAGCAGCTGCAGGTGCCGGTGCCGCTAGAGGTGCAGGTGCAGGTGCATGTGTAGTCGGGACATTTGCGACGGGTGATATGGTGGCGTGTCCATGGGCAGGGTATGTTTGGGGAGGAGTCGGAGGAGGGTAATCTGGCTGTGTATTGATCGAGGCAATGCGATGTTTGATTTTGGAGAGGCGGCCACTGGACTCGGACGACGCAGCAGAGGCGGACTCGCGCGAGTCTGTCGACGACACAGAAAACAACGACGAGAGTCGGTGGTTCGAGCGCTTCTTGTCGACGTTCAACATTGCGAATTGGCAAGCAAGGAAAGCACGGAGATTGGAGGGAGCGGCAGGCGCGGAGGAGTCGGAGCGAATGTTCAATGTATGTGTCAAGCTATTGGGTGCAGAGCAACGGCGAACAAGACGCCATCAAGCAGCAGCGGTCGCCGGAGAGACCTGTGGTGAGCGAGGAGGGTTGCGAAAAAGCTAAAAGAGCCAGGGCCTGTGGCAGATGGTGTGCATATGTAGGTAGCAGTCGGATTCGGAGACGCGGGCGGCGTCACCACAGTGGCCTTCCAAGGCCCACCAAGCTGTGGAGGGGCCATGCGCCGCTCATTGCCTCGTCGGTGCCATAATCCAACAAAGCCGCCACTGGATGGAGAACGTGTTGCGCAGGTGTGCTGGATGCTGCCGGCATCCGACGCCTCATTGGCTTCGAAACCCGCTACGAAATTTTACTCGTAGGCCTCACGCCTGCTGCCGTCAGCCGCGGGCCGCGAAGGCCAGGGTGGGCGCCGATGGAGCACTTGTACAGGACAGCAGCATCCTTCTGGACCCTCGCCCTGCGCCTTGCACTTGGAACAAGGCCCTCACACCTCACACAAGCCCCCTTCCGCGGCCATGACGAGGTCGGAGGAGGGTCCACTTGTTGAGGCCCTCGCTCGCAACACCACAGGGATCCCATTGTCATGCTGCCGCAGTTCAGCAGGCACAGACACCCACAATGCTCCCGGAGCGTCCAGCGGGCGGTAAGCGTACGGCATGCAAATGTGCCAATTCTCTCGCTCTCGCTCTCGCGGCCGCCAGACGCCTGGCTGAAGTGCCGTGCTACGTGTGCTTTTTAAAGAAATGGACCGAAATGGTATGCTTCTAGCGAGGTCTCTGATGACGTATCCTTGCCGGGTTATCGATAAGTTAGGAAACGATGCGCAGCGGGACTTAGCGGCATCGTCACTGCGGCTTGCTCGGCCGCCCTGCAGCTACGCTCGTTTTTTTTTTTCTCTCTCCCCAGAGCGAGGCTTGCTCTCTGCTAGCGCGCCCTTTGGCCTTTCGCGGGCTTCCTGGGTCACCGGGTCGCGTTTGAAGCCTCCCGGGTTTCTGCAGCGCATCAGGCCGCCGTAAAAGCGTCCATAAGTGTCCATCTGGCGCCACACGTTCCTCAGCCACGGTTCGCTTCTTGCACCACATCGACCACCTATTCTTGGGGGCTGACGGCTACACTTTCCCCAAGGAGCGCATGCTACCATAGCTCAGCTTCCTCAGCATTCCGACACTGGTCCGCCCAATACTTCTCGTCGCAGACATCTGCACCACAAAGGGGCATTATGGGTGCGCTGAATTTCTCGGAGGTCGTGGGATCGGCTACTAGCTCCAAAAAACTCATCAATCTATTGAGAGGGCACGTCAGCTCCCTTTTCGTCCTCGTGCTCCCCTATGAATAGACTCACCGGCATCCCATATTCCCGTTCCGCTGGCGTTACGCGTTCTTTGTTCTTTGTTGACCCATGATTTCCATGCTAACCGCGTGTCCGCTTCAGATGGCCCAACACCTCGCTGTTACCCACTCAGTTGGTAGAGAAGGGATCCCAGAAAGTGTTCACTACGGCCAAATTATCGACCCCTGCTCTTCTATATGGCCCGGACCCTGGTGGCATGTGCTCCGAGCCGAATCGTTAGAGAGGAACCATTGACTTGATGTAGATCTGAAGCTACGACAGAATGTCGCGTCCTGGTACGTACCTAACTGTACGCACAACAATCCTCTCAATACACCACATCCGGAAGCTGTTTGGATTCGTGTTTCCTCGTACGATAGATGAGGACACTCCAACGTTGACTTCCCCACTCCAGGTTGACGCAATTCTACCAGCCCCCAGCTCCAATCACAGATGAGCGCATAACAATTACTGGGGGAGCCTCGCAGAACTTGGCATGTCTACTCCAAGTATTCACCGATCCAGTGTATACACGTAATGTGTGGATAGTATCGCCGGCGTACATGCTGGCGTTCCGAATCTTCGAGGACAGCGCTCTGCACCTCCGCTCGGTACCAGAGGACAACGAGGGTCTTGATATTCAATTCCTGCGACGTGAGATTCAAAAAAGTGAAGAAGCAGCGCAAGCAAAAGGAAATCATGAGCCGGTAAGTCATAGGCATGCAGATGTTTTCAATGTGCTCAAAGCACCTCCCCCGTGTGATTATGCACGACAATCATCAAAGTACCGTTCATCTCTTGGACTCGCCGAATGCATCGAGTTACGCAAGCTTCGATTGAGCTTCATCTAGAGCACATCCCTCACATGGAACGAAAGGCAGTATGAGTCTTAGGCACTGCAACACGATAGTTGGTCTGATAGCCTCGTAGAGTCAAATGATGCGCACCTGACTACATAGTGAGACTCGTAGAGCACTAACAAATTGACCAGCACATCAAACCACCGCGACCATGGTCCAAGATTTACCGCCACATTATCTATGCCGTTCCAACCTTTTCCAATCCGTCGTTCAAAACCATGACACAGAAGAGAAGGGAAGAACTAGTGCGATTAGCAAGAGAGTACGATGCCCTGGTCATTACAGATGATGTATACGATTTCCTACAGTGGCCATCGAGTCTCACCGCACGGACGCTCTCTGTGGATAAGGCAATTCTCCCCCGAATCGTTGATATTGATAGGTACCTCGACGGCGGCGCCGAGAGAGAAGGCGCCGATGGATTTGGAAACGCTGCCTCAAATGGAAGCTTTTCGAAGATCTGCGGTCCCGGTTTGAGGACAGGATGGTGTGAAGGTACTTCGAAGCTAGCATATGGTGTTTCCCAAACGCAAGTACCTCCCTCGTAGTTTTTTCTCTGCACATCACGCACTCGTTTTGGTCGCCCGTCGCTTTACCTGCCTTTCTGCCGTGTAGCGTTCCGCATGCCAGATTCACGCATGGCTTGAGATCGCGCACGTCTTGGCGCGGAATGGGAGCTTAAATCTTGTGCCAGTGCTGACATCGTAACAGAGGCTCAAGCCGCTCCGGAGGCGCGCCTTCCCAACTCGTAGCCACCTTTTTAGCGGAATTGATAGAATCGGGAGAGCTTCAAGAATTTGTCTACCAGACACTGCAGCCCAGCTATGGAAAACGATACCAACGAATGCTTACGGCAATAAACAAAGAGCTCATCCCACTCGGGGTCGGCCTTCCTCAAACGGACCGCGAGGTCGTTGGAGGATACTTCATCTGGCTAACTTTACCGCACCCGCTCAAAGGCGCCATCGTAGCACAACGCGCTAAAGACGAAGAAAATGTTGTCGTCGCACCGGTACGTAAAGTCCAGCCTCACGCTTCAGAAGGCGCTAACGGTTTTCCGTGTATAGGGCGAAATCTTTCAAGTCCCCGGTGATACCGACCACGCTGGTACTCACTTCGAAAACGACATCAGGTACGCAGCTATGGCGTAAGCCCTGTCTCAAAGCCACAACAGCCATCGCGTTATCTACATCAACGGCGGCAGTGCTTTCGGCATGGCTATAGAAGCAAAACCTGCTCAAGAATTGTGCTAACGCTGTACAGAGTGTGCTTTGCCTGGGAAGAGGAAGAGATTCTCGCAGAAGGCATCGAGCGCCTTGCACAGGTGATTCGCAATTTGCTCAACGAGCCAGATGAGGGCAGCCGTGCCGCAATGCAACCTTCCACGGAAGACACGTCAAAGGATTTCTGGTGATGCAGCTGGAAAATGAGCAGACTTGGAGCCCTGTACCCGACGCGAAGTATATTGCACCTTGTTCTAGGCGTTGCTCCTCCCGTTACAGAAAAGGAAAGTCAAAAGCTACTACGGAATTTTCTATTGGGCAAGGCTTGAAATATGAGGTGTTTTAAGCAAGAACGATCTGCGTCTAAAAGTACTTGGTATCAAACAGTGGTCTGTCGTAGTTTGTGCTCCTGTAATGAAAGTACTGGTGGTGTAGGGGTAAGCGCACTATATTGTAGGCTCACCCCGGTCTCCCCAGGACGTGTTTCCTCCCCGGATCGTGCTTCCTACGCCGATTGGCACACGATAGAGTATTTTCCAAGTTAGCTCAAGTGCCCTGGCCCCGATGGTCTCCGCGCAGACCCTGTGAAGATGTGAAGTGGGCGCACCGAGGCAGCCTTGCGAAGGCGGTGCTTTCACATTGGAAGTATGGAGCTGCCTTTGTTCGTTAGCCCTCTCTCCGTCACACCTCGCTCAGCCGGCTATCACGAAATGAAGGGCGGCGCATGTCATCCAGCTCCGGGCCCTGGGTCATCTGTCTGAGCATATGCTGGCGGGTGAATGCGTGTCTCCTCAGGCGGACAACTCATCGGCCGGCACCGCTATCTCTCCTCGAAGCTGCCATGTTTCTTCTGGCCCTTCGTTTCTGTGGCGGCGATTCGCGCAGGGACAAGACGATGCGCTGGCGGCCCGTCGCGCGACCATCTGGGCCTCTCGCCATGGAGCCAGCGCCTGGTCCTGAAGCGCCCGCAGCGGTCATATCGGGGAATAAGCCAGTGGGAGCGCCTAGGCCGGTGGACGGCTAGGCGTCTGAGACGTTTACCTGTTTCAGAACCGGGGCTCGGCTGTGGCACCCCGGCTCGCAGCGATCGACCGCCTGTCAGGCACAGAACACCATCCCTTGACCTCCTCACAGGACCCTTCGAGATCCACTCCACTGACTGGCCCACGCCCGCTCATTGTTTCACCCGCGGCCCTAGAAACTAGGAAGACACGCACGAGTTCCCTGCTTCGGGGCCTTGTTGCCAGACCCCCGCCATCTGAATGTGCATTCGGTGACCACTGGCGCATTCCTCGGCGCCCTCCAGGGACACGCGCACCGGGGCTCGCAGGTATGGGTTTGTGTCTTCAGCATGAGGCACGAGTGGCACGCAAGAATGATGGCTTGCTCGAACGATCGGCGGGCGTGGTTGGCGGACGTGTGGCGGCAAAAAAGCTCTGGTATAACGAGGAGCATCTGGATATAAAATGTCAATGCGGTGCCGGCTGTAGAGAGGCAAGCCCGGAGCGACAAACAGATGGTGGCGATCAGAAACGTGAAACAAGGAGGTTTACAAACGCACCTGACTATTGGCGCGAACCTACCGTGAGTCTAATCTCCTTTCGCCGCGGTGAATTGTATATGAACAATGTCGTCCCGCCCTTCACTACCCTTTTCACTCAGCTTTGCCGCTTGCACTGCATTGTGTGGACATTGTGCTATTCGATTCTATTGTTTTACTTTCGTTGCCGTCATTCATTTGAGTTTGCATTCCCAAAGGCTCTGCATAACATTTTATCAGAGTATCTCTTCCTCTCGTTGCTCCCCACAACCACCACCTATATACATTCCTCACAGTCCACATCACAACAACCTAAACGCGCCGTTTGCAGGAGACTGACGACGCAACCACCAGCATCACCTATCGCGTTTTCAACCCAAATTCACTTATCTAGCCGCCATAATGGTGGTCTTCAGCGCTAGTGCGCTGCTTCTCACGCTGCGCGTGCTCCTTTCAGTTACTCCTTCCACTGCTGCACCGGTTGCGCACCCAGATGTTTCCACAACTGCTGCCTCTTCTGGCTACTGGGTCGCCGATATCAAACGTCAAGGCCAGGCTGCCTTCAACGCTGACCCTGCGGGTTACAAGATCTACCGCAATGTCAAGGACTACGGAGCCACGGGTGACGGTTCGACGGATGACACAGCTGCTATCAACAAGGCTGTCAGCGATGGCACCCGCTGTGGGGAGAAGTGTGACTCGACAACCGTGTCGCCAGCAATCGTCTACTTCCCACCTGGTACCTACGTCGTTAGCGAGCCGATCATCCAGTACTACTATACACAGTTCATCGGCGATGCCCTCTCACTTCCGACCCTAAAGGCTTCAGCAAGCTTCAAGGGAATGGGACTCATCGACGCGGATCCTTACATCGAGGGCGGGAACGGTGCGAACTGGTACACGAACCAGAACAACTTCTATCGCCAGATTCGTAACTTCATTATCGACATTTCGGCTGCTGCAGAAGCCTCCGGTATCCACTGGCAGGTCTCACAGGCTACTAGCCTTCAGAATATCGTCTTCAACATGGCCAAGGGCGCTGCAGGCGCAAAGCAGAAGGGTATCTTCCAAGACAACGGATCCGGTGGTTTTATGACAGATCTTGTCTTCAACGGCGGTGCTGTTGGCGCTTTCCTCGGTAGCCAGCAGTTCACTACTCGCAACATGACCTTCAATGACTGTGACACTGGTATCTACATGAACTGGAACTGGCTCTGGACTATGAAGTCGAACACCTTCAGCAATTGCAAAGTCGGACTAGATATGGCCAATGCTCCTGAGAACCAGACTGTCGGCTCTGTCGTCATGTTCGACAGCAAGTACATTAATACTCCCATCGGTGTCAACACTTCGTTCTCCGAGAACAGCATCCCCGCTACCGGTGGTTCGCTTATCATAGACAATGTCGATTTCTCTGGTTCCAAAACTGCTATCCAGGACTTTACGGGCAAGCTGATCCTTGCCGGTGGCAGCATTGTTCAACAGTGGGGCCAGGGCAATGCTCTCGCTGCTGGTGGCACCCAAGGTCGCGTGCAGGGTGCTATTAACAATGCACCCACAAAGCCTGATTCCCTTATCGGTAAGAACGGTTTCTTTGAACGCAGCAAGCCCCAGTACGAAGGTGTCGCGACTACCCAATTCGTCAGCCTCAAGTCTGCCGGTGCCAAGGGTGATGGCAAGACCAACGACGCCCCTGCTATTCAGAAAGCTATCGATAGTCTCACAGATGGCCAAATTCTGTACGTCGACCACGGTGCTTACCTGATGGAGGATACCGTCACCATCTCTGCCTCAAAGAACGTCAAGATTGTTGGTGAGATCTGGCCCTTGTTCATGGCTACCGGCGCCAACTTCAAGGATATGGACAGCCCGAAACCTCTCTTCCAGATCGGTGAGAAGAGCGGCGACAAGGGCACCTTCGAGATGAGTGACTGCATTGTCACCACCAAGGGCCCTGCTCCAGGCGCCATTCTCATGGAGTGGAACATCAACGGTGACCAGGGCGCGGCCGGTCTCTGGGATGTCCACTTCCGTGTCGGTGGTTTTGCGGGTACCGAACTCCAGTCTACCCAGTGCAAGAAGAACCCAGACGCACAGCACCAGGCTAACGAGGAGTGCATTGGTTCTTTCATGCAACTTCACATCACCAAGAGCTCCAACGGCTACTTCGAGAATGTGTGGCTCTGGACTGCCGACCACGAGCTCGACGAGCCAGACCACTCTCAGATCGACATCTACAACGGCCGTGGCATGCTTGTTGAGTCTCAGGGGCCTGTCTGGCTCTATGGCACTGCATCTGAGCACTCCCAAATGACTCAGTATCAGTTCCAGGGTGCTAAGGATATCTTCCTTGGCCATATCCAGACTGAGACACCCTACATGCAGCCTAACCCAGACGCCACCACACCGTTCAAGAAGAATGACGCCTACTTCGACCCAGACATGAGCACGAAGTCCGACAAGACCGCTTGGGCAGTCCGCATCATCGACAGCGAGAGCATCTGGAGCTACGGCGCCGGCACGTACTCGTTCTTCCAGAACTACGCCCAGGACTGTGTGGCCAGCCAGAACTGCCAGACCGACATCAATGAGATTGAAACCTCGACCAACGTCAACATCTTCGGTCTATCCACGAAGGCTTCAGTCAACATGATTACCTCTGGTGGGCAGGGTCTCGTCAAGGACGAAGACAACCGATCGAACTTCTGCGCTACGCTGGCGATCTTCGCTCAGGCATAAGTGCGTCATTCTTCCACCCTCTATGTCACAGGAGCATAGGGATTCCTCGATGGATCCTACTATCATAGACTTCTCTTCGTTCCCATCTTCCTCGCCTCTTTGCTCACACGAGCAAAGATGAGGTGAAAATAGGGCCCAACTTTACACGACCAACTTTTTCCTTATTTACGACTGCCTTTCTTCCTTTCCCCAGCATATCTTCCAATGTGAATACTTAGGGCTGGGGTTGCTAGATGCAAGGAAAAGTGCAGAGCAAAGCAATGAGCGAGCAAGCAAAGCATATGTTATACCCCCGGAAATCGGAGCATGTTCAGAATTTACTTCCCTCGGCCGCATGTGCCTGAGATGGAGGGATTGGATGGATGGATGTGAGGTTCGTGGTTCTCGCTACGGGTTGCCTAAGTGGTGATTACCGTGTGAGCCCACTACATTTTTGAGTAGATTTTGAAATGAAATGGAATTGTATGAAACAAATGGCCTTTGTCACCTGCGTGCTACCTTGTAGATGATTTGTTTGGAAGGCGCATAATGCAGCACTCCTACGTCAAATTAAGCTGTCTGATCCAACTTGGGGGCTTGATCCTTCTGCGCCGTTTTGCTGCTAACAGACAGTCCGTCAGCGCCGTCAGCATTCTACACAGGACGAGCATATGCCAACCACGTGAC
The DNA here is from genome assembly GCA_030378425.1 of Periconia sp. TS-2. Taxonomy (NCBI): domain Eukaryota; kingdom Fungi; phylum Ascomycota; class Dothideomycetes; order Pleosporales; family Periconiaceae; genus Periconia; species Periconia sp. TS-2. The sequence continues at coordinate 1,336,722 of JASNQO010000004.1, forward strand.
CATCATCACCTCGCGAAAAGTTTCCCCGCTAATGGCTCCGACCTCGAAATTTAGCTACTACACCTACACGTCGTGTTCTACACGGTGAACCCCCCAAATTCACCTACCTGGAGCGCTGAATTCGATCGAAACGATCCGGGACTGCGCCCAAAATGTCCGCTTCGCCAGAACGACCCGCAAAACGTGCACGTCTCGAAGAGTCGGCCTCGGATCCCCACCAGTCGTTGTCGTCTTCGCTGCCGAAAGCTCCAATCCCCTCAGACACCGCCGGCGTCGACAACGATTTGGGGAGGGAAGTTCGGGCGGGTATAACGGAGTTTGTGTGCCCCGACAATCTAGGGTTTTCGGGCGTGTTGAAGCAGCGGTATACGGATTTTTTGGTGAATGAGATTGGGGTTGATGGCCGAGTTGTTAGGTTGAGCAGTGTGGGTGTGAAGAAGAAAGAGAAGAAGAAGGAGGTGAAAGAAAACGGGGGGGGGAAGGATACAACGGAGAATCAGAAGGAGGTTGCAGAGCCCGTGACAGAGGCAAAAACTGAGCCTGCAGAGTCTAAAGCAACTGGTGAGAATGGGAACCCTGAAGAAGGTCACAATGAGATTCAATCGAAGAAAGAAGAGGTACCTGAGCCCTCTGGAGAAGATATCGCAACGCTCCATTCGATATTCGGCGAAACCACCACAAGTGAGATTCTGTCCCTCGTTCAAGCGATACGAAGGCATGAACAGAAGAAGGCGAAAGACTTTAGAGCTGTCGTCGCACATCCAATAGCGGATAAAGACACAAGAACGCAAGCGCACAAATCACTACGTCGGATATTTCCCAACCTACTTGAGAGCGCTATGGAGGCAGACCAGTCGATCCGAATAAAGGCCGTACCGCCGCAAGAGCGCAAAGGCAAGAAGGGAGGGAAGGGGAAGAAACGAGGTAACGACCGTGACCCTGATCCTGAACGGCGTAGAGGTGGATTGGCATGGGAAGAACTTGGTGGCGAGTTCCTGCACTTCACACTCTACAAGGAAAATAAGGACACAATGGAGGTCGTTGGCTTTCTGGGCAGCAAGCTTGGGAGCGGAGTGAAGGCTTTCAGCTTCGCAGGGACGAAAGACAGGCGCGCATGCACTGCCCAACGTGTCTGCGTGAAGCGGCAGACCGCAGAGCGCATGAGTGGGTTCAATCAAGTGCTTTTCAATGCGGCGGTTGGGGACTTCTCCTATCGCAATCAAGATCTTGGGCTGGGCGATCTGCTAGGTAATGAGTTCACTATCACGCTTAGGGACTGCCATTTCCAAGGAGAGAAGGGACTTGAGCTCGCACAGCGCACTAAGCTCGCAAATGACATTGTGTCCAAAGCCATCAGTGACTTCTCTGAAAAAGGATTCATCAATTACTATGGTCTACAACGCTTTGGCTCTTTTGCTGCTAGCACAGATACCGTGGGGCTGAAAATGCTCCAAGGAGACCTCAAGGGCGCCGTGGATGATCTACTCGCCTACACCGAGGTTGCCCTCGAGGCCGCCAATAGTACAGAACAAAGTTCCACTATCCTAGTATCTCAGGACGACAGAAACCGCGCAAAAGCTCTGCACATCTGGAAAACAACCGGAAAAGGTGCATCCGCACTTGATGTCCTACCCAGAAAGTTCAGCGCAGAACGCAATATTATCCAGCATCTCAGCTCTCGCAACAGTAAGTCCGGAAAGCATGACAGGCTCTCGGACTGGCAAGGCGCTCTCATGTGCATCCCGCGAAACCTGCGGTTGATGTACGTCCACGCCTACCAAAGCCTCGTCTGGAACGTAGTTGCCGGAAAGAGGTGGACGATGTACGGCGACAGAGTCGTGGAAGGCGACCTCGTCCTCGTTAACGAACACAAAGATAAAGAAGCGAACACTGGCTCCATGCCCAACGACACCATCGACCAAGATGGCGAGATGATAATTAATCCTTCAGGTGTCGATAGCGCTTTCGCAACGGACGATCAATTCGAGCGCGCGCGTGCTCTCACCGCCGGAGAGGTTGCTAGCGGCCTATACACCATCTATGACGTTGTGCTCCCGCAACCTGGCTTCGACGTCGAGTATCCCAAGAATGCAATCGGCACCTTCTACGAGGAGTTCATGGGAAGCGAGAGGGGCGGTGGACTAGATCCACACAACATGCGGCGAAGCTGGCGCGAAGTCAGTTTGAGTGGCGGGTACAGGAAGTTCCTCGCCAGGCCACTGCAGCCGCTCGGGTTTGAGATCCACGACTACGTGAGGGCTGAAGAGCAGTTCGTTGAGACGGATCTGCAGAAGATACGCAAGCAGGCTGATGGCGCTGGCGAGAAAAATGGCGAGGGGGAGGTGGAGATGGGGGAGGTGGCGGAGAAGAAGATTGCCGTTGTGGTGAAGCTTCAGCTAGGATCTAGCCAGTATGCTACTGTGGCGCTGAGGGAACTTATGAAGGCTGGGGGTGTGAAACCGTTCAAGCCTGAATTTATGGGCGGGAGATGATATGAGAAGCAGGTGTGGAATGACGCAGCAAATATTACACCTTTGAGGTAGACAAGAGTTGTATCATCTTTCCAATATACTGTCATCGCTTGTAATTTCTCTCGACGTCAGTGTCATGAAGGGGATTACGGCAATAAATGTACATATCGGTGACTGGACTCATAGAGCCATCAATGGGTATAAAACAATTCTACCAGGAATCTTTTTGCTTCCTTCTTCAAATCCCCCTAGAACTTAGATCAAGACAAATAAGGCTACCAATAACAAGCAATGAATACGGAATCGCCGCCTACACGAAAGGTCGAAGTCCTCACATACACTACGAATGGAAAGATGGACTATTCCACCTCGGACGATCCGGCCATAGTCGAGCTCTTGACTCGCATGAAGCTACCTAACGGATGGAACGTCGATGCAGGTCCGGTAGCTGAGCCTGAAATACACGAATTCCGCAGGCTCGAGACAGGGGAGAAGCGTACAAGGCCCATACCCAAGCCAAGCGGCGACGCAGAAGATTATGAAACAAAGTGGTCCGTAACCAGCCATAAAGGTAGTCGCCCTGAGCGGTAAGATGGAATGGAGAGGGCTGACAAGATTCGTAGTGATGGAAGCCATTGGCGCTGTTTTGAAGACGTATAAGTGCCCGGAGTATTTGAAGATGGAAGAGGAAATACCCGAAGTAGACAAGGTCGACAAGATTCTGGATAAGATTCCAGCTGATGGAGTGGAGAGCCTTGGAGTCCCGCTGAACTGAGTAAAGGGGGGTTCTAAAGGGGGATTGTAGAGCGGCAATCGTGGTGCAGTCAGTCAAAGGTAGTGTAATTTATGTGGGGTTCTTGTGATTTATAAACATTATCCTGGTATTCAATGCTGTATGCACTTTTAGGTTAAAATGAACCAAATTTCTTGATATTATGTTCTTCAATAGTTCTGTGATGCTAAGTCGAAACTATCTAGGTTCCTTCCGAGGATTTTATGTCTACAACTATCGGGAACGAAATGGGGTTCGATACAAGGGCGTATTCAAGACATTGTCGTATAGCCATCAAAGCAGTGGAAAGAACTTCATACATATTCCTCGATAGTACATGCCCAAGAATTCACAACGAGCTCAGAAACTGCCTTCCTTCTAGTTGGTGAAATCATGCTTCGGCGCATCTCCTTCCTCCTTCCCCGACCCATACTTCCTAACGTGCTCCTTTGCCGCCCCCTTGTCCGCCTCAAACTCCTTCAGTTCAGGCGCATCCATGTGCTTGACCACATTATCCGCCTGCCACTTCTTAAAGCCAAACCCGAGCCCCTCATGACTATAGTCCTTTTCATTCGCTTGGTCCTTGTGATACTTGATCTGCATAAAATCGCTGTCTCTTGTTGCAGGATCTAAACTGAGCGTTACAAGGCCAGTGATGGTGGCTGTTTTTGGTATGAGCCGGAAGGTCCAGACTTGCTTGTTTTTGAATTGGATGATTTGGGAGTCGGAGCGGATTATTTGGTAGGATTCATTGATGGAGGATTTGAAGAGTTTGGGGAGGGCAAACCATTGGCCGGCCATTTTGTAGCGGTCGTTTGCGTAGACAAACTGATCGTCGTAGACGCAGTCGGCGGTGTAGCGTTTTACGCGGTCGATGGTGGGCTGGCAGCTGTAGAGTGCGATGATCTGGTGAGTGTTAGCTTCTTGGTGCCTTAGTGTATAAGAAACGTCCTCGAAATAACGACGTGAACGAAATAATATGCATACATCATCTACAAGTTTTTGCCGCGCAGGGCTCAACTCAATACTCTTACTCGGATCTGGCGTGTAGTCTTCACTTGTAGCCGTCTGTCTAGACTCAAAGTGCTCACCAGGCGCGTCCGATGTGTCAGGAAAGCCGGCATCAGTAGGATTGGAAGATGTCATGTTTGCGCGGACCTGAGCGTTGTGTAACTGTACAGTGAGGTTCTTTTGTGGATGTGTTAAAGCTGGTTTGTTGAAGAATTGTTTAAAACCACCGGAGATAAGTTTAGAGCGGGAGGGCGTGATCATTGGCTTCGTATTGTTTCCGTTTGTGGATGTTGAATCCATTTTATATATTAAGCAGTTGTCTTGGATTGGTTGGTGGTGTGGGATGTTGGGATCAATATGACGTTGGGATAAAATCGACAATGGTGATTCACTAGGCGTTCAAGGAGGTTTGTATTGCGACGCGACAAACAGATGCATCGGGATCGGATCTACATCTACCTAATTAGGATGTATCGCAATACCATGCGTACGTTATGCGACTAAGTGCAGGGCGGTCGTGGTTCCGTAGGGGTGGTCGGTTCGGAATCTGCACGTCAGATCTCCAACTTAACCCAGAAGAGTAAGGTTGAAGCCTGTTCAATCACGAATGTCCGAGAGTCTTTGGTCTAAAACAAATCAAGTTGTCTGGTACCCAAGATATTACGTGCAAGCAGGCTAGAGAGCAACGTCAGACTAGATTAATAAGGATGAAGACCTTCGTTGAGGGACTTGCTGACGCCATCCGAGCGCACTTACGAATGCGTATATTCACTCCACGATGTTTACTATTCAAAAACGAGTGAATTCCACCATTACATCCCAGAATGGAATTGTATATCATTTTCTGCAATCAACCGCCCCATCGGGCCGATGAATGTCATACTACTTCGTAAGCCGAGGAACTAAGCGGGGTATATACGTGCATCTAGACCTCTGTTAATACACCATTCGAATTTCAAATTCTGAATAATGTCTAAAGCTTTGTATGAGATTCCCTTTTAGACATATATATACAACGCTTGAGTCCCGATTTCTATAGTAAGACCGCCCATTGTCAAGATGTCGACCAAGTCGTTCCGTCAGCTCCTCGGCATACCACCTAGCTCCGCCTCGCCCTCCGACTCCGCTCTCATCATTATCGATGCGCAGAATGAGTACGCTTCAGGCGCGTTGACAGTCACAAATGCCGACTCGAGTGGAAAAGCCATCGCAGGATTACTCGAGAAGTATCGAAAGGCCAACGGTAAGGTCATTCACGTGCTGCATAAGACGCCAGAAGGAGCGCCCATCTTCACGCCAGGAACTGAGCTGGCCGAGGAATTCAAGGAGCTGAAACCCGAGGTATGTGGTCCAAGGGAACATTGTTGATAGTAGTTGATCTTGTTAGGCCGGCGAGACGACAATCTGGAAGCAATTTCCTGGATCATTCGAACAGACGCCTCTGCACGATACTCTTCAGTCTTGGGGTATCAAAAAGATTGTTCTTGTAGGGTACATGGCGCATGTCTGTGTTTCGACTACCGCACGTGAAGGGATGCAAAAGGGGTATGACGTCGTTCTTGTAGAGGATGCGATTGGCGACCGCGATATTCCGGGTATGAAGGGCGAAGACGTTACCAAGGCAGCACTCGCAGAGTTAGCAGATGTATTCGGTACTGTCGTCCAGAGCGCGGATATCAAGTAGCGCCACTAGTGGGCAATCTAGTGTGGCCAGGAACATTTCCCCTTGGTCTTGTTGCGGGGCCATTTCCATCCATGTATACAATGTGCTCAGCAACAGCTCCTAAGGGACAATACCACGAGCCGTTCACTGACTGGACTCGAAGAGTCGAACCTTGCCAATTTCTTATTTAAAGGCACGCCCACCCGGCCCTCAGACACCCCCCTCTCGCTCTCTCTCTCTCTCACTCGCCCACAACACACTCAACCTTTACCCACTTTCTTTGCACACTCTACCCCTTATTATTGTCCAAAATGGGCAGCCACGTCTTCAATACCAAGAAGTGCAAGGGCAAGGGCAAGGGCAAGGGCAAGGGCAAGAACAAGAGGCCCTCCGTTGCCAATCTGAGGAGCAAGCAAAGCACCAAAAGCCTGAAAGGTAAGTCTTTAGCTTCTGATTATCACGGTCACGATACTGAAATACGCATAGATCCAGCATTAGCCGCAGAAGAGGTCAATGAAGCCGAAGTCAAAGAGGGACTGCGCAAGGCGAGGCAAGTCCTCTCAACCGACAACATCGACGGTAAGTGAGGAAGTGATCAGTTGCCATAGATAATACTGACAGCTATTGTGTTATAGAAACAATCATCGACCTCGTTGATAAGCCCTCCAGGTCTGATCTCATTCTCCCCGAATACACAGGCGCAGTGAACACGAACCTGAGTTCAGAAGGCACATCATATGAGCTTGCTAATAGGGACAACACCGGGGTCGACTTCTTCCGCGAGCCAGCCTATGATATCGACAATGATCCCTCGGACACTACTGGTAATGTTTTATGCAATGTCCTTGAAGCTCGTGTTAATACGTATCAAGATCCCCGCGACAGTGGGCTGGGGGAGGACGTGTCACCTTCAGTGCCCCTTAATCCGCAGTCCGCCAGTCTATACCGAGTCAACAACACGTTCATAGGAATTACGCCATTCGCTGATCTTCTTAATATGAGCGAAGTTACCGTGGACGGCATAGTAGAAAAGCAAGGGATCGCCAAAGCTTACATCTATTGTGCCGCTTATGCAGAAGGCCGATATAGCGGATCTCCCGGCGACACCCTCATTGGCTTCAACACTGGTCTATTGGATCATTGGCAAGATATCAAGGTGCAGCATCGGGTGCTCCTTGGAAGCATCTCGTTGGCAAAGTTCCTCAATAAGGTTCACTTCGATGAGGACGAGAGGACGACCGACGTGGATCTGTTCAAGGCTTTTGAGCTTGCTGCGGCTGAGGACATGAATCAAGAACAGGAGAAGATGTATAGACTTGCAGCTAGGATGGCTGTGACGTCAGATTCTGCGTTGTGAGACTCAAGTAAGTGTCGCTCTCGCAGTATATCTCTCGGAAATACTTGCTAATGCAGGAACAAAGCACCCCTTCAGTCTCCTCTAGCAGAGCGCTACCATTGCCGGATCCTGGACATGCATGGGTATAGCATTAATACGTGGTACTGATTGAAGGAGCTGAACCTAAGGCGATTACACACCATGGAGCTCGCGTAGAGACTGCTAGCTCTATAGACATAGAGCCTGAGTACTGACTCTTTAATACAAGTCGGCATTCGTCTAGTTGCATAATCGAGGCCATCTGGGGACTCATTTGTAATACAACTATCATGGCTTTCGATGTCTTCGTATGCGATGGACTACACACGAAAATTGGGTTTCAATTGAATGGAATAAAGAGCTTCTGGAGCTTCAATGTAACAACTATCCTAAGACTCTCTATATGCCCTGATCACCCGACTTTGAGCGCAGTAATGGTATGCACGTATTTGACCTTTCCATCGATAACTCTGATTTCGTGACTATCAGGCATTGTGCCTAAACTATCAAATTGACATTGTACGTCGACGCTGCCGGTTGTCTCGTCGATCACATATCTGTAATGAGTTAGCATAATATTTCATGGGTTGGCTTAAGATTGTATGCCATACCGCCGCATGCCATTCGGTTTCGAGCTTCCGCCGTGCGGTAGTGACTTGCCACAAGGATTTGTGTACGAGCTACCCTCTACTCTCTCGCAATTTGTTCCCCAAGGAATGCTATCTGCAGCTTTCGCATCCGTCCACATGTCGAGGTATGCATCTCCCACTTTCTTCAACAGCTCCCTCGAAGGGCGCGAAGCAGTCGCATTAATTGGAGACCAGTCTTCTGCTTTAATATATCCAAGTGTCTTCGAAGCATTGAAAAAAAGATCTCCCGTCGTGGCACCAATGGTGTCAATCATGCTGATGGTCGAAGGGTCGCCATCAGGATGCCTGATCTGAGTGCCGACGACGTACGGCTTGCTGCCGGTCGTGCTGATCCACATCGTATACGAGGCGCACGCAGTCGTGTCCGCGGTGGAGCGACTTAAGTCCATTTTGTACGCAGTTGTCAGTTGGCTTTTTGAGATATCAGAGACTTTGTTGTTGTATTGGTAGGTGAAATTGGTAGTGGCGAGTTTGAGACCAGTGATCTTGCCCGCTGTTTGCGCCTCAATGTAGCTATCTGCAGCCGCGAGGAGAGCCTCACGGGTGCAGTCAGCCGCTGAGACAAGATATTTAGAGGAAGTGATGGCCGCAAGGGCGCTCAAAATCGATGTTGCTCTCATCGTCGTTGCTAAAATTTAGAGTTAGAAAGTCTTTTGTGATTATGGGCAAACCTGTCTCTTTTAAGTATGGAGATAATGTGGGGACACTCAGATCATCAGGCATGCAGGAAAGATACCAGGGAACCATAATGAATTGCCGATTTTCTGATGTGTGGTGCTGAAGCTCATTTGTCTTGCGGGGTTCGCTCGACCGGTAAAATGATCGGTCTCGCGCTACGTTTAGATTGATGCTTGTAATTGAGACCCTCAGAGGCGAAATAATAAATTGAAATAGACCACAATCAAAACACAAGGATATCTGCTAAGAACGACCAATGACTGGAAGATGATACAACACAATAACCGACACTGAATTGAAGGAGATCTATTTGAAGATACCAACTATGTAGCTTCACTGAAATCCCAAAAATGCAATTGATAGATTCTCTCAATATCGTCGCCGTTACTTTCGCACCAACCTTTCTCCATGCTTCTGGGCCCGTTCCAATAAATCCACAGTACAGCGAGTTCGCTGTCTACACAATGAAAAATAGGTTGCATCCCCGGAAGGTATTCACATTGAATTATGTGAGCCACCGCAGGTATACGACAGACCAACTACTGATGACAAGTATGGCGGCGGTGAATAATCGTCTACTGACAGGTGCACTGTATACAAACATGATGCATATAGCACAGCCGGCGCGAGATTCTAAACTGCACTATTGCCAGCATATCGTGCATAAAATATCAGGTCTAGATACCGCCTTGATAAAGGCTTCTCTATTTAGAAGGGTAGAATCTTCCGTTCGTTGTAATCGTTAGTACATAGATGACCAAAAGTCCAAGACTCAAGCCCGTATACTAACAATAGGATTCACCAATGCTAAAATAATATGTCTTCAGGTCGAAGAGACCATGCTACTGTCTCTGATACACGTGAATCGATTGCAGAATTCTCTCCGGTCAGCTTTACACCGTCAAAGATCAACTAAAATCAAGAAAGGAAAGCGAGAGAGTGACACCCTACAATATTCTTGCTCGTTTCTACATCAGCTGCATATCAACTAGAAGAAGTAGAATCTACAACGTACCTGTCATCCTTGATGATGTCTTCGCATACACTTAGGTCTCTTCTCCAAACTATCCTTCGCGGTAAGTCTCGCAAAGTCAGTGTAATGCTACATTATATCGCGAAGACAGCAAAGATTAGTACTAGACTAGACATGAATAATTTCGTGATGATAGAAGGCCTTCTCTGACCCAGAAAGGGTGTCGCTTTGCTGTCTTCTGTTTCTTCCGTGCATGCGAGATTGTAGTACAGACATGGCCAAGTTTCTAAACACTCTACCCACTACAGAAAAATGAAGTGACTAGAGCTACGCTTTGCTTCTGTGGCAAGCTCGTGTAGTGAATGCGTTGGAACCAACGAAAACCGCAATCGTGACAGGCGCAAACGGCATTCACCACACAGCATCCCATTCGCTTGACAGGCAAACCATCACCTGGAAGCTACCATAACAAAGCCTTGGAGTACTTAACTTTCCATACAGCGACCCCGAAACTATCACAACTAGTCTTAGCTCCTCTTCAAAATGGAAGACTTGATCAAAACTCAACTCAAGCCCACAGATACGTGCATAGTCTGCACTGAGCCATTCAGCGATTCACATCATCCAGTTGCGCTTCCATGCCGGCACATATTTGGTTACGAATGCATCAAAAATTGGCTACGCAGTGGAAGGGGCAACACCAACAGTTGCCCCTTCTGTCGACACGCGATCTTCGAGCAGATGACCGACGCTTCATTCAGCCCTTCCTCATTATGGAGAAGATTGTGCGAGCAGCCTCCAGAGAGTTTACATGATTTCATGTTATCAATGTGGACCGGCATTCAGAAGCTATGGAAGAGACGACTCAACAACGATATTCCACTCACAGTTACTGAGTCATTAGACGGAGTGGTGTTCCCCGCCCTTTGTCAAAGCGCGACCTCAGGCCCAGAACTCTTTCTAGATTGCTACAGTCTGACTTCTGCGTCATGGGAGTCCCTTGGTCGTCCAGATGGTGCTCAAGGTGTTGCTGTTCCATTAGTCCGTCTCGCAAGACTCATGTCACAGGGATCTCGTGTCCTACCAATGTGGCTCTCTACCGTTGAACGGGCAAACATACTGTTTTGGAAAGCGAATGCTACGCTGGGATTGACAGAAGAGAACGTAAGCTGGAGTCACATCACTGAGGCAGCGAGACTACGGGACGATCGTTACTTCCCGCTGCTTCATCTGTTCACAGTTCTGATATCACAGACTATTGTACATACAGAGCAGAAGGTTCCATGGCCAAATCGTCGACACGAGATTATGAACCTTGTAGTAGAACGTTGCTGTAGGATCATCGGCCGTGATTGGAGTGGGAGGGCCTCAAACGAGCTGAAAGATATACTCGTCGTAGTATATGAAGAGCTTAGGAGGTATCAATTGAAGAGAAGAAATAAGAGTCTGAGGGGACATGATGGAGAGGAGCAAATTGTGAGGGGAATATGGGGTATGGCTGGATGGAAAGTGACTTGTTCGTAATAGTTGAATAGTATAAGAGAGATACACAATATCAGAAGTCACTTGCAAAGACACGACAATAAACGAGGTTGGGTTGATGTCGACAAAAAAGGAAAGGGTATCTCATAAAAAAGTTAACAATACATCAGGACTAGGAGGTCCGATTTCATCTGGTTGTCGCAATGTACGCGAGACGCGACCGTAATCCATACAGGATCAATTTTTTCATACCAATATACTTGCCGTGCGTTTCATCAATAATCAGTGACTTGAACCGAACATTTCGACCTACCTTTTTTAATCACAAGATCATCTTCACTCGATATCCACCTTTCTGACCTCGACGAAGCCTCCGTCACCAAGCTTTGGCACTTCCACCCTCAGCACGCCGTCTTCGAGCTTTGCGCTGATTCCATCCGCATCCACCACTGCTGGGTTGGCCCTCGTGCCCAACCTAACCTTCCGCTCGAAGGGTCCCACTTTCCGGCCATCCATGGCTAGTGTCTTCAAGAACTCCTCATCACCAGGTCGATGGATTACGCCTGCGATGCTGAGCTCGGACTTCTCGGCATTCCAGTTGACGCCGAGGTCTTCCTTCTTCGCTCCGGGTAGGGAGATATGGACGACGAAGGAAGCATCCGTGTCGAAAATGTCGGCCTCCGGGGTGAAGTCTTCGTTGTCTTTCTTGTTCGTGGTTTCGGGGTTGAAGAGGCCTGTAGCGAAGGCTAGAGGGTTGAAGAGATCACCGCCAAAGACACCGCGACCACCCCAAGGTTCCCATCCACCTCGACGCCCGTGTCCGTGTCCGTGAGAATGAGGACCACCGCGTCCAGAGCAGAATTGACGGTAAAACGGTTGTCCCCAGGCATGTCGACCCCGACGGCCACCACAGCGTCCGTGGCGTTCCCGCCCTCGACGGCATCCCTCAGTGTCGGAGCCGCTTCCAGACGGCTCCTCACCATTGTCGTTATCATCGTCCTTCTTGTCTTTCTCCTTCTCTCCAACGTGTTCCTCGAAGGGAGGTGGAGGGCCAGGGGGTGGGGGAGGTCCACGGTGAGGAAAGCCTCGTCCGCCACCAAAGCCGGGAAAGCCCCAGGCCCAGGGTGGGGGAGCGTTATCATGGTGTCCGTGATGACCGCCATGACCGCCGTGACCCTCTTCGCTGGACTCAGCGTTGTTGTTGTTATTGCTCTGAGACCATTGTGCAAACCAAGGATGGTCTGTACCCTGCTGCTCGAGACTGGCAACGAAGTCCCAAAAGGGAGCTGATTGATTCATGTATGTAACTGATGGCATGATTTGTTTTTCGAATTGTTTGTGGGATGGTAGGGTGGTAGGATGTGTTAGTGAAAGAAAGACCTGTCTTTCTCCTCCTCTTATACACTTCTCCTCGTCCAGGCATCAAGCCGCACGTGAAAGCATACGTACGCCATCAGTAACACACGTACGCCCTTAGCAACACCAAAACGCGCCACCGGAACCGGGCAATCCAATCACACTAGCTGTTTAAGCTCTATTGGAAGCATCTCGAACACTCAAGACGGGAAAGCGTTCAGCCCACGTAGGACAAGCATTTGTTTGGCCCTTTGTGGTCGTAGGCATATAGTGTTGCGTGTCCTGGTGTGGTACGAAAGTGGATTGGGGCCGGGGTTTTCGGGCGTCCGAGATGGCCGATAGGGCGAAATGTGGCGTTTCGGGTGGCGTCTCGTGCAGTGATTGGACGAAGACGATAGAACTGCATCGAAGGTGAACATTGCACGGAGACATTGTACCTTGACGAGGATTATTGGCGAGCCTTTTGCATCAAGTATCGAGATTTTTGTGAAGCAAATAGCTCTTATGCTCCCAATGGTAACACATACGTCTCTCGGCTATGGGACACGCAGTATGATGACGAGAAATTTTTGAGGTATGCACTGTAGAGGCTACCGTCTTCGCCACCTAATACGTCGCGGACACCCTAGAGGTCTCGATTTCTTAGTGGCGTGGTCTGCAGCCGCTTGGATACGTACTTCGACGATCATACATGCGCGTGGCAATTGCGGCGTATGAGTCACCGGAAAGTAATAGAGCCACGATTCGATGGGACCGGATAGAACTAATAGAGAATGTTCGATTCCACACCAGTTGCACAAGCAAGGGCGACTTACTTTGTCGTGCTCTCATATTGAAATTTGTATGAATGAGCTGAAATTGTCAAAAGACTTTTGAAGAAGGTATGCGAGAATGAGTGCAATGTATCAGTCAACATACCACCAGCACACTCTATGATTGCTACCATCGACGATATACAATTTGTCGTATATGAATCAAGTCTCGCTAGAACAACACTTCTCCACCTATAAAGGAAGCGGACTATTTGCAGAACCGAAGCACCACCGCGGGGGCGGGGTAGCTGCGACCTTACCCTACTATGACGCCATCCCTAACAAGCAATCACCCAAAGAGCATTCTCCAACACCACACCATCGTCTTCCCCCAATAACACCCACCCCTACCCTGGAAATAATTCGACCCAACATAACACCCAATCGAAATCTGTCAAATTGCACCGCTCGCAACAATGTCTCGCATCCCAACCTCGACCTCAGTCACCGAGTCCGCCGTCATCGAGGCACCTTTCAGCAACGTCTGGCACCTCATCAAGCTCCACACATTTGAAAAGTTCTGGTCGAAGCTGGACAAGGCGGAGGAGGTGAAGGGTGCCTCGCCGGAGACTGATGTTGTGAAGTGGACGTTCAAGGATGGGACCGTTCTGGAGGTGAAGCAGGAGGAGCATTCGGTGAGCCAGCCTTGTAGCTATTTGAAGTACTGGGCTAACAAAGGTGTGATGTGTAGAGCATCGACCACTTCATCACTTACTCTGTGATCTCGTCGCAGCCTGCATTGAGCTACACTTCAGTCGTGTCGACTATTCGTGCCTACCCCGTCACTTCAGGCAAACACGAAAGCCACACTTTCATCACCTGGAGCGGAAACTTCTCTAGCGATGCCGATGCCGGTATGTACTCGTCCAGTTTCCTCGTAACCTATCTAAACAAGCAGCATGCACTGACCACTGCACAGGCGTAATCGAAGATGCCAAATTCAAACGCCGCGAAGCCCTTGCCGACCTTGCTAAAGCCGCCGCCTCGGGCGCGAAATAGGTCTTTCCCACCCGTGTTCTTCGTCTGGACCGGTCTTTCTTTATTCCTAGACCGCGAAGACTACCTTTGCAAACGACATGCTTCGACTAAGACAGAGACGGGATCGTTCGAAGGACTTGGCGGTAGCTATAGAGTTGCGACTCAGGTGGGCGTCCTTCAAAATGTGATAGTTTTACTAGTGTTGTTATGGTCATTGATAAATGGCAATTAGAGCCATGAGGGAGTTGACCAAAAGGCAATTTCATTTTCCGTCCGATTGCAACTGTACTATCTCCGAAAATGGTCGCACTAATGGGTGAATACTAATTCATTTCGTTTACAATCAATTCACGATCCTTAGTGAATACCTCCAAGATTAAGTGCACCTTTTTATTCGAACAAGCACAAGAGGGGGTATCGATAGTATATCCCAGGCCCAAATTTACCCAGGGAAACTCCCACAACAACCAGGCTTCAGACATCAGATCCACTCGAAAGAATTCGTTAATCAGCTAATGCGAGATCTGGCGGTTCACCGACAAAGGCATCGCTTATACACCTTACACTCCACTCCAATTCATCCCGTCACCACCTTGCCCTTGTTGTCCTGCCATTTGAGCCGCCCTCTGCTGGGCCTGCCTCATGATCTGCATCTGCTGTTGTAGCTGCTGCTGGTTCATACCCTGCATGCCCATGTTGATGCCTTGCATCCCCATTTGGCCCATATTTCCCATTCCCTGCATGCCCTGCATGTTCATGTTGCCCATAGCATTCATGTTCATACCCTGCATGTTATTCATGTTGACACCCTGCATATTACTCATTATTCCGGGGTTCATCTGACCTCCTTGTTGAGCCATTTGTTGCCGGAGAGCCATCATCTGTTGTTGGCGTTGTTGCTGTACGCGCTGCTGTTGCAACATTTGCTGGTAGTGTTGCATTGAGGCAGAGGCTTGCGGGTTGCCCCCGCCCGCTTGCATGCCCATCTGGCCCTGCATGCTCTGGTTGAGTTGCATCTGCTGACCGCCTTGCATGCCCATTTGTTGCTGCTGCTGCTGTTGCTGCTGCGCTTGTTGTTGTTGTTGCTGTTGCTGCTGCGCTTGTTGCTGCTGCTGTTGCTGCTGTTCGCGCTGGATGATGGTAAACTCCAGTTGTCGCATGGCCGCTTGGTGTTGCTGGGGAACACTCGTACCGCCGTACTGAGCTATGAGCTGCTGCTTGCGCGCTTGGTATTGCTGCTTGAGCTGTGGGATAGACATGTTAGCAAAATTGACACCACCAGCGTTGGGCATATTTCCATGCTGCATGCCTTGTTGGGACATGTTTTGCATTTGTTGTGCCTGATTTTGCTGGTGTTGACTGGACAGTTGCTGAAAGTAGCGCGAAGCAAGCATTTGCTTGTAGGTTGTCGGATTCTGCCCTTGAGGAACGCCGTTCGTCTGGATATGCAAAGTTGCCCGGTGGAGGGCCATTTGCTGGAGTTGCTGCTGCTGATTTCCAGGAGACATATTTTGCTGTTGTATCTGCCGCATACGCATCTGTTGCTGGAGGTTCTGCTGTTGTATCTGCTGCATCTGCTCCGGGGTCATTCCCTGGCTCGGCTGTGGTGTTTGCATCATGATGGGCGTCGATCCTTGCATGGGTACAGAGGGGCTACCCTGGGTGATTCGTGGCGTAGGCGTAGAAGATATGTTGCGAGCCGGCACAGCAGAATTCATGACAGGAGTACCCTGCACGATCTGCGGGGTTCCTGTGCGGCTCATAGGATTCTGCTGGTGGCTTGCAGTGCGGGCCATAGCAGCCGCGTGATGCGAGACAGCTGAAGGTGGTCTTGCTGGGCTACCAGCACCTTGATTTGAGGAAGTAGTGACCATTGGCGTGCCACCCATTGGATGTGAGACGTGCGCAGGAACAAGTGGGGATGCTGCTGTTGCTGCTCCCATGGGTGTCTGCTGGCGAACAACGGGGGAGGAGAATTGGGGCTGGGTGGCAGACAAAGGAGTTTGAGATACCTGAGCAACGGGATTGGGAATTTGCTGAGCCTGTGAAGCTTGAGCGGCCTGCTGAAGCGCTGCTTGTTGTTGCTGCTGTTGCTGGCGCATAAGTTCTTGCCTCTGCTGCATCATATTTGCGGTTTGTTCCGCCTGGCGATTAGTCTCCATTTCGCGCCTCCTCTGCGCCTCGGCCTCAACTTGTGCCTGCCTCTTCGCCTGTGCCATACGGGATTCTTCTTCTTTCTTCCTGCGCTCAGCTTCTTCGTGATTCATCTTAATAGTCGCGAGAGTCTTGAAGCGCGAGAAAGTTTGCTGGTTGGCACCAGCCCGTACCGCGTGTTGGCCTTCGTCCCCTCCAGACGCTGCTGCCGTCTTGCTAGCCTGGTATTCGTCGCCTGCAAGCATGAAGCGCTGCATATCTGCAGCTTCAGCTTCATCTGCCGCAAGTTCAGCTGTGGTCCGCTTGCGGGTCTTGCGGGCGGGCGCATCGTTATTGTTGTTTGGATGTGTCATTGCCTGCATCAACGCGACAGATTCCTCAAGGCTCTTGGTGGGCTCCAAATATAATTTTGGGCATGTGGCATTGTAGAAAGCCGACTCAAATTCATATAGGTTATTCTCATCCAGTACCATCTTCTGCCGCTTCGGACTGCGGCCTGTCGGTAGCGTGGGCGTTGGAGGTACGGCAGTGAGTGGAGTGGGAGGTCCACCGGTCGCTCTGCCTTGGGCCTGGTTTCTACGAAACGTCGCGGCATCGGGCAGTGGGGTTGTGGCAAGCATCTGAATGTCTGTCAGGTGCGATTGTGGCGTGGGAAACAAGACAACAGTCGTGATCTTGGCCTTGGCGGGCTGCTTTTGCGATGCAGGCTGACCTGGAGCAGGCATATTTTCCTTATCCACATCTTTCTCCTCCTTGGCGTCGGGGCCTTTGCTCTGCCCTTCGCCTTGCCTGGGTTTTACATCAGGTTTTGGAGCCGGATGTGGAACATGTGGAACATGTGGTGAGGGCGTTATATAATTGTTCCAGTTGTGAATAGAGAATGGGACCGTACCGCTGCCGTCTGCAGAGGTATTTGCATCGTCCTTTGCCTTGATGCCGCCGGAGCGGTAGTCGTGGACTTCGACGATGAGGCAGTCATCGTAGAAAGGAATATTGAGCGCATAGAACTCCTCGAGCATGTTGTGAGGCACAGTCTTTTCGCGAATGTGCTGGAGGAGCTCCCGCATCGGCGAGGCATAGGACAGAGTCTCCGGAGAGTCATTGAGGCGGAAGTGGTTCTGATGCAGGGAAACGCGGAGAGAAGGCGGACTGCCCTTGAACTTGGCTAGAATATCCTGCTGGGTAGTAATATAGCGCTTCGAGTCCTCCTTCGGCGCGCCGTTCTCCATGGTGTTGAGCCTGGCCGTAGACTTGACAACGCTAGGCCGTTGGGACTCGCGGCGCTGGCGGAGCGCCTGCATAGGCCGGGCGGTCACAACGGCGGCCGACATGGCAGGCAGGGAGTTGATTTTGTTTGGGAGTCGAGGTGGTGGAAGTCGCGCTGATCAACCTGGGGCACTCGGGAGAGTTGGAGTAGTGGCGCGTTAATGCGGAGGGGATCGTGGGGCGCTGGGGAAGGTAGCAATTGCGCGGGCGAAGATGAATAGTGCGGCGGAACGGCCGCGTCAGGAGACGGACAAAGAAGCGGATCTGGGAGAATAGCGCTTGACACTCATGCTTTAGAGAGTCGCGGGCGTTGTTGTGTTGATGGTCATGTAGCGTCCGACACCGACGTGCGTGTTCTGCAACCTTGTTACGTGCGTCAAGACTTGGCGGTTTCAGGCACAAATCACGTGACCCTCTTGACCAACGAGTATGATGCATTGGAAATGCAAATCTGTACTAGACCACCTCATTGATCCAGCGAAAACAGTCATATTCATGGATCAGCATACAGATAGGCATGATGCCTCTAGAATACAATCATGAAAAGGGTATATAGCACATGGCATTTCACATCGGCCATAGATCACTGCTGCAACTTCGGCATTAGCCTCTTCACCTCTTTGCACCTATCATCCCTTGCGAGATCCTTATCCTCAAGCGTGACCTTTATCTTATCTCTCACCTTCCGGTTGGTAAAGAACAATCTCTTGTGCCTGCTCATGTCTAGCGCTGCCCAATGGGGATTGCCTTTAGGTCGATCCTCGTTAGGATCTAGATGTTTGATAAA
The DNA here is from genome assembly GCA_030378425.1 of Periconia sp. TS-2. Classification (NCBI taxonomy): domain Eukaryota; kingdom Fungi; phylum Ascomycota; class Dothideomycetes; order Pleosporales; family Periconiaceae; genus Periconia; species Periconia sp. TS-2. The sequence goes on from JASNQO010000004.1 coordinate 1,355,150, forward strand.
ACTGATAAAGTAGTCGGAGACTTCGTTGGGTGGACGGGCCATGACCTGCCCAACTGATGCTGCATGTTTGGTACCATAGCCATTTTCAATATCGACGCCCCAGACAACGTCCCATTGGTACTGCCAGGTGCGGACCGAGGTTGGATTGTGCTCGGCCATGGCATTGGATGTCAAATAAGTAGGACAAATATAACGTAGGTCCCCTTGCGCTTTGGAGACAGCATCCCAGTAGCGGCCAGAGTCCGGCCACTGCTTTTCATTGGGATATTGCTTGTGTAAGAAGTCGAGGTCCTCGTCTGATAGGAGCGGGTAATGATCCTTCAAATACGATTTAAACTCTCCTTCGTTGTCGGTTGCCTTCTTCACCTGGTCTGTGCCTTCATTGGTAGTGTAGCCGATGATACTGGGCACTTTTGCATAGCGCCCGTTGAAGATGGCTTTTGTTGCCGGCTCGGTCCATAGTCCGCCTTCAGGCTCAGGACTGGGTGCCCACATCCACCGAGGAGGCGTGTTACGGCCTGGGAAGGACATAGGGTAGTTCTCGTAGTAGAGATCTCCGACAGTCGCGTTCCGAACGCACTCGATTGAGAGGTCCGTGCAGTTGAGGCCGTTAGCGACCTCATTCCAAAATTTCTGCTGCTGTTCCGGGGTATAGAACGTCGGTGCAGCTGGCGACTGTGCGATGACACCATGGAATAGCTGTCGCTTTCCTGTGCCCGGCACTGCAAACGAGTGATCTCCTCCATTCGCCGTGAGCTGCAGCACAGCCGAGGCGCCGCCAGCGCTCGTCCCCATGACCACAACGTGATCCGGGTTCCCTCCAAAATAGCGGATATACTTCTGGACCCACTCAAGGGAAGCCCGCTGGTCGCGGAGGCCGTTGTTGAAGTTGCCACCTTTCTTTATCTGCTCTCCACTGAGGAAGCCATATATGCCGCTTCTGTAGTACATGGTCACTACAATGATGCCCTTGTCCTTCTTTCCCCTGCTCTTCTCTACCATATCGGCACCGCTCGAGCGGCCGGGCAGATGGAATCCACCTCCAGGAATGACGACGCACACTGGGAGATCGTCCCCAGGTTCAGCGTCAATGGGCGTGAAGACGTGCAAGCTTAGACAGTCTTCGGTACGCTCGGTGTCGATGCCTTGAACATCTGGAGGAGCGACATCGTCGCGATTTCGTAATGTGTGGTCAATCTTCTGAATATTCGGGCACATGCCCACCTTGCCATTGAACTCCATGATGCCTTCATACTTCTTGCCGAGAGGTTGGGGACCTCTGAAGCGGTTCTTGCCATAAGTTGGCGCCGCATATGGTATGTTCCAATATGTTTTGACATGTTCCGTCTTCTCTGGCCGATACTTGATATAGTCTAGCTCGACGACGTCGGGGTCTTCAGGGCGTTTCGGGGGAATCGCGAAGCCGTTTGAGGTTGACTTTCGCGCATCGGCGGGGAGGGTCTGGTATGCATCTTCCAAATTGCCATGGAAGAAGAAGAGGAAACTAAAGAAGATGCACGCAAAGACGATTAGGACAAGCCGGCGATCCGAAAGTAGGCGAGGGGAGAGTCCCCGCGAAAGGATCATGGCGATGGCCGTCTAATTTGATGGGCACGCGCTCAGCAACCACAAAACAAACAAGAAGAAAAATCAAAAGAGCGTAAATGAAAACGTCTTCAAGAAGAAAGAAAAAGGTATCGTTCAACAATCTCTCGAGGCGTGCGTCGAAAAGGGGACGGCAAAAACGGCGAGCCAAGTACGAACTATCGACACGCGCTGCGACGGAGCGTTATCATTGGCGACATTCCGTGCCCACCCCTGTAGGGCTGTCCCCCCGCATCCGGTATCCTGTTTCCTCAACCCTCGGGATGGCGTGCGGCTCCAATTCCCAGGCAGCGGATATGATCAAATCGGCGTGTTCGCGTCTGTCGTCAAATTCATCCGGTGCCTGTTGCTCCTTCTCCATGTGGGGGAAGCTCAGCTGTCGACCCCGCAATCGCACCTCCCCGATTTGTGCAGGCTTCGTGCTTCCCCGCAGCACCAAGCAAGGTGCTCGCCAGTGACGCATCGTGTGATCCGTCTGCAGTGATGCTGCTCAGGTACAATTGCTTCGTACTCCTCGTGAACCCGTACGGTTGCTTTTGGCACGTCGGCCTCCCTGGTATACTGTCATGGCGGGTCCGTTGATACTAATTCTGGTCCTTGCGGGCTCTGGAGTCGTTCTGTCTCAAAATTCCTCATCTCTAGCAAGTTCGAGTGCAATTGCAACTCCAACGAGTTCTGGGACATCTGCTCTTGTCACTAACCTCCAGATTTCGGTAGACGGTATGTTGGATGCAAAATCTTACCATGGAATACCTTTCCTCCACATGTCTCTTCACTTCCAGCGGTGTTGCGCACTGTTCCTATGAGGACAACACATAGATAAGAGACTTGGGCTCTGAAAGAACGAGAAGACCAATGACTAACAAGTCTAGATCTCTGGGACTTCTGGGTTGGTCCCGTGTCACAGTTCTCCGTAAACACGACTGTCGAGCCGACACCCGTCCCGTCGAGCTCGCTAATTCCGCCCCCATCCATCTACTACCCATCCTTCCCCACAGGCCAACAGGTACCCCTTCAACCAAGAAACGAAAGCTGGAAATTCCCGAAACAATTTTGGTATGGCGTAGCAGGCGCTGCATATCAGATCGAAGGCGCAGCCAAAGACGAAGGGCGCGGTCCGTCCCTATGGGATGCTCTTACCCGTATACCTAACTATGTAGTCACCAATGAGACAGGAGATATTGCAGACAACAATTACTACTACTACAAGCACGGTAAGATCTCACGTGCGGCGGACACGGGGCTTTTTCGGATTCAGACTGATGTAATGGGCAGACATTGCACGGATGGCAGCCCTTGGAGTCAAGACGTACTCCCTCTCGCTCTCTTGGAGCCGAATTCTGCCTTTCGGCTCCGGTGCTGTGAATGAGCAGGCCTTAAAACACTATGATGATCTGATCGACACATGTCTAGAGTATGGGGTTACACCAATGGTGACGCTCTATCACTGGGATTTGCCCCTCTTCCTGCAAAACACCTATGGCGGGTGGCTTAGCTCTGAGATAGTCGAGGATTTCGTCGAGTACGCACGTATTGTCTTCACGCGCTGGCACTCCAAAGTGCATTACTGGTTCACAGTCAATGAACCCATTGTCTTCTGCGGCTTTTATCCGCTCCCGTCCAATTACTTCAAAGCTACCACAATACCAGCCGTTCGGCAAAAATATTACTGCGGCCATAATGTTCTTCTGGCTCACTCCGCCGCCTACCACCTAGGAAAATCCCTCAATTCGTCACTAAGCATCTCCTTGAAACACAACGGAGGGTACAAAATCCAACGAACGAATAGCTCGGAAGATGCAACTGCTGTGGAGCGCGCTTGGGATTTCCAAGAAGGCTGGTTTTCGGACCCTATCTTCCTTACTGGAGATTATCCTAGGTACCTGAAAGAATACGTCGAGACCTTCCTGGAACCGTTTACGGAGGAACAAAAGGCCCAGATCAATGGCACAGCAGATATTTATGCACATGATGCGTATACGAGTGACTTCATCATGGCGCCTGACAGTGGGATAGATGCTTGTACGAAGAACGAGAGCCACTCTCTATTTCCGTTGTGCTATAACACGACTAAACTTTATGCAAATGATTATTGGGCCATGGGGGCTGCTAGCGATCCAGGAACGCCGTGGCTGAATAAGGCTACCGACTGGGTGCCTACATTCCTGCATTACATGGAAGATAGATGGAAGCCGAGGGTATGTCTTCTTGCTCCTATCTACTTGTATCACTTCCAACATTTCAACCCTCGTACGAATTATTGTTCTTATGAGCTCACGTCAGCCTAGGGTGGTGTAGCAATCACGGAATTTGGCATAAGTGAGCCTTATGAGGAACTGAAAACGACTCTAGCCTCAATTCTCATTGACCCAATACGTTCGCAGTACTACAGGGACTACCTAGAGGGCATACTCATTGCGCTTGCAGAAGGTGTAAACGTAGTAGGTACACTGGCGTGGAGTATATACGATAACCTTGAATGGTCCTCAGGTTACAGTGTCAAGTTCGGCATCCAAGTGAGTGGACTCCATCGAAACAGGTGACTGCAGATACTAACAAGAGTAGTACGTCAACCTCACGACTCAAGAACGCTATTTCAAGGCAAGCGCTTTCGAATACGTTAACATGTTTCATGTCTATCAGGAGAAGTGAGAGTGGGATGGTTGGAACGAAGATGGTAAGGTAGATTTATAGCCATATAATAGGATCCAACAGTCGCCTTGCGTACGCGCCGCTGTTGATACCGTGCTAAATCCTCTAATGTGGGGGCCCCCACGGTTTGAATTGAGCACGACATTCACTAATGCTAATGACATAATTTTGAAGTTGAAAATGTGACAGGCTAGATACGTTTCAGGCCTTCCGCTTGAATTCAAATTGCGGCCAAGGCGGATCTGCTGTCAGTCACGCAAGTGGCTCCATGATGTCTTTCGTCTGCTATTGTATCTTATTCGCTCAAGCATAAATGCAGTGTCAAACAAAATTCACAGCTGAAACTTCTGCACCCAGGGCTATCGAATCGTTTTGTATAGGCATAGAGTTCTGTATTTGCATTGTACCACAGCAACTTCACAGATCGCGCATGTTTTTCCACTTTAGGATAATGCCAGCCCGCACCATCTAGCGTCACTTCTGCCTTCAACCCCCTTTTCCGGCATAGTGGCCTTGAAACTATTCAGCAGAGTCCACCAACAGCCCCATTCATCGCAATTGGCTAGTGGTCTTTGCCCCGTTCTCATCGATGCACGCGACAGCAATTTCACCGCTCGCGTAGGGGTGGCGATCCTAGGAACCCCTCCAACATGCTCGAGTACCAGCACGTCAAGCTACGCGGAGTCCGCCTATCTTCAACTTCATTCAAGGCTCCAAAACATACAACACATATGCTTGTTCGCAGCATCGGGCGAAAGAGTAGTTTCTGATCACACTTCCGCCCCATTTTGCTCGTGATGCCAAGCCACACTGTCAGCAAAAAAGCAATTCTAGACACGTCAACTGAGCCTTAGAATCAGCAAGTCGTTTCAGCCTTCGCGCTAGGTTCTAATAATGACAATTGTATGGCAGGGGCCATTGCAGATCATGTTGTGAAGGTTCATTGAGCTCGTGTATGTACAGTTAAGCTTCGTAAGGAGCGCACCAACACGGACGACCTCAGGATCCGACGCCGTGAGTCGAGAACTCATTTAGGAACCAACACTCGCGCGCATCTATTCGGTATACTCGGTGTTGCCCGGATCGTGCAATACGAGTTACGTCAGGTGCTCATGGAACTCCCGGAAGCTGTGCTCGAATGGAAAGCGAAAAGTATGGTAGACGTAGAGGGAAGCAGGAGATGAAGAGCGCACGAAAAGGCTTGTGTTCAAGCAGAAGCACCTCGGAATATATGATCCAAAGCAGCTCAAGGGCCAGAAAACTTCGGATGCACGAGGTTCCCGAGAAGCGGTGGTCAAAGCTGCTGAATGCACAGCCGCCAAGTCTAGGATCGCTACTTAATTCTCGACCAAGCTTTTCGGAAGACGAATCCTTCACGCCTAGAGCGAGGAGACTTGCGCGAACCCGATTTGGTCACCGTAGAGAAGCCAGCCGTGTCGCGCAAAGCGAAGACGAGACCGTGAAGTTCAGATGTCCCACGAAATAAACTTCGAATACGTAGTACTTAACTCCGGATGGAAGTTCGTGAACATATTTGGGCATATCTTCGTATACGTCCTAGTCACCTGCATTACCCAGAAATGTCTTAGATCGGCAGTAGTCCCTTGTATACGTCAGCATTCCGTTATCAGCCTACGATCTGATCATGGCAGGGGATGCAGGGTATCCTGCTTCCCCTGTCGTTACACCGTTACGACGATGAGTGAGGCGTTCCTGGAATCCTGCATCCATCATGACTTGACCACTAGGTTACACCAATACACTGGATACCAACCAAAGTGTAAGCCAACACCATACCCCATTCGACCACAAATTACAATGAGCCCGAAGCAAACAGTTGTGATAGCGGGACGATCACAGTGATGGGGTAACAACTCGTACTTGAATATGCTAGTAGGGACCCCGCCGCAAGCATTTCACAGCCCCCACGTTATCTTAGGCCTGTTGCGAGAGTCTCATGGAATATGGGTACTTAACTCGGTATTGGCCCCGAGTTGAATCTATCCATTTCGTTCCATCTACGGTGATTGAGATCGATCGGGGACCGCCGCAATGATCAACCTTGGGCGTTTTGTACCAGTCCTTTTGCTTGGGTGTAAAACCTTCGTCTTCGCTGCCAACGACGACTGGCACGACCTTATCAAAGCAGATTTTCCTTCGAACAAGGAAATATGTGACCTCGTTTCCGATGGCGATGCATCTTCCGTGCACATGAGCAAACCGAGCGAGCTGATGGCGTATTTCTTCACTGACAATGCTGGAAACATGGGTTAGTTCAACTCTCTCGGGACGATGGCCCCCTTGCTATACAAGTAGAACCCTTTAGAGGGTTGGGCGGCCATTTTCTCATGATATGCAAGAAGCTAATTATTCGGTATAAAGATAAATGGCTAGAGAACTTACATCGCAACGTTACCAAAGAGCAGACTAGTGTTGGAGGGTTCGACTGCACAGTGCTGAACAGCAGATCTTGTGTCGATAATCAAGATGGTGACTGTCTCCAGTATAATCCTGCATCGTGTATGTGTCGCCTACGCCTTGCACCTGATGCAAACATGCTTACAAGCCCCAGTCGCAACCATTCGTCATCAAGCAACGAATGTAGTTGGCGTCATGGATCAACTCCTCACCCTAATCAGTATCAACACGACTGTAAACCTAGCCAGTGCAGGCGCAATGATTCAGGATTTCATGTCTGCAGAGAATGACAGGAGGAAGAAGGAGCTATCAATGGGTGCTGTGAGTCTATATTTGCCGTTCTACAAATCAACGCTGATAGAGTGTGTTAGGCTTCCACCTGGTTCATTGCTGCGATTTTCGGCCTTATGATGTTTATTCCTGGAGGTCAAGGTGCCGCCGTAGGAGAAGTCACTGCCACACACATCGGAGCCGGACTTGCTCGAGCGGGTCTACAGGCTGGAATGGGCAGGGCCCTCCCTGCTGCCTCCCAGGCAACGGCAAATATTATCAAGTCAGCACCTGTATTTTGGTCGAATGGCTTGAAGGCTATATGGCGCACAGCTAACAATGCTCGCACGGGCAAAGCAAATGGAATTATGCAAGGACTCCTCTACCTGTCTGGCGCCACTCTTGGTGTTGCAAACAATCTCCTTCCAGATGGCACGATTGATCTTCAAGCCATCACAGCGGACGTATCGAAACTATATGGCGACTTCTTTGAAAGCTTTGCGAACAATTTCGTGAACGTCCCACCGGTGCTATTCGGAAACAAACAGTGGGATGGGGTGACGCCCTGGGATTTCGCCAAGTCGGTAAACAACAACTTAACGAACACAACCCATCAGTGGCACGCGATGGTGAATCTATTTGATGACGATTATTTCTGGGATCTGGACGGTGCCATTGACATGATGACCCAAGCCGTCAGCATGGCTGTCGGCATAACCGTAAGTAACACTTATTCTCAGTAGCATTGCGTTTATCCTCGACGCTGCCAAGTAGAGGTCACATGGCTGACTTTTGTACTTTAGAACTTCGGAATCATGGGGCAAATTTTCAACACATTAGGAACATTTGTTGCATCATTCTCCTACTACAAGGACGAGGCGACCTGCAAGGGCAAAGTAGGCGACTCAGGCGCATGGGTCAACAATGTACGTTCCTAACCTCCAACCCTCCCCTATATGCCAAGTCTAATTACCTGTGTCTATATAGAAATGCTACGCCCTAATGCAACGCCCAAGCAATCCGAGCTCGTCGTATGCACCCGACTGCACCCTCGCACGCGACGATGTTTTCAAAAAGGCCATGGACAAATGGCAACTCTCACCAGAAGACATTTTCCCCGCTGTCGAAACTTGCAATAATAACCTCGATGCCATTAATGCTGCACCCGACCAGATGACCTGGGAGAAGATGGCAGATGCTAGTCAGTGCTTCTGGCCGCTTGTCTATGCGGACAGCATTTGCATCGCATATCTCGGGGAGAGCAAGGGGTTGGATACGCTGGGGTTCAATTTCGGGAATCATGATTGCATGTTTGGTTCATGTCCATCGAACTGGCCAAGCATGGAGTGGTGCACAGGCGGAGGCTAAATGCTCGATTTGCGTGTGTATGAATATGGGGGTATTTGATAGTTAGCGCTTCCCTCCGTTTCGGCTGGGACTTGTACGAGTTTTTTTTTACCCATGCATCACTGGTTGGCGTTTCAAATCATAGGCCTACTATGGCTATGCAAATTGCTTCACTTTTTGCTTAACGATGAACAAAAATGGAATTCGCATCTTTGAATACGCATTGGTAGCTCTAAACGTGGAAATTGCGTAATGAGTATGCCCATGCTAGGTCTGGAAATAAGAGTCCTCTCTGTCGGAGGTCGCAATCTCCTAGATTAAACACAAAAGGAACCATACACTGCTGTGCCATGACCTGGTTCCTTTTGTGTTGTACATAAAGCATCACCTGTTTATAGCCCGTGCATATAGCTCTGCCAATTCGCTTAGAATCCGGGCTTTTCTATAATTTCCATTTGACCCCTAATGTTTGTCACCTCCAGCTATGCATGAAAAAATCACATCTCAGGGGTCAGCAGAAACCAAAATTCGAAGCGAGGGATCTAAAAGAATATAATACAAGTGCAAAGATCAACTTGCACGAGCAAACGACTTCAGCTCGCGAAACGGAGGAGCTGAACCTTAGATCACACTACAAGTGAAGCGACTTCTCGCACCTGCTTCTTAATCCGTGCACGCCATGTAGCTATGTAGACTACCGGAAAAATTGGCAGGAAGCAAGTAAAAGGAATGCCTCGGTAGGGTGGCGGAGATAGGCTTCCCGCCTTGCATATCAACCCTGGCCGCCCTGATTCTCAACACACATGCCCTGAGGTCCACGATCTTAGCGGCCATAGTCTAATGGAACGTCCGCAGACGACCATTACTTAAATGCTTTTGAGAAAACTAGACGTATAATGTTGGGAGCTTTAATTTCAGAAGTACTAGGGAATACGATATACAGGTTCATAGATCTCCCTTGCATCACTCTAGTCAAATTCCCACCAACGGCTAGATTTCCCGCATGACAATCCCCTTCACACAGGCTTGGGCGAGCAATCCGTAAAATTATGATCCGCATCTACACCCTTCGGCTGCGGATTCGTACCGTTGAAGTTGTACTCGTCGTCTTGGTTCTTGCGCGCAAAGAGTAGGTGTTTATTCCAGCCCTTCAAAGGGGACGTCCAGCTAGCGTGCTTCGACGTAGCGTGATCGACGTTATCGGAGGGCGTCGAAGTGACTGAATTCGATCGGGCTGTGTCCTCAGGGCCAGAGGCGGTAGAGTGGCGACGGGATGAGAAGGGATGAGTGAGTGAGGAGCGGCGGAAGTGCATTGTTGTTTTGATTAGAAAGTTTTGGTTTGATCGAGAATGAATTTGAGGGTTAGTGGCGTGGATGGCTCATCGGACTTTATCGGGGAAGCTCTCTTATATCTCTTCATGAAGTGCTGCATTCGTGGTGCAGTTGCACAAGCATGACGACAGACAGATCCGAGACCATGGCTCCATGTGGAGTCATTTCTTTGTTGAACATAAAGCGTGTACCTTACCATGAAACACTTGTAGACTGCCCTACACGCAACAGTGTTCGCGCAGACTATTCCTTCATTCGTTTAATTGCCTGTCATTGAAGCTCACTTGATTATATTCTAGGATCTTGTACACTCCGAGACAGCACCATTCACTCAAATCCTGGAGATAAATTCGTGTATCTGCGGTAGTATACAACCTTCAGAACGATGGCGTACGCAGTATGCACGTCTCCAGATTCTCAGCAGGATCAGCATTGTCCTGTGATGTAGAGTCCCGCAGATCGTTACCTCTTTAACGCAGGGTCCATCTATCGACGATGTGTGTAACCACTCTCAAGCTCACCGGTAGCGTCAACATGACAGAAGTTTACTTCAACGTCACTCCACTCAATCCCCGCAAAAAATCCATTCTAGTCTGCAAACGTTCACATGACTACCCTCCCAATGCTGGCATTTGCATCCCCGTTCTGGCAATAGCAATTGGACAAGTATTTTGTCTACATGATTCGCCGGAAATACCAGCAGTACGATTACATTTTGCCGGCGATTAGCTCTGCACACATTTCTCCTAGACAATAGATTGTCGCACTCGGCATGCCACCCAACGGCTCTGGGAAGACACTCGCATCACAAACCCTTAACCCTTGCACGCCCTTTACTTTGAATTCACTGTCGAGGACTTTTCCTAGTGCACATGTTCCCATGGGATGCGCAATAGTTGCCTTCCAGCCTCTGATTCTTTTGTCAATTTCATCATCTGAACTCGTCGCTGTCAAGGCCGGAAATTCAGGATCTGCAGGAGGCGTTTCGCCTGCGAGATGCGTGGAGAGCGGTGGTGTGGACGCAAGTGCCAAGGAGGTCCGGACTGCGGTACGAAGGATAAAGCGATCCGTATGAGTTGCGAGGAAATTTGGATCAATCAGAGGTAAGTCCTTCGGGTCAGACGAGCGTAGCGTGACCGTTCCTCTGGACATAGGCAGCAAGTGCATCGCTGTGAGCGCAATATGTTTTCCGTCTCCTATTACAACATCTGGGTTGTAATGCGGAGATGCGAGAATGGGATAGTAGAATGGAAGGATCATGTAGTGACATCTTGAATCGCGTAGATGTGGATGTAGCTCGTCTTTCATACTCAGGTTGTCCTTCGCAAGTATAGGGGCGAGCGTGGAGGGCGGAATGTTGGCAAAGAGATTGAATTCCCAGGCAAAGCCTTGACCGTATTCGGGTTTGATGGTTCCCTCGAATGGAAGCGCAAGACCCTGTTCGGGGTGTTTTATACGGAAATATTGTGTTAGAGCAGAGTGGTCAAAGAGATTCCGGCCTACCTCCGGCGAATCCACTACAACCGGTATGCTATGCTCTTCGAGCTCTTCTCTTGGCCCAATCCCGGAAAGCATAAGGAGTTGTGGCGTAATTTGAGTCCCACAGCAAATAATGACTTCTTTCCTGGCAAGCAGTCTGTTCCCAGTTATTAATTCGACCCCTGTCACTCTCTTCTCATCATCAACCAGAACCCGAGCAACTGGCTTATCGCACCGAACCTCGACTTTAGTCAAATCATAGACCCTCGCACTGTCCTGCCGTTCCGAGGTCGACCCAGAAGTTATTCGAAAGCACTGATGCATGTCCGTCAATCCCATTGGATCACCCTTCGCCCCATCCAGATTAACTTTGTGGCCCAGCTTCTCCGCACTTCCAACAATCGCCTCTCTTAGCGGATACTTTCTTCCCCCGACTATATGGAAAGGTCCTTCGAAACCATAATATTCAGGATTGGCACTCTTGTCAAAGTGGTTCTCCAATCTCTTGAAGTACTTCCGTATATTTTCGAACTTGAACCTGTCATGGCCGGCCTTCTCAGCGATAAGGTCGTAGTCGGTAGCTGAAGTACGCATCCATACGCCAACGTTTCCTCCACTGGAACCGGAGAGCATGCGTCCAGCAAGGTTGCCAATGCGGCGCCCATCACAGTGTTCTTGCGGGACGGTGGAGTAATCTACAAGGAGGCCGTCTGGTACAAGGTCGAAGAGCTTGCTCGGATCTGTGACATTGGGATGATCGACTGCATTTGGACCCGCTTCGAGAAGAAGAATGGAAGCTGAGGGGAGGTACTGGCTAAGCCGCGAAGCGATGGGTACTCCCGCGGTGCCGCCGCCTACGATGATGTAGTCGAATTCCGAGGTCGTAGACATATCGAACGGGATGAAATTGCTCGACTGAACAGGGATGAAAGATCAGTGATGAGAGGACAGGAAACCTCAGATGTATCTAATGTATATGTTAAGTAGCGTGCGTCTTCTCGCTCTTCTTATATGCCTAGCGTCAATTGAAGTAAACGAGCAGAGTTCAGAGAAAGATCCTCCTGATAATGCACCACAGTCTCACGTAAGAAAGCCTAGACCTTGGAGCAAGCGTGCATTACTTAACATGTAAGATGGGAGAAGCCTACGCTGTGAGATTCAATGTGGGGCTCCGAAAGTGTCTACTAGCGTGAAGTGGGGAAGGTTGGGGTTGCTTGAGGTACGGGACTCGCTGCCTGGGCATCATGTACGAAGGGCCGAATAGGATACTCAGCATCTCTACAAACATTGGATTGTTGAGTGGATAGATTCGCCTTTTGCGAAAGCCTACCTAGTCTACATTTCTACGCCGCTACATCTTGTTGAAGACATTTGTCCCAGTGAAGTATTCCTCCGAATGCTCCTTAACTCTCTGCTCTGTCTCATCATCTGGAGAATCATCTCTCAAGCTTTCCAAGAGCACACTAGACTCCGCCTCTGCGCCAGCCATCAAGTCAAAGCTCTCTCCGCTCTCGCTCCCATTCTTCTCAAACACATCAATACCGCCATCGTACCACCGCGCTTGCTCCCCGATCCAGTCTATGCCTCCAGTGCGACGCTCTCTTCGCAGTACTTCCTTCTCCTCGAGCGGGAAGACAGGCAGCTCTGATTTTGCTGGGAGGAGGGTACGACGGTGCCAGGCACCAAGGAACATTCCCTCAGGGTCGACTTCGCTGCGCACGCGGAGAAAGTCCGTGAGGTCGCTACCATAGGCAGTAGATAGATAGGAGTGATCGACCGACTGGAAATTCTTCGCCCAATGCGGTCGACCGTTGTATTCTTTCATTAGGTGCTCAAAGGCTTGGTAATAGCGCTCGCGGCAGGGTGGTTCTTGGCCATAAGGGCGGTAGAGGGTAGCATTCAGGTAGAGAGACGGTGTTTTGGGCCACGAGGTATCCAAGTATGGGCGGGGTTCCTTGCCTACAGTGTTTGCAATTCTGACTTCAATGGGTGAGTGAACATAGAGACCTTTCGGGCTGAAGGGAATGCCGGAGCCATGCTCATCCCCGTGAATCCACTTCGTGAGGCGCCTCAGGGCTTCTGGACCGTCGGATAGAGGAATGCTCCATTCGTTCACGAATTGTGAGTAGAGGCAATTCATGAGCAATTCATTGCGTTGCTCTCCGACGGCGGATATAGTTGAGCCATCTTTGAATCCGTACTGCATGCCGAACACGAACCACTCAACCCATGGTAAGAAGCGCGGTACGTATTGTGAGATCCAGAGTAGTATGTGATAGGTGTGGTATCCGACACTGCCACCGTACCAATTGTAAGCAGGCTTCACAGGAGCTTTCGTCGTCTTGTCGGCTTTCCATACAATGGCCCGGCGCATGTACGGAAGCCACCATACACGCACGAACTCATGTGAAGTCCAAAGGTCTGTGTCCCAGCTATCCAAGACATCCTCGATTGGTAGAATGGTTTGTACCCACTCGATGCTGCGCTCTTCCGTCATCTGGAATTCTATTTCGACTACGATGCCCAATGCGCCGAGGGATATGAGTGCAGCGCGGAAAAGGTCCGGCGATTGCGAGGCCGAGCATTTCACTACTTGGCCGTTGCCGAGCACGATGCGCAAACTGCGGACGGAGTCGGACAAAAGACCGTGTACCATAGAGCTACCGTGCGTGCCTGTAGAAATAGCACCGGCCAGTGACTGGACGTCAATTGAGCCGAGGGACGGCATCGTAAGGCTATGCTCCTTTGCAGCCAGATTCAATTGGTGCATCCGAATTCCAGCCTGCACTGTCATTGTTTTGCGTTCCTTATCTACGCTCAGCACCTGCCCAAAGTCATCCAAATTCACCATCCATGCCGACGTGCACGTAATGTCTGAGGGTGAGTGTCCGCATCCAACCGTCACGACGCGACGCCGCATGCGCCGCGCAAGCGTGATGATCTTCTGTATCTCAATGATACTCTGCGGCCGAAGATAGAGCTCAGGGCGAGAGTGGAAGGTCCGCGCCCATGTGTGATGGATGTGAGACTGCGATGCGCGGAACGGTACGTCGGGATCGAGACGCTCTAATTCGATTGTAAATCGCGGCGGCATGCTCAGGGAGGAGGGTGTTGAATACGCCATTTTGCATCCTATGGCACGATGCGCGGTATCGACGTCTTATGAAGCTGCGCAGTAGCATTCAAGATTGGATGACGTTAACGTTAGTACCCCACCGCGTGTATTGCGCGTTGTCAGTAACTCTACACTCGCACTTGTGGACTTAGGAGATCTTGTTTATGGAGGAGCACATTCAAATGGTGAGCTGATATCCTGCATTTGAAGCGCCATGGTGTGACGCTAGTCGGAGAACCAAGATACGTGGAGGGGTCCTTGAAGCGGTGAATGTGGAGCTCCACCACCTTGTATCACGTGGGCGCTTTGTTCCTAAATTGGCTTAGCGACCTCGGTCTGGGCCGAGGTCGACCGTTCCTGCATATCCGCTATCTGTAGCTTGCATCTCGAGTATCTTGAGATAGCAATTTCGTGGTCTGATTTAGAGTTCCTCCGTATGCATTTCACAGACGAAGAGGCTCTTTCTGGGTTCTGTGGGAGAGATATTCCAGTCTTATGAGACACCGTATTTAGAGTGGAGGATGGAGAAGAATGTAATCGAGACTTTAGAGACTTATAATCAGATGTCCATATCCTTCAAATTCCAATCTCCAGCATCTTGAACCACCAAAAGAAACAACATGCTCAACTAATCCTCTCCCTCGGCTCCATGCTACGCTCCATTCCCCCAAACCTCACGGCAAACCTCGCCCAGCGGCGTAATTCCGGCCACCCCTATCATTCAGGTCTAGCCCACACCATCCCACTAGTTAGCCCCGCCCAAGCAATTCACTAACTGCCGATCGAGAACACGACCAGCTCTAGAATCTTGACTGGAGTCCCGTCCAAATGATCAAAGAATGTCACCTCTATAGATCGACAACAGAACCCCGAGATACTGCACAGGCTGACAAATAATCGAAGTGTAGTCCCCAGTCTGGGCAGTCTCCCCAGAGAGCTTAATCGACTTTTCTCGAGTTGAATGGAATTTCTCCGCCGGCAGTGCGTGTATATAGATATACAATGCGCGGAAGTCTTGAGTGAGGGAGCAGGTAAGGCACGAAGGGGGCTTTTGATGCTCTAGAATAGGTGTAGCTTGGTTTTTTGGGTCAGTCATGTTCGTGTTGCTATTAGTACGCAGTTAAACGCTTGGGTGGCGGCATGGAGAGCAGCTTGGAGAGCGGCAAAGAGGTGTGGTATAGGCCTGCATTATGAATGTGCGACGTTGCATCAAGTAGGAACATAAAGGCAACAATGCTTCAGCTTAGTGATAAGAGACCGCCGTGTTGTTAAGAGAGGCTGGCTTCCGAACTTTTCATCTTGACCCTTGCGCTTTTTGGGTAAGGCTTCCTTCTCGGAGTCAAAGTATAATATAGTCACGATGCAGAGCGCAGATTCATCGTTGCACATGAAGATAAATTGATCTTGAAACCTCCACTATGTAAAATGTGCTTGGTATCAATAATGAAACAAGAGCCATACTCTAAAAAATGAGAATCAAAATGCCACTCCTATTTAATCCGTATCTAAATGAGCTAGCAAACCCCGACCCTCTTCAGGATGATGGATTCATTTGCTAAGCTCGTGGCTGGTGATACTTGCTCTCCGAGCTTCGAGGACATTGTCCTCGTGCGTCGGGGGGCCCTGGTAGTTCTTCTTGCCCCAAATGAAGTACCACGCGGTGGAAATGACGAAGAAGGCGAAGAAGACGACGCTGGCGTAGTTCATATACACTGCGGTGACGGGAATTGCGGTGGGCATGCAGAAGAGTGGAATGGCGAGGAGAGACCATGCTTTTATGTGTTAGAATCTTCTATGCGAGTACATAGTTGGAGGGGTGACATACCGATAGAGACGACATTGCAGAAGATACCCAGTGAGCCGAGCTGGAAGTTGCCTTCGCGAATGTGCTTTCGTCCGCCGATGAGCGACGCGGCGATAGGGCAAGCGTAACTGAGCGTCAGGCAGATGACACCAACGCCGGAGAAAGCGTTAAAAGCGGCAGTTGAACCGAAGTAGATCAAGCCAAGAATGAGCTGGACAGCCATGCTCAGCATCATAGCATTAAGCGGGACATCGAGTTTGACGTTGACAGTCTTCCACCATTGAGATCCCGGGATGGCACCGTCACGAGCGAAGGCCCAGGTGCAACGTGAGGCAGCTGTGGTGCAACCGATGCCGCAGAAGATGGCGAGCACGAGGAGAGGGATGAGGAGAGCGAACGAACCACCGGACGAGCCGATCGCATCTTTGATGATTGTGGGGACTGGCTGACCGGAGGCGAGGAGTGCGAGCATCTGCTGATCGGGTAGGACGAAGACGAGCGGGATTAGGAAGACAAGTCCAGCAATCGTGTTGAGAATGATGGTGCCGACCATGGCTTTCGGTACTTGGGTCGCGGGCTGCTGAACTTCTTCGCACATGCTGGAAATTGTCAGCAATGACACAACGTATACAGAAGTTACCTGGTGATGAGATGACAGATGGCGCACAGGGAGCGAACAAACAAGGCGCGTAGTGGTGCCATGGGAGTTCTGTTGCATAGGGAAGGTGCTTGGGAAAGGTGCCACGAGAAGTCGCTCTGGGGAGGCTCACGAGATGATCATGCCGGTCGAGGAGGTCGCGTAGGCTGCGTGTAGAAGACCGACACAGAATGACCAGCCTGGAGTCCATCCACTGTTGCTTGGGTCGAAGTGGCCAAACACATAGGCAGCGTTATGACGACCATGCTTCGCAATAGCCAGCACACACACCACAATGCAGATCAGACCAGCAAATGTCCAGTAGATGGCAAATGTCTATTGACCGTAAGTAACGCATTCGAGAAGTGCTGGAGTGCAGATCTCACATCCAGAATGGGCAGCCATTTGTTGCCCAGGGAAGACACCAGGTTGCAGAGAAGGGTGAGGCCGAAGAAGATGAGGTAGATTTGGTAGCGCTCGCCGGCAAAGACGCCAACGCCGGGCTCGGATTCGAATACGTTGATGCAGGCTGCGAGGAACAAGGCGGTTCCGAAGTTGACGGCCAATGTGATGGTGATGTTTCCAACGACAAACGACCAGCCACAAATCCACGAGAGAATCTTGCGATACGAGGGAGCTGCAAGCATGAAACTCTGATAGTAGACGCCGCCGGAAGTCGGATAGACGCTCGTAATCTCTCCTAGCGAAGCAGCAACGCACAGAATGATGAGTGACACGGCGACCCAGCCCCAAATGATGTTCACAGGGCCACCTCCAACAACGGGGTAGTAGAAGGTTGTTGCTAGACCGTAGGGGATCGAGGCGAGCACAAAGGACATGAAGGCGACTTGAAGCGTAGATCGATTTCGAATCAATTCGTTCTTGTAGCCCATTGCCTCGAGGAGGTCATCGGCCGCAGGGACACCATCTTCTGCACCCTTTCCAAGCAAGCTGATCTTCCTCTCTTTTCCAACGCTCCGTCGGTGGACGTCGTTCTCCGCAAAGTGTGCGTCCGACTGCCTGTCGAGGACGCCGGTGGCCATGGTGAATAGTGATGGGGTGAAAGGAAGGGCAAAGGAGAGACAGAAATATAATCAGGGCGCAACCAGCAAACTCTGAGCCGCGGTGCAGACGCGGGAGGTTTTCTATGCTGCAAGTGGACGTCAGATAGCGTATGGGCTGGGCCCGCTACCAGGATTTTAGGCAGGTGTATCCAAGAGCAGACTGGCGGCGAGACCAGATCGAGGGCGAACCCCGGCTTGGCCACCCCTGCCCGTGAACACGATCCGATGGACGCCGGCGTTTGGAGCGAGCGTGGCACCGTGGCACCGTGGCACCGTGGTGGTGCATCACCGTGGGCGGCTCCCAAACCTCGGCCCGTGAAAAATCCTGCACCTTAGTGTCGACCGTAGTGCAGCCGTAGGGCTGAAGTCTCCTGAGCGCAGGTGAAGCTGCTGGACGGTGGGCCTGCTGGATCCTGTGCCCAGAGGCGGAGAACCAAGCCGCCATGATAAGCTATCCTCTGGAAGTCTGGAAGAGGCTGGCCTGCCCAACCCCGGGTGCGCAGGTGGCTTTGGCTGTTTGCGGGGTTGCTCATGTATCCTCCCTCTGCCGAGCAATGTTGAAGTGGTGGGCGAATCGGAGCCGCCGCCATTGCGCCGGCAAGTGTCATGTCGAATCCCGCGCGATTGGCTTCGTTGATCAATGGAATTTGCAGATTCGATCTGGTAGCTTGACGGCCTGGTCGCATTGGGAACAACAAGCCCTCAACACTGCCATGGAAAGCAACCACCAGAATATCGTTGAAGGAGCCATGTGTCGCTGTCCTCGAGAGAGGCTAAAGCTTCGGAGATGTGCGTCCTCTGGTTGGCGCGCCGTGTCGAGGATTTCCTCCACAACGCGCCCTACGTTTGATAGCTTACGGCAACATAGCTATCGCGCGATATAAAAGAGAACAAGTCTCTTTTAAAACCCCTCCATTGCTCGTCATAATAGCAGCTGCTGTGGATAGAGAATTAGCAGTCAGCGAAAACAACCATGCATCACGAGATCGTGGCCCTGGAGCGCGTCCACCAGCCCCTCCCCGACTCCTTCGACTTCCCGCCCGGCACAACGTACAATCTTACAACCCACGACACGACACCCTCGCGAGACCTCCTCCACGCTCGTATTCGCAATGCTACCATAGTAGTCATCACGACAGTCAAGCTCGACGCTGAAACGCTATCCACCGATGTGAGCCCGAACCTGCGCCTCGTCGCCGTCATGGCGACAGGCACCGACCCGGTCGATCTAGAAGCCTGCAAGAAGCGCGGCCTGCGGGTGACGAATACGCCGGCCGCTAATCTCGATTCCGTCAGCGAGCATGCGATCAGTCTCTACTTTGCAGCGCGGCGGCGCACCGTGATGATGGACGCGCTGACCAGACAAGTCCCGAGTCAGTGGAAAAGGGATGGAAGCTTGAATAGATACATGAGATTTGCCGATGGCAAGCCGCCACTAACATGTCGAGACGAGATATTGGGCGTAGTCGGATACGGGGCCCTAGGTACGTAATGCAGGCACACCTGTGCATAGAGAGGCTGATGGACCTGGACAGGAAAGCGAATCGCCGCACTAGGACGCACACTAGGTATGGAGGTTCTAATTGCCGCCCGCAAGAGCCCGTCAGCGGCCCCATCAAACACCGCTCTACCCGCACCAAACCCCGAAGAGGCACGAATTCCCTTCGATGAAGTGCTTCGTCGCTCCACTGTGATTGCCCTCTCGCTACCTCGAAACCCCGCGACCCTCAATCTCCTATCTAAGACCGAATTCGCTCAAATGCCCCCCTACGCTGTCGTGGTAAATATAGCCAGGGGCGGCATAGTCGATGAAGCCGCCGTCGTAGATGCCTTAAAGGAGGGACAGATTGCCGGATACGCCACAGATGTGTTTCTGAAAGAGCCGGTTGAGGGGGTTGTAGATAGCCCACTTTTGAGTGATGAAGCAAAGGACTTGAACATCACAATGACCCCCCATCTAGCATGGTATGCGCAGAGGACTATGACGAATCTCGGACAGATACTGAAAGCTACAGTAGAAGCATGGGTAAGTGGAGAAGAGATAAATGTAATTGTGTGAAGGGAGCACATTGCCCAATCATGGGAATGCATAGAAGAATGATAGATCTACGAAATAGAAGGCAAACACAGCCAATCTCAAATTGGTCCAATGTAATGACCATACGGGTGTGTCCGTAATAGTATTACCAGTAATAGTACCACCAAAATTAGTAGCGTAGAGGGGGATAGAGGGTATGTCAATGACACATTTTGCATCAACAAGAGACCAAAAGTCACTTTCTATACAACTGCTCGACATTCCAGCGATCATATGCAATTCTTCGGTCAGATATTTGCAAGGCATAGCCTACCACGGCGCTGAGCATCTTAATAATCACAATATCGTCTATAGCCGAACAAACATTCAATATGCCAACCTCAATATATGATCCTCATGAGCATAGGAAAGGACGACTAAGTTGATCCGCGCTAATACGTCAAAGCGAAAGTATCATCAACGCCACCCATTGCATACATGTTCATTATCTGTGAACCGTACATTCACTCATCTTCCTCGTCATCCGATTCTAGATTGGTCCGCTCCACAATGAGATTTCCGCTCCTTCCAATGCGCTCCTTGATTGAGCCGCCCGCTTTCAAATCGTAGACTTCGCGCGGCATAGGCGAAACTAGCCGGAAGGTGTATTCGTGTTCAAAGCCCGCCGGCTCTTCGACGTCGCTAAAATCCTCGCCTGACTGTAAAATGTCATAGCATTCTACAAACGCATATAGCTCTTCGATATCTGCATCTGCCGCAAATGACCGAATCACGCGTTCAGCACTCGGCATCCGCAGACTAATACGAACGACGCCCTTCTCAGTCGACGAAGGTGCAGCGGGGATAGAAGATGCGCGCCATTTGCGCCATTGTTCGAGGTTGGCGGCATAGCGCTCGGCAGTTTGTTGACGCTCAAGAGCTTCCTTTTCTTCTCGAGCTTTACGCTCAGCTTCTTCGCGCTTCTTGCGGGCACGCTCACGGTCAGTGGCGAGAGAGCGCTCGTACGCACTATCTTGCTCTTGGCGAATGTTTCGTGTAGCTTGTTGCTCCGCACGCTGCGCTCTAGCACGGTTCAGAGGCTCGTTGTATTGTTGCATTGCCTGACGAAGTTTGGAGATAAATTGCCCAGGGGGTGTCGGGCCAACGATGCGGGTTGCAATACCCATAGCTGTTGACGATATTTGCGGAGTATGAACAATCAAACAGGCGAAGGGAAATTTGGTGCAATTCAGAGAAGTGGAAACCTGGTATGCCTCCGAATCTTGAACATTGCCTGCCCAGAGAATGATGTTGTTTTCCGGGTTACGGATAAAATCTACCACCTCCTGCGATAATAATGTGTCCTTGATGAAAGAAGCGGTCTCATCATGCTCCGGCGAAACGAGGATCACAAGCAGAAATTGGAGGTTCTTCTTCGCCAAATCAAAGGCTTGCGCATAACCGCTCTCGAAGAGCGGCAGATTGTGCTCTCCATATTCCTCTTCAAATTCGCGCACAAATCGCGCCGCCGTATCTCGAGGATTGAGCGTTCGTCGCCCACTTGTCGTAGTCCGCGATCCCCGCCCATTCGCCGCCCCGGGAGTAAAAAGCCTCGATAACGGCGGGAACAGCCATCCCATGAATCGGAAGTATTTTGTGAGTAGCGAGTATATCAGGTTGAATGGCGCGAGAAGAAGGGTGAGGACCAGCGGAGCTTGCGTAGCAACCTGGCTTTCTGGCTGCGGGACGACCCGCGGTGCAGGTTCCACTCTCCGCCGATGTGATGATGTGGATGAGCGCGGCGAAGAGAAGCCATTCATCAGCGTCTCTTGTCGGCGGATATCTTGAGGTGGAGGTTGAGCAGCGGCGAGCGGATCCTCAGCGGGTTCGCCGTCGAAGAAGCGAGCTATCGCTATCTATGCAACATAAATATAACGTCCTGCAAAAGAGCTTGTATTCGACAGCGACTAACCTGAACATTCCATTCGCATCTTCGTAGCAAGGGCACCGCATCTTTGACTTCTTGATCTGTGACGGCCGTAAATTGCTGAAGCGCGAGCTGCTGGTCCTCCGTAAGCTGTGTAATATCGACGCCGGTGTCCGCCATGGCGGATCTTTCCTTTCGGTTTCTATGCTCAAGATTGTAATGGAGCTGAAACTTGTGGAAGGCGGAAAGGACTGTGAGGACAGATTGTCGAGATGGAATTGTTCGGTTGCCTTGGCTCTGGATCAGTATGATGAAAGTCCGCAGCGGGATGATCCTCGGCTCCGGTGCGCAGAGCGCTAACATAAAATAGGATTGGCGTCCTTTCTCTGTAAGCTGTGTTCACTGACCTCAATCTTTACAATTCGCTTCAGTGCTCACATGCTGACAAAATGTTGGCTTTGCACAGGTCCTACACAAGTTTATTATTTCATTAAAAAGTAAACATGGAGAGGTCTTTTATATATATATCGCCGTGAAGTGAGTACCTAATCATGCAACAAGCCGTCCAGCTCCACCACCGACAGACCGCTAAGTTTCGTAAACTCAATCTTGAGAAGGCCGTCTAAATATTCAACCCAAATGAGCTATAACCATGGAGCACTGGTTTCTAGTTTCAGTTGTTCGAGAAAAATTCCCGTAGGGTATCGTCCAGCCATTTAACATCTTCAGGGTTATCACCAGGACCTACTGTCGTCAACACTTCTCGGTCTCCTTCACATTCAATATAACTTACCTCCAGCCCAATGGCCCCAGATTGAAGGGATAACCTTCAATGTACCAACTCCAGGCCTCATGTTCTGCACTTCAATTTCCGAATCCTCGGGCGGAAAATACAGGTCCGTCTGTCCAGGTAGTACCAATGTCTTCGCCTTGATTCCCTGCATAGCCTTCTTGAAGTCACCATTATAAGGCTCCTGTTGTGAACAGTCGCCTGCCTGCCACGTATTTGCCATCAAGAGCATATTCTCCGGGTCCTTGGGGCAAGCCCATGCTTCCCAGAAGTTCACCATAAAGTCATCAATATCTTTGAAGCCTAGCGCAGATTCGTAGAGTTTCTCACGGTAGAATGCTTGACTGAATCCCCAGGCAGAATACACTCGACCGAGCGCCTTCAGCCCGTTTGTTTTAGTTTCATCAGTGAATGGGACATAGCCCGAAGTAGACGTCTTCAGGTCTGGCTTTGCGATCCCACCCGAGCTAGTTCCTTTAGCGGCATGTAAAGCCGATTTCACGCCTTCCAGCATGGCCTGATTGTGAAAGCTAGTCTTCGCGCTTCCACAGAACGGAACAGCAATATCCATGAAATCGGGGTATTGCGTTGCCCACTGGTATGTTTGGCCCGCGCCCATACTCCATCCAAGGACCGCTCGGGCGTGCTTGATCCCAAGATGCTTCGTCACCAGCTCGTACTGAGCTCGAACGTTGTCGTAGACGACGACTTCTGGAAATGGCCGTAAATCTGGTTTGTTGGATGGAGAAGCAGACTGGCCGTTACCGAACATGGCTGGGATAATAATGTAGTAGTCTGAAGGGTTAAGGGTCTTCTCAGAACCAGTGAGCCATAGGTTATCCGAGATCGCTATAAACATGACTTAATTACCACATGAACACATGAAAGTCTGACGACTGAGCTTACATCCTGAATACCAGGTTGGGTAGATGATGGCAGGTAACGACGGATCACCAAGTGTCTTATACGCGATGAAAGCATCAGGTATTTCCCCTCCTGACTTAAGCTTGAAAGTTCCAAGCTTGTATGTCTGATAGTCATCTGTGAGCTTGAGAGCCTCAAGTGCTTCAGAAGCCATATTGACGGTAAATGCCTATGATATGTCTAGGGCTTTCTGGATGTATTAGCACAGATAAAAATTTGGGGGCCTCTGTCATAACATCCCACGGTCCTTACATGAATAGGTCACTCGGTGGCCCACAGTGCGGAAGGATTCCGAGTACTAAATCTACTATCTTGGACGCACGAGGAAATAAACAATCTAGTATGACTAGATGTTGCTAAGATGGAAGGAGCACTGAGGAGGAGAGATTAGATTCATATTGAGATCCCGACATGACATCTTATCATAGCCATTTGCATAATCGCGGATAGCTTCATGATACTGATAGCGGGGTAGCTCCTTTACAGTAGTGGGGTAGGCTAGTATCGGCACGTAATGACGTCTATGCGCGATCGAGAAACCGGCGCAGCACTACCGAATTCCGCTTCGGAATAAATCCGAGGACGTGAAGGCCAAGCATACAAATTGTACGTCGTAACTCAAATTCCAGCACCAGGAAGCACCGTCATACCTCAACAGCTCCTCCTTTCAGAAGAGCATCCCGTCTCCACCATGGCCGACTCAGCTGCTCCGAAATTGGATGCCGAAGCTACGGTACAACGCAACCCTCATCCCGACTTCAAAAAAGTGGAATCTTCCCGGCCACCCTTCGATCAATCAAACCAGTGGCACTACGTCCAGGCTCCCAAGCCCGATTGGAAACCAGGTGATGGACCAAATAATTCATCAGGTCTCTCTAAAAAGCATAAGGAAATTGATCCGTATGCCGAAGGTCGACCGGCCGTCCACAACTACAAGCTCCTCATCTCTGGGATCGTACCTCGACCTGTTGGATTCGTCTCCACCATTAGCGAAGACTCTAAAAGCACGAATCTGGCACCATTTTCCTACTTCAACCTGATCAGTCATGACCCGCCACTCTTCGTATTAGGTTTCAGCGGAGGGTACAATCGCCCGAAAGATACGCTGAGTAATCTCGTGGCAACGAAGGAGTGTACACTGAACATTATCTCGGAGGATTATATTGAGGCGGCGAATTATTGCGCTCTCAATGCTCCTGCGGGAATATCCGAATGGCCATTCAGCGGGTTGCATCCGGCGAAGAGCTCGGTTGTAAAACCGGAAAGAGTGCAGGAGGCAGTCTTCAGCATCGAAGCTAAATTGGTGGAGACGAGGGAGTGGGAGAGCAAAGTCACGCCGGGCAAGAAGACAGGCGTGATGGGTATTGTCGAAGGCGTGAGATTCTGGGTGAGGGAAGATGCGATTGACGAAAATGATGTCTTGATTGATCCTGCGGTGAGTAGTTTTCCCTCATTTGGTATTTCCCAACGTTCTGACTCTCGATAGGTTCTCAAGCCAATCTCCAGGTTAGGCGGTATAACATTTGGTCGCACTACGGAGGCTTTTGAGCTCCCACGTCCGCAATATGCTGAGATATCGAAGGATCCTGAGGTTGCAAAGTTGGCAAAGCCCAAAGCCGATGGACAGCTTGAGTAGCACGTCACACTAGATTGCTTCGCGTTGCATGCGTCTGACTTGTCAAGTTCGCGCGGCAAACTTTAGCGGTACTATTTCGGACTTGGATCACGGGAACGATACGGTAGACTTACGATAGATAATAGAAGTAGACTTCGATTCTAAGAGATTGATACTCATTGGGGTAAACACGAAGCTGTGAACTAGACACTAGCCATTGTAGAATGCGGCATGTGTGACATGTAAAATCTCGCACAAATCTATCGGAGATCTGAATTAGGTGCTTGCCTCGAAGGGCACGTCTGCGGTGTTTGAAACCTCGTATGGAATTTCCCAGGTCGCGAAAACTTCAAGTGCGGCTTAGTGACACCGTCGCGACATCTTATTATTTGTGTGCGGGAAGGCACGGTTTGATAGCAGGGTGGAATGGCTCTTGTTGCCCATCTCCCTGTTCACAATCTTGCCGACAAAGATAAATTTGCGCTCACTTCCGTACAGCACAAGTCGAATACCAAATAGGAGATTTTAGCAATTTGTTTGCTGCCCGTTGCTTGCATCTATCAGACGCCTCTTCTTTTGCCCCAGTATGCACTAGTGTCCCGATATCGCCAACCAAACGCAAGCTAACAAGGCGAGGCCCCCACTATGCCAATACCTGACCTGATCACCTCGCCATTCGTCTCGCAAACGTGCTTGGGGCGTTCCATTAAAGATGCTCCGACAACCGCCTCATCAGTAACTTTGTGCGACCGTACCCCATCGTACGGATCCGCCTCATCTACCAAGGAAATGGAGGATCCACAAGGCCCAAGAAGATTTTCGGCTGTCAGCCCACTGCTCACCGCTCATGACGATGCATCCAAAACAAACCAATATGGGACACTTGCAGAACCGACTGAGATCGAGTCTTTACTTGGACGGAATGAAGAAGATGTATCCACGACTGCTGGCAAGGAAGCCGCGCTACTTTTCAAATACTCTGCACCACTGATCGTAACCTATGTTCTGCAATACAGCTTCAGCCTAGTCACGATTTTTGTGGTCGGACACATCGGGACAGATGAATTGGGCGCAGTGTCTCTAGCAACGATGACAGCGAATATCACGGGATTCGCAATTTACGAGGGTCTGGCCACCAGTCTAGACACTCTGTGTGCACAGGCGTATGGTCTCGGGAAGAAAGAGCAAGTTGGGCTACATTTACAGCGCATGGTCTTGCTCATGCTACTCGTTACTATTCCAATTGGCGCAGTGTGGTTGTGCTCGGGATGGATTCTGGCTGCTCTTGTACCGGAAAAGGAGTTAGCCATGTTGGCGGGACGATATCTGAGCATTTTACTTGCGAGCACGCCAGGATACGCCATATTCGAGGCAGGGAAGCGTTTTACACAAGCCCAAGGCCTTTTCAACGCCTCACTCTTTGTCCTTATCATTGCGACACCAATCAACATTCTGCTCAACTACGTCTTCGTCTTCGTCCTCGATTGGGGACTCACTGGCTCTGCTCTCGCTACGGTATTATCGAATACGTTGCTCCCGATCCTGCTATTGCTTTATGTCTATTTCATTGCGCCCTCTAGCCTAGAGTGTTGGGGTGGTTTTACACGATCAGCATTCTCGAATTGGAGCCCCATGATCAAGCTCAGTCTTCCGGGTATTGTCATGGTGGAAGCGGAATGGCTGGCCTTCGACATACTAACCTTCTCTTCAAGCTACCTTTCAACAGCGCATCTTGCGGCACAGAGTGTAGTCATGACCACGGCAGTGGCGATCTACCACATTCCCTTCGGTGTCTCTGTAGCAGTATCTACACGACTCGGCAACCTCATTGGCGCAGGAGCTCTTCACGCCGCACGCATCGCAACCCGCACTTATATTGTCGTATTCCTTGCCATCGGTCTGTTTGATGCCACGATCATTGCCTCCACACGCCATGTCCTACCCAAGGCGTTTACAGATGATCCGGATGTCATCTCCATCGTCTCATCCGTACTTCCTATCCTAGCTCTTTTCCAACTCTCCGATGCAGGCACCGCGTTAGCAAATGCCACCTTAAGGGGTCTTGGAAGACAAACCATCGGAGGTTATGTTAATCTAGGAGTCTATTACGGAATCGCAATACCGGTGGCTTTCCTCCTGTGTTTTGGGAAGCCAAAGCTGGATCTAGAGGGATTATGGATGGGTTGTCTAGTGGGCAGCTTGTTGATATGGATGGTAGAAGGGACTTATTGTAAGATCTGGAGTTGGAGTAACGCAGTTGAGGAGGCAAGAGGACGGGAGGATTAGGATGAGTGATAGAGACATCATTGTTATAAAAAAAGGGCACACAAAACGTTCGCACACGTGGCGCTATTGGTAAGAGTAGTATTTCTATTAAGAGAGATGGAGCCCAAGAGTAAAGAGCGTATTAGAGAGGTATGTGCTGCGATATCGATCACGCTGTGTCCGTCCATTTATACCCTTCCATAAATTGCGAACTACTCTAGATTCCAAGATCTAGCCGCCATGCAACATCTTCCTCTCCCTTCCTCCTCTTCACAACGACTAGTGGCTCCTTATCGGGTTTCATAACACTCAATGGAATTCTCTCATCATCTCGTTTTGGTAAGGTAATCGGCCCACCATTCACATCTTCAATATCCAACATATGCATACATAACGTTACGAATCCCAATATCTCACTCTGCGCAAAGTGCCGTCCAGGGCAAATCACAGAACCACCGCCAAAGGCTCGATAGGCTGCGCTCGGTACTCCCTTTGGTAATTGTGTTGCTGTGCGCTCGGAACCCACGCCAGCGCTTGTTTCCGACGAAAATTGTTCTGATGTCGTTGTGAAGGAGATGAAGCGTTCTGGGTTGAACGTCTTCGCATCATCACCCCAGACCTTCTCTGCTACATGTATGATGCCGGACGCAATTTGGACCATCGAGCCCTTCTTCAACAGATATGGACGATGACCGGGAGCGGTGATGGTATGCGTGTTCATTACCAACCGTACCGAAGCGAGATTTGCTATCATGCGGAGGCTTTCGCGATATGTGGAGACAAGAAGCGGGCATTTTGTCTTTAGCTCTGTCACGTTGACCACTTTCTTCTTGCGTTTCCCGTCTACATTACGCTCACAAAGTACTGCCTGACTTGTCTCGTCTCGGAGCCTTTGGAGCAATTCTGGCCTCGAAAAAACATTCGCCACGAACCAGAAGGTTGTTGGCACTGCGTTGCCCAAGATGCCAAATAACAGTATCAACTCTGAATACCCTGCCATATGTTTTGTCAATCCATGCTTTAGGTTGATTTGCACGCGTTTCTGGATCATGGGGCTTGCAGTTCGGTAATGCTCCTTTTCGATGAATTCGTAAAGCGCGTCATTGACGGCTTTGCGCGCGTAGTATGGCTTACGCGCTGTAATGGTCGGAAAAACGTCCGCCATTACAGATACCATGCCAGCTTCATAATCCCAGAACTTCTGTATAAGCTCAGGGTGAAGCTCGAAGGGGTTCTGTGGCCCGTAGATGGTGTACGCGTTCGCACGAGTAAAGATACGTTTTACAAAGTCCATGAGGGTCAATGGGACGTGAGAAGATCCGGGGACTAAATCATTGAGAAGGTCAGAGAACTTTCCTAGTTGAATGGTTGAAAGCTGGTTCAAAGATGTTCCGGGTGAGAGTTCGCCTGCTACCATGGTTCCCGATTCGTGCATCAGGCCTTCGCTTGTGCCATTCTCGCCATAGAGATTCCACTTGATGATGTCCATACTAGCATTATCAAAGCCTATGAGGCGCTTCGTCACCTCCAAGATCATTCCGTAGAAGCTAGTGTTCTTGCTTGCGCGCTGGATTGGTGCAGCGAGATAAGGATCAATGACGCCAATTGTCCGTCCATTCAGCGTCTGTAGAGTAAAAATCGGGTATTGGGTTCTCGCATTCACGCGGGCGAAGTAGGAAGAACCCCACCAGAACATTCCAATAACATGGCCCAGGAAGGGGAGGTATGGGTGAGGGATGAGCGGGGGTTCGGTGGGATCCTGGATGGCAGCAAGAAAAGTTTCGAAATCTAGAAAGAATGCGATAAAGATGTATACGGCTAACAAAGTCCGGACGTTAAAAACATCTGACAAGTAAATACTGGCGGCAATCGTGGCGATGTGTGTTGTCCATGGGATGTTCGCGGCGGCTAGACGACGCAGTTTCGAGGTCGACATGGCTGCTACGATGGAAGCGCGTGTTAGGACGGCCTCTAGTTATTCGATAAAATGTGTAACGTGCTTGGAGACTATGATACGACGGCCCTGGAGTGTTTGCGACAGGTACCTAGATATTCACGTGTGTCGTGGGGCGGGATAGGCCGATCACGCGGGGAAGGCGTTGGATAACCCCTGACGATGCTCTATTTAGCCAACAGTCGTTTCCGTGATGGACTAGGATTATATGCCAGGCACAGATATTGTAGCACCAAAGTTTGGGGGCCATTTCCGCTACGTGACTCTCATACTCTGATCGTAAAGATGTTTAAAATAATAATTGAAACATGAGGCTTAAAACTATCATCCAGTATATTCATCGCTATAGCCATTCCTTGTAGTTCCGTGACGGCTTCAAGCTAGTCAGGCTAGATCTGGGACACAACTTGAACTTCAATGGGAGTGTAATCTCCAATTTTAGGGATATCGTCGCCATTACCTATCGATGTATTGTTAGCGTATCATCCCATACATTCTATCATAAGAGCATACACACCATTGAACCAGTGAATAAGAAATCTTTCAAATGACCTGCCATCTTGGGTGACTTGTTCCCTCACAGCAAGCCACTTCCCCACGCCGTCCGGCGCATTAAATCTCAACGCTGTGCCCCCATTTAATGCGCTTGGGTCTTGAAACTCCCATCCAACAGTCTTCACGGTTGCCCCATCCCTGCCTGAGCCAATGTTGAAACCTCCTCCATCTTGTGGATATGCTTTACTCAGCTGCCAGTCCCCAGCCACAACTCCAGTGCTCACCAATGCAAGCCGGCCAACAATGGGCCCGGGATTGGGGTTCGTGGGCAAGACTAAAACCTCGCGAGTGTTTTGCGAATTGATTTGAAATGGGAGCTCGTGGTCGCCGTAAGCGCCATTGCTGTAGAAAGGTGCCAGTGTTACGCCAAGGTCGTAGGTATTGTTGTCACGGACGAAAGATTCCCCTGCGTTCCAAACAACGCCATTAACTTGCAGGTAGAATGGTGAGCCGGGAGTTGGAGCAGCTGCTATGATGGAGATGCAAAGGCTGAGGAGAGCTAGTAGCGTGTTTGATTTTCTCATCGTGTAGTAGAGGAGGGGATTCTAGGATATGTTGGTACGAGGATTTCAGACGAAGCTGTTGGTGAGAGCTAGATGAGAGCTGATGGGCGACGATCTTCAACTCTTATATACTTAACATGCACGTACCACGTTGCAGCTTTGTTACACAGATCATGGACTGTGCTCAAAAAAGGCAAACCGGCGCATGCTGACCAGCGCTCTCCAGCTTGCGGCTTCCTTCTAGAAGCATACTGGCAACAAAATGATCCGGCGTATTGGGGGGCCTCTTAAACAGACTGTTAAAGTATACTGCTTGACCCTTCTCTTTTATTTAATATTGAAGTAGATTTCGTGAGTTATTCTTAATGCTATATCCATCTTTATCTAAACTGCAATGTTGCCTTGATATAACTCTGCGACGGAGCCACATTCGCGAATGGATTAGCCACGTACTACGTCAAACTATCCAAAAAAAAAATTTGTTTAGAAAAAGACCTCATAGCTGCAAGCCTTGTGCGCTGAATTCCAATAAATTGATACCTATCTGGGTGTTGAGGGCTCTACCTGTGCCACCCTTGTTGCGCGATCCTTCGCGTTATCCTTCCTCTATGGGTGTCGCTGTCCAGTGTTTTTGAATATAATATGTAGCTGTAGCGTTGAATGTCGCGGAAATCATCTAGTTCAGTGATCCAAGCAGGCTGGACCAAATGAATTTCATAGGGTAATTGTGTGATAAGCGACGTAATATCCAGTGATAGTGTCTTTAGGGTGATTAAATCGAAGAACTCTTAAAAAAAGCTATGCCTACAATAGAATAGCGTAAATCAAAGAAAACTACTTCCAGAACTAGCGTCCATATGTGTGGCTCTGTTTCAATCCTTAACGGCAAAACAATCCTTCAGGAATAGGACAGGATGAATGTTGCTGATTCCTGCATTGCGCACTGCCGATTTGAAATACGACCTCCCCGCAAAGTACTGCCTCAAGTATTTCTTTCGCTAGCAGTGCAATGAAATTATACTGTGTAGATGCATTGCATTTAGACCCTGTTTAGCGATTGACAAATAATAGTAGTTGCAATCGTTGGCAAGTTGGCGTAAAAAAGATAACTACCCATTCTTAGCTTAGAAGCCATGAAACCAAGCTTAGATATATAAAAGCTATTAGAATTATACGATGCTAGATCAAGGTCAAGGATATGGTTGAGAAGTACCTCCTCATTTCGCTTATTGAGCTTCTTTGAATTACCTCACAATCGCTCATCATTGTATAGTTGTTCGATAGCAGTTAAAAGTAGCTGCAACGCGTCGCTGAATTGGTATCTAACGTCCTTAATTAGCTAAGATAGCAAAAAATATATTAATTTCGTTACAGGTAACCTGTACGTCTCATGTTGAGCCATCGCGTAAAGAAATAGCGATTCGTCTAAAATGTGTTGAGAACGGCAGTCTATCAGCGGGTGGAGGGAAAAAGCTCAGATCGAATTCGAAAATTACAACCCTAATTTATAACATGTTGAATAGGGCCGGTAGGAGGCTCTATGCAGCCTCTATGCAGCCTCTATGTGGGCTTGGTAGAAGGTTTGATAACTAGCTATGTGCCGGCCTAGTAGGAGGCTCTACCTAGGTTTAGTAGAAGGCTTCATATATATTCAATTTTGGACTTAATACAAACTTACTGAGGCCTACTTATTATCTTTTATTAAGCCTATACAGAGCTCTCTATCAGCCCTATAAGAGCCTCCTACCGAGCCTAATGTGCAGAGCCCTCTTATCAAGCCTGCGTAGAGCCTCCTACTAGGCCATACGCATTACTAGAAGGATGGGTTTTCGTGGTTAAGAAACTCTGCGGAGATTTATGGTGATCCAGACTCCGGTTGATCAAGGCCGTAGCGGTACTCTATACTTATATGCCCAGTCCTAACTTGAGGGAAGAATCATTAGTATTTCGACGGCCATCTTCGAAAATCATAAATAGGCCAGTCGATTAAATAGCTAATTCGACATCACTAAAGGAGTCAGTTGCTGCCTGCCCTCTCTCAATGATATTAAAGCATTCGGTTCAATAATTGTGTCAATGATCGCTCCACATGTGTTCTAGTCTTCCATGAAACTCTTCTACCGCAATCTGTTTGTCTACCCAACTAATGTCCTTCGCTAGTCGACTTTCTAATCTATTTCAAATAGACTTCGCCACGACTTATGGTAGAACGTTTGACAGCAACGTATGCACCATGACATTGGTAAGAAGGCCGTATGAGCCCAAGAATTGCCAGGAGTCTACACGACTAATGTGGGGGTAAAGTTTTTTAGCATTTCTAGACTAATTTCCAACAAATTGAGAATTGTTAATACCAGTTACGTAAACGCACTCTAGATCTCACGATCTAAGTTACACCTGCAAATTTAGCTACTTTGCACTAAACGTACTTCACAGAGCTCGAAAGAAGCTAATAGTGTGGGTTGGAAACACTGCTGCAATGGCAACGAGCTAGATAATGACAGATATCGGCCCTTGCAAGCGTTACATCAGCAATCATCTTCGCTATAAAAACAGGATTAATACTTACTAGTAAATGTCCAAAACTTAGCTAATATTATAGTCCCGTTGTGCTCTATGGAAAATTCTTAAACGCTCATTGAGAAGAACGACGTGAAGAACGAAAGCAGAAGCTGGTTTGTTAGATTTAAGCAAGCCTAATAACAGCCTTGATCCTGACAATACTAACAAAAATAACAGTCATGAATGTGAAAGTTATCATGACTCGATTCTGTTTCGCTGCAGTTTCAGCAAGGGCAAGAGAGGCGTTCGTTTGCCATCTAATTTCTTCGGCCTGTTTGACTGCTAATCGAGCCTCTTGAAGACTGGAGCGCTTGTCATGCAAATCGAGAAGGTTGAGCCACTGTGAATTTCTTAATGACGATATGCTGAAAAATCTGAGGATTCCAATCTTACATCAGCCTTATTGGGCAACAAGCTTGATTCTAAAGATTTGAAACTAGAAAGCAGGTCAGATATCTTGCTCTGGGTATTAAACAATCTTGCAAGTCCTGGCTTATGTGAAGAATTATTGAGAACTGAATCTTTCCAATTAGCACCCCATACATTAGTACCGAAAATGTTGAGAACGTTCAACTGTGTTTTGAAGACTTCCTTAAGAACCAATATCTCGTCATGTAAGGCAGATGCATCAAAAATTCTTTCCTATGTCTAAGGATACAATAGCTGCGATGCAGCCTCAGTATCACCATCTATTTGAGGGTGTTGAAGATGGTGGCTTTTTTTAAATCATGCATCAGCCGTGATGGTGCATCAGATGATTGATAACGTTACCTAGTGAGGCTGCTTCGCCGATTTTTTGCTTTGCGAAAGGATAGCATAGCAACCTTTTCTCCGCACTTTGTACCACCCTCAAGCACATATGTGTCATCAGCTTATCAGACGTACATGTTCCAACAAGTGCGAAAAGCGGAATACATGTATGACGCTTATCGTTCCGGGCTGTGTTGCCGGCTAGCCTATAAGTAGTAGGGAGCCGGGCATACAGTGTTTAAAAGTGAAGCACGCTTCTTCCCATCCCACTTTTTGTAACACAATATCCTAGCCTCTCAACATAGACTGACCAGAAAATGACTTCTAGCTCCGCTTCCGCATCTTTGGCTTCTAATATAGAGGATACTTGGGATGAAATTGTTGAACTCTGCCGGAGCAAGCTCAGCGAGGAGGACTTCAGGAATGTTTCAAGTATAGTGTCACTCGAAGGCTTGATTGCTTATAGCAAGTCTCTGCAAGAAGAATGTCAGAATGACCCCAGAGCATATGATATTGGCAGACTCAATGCTTTCATTGCTCAGCTTCGGACATTCAATGGCATGTTCGAGAATATGTTTCCCGCCAATCCGTCAGTCACAGCTCCTCTATGGGGAAGTGTCCAACTTTCTATCCAGGTAAGAGAAATGCAAATATTCTTTGAGGATGTCTCTAAATATATTAAAAAGCTCGTCCAAGAAGGCGCAGACATTCTCCGGATCATAGTTGACATGTTTACCGACATAAATTATGTATTACCCCGGATTGATGTGTATAGCAGAAATCTCAACTGTCGGAGTGAATCTCTGAAGAGGTCAACTCGCGAAGGCAAGATATAGCCAGCCACCGTTTTGGTAATATGCTTGCGCTCTTCCTTCTGGAATCCTCTAACCCCATTTTGGAGTTGGGCTACTCTTACTCTATTTCGACTGTTTGGGAAGTATCGATTTCGCGGATCACACCTGAAGGAAGACACCTACTTGAGCTACTGGCATTCTTCGATCCAGATTCTATCCCAAAAAGTCTGTTTATTGACGATGCTCAGTCACCTTCCATCAATACGCCAAAAGAATTAAAGTGGCTCAAGGATGGAATGCAGTTTATGAGTGCATCCAAAGGCCTTTTGGAGCAGAGCCTGGTCACCAAAAGCAAAGGATCATCCGCATTCGTACTCCATAGATTGGTCTGCTCCGTGACCCTTGCAAAGATGGAGTCGACGGACAGACAAAGGCGCTTTAACGAAGCTGTTCATTTAATACACAGAAACTGCCCGCGCCTATCTCCAGATCAGTCGTATTTAAATGGACATTGGCCAACAATGCGCCTTTCCTTGCCCCATATCCTCGCCCTTGAGCATCAATACCGAGAGGAAGGGAGTTTTGCCCCAACTGCG
The DNA here is from genome assembly GCA_030378425.1 of Periconia sp. TS-2. Taxonomy (NCBI): domain Eukaryota; kingdom Fungi; phylum Ascomycota; class Dothideomycetes; order Pleosporales; family Periconiaceae; genus Periconia; species Periconia sp. TS-2. Next base: position 1,390,125 of record JASNQO010000004.1, read on the forward strand.
GAACTTACAGATATTCTGCTCAGCGCTGCGTGGTTTTTGATAGAGCAGGCACATTTACAGCATTCGCTCGATATACTGTCCACGGCAACACCCGTCGCGCTTGCAAATAAGGAAGGCAACGAATTCATGGTAGCCCAGACTTTTGGGTTATATGGTGTCATCCACGTCGACATACAAGACGGTCAAAAAGCTATCAATGCTCTTTCTACCTCACTAGACATTCTGAAAGAGACGGAGGACTGTGATGACCTGGCACTAGCTGGAGGGTATAATGGATATGGGTTTACCGCATTGTCAATGGACAATTTTGATGAGGCGGATGAAAATTTGATGATTAGCATAAGATTACGAGAAGCCCACCCTTTAAGAAATCCTGGCATGCTTGGAATTGGATATAGTAATATGGCTTGTCTCCGCTGGATCCAAGGACGGTATGAGGAATCCTTGCGCTTTGCAGAAATGTCCCTACCGTTATGCGAAGCGGCTTATGGTGTTGCCGGTGAGAGAACTGCGCAGTAAGTCGAGGCTCTTTTACAACTCATAGCGTTCACTGACTTGTTGAAGGCCATATTGGCGAAAGGGAAATACCCTTATCTACCTTGGTAATCTGGATGATGCATTCACAGCTCATATGCGCTCCCTAGACATCCGGAAGGAAGCAACGCCCCGGGGTTTCAAGTTTGCGGCCTCTCTTCACAAAGTCGCGTGGATCTTCACCCAGCAAGGCGATTATGCTGATGCCGAGTAAGTCCTGTGCCACCCCTGATTTGAACTCATGAGTTAATCTAAATGAGACAAACGTTATGTAAAGCTATAAGCATCTATGAAGCGATTACTGGAAGAAGGGGAGAAATTGCACGCTCAAAGTATCTCCTGTCAGCAGTCTTGAAAGGGATGGGGAGAGTTGAGGATGCTAAATCGGTAAAGATTGTTGCAGCCCAAATACGCAAAGACCTTACAGGGCTTGAACCAGAGGAGAATGATAACGAAGAGTCCTATGACTTACTTATATCATTGTTGGAGCGTTAATAGCTTCGTGTAATTGAAAACTTTGTTCCAAGTAAAAGATACATTGATGAGCAAAACTAGACCTTGACCTTGGCGAAGCTGACAATAGTTGCATCATATAAATCCTCACGAGTACATTGCATCATACGTATTGACTTCCAGCATGAAAGTCTGCATCAAAGAGATCGCATCATCGTATCTAGATTCTACCTGATCTTTACAGCACATATCTAAAATTCGGATTCTGTCCCATTACATTAATAGAGCGCCTTTCTCCACGATCGAGCTGCCGATTAATACGCCAATAATAGAACCACGCAAATCCCGCCGTTATGACCATGCCTCCTTGGCAACAGCCCGATAAAATCAACGCAGGGCCGTAGACCTACATTTGAATTAGCAAGATAGAGGGCTAGAGCCACAGAAATGCTCACAGGTGCATCCTGACTCCTGAAAGCATACGAGGAGATAATACCTGCAATGTTCTGCAATGCGGACAGGAGGCCAAGTGTAGTCGCTCGCGCCGAATTGTCGGTGATATTGCTGGACATCCAGGCTGGGACCAAAACGGCAGGTGTAAAAGCCTGTCGTGAAGCGTCAGCTCGGTCAGCTTTTACGTAGGAGACGGCGAGACTCACGCCAAAGGTGAGCATGAAGGTGAAAAAGTAACCTAGCTCTGTTTGATGAAGTAGATCGACCGTTCCCAGGCATATGAAACCGATCATAGACACACCGATGGCAATCATGGAGCAAAAGGCGCGCGATTGGAAACGATCAGAGACCCAGCACATTGCTACGATCCAAATTGCGCCATTTAGATTAGGCGCGATAGTGTAGAGATTTGCAGTGACAGTATCTTTTGTCAAACGTTTAACAATCGTCTAGCACTGACATAAGTAACACGTATCGATCGACTTCCAAGCTAAACTTACCGGAAGGAAATTCGATATCGAGGCTGCTGCTACGCCGTAGAAGAGAGCCATCAGACCAAACATCCACGTGTGCCAGTCTGCTAGAGGTTTCAACGTGGCAGTCCACGAGAACTTGGGCCCCTCAATCTCTGCCTCTTTCCGCAGTCTTTGATAAGCGCAACGCTTCTCAGATGCGCTGAAATATTTTGAGGACTCCATGTTGCGGGGAAGGAGGATGAAGGACATTATGGCTAAGAACATCGTCAAGGCTCCTTCAATGATGAAAAGGTATTGCCAATTCTATACTCTGTAATTAGTAAGGCGATCGGCTGTGATTTGATCGAGAAATACCGACGTGAAGTGACTTCCTCCATTGGAATACGCTGTAAGCGATCAAGCCGGAAAAAGCATTGGCAACGAAGCCCATCATGTAGAAAAGCGATATCCGCTTTGCAACTACAATTCTCAGCACGAACCTCATCACATTAGCAAATTAGAAGACTCACTCTCATAACGTGTGTAAAACATGGTAAGATAATATATCGCAGACGGAAACTATAAAGCATAAGTTCATTTTCCCCTTCACGATCAACCGACACACTCACGAAGCCGGCCTCGACAACACCAAGACAAATCCTCGCAGCAGTAATACCTCCGAAGTTATGCACTGCTGCAGAAGCCAATGATATCGTGCCCCAAAAGAACATGAGAATGGGGATCACGACCGCCGGACTAAAGCGCTTCGCAAGGATCGTGGCAGGAATATTGAGTGTGCCATAGGGAATGTAGAAGAGGATTAGCACGAGCGAGTATTGGTTGTCGACTAAGCCAATGTCCTTTTCGAAGCCATCTGTTTTTGCGTTTCCTAGGTTGGCGCGGTCGAGGCTATGAGTGAAGTAGATGATTGCTAGTAGTGGTAGGATGATCATGTCAAGCTTTCTCACTAACTCTGACGTACTGGTTAGCCTATGGCCATGCAACAAAAAATCAAATTAATCGAGGCTCACTCTTTTCTATATCTCGGTCTACAATCTCCGCGTCTCCTTCGCCGCGAACACGGCTTGGTGACTCAGTAGCATGATTCTGCTTCTCTAAAGATGAACGAGATTTATTAGATATTGTGTCAGCCATCTAGACTTTGGTGCATCAGAGTGAACCACCAGAGGGAATGTTTGTACGAGTGATACTGTAGAAGAAGATCTGAAGCGGAAATAGACATGCGCTTCGAACGAAAGTGAGTGATAGCGGAAAGTTCATCCCGGGGTTAGCGAACAGCAAAACGGTTAGCTTGGTGGGGTAATTGTATAGATATGAGTTTTATCTCAACGGATTCCCTACCTGCATGACTCGCCTATCTCCGATCTATTGCAAGAGATTCGAATCATCTTGACTATTTACTTGCTCAGGGAGTTGCCTTCGCTTTTGGAGCGTGGCTCGTGTTAATCCACTTTGATGTTCATGAGAAGGGCATGTATAGCCGACACTACCCGTAGAGTGCCGTATAGCTCACCTCATTGGAGGAAGGTATGGTCGCTTGTACCGCTACAATGGAATACGGTGTGTGACATTCGCTGGCCGTTTTCAACGTTGTACCATCCCACTTTTGACAATATCTTAAAGATGATAGCTGAGATCCATTATCATCCACTGAATACTCAATTCCTCACGATAGGATTCAGTCTCAGCAGGGCAAAAGTCAAGACTTTCTTTCCATGATGGGTTCGCCAGAAGGAAATTCGGAGTCTACTTCCGACGACACAAAATTCACCGTTGCAGTATTGTACGTTACTTCACATCTTCTCTCTAATCGTATAGCTATATCATCAATCGATTAGCCTTCTAAACACTTACTGACTTTATACCTTTGAAGCTGCGGCGCAAACCCTGGCAAGAACCCAATGTTTGCCCAAAGCGCAAAGGACCTTGCCCACGTCTTGCATACCCAGAATTGGAACCTAGTCTATGTACATCTGTTTCATATCCTCAATCGACCCCTCTTATCACTGCAATTAATACTTTCCCGTCTCTAACCCAATGACACAAATTCAATCAAAACCCCAGTCCTGATTCCATCGGGCTCTCAGCCTCAACTTCAACCTCAATGTCCATCTAATCTTAATCTCAACTCCCTTTCGATAATTTCATCTTCTCTTCCGTAACTATATGTCGTTCTCATTCTTGGTTCCTACCATTCCTGCTCAATCCCACCGCCCTACTCCCAATCGCAATCCCCACCCAATTACTCCACCACTCTCATCTAACCACCGTACCCAGGGCGGCGGCACAGTCGGCCTAATGGGCACCCTCTCCTCCACCCTCGTCTCCCTCTCCGGCCCCTCCGCCGTCCACGGCATAATCCCCCACTCCCTCGTAAGCATTGAGCGCTCGCGCAACACCATCAACTCCAGCTCCGCCACCCGAGAAAAGAGCCACGGACGCTTGACCATTGTCAAGGACATGCATGCCAGGAAGAGCGCCATGGCTAGCGGAGCCAACGCATTCGTCGGACTACCCGTACGTCGCCTTCTGGTCCCACATCTACTCCTTTCTTTTACCTTTTCTTCATTCTCTTTTCTCGTGCGCGCTGGCAGAGAGCTTCGCTAAGCGTCGTTTTATCAAGGGCGGTTTCGGCACACTCGAGGAAGTAATGGAAATTATTACCTGGAACTTCCTCGGCATCCACGCTAAACCCATTGTCCTCTTCAACGTCGACGGCTACTACGACGATATACTGCGCTGGGTAGACAAGGCCGTGCGGAATGGCTTCGTCGACGAGAAGAATGCGAATATTGTGGTGAGTGCGGCGAGCGCGGAAGGCGTGGTGGAGAGGATTAAGGGGTATAGGGTTGCGGAGGGGAGGCATGATTTGGATTGGGAGTCGAAATAAAATTGTATATTTTGATTCGATGTTGTCTTTCTGTGAAGGTTCGGTGCAAATCAGCTTGATTTTTAATCGATGATTCGCCTAGATGCAATACTGTGTTGAATCTATAAAAATCTTGAGGTAACTGTGCGAGGTGGGAGTGTTTGGAAGAATCCTTATATTCATTCTACAGGTATCAGTGTGTGGCCTCCGATAGAACTAGTTAGATGTTGGCCGTTATCGTCCCTGGATGCTGCCCTAATCACATACTCCCTCCGAATGTCCACCACAAGGCGTTTGTAGGACAAAAAAGTCTTCCCATATCTGCCGATGCCTATTACCTTCATACCTCTTTTCGTAGTCTCCTTCTCTCCTACCCGCTCACAAATCGTCAGTCTTTGTTGATGTCCTCAATGGACCTGGGTAGCTATGCACGGAAGGACTGGCCTTAGTAATCCACCATCTTAACCCTCTTCCTCACCTCCTCCGGTAGTTCCTCTGCCTTGATAATCCCCATGCGAATTGCGTCACCCCACAAGAACATGGCTCGATCCTGTGCATAACCTAGATAGTCGAACTCCTCTTCCTCGTCCTGTTGCTCCGCATGGTCAGCAGTGTCACCATCCTCTTTAGTAACCTCACTGCCGCTTTCTTTCTCACTCACTGCATTCTTCTCCTCAGCTTCATCGGCGGCTTCGTCTCTAATCTCCTTGGTCGCACTCTCAAGCTCCGTCGCCTTCTCTCCCTCTGTAGTCTTCTCGTTATCTTGCTTGTCGAAGTCTGGCATACCAGGGACATGGGCTTGCACGATACCCCATGCCACCCACATCGCCGAGTTCGCGAGACGCCAAAGCCTTGTCTCAGCCATTAACCTGCGTGCCTCCTCCTCTCTTTGACGTTCAACGTTTGCCTCTTGTTCCTGATAAGAATACTTCTCACCAGGCGGAGCACGCGAATCTAGCATGAATGCAGAGATGGTTGTTGGCGTCGCTGTCGCAGCAAGGGCGGTGCTGCTGCCAGATGTATGAAGCGGGCCGAGAGAGGGGGTTGGCGGGTTTGAAGAAGACCCTCTAGGAGCTTTAAAAGTTGGATTGTGCATGAGATAGGCTCGAATGAAGCGATGTTGCTCCTCCACCGTGGGATAGTATGAGGTATTGCATTTGAATGGAAATTCGGGATCATGGTAGTTATAGCACCATTCAGTCTTGGGAAGGATTAGCTCAATGTACGACGAAAAAAAAGGAGATTTTGGACTTGAGGACAGAGGTTCCGAGGAGCTACTCACAAAATGGTTTGCAAACTCGAGCCCGGGGAGGTTTGCATTAGAATATTCAAAATCAATGACTATGAGTTGTTTGTGTTCGTTTGCGGGTAGCAAAAGGGGCGATTGTCCTTCAGGTGTCATTCGGAGGATGTTGCCATACTGAGTCTGTAGATGATCGTGTTAGCTCCATCAAAATGGATCATGTTGGAGGAAGGCATACATCATTGTGAGCAAAGACCAATCGCTCATTCACCTTGTCTCTACCCCCATACTGATCTTCGAGCCAAGTCCGGTATTTCTCGATTGTAGCTTTGAATACCGGCCACTCCACTCCACAGATCAAGCCTCGGTCTTTCCATTTCTCGGTAGGAGATTGCACAGTCCCCTGCTGTCCTTCTATAAGCTGCTTGTCGAGCCATGTGACGATCTGCTCCGCACGATCGACCCACTTCTCCCAGTTACGCCAGACGAATGGACCGGCTTCTCGCTCGCTCTGGAGCAGATCGATACCTTCATGCAGTTCTCGCATCCGCTTTGCGATCTGCATTGAAGTTTCCGGAAGACGTAGCTCCTGCGGCGTGAGGGCTCTAGCATGGAAGTATTCCTCAAAGCGTCCGTTGGTAAATGTACCCAATAGCCTGGGTCCAATACGTTTCCGTGCGAGTCGTTTGAGAATCTGGAGCTCACTTTCACGATCAATCAAATGCTCAACTTGAGGGCCGTAGATGCGGAGAAGGAGCTTTCTAGGTAATGTTAGCTCGTGTGCAAGGCATGTATTCGCATACTTACGGAGGGGGGTTCTTTGGCACTGGCAAGCCATCCTCGCGAACTTCTGGCGGTGGCAAGTTCTTGGGCGGACCGACAACGTAAACGGCGTTTGTCAATGCACCGCTCAGCCGTTCCACCTCGATGTCGCAGCTCTTGTCCAACGGCACTCGCCGCCAGCCTTTAAGCTTCAGTGTATGGGATAATCGCACTATTTCGTACTTGAAATCAATCCAAGCCTCCCTTTCTTTCCTTGCTTGTCGCGAGGTTGCTTTTGAAGGATCGGAATTATCTCCACCATCACACACGCCGTAAGCCATAGTTTTCGAGTTGTCTAGGACAGCTTCACAGCTAGGCACGATTTGATCAATCGAGTCGAAGTAGTCTTCACCTGACGAAACGGTTGAGCTACGTTTCATGACCGCAGACAGCTTGCGGCCATGAGAGAGTCTTCGAAGACGAGGCGAGCCCTCGGTCGACTTGAGAGATAGAGTTCTCCCTAGAATGTTTGCCAGCTGTTCGAGAGCCACCGAGCCTTCAGAAGAGTCCGATGGACGCCTTTCCCCCGTGGAAGATTGCTCGACACTCTCAGCTACATTGTCACCAGCAACGTGAGTTGGAGCTTGTCTATCTTCGGCATGTCTAGCCTTGCGAGTAGCTCTTCGTGCTGATCGCCTCGCTTTTTCATTTTTAAGCCACGAGGAAACCTGCTTCAAAAGATTTTCGTGTGAATGATGATGCGTAGAAGTACTATCTGAAGCCTCTGAGAGCAGGGACGATAGCGAAGGATTGGCGTCCTGAGACTGGGCCTTCGAATAAGATCGAAGATGCTCAATCGATGGCCTTCCAGACAGGCGTTTACCGCTGACAGCCGCGCGAAAAAGCTTTGCAGGTTTGTCGAGATCAAAATGTTCATGGCGGTCGATTTCCTTGTGCTTGGCCTTCATGCGCGGCGAGGGATTCTCTGTTTCAGGCTCTGCGATAGAAACAACTGTTGAAGTATATAAGCGATTTGTTCATCGATCTACTGGTGCACTCGTCCACCATTACCGCTCTCTCCCCCCTAACTGGAGCGCGGTGCAACATGCTGAAAGTCTATGTAGCCTGCCTGACTCAACAGTCAAAACAATGAAATGAATCATCGCCATCGAAGATTTATGATACAGGGCAACCCTGCAATGATGTTCAAGATAAAAATCGAGACAGGTGACGTAAAAGTCAAACAGCATCTGTGACCATGCAACAGAGCAATGTCGCAAACGAACAGCAAGCAAAACCCCGATTACCCCACACGACTGTGGTGAAACATGCAAACTAGACGAGCTGAAAGGAAAGAAGTAGACGAACCTTTCATGCTATTTGACCGCGATGACGTGCTTGCATCCGCAGATTGCCCGCTGAGGTCCAAGAGCTGGCTCGCATCATCGGGCTTCGATGGCTGCGGCTGTCCATTGGAGGACGCCATAGTGGCCTGACGCAACCCGCAACTACGGTTCTAGATAGTGAGGAGGTGAAGCGGATCCGCAGGATTACGGCAAGCCGATATTGAGTGATGTTTCGCAGACACCCCGACTCCTAGTGTGTGACTTGTGAGATGGTGAGCCAGGTGCGGAAATCAAAGCAGGGCTGCTATCGATAGTGCGGTTGGCTAGTCGAGGCAGCCGAGCTACGGGGGTACACGTGCCAAGACGATTGGCGCTGGTAAGAGGGTCAAGGCAAGCTGCAGGTGAAATGCAGGTGAGAGAAGGACAAGAAAATGGGAGCGGAAGAGGAGATGGCAGACGAAGCTTCAGCTCGGACGCGGGCGACAGCTGGCAGCTGGAACGCAGGTGGTACAGGTGGCGGCTTCCAACTTCTGCCTCAAGGCAGGTTATCGCCTTCCTTGCTTTGCGCCTATCAGCGGCACTGTCTGTTTGGGGCTTGGCGGGCCTACGTAACTCGGTTCGCCTTCGAGCAGCCGCAGGCACGCTTTCACGTGGCAATTGTATACTCGCTCGAGAATCAGGACTTGGATGAATTGATGCTTGTATATTCAATCAAATGACGGATCTTTTGCGTCCGAAAGAAATGCTATTCACGAGAGAGAATCGTGCAGAGAATGTGGGGTATCCAACACTATGTGAAAAGCCCGTAGCTGAGCTCCTAATCGTTTCAATACGCCAAACCTCCCGCTTTTATACTTGTTTGTACACGCCCCTTGTTTCCAATTGGATTTTCCATGCCGAATGTACGCCAAACACCATTTCGTCCGGATGAAGCTGAAAAATAGTACAAGTGCGGGCTTATGCCGCTGCCCATTCCACAGTCTCCAAAGCAAGCATGACCAGAACCAGCGTTGAGGGTAGAATCCAGACCACATAGCTTTGGAAGAGGAGAGTCGACATCGCTCCCATGTAAACATTGTTGATCTGGCAGATCTGAGCTAGCTGGAGTGCGCTCGGAGCTCCGGTGAGCAAGAAACAGACGATGACGAATATGGGATCGTCCAATATGCTGATAGGTACAAACTTCGCCGTAATCGCAAGGATGGGTGCCATGATTACGGTGGGTATCAACATTCGACTAACGAGCGAAGCGATGACGAGCTTCTTCTCCACTTTGGCGTCTTCAATGGAATGGTTGTCTTCTTGAGGAAGAGTATTGCGAGCAAGATTTGCGCCCAGGACGACGAGAATCAGTGGCACAGCGACGCCGCCACTCTGAGCGACCGCGCGGGTCACTGAATTGCTGAGAAACGTTCCGGGATCGAAGAATGCGTGTTGAACGGGAGGAATCGACGCGACAATAATGGCAGCAAGCATGGCCCAGAGAGGAGGGTTCATGAACTCCCAGCACCCAGCAAGAAACCTGGCATTCCAGGAGTAGATCTTTGAGAGAGCTCCTTGAAGTCCTGTAGGGAGAGTGAAGAAGACGCGTCTTGCAGCACGCACTATACCGTCAGATATAGACTTTGTGAAGCGATTGACAGTTCGCTTTACACGATACAACCAGCCTTTCGGACCTTTCGGTGGGCTGTCGGCTTTGGATGGTGTAACGGAGCCGTTCACACCACCATTCGTCATGGGCTTGTTTGTGTCCTTAACAACGTGATTTCCATTGGTGGGCGTTCCAAAGCTTGATGCTGAGGGAAAATGGTCGCGCTGGTGAATGGAATCCGAGTCACTTGAGGAACTCGAGGAAATTGACGTAGCATAGCTAGTGTATCCCGTGGCATTTCCGGACTCGTAGTCCGAGTGTGAGTCGTCCAGGAGGCGCTCAGCCTCGCCGTCGCTGTACTCGCCATTCTCCATGATGCTGCCTCTTCCCTCGTCCTCGTCCTTGTAAGCACTGGCAGGTGCCAAGAGCACGTTGAACCCCCAGGTCCACCGCACCAATTGACCGAGTTGCTGAAAGATTAGGAGGTACAGGATGCCACGAGCAGCTACCTCATTATCATTGTCGCCCGGAACCCTGTCCCAATGTAGGCCCGATAGCGTTTTAGAGAGCGAAATGACAAGGGAGATGGGAAGACTGTTGGAGTTGCCGAACACTGCCATGGCCACCACAAAGTTCTTTGCTCTTGTTTTGAAGTGGCATATTCGAGATATGATGACGGCCGCGAGGTAGGATATTATCAATTGTACGATGAATATTAGAGGAATGACGCCGAGCTCAACGAGCTTATCCGCGCTGAGTTGGGAGGCAAGCTTGGTAAAGACTGGTGACTTAATGTTAGCATGCAATGATATGAAGTCGCACGAGAAGCATTAGGCAGCTCTGGCGTGAGGCAAAGCCGGCATTGTGCCTTTTGAGGGTGATTGCATTTGCCATTTCGGCGCATATGCCGACAATTGTGGAGAAGTGACTTACTCAGACATGGTGTGAATAGCTGGGTGTTGAGGTTGGCGACAAACTTTTGGGCGTTTGCATCAAACATGCCCATGCGCGCAACGATGTAGCCTGGTAAGGAAACGCAGACGACCTCCATGACGGCTTCGAAGACGAGAAGGGTGAGATTTGCGAAATCGGGGTGCGAGCTGTGCGGCGGGCGCTTGTGTTTGAATGCGTCCATGAAGCCATTGCCGCCAGCAGCGGCATCAGAAGTCATCAGAAGGAAGTCGGCGGACGATTCTTCGATGAAGTTTCGCAGACGCAGCGACCGGACGCGGGCGAAGAATGGCATTTTGAGGCTCCGCTGCCCTGCGCGGGCGGGTCTCGAGAGAGAGCTTGGGAGGTATCGTGAGGCGTGAAGCGTCTGGATTTTGGCCGCTACGAGCAGTGGAACGTTACGGAGGACTCAGGTCACAGGGGTGCGGGCGCGCGGAGGGCAAGATTAAGAGAGGGGCCGCTCGGAGGCATTGACGGGGAGGTGAGGGCTTTATCAGGAGTGCTGGCAGCGGAGAGCAGAAGCAAGCAAACAAGCAAGCAGCGCCTGCAGGCGACGGGCGGGCTGAGCCAGCTATTGCGCGTTATCTGATGGAGGCTGCCATGCTTTTGGCTCAGGCTAAGAGCGCTGGCCGACGCAGCGGCAGGGTTGGCGACTTCTGCGCCACAGCGGCACGCACGCGTCGAGGGCATTGGCATTGGGGGAGCAGGGCGGGAGCTGGGCGCTGGGCTGGACCTGGGCTGCTGGCTGGATAGCATGTAGCAAGTGCTTGTACACAGTAGAGCTGGGCTGGGCGCTGGACGGCCCTGGGCCAGCACGCCAGCACGGGATGGGCGTTGCCGCTGTCGAGGATCCGCCGTCGCTTTTGCATGCTTGCCCGAGCAGCACTACATGGCAATGTTTCTGCACCATGTATGTCCTGTGTATGGCAAGCGGCCATGCTCCGGCCCGCCACGGCCACCACGCCGACCATGGCCTATATCGCGCCTTGTCCTGCTCTGCTACCTGTCTCTGATCCGCTCGTTCGCCGTGTCTCAGCGACTATTGCCGCCGTCGTGACCGGATCGGGCGTCTAGGTACATAGTCAAAGCGGCGAGCCACGAACGCTCCCGCTTGGCACCATCCCCCCCAGTCCATCGATACAACCAAGGTAGCTCCCCGCGACGCCAGGCCCGACGTCAGCAGCAGCTTTTCTCGCCCGCTTCTCCTATCTCTTCGTCGCCGTATCAGCGTGCTTTTTTTCCGGCGCGGTTCCATCGTCCTCCCGCCATGGTCCAGCGACCACGCGCTGCATGAACCCAGTTCGCTCACGGTGATTTCATTGCGTCACTGGCAGCAACTTCCTCGCCCGCCCCGCCAAGGCCCGCCGCAACGTCCTCCACCACGATTTCCTGACGCCGCCGTCATTGTCGCTGTCAGACGCGTGCTCGTCGAGGCACGACAGCATCTCCGCCAAAGCCCCATCTGTAGCCAACCGCCTCGCCCCGCGGACTCTTCTTCTTGCCCACCATGGCCTCCAACCCTTCGACCCCGGGCGACGACTACGATTCCGATAGCCCTTTCGGCTCCCCCTCGCCCTCGTCGCCCAGTGCTGGCCCCGACCTTGGGTCCAATGCTTCTCCACGCTCCTCTCTCGATGCTCCTCGACACGCCCCCCGCTCCATATCGGCCAGCGGCGCAACCGCAAACATGACTCCCTCATCCACACCACTCGGCAACATCAACGCAGCACGAAATCCACGGCCAAGTGCGCCGACCATTTCCAGTCGAGGCAGTGGGCTCAATGTCTCGCAAGATATACTGGCACGAATACAGGCAGTGCATCTCGGGCGGCAGGGTGCCCCACCCAGTTCCGCTGCCGGACGGTCTAATGTCATGACTTCAGGTCAAGGAGGAGCTGGCACGGGCACATCAGGGCCGGCATCTCCTGGAGGACCTTTGGTCGGCAACCCGGGCGGCATCCCGGCTAATTTTCGACTCCCTCCAAACATGAAGCCATCCATGCCCACGTTTCAATCGGCGCCTGCTGTACCTGGACGGATGGGTGGTGGAGCAAAGCCTTCCCTCGCAGAAAAGCGAGGGATCAAACCTCTTGGTGGCCTTCCTGGTGCATCTCCCGCGCCCAATGGGTCGGCTGCGCCTGCTGGCAGGAAGAAGCCTGGCCTGACTCTATCCCAGATGAACGGTGACCAACCCCAGAGCGGCCCTCCTAAGCAGGAGACCATGATGGATAAGTATGCCGAGTATATCGACACCAAGACTGGAAGTCTCAAATTCAAAGGCAAGGCTGTCCTGACTTCGGAAGGCGTACAGTTCGCGAGCGGTACGTCTTTTAGCATCTCGCTGGACGAGGTGGACACTCTCGACGAACTCGGCAAGGGCAACTATGGCACTGTATACAAGGTCAGACATAGCCGGCCCAAAATGAGGAAGCCTGGTCAGGGATTATCAGGCAATAAGGCGGCGCCAGGCTCGCCATCTAGGAAGAACTTTGAGGGCGACGAGTCGAGCCCAACGTCCACCAAGCCCGCGGTAGGTACCGGCATTGTCATGGCCATGAAAGAGATTCGCTTGGAACTCGACGATGCCAAATTCGCTGCTATCATCATGGAATTGGATGTTCTCCACCGATGCGTATCTCCCTACATTATAGACTTCTATGGCGCGTTCTTCCAAGAAGGTGCTGTGTACATATGCATGGAGTTCATGGATGGCGGATCCATTGATAAACTCTATGGCGACGGCATCCCGGAAAATGTGTTGCGCAAAATTACTCTAGCCACGACTATGGGGCTGAAATCACTCAAGGATGAACACAATATCATCCACAGAGACGTGAAGCCAACAAATATTTTGATGAACACAAGGGGCCAGATCAAGATCTGCGATTTCGGAGTCAGCGGCAACCTTGTTGCGAGCATCGCCAAAACGAACATTGGATGCCAAAGCTACATGGCTCCAGAACGAATCTCTTCTGGTGGAATCGCACAGGCTGGCGCGAATCCCGGAGGCGGCACATACAGCGTGCAAAGCGACATCTGGAGTTTAGGTCTCACCATCATCGAATGCGCGCTTGGGCGGTATCCTTATCCGCCGGAGACGTATAATAACATCTTCAGTCAGCTCAGCGTAAGTCAAATGTCCTCTAGTGCGCTCTTCTATCCTGATTAACATGGTGTAGGCTATTGTAGAGGGTGAACCGCCTGATCTTCCTGAAACAGGATATTCCGAAGCGGCTCGCAATTTCGTGCGAGGCTGCTTGAACAAGATTCCCAATCTTCGGCCAACTTATGCCATGCTCCTCCAACATGCGTGGCTAGCGCCTCTTGTAAAGCCGGAGACCATTACAGAAGAAGACGAAGAAGAAGCCGAATTGGCCGCTGCCGCCGAGGCTGAGACTGAAGCTAGCGGGCTCAAAGAATCTCCGCAGCCCATTGAGGAGGCTGTCTTCGACAAAGAAGTGGCTGATTGGGTGAAAGCTGCGATCGAGAAGCGACGACAAGGAAAATTGGGCAAAGCTGCGAAGCCCGCATTGCATGCTGCGCCTCTGGACGCTATACCAAGCCCTTCTCATAAGGACGTCAACGGCCTCGATAGTGCAGCGCCTATAGAGGCGGCCGAAAGCACTTGAGGCTTATCATTTTTACGGGTCACAGTCACCCGATTCTTGATTTTTCCGCCATCCCACCAGTATCGAAGAGTACTAGCCATTTGCCCTGATACTGCCAGGGCACGGCAAGAAGCCTTGTTGCGTTTCCCGGAACGCCATAACCTCGTTGAGGGAACCCCGTACATATATGCCCCTCTCGTACCTTACTTCCTTCCATGCCAAATGGTCTTGTCACTCATTCTGCCTGCACCGCGAGGCTTGCCCGAGCGGCACGCGAAGGAGTTGCGGCGTCTGAGGTAGTTTTCGAAGTTTTGTGAAGCATTCGTTGGTGCATAGCGTAAATTCTTGGTAGAGGCATGATTTGGTTGGCATTGGACGTCACGGCATGACAAACATACCTATGTAGACGAATACAACACCTATCGCTATACGAACAAAAGGACCTCTACCGTGCTTGTGATATCAATGATTACAAAGATTGTCAGATCACCATCAGATGCGAGCTTGGCGTTCCCAACCAAGCAGTGCCAGGGTCATTGTGAGTCGCGTCGTCACGTGAGCCAAGATTTCCATCGGCCGTGGTTGGAAACTGTGTCCTTGACCGGGGGGCAAGTGGATTATTCGTTGTTTGACCACGACTTTCTTTAAGGCCACGCCAACTCCTTCTCTACCATGCCACAAATCTAGACACGACCTACCCGTCATAACCTGTGCGCCGCAGCCGTACATAATAATTCTTCTCTCCTCTCTTTGAACTTCGACCTATATTAGTTATTCGGCATAGAATCGAGTAGTCACCATGTCCGGAACGGACTACACCTACGATGAACAGGTATGCAGGCTACGCATAGGAGAGAGATATACTTCTAACCAGCGCACAGGGCCAGTTCTTCCCCTACTTCATCGTCACGCTCTCCCTCTTTGTCACAGTTCCCGTCACGTATTCGTGGTTGAAACCGAGTAAAGGTGCGCGCACCCACCGAACAACTCCAAAATTGGTAATACTGACGTCTAGCGATAGAGTTGGAGAATACCGCGACTCGGATACCATCCGATTTTACCCCCGAGCATGCAGATCTGATCGAGAAGAATCGCAAGAAACAGAAGCGGCGAGAGCGGCGGTTGAAGCGGGCATTGGTCAGTCTCTTAGGATGGGCGGTGATCGGGGCTATGATATATTTGATCCTCGTCACTGCGCGGACAGTGCCGAAGATCTGGGACCCGTACGACGTTTTAGGCGTTTCTCGAGTAGGTGCACCATTTTACCACTTGGCGTTTGAAACAATGTCTGACTGCATATTAGTCCGCGAGCGAAAAAGAAATCAAGAAGCATTACAAGAGGCTGTCTCTCACCCAGCACCCGGACAAGCGCCGCGAGGATCTCGAGCGAAATATTACCAAGGAAGCCATCAATGACCACTGGGTCGAGGTCGTCAAGGCATTCAAGGCGCTCACCGACGAGGAAATACGCAACAACTACTTGCAATACGGCCATCCCGATGGTAAGCAGAGCTTCAGCATCGGGATTGCGCTACCAAAGTGGATCATTACAGAAGGACATGGAAAATATGTGCTTCTCATCTATGCTCTCGCTCTCGGAGTCATCCTTCCCTACACGGTCGGCAAGTGGTGGTACGGCACTCAACGGTTGACTAAGGAGAAAATCTTGGTTGCGAGCGCTGGCAAACTATTCCGCGAGTACGACAACGAGCAAGGCGAGAGCGGTGTCATCGGCGCGCTGAGTAGCGGCGACGAATTTAACGAAGCTTTGGAAGGACACAAAGCAGACAATGGGCTCTCCAGACTTGAGCAGAAGGTTCTTGCAGATAGTTCGGAGTCGCCTGTACCAGGAGCATTGTCAAAGAAAGACCGTCAAAAAATTGAAGAGCTCGAAGAAAGCCGTAGGAGGAAGGTGCTGACTCTATTGTGGGCCTACCTCGGACGTGTCGAGCTGGAAGATCAGAGCCTTAATGAGGGTAAGTAGAGAGTGTCTTTCATTTCGGGCCTTCAGCTAATGTTACTACAGAAAAATATGAGGTTGCCCCAATTGCACTTAAACTTAATGAAGCATATACGTCCATTGCACTAGCATACGGCACCACCAAAGCCGTTCTGTCGGCTTACCACACTTCACAGAACCTTATTCAAGCACTCCGACCAGGTGCTTCTCCATTGGAGCAGCTGCCCTACTTCACCCCCAACGTCGCCGACGCCGCGGAAGCAGAGCGATCACGGACCCATCTATCGATCCAAGAATTCATGCGCATCCCTGCCGATCGGCGAAAGACACGTGTGATAGCACCTGGTCTCCTTTCGGAATCTGAGTATAACAAGGCGATTGCTGTTGCTTCGAAACTCCCGGTTTTGAACGTGGAGAAGGCATTCTTCAAGGTCGTCGGCGAGCGCTTCGTTACCCCGAGCAGCTTGGTCCAATTCGTGATCAAGGCTCGCTTCATCCCACCAGGCTCTTCCAATGTTCCCGAAGCAAACCCCAAGGATCTCTTAGATATCGATCCTGATGAGGGAGACGTGGCTGCTATCAGTGGACGCAAGGACGATAGGTCTGGTGAAAAACCCATTCAGCCACCTCTAGCGCACGCTCCGTACTACGCTCGCGATCACGCTCCGCGATGGCACATTTTCCTAGCAGACAGCAAACAAGGACGTATTGCGGTCCCTCCCTTCAGCTTCTCCACTTTCGACAAGCCGATCCTGGACGAGAGTGGTAAGCCAACCTTCAATGTGCAGACGTTGAAGATGCAGTTCGGTGCCCCACCGCAACCCGGCAGCTACACCTTCGTCATGCACATGATCTGTGACAGCTACATCGGCATGGATACCAAGATGGAAGTCACGCTTGTTGTTGAGGATGCAAGCAAAGCGGAGGAGGTAGAAGAGGAGGACGAGATTAGCGAGCCGGATGAGGGTAAGTCCGACCATTATGAGCTATGGAAAGCATGAAGAAACTGACTGTTTCCACGCAGATACAATTGCCGGCCAAATGCGAACGCTCAAGACGGGCGGCATTCCAGGGGCCGCGAAGAAACGCAGCGCTCGGGACGACGACAGCAGTGATGGAAGCGACACAGAAGGCGATGTCGAGTCAGAAAGCGAGACTGACACTGACACTGACACGGATGAAGAGTAAGGAAATCAGTTCACCAAGACGGTCTAAGATTTCGCCGTCATGGCATGAATAGAGCGAGGGTTTCCGCAACTTGCCAGCTTTGATGGGAATTACAGTCGAGGCTAGCCTCGATCTTCTTGTAGGTTGATGCGCATTTGCAGGCGTTCTTGAGCAACATTTCGACATCCGATCCGGATTTCTTCCACTTTGCCGTTTGCCGTCTGGGCGGATGCTGGTCAGGGATGGAGTTTACGTATACAATTGAACTGAATCAAATTCCAGCTCTACATTTAGCAACAAACTTTGACAGAGACAAACTAACTTGCAACAAACCCAAGCCTTTTGGACCACTGGCCGCTTCAGACATCACCGAATGTAATTTGCACAGCCGCAGAAGGGCACCTTTGCAAAACGGCACAATTGGCTCTAAAACGTGACTTGAGGCGAAGTGACTAGAACGAGACATGTGGACGTGCTCACTTCATCCCATGGCGCGATCACGCCGATCTCTGGGGTGACACTGCCAGGCAAGGGAACCAGACCAGCAACAAAAGGGAACAGCAGTTTCCGAAGCCTCTGGCCCGTGGTTAGCATGGGAAATATAAGCATATTTGAACTTCTGCGGGGCGTGTGGTTGCGGAAGAGGTCGCAGCAGGGGTGCTTCGCGACTGCAGGGGTTTCACAAGCGTGTGGGCAGCAACCCCTCAACACCAAATACCCATCGTCGCCGTGTCGCAGGCGTGACAAATAAGGCGTCCGCCACGCGCCTCGTAGCCTGATCTAGGATCCCGAGCTCCCGGAAAGAGGTCCAGGCGAGCATTTGATCCGCGCACATCTCCTCTTGGCGCGATCCGGGAGGCTCCAGATCCGCGCTGCGCTTCCTTCTGCCCTCTCTACCCAGGCAGGGGCCCCGAAAAAGAGGCCAATCTGCACACCTGCCGCTCGTTCAAGCACTCTTGGCAACCGTTTTAGCTGTCTGCGAGCATCGCTTGGCGGGGGGCGGGTGTGTATGACGCCGGTACGGGGTGAGCATTGACAGGATGGGTAGCTACCATGGCCTCTGCCAAACAGCGCCCGCGCCTATCCTGAGGCCATCGAATATAAGCCTGAGGGGGCCGCCAGAGCCTATGTTTTGCTTTCTCCACTCACCACTCTCACTACCAAAGCATCCAAGGTCACTCCTTTCCGGGTTAAGCCCAGTTAATACTTACCCTTTTCTTGCGACTTTGACAGTCTGCCCTTTACGCCTCTTCTTCGTGTGCTTTGATAGCTTACTCTCCTTTACGTCTGCGACGTCGTAGTAATTAGGGTCTTCATTTCTAATTCCCTCCCTTTACCGTATTAACTGGGCTTTCCCCCCTTTCTCTACATCACCATATCAAAGATGTCTCTGAAGACTTTCGTCACGCTGGCTCTTGCGACTGGTTTCGCTGGTATGTACATCCCTACACCCATTACTGAGGCATAGAGACGAATGCTAACGGACGTGTAGCCGCCAAACCGGTGAACGCGCCGCAGAACCTGCCCGCCTACCCGGTGAAGCGCAGCAACGCCTTCAGCAACGGATTCTCCGGCGACGGCTTCAACTTCATCGATGGCTTCAACAACTTCAACCAGCAGCAGCAGGTGATCCAGGTGCAGCAGCAGAACCTGCAGATCATTGACAACGGTCGCCAGCAGGCGGTTGTCCAGCAGGCTGAGCAGGTTCTCATCGTCAACAACCAGCAGAATGGCTTCAACAACGACCTGAACAACCTTTTCCGCAAGTCCAACGGAAACAGGAACTCCAACGGCAACTCGGTTGTCATGCTTGTTGTCCAGGAGATCCAGGTTTCGGTTGATGATGGCCAGGGCAACAAGTTCGAGCAGCAGGTCTTTGCTCAGTCTGCTCTCGTTGCAAACCGAGGCAAGGGAAAGACCGACACGGTCATGCGTATGTTCTTCTCCTCGTACCTCTTCCCACGCCTAGCTAACACATTCAAGTATTCGACTCCAAGACCTTGGTCGCCGCAGACATCCTCGGTGGCAGCGGTGGCGTCGGTGGCGGCAACGTCGCTGGAATTGGCGGTGCTAACGGCGTTGCTGCTGCCACGGGCGGCGCCAACCTCGCCACGAAGACCAACGACGTCCAGCTCCTCGGTGCTAAGCCCACCTGGTCATCTGTCGTCGAAGACCCGGCTTCCACTCTCGGTGCCATCTGGCAAAACGAGCTTCAGGATCTCCAGAACGGTCAGCAGGATGGTGCCGACAGCCAGGTCAATGCCGATGCTGCTGCCCAGGAGAAGGCTGCGCTTGAGGCTGCAGGCCAGAACGAGGACCAGGCCGCCAAGGATGCGGAAGCCAAGCAGGAATAGATACACTCTGCTAACAGAGCTGTATTCTAATTCATTATTTGTCCGTTGGAATAATCCTTGAGCATGGTTGGTTATAGTGTTGGTGTGAGGACATACTAGTATACCCTCGAATTGGCGTTAGATTTCATCGCTTCTCAGTTTCTCCTTCATGCTCATGCCTTTGTTGGCGTCTGGGTCCTTGGTTTCTTCGTGGAAGGGTGGCTTGGTTTATTGAGCCGTTTAGGCCAGCTCCTGACTGGTTCGGAGAATGTGAAATGAAGAATTGATATGGCTGAAGTAAAGAGAATTGAAGATAGGAAATATAGTGATAAAGTTTACTTTACTCTTTCAATGTCTGATATGCTGGCGACTGAGGGAGAAGAGGTATGGGACTGCAATAGTCAATGGTCCTCTAGTCGAAGTTCTATGGGGGGTGTCAGTGGTTTGACTCTCGGATAGGAAGAGTTAGGGAACAGACGTTGGTGGCGCTAGTAGAGGTATAATACTACTAATTACAGCTCTTTCGGGCATTGGGAAATACGCAACCTGTCAAAATCTCTTCCTCAGTGGTGCTAAGAAGCCTTCTAACACGCCATCGCATCATCCTAGGTCGAGGTACTTATTCCTATACAACATCGGCCGGCGTGTGGAATCCCATGGCAGAATTCTTGAATAAGGCAAATATTGCGGGAAGCGACGCAGTTTAGCATCATACATAATGTACTAAATGTAGTGGCCCGCAATGTGGGAGTCGACGCGCCTTTGTACTCGCTTCTTCGGTGTCTGGAAACTCCGTGAAGCAGATAACGAAGACGAAGCAACACCATCCTCGGCTTCTTCAAATAGAACGAAACGCGATGTTCGTCTTGGAGAAGTGTGCGACCTATCGCAGCCCAAGTTGGAGGGTGTTTCGCAACAAGACCCGTTTCAGAGATCGAAATAGTCGTTTTGAGATCGACCGGATCCTGGAAGCACTGGACAAGATTCACTGCGGGAAAGATCGCATCCGGGGATTCTTGAAGCACTGTGCTGGTAGCTTTCAGTGTGTAGGTATCATGTTTGTTGCACGACAGGGTTGGATTTGGAGGTCATAGCATCGACGTGGTCTTGGGGAAACGCTATGGCTTAGGGAAGATAGCACAGACATCCAATGAAAGCTCACAGAAAATAATTCAGTCCAATGCCACTTCCGAACCGGTCGATGACGGCTAGGAAGGCTTTTAATCGGTCCAATTTCCACCCTATGGTGCTATTTCCCTCTCCATGGACTTTTGCTAGTGTGTTGGACTGCAAAGAGCTAACCGTAAATAGACCTCCTTAGTGCGATTAATTTAGGAGGTCCAGAAGTCTGTGTAGGCCTGTTATCCAATAATATACTTAGGTTGGACAAACGAGATGTTGGGGAAAGAATTGCATGAATCGGCTTTTTGAGACGCAGCAATCATACAGAGTGATTTGCTTCGAGTGCCTACAGTTGCATATTGTTTTGAGGCATAGTCCGAATACCGGGCAGCGAGAGGGACGTGCGCTCTCGTAATTCAACACTCTCAAATGAGAGCAGCAAGCGCCAAAAGGTATACTTGTACACACCGCTCAAGAGACAAGGATAATCTTGCACATTGAGCGGCACACAATGTCCCAACATCTAAGTGCTGAAGTGCGAAAATTGCCACTCAATCTAGCAAGAGCTTCTCTGTATAGTAAACAAGCAATTGGCGCATTGAAGTAGCAAGACATCCAAGTGAGCCGTCTTAGCCGGGATCGTGATAATTAAGAGGTTTGGAAAGAAATTTCCCAACGTATTGACTAGATGCCATGCAATAGTAGCATGCCGAACGATGGGAAAAGGTATGATGCGTCGAAATCAAAAGTCAATCAGCAGACCACAAGCAATCATGCTAAACCCCTCAAACGCACGCAACCATTCGCACCTTCTCCAATCGACAGTTAGCCTTCTTAATTCATCCAGAAATCACAACCACTCCACGCATGCTACAATGGTCCACAAGCTACTCACAACATGGGTATTCAACCCCTACTCCAGAACCAACCCAAACCGCTCGTCAACATTCAAGCAACACCATGTCCTCCCAAAGACGGACCTTCACCTCTTCCATCCTCTACTCACGAGTTCCTTTCCTCAGATGCCGCCTCTTCATCCTCGCGTCTCTCCTCCTCATCCTTCTCATAATTCTCTATACATCCCCTCGCCATAAACCCGGTACTACCTTCCCACGTATCCAGAACCCAGGCACTCTGCTTTCTACACGACTCTCTCCGCCCGCTCCGAACACCTCCCAGCCCAAAACCAAGATCTTGAAAGCAACAAGTCTCTACGGCCGTGAAAACCCACTCCTTGAAGCAGCGCTCAAAACGCACATCGAGCATAATACCCTGCACGATTACGATATGCGCATCCAGCGTACACGACTTGCCCCTAACTTCTCAGGCAAACTATCATGGTTAAGCCACGTGCTCACGACGGAGCTGCTAAAACCGCAGCCTCAAAGAGTGGAGTGGATAATGTAGGATTACCCCTATACCTCGAGCAACTCCATTTGATTGTTCAAAAGGGGCACTGACAGGATGATTGAATCTAGGTACTTTGACGCCTCCCTCATCCTGCTCAACCCGCAAATCCCTCTCTCCATCTTCATCCCACCCCCCGAAGTAGCTTTCTCAGGAATCCTCTTCGTGCTCACAAAACCGCAGCGGGACACGGCATGTGCGTCGACGATATTCATCCGCGCGTCTTCCCTCTCGCTCAGCGTAATCTCAAAGGCTGCCACGGCGCCATACCAGGAGGGTGATGACGACACGGACATGGCAACATCTTCTTTGATGAAGGTTCTTGAGCTAGAAGACTCCCAAGTTGCAGTGTACCAGCCGTCTACGTGGTACAACACGCACTTTTCAGGAGACGGGGTCTCGATTGGTGGGTTCGTGGCGTGCACGACGAGGAATCTGCGGGGCGGTGCGAGGTGGAAAGCGTTATCCGACTTGCTCCGTCTTACCACGGCTCTGGACGGGGGGGAGTCCTCTGCATCACTTGAGCAGACGGCTTTTGCAAGTGAGACGCGGGAGTTCTGGAATCGTGTGAGGGAGGCGAAAGAGTTGCTGCGCCGAGCGCAGGAGCGGCTGGACGGGGAGGGTTATGTCAAAGCGGCAGTCGAGGCTTTGAGAGATCGGCTGGCATTGTATGCGTATGATGGAGAGGCTTTGCTGCAGGCAATTGAGAAGTTGGAGGAAGCTTTGGCGTCTGGGTGATGGCGTCATCGAGGAAAGGTCTTTGACTGCACAGTCAGATCGAAGCGTAGAATGGATTGAAAAATCGATTGTAATGTCTAACCCCATGGATCCAATCCTACCCAGTGCTGGTATCAAATCCCTAATCATAAACGCCGATACATGATCTCAATACATACCACCCCTCATCACCAAAAGTTTCCGTCTTACTCGTACACGTATACAACATCCAGCCATCTCAAGACGTATCCATAGCCTCCCCTGGCTCTTGCTCTCCCCCACCTCTATTCCTATCCCTATCCATTCCCGCAACAATCCCCTCCAGCCCCCTAATCTCCTCGACCCTAACTCTACTGCCCTCCACCACCCCCTCTACCCCATCCCTCGTATCCACACCCCTCCGCTCAAGCACCCTCTTGCTCTGGCTCTCAACGTACATCCTCCGCTCCCTCGCCCATTCCTCTTTCTCGCTCATGGTGTGACTCGGTAGCGCAGTCGTAGCCAGATGCGGCTTGAGTTGTGCGAGGAGTTGGCGCAGGTAAGGCAGCTGCGAAGTTGTGAATGTTGTGTGGGTGGTCAGTGGTGTTCTTGATTCGAGTTTTGAGGTGGAGGAGGCGGATTGGGGGAGGGATTGGATGCCTAGGTCTTTTGCGGCTTTGGCGTGGGTCAAGAAGGCGAGGGATGCTGGGTTGTTCGATGAGTCTTCGGTGGGTTTTCTTGGTGAGGTTGAGGATCGGGATTCGCGTTTTTGTATGGTAGAGGGAGATAGGAGCGATCTGAGTCTTGCGATTTGCGCTTCGTTGCGGCGCTTTTCTGCTACGAGGGCGGCGTGTAGTTTCTTTGTTTCTGTGAGTTTGCGACGGAGGGCGTGGAGCGCTTCGGGTGTGAGTGTGTTGTCTTTTGGTGGTATTTGGAGATTCTGCCTCCTCGTTAGTATCCATGCTTTCTCTCACTCAAGCCTCTCTATCCATGATCACACAGCGGTCCTAATCTCTTTCCTGCCACTCACCTCATAATGCCCCAACCTAATCCACTCACCCACCCCATCTTCCCTCGGCAAACATAGCACATTCCTCAGGCACCAAATCTCCAATCGATCAAAATTCCTATCCACAGCATTCTCCATCAACGTCTCGAGCTTCAGCACACCCTCCTCTACCTCCAGCCTTGCCTCGGGATACACATCCGTGCCGTCGTCGTCCTTCTCGGGTGTCTTGTTTTGCGCTACGTAGAGGTCTGCGAAGCCGAGGAGGGAGGGGTCGGCGGAGAGGAGACCTGTTTCGAAGGTGTCGGTGCAGCGGTAGAGGACTTCGTTCACGGCGTTTATAATGTCGTCGAGGAGGGACTGGGCGGAGCGTCAGTGGTGGGGTAATGGGGGGGAGAGGATTGTGGGACGAACAATCGGTGGCCAGGTAAAGTGTTCTGTCAGGAGCATGTTCTCCTGTTGTTTTGTGTTCGCCATGGCTGTGTTGCAGTATTGTTTGTCTTCACTTCTGTCAATTTCTCCGCAAAGAAACTGCTTTGCGCGTAAGATTGTCGCGTATCGTCGCGCTTTCTGTGTATGTGGTTGTGTTTACACCCCACTTGCTGTTGATTGGCTTGCAGTTTCTTGGCACGATACCCCATCGACTCGCTAATATCTCCGCATCTGGTCACGCCCATCGGGGTATGTCCACGTACCCTGTTCAGCCTTACTCGTCCACTGCACTTCCGTCCCGTTGTGGATGCGGAGGTGCGGACGCAAGTAAGCTGTGAGATGGCAAACATATACAGCGTGGCAAGATCCCTCTGGTGTTATAATAGCCACTAAGCCCATCAATCATTCACCTAGTTTCCCAAAAGTAGCAGGTGAGCTTCGCGCATCGGCTATCCTCCCTGTTTCAAGCACTTTATATGAAGATCGGATCATCGTAATTGGTTTGAGAAGGCGGAGACGTATCCTTTCATTATTGAAATATCCCACATCCCTATTCAGTACAACCAAAAAAAGCCCAAAGGCCTAGACTGGCTTGACTTTTCTACGCAAGCTTTTGCCTGAACATCGAACATCCCACCAATCTCCACGCATAGTCATGCTCGCGGATTGGTATACCTCTTGTTGTCTTGTCGTCTCGTTTTCGTTGAATACAGGTGCTAGATGGGTACAAGACGCCGGAAAGTGAACATTAGAAAAACAAAGTTCTCTCTCCATGCACCTGGTGCGCTCCAGAAAGATAACCAAAATAACACGGGCTCGATTAACGCCAATAAGCCTTGTTAAGACTCTGTCCAAACGTGTCCTCCATGCATCGTATCGCCGTTGTAAATGCAGAAGATTGAAGAAGTAAAGCACAATGTCCACCCCAATACCATAAGTCCACCGTGGCGCTGCTTTTGAGATTCTGCCGCAAGGAAACAAATATCACTGCATCAGAGTCGCCTAGTACGCTCTATCCCGGTGGTGTCGGCGTTCCTCTTCTTGACGTGCACGCAGCTTCTTCTCTCGCTCCAGTCTGATCTTGTGCGCCTCGGTCCCGTCATCCATTAGGGTCTCCTGAAACCAAGGATGCTGAAGAGCTTCCTTTGCGGTGATACGTTTCTTCGGATCATAGACAAAGATTCGCTTCAGCAGATCAAGGAACTTGCGGTTGAACTCTGTGTGGGGTGGGATGGTTTCCTAGACAAGTCAGTACGCCTTCGACGTTGTATTAGCTGAGCGGGACCTACGTGTAGCTTCTTCATAGCCTTCACAAACTTCTTGGAGCTCTTCTGAGTATCTGAATTGGGATAGTCAAGCTTGTGTTGCTTGAAGTAACGGGCCGCCCTGTTCCTGGTCAGTACTTGGTTGGCTGATTCGAGAGGTTGTACATACGACGAAGACGAATTCCGCGAATTCCGATCCTGCTTGTAGACCTGCTTGACAAGGTCTCGGTCAATCTTTCCACCACAGACTGCCTCCATCATAGCAAGATGTTCAAGGTTGTCGTGGGTTTGGAAGAGCGCATCTCCAGTAAAGAACTCGACTAATATGCAACCGATACTCCAGATATCGCAAGGATAACTCCATCCAAGGTTTAGTATGATCTCGGGTGCACGATAGTGCCGAGTTGACACGACTGATGAGTGGTACTCGTCGTTAAATGTGGCTGATCCAAAATCGATTAACCGGATCTCCGGATCCAGCAAAACCTTTCTGTGCCTTGCTTGACGGCTGGTCAGGGTCGAAGATGAGGGAACTGTCCGGTTGTATGTAAAGGTCTGGTAGTTGTTGTTGACTAGAAGGATGTTTTCCGGCTTCAGATCTGTGTGAATCAGGCTGAGGTCGTGCAAGAAAGCCACGCTGGTAAACAGTTGCTTAGCAAACTTTTGGATGTGCGAGCTGGGGAATGGGACGAAAGAGTTCGACTTGAGAAAGTCAAAGACGCTCTGGCCGTAAAGGTCAGTGACAATACAGATGTGGTTCCGGAAGTCGAAACAGTCCCGCAGGTGAATACACCGGTTCATGTTATACTTGTCGTTGGACGCCAGTGTGGAGAGCACTCTGAGTTCGATGCGGGAGGCTTCGCGGTATTTCGGCACTGATCGGATGACCTTGATGGCACATTTGGTTTGTTTCCGCTTGTCCCAGGCCTCGACGACCTTGCCGAACGTTCCTTGACCAAGTAGCTTGAGAATTTGGTCTGGCAAAGTAAGTAGACAACTTGGATGAGGGGACCACTAGACGTACATCGCTCTGTTAGATCGGCATCGGGGACGACGACATAATGCCCATCTTCATCGTCAACCTTGTGGTCCTTGGTATATGACTTCTGGTACAAATTAGCGTGATGTCTCGGCAAGCGGGGTCGTACCCTTACATCTGTAACAACCTGCACATAGACATCTTTGGCCTTGATGATAGGGTTCGGCGGGGGCTGATAGAGAGCAAATGGGTGGTGGTCATCCAACTCTCTCCGCTTAGCCTCCTTGGCCTCGTCCTGGGCTGCTGCTCGGGTTCGCTTTCGCTTCTGACCGACTACACCATTTTCGAGGGGAGATATGTGTTGCCCATTGCTGGCCTGTGAACCAAGAGATGTGCCAGCCGTGGTGTGTAGGGCTGAGGTGGTTCTGTCGGTCGAGATGGAGTGATTAGGCGAGTCATAGTAGGGCGTCTGGGTGGTCGAATACGAGGTGTGCTGATTGTACACAGGATCATAGGCTGTGGATGCAGTCGTCTTCCGCTTCTTGTCTGCATGCCTCATGGATCCATTTGTGGTGGTTCTGCCCGGCGGTGCCTGGCGAGGCTGAGGCCGGGCCGGATCCTCATCGTCGTCGTCGATGACGATGACCTCTTTGGGTAGGCCATTTTTATAAAAGTCTGCCCAGTCGGTATTGCGCCGCTTCTGGGAGCGGGCGGCGCTGGATTCCATGTCGGAGGCTGAGCCCGCCGCGGGAGGTGGGAGTTGTTGCGTTTGACGGTGGGTGTTCGCAGTTCGACGCGGGTCTGAATTTGACGTGCCGTTAGCGTAGCCGTTGTAGAGCGAATTGCCTATCCGATTGCTCCCACTCGAGAGTTGAGCACTGGAGATGCCCGACTGGTATGACTGGTGGTGGGGATAAAACTGGTGATGGGGTGGGACCGTGGCCGTGGCCGTGGAAGGCGTCGACATGTCTCTGGGGCGGGTCGGCGTGCGACAATCGACGTTGAAACGCTACTTCTTCGCTGGCGAGCGAAACAGGGCCGACGTCGAGGCTAGTAAAAGACTCGCAGCGGCTGAATTGGACGAGGCTCGCGGGGCCAGGAGGTGGGAAAGGCACCCGGCGGGCGTTGAGGAAGAGGTAGCGGGCTCGAGGCCGTGAGCCCGTTATCGCAGGCCAGCCGATCGAGGGAGGTGCGGAGACGTGCGTCCTAGACCGCGACGCAGCCAACCATGGGCTGAAGGCGTCGGCGGGTCGACGAGGAGGGGGATGCGAGAGCACACGGGGAAGAATGGAGCGTTGGGAGCATGCCAGGGCGGCGCAAGCGGCGTGATGGGAGGCAGGCAAAAGGCTCGTCGAGCACGGCGGAGAGGGTAGGTGAGAGGGTAGGTGAGAGAGGCCGTCTGGGATCCAGGGCTGGTCCGAGCGCCCATCTACCGACGCTCTGCGTGAGGCGCTGGTGCTCTCGTCATGGCACACGCGCCCCAGCAACCAAAAAAGAGCCCGCACGGCCAGTAGCCGGGGGCGTGCCCTTGGCCTTGATCCGCCTCTGTTGCGATGCTCTGTCGTCTGCGCCGTTGACTGTGTTGGAGAGGCTCCCACGGCGCCCACAGCACCCACGGCACCCTGCGATGGGCATCCGCCCGCCGTGCCTGGAGCGCCGCCAGGACCGCCAGGACCGCCAGGACAGACAGCAGAACAGAGCAGGAGAGCAGCGTGCGACGGCAATAACGAGCGTCACCTGCTGCTTGGGGCGGCAGGCGAGGCAGCTAGCCCGTCCAATTCACCCGATACAAGGACGCGCCCGATGCCACTTAATGCTCGGTCGGTCGGTCGCTTGCGCACCAGAGGCGAGACGCGCCGTGAAAACCACGTCGCTGGCCTCTCCGCTCTTGGATACATAGCACCTACGCCCCTCGCTGCGCGCTCCGCCGGCTGACAGTCGGCCTGTTCTCACGCATCCTCGCCGGCCGCGCTGAGCCTGCTCCGCCATGCGCGAGGCAGCAGAGGGCACGCTGCCGCATACTTGTACATCTATCTCGAGGCCCATTGAGTCAGCCCGCCCGCTCGCTGCTTGCTGCTTGCTGCTCGCTGCGGGTCCGGGGAGGAGCCAGCGCCCCAGGGCCAGCCAGTCGTCTGCTCCGGACCGTGTCTCGCGCCATCATCCGCTCCCATGTCACAGAAAGAGGCCCTCAGTGCAACCTTCACGCACACAATGTCCTACCAACATTCAAGGACCATCCCCCGCGCCCGCTCATTCCCAGAGCGCACTGTTGTTCCAAACGCTGCTGGCCCCGGCCCCGTTCCCGTTTTTAATAGCTGCAATTTGAAACGACGTCCAAGTACTCTATTGCACGTCACGTGCCTCGGGCCTCGTCCGGCCTCTATGCTCAACGTCGTACCCGTCTGACAGCCGCCCTCGCATCGGCTTGACAGAGCAGAGGCGACCCTCGACCATGGACTCGAAAGGGCTCGAAAGGACACCATTCCCATCCGCTCATGGCCATACTCCCCAACAAAGTGATCGAGGGCTGATGTGAGCGTGCAGCGGATGCCGCCTGCAGGCACCGTGTCCATGCCGGGTCCGAGGTGAGGTCATCAGGCACGCCTATCACTCGTACGGCGGTTCCCATCGTCGAGGTGCTGGAGGCCGAAGTACGAGAGTGCATGAAGCGTGACGTTCTTCCTGCACTACATGTGCCTATGAAAAACCGTTTGCTCCGAATTCTTCCCCGCCATGACTGAACAATTACTTCACCGGCGTGAGCACCTGAACCGGTCCACCTCCATCTCGTCGCCCTTTCGTGCGCTATCTTGCTGCGGCCTCTTTCGCTTTCAGAAATTACTCATCCCATGCACCGCTTTTGCCTGTCCCCATCCCGCCCGTTTTGCCAATAACTCACCCCTGCCCCGCCCACGTAAGTGTTCGCGTTCGTCATTGAGCAGCAACGTCGGCCCACATTTTCGTATCATCTGCTATTTTGCTTCACTCCACTTCGAAGAGCTGAGCCAGGGACGTCGCTGCCGCACTTGTGCATGCGCCACACTCCTTCTGGCTCTCCGTCCGCCCTGCACGTCGCTGAGTTGATCACTTGGCCTGGACCGAAGGGCCGGATGCGAGGCATTTGTTTTGCAAGGATTCTCGACACTTTTGTCGGATTCGTGTCGGTGGTAGCGAAGCGCGACAAGCGCCGAATCGGAGCCGTGAAGTATAACATAGTATTTCTGAATGCAGGAGGGTTTTTGTGGGGATGAATGGAAGGAAGGTGAAGAGATGTGTCCCTTTGTAGAGCTTAGAGTGGATCTAGGTGACAAGGTGGCGTTCTATTGTGTCTTGGAACTCTGCTGGGAAGGAAGGAGCTATCAAACTGCAACTTCCCCGAACCAATTCTACTTGTGCGACTGAGGACGGGACGGGACGGTACATGGTTTTCCTAGAGAAAAGCCAACCATTTTCATTTTATGTGGTAGTCCACGAAAGTGTCATGTTGTTCCAAGAAGCAATCAGCTGGCCGTGCAGGAAAAAGTCACTATACCTCCACGCTCAGAATGCATTCAGAGAACCGACCGAAGAACCTTTCTAGAGACCCAGCTTCAATACTCCTCACAAAGCCATCCCAGTAAAGCAGTACAAAATAGCCGCCGTAGTAAGGAAAATGCAAGAGAAGCCACCAAAGGGACAACAATTTCATAGCCACCGTCCACTCCCATATGTCAGTTGATGCAATTTGGTCCTGTGGTTATAAATCTCCATACAACTAGAGACTAGCCTTGGTGTTCATCGAAGATTCTCGCTCGGTGAAAAAGTCATTGATCAGCTTGGTCAATTTGTTGACAATCTGGTCAACATCTACGTTGTTGATGTTGAACGCTGGAGCAATGATGATATGGTCTCCTTCGATACCATCAACAGTTCCCGAGCCCGGATAGATGTGAATACAGTATGGCGCTTGAAGACCTTGTACAGTCAATTAAGATCATTCGTCATTATTAGGGGGACGAACCTTTCAGATGTAATCTGAAGGAAGTCATTTCTTTGGGGCTGAAGGGCTTCTTGGTAGCCTTGTCCTCTACTAGTTCGATCTGCTGCTACTCAGCTCTCTGGAGAGGTCATAACGGAGAACTTAGTCAGGAGCTTACCCCTCTGAACAATCCATTGCCGCGAATGTCACCAACGTGAGGATGGGAATCGAGCTTGTTCTTCAATTTCTCGGCAAGGCGTTCGCCCTTTTCGCGTACATTTTGCAAGAGATGCTGTTCATCGATAATTTTCTGAACTTCAAGGCCAGCTGCGCACGCAGGTGCGAAGTTCTGGAATGTATGACCATGGTTGAAGACACCAGAACCATTGCCAAGCGCTTCAGCTACCATCTTGCCAATGAGGATTGCCGATAGGGGCTCAAAGCCTCCAGCAAGACATTTGCCGACGATTTGTAGGTCCGGCGCAACGCCCTCCTCTTGCCATGCATGACGATAACCAGACCGTCCCATGCCACACATGACCTCGTCGACAATGAACAAAGCACCGAATTCGCGGCATACTTCTTTCATGGCATACAAATAGCCTGGCAATGCAGGAACACATCCCAGTGCCTAGAAAGTCTATTAGCTTGTTGGGGAAGTGTGCAGATGCAGGAATAGGTTAGTAGGACCCTTCCACCAACCAGTGAACGGCTTGGCTCACGTTGTGTCACCATCCCCATACATCGGAATCCCGACGACATCTCAACGACGACCGCAACATAAAGCCTTGAAAAGAGATGATGAAGTAGAGTATTGCTTACCGCGCCTACAATAGGCTCACAGAAGAAGCCAGCGACATTCTTCGGGCCCAGTTCAATGAATTTGTTTCTCAGCTCTTCCTTTAATCTTGCAACGTAGTCTTCTTCCGACTCGCCCTCTTTTCCTTCGCGATAATAATAACAGGGCGATATGTAGTGAGTGTCGTTGGCCATGACAGGCGCGAAGGGGTCTTTGCGAGCCCTGTGACCACTTGTTGCGAGAGCACCGAGGGTTGCCCCATGGTATGAGCGATCCCGGGCAATGAAGAGTGTACGTGACGGTTCTGGCGCGGTTTTCTCCTGTGCATGGTACTGAATAGTAAGCTTCTTTGCCCCTTCGGTCCCTTCGGATCCTAGAAATGAATTAGCCCACCGTGCATAAGCAGTGGTCATGAGAACTCACCTGAATTATAGAATATCACTTTCGTCATCTCGCAATTAGTGGACCTCACGAGGAATTGCGCAAGATCTTCCGCTACCGGCACATAACCACTGAGTGAGCAAACATACTCAACTCCAGTATCCCTTTGCCGGTCAATGGCTTTCCTCACTCGTTTGTTCTTACGTCCAAGGCACATCACTGCGGCCCCGCCAGAGGCATCAAACACTTTCTCGCCATTGGCTGTTGTGTAAGTATTGCCACTAGCCCGGATCAACAATGAGGGCGGCTGTCTGATATTTCGATGAAGGAGGGCGGCTGGCCCGTTCTCCTTACGACTGGTGTAGTACTCAGTAGCTTTACTAAGTTTTACACCCATATTATCTATATCTTCAGGTATCGTGGTGTAAGGAAGAGGACGCAAGCTTGGCAGTAGGACCAAAATGGAATGGATCAATGAACGATCTGAGACTAGGAGAACTATAGTAGACAAAGAATGAACAGTGGAGATGGAGGAGCTTTATATCCCTGGTATGGGTGGTGACATAAGACAAGCTCAGCCTTCACCGATATTTGGTAGTGACCGCGCCCTGTACACCGCAAACGCTAATGGGGAACCGGGGTTAGTCACGAGAGAAGATTTCCAGTAAATCCAGGATCGTGCCATTTGTCGTGGGGTTCGGCATCCCGAAAGCAGCCCGAGGACGTTCGAGCCTAAATTCTTTAGCGCCGGGCCGAAGAAAGGGACGGCGATTGCGTAGCCCGAACCGAGCCTTCTTGTCTGAAACGCTAACTACTTTGCTCTGAATACGTTGGCGGAGTCTCTCTTACGGCACTTATCCAGTGGAGTCGCCTATCATTACTATCCCAGGGACTTATATCCCGATTTAGCTGCAAAGCGACGAATGGGACAAAGATTTGTTTTCCCGTCCCCGTCTGCAGCATGTTAGTGGCGAGTGTATCAATCCAGCGGAACGGGATATAGTGTCTTAGGGGCAATACCCTCCGCATGCCGGCCAATCCAACGTGACGTAAAGCCAGGTAAGGCTCCGTTCATGCAGGTGTCCGAAAAGAGAAGATTCTAGTCTGGGCGGCATAAGTCTGGAGAAGATACAATCAAGAACCCAACTGCAACCACCAATCTCTTAGATAGCTCTTCTGAAACCCTGGTTCACGCCTCTTGCCGGCTCCAGACCAGGGATCGACGGGGGTCTGATTTTCCTGATCGGTGAATGTCACTGTGAAGGGGCAGGTACTGCGCTGTTCGCCATCTGTGGCCCACGCCGTGTGCGGCGCCTTGACAGACGTCGTCATCTAAACCGGAGTTTTATCATAGATCTTGCCGTTCGATTGAATGGATGGCACCTTCTGCAATGAAGCTGGCTCGGCTTTAAGAGGTACTCGGCGTATCAATGGAGCGAGGCTATCCGGAAGCACTGCCGGACCAACGCTGCAAAGGAGCCGTTGTCTTGTCGTATCACACTGCAGTGCTGCAAGCGGTTGCCGACACGGCGTAGTTTGTCGTGCCTTGATTGGGGTGGATCTTCAATAGCATGGGCTACTATGCCGCCTAGGATCCGGTCTCTTTGACAAGTTCTAGCGGCTGAAGAGAGAAGGTAACGAACTGGACAGGGGAAGTGAACGCGAGGGCTTGGCAACCCATGTTGCACATGGCCAAGGGCTACTGATCCCAGCGTGGGCAACCTGGATATTCAGCATGTAAGTCTAGATGTCATGCTTAGTTCGATGACTCGATTCGGGCTAGGGATTGGGTAGCATGGACGTTCTCAATGGCTCAAAGTCCAGCCAGGCTAGGCGCGAAAGGCATGTGAGGGACAAAGCAGCAGCTCGAAAGCCACACGCATGTGCTTTGACGTGACGCCTTATAGCCGTGAGGAAAGGCGGTCAGTCCCAGTGATGACGGGCGTTTTGCCGGTAGAAGAGGCAGTCTCGTGGCAAGATGACGAGGGCACCTGAAGAGCGGTCGTTAGGCTGATTCCGCCCTACCTCGTGCCGCACCGCAGGCGCTGCGTGGTACCTTCCTTTGCGAGAGGACACATTCCTAGCGGTTGCGGTCACGGAGCGATTTAGCGTGAGCCGTTACGTTTTGTTGGTGTTGGGTCCTCCGGGCATGCAGACAGTTCGGCCCGCATCAAGATGCTTGGAGCGATGCTCGGGCTCGCTGCCGATGGCTCGGTTACGGCCTTGGCCCCGGCCTGCTCTTGTGCGCCCATCCCTGCTCACCCGCGCTTCGCTAGCGATTGCACGTTGCGACACCTTGCCGAGTATCGTGCATATCACTCGCAACATCAAATTTCGCGCCACCGTTTGCAGGTAGCCCCCGCAGGCGCCGATTCCACAGGACACGAGTGCACGCTTTCTGCAAGGTCCTTGGTCAGCGCCTCGTCCCTGCAGCATGTCCGCTGCGCCCCTGATGGTGCTGATTTTTGCCCAGTGACCCCGCCGCCACCGTCACGAAACGTCCCGCTCTCCATTTACCGTCCACCACGAACCCATTCCAATCCTTCCGCACCAGATCCAGCATGAATCCGCGAATAGAGGAAGTTTCCGACTCGGACTCTGATCCCCCTGAGATGGATCTCTCCGAGGTGCCCTCCCTCATCCCTGCCTCCCAGATACCCGCTTCATCTGCCATGCCGCCCGAGATGCTGCAACCACAAGCTCCCGGCACGACAACATCGACCGATCGAGAAGCTTCCAAGCATTTTCAATGCCTCTACCCTATATACTTCGATAAGTCGCGGAGACGAACCGAGGGACGGCGCGTGGCTGCCGAGCTGGCCGTGGAGAATCCTTTGGCTCGCGAGATTGCAGATGCGGTGGCCGATCTGGGCTTTCGAACCGTCTTTGAGCCAGATAAAACCCACCCGAAAGATTGGTCTAATCCTGGACGAGTACGCGTACTCCTGAAGCAAGACGGGAAGCAGACCAATAGAAGTATTAAGAACAAGCATCATCTCTACATCCTGATATCCCGATATCTCAAGGCCCATCCCACGCAGAAGAATACACCACTCAGACTGCCAATCAGGGGCATCCCGACACCCAAGGAGATGCCTGAGCCGGCCATACCAAAAGGTTGGAAAATGAACAAGATCCTACCCCTCCACTCCCCAGCACTGACAGGCGGGGGTGTTTCGGAAAACTTTCTTCAGGATATGATGGCGGAGATGCAAGGCGACATGGGAGGGCCTGCTCTTGGCGCTGCTGCTAGTGGTGGTGGAAGCAAGAAGAAGGACAAGAAGAAAAAGTAGGATTAATCATAGGCACAGTAAGCCATCCACCAACGATCGACCGCATGCTCCAAGTGAAATGTGTGAAGCGATCTCAGATATCATTGCAAAGCGTTCTTAAGTTTTACAGCAAATCTAAGAGTACGTGTCGTTTTAAGGGACAGTGACTATACTCTTGCTCGACTCTCGACATACATGTCAGGCTTCCATCAATGATGTGTTATTGGAATCTACGCATCATCCAATGACACATCATTCCCTAAGATGGAATGCCAATACCAACGGCCTAGTATCTACAGTCTTCCGCCTCGCTGTTCGGTCCTTTTTTCATACCAGGGCTCAACTCATCCGGACGCCTCCGGTGATGTGGACCAAACACGCAAGCTTCACTGCATTTGTTACTTTACTCTCATTGCCGATATCTGCCTCTTTCCACTCATTATATGCAAGTGTTTCGCCCTTAGCGTAAGCCATGCTGCACAACCATGCACATCACAGCCCCCGCCTTGGCCGCACCAACCACGATCATGCCTGTTTAGCCACCCCTGTACATGAAACCGATTTCCTGGCTTGCTCTTGTGGTGTTTCTTTCGCCCTTTCACCATCTTCGCCCGCCGCTCAAGCGAAGCCTGTACGACCAGGCTAGCCGAGTCCCTGGTCTTACTTTAGCCTGACATAAATCTCAAAGTTACAGGGACAACAATCCCGGAAGGTTTGTCGCCCCCCCATCAACGGTCCAAGACCAGCCACAGGTGCGCGGGGAGCAGCAAGTTAGTCGACTCATTTAGGGTTAGGGAGGCCTTCTCCCTCCCGCGGCTTATATTAGCCGTACACGGTGGCCGTACATGGGTGATCAAGCCAATGTCTCACTTTTCTTTGTCAGGAGCCGCCACAAACGAAGACATGGTTTCGATCTAATCACGTACCGTGATGAAAATTTGGTATTCGATCTTCGAATTACCCGGGTGAAGCAATACCAATTACAACGGGAAAGGATCGCAAATGCATTATGGTTTGCCACAGATTCGATCTGTGTCAACATCTAGTGCTTATTGAGAACAATAACCGGGTATCTAGCAGGACGAGATAGTCACTACATGTATACCTAGAAGCGAGGGTTCGCCTTGCCGTCGATGACGTTAGACTTCAATGCAAATTGATCCAGCGCTCTGTATCACGTTATTATACCTTACATCAAGAGAAACCTAAAAACATGGGCGGTACTGTACGACATATAGCCAGTGAGCAAGCCTCGTGTAAGTATGGGAGTCGGCAAATCGATATATCTTTATTCCAATTTTGACTTGATCGTGAATATAACTTGTTATTTGGATAGAATCGCACGTCTACGAATGTTCAAGGCATGAAATGCAGCCAACAGTCTACGACATAGCGACCTACTTCGACAGTATAAGTGAGGTGGTTCGATTACTAAGCAAAAGTGCAAACTAACCAAACAGCAGGGATGTGCGGCGAAGCGCCCGCTGTTTGATAGGGCTCAGCTAGACACTTGCCAGTACAACGCGCCTGCTTGTACTGCTAACCCTTGAATTCGGATTTCGCCTGCTGATGGAGACGAGGCAGCTGTTGTATCTGGAAGTTGGATCTGCTGCGGGGTGGTGCCCAGCTTGCTTTCCCTAAGGTGTGCATGTCCTCGCTCCACGGTACCCGCTATCGCGAACATCGTGCTGCAATGTCGCCTAGCTGTCTAGGGGACATGCAGCACGCAGCCCCGTCACGGAGCTTCGTGTCTCTTGTAGACTCGGCATCTGACATGGTTCTAGGAACAATAAATAGTCAGAGCGAAACGAACAAAGATACCTGCGCCCAGGCTTTCGCCAACGGAAACGCCATCGGCCACGCACTCACACCCTCTCACCCCTCCATCGCGTTGTCGAGTCTCTACACACATGCGAGTGCCATTGCCGATTCAGCGGCATCTACCTCCCATTCATACTTCGAGTTGACGCCTTCTTCGCCCGGGGACTCGCTCCCAGTCCTGGACCCGGCTGCCGAGGTGCGCCGCGGTGACGTCTCTCTCCCAAAGCACGCGAAGCACTCCAGGCGTACCAAACCCAACAAGCCGAACCGATGGAGTAGGGGCGGAGCTGGGTCTTCGGATGATACAGGCTCGGATCTTAAGGTGACTGCGTCTCACTCTTCAAGATACAGCTCGCCCAACGCCGGCGCTTCTCCCCAGCACGCGCGGCCTCTCCACAAGCAGAACTCGCATAATCAGATTGCCGCGCACAATAACGCTGTGCACCAGGGACGATTGATGGCAGCAGCCTTTGGAGGTCCTTCGGGAGATTCGCGGCGGGGGGTAGCCTCTCCTCGGCCAAAAGGTCGCGGTATGCTTTGTCTGTGCCCTGCACGAACCATCTCTAACCAAGCACTTCAGAAGCGAAGAACACCTTTTGCCGCAATGTCACCATTTACGGGCATTGTCGGTACGAGAATAGTAAGTGCTCTCCCTGGTTGGAGACCTGAATCGTGACCTGGCTAGCCTGTCCATACATTCACGACCCCTCCAAGTTGAACCAAAATGAGAACATAAAGAAGAGATTCAACGTAGACTCGCCGTCTTTTACACCTCTTCAAGCTAGTACCAATGGATCCTTGACGCCCGCGTCGCGAAGCGCCGCTATTTCTCCCAAGGCTGCCAATGCCGCCGTCTTTACCCCCAAATCACAACGTTCTGGTGAGTTTGGGCAGCAAAGGCTTGTTTGCTCGTAGTCACTGACTCTTTCAGCCGCAAGCACTCCAAATCTGCATACCAAGGAGCCTGCTGTAGAATGGCATGCCCAAGAGTTCCAAGAATTCGTGCCGGGGGCGTATGAAAGTCAAATGGTATGTCTGTATTCTCCTTATTTCCATGTCCATACCATCAGCAATGCTACTAGACATAATGTAAGTGCTCACAATACATATCAGGTCGATCCGAATGCGCAGGCACAGGCAGCACTAGGATATGACCCTTTCAGTGCGTCTTCTGCGTTACCCTCGATCGCGGGATCTGGGCATCAGGCATCATCCATAAACCCTTATGCCCAGGACCCATCGCTTTCTGGTGCATCATACTATCAAAATGCGGCTGGCTTCCAGTCATCGCCGGCCTATCACCTGTACTGGCCCGTAGGACCGCAGCCTACAGGCTTGCTCGCCTATCAACGCACCGCACACGACTTTTTCATTCCTGATTCCATCCGCGAAGATCTGCAGAAGAAGGCCGAGGTGGCTAGACAAGTCGTGCCAAACTCCTCCATTCCGCCTATTGAACAGTTCCACTCCCTCTTTTGCCTGGATACCTCTTCTCAAAAGAACCAATCTCTCTTCGGATATTCAAGTTGGGTATACAAGGCTATCTCTAGCAAAGACGGCAACACCTACGCCCTCCGACGGCTTGAGAACTTTCGGTTAACGAACGAAACGGCTATCCGCTCGGCCCAGGCATGGAAGCGAATATTGAATGGCAGCGTGGTCACCATTCATGAAGCCTTCACCACAAGAGCATTTGGAGACAGTTCTCTTATCATTGTTACCGACTATCATCCAAATTCCAAAACGCTCGCAGAAGAGCACTTCAAACAGGTGCCAATGCAGCGTTTTCATGGCAGACAGGTTGCGTCATCCCATGTGCCTGAGCAGGTTCTCTGGGGATACATTGTCCAGATCGCCTCGGCTCTGAAAGCTATCCACGGCTCTGGGCTAGCTGCACGGCTCATAACTCCTTCCAAGATTCTACTCACTTCGAAGAACCGAGTACGACTGAATGCATGCGGCATTCTGGATGTGGTGCAGCTTGACAACACACGGTCTCTTTCAGAGCTACAGGCAGATGACCTTCTCCAACTTGGCAAACTTGTACTTTGCGTTGCAAACAATAACCCTTCTGCGCATCTTAACATGCAGAAATCCATGGATTACATCACCCGCAGCTACACAGCGCGCCTAAAAGAGTGTGTGCAATGGCTCCTCAACCCGCAGCCTACCCCTAGCACGCCAACATCACCTACGACACCCGGCGTCATGCAGAAAGATATCGATACATTCCTCGGCGGTATTGCAGATCAAATGGCCACAGTGCTAGACAGCGAGCTGCATGCTCAGGATACGCTGACCAACACGCTGGGTCGCGAACTCGAATCATCTCGTCTCGTCCGCCTCCTCATCAAACTAAATATGGTTAACGAACGTCCAGAGCTGGCTACACCTCCACACGCAGCGGGTAGTTCTGGTCCTCCTTCACAAGCATGGGCCGAAACTGGAGAAAGATACTACCTCAAGCTTTTTCGCGACTATGTTTTCCATCAAGTAGATGCTAATGGGCATCCGGTGACGAAT
The DNA here is from genome assembly GCA_030378425.1 of Periconia sp. TS-2. Taxonomy (NCBI): domain Eukaryota; kingdom Fungi; phylum Ascomycota; class Dothideomycetes; order Pleosporales; family Periconiaceae; genus Periconia; species Periconia sp. TS-2. Next base: position 1,429,532 of record JASNQO010000004.1, read on the forward strand.
CTTGCGCATGTCATTGACTGCTTGAACAAGTTGGATGCAGGCACTGACGAAAAGATTGCTTTAATTAGTCGGGACGAGCAAAATGTGCTTATTGTTACCTACCGAGAACTAAAGAGGGGCGTAGAGTCTAGCTTTCAAGACTTGCTGAGGGCGGAACGGCAGTCTGGAAAATAGGATGACTAGCTGTAGATTTTGCACGAAATGGTATGTCCAGTGGGTTTTGTGGAAGTGGCAGCATCAGGAAGGCACTGAATCTTGAAAGCCGCCTCATGATTGCGTATATTGTTTTGATTTGGGAGATGACAGTTTCGTAGTGAAGATACGCACATTGTCGTACATTATCAATAACCTTCAGCCTTCACTCGTAGTCATGCTATTCTAGTGACCTACTGTCGAGCCAAGGGAGTGTGGTAACCTGAAGGCGGCAGGACATACGAAAGCCTCTAGCATACGAAAACCGACGCACCCGATGCAACAAATTCTTTTGTGGCATTTTGAGCTTCTTCAGTATGATTCCAAAATCTGTGGTGACACCAGGTCATGCGCCGGATATGGATGGCATGAGCGTCGGGTGAGTACTTTTCAGAACCTCTAATGCCACAAACAAACAGAACGATTCAACTCCCAAATGTTTTCTGTCCCGACCTACTCCAACGGTATCCAACGACCCATTAAACATGGCCCCTCTACGACCAATTTGGACATTCATGCCGCGATTGGTGAGGTCAGGCACGTCTCGGCTACAACTTCCTCCGAAAAGCCCGCACTCGGCAGTCGCAATTGCGCCTCGCAGCCCCACGTCCCCCGCCGGACTTTGTTCACAACATCAGCTTCAGAGGAGAGCTTACACAATGGCGTCCAAAGGAAATTTCGAACTACTCTGCTTGGAGAATCCGCTGCTGGATATCCAGGGTGTAGGGTAAGTCGTTTCACTTTTGTAGTAAAAGTCTGGTCCTGCGCATCGCCAGAGCTGATGATTGTGAATAGAGATGAGAAACTCCTTGAGAAGTATGGATTGAAGGCCAATGACGCTATCCTCGCCGAGGAGAAGCACCTTGAGCTCTATGAGGACCTGATCCAAAACTATAAAGCGGTCCTCATCGCTGGTGGAGCAGCGCAGAACACTGCACGAGGTGCACAGGTAATTCTATCCCTCTCCCTCGTCTTTCGGTCGCTGATGGTCTTACAGTACATTCTTCCTCCCGACTCCACTGTCTACCTTGGCTGCATCGGTCGCGATAAGTACGGCGCCCTCCTTGAAGACATCTGCAAACAAGCTGGCGTCAAGACCGAGTACCGTTACGACGAGGAGACACCGACCGGCCGCTGCGGTGTCGTCATCACCGGCCACAACCGCTCGCTCTGCACGGATCTCGCGGCTGCGAACAAGTACCAGCTGGACCATTTGAAGCAGCCCCAGATCTGGAAGCAGGTCGAGAATGCGAAGTTCTTCTACGTTGGTGGATACCATTTGACCGTTTGTGTGCCGGCGATAATGGCACTCGGGGAGGAGGCGGCCGCGAAGGATAAGGTATGCGCAGGATGAACTCATATGTTCTAAGAGTAGTGGTTGACAAAACACAGACCTTCGTCCTCAACCTCTCTGCCCCCTTCATTCCTCAATTCTTCAAGGACCCCCTCGATCAAGTCCTTCCCTACGTCGACATTCTCATTGCTAACGAAACCGAAGCCGCCGCATATGCTGAATCGCACGGTCTATCGACTAATGATGTCAAGGAGATTGCCAAATCCATTGCTCAGCTGCCTAAGAAGAACACAAAGAGCCCGAGAACAGTAGTCTTCACACAAGGCACAGATCCTACCATCACTGTGGTAGCAAATGGTGATATTGTAGATGTGAAGGAGTATCCGGTGCATGCAATTGGATCAGAGTTGATCAATGATACGAACGGCGCTGGGTGAGTTAACGTTGAAAGCCTACACAAGATAATTTCTATGCTAAAGAATTCGGAAGTGATGCTTTTGCTGGTGGTTTCATGGCCGGTATCGTGAAAGGCGAGCCGCTCGTGAAGGCTGTCGACATGGGCCAATGGCTTGCGAAGCTGAGTATCCAAGAGCTGGGACCCTCGTCAGTACCTATGTCCACACCACAAGTGCTCGACTGCTGACTAGTGCAGATTCCCTACCCCGAAACAGACCTACACCCACAGCTAGGCGTCAAATTGAAGAGCGTAACAGCTCGTGCATTTCAACAATCTACGAGAGGAAAGGTAACTTGACCAGAGCTGCTTGCGTACATTTCTCTGGTCTAAAAAGTTCGAGCGCAGTGCCTCGCACCATTCAAGGTGTCTGGCGCATAGACAGATCTAGGACTGGCCATTCAACAGATATATTGGTCATATAAGAGCAGCCCTTGAGGCGCCCAATGAAGAAGAAAAAATCTAGAGAAATTTTGCTCATGTCGACGTTTTCAGAGTGTTTGTTGATATTGTTTGACTACCGCTAACCGGGTTGCGCCTTTGCCATGCATAGGAAAGCTGCTGACGAACGGGTGGCTTCTAGGTCTTTGGCAGAAGAAAGCGACATATGCTTAAGGCTTTGCGCATCTAGGTGGAGCTTCATGATGCGTGTGTGAATGATAGAATCGTTTAAGTCTGATCAGACCAAAGACTATGTGCCACCTCTTCCCTTTCCCCTTCCACGTGCGTACAAGCTGTGCGGAACGAACTGAAGCGTCGACATACTTGAGGTTAGACCCTCCATCGGATCAGCCGATGCTGTTGTTTTGCTCTGGGACGTCGGTGACACTGTTGACGTTTGCGCAGCAGAACCTAAAGTTCCACCACGGCTCGACCTACGTACATGCCCTCTTCCACGACCTGAACCTCTCGGATGACCAAAACCTCCCCTTCCACGAAGCTTAACAGGTACACGTCTACCCTCCACCTCATCCTCCTCTTCCCCTCCACCCCCGTCCTCATCTTTAACCAGATCCATCCCCTCTCCACTCACGCCACTCATACTCGGTCCTCTCCTCCTAGCCAGGCCGGTGGAATTCGTTGAATTGACGGTGCTTGAGCGTCTTCGATGGGGAGGACGTAGCATGGAATTGCGGCGGTCGATACCATCGTTCACGATGAAGAAGTCGTAGTCGCGGGGGAAGGAATGCTTGTCTATGCAGTGGAGGCGGCGTTTGTGAGGGGCGGAGCAGAGGCGGTCGCAGGTTGGGATGAGGCATGCGAACTGGGGGGTTCTATTAGCGACAATGATGAACATTGGATAGATACGTGTGATTATTCTGAAGAAAAGAAGGTGGAATCCATGAGAACTCGATATAGGGTGCACGTGCATATACACCAGAGAGCTACCTACCGTCTTCTCTCCCTGAGCTTGCTTGGCCGCTCGTATAGGATCATGATTCTCCGAGATGTGCAAGCTAAGGAAATGCTCATCGGGAAAGTTCTTGTGACATTCGGAGCAGCGATTCATATGTGTCTTTTGGTGATGCACATCATATTCTTCAAACGAGGCAAACGAGAGTGGCTCGTGTGGTGGCAGCGAGCATCTCATGACGGCCGCTTGCTCAGATACGGCACTGTCGGCATCGAGGTGGACAATCTTCACATTCACGGACGCAGTTGTTGAGACGGGTGACCGTGGGTCTTCTGAGGACGACACAGAGAGCTGGCGTGAGCGCTTGACTCCCATGTAATTGACTTGGATGGTACCTTTGTCCGGTCAGGCTTGTCTCCACGTTTTCTTGCCGCTGTCTGCTTGACCGGCGACTGTGATTGTCCGCCTTGCTGCGGTGGGCGTGCAGACTATTTGCGAGGATGTCAATTGGTGTGCGGTAGAGGCGTCCCACACCCCCGGCCGTGGTTCGCTGTTGGCCGGTGCGCCTTGCCCAAAGCGAGTCTCGCCCGAACTACATGCCTCACCTCAACCCAGAATTGCTTCCCGTCTTTGCTCGCCCTCTGCGCCAGCCCGCCCGCCCTCGCTCTCCATCCACCGCAAGCTTTGACTTGCGCGCTGTTTGCCGCTCCTGCGACTCTTCGCCCATTTGCTGCTTGCCCTTTTCCGGGAGTTAAAACCCGCCGTCCCTCCATGGAGAACACCAGCCACAGCAGCCGCCGTCCATTGCTCCGTACCTTCGTCTGACCTGCCGGTTGACCGTGGGGTCACATATGAGCTTCGCCGGCCCTCTGCATATTCGGCATGGCCGCGAACATCGAACAGCTTCATAGGCACGCAGCTGCTCTGTCATCCCTCCGCGGGGCATGCTAACTGAAATGTTCAGGCGGGCCCGCACTATCGACGACCAGCTCACCAAACTTGCCAACAACAATGCTCCGGGCATCGAGCTCGCAGCACTGCTTTCTGAGTAAGGAGAAACACTACCATTTTGTCACTATGCTTACCGAGGTTAGGTACCGCGCCGCATGCGACAATGTCCTCTTCGCCGACTTCGAATTCGCATCGACCAAGCAAATCGAGCAGAAACTCTGGGCCGCGCACTTGAAGGTGAACAATACGTTCCGTAAAGAGAACCGTGCGGTATGCCATACAGTATACGATAATCATAGAGCGGGATCGTTGACATTGCGCAGTTTAGGAAGCACGCAAAAGAGCGTGTCGTGGAGTTTCGGAAGATCCAAAAGAACTATCTGCAGTTCATTAAGGCCAGCCAACGTTTCTACCGCCTGTACATACTCAATCTTGATGCCCACGTCGAAGGTATTCCGGAGCTCCGCAACATTGCTCGCAAATGGAAAGATGACGGTAAGGTCCCAGCACAAGTCTTCGTTGGCGATTGCTAATCGTAAACAGCGTCCCGCACATCCCCTCGCCAACGCATCTCCACGTCTCTCAAGGGCCAGGTCCTGCATTCTTGTCACCAAACACTGATCCAGCTCGGCGACCTCTCCCGATACCGCGAGACCGAGCTCGGCGACGAGAAGGATCGCAATTGGGGGCCCGCAAAGGGGTACTATGGCTTAGCCGCCGACATTTATCCCGACTCTGGACACTCGCATAATCAGATGGCCGTCATCGCGCGTGAAGACGGAAATCACTTTCGCTCAGTCTATCACATTTACCGCTCCCTTGCGACCAGACACCCATATCCACAGGCCAAACAGAATCTCGAGCTGGAGTTCAAAAGGGTTGTGAGCGCTTGGGAGAAGGGCGAGCTTATCAACAACCACAAGTCTCTGGACGGTAACACTGCCGGCCGCGCACTCATCGCTTGGTTCGTCAGGTTGCATAGTAAATGTTACAAGGGCGAGGAGTTCAAAGAGCACGATGAGCTTGAGGGTGAGGTCCTCAGCCATCTTGCTATCGAGCTCAAAGAACATTCACTCGATTCTATCTTGCACAAAATTATTCTCATCAACCTGGCAGCGGAATATTTCGCCACGGTCCAGATGCAAAGTAAGTTCACGATGCTCTAGATCTGTTCCTCTACTGACTGTCCTAGGCCAAAACCCTCCTCCAAATACTATGAAGACATATTTCTATTTCCTTAGACTTAACGTGAAGACTTTCTTCACCCTGCTTCAGGTTGTACAGCCAGAGCTTGAGCGTCTGTCCGAAGGCCATGATGTCACCAAGAACGGCGACCGGGCACCGCAACTATCCGAAAAGATCACCGCTGTCGCGCGACGCGTGCTTCCTGGGCTCCGTCTTTATAGCACGTGGTTTGCTAGGTTCTGGCACGTGCTTAATGCCGACATTGCCGACACTTTGACTAAGGTTGAGGTACAGGAACTGTGGAGATCTTATGCTGAGACCCTAACCCTGTTGGCATCAAGCTTTCCCGTAGATCAACTCCCTGCGGATAACTACATGCTCGAGGAGGATACCGATACGATTGGCTTCCAGCCTCTAGTATCCCCGGATACCTTAAAGCTATGGTACAATAGTGGCGGTGACTTGAAGCAAAAGTGGACAGACCTCGAGCGCAATCACCCAAATATCGAGATGCTCATGCGTGTTCGGGATCTGTTGATTGATGGTCTCGTGCTGACGCAAAATCTGGAAGCTCCGCTGGATCTCGATGGTCCTCGATTTGTTTACCGTGAAGCCGGGCTTCCGTCTGTAGCGAGTCCAAACATCCGCGACGAAGCTTCTCCAATGTTGCCAACGGAGCCCATGGATTTTCCACTGTTTGCTCCAGAGAAACCAATTGCAGAGGATCAGAAGTCGTTCAGTGTCGCTGCTCCCTCGGAGTCGGCGTCGACTACTCTAGCGAAGGATTCGGCTATGAATCGCATGGTCGACGAACTGGTTGGACCAGATGATGGACTAGGCCCGTTGCCTGAGGAAGACGAAAACATTCCGCCCACTCCGCCGGAGCAGACTTTCGAGGATACAGCCATGGTTTCAGATAGCACGTACGGACTTGCTTCCATCTCCATCAGCGATCTCGTCAATACGGTACAGAACTACAGGAAGACAGCTGGCTCTCCAGCTCCGGCCCCTCCACTGTTTTCAACTCCAATGAATAGGGATGCTTCATCGTCATCGATGCGGGTGCCTGCGAACCTACCTTCACTTCCCGATGGACAGAGGAATAATACTTCAATTTGGAATCGGAACTATAACAGCCCAGGTCCTGCCTCCCCTCTCCTACCCAGCAATGGTGACTTTCGCGGCTCACCCATCAATGGCATGCAGGCGTCTACACTCTCAGGCCATGTCCGTGGTGAATCTGCAAACTCGATTCGCAGCTCTGACTTTTCCGTGCCCAGCACAGTTCAAGGCTCTCGCATGATTTCTGGCGGCCTTGGAGGCGGCGCTGCTTGGGGAAACCCTGCCGCCTCGAACTGGGGCCCTGTCTACGGTAATGGCAACGGCAATGGTGCCATCGCAAATGATACTTTCTACGGAAATACTTATAATACCTACAATCAAGCTATCGGTCCGGCCGATATGACCCTTGCGAGCCCGCTCTGGAATAGCTCGTACACTCCTCAAGGGCATAGCCCATACAGGCGTACCCCACCGAACGGCCAAGTTGGCTGATTGTCAGTGGCTCAGCCTTGACTGGCTTCCTTGCCTATTTACCAGAGCTGTCGACACCAAGCGTTGGAGCTTCCGACTGAATCCTAAACCAATGCCATACAACGGGATGATTCCGCCTTTCAGTGGTCTCTGTCGCCATGGAAAGACGTCTTTGCGCGTCAACGTTCCTTATTGCTCTCGCTTCGGCAATAGTCATCCCTTGGGATGCACTCCCTTTGCTAAGCAATATGCAACGATGGGTTTTATATGATGAGGAGATGAAGGGTTCGAGGTCTTTCGTGATTTACATGTGTTCCAGCATGCTTTCGTTCTTGACCCCAGCACACGACGAGTTATAGTTGCATGGAGGAAGTGGCTTGGAGAGGGTTTGCCGCATGAATCGGAGGAAATAGCTGCTAACCACCACTGGGGCCTCGCTGTACCTAAATTGTCCCTCGCTTCGAATGGCTTACCGCCCTGAAATTGTAGAGTTGCAGATCAAGAATCTGCAAATATAGGTTCATAGCTAGGAGGCGGGCCTTTTGCTGTATACGTTTGGTTTAGGTTTGGGTTTGAGTTTATAGTTACTTATTCAAGGAGTTTGCGTATAATCTCTCACTATCATCTCCATGTCTGAGTTGAGTAAAGACTTCCCTCTTATCATACTACGCGGCACTAAGACACGCCTTACTCGCGTCAAGATGTAGCTCCGGATAGGGACTGTCTCTCAATTGCTAACGCCGCAGCTATTCCGCGAAGTCGGAGACCTCAATCTAGATTTTCAAGACGCAACCGAGATAAGACGAGGTCTAGTCAAGTTGTTGCGACCCGAAATACGAATGTTACAAGAAGGATCCCAGATTTCCTCATCAGGAATCGCTACACCCCGCATCCAAGCAACGCTAAGCGTGAATAGCGCGGAATTAAGCAACAAACCAGCGGCGGCCTACCCGTCATCTTGAGCACCCCATCCACCAGAACCTTCCTCATCTCCCCCAAAACCCATCATTCTTTTGCACACAATTCGGCACATTCACCCCGTACAGCATGCGTTTCACATGCCCATGATCCCAGCCGTCCAAGCGCTAAGAAGCGTACCGCATAGCGGGTCAATTCCGCGCTCTAGACCCCCAGCATCCCTACGGTGCAACAACCACCGCACCTAACCCATAACAGGGGAGCACATGCGAATACCGCAAAGGCCAGCGGACGCGTACCCGCTCGTTCAGTGGGCCGAAGCCTGGTTGAACCTAGTGCGGAGCGGCCCAGGGAGCGCTGGTTGGACCGGGGGAATGCTTATCGTTTCGGTTGATAGGCCAGGTGATAAGGGGTGTGAGGGCTTGGGGGATAGCATGTACGATGTGGTAATGAGCGGTGGTGATGTGCGGGATGGGGGAAAGGGAGATGATCGGGGCGGGTTTTTTGGTAGTTTGAGCGGATTGATTGGGGGAGAAGTATATATATGTAGGGGGGCGCGGATTTCCTAACATATCTCGTAAGGGTTTTTTGTGTATACGCGGGTGTTGTCTTCAGCGCAAATTGGTCGTTTTCGTGCTTATTGTTTGTTGAACACTACGGTTCTCTGCTTTTGAGCAAGGGCTGGTTGAGCTTCAGCGTCGACAATGGCTGAAGAGGCTCCCAAGTACGATGCCGAGAGGCAGAACTCTTTGACGGGTGTTGCGGAGGGATTGGCGAGCCAGGACGATGCTGCCGTGTTGGGTACCTTGCCAATTGGTCTCTGTGAAGCCATGGGGACTAACCTTTGATGCAGCGAAGCTGGGTTACAAGCAAGAACTCCGCCGAAATTACTCGATGATTGAGGTCTTTGGTACATTGATCCAATTGAGACTGTTACGGTGCTTGGACTGATCTGGAGATAGGCATTGCGTTTTCCATCATGGGGCTTCTGCCTTCGATCGCGTCGACGCTTGCGTATTCATTGCCTGCTGGGCCAGCAGGCCTCGTTTGGGCAAGTCGGCCATACAAGGTTGAGATGAAGATGGGCTGACTTTCAGAAGGGATGGTTCACAGCCAGCGCTTTCATCTTTGTCGTGGGCCTTGCCATGGCGGATCTAGGTAGCGCAATGCCTACATCTGGAGGACTATATTGGTGGAGTAGGCATTCCCATAATCCTCAACTAGCCATGGAGCGCTAACATGTCCAGCGCATTACTTCGCCAGCCCAAAGACGCGCAATGCACTCTCGTTCCTGGTCGGATACAGCAATACCCTCGGTCTCGTGGGAGGGCTCTGCTCCATCGATTACGGCTTCGCTCTCATGTTCATCTCGGTGATTGTCATTGCGCGAGATGGCAATTGGGAACCGTCGAATGGTATAATCTACGTGGTGTTCATGTGCTGCGTTATTGTCCATGGTATACTTGCTTCTACCATTTCAAAGGCAATGGCAAAGCTACAAACAGCATTTGTCATGTAAGTTCTACCCTCGAGTCGAATCAACATTGGTGTCAACCCATCCGTCATTAAACCCCTACTCACTCGTCATCACAACCTCGTATTCACCGTAACCACAAAACTGACGCCGAAACCTCACCTAGCGCAAACTTCATCCTCATTGGCGCCACCATCATCGCCCTTCCGATCGGCAGAGGCGCCTCCCGCAACGACGCAAAGTTCATCTTCGGCACGACGGGCAACCTAACGACGTGGACACCAGGCTTCGCGTGGTTCCTCAGCTGGCTCAGTCCCATCTGGACAATCGGTGGCTTCGATTCCTGCGTGCACATGTCTGAGGAGGCATCGAATGCGACCAAGGCGGTGCCGTACGGAATCTTGATGAGGTAAGTGTACACAGGATTCCCCTTTGACCGGGCAACTTCTAGTTAGTGCTTGAGACGGTATGAAATGGAGCTGATGAGAGAATAGCATCGGGAGCTGCTGGCTCTTCGGCTTCGTCATCTGCATAGTGATTGCCGCATGCATCAACCCGGACATCGAATCTGTCCTGGGATCGTCATACGGCCAGCCCATGGCGCAGATATACTACGATGCGTTGGGGAAAAAGGGCGCATTGGCGCTTATATCGCTACTGTTCATCGTGCAGTTCCTCATGGGACTGAGTATTCTGGTCGCTGTTAGTCGTCAGAGCTGGGTACATCCTCCCCACCTTCCCCCCTCCTATAGCCACACTGCGTCAGTAACGTTGGTGGCTAATGTTGTGTAGGCCTTCTCCCGTGACGGCGCCCTCCCCTTTAGCAAATTCTTCCGCCGCGTCTCCCCCACCCTCCTCATCCCCGTCCGTGCCGTCTGGGGCTGCGTGCTTACCGCCCTTGTCCTCGGTCTCCTTTGCTTGATCGCCCCGGCAGCAGCCTCGGCGCTCTTCTCGCTTGCCGTCGCAGCCAACAACGTCGCCTGGGGCACACCCATCCTGTGCCGCCTCGTCTGGGGCCAGAAGAAATTCAAGCCCGGGCCTGTTTACACGGGCGACAAGTTGAGCCGGCCGATTGGGTGGTTGGCGATTGTCTTTCTAGTGTTTGGCATCACGTTGGCCATGTTTCCGAGTAGTGGGCCGAATCCTACGCCGCAGAGTATGAATTATACGATTGTGGTCAACAGTGCTGTCTGGGGTGGCTCTTTGTTGTACTATTTCATTGGTAAGTACTACTCAATTCCCCTGCAAGTATCGTCCATTCGTTGGAGCATCTAGACTGATGTGTGCGGTTAGATGCGAGAAAATGGTTCACTGGTCCCAAGATCACGCTTAGTGAGGAGGAACTCAGCGAGGAGCAGCAGGTTGCCATTCGAGAGGAGGGATTGCAGATTGATGGGCTTCCTGGTGCAGAGGAGAGTATTGATGGTGAGGGAGTAGCGGAGTTGGAAGGGGAGAAGAAGGCGTAGGACGAAGGGTTGCTACCAATAACATAGAAGATTAGAGTTGTGTGAATTGGGATTGGGGGTGGCCATTATTCTAGATTTACTGCAGTTGAACTAACTGTAAGATTTGTAGTTATTATTATGCAAGCATATTCCTCATAGGGAAGGAAGGACACTCTCAAAGAACCTCCCTCGTGTCTCCAACATCTGCGACGTCTTATCTCGCCGACCATCCCGTTCTAATGTAGCCAACGAAAGATCCGTTTATTTATAGGATGACCTCCTTTTCCTGCATCTACACCAATTCACAACTCAAACCGTCTCAAGTCATACTGTTGATCGTAACCATCCCAACTGAGATGACTACTAGATAGTTCCGCAAAGCCCTACAAGGCATATACCATCAGATTACTCCGACAGCTATAAATAACGAAAGGGGATAGTATGAATAGTACTTCAGATGGAACTTTGGATGCACGGGAAAAGTGACACACTTTCCCAGACGGATAAGACTGGAAAGGAACCCCGTCATAATATTTCACGAAGCTGGCTTTTTTTTTCAACTTCAGACGGCATTTGAGAAGACGCTTCAGAGGATGCTTCAGACGACACTTTAGATATCAGAATAAGCAAAACGTGAATGTCGGTTCCTATGAAACGATAACTTTGGATGATTCATTCTTGACTCAACATTTCGCATGGCAGACACAGTGGTGAAAAAAGAATTTTCATCTCCTACGACCAATAACATGTATGTTCTTTCTCTTCATATTCTCTCAAGCACCGCATTATGTGGCCTGCTAAGATAGCTGAAGCACCGTGTTTTGGTGAGACGATGCGTGTGATGCAAAGGGGAAACGATTGCGTAGAATGGAGAAAAGTACACGATAGGCTAGGCTGGGTTCGGAGGCCTTGAAAAAGCATATATTTTGCATTTCGTCTACGTTCCTACTTGATCAGGCTCTTTGTCGCTTGAGACTATGGTGTTGAAATGTGAGAATATCTCAGGGAAGAGAGCGTAATGGGATCACTAATTTGATGCCCCAATAGAGAAAGGACTGGAACTTCACATAAGCGTTATTTTGACGTTTGTGTGGCAGTGAAGTTTCCAGGCCCTTAGTATACGAATTTAAGATTAATGAAGGATGTCATGGCTATACGCAACTAGTGCTCTCAGAATTGCCTCTGCTGCGCTGTTGAATTCACAGATTAGCTTTGCTGATGGTTGGCATTCGCAAGGCCTACGCGCAATCCGCCTTTAGAGACATGGAGATCCAAGGATAGACTTCTCGGTAGTTGAGAGAGGTCCAAGCGCAAAGGCCCGCTTGACTATTACGCCCACTGCTCAAGTAGCGTATAGGTAGCAAAGCATCAAACCGGAACGGCACGAGTTCGGGACGGTGACACTAAGCGGTTGACGTCAACCGCATCCGCCGCATCGATGATCCGGGGAACTAGTTGAAAATCCTTTACTCAGGGGCATTACGCGGAGAAGGTGACGGAAACTTCTGACTGTCATTTTGAAGTCTACACAGTCTTGTTTAGCGAGATTACTATCACGTCTAGCCCAACAGGTCGAGACCGTTGCGCCCAAGGGCGGACAGTGTGGGACAGGTGGGCTACGTCTCAACTGTAATTAGCACCGGCAAGGGAGTGACAGGCGCCTCAGCAGCCTTGTGACAGCGATGGCTTGTTAAGGGGAGAGCTGAACTTCCAAGGATAGTAATCTCGAATATGGGTTGTGACATCACAGGTACCTGGATAATGTGATGACGACCCGGGATGCCCGCAATGTCAAGAAAATGGTGTACTTGCCGAGAAGAGCAGTACAGGAAATCTCAACATTCGTAGCCAATCGGAGACGATTGATTTTTGTGTCATCTCAAAGGTCTTGAGATCAGGGGTGCTCGTCAACGTGATCATGTTTTGTGGGACAGTTGCAGCGGTTTCAGCGACATAGGGTCTGTTTCTACAAATGCGTAATGGCTGGTTAGGACAAATGTCGTTGGAGACATCCGACAGCGATGAGCACCTGGAAGCATTGTGGCTGCGGACGAAGCAGCTGGAGCATACCGAAACGGTGAGGGAATTTTCACGTTGTCCGCCAATGACATGAAGTGATTCGTTGAGTACGAGCAGCACTGGGCGGATGCGTCTGACTAGTAGCCCATGTTGGGGCGCGTTGGGACACGTAATTGGAGGGCAAAGGTCGAAGAGCAAAACGCATAGTGATCGTGCTTTACGCGGCGCCACGATTGCAGCAGTAGTCAAGGAGTGGCAAAGGTGGTGTGGTGGTGATTGGAAAACAAAGTTCCGCTAGTGGCCCGAACGTCTGGCAGCAGAGTCTAGGTTTTCGATCTGAGATCCAGCAGGGAGCGGGAGTGGGAAACACCAGTCGATCCTGTCACCGTCGGGCGTCTTGGTGGATCTGCACGGGAGAAGCTTCAAAACTTTGCCATGGTGTGCGCTTGTGAGATGTGTATGACGTGGGACAGGACGCCATGAGAATCTGAAACACGAGTCCCACTGGCAGACCTCAGTCATTGGGCGATGGTGCAGATGTCAATGCTGACGTATGGTGCCGACCAGTCGTTCTGGGACACGCAGTCGACAGAATCTTCAAGACAGCATTCGCGAGGAATTGTTGAGAAGGGTGGGGCATGGGACGCGCCTGACCAAGCTCCAGTGTGGCGCCATGAGGGAGCAAGGAAAAAAGAAAAAAAGGTTGAATCTTGCGGGCTACTTGAACGCGGGGAATGATGACCGACTCTGGACTGGAAGAGGTGAAGTGGTTTGAGTAGGGTGAGTCTTGAGTCTACGAAAAAGTCGCGACGCGTCTATGGGATAGTTGGTGAAGGGGACGCGTCAGTGTTGAGTAGTGGGAACGATGGTTCGTTGGAAGCGTGGAAGCAGCGAGAGGGTCGGCTGCCAACGCGTCTTAGTTGCAGAAGAAGCCGACGTAGTGCGTGTTCTTCACTGCTCTAGCGGATGGAGAGGGAGGAGCACAGATATTGGTGCCATTGAGGTTGGGCCACAGGCACACCCGAGGCGCACCGCTTGTGGCAGGCCCAGGCGGCGCGTCAAGGCGGGAAGCGTGCGAGAACTACACTGAGGCTGAAAAAGCATCGGGAGGGCGGCAGGGCCTCGGCGAAGGTTCCAGAGCACCGGGGCTGCGTAGCGGGAGGTTCCAGCGCGGTGTTCCACGACGCTGGTGCGCGGAAAGTTCAAAGTCACAGGCGGCGTGCTCGGTGCTACGTAGGGGTGGGGAGCGACGGAGGGGAGAGTTGTGGCAGGTTGGCCGTCTCTAGAGCCAGCTAGCTGGCGAGGGTGATGGTGTACTGTTCGTCACTACATGCACGGGAGATGGGGGTGGAGGAGAGGGCGTGCGTCGGGCATGGACGGCGCTGTGTATAGGCAGAGGGAGGGAGGGCCGTGGACGGGCGAGGAGGCGAGCGTGGAAGGGGACGGGGTTTTTTTTTTTGTTTGGTGTGATGTTGTGGTGCCCCGCGGTGGGTGGTGGGCGGTGGGCGGTAGGCGGTGGGATCTGCGGAGGGCGGGGGCCGGTGATTGGCGGAGCGGGCTGGGACGAGGTTGCAGGAGGGCAGCTCGTCCAAACACAAACACTGGCGTCATCTCGTCTGGGCGGCGGGCTGCACAAGAGCGGGGCCCGCTGGCGAGCATGGCAGGCGACGGCGACGGCAACGACTCTACTGTGTACATAGATTCTTGTATGTGGTACTTGTTAGTGCTCCCACGGCGATCGGCATAATCAGTACATGGGACAGGCAGCCGCTCTATATTTATCCCGAACAACGCTGGTTGCTCGACCTGCCGTCGCTGTCTGAGGGCGGCAGAAGAGGCAGCGCGTCGCGCAATCTCAGCGAGATGACGGCCCCTCAGGCCAGGACCACGGCACGACGACGCTCATTTCCCCGGGGTTTTGCATCTCGTCGCCGCTGAGATGAAGATGAATTTCCCCACGCCTTGGCACCATGCCTGCCCTCCCGTGCTCCGCTGGCGAGCTCTTCATCAACCCGACGGACCTGCAGACATGGTGCCTACCCGTCTACTGCGACGGTACGCGCGGCTGGGCAGCGTTCGCAGACGAGACGCCATGTCATAGGTGGTGCCATGTCCAGCCGGCGACGATGGCGACGGCGACGGGCCTGCGCGGACCAACCTCACCAGTTGAATGCACCGAGGGACTAGCAGCTCGCCGTCTGCAGCGGGGTATGTCGGTGTGCTTCACGACATGTCCGCGCCCCGTCGACGCTTATCGTCGAGGCACGGCAGCGGCGCTATCCTGGCAATCCTCAGGCCACGGTCGTTGCTCTGGCTCTGGCTCTGGCGGCGACATGCTGGCTGCACTTCTCCCACCGCCCTTGGCCAGTCTGTCCTGCAACTTCTGCAGTCCTGCTCTGTTGCCTCTGCCCTCCCCGGCGCACTCGTCGACCTAGCCGCGGCGAGCACCAGAGGAGCTTCGTTAAGCAGGTGGGCCACAGCTAGGAGAGCGGCCGTTCCGCCTCCTCCGCCAGGGCCCCCACAGCCAGCACGCATCCACGCAGCCAGGCAGCCCAGCAGCGTGAGCCGAGTCTTGTCGCCGCATCAGCGCTGCCCGCAATCTTCTTGCGCCGTGTTTCTGTTGTTTGCAACCCCTGGAATGCCGCCCAGCGTGCGTTTCCATAGCCTCGGAATCTTGGTTGCTCGGAAGCATCTCGTGCGGAATGCCCACAGCTTCTGGCTTGTGTGCCTGTGTCCCTCTCCAGGCGGTGACGGCCAGCGGCAGAAGCTGGCCTGGAGGCGACGGATGCTGGCCACGCCCATATTGCAGTGCAGACGGGCAATGGCTCCCACTCTCCTCATGGTAGACGCGCCCATGGCCCGCCCCCATGACACCAGCGCTCCAGGCGGGAGACGGGACCGCTACCATCTGTCTCCCTCGCCTCCGTCCGCGGCAGCAGAAATCGTGTAGTGAATCGAGAGGCTCACGGCCTGGAAACGAGTTATGTGCCGCTTACCGCAGCCGGCGCGTCATGGCCGCCGTGGCACCAGCTCAGCTCAGCGCAGCACAGCGCAGAGCAGAGCAGAGTAGAGTAGAGCAGAGGCCGCGAGGACGACGGTCGGCACGTCTCTGGCCAACGCTGAGGCTGTCGAACGGGGCATATGACAGCGCCATCCAAAAGTGGCATCCGTGTGTTGACTTGCCCTGCTCCAGCCCGGACCAAGCGTGCACAGACGCTAGGCCGCGTTAGGTCGCCCCCTTTGGATTCTACCTCGTCAACCTCCCACCCTCACGCTTCACCACCCTCAGACTTTCTCTATTCTTTCCCTTCTGCTCGTTCTTGTCGAGCAGTCCGTCGGATCCCGCGCCCCTTCGTCGACATTGACGCCCGCTGCCCGTCCAATGCAGGCTTAACTGTCTGCTCGGGAGGCTTGGTACACGCTGCCAGCTCCGTCGATTTACGACAAGCCTCTCCCGCGACCCCGACGACTTTGTTGCCTTCTACACTTGTTTTAATACTCCTACCCTTTTCTCCTTCGTCTCTGGTCGTCGTCTTGTAGTAACCCGCGCGCTCAGTCGCTAGCGTAGCGAAAGGGGTATGTCGTCCAAAAAAAGGCCCTGCTTCCCGCTCTCTCTCTTCCTCCCTCCCTCCTCCTGGCCCACAATTACCTCACCGATCCTGAGGTAGCGCATCAGCTTCATCGAGGCCACAGGTGCACGTACGCTCTACGTTCTGCCCGCTAATGCGTCGTCTTCAGAAGAGTGTTCCCTCGATCCGGTCGCCGTCGACGCCCACGACGAGCGCCCCTCGACCACGTGCGAGTGTCTGACTGCCCCCCCGGACTCGTAAAGGTTTCCGATGGCTCAGGTACTCGCGCCCATTGTCCAGACATCCGGCTCCATTACGATGCTGCATTCGTCCTCCGATGCGTTTCAAAATCCACCGGCACAGCCTCACCACCAACAGCAACGATCGTCGCAGATGGCGCGAGGCCAGACGTACAATGCTCAGTCGACGGGAGCAGGATACCGGGGCACCTCTGCTCCGATAGCACCATATGCCTTCTCCAGCACGCCGCAGCTGCGGCAGGAGAACAGAGCACCGGGGCAGCAGCAGCCCCAGCAGCTCGCCCAGCCTGCAAATGCCACGCGGCTAGGGCATCCATCCCATCCTTCGTCGTCGTCCGACTCGACCGTCTCCACGTCTGGGTCGTCCAATCGCTCGCTCCCGGCACCCAACTTTGCTGCCAAAGATGACATTGACATCAGGAAGTCGATTGTCGACAGCCTGCCCCCATCGATAACGCTGTCCACTTCGGTTCCAGACCTATCCTTGTCCATATCAGAACCTGCCGCAAAGCCTTCACCGGGCCGGTACCGTCGGGGCGCTGGCAGGACGGATTCCTCCAACAGTGGTACTGCATCCACGTCTACAATCACTCCTACTCAACAATCGCCATCAATTGGGGCTCCCACCACTGCGGGCGCGTCCCGACCCAACAATGCCCCGCCGCTTACCGTAGCGGATTTTCCACCGCCAATACGGCCAGTTCACACACGGGCGAGCAGTGTCGATGATATGCAGATTCCGCGAGGAGGCTCTGTCGACGCAGCGAAGCGTTATAGGAGACGCAGCCTCAGCGGTCTGGATGCGAACGCAATGGCGGCCAGTACTGCCCCGTTGACAACCGTGTCCGTTCCTGTTGTTGCACCACCCAAGCGACCAACGCAGGAGCTACGTCCACCGTCAAGCTCGAGCCGGCATGGAAGCCGGCCAAATTCGAGCCAGAGTCACGAGAGGCAGAGCAGCTCGGGCAGCGTCTCGTCTAACGCATCCAATAGGCCATCTGTAGGCATCTCATCCATTGATAGCCACATTCAAAATTGCTAACTCCTAACAGTCGCGTCAAGAGTCGACTCACCGCAACCCCGCCGTGACGGCCTCCCCCATCGTATCGAAAGCTCCTGAGCCAGCCCGACGGATAGCTCCCTCTCCTCTATCACAGCCTCTGTCTCCCTCGGAGCCTCCGAGCCCGGCAGGAAAGATTGCTGGAACGTCCACGCCGAGCGCAGCCGTGAAACAGCTGACTGCCCTCAATGACAAGGAAGGTGGCAAAGGCATGAAGTCTCGTCTACGGCGTGCCTTCTCGTTCGGCAGTGCCGCTGAATTGCGTCGTGCATCAGCCGAAAACAACCTATCGGCCGAACGTGCCAAGCTGAGGAAGGACAGATACCAGAGCGAAGAAGATGCAGAGCAGGCGGCCATTGTTGCGAAGCAGGAGGCAGCAGGCATTGGCGCTGGCATCTACTCTGGACAAGGCGGGTTTGCGGGCTCTACCGACAACATCTCCATCTCCTCCACCGCTTCGTCGGCCTCCATCATGCTGAGGAAGATGGGCAGTGGCATGAAGAAGGGCACAAGGTCTATCAAGGGACTTTTTAGACCCAAGTCCGTCATTGGTGTACCTGCGGCAGACGGACCTGTCACGCAAGCTAGTGTCGGCCAGGTCTCCATGGTCACTGTCGAAGCTGAGCGGCAAAAGGTCAACGTCAACGTGGACCCCCATGACCAGACTGGCGGCGGCACGGGCTTTCCCAGGTTGGAGCGCAATTCTCTCGATGCAGGACGCAGTGCCGACTCGATCGGACTCATGGTTGCCACAAACGACACCATGTCGCGCAAGAGCATAGTTGGTGGGGACCGTGAACGTGCTGAGGTGTTGTCCTCGATCAAGAAGGGCATTCTGAAACGTATGAGACCACAATTTAATTGTTTGGGCAATTTACTGACATGCTTCCCAGGCACGGGTACCAATTCCGAGACATCTTCGCCCGTCTCCCGCCCGGTTGACATTCCACATCCGAACGAGACGCCCAAATCAAGCGCTCCCAGCACACCAGTCAACGATCCAAATCCGGACTACTTTGCAAGGCCACCGCGCCTCGGCAATCAAAGCACCAGGAGTTTGCCCAACACCCCTCAAGGGTCGCTCAGGAATATCAGTTTCAGCCCTCGCATTCAATTCCACGATGCATGGTCTGCTTCGGATTATGATCGTCGCGGAGAAATAGCAACCTGCAACAGGCTCACGCCTATGCTTGCGCAACAGATCAAGGAGGAGCTCAATTCCTTCAAGATGGTGCGTCTGAATTTACATTACAGCTTTCTCATTTGCTAACGGTGTTCTCAGGAAATGGAGGTGCACGAGCTATCCAAGCCTCACACTCACTTCTTCTAATGATTATGCATCCAACATCTGGACATGGCGTCTTGGCGAAATACCTTTCCAACTTGGCTCTTGGGAATTGGAGCAAACAGCATTCACGAGTTGATCCTTAGCCCTGTTCCATTTTCTGGTTAACGACGGACCCTTTGACTCTCTCCTGTCTTAGCGAGCATTTATGCAACCAGATAGAGGAAGGCTGATCCGCTCGATGGGGTTGTCGAGCAAGCATTCACAAGTGTCGGCATGGGAAAACAAAAGTATCAAGCGAAGTCGGAAGATTTCTCTAGCTGAAGCTTTGTAACTTTCCTTTGTGCCGCCATCATTGGTGTCTAGGCTCTCTATCTGTGTTGTTTGGTTACCTTTAGCAGTACCTGAGGATTGGGCTCTTCTTCATCTATATTTTCTTATTTCCTTGCTCTCGGATGTGGCTTCCTCTCTCTCTCTCTCTCAATCGTCTCCTATCTCCTTGTCCGTCTATTATTAAATCCGAAGCGAACGAAGAAAGTGAAGGCCGTGGATAGCAAAGGGCATGGGTCGCTGGCTGCTAATGTCCTTGAAAGGAGGTCTAGTGGTTGGAACGGTGGTAGGCGGGGGTGCACCCCAAAACCACCCAACTACTTTGTTTTGATATGGGCCGGGATAACCGTCTGCTACTACCTATCTACTTACTTGAGTGTAATTGGAAAAGAATGTTCGATGGCGTCTTTGCTAGCCTTGCGTGCGTCTCGCAAATCTACCCTCTGTTAGTGTCACAATCGCGTGCTTGCATGAATAGCATCATGCCAACCTTTTTCTCCAAGCGTCCAAGCATATGTGCGATGGAGTATTGGACCTAAATTGAATTGGTCGGCCCGATATGCAGGGCGTTATCTTTTTGGGTCGATCGCCACCTGCAAGCACCATGTTGTCGAATGGGTCGCCATTGACGAATCGGAGTGCAGGGCAGGTACACACCACCTTCATGTCCCGCGTGCGCTGTCTGCGTGGTGATGGGAGGGGTGCAGTGGTTTGGTAGGCCGCGCGGTTATCGTGAATGTGGAATATTCACCGTAGCCAATTGTTCGGCTTACTTCGCATCCCGCCCCTTTGAATCCATGACCGTTGGTTTTGTCTAGGAGGGAAGGACAAGCACACGTTGACTCGCCCTAAGGCCACCGTGTACCACACACGGGCAAACGTAAACAGCAATGTTCCACATAAACAGCTCCTCCCGCCTTCCTGATTGATAATTACGCCGCCGGAGGGCAAAGGAGCAGGGCCTCCAGGGCATGTGTAAGCGAGGAACGTTGGATCGAAGAGCGATGGCGCTAGGGCCTTCCGTTGTCCGTTTTTATTGATTTGCATGACGTGCGGCGCAGGGTGAAGGGGTGGGCCTGGATACTCCGAGGGAAACGGGGAGTTGTATTGATGGCGCGGGGCTATGCGCCAAGAGGGGACATGTGTGCGAGTAGCGCGGACGGGTGATATTTCCGGGCCCCGACGTCGGTGTTGGAGACGTGCACGTGTTTTTGGTATGCACGGTGTAAGACTGTTTGTTTCGAGGTTTTGGACGAGAATGGCGCGTCTAGCGTGGGTCGGATCATGTAAAAGGGGATGTTGAGATAGTAGGCTTGCGACTCGAACGCCAAATCACGTGCGAGCTGGTGTCTCGCTTGTATCTACTTAGTCAGCGTCGCCAAGGCCACCTCCACACTTCATTTCGACATTGACTTCTTCGCTTGCAGGAGATTCTTTTCGAAGCACATCCATCACATCAGTCAACATGGTACGTATTTGCGCAAAAAGATCCACTGCGAGAGAATGTTATGATGGCTAACCGGTGGAAATAGGCACCTGCAGCAACTGGAGGCAAGAAGCAAAAGAAGAAGTGGTCGAAGGGAAAGGGTATGTGATACCGCACCTTCTTCGATATTCGAGCACGCACGGCATCCGAGGCGTTTATCGCTGTCGTCTTCCCGCCTTTTCCGGCATCTGCACTCGCTGCGTCATACACGTCCCTCTACATACCGGATCTAGGAATCGCTGCTAACAGAATTGCACAGTCAAGGACAAGGCCAACCACGCTGTCGTCCTCGACAAGCAGACCGCCGACAAGCTTAACAAGGACGTGCAGTCGTACCGTCTCATCACTGTTGCCACCCTCGTCGACCGCCTCAAGATCAACGGTTCGCTCGCACGGCAAGCGCTCGCCGATCTCGAGGAGAAGGGTCAGATCAAGAAGGTTGTGGGCCACTCGAAGCTGAGCATCTACAGTATGTCTACACCTTTAACAAAGCCGCGGTTCACCCCATCTCCGCGCCTATGCGTGGAGCATGGAAGGCACCGACGTGAATCTATCAGATGCTCGACATGTACTAACGAATCTGCAGCACGAGCAGTTGGCGGCGACTAGATGGCTGCAAGAGACAAGTAGTGGTGGATGCAACGATCGGGTCCTTTTCGTCTTTTCAACGACAAACCTTCTCCCTTATCCGGGCGGCGTCTTTCAGGATGGAAAGAAAGGTCATACATTGGGCATGCGAATGGCGGACATGATTCGAGAGGACGGACTCTACTACATGAGTCTGCGACTAGTGTCGATTATGTATTGAATGAAAAGAATCTGGAACTGCATCTGCTTTCTGTGATAGGTGGCTCATGACTGACTTGTTGATGTGTTTCACCATGCCACTGACTTGCCTAGAGCCGGACCTTGTTAGGCACTACCAAAGCCTAATTCGTGATTTTTTGGTATCAAGTTGGCCATATCCTGAGTACACGCTCTGGTTGTTATGTGCATGTTGATGTTCTTGAAGTCTGATTCCGTCCTTCAATTTTGTACATTTGACGGCCATTGATGTAAAATCAAATGTTCCCAAACGAAAACTAGCATTGTGAACTTCGCTCATACACTCAACAACACGCATATGCCTTTTATCCCATCCCATCCTTTAATATAATATCCACATAACCACAGTAGCCAAAGAAAAAAGCAACGGCATCATCCCCATTCTTAAAAGCACAGTACACATTCTAATCCTCCACCCCATACTTCCTCACAGGCCTCTGCTTCTCCGCCTGCTCGCAAAGCGTCCTCTGGGGCAACCTGGCCAACCACCCCTTCTCCCTTTTGACCTCGCCCACCTTGAAATACGGCTTCCCCTTGTCCCCGCGAAACATGGCATGCCAATGCTCCAGCCCCTCGCGCACCTTCTTCCTCGCCTCGCGCAGCTCGCGCGCATGCCGGTTCTTCAAATCGCCTTTGCTCAGCCGGCCAAACGCGCGGCGCACATCTACTTCCTTGGCCTTGCGCTTCGCCTTCTCGTCGGACGACTCGTTCTCTGGGGCAGGCTTTTCCCACGGGTCGAGAGGCAGGTACATGCGCTCGACGCCGCGCAGGTCAGGCGTCTGGTCCTCCTGGAAGCAGCCGGTCAGGAAGGAGCGCGCGGCGTCGCGCCCTGCGAAGAAGTGGTAGGAGCCGCCGGGTCCGTAGGTGGCGGGGTTTGCGCTGACGTCGTAGATTGTGCCATTGAGGGCGAGGTAGATTGGTTTGGAGGGGTCAGTGCCGTCGTAGGCGCGGAGTTCGGCGTCGGTCAGGTGGAGGGGTTGTTTCTGGCGTTCCTAGGCGTTAGCATGGAGCGTTCAAGTTGTACGAGGCGGGACACTGTGAGGAGAGGGTGGATAGGAGCGGACGTACAAAGTATATTTTCCACTCTCGGGCTCGTGTCCACCATGGATCGTAGCCCCAGGTCATGCTCCGTCCGCTTGTAGTCAGATAGCTCAGTCCTGCGCTGAGGAAGAGTAGACCACCTATCACCCGCAAGATGTCCAGCGCTGAAAGCCTGCTATTGGTGTCTTCTGTGACTTTCTTAATGGGTGTGGAGGGCTCGGGAGAGGGGCTGGACGTCTTGTCCGCGGGGCGTCGGTAGCGGGCAGCCATTGTGATGAGTGTTTGGTTGGAAGGCCGAGCGGCAAGATCGAATCGACGGATCGGACTGGGTGGGCTCAGATAGAAGGGAAGAAGTGGTGAGCAACCGGTGCTGCAAAACGTTGCAATATCAACAGCTAGTAGTAAAACGTTAGACCCCGGAGAGCATTGGCAAAAGTTTGGGCGATCTCACGCAGCTGTCAGCACGGAAGGCCTAGGGTACTACTTTCAAGCAGTGGTTCATCGGATGGATTTGGTGTCCTCTCCAACAGTAGCCTCGAGCAAAAGCGCGTTACACGGTCCGCAGCGCCGCGCAGAACCCAACGGGTGAATTTGTCTCGAATTTAGATTGCGCTGCTTGCATGTCGGCTGTATGCGGTAAGGCCCTTTCAAGCTGTCACCATTGGCGCGCGTAGCCGCCGTCTTGGCAGATTATGTCATTGCCATGTGGAGAGGGACGATTGCACTAGCTGCATGACGTAAAGCGCACAGTATGGTTTGAGCCATTTTGAACGTTCAGTTGTTGAGAGCTAGACTTTGGGGCCATGAATTGATGCCCTGGAGATTATCTAGCTATACTAAACTAGTTTTATGATACAAATGTTTCCTTTTACTCATAAAAATACATCAATGGAAGCCCTCGGATTTGCTTCTAAGGTTTTGGTCCTCTGTGAACGCATGAAAATGCCGAAACTTTTGATGCTGGGTCCGCCTGAAGGCTCAGTCCAAGGTTCATTTGGATCAATCACGTCGGGGACGGTACAGTGAGCTCTCGCTCGGCGCGGGGAAAGACTTGCTTGAGCGCCGCTTGAAAGACGCTCACGTTGTAATCGATGACAGCTTTCTTCTCGGCGGGGCTGTCGTCGCCCATGAGACAGATGAGGGCGAGATATCTGCCTACTTGTCAGCGTATTTCCGATACAGCCAGAAACGATACATACTTGTTGATCTCCCTTAAATAGAGATAATTGTTCCCCTTTCTTTCCATAGTAATCAGACTCTCTGCGTCATTGTTTCCCGTCTCCTGAATATCCGTGTGCCCATTCTCATCAGGTCGATCCCATCCATAAATCTCGCTAACGTCGATTACAACATCGATGTAGTCTGAGCATATCTCGTAGCTGCCGATGTCGGTAGGACTAGTATCCGTGGCGATGTAGATTTTGCTCATGATATCGAAGAGATAGGCCTTTTCGATGTGGCAGGTGCTGCATAGGCTATTAAGCAGCGCTTCTAGCGTAGGGAGCTGAGGGATTAGTTTCTGAATGACCTTGGAGAAGGCTTCGAAGATGGAGTGGTCGTAGATACTAGTTTGGTAGAAGGACACAGGCGCGTTTTCGTAGCCATGATCGGAGAGCTCGTCTTGGACGCGCTGGATGATGTCCCGGAAGGTGTCACCTTTATAGTCTTCTGACAGTCCATCTACCTTGTGCACGAAGACCTCTACATTGATATTTGGGTAGGAATGCTGAAGATTGAGGATGGTGGTGTTCAGGCGCATGATAGCCTCGAGATACTCGTCTTGGGCGTCGATGACCCATATGAGCGCACCAATCTCTTCGAAGATGTTATCCACATCGAAGGCTGGGTCAAAGTAGTCCAAGTGGCCCGGAAAGTCCCAAACTTGGAAGTCCATGAAGGAGCTATACGTATAAGCAAGTCAACCCAGATGACGCCGAGATGATGACATACTGCATCGACTCCTTCTTGATCCGAGTAGTTGTCTCAAGATACAATGTCTCGCTAGGCGGTAGCTTGTGAAAGACTACACTTGATATCGACGACTTTCCACTCCTACACATAGTAAGCCACAAACCCGACGACCGCACAGGCAGACGTACCTTCTCTGGCCCATAAGCAGCAGACGCGGCTTGCCATCGCCAGCTTTGCTATTAGGCAACCGTCCCGTGTGGAATCGGGGAGGCACAGGATCTGTAGGCGGAACTTCGGCGTCTGGGAGATCCTGTAGATATCGCATCAGGGTCAACTGAGCTCCAGGCTTCAAGCGTGACGGGTCGGCCTGCGACGGCTCGCCCTGCTCCAGATGTGACTCGCGGTGAAGGGAATGCTGAGATTCTGACAAACGCCCGTGATTGGAATCCATGATGAGGTGAGGTAGTACAGGGTATCAACGCTGAAACGAGCACAAAGGACAAGACGAGAGGAAAGGAAAAACGGTAGAGACTCGAGGAGGGCCGGGGAGAAAAGCAGAGTGCTATTGTTACAGGTCCCAGCGTTCACCGGACCGGCATGGCGGTGGTCAAGCGTGGTACTCTGTCGAGACTGGCAACCGCGCTGGGATGACGTGTCTGACAAAGCAAGGAGACGGGAGCAGAGCGATTGCGGGCGTGATAAGAGCAGAAGTGGCAGGGAACGGAGGGAATGGAGGAGTCAGAGCAGCGTTGAGGTTCTACAAGCGTGATACTTGCAGGCCGTCGCCCCGGGGCACTGGCACGAGAGGGTCAAGCCATGGTGGGCCTGGGGGCGGGTGCCATGTGGTGTAGGGCTGAGCAAGGAGCGGGCGCGGCCAGAGCAATCATGCAAAGAAGAAACGCTAGCTGAGGGGGGTGGAGCGAGGATGGGCTGGACTGAGGGAAAAGAAAGGCGTCGGGATGCTCACCTCCATGGCTGGTAGGGTAGTAATAGTGCCGTCGAGGAGGTGCACGGCCTGCGGTGGTGATATGCTTTGGGCTGCACCCCCTTGGCCCCAGCCCAAACGACAAGGACGGCGCTCAGTAACAGGCCGCTGGCAGACGGTTTATTTGCGTGCGGGCCCTAGGGCTTGACTGTTTTGGGGCGGCGGACGAGGAGGAGCACAGAGTCTGCGGCGGGTCTTTTTCGCGGCCGCAGCTAAGAGCAAGGATGGCCCTATCCTATCTGGCCGGCGCACGGTGACAGCCCGAGGAGCGCCGCAGAAGAAGAAAACGTCGCCACGCGAGTCGCTGCTCGATAGCGATGGCCTGACCGCGACGGCGACCGCCGCTCTTCCGTGAGTCTTCGGCTTCGGTCTCGCTTCTCCCACATACAGACCAAGAGACGGCGCGCGGCTGTCGTGTCGTGGCGCTTACGTGGTGGAGAGCCTCGCGATCTTCAGGCACCGCGCCCGTTCTGCGCATTCGCATTCCTTCACCACCACCACACGCCCTGGATGACGCTGATGACAAGAGCATGTCTGCGTGTCTGACTGCTGCGAATGACTCGAGCCTCTGCCTCTGCTTCCGGGCGCCCAGTCTGTTGGATCTAGTCCTTCCGGCAGGACCGCATCGCGACACGGCAGCTCACTTGTCGCTTTGCCATACCAGGCCATGCGTCATGGCTGGGTTGCACTCGTCGCCGAATGCCACCCATCGCTCTAGATCGCCCGGAACGCTGACTGCACGCCCAATGAAGCGCTGCTTGATATCGAGCCATCCCAGCCCTACGTCGCATCAAACGGTCATGCCGCCGGCCCGCGCCCTGCTCACCGCTAGAAACACTCGTCTGCCTCAACACCCCAGCCAGCACTGGAGTACGGGGAGATACCATACCGCTGTCTCGCATATGGTGAATCACATATCAGCAGCTACCCGGAAGTCGGAGCATGATAAGGGCGTGCTGTGTTGTCGTCCATTGATCGACGTCCAGGTCCGGGACTAGACGGGCAAGGCGTGCCTCACCGTCCATCAGAACTGCCTCATTCGTCGGTTCGTTAATATGCCTTTCTCCATCCCCTCGCACAGCTATCTGTATGCTTGTGTCCTATAATCTCAGGTGTCACAGAGAGTACATTCAACTATCTCGCTAGATAGGCGTGCGTCTCGATTCCAGCACCCAGGACTGCTACCGGGGTATCGACGTCAATGCCTCAGGCGGGTAAATAGCTGGCTCCAGACTCTCTACCCACCCATACACTTCTTGACACAAAGTACATGTGCTCAAGTACCGGAAGTAGCACCGACGCGACAGATCCTGGGCGTGATCGACTGTTAAAACGTCAAAGCATCAGCTGTTCACTCATATCATAGCACATATAGGCACCAAACGGTCCGACCTCCATTCATATCATAGCACGTATAGGTATCATCTCGTCGATATCCAACATAATCCAAACGCTCATGACGACCATCACAGTTGAAATACAAAGCCTTTAGTAGTTCCTCCTGTCCGAGTCTCACTATGCTATATCTTGCCGGTATGCTGCATGGTTTTCCCAGTTCGGTTCACATCAAAGCGGGACCATTCTTGCTCACTAGTGCGGCATCATGTCGCCCAGAACAAACGACGCTCGCTGCCCGACGACGGAGACTACCCATGGATGTCGCAACTTGCCCTCACTCATCCACCAAACAGCCTTTGGCATGCCCGACGCATTTCGACGTGGTACCCAACTACCATCTGCCATCGCAGAACTTGCGTCGTCGTATAGGTCACCATTAGCCACAACGAAAGAACACTAATCACTCGAGCCCGTGACCTCAGCTCCGAGGACGCCCGAAGCCAGCTGGCCCAGTCCACCGACAAATGCCAGGCAAAGCGCCAGTGCAGTTGCCTCTCCTCCATGGACAATATCTTCCGCTGTTGTCGCGCCGTCAGTTTCCGTCTGCGCCACTTCCTTCTTGGCTGATACCGAAGGCTCATACGTATTTTCCGCGTCTGATTCATAATCACTCTTTGCCTTCCGCCTAATGCTTTTTCTTAGAGTGCCGGTTGAAGATGCATTCGAGGACGTTGAAGCGCCGTTGGTGAGCGTGGCCTTCCTCGGCCGACCCCTTTTTCGGGGCGTCACCTCTGGAAGCGGAGATTCGGGCAAGGGGGTTTCCTCGGGCGTTTTCTCCTCACCTTCGAATGCTACATGCTTCTCGGCTTTGCGTGGAGTGAAGAACGAAAGGACACTGTTTTCCAGTAAAGACTCCACGTCAAGGTCTCGAATAAATGTCCAGCTAAGGAGAGTGATAGTGGTGAAGACAACATCCAGGGTCGTGACACTGATAGCCGGGTGTGTGCTGATCAGCTTCAGCTTCTGGGCTGTATTACTGATCCCGACAAGAAGTCGATTCGACTTTCTTTGATCTTGTTTTCCCACAGCATTCTTGAGCAAATCATACACCGATGCTTGTGCTGGAGGCGTGTTCACAATCAATGTGTAACCGAAAATTCTCCAATGCAGGATGAAAGAGGCCAGCGACAGGATGTAGAAGGCTCGTCCGAACGAGCGATGTGCAGCTGTCTTAGAGGTATGATGGTGTCCCCAACTGAGAGGCACGAGCTAGACCGAAGTAAGTACTCCATTATTGTTTCGAGGAGCCACAAGTTACGTACCTGTGGTGCGAATGCCAGGAATAGAGGTATGGCTACATACCCCAAACGCATGACAGTAATGTCCTCTTTCTTCTGAAGAAGGGCAGGTAAGGAATTGACGCCCACTAGAGACAGTATCACTGGAACGTAGTAAACAGCTGGCTTCGGCGTGAAAAGAGCGTCCTGGCGAGGCGGATCTTCATTGTGAATCACGAGCGGTGTGTAGAGAATTGTCACGAAGAACAAGCTCAACGCATACGCAAGACTTCCTGCCGCGCTCAAAGTGACGAAAGACGCGATTGTCCATTTAGAAAGATTGCGCCTGCCGCCTAGGTATTGGTTAGTAAGGTATATACTAGTCACAGACGGAAGTGGAGCTAGAAGTGCTCCACATTTCGTCCGCGAAAGCGAAGAAAGCTTACCTTCAACGCCCATAAAAATAGAAACAGCAACTAGGGAGACAAAGTGCTGGCTAGTATGGAGAAAGGCTTCGGGTGAAGATACCGCAACTGCATCTGATTCTTGTACCAGATCCGTATCACTAAGCCAGTCTCCCAGACGCCATTTTCCAACTCCCTCCTCTCCTGTGCCATACCATCCTGTCCACAAACTTCCTGGAGTTTCGTGGTTACCTTGTTCAGCCCACTGCAAGTAGGACAACGCGCGCCACGCGACCGCGAATGTTGTCACCGATATCAGGGAAAGAAATGCGAGCGAGGAAAAGAGAACAGCATGGCGTTGCCGAACAGGTTGTTGCGCACGCGTAGAAGTTGGTGGCGGTAGCGAGCGTGCGGCGCGACGAGTAGTGAGAAGCACCCTAGCTGTGAGACCAACGACAAGAAGTACTTGAGCAGAGAAGAGGGCAATAGGTTTTGTATTGGATTGCGCAGTTGCGCTGGGATCAAGTGGCGCCATAATAATCAAACGTCATGCAAGTGTAGTTGAACAAGACGTATTCGCATCGTGTGAGGACCAGGCTAGAGGATGGTGTTGTGGAGAGGATCAAATGCCATGTTTTGATTTAACGCGCCCCGCCTCACGTCACTGCCCTATGCGCTGCGGTCGCCTAGCCGCTTCTACAATAGCGGTCGATCGGCTTGGCGTCCGCTAGCTCGGTCGCGACATTTACGACTGACCGCATACATGTTACTGTCACATACCACAATGGCGCCGATTGACCTCGTCGACGACTTGCCGGATGCAGAGGAGGACTACCATGAGTCGTCCGATGAAGATTTCAACCCCGTAGCAGGTCCCGCAGAGGATTCGTCTACCTCCTCCGACGAAGAAGACGCAGCAAAGAAACCTTCGAAAAGAAAGGGAAAGCGGAGAGCCGCTGCCGATGATGAGCTCGATTCTGGAGATGAAGTTACGATTGGAGCCGCGCGCAAACGAAAATCAAAGAAGCGAAAACGGGATGAAGAGGACGATCTACTGTTGTCAGACCTCGACGGCGAAGGTGGATTGATTAAGACGAGAGCGCAGAGGAAAGAAGAGTACGTAGGAATTGTGATTGAGAATGACCAGATCCCTAACGTATCACCACTGATAGACAGAAAGAACGAAAGCCGCTGGCTAAGACAGATGGCGCCACCGTCGACGTCGATGCGTTATGGGCGCAAATGTTGTCTGCCCCGTTGAACGCAGCTCGCCCAGCCGATACACAACCTCTTGAAACATCAGAAAGCAATGGTACTGCCGCAGCTACCGCTTCTATCGGCGCTGTTGAGAACGAAGAACATGTTACGATCAAGAAAGACTATACGTTCGCTGGCCAGCACACTACAGAAGAAACCCAAGTCCCTCGCTCCGCTCTAGGCGGCTACCTATCAAAGGGCTGGAAGGTGTCAGATGCCTCCATAGAAGCAGCGGAATCGGACAGCAAAGAAACAGACGCCAAAGACGATCGTCCCAAAATCCGCCGTCCCCTCCGTCGACCCACACGCTTTGACCCGAATCCAATAGGCTTTGTGCGAGCTCTCCCTCCTGAGTATCAGCTTTCTTGGCCTCGCAAGGCCGTGACTGCCGCTTCCACGGCCCTAGAAAACGCGCCTGTAACCGAGGCACACAAGCTCGCGAGGCGCGAAAAGGCACAGAAGCTCAACGTCGTGGACAAGTCCCGACTGGACTGGACTGGCTTCGTGCACAAGGAAGGCATTGCGGACGAACTCGATACTCACGGCAAGACGAAGGAGGCTTACCTGGGCAGGATGCAGTTCTTGGCTGGTGTAGAGGCGAGGAGGGAAGACGAGAGAAAGAGAATGAAGACTGTGGTCATGTCATAATGGGTTGAGGGTATCAAATAATTATGAGACTTGTGGACGATTATGGACATATAAAGTTTCTGGAATGTCTTCGAAGTGTATATTTGGAGATTGTTATGATACTCCAGCTAAATTTACATATGAACATCATATCGAAATAGCAAAGTGTCTCGGACAACTCATCCGCCCAGTTGCTTCTTCGTGACCATGATTCCCTCCGCCTCCCTTGCGTGCTTCTGATACGCACTGACGGACCATCAGTCTTAGCATAGTCGGCTATGCAACTCGGTGTCCTATTCTATCGCAGCCTAGCCGCCGCGTGCACAATTTCTGGTTGGGTATCTCTTTCCATGTTCTGGCTCCATCGCTTTTCTATCAGATCGGATGGGCTTAGCTTGGCTCGGCATTTTGAGCATGTCGTAGGATGCTAGATCCTTAGCTCGCTCACTCCTCCTCTTTCTTGTCCTCCTTCTTCTCTTCCTTCTTCTCTTCCTTCTTCTCTTCCTTCTTCGGTTCCTCCTTCTTGGGTTCCTCCTCCACTTCCTCCTTAGCGCCAGGCAGCTTCTCGTTCCACGGCTTCCAGAGATGCGGTCCGTCGATCTCCGGGAGACACATGACCTTCTCGGGCGGGTCGATCTGCCACTCAATCTTGGAATCTGCCTCTTTGCCCAGATGCTGAGAGACATAGCCCCTCTGTGGACGGATGATCTTGGCCTCGGCATCCGAGTAGGCGAGGTTGATGCTGGGGACAACACCAATCTTTCCGTAGCCGTGATACCACATGTCCTTTGTGAACAGCGCCGGCTCAGACTGGTAGCATTCGTGCCCGTGGTGGCCATTCGTGCTGCGGAATTTGATCTTCTTCTCCATCATCGGCTTAGCGGTGTAGGCTACGATGCCGTTCCAACAAGTGTAGACTTGGAAGGGCTCGAAATTCTCATAGCGATCTCGCGTCTTCTGGTCGTTCCAGAACAAGCCAGCGCCCGTGTCAAATTTGGCGTTGATAGTCTCGCCATTCTCGTCTTTGCGTTTGGGTTCGATCTTGAGGAAGCTGTCGCCGTTGATGCCGCGTGCAACCCACAGGTCATAGAACCAGAGGGGCTTGCGGTCGAGCCAGTCCATTGCGCACATCATGTCTGCTCCCTGGAACTGCTTCTGGTGAATTAGCTCAAGAACGTCATCCAAGCAGAGCGCCACGTCGTTGGAGAAGATGACCATTGTGTCCTTGTCGTATCGATCTGGGTGCTCCCACAGGTCCTTCAATGCTAGATTGCGAAGATCTGCCAGAGCTTCGATTCTGTCTTTGGGGCCGCCCTTTGGATCGATATCATCGGTCGAGAGAATATACCGTAGTCCCATCTTTTCCGTCTCTTTCGCGAGAGCGAGAAGAATCTCATATGTTCCGTCGGTCGAGCGTCCTTCCACGACGGAGAGGACGCAGTTTTCGGGACCGAGAAAGCGCACGGCTTCGAAGATGGTGCCTATGAGGCGAGGGAGCAAGTCAGCGACTTGCCATAGGTCGAGCGTGATGAAGTATTTGGGCTTCGCGGTGACGGCGGGAGCCTTCTCGGGGGCTTTAAGGTACGCGTAGCGCTCGAAAATGCCAATCGGGAGCGGGCACTCGAGGCGCGGGAAGTTCATGTCGGCGGGGTCGAGGATGGCTGCGATGTATTTCGGCGCCGCATCAACGTTCGTCTGGTTCTTTTCCTTATTGGAGTTGATTTCGACAAGCTTGGGCTTTTCCTCCGTCTTTGGCTTCGCCTCCGGGGCTGACGATTTCTCGGGCGCCTCCTCCTTGGGGGCGGCATCGGCCGTAGTGGGCTTCTTATCTGGCGATGGCGTCGACTCCTGGGAGATGAGCTTCGCATCATCGTCTTTCAGCGTCGCCTCTGGATGGTGTTAGCTTTGTCGCCTGAGGCGCGCGGGTCATATTTGTCTCATATTAGACCAACGTACCTGGCGGTGAGACCGCCGTCGGCTTGTCAACAACAACTCCCGACTGAGGCTCATCTGTCGAGCCAAACATGAAGCTTGGGTCGTACTCTGGCTCTGCATTTCTGTACTGTGCGATGAGCACGAAGAGCGCGAGGCATCCGACAACGATCGTGGCTTGCATCAGCGACCTGCGTCGCTTCATCGAAAGGGGGAGCATCTTGTGCCAACCCGTAACCGAAGGCCGCTAGAATATAATACGCAGTCGAGGGCGCGGCGATATCCAGAACCGTCAGAAATTAACGATGGAGGTAGACGGCGGCGGTGTGTCGACAGCCGGGAAACGCGAAGGCTGCTTGCGGCGACGCAGGCTGGATGACGTCCAGGAAACGACCGGGTGGGAGGGGAACACTACGAACCAAAAAAACAGTGGACCGACAGCTCTTAAGAAACCCGACAAACACCCTGGCTTAGCTGAAGAGCTGAGGACACGCCCCTTTTTGCGCGCCGGGATGTTGAGGCGGCCACACCGCAAGCGGTAAATTCTCAAGGCTGAGAAGGGTCGGAGAAAGCGCGGTAGCGAGCAGATTAGCAGGCCTGCTGGGGGTTTTGGTCGCAAGATTGCACGCAACGGTAAGATTGTTACGGAGCCAATACGCCCACTATCAAGCGGGCCTATGAGCCGAGCGGGGACTTGCACGGTAGCAGTTGGCCAGACTGCTTCAGAGGCAGACAAGTGGATGGCCTCCTTTTAGCGGCGCTGTAGTCATGCGCGTCGCCTCCGTAGTGCTCCATACATAGTGTACTTGTACAATCGCAACCATGACCGCGCGGGCTCTTTCGAGACACGGCTAGAAACAACAGCCATCTTCTTCAAAGGAGCTGCTGGCCTTATCGTTCGCCCCGTCGCACGCGTCTCAAGACTGCAGAGTAATCGCAGCGTACGCAAAAATAGACTTGGCATGGCGGCTGCGCACGCGCTGAGAATGCATGTCCCAAAGTAAACCTCAGCACTGCTCGCGTGCGACGCGGTTCGTTGCCCAAGTCTGCGAGTGGACCAATCCTAGCTTTGGTACAACGCCGGAGCGCTGATTCCCCTGGTCGTCTTCTAACGTCTTACGGATGGACTAAGGCATAGCTTCTACTGTGTACACAGTAGGCCAGAGGATTGCCACCCCTGAGCCACGCTCGAATCAAGCGTTCAATACGAAGCTTCTTTGTCCATGGGTGAACTACGATGTTCTATGGAAGCATGAACATGAGTGAATTGCTACCTCTTTATTGAAGGACAGACATTCCCTTCTATTCTAAAACTCGGGCAACCAGGCTGTGCTAAGATGTTCGAAATGCACGTTGAACCCAACACTCCAACAACCCCACGCTCCTCGTACCCGGTACTGCGTAGCCTAAACATGGTACCAAATATTACGCGACCAACTATCAAGCACCGCATCAGCATATTCCTTAACCGCTTCCTACTTGCGGGCTGTACAACTACGCTTCTCACATCATCAACTATCGACACACTGCAACGAGCAAATGTCCGTCGAAACAAGAGGCCTCGATGCGCGGCAAATCATCAGTCATCACGCTTCGCCCCACCCGATTCGCCGGGTATTCGTATAAGATGCCCCTCCGGCGCGGCGAAACAGCATCGTGCAGGGGTGCAGTAACAAGTGGCAGGCTAGGATTAGATGACGACGCAGGAGTACCTCGCAATGCATCAAAATTGCCAAATGTCATTAAGATACAACGATTGCGTGGAAACACGGAAACAACGAACAGCGAGATGAAGGAATTGCTGATCGATCGGCTATTTCATGCGCTTGCTCGCCTTAATTTTGCGCGCGGGCGCTGGAGCCGCGTAGCGAAATTGTTCAAATTCCGCGATGTAGCGTTTTCGAGTACACATTACAATTGCGGGAGCCGCGTACCTTGGCGATTCATGGATATGTCTCCACCTTCAGGTCAGTCTTCCCATTCGTCCGTCAAGCGTTAGAGCGGCGCCATACTCAATTCTAGACCTCTAGCTTCCAAGAAACTTTGCACAGATGCGAATATGGTGTTGCACTTAAGCCTTCAACATCCAAGCAACAAACGGTCTTTTGGTCACGTCGAGTCACACGGAGCTCGTACGTGCTTTACGGCAATTGATTCCTTGGCTTGAGGCCACAATCACTTGGCTGGGACGCAAGTGTTGCTCAAAGCTGAAAGGAGAGGGGCTCTGTGTCTCGCGTGAGACACCAAGATGTGCCGAGAAGCGGTCAAGGGAGAACACGACGCACAATGATGGCTGGAAAGAAGAACGCACAAACCGTAGGAGGTCTAGGACACAATGTCAATGAGGCAAGGGAACGTTTTCGACTAGCAAGAGCTGGAAATACATTCGAAACATTTGTGTCAAGAATATATTGGATATCCATTCCATTACTACAACATGGACGAGGCAACTAATAGTCTAGGTCCTTGCCTGGGGCATCAAACACGGCCTGTATTTCAGTCTCACACCTTGCCTGCTCAACAGCAGCCAAAACCAGCTCAGCTTAATACAAGTCACTCCACCTCGTCATGGCTGTGGGCGGATCCAGCGCATGCTTCGAAATATCCGCTCGACCACCATTATACTCACCACTCGCACCGCACTCCACGACCCCAGATATAGGTGTTACGGGCGGACTAGTCCCATCCGTGCCCCTCGCGCCAGCCTGAGAAACTGGACTTCCGGGAGGACTTACCTCCCAGTACATGTCATCGTTGTAAAACGGGTTGCCAAATTCACCATATATGGACGCAAGGTTCGGACGCGGAAGCAACATATCTTCGCGCACCTGCTCGCGAGATGTATTTGCTATGTGGAGGGGCTGAGGTTGTGAATCAGCCCCCGCGTCCATAGCGCTAGTGTGGCGCGAGTCATAGATCGGGCGGTTGTTGAATGAGTCCACGGACGACGTGAAAGAGTAATGGCCCGACTGTGAATGGACAGACGGAGCGTAGCTACGCACTACCGGAGTCTGCTCCTGCTGAACGTAGGAAGTCAGTGCCACAGCAACATTCTTGGCGCTCAACGTAGGCCTGCGGATAGCTCCCGACCGCTTGAGGCCGTTGTAGAGTGTTTGGTCCCCCGTATTCCGGCTGTAGACGCTTGATGGCGGATCGAGCAGAGCCCTTGTATCAGCATCTGATTGGCAAGAAACAGAAGATTCTGGGATATCGAGACTGATGATCATGTCCTCCTGGTCATCGTACCACCCCACAGTATCGTGCTGCGAAGGGGCTAAGCAAGACCTGTCAAGCCTTTCGTCCTTGAGAAGATTTTCTGCTGATTCCGTCTCAGGCGTCGGGTCTGCGGGGCAAGAGTAAGGCTCATATATTATCCCCAAACCCTCAGTCGAACCCGTATCTTCCCGTTTCCCACACTCGCCTGTCCTACGCCGATGGGCCTTCCATTGTTTTCGCATGCGGCGAATCTCCTTGCCTTGCTTCCACGCCTGTTCAACAATCTTGCCGCCTCCTTTGTTGGCTTTGATCCAGTACTTGACGAACCGTACACGAACCGATCTGATATCGTCGCGATGCCCCACATGTCCCGAGGACATATGAGCCACTATTCCAGAAAACAGAGCAGAAAGAACATCGACGTGCGATCCAATGCGAGCTAGCATGCACGCAGGACACTGGTTCGCTTGATATCCAAACTTTGGTACCCATTCTCCTCTCTCATCGATGTACCCTGGATTGATAGGCTCA
The DNA here is from genome assembly GCA_030378425.1 of Periconia sp. TS-2. Taxonomy (NCBI): domain Eukaryota; kingdom Fungi; phylum Ascomycota; class Dothideomycetes; order Pleosporales; family Periconiaceae; genus Periconia; species Periconia sp. TS-2. The sequence goes on from JASNQO010000004.1 coordinate 1,465,685, forward strand.
CGTCCTGGAGGCGGAGATGCACCAACAGTGAAGTCAGCGTGGTACATTTGTAGGACAGGCTCTAATTGTCTAGCCTGCCATTCCTGATGGCTCGTCAACCCTCCATGCATGATGACAGGGTACATATATTGTCCAATCCTCTTATCAAGCTGATACGTAACCCACTCCCAGATGGAAGAGACAAGCCGCGATCCGAGATCCTGGTGTACACTACACAAACGACCGGATTTCACTCTGCCAGTGTTATTGTCTTCAGTGGACGTGAGTCCTGGACTTGTGGAGCGGAGATGAGAAGGTAAGTCGTGGATCTGCTGTTTCAGCTTCTCCTCGTACTTTTTCTTTGTTGGGGGTGTTGATGGGAAGGGCACGCCGCGGAGAATGCGGGCTAGCAGCTTCATGTCTGCGTTGCTTAGGTATTTGTGACTCGTGAGCTTTTTGCGCCGACTGGCGATCTCGTGGGACTGGTATAGACCCATTACAGCTGCTGGTATTATGGGCACGTCGATGGAGTTGTTAGTCATTTTAAAAAGGTCAAATGTGAAATCTTTGGGAAGAGTACAAAATCATCAAACCAACGCCTATGTATGCCGTCGGTAGTGAAGAATTAAGAGACATTGTATCTATGAGACATTGTTTGACTGGTTTGATTATTGTGAGATTTTGGGATGGCAAAATAGCACTTGAACTTTGTTCATGGAAATCCGCTACGAAGAGAATTTGTGTGAAAAACTTCCAATTATTAGACACCGTAGAAGACCGATAAGTGTTGATGGCATTCTAGACTCGGTCTCCCGCTTGTTTGACGGTCAATAATGAAAGTATAAGCAATCTTTGCCTACAAAGCTCAGGATATCATATTTGGAGAGATGCTCTATGGCCACAGTTGTTTGGGTGTTTTGAGAGCTTTACCTTGAGGGTCTTTTCAGTGTCGGCGCATACGACAGGTCACCTATGTCACGTATTTTTTCCCGCTTACAATTTTTTTGGCCAATGAGGAGGCCATATTCGATGCAAACTTAGGCAAGGTATCTCTACATAAAGCATCAATATAACTGAACATCTTAATTGATTTGTTGGATGCGCCGACACGGTGTAATTATAAATTCAGCCCTGTCTGATAGCTAGCTCTCGCAATACGGAAAACGCTAGATATAAGGAATCCTAGCCTTGTCCTATCAATACAGATCTGCTGTTATAATGTGTTTTTCATGCTGAAGAAAACATGTCTAGGACATTCTTGGACTCTTATAGGAGGTTCTGGATGGTTATGTGCGATGTACTACAAAGAGGCCAGTACCTTGGGCCGGATCTCGCTACCTGCTTCAATCCTAAGCACTGCAGCATGAAAATGCTCAAAACAACAATGCGCGACATGTCGCTGTCCGCCAGTTGATTCTAGAGACAGCTAAGGAAGCGATGATGGAACTGCGTTACCAAAGGCGGTCTAGCGCAATTATTTTCGCTCCACTCGTCGCTTGCGCTTTCTATTACGTTTATTCTCAATTCTTGGCCACCATGAATGGATTCTCTTAGTCAAACGTCTTGCACAAGTCTTTTTCATTAAATGATGTCAGGTTCCGGCATATTCAGAGCCAGGAAAGCCGAAAAGATGCCGGCAATAGGAGGAGAGCGTCATTTGGCCGGGATCTCGCCTTCAGTCCTTTCACGTCTTTGTCTTCGTTGGCTTCCGTGGGTCAACTCGGGGTGGATACATCAACGACCGCATTCATCCAAGCTTGTGGCTTTACGTACATCTCTCCGGTACTCAGCTGCTCTATACAATAACTTCGACGCCTGCAAATTATTTTGCAGTGGGTGGAGGTCAATCGGGTTGAACGTCTCATCTCTACACGTTCTGCTCCATCTGTTGCTGAATGACTGGAACAATATTGCCGGTCAGGTTAAATGTTTGTCACACCTTTCTGTTTTCCTTAGCAATAAAAGTTTGTATCTTTTCGAACGACACACAGTTGACCCCGGACAACCATATCCTCAAGGTCTTGTGGTTATTCATGTCCTCCCCAGGCGCCCCTCCCTCAGTTTCCGGACCCTTCTTTTCCCCACGTATTGCTCACCTTTATTCTATTACATTGCTGTAGAAGCTAGACTTATTTCACTGCATCGTCCCGAAGCCGGTTTACCTAATCATACTACGACATATTGCCACTCACAGCACTTTGATTCCTTTCTGACATGACCGGAGTTCCTCTTCAACACCATCAACGCACTGGGGACTTGAAGCTGGGACTATGGATGCAGACTCTCGAGAGAAATTACCCTCGAACAACTCATGCGCATCAGAAGCCTCTGGCCCTAGACGGCCGGCCTTACACGAGGAACGGAATATCGATTGGACTGGACCTGGGGACCCTCAGAATCCCTTTAACTGGCTTCAGTCCAAAAAATGGAGGGTAACCCTGTTGGCATGTTTCATGACCTTCCTAGTGGAGCTGAATGGTACGATGATGACCAGCGGGGCGGAACAGATAAACAAGAGCTTTCACATTAGCGATGAGCATTTCCCACATTCATACTGGCCAGTCGTATCTTGGAACTTAGGATCTGCGGCTGCACCTATGCTAGGCATGCCGCTGATGGAGAATTTTGGCGTGAGATGGAGCTACCTAGTAAGTGTCTCGTTCCTCATAGATAAATATGCTGATATTCAAGGCTATCTACGCTTTAATGATTATCTTCATTGTCCCTCAACTACAAGCTCAGAACTTCGCTACGCTGATCATAACCCGAATTATTACCGGCAGCTGCTCCGGCGTCCTTGCAAATATAACTGCTGGCATTGTGAGCGATATCTGGAGAGAGGGCAAGGCGAAGAGCTTCGGCACTTCACTGTACATCTGGACGCTGTTAGCCGGTCTGAGCATGGGTCCTGTTATTGGTAGTGTTGTTCTTCAATACGCCTCATGGAGATGGTATGTCCAGGTTTCCTGCTTGTATATTACGGGTGGAGCCTAATTTGTCATACAAGGATATTCCTCTCTCAAATAATCCTCTACAGCGCTCTCATTCCTGTTCTCCTAATAGGCCTCCCAGAAGTACGTTCAGACGTTATTCTCGCCAAGCGCGCACGCCAAATCCGCAGAGCCACTGGGCTACACATCTACACCAAAGCAGAAAAGCAGCACACCGGCATCAAGGAGATTTTCAAAGAGACTCTTATCCGGCCAACCCGCATGCTCTGCACCGAAGCAGTGGTCCTCGCCTTCGGCCTCTGGTCTGCATTTTGTGTGGGCACGGCATTTATGTTTACACAGTCCATCGCCCAGGTCTATTCTTCGCTGTACGACTGGACGTTCTTTGGCACCGGCATTGTGCAATCTGCTGTGGTAATTGGAGAGCTTGTCGGCTTAGTACTCTCACTATATCAGGATACATTATACTTCCGTTCCGCACATAAAAATAATGAGAATCCAGGCCGTCCGATTCCCGAAGCACGTCTCTATCTCAGCGTCCCAGCTTCCTTTCTCGGTCTCACAACGGGCCTTTTCTGGTTCGCATGGACATCATATTCCCGATATCACTGGATAATCCCTACCATATCCCTAACCTTCGTCGGGTTCGGCATGTTCTGCGCCATGACCGCCCTCACCGAGTACATTCTAGATGCGTACGCGAAATATGCTGCTAGCGCTATTGCCGGCGTGGCTTTCTTAGAGAACTTAATGGCCGCATTCCTACCACTAGCGACGCAGAGTATGTACCGAACATTGGGTTTTCAGTGGGCAAGTAGCTTGTTGGGATTTGTAGCTTTAGGTCTGAGCTTCATTCCGTTGGTGTTACAGGCATACGGGAGGAGTATTCGGGGGAAAAGCCCGTTCATGGGAGAGGCAGGATATGAGGAGCCATCTGCAGTATAAAGCTAATAATGCCATTTTCTGTCACCCAGTAAGTTAAGTGACCAAGCTCGGTGAATCTAGCGCTCAATGTGTCTTAAATGAGCGAAAGTCCGCTTGCTCCTATAAATACCTCACCCTTGTACCATCTTTCGCACTCCTATAGATTGCCTCTATCATCTTGTGCCTTACTACCGCATCTTCAAAGGAAACAGGACTGAATCCCTTCTCTAGATCAATCCCCGCCCACGCATCCCACTCCTTCCCAACATTGAATGAGAAGTCGCCCTTCTCCATTTGGCCCGCCTTTTCCACTTCGATTGATTCAACCTTTACACCTTTACCATACCTTCCTCCGACCTGCATCCCTTCCCCTTCTCCAGTGAAGAATTTGAGAGTTGGTTGGAACATCTGAATAAGCCCATGGCTGCACTCGAGCAGAAGCGTACCCTCGGTACCAATGATCTCCCACCAGAAGTTCCTCCCCGTCCTTGAAACGCCTCCTGCGTACGTGACATGCACAACAGCGCCTCCATCCACCAATGTTCCACTGATATCAACATGATCATGCGTGGTCTTGGTTCCCTTCTCCAGCTCTTTTCCATCCTTATCCAAAATGCTAACATCAGGCTGTCTAACCGCCAGCGTCGCACTCAAAGAGTCGAGTTCGCCGAGAACATAACAAAGAGCATCAATTGTATGCCCGAGTGGAACGGAAATTGATGTAACCCCATTGTTGATATCCAAAGCGTAGGCTGTGTCCGCTGTCATCGTGTCTCCAAACCCCATGGCATGTGCATAGACCGTTGTTGACAGGATCTTGCCTAGTTTACCACTCGTTACAATCTCTTTGGCTTTGATGATGGACGGGTTCTGACGCGCCTGGAGACCGACAAGGGTGCGGACGCTGTTCTTCTTCGCCAACTCAGCGAATTCGATAGCGTCAGAGAGAGTGCGCGCGAGAGGCCATTCGACGAAGACGTCTTTTCCCGCTTCTAGAGCAGGCTTAACGAGCTCGTAGTGCAGGGGCACTTTGACACTGACGGCGACAATGTCGACACGGGGATCGGCGGCGAGTGACTTTGGGTCATCGTACGTGGCCACATTTTTGAGGTCATGTTTTTCCGCGGCAGCTTCTGCGGACGCTTTGGAGCTGTTTTGCAGGGCTGTGATAGTGTAAAGGGGGGACGATGTGAGGTATGGAAGGTGTGACACCGTCGCCCAAGAGCTGCGGTGGTGTTAGAAGTTCAAGGGCGGCTGACAATCAAATGGGATGCCTACCCTCCTGCCGAGAGACCGATGAGGCCCACACGCTTCGGTTGGTTCGCCATTGTGTCTTTTGATCTATCGAGTGTGGAGCAATTTTCTTTCTATCACAGTCACCAATGCTGGAGGGAAATCCTTATATATATATCATCTGGCCCTCGGAAGCTATAGCATTAATTTCCGGGTCGAATAGCGGACGAAGCAGATCAACGTTGAATCTCAAGTCTATCTCTACCTATGCAATTACGATATGGCGGTCACAAGTCTTCTGTCATTTCTGTCATGTATAGCGCCTGTAATACGACCTCACCAATGGACTCGTTTAGAAATGATTATGCTACGCAGAAATATTCCGAGTCTTTGCCTGTATCTTACACTGTCTGGTTGAACGCGCTTAGTTGAGCCGACGTTATTTACCGAAGGGGTTAGAGTTGTCGGACTTTAGACAAAATCTTGACTCCGCATCAACAAATTGCACTGAAAAGAGGTCGGCTGCTAAAACGTCCGCATGTCAGACTTCTGACTTCTGACAAGAAATAGTGTGTGATCTGAGTAATTGATGACATACTTACACAAGCGCAATTCCGCAAAATAAGAGTTGGAACCTTGGCAGGGACCGTATACATGGTGGGTTTTGCCACGAGCTGTTTTGCACTTCATAGATGGCGATCTGAAAGTACTTATTGATTTCGTACATAATGAGCAAACTATGTCTCAACTTAATTAATTCATAATCAGCACAAAGCATCAAGACATCTTCGATAGAAATCCTAGGCTCAGATCTAAACTCAGTCGCCCAGAAGTACTATAGTCGAGCTCGAAAAATGCCTCCACGACGGCGTATGCCCGGATTATTCTCTCGTTCTGGACGACGGCAATAATTTATACATGGCCGCTACGTCACCATGAATTTACCTGAACCTGCATTTCCTCAGAATCGACGTCGTCCCTAGACATAAGCTCCAGATCATTGTGCAGCAACGGGAACATACTCCCTAAGAGGCACGTGCCCATTGGCTTGCTGCCCGTCGTAGCCATAATGCCCGGGGAGATATTGCTGCCCGTAACCGATGTCCTCACCCCCCTAAAAGTCAGCTCCTTCATCAGCAAATTCCTGTGCAAATTGTGCTGCGACGTCTTGTATGTCCATCCCCTCATCAGCAAGAGCGAATTGCACCTTCTTTGAGGGTGGCGCCTCCACATCTGCTACTTCCTCTATTCCCCTCTTTCCAGAGGCGGCCTGCTCTCCTGTAGCCTGCTGCTCTGCTAGCTGTAGATTCGGCCTCGCCTTTCCGTCCTTCGCAAGCTTCCGATAGCAGGGCGACTTCCCATGCAAGTGGTATCGATTACACCATGCACCTTCAGTGTACTCTTCAATCTTCAACGTCAGCCTCTTTCGCACCATTCGCAAGCTAGTGCACATGACATTGAAGATGAGATCTGGATGCCATTGTTGCTGCTCATCAGCGCCCCTATCAAACTTATCTTCCATGTCGGAGCCACAGAGCGCCATGGCATCTGCCCAGAGAAGACGCGCACCGCAGTCACGCTTGGTATGGCGGTATAATGAATTGATAAGAGGCATGTTGAAGTCTGTGACACGGTAGTCGAGCGCAGGATCCTCAACTTGTTGCAGGTATAAATTATGCAGAGTTCCGGCGTGATTCACATACTTACGGTTGAGTGGACGCCAGACGTGAGTGTATTCTTGACCAGGCTTATGCAACCTATGAAATGCTCGGATCCATGTATCGGTTATGAGGTCGCAGGAGTGGTAGTCCTTATTCTTGTAGCAGGCGATGTAGAGTTGAATGAGATCCTGTGCGCTCCAGACCGTCTCAGATTCTGTTTCGGGGAGTTCGATTTGGACATTCTGCTGGGACCCGAGTAAGTCTGCAATAGCGATGATATAAGGTTCAATGTCTGCGGCGAAGTCCTCGTCGCCCTCGTCCCTCGGGATGTACTGCTCTTTGGAAACAGTGTCTGGCAAAGGGATTTCTTGGCTGATCACGGGGACTGGTACAGTCTGTTGATTGTGGCGACGTGTAGGCTTATACTTATCCATTGCCTCTGGAGAGGGTGCTGTGCATTGTGTCAGATCTCATGTTGCCGAACTCGGACGTGATGACAACTTACGCGGTGATGTGGGAGTATATTTCTCATTCTGAGTTTTGGATACCGTATAACTGTCATGGATCTTCTTCTTCGCCCTTGCGCGTCTTCCTCCCCTGCTCGTGGTCGGGGCCTCAGTTGCCAAGCTATCATTGACTTCTCGCGACGCAGTATCTGTACCACGGGCCTGACGTCGACTTGAAGAGATGGTAGCTGTCCGCGTCTTCTTTTTTGGTGGCTTGTTGATGAGGTTGATCCTCGGATTGATCTCGCACTGACTATTTGGCCTAGCAGCCGGAGTTCTCAACCTGCTCGTGGGCCCAACTGGTAAGTCTTGCTCCTGTGGATTGGATTTGGTATGTGATCGAGTAAGCATGTCGTCAATATGAAATGGAGACTGCGAGTCAACGGCTTCCGTTGGGGTATTAGAGTTGAGGGTGACGAAAGAGTTGATTTGATCGTGCAGCGGTGCGTTTGGAAGATGAGGTAAACCCGTCGCACCAGGCGACGAAATGTTTTCGTAGAGCATGTTCATGACTGGCATGGTTGTCTAGGTGAGTGGTTGTGGCGGGGCTAGCGTGTGCTTTGTGGTGAAGAAACTCGATAAAGGGTGGTGTGGCTGATTAGTCGTGTATGTGATTCGAAATTTTGTATACAGAAATTTTTTCAAACCAGAGCAAAAGAACTTGTGTGCAAGCAGCAAGTCGGGGTGAGCAATTTAAAGGGGGTGAAGATGGACAAATTGGCACAATAGGTGTAAGTGAGTGAGTGGGTGAGTGAACCGCTCTGATAGCAGGAATTCTATTGTGCACACAAAACAATTGCGGTAGTCAAACCTGCGCGCAAACTTTGACTTGTGAAACCCACTAGCCAAGGTAAGAGGGAGGGAACCTTTACTCTTCATGATGTTTTGTTCGAGTGAGAGGGAAATGACATAACGAAAGTGAAGTAATATGAGAGAGATATGAACATGATTACATGGAAAGTTTCACGGTAGACCTCTTTGGAAATTATACTGTGGCGGGCGATATTGCATTGTCGGTCGGAACTTCTGGTGAGCCCGGCTATCATCGCTACTTGATATGTACATGATACTTGATGACTTTCCACTTATTATTGTTCTCGATACTTTTAATTTTTTCTAAACCAAATTGTAGGTACGGTTAGGCGATGTCTTGAACTTGGGGAATTCCTCTCTCTGGTCGCAAATACCGGGTTTGGGCTATCTCATTGATCTTCGCTATGTTCTACTGACCTTCTCAGATCCTTTGCTGACCAAGCTGCGGCTAAGCTTGACGGGAGGGATTGGTAAAGCTGGAGTGTCTACTCGAGAGCATGATCTCATAAATGATTCCACGAAAGTCATCGATGGGCTGTGCAAAACGTGTGCTGTTGTATGGTGCTAGGCATTGCATGGCCATGCCAGGATATTCAGCGCATTTCCAAGGCTATCCGTGCCAGATGGTATGATTGTCGTTCTTGATTCACATTCTAGTGCGGAGGGTTGTTGATCGATTGCGGCACCTGGGCTAAAGAGCCCCTATAAGGAGAACAGTGTGGAGAAAAGGAGAAGGTGGGGAGGCACGGGCTGGACGGACTCCCTGCCAGCTTCTACTCGAAGTTTTCTGCAAGAGCGATGGCAGAGAAACGTAGGTCACCCCCACGCTCCATTTCAACGCGCATCAACCTCCCAATGCCCTTCTCTAGCGCCGCCGGACTCAAGACATCCTCGTCTTCTTTTAGCGCACCTCTATCCAGAGGCCCCTTTCGGCTGCCTTCCAACTCCCAAAGATGGCCATCCTTGCCCTTCACAAACGCAACAAAATGTTGTCCAGCGTGAACATCTGCTTCGGGAGTAGGTGTAGCAGTATCGCCCAGCTTCGCAGCCTCGGCATGCGCAGCCTCAAAATGGTCCGAATTTTCTAGTACCTTTGCACGTTCCCATATCGTCTTCGGCAATGCATCTTTCTTTATTTGATCGAGCGTGGAATTGGGCTGGATATGCTTGGATGCTTGACCGTTTATCAGACAGTGAACCATGCCGATGGAACCGCATGCGTTCCCGATTGTCTGCTTGAACCAAATCACTGGCTCTCTCTCACCTTTACCATCGTATTCTGTTTTATCCTTGTCTTCTGCTGTGCGGGATTCGTTCCATGACTGTGTCAGTGGGATAATGACGAGCAAGGCAAGCACAGGGCGCGGAATCACGGCGAGGAGGTCCGGCTCGGTGAGCGACCAAACATCATGGAAGGCGAGAGACTTGTTGAGGCCAAGAGAATAAGCAAGGTGGTTCATCACCTGCGGATTGTTCTCGAGGATTGTAAAGAGCTTCGGCATTGTTGTGGGGAGGTATGTATTGCGAGTGATGTTGAGTGATTGTGGTATTGGGACTGTTTTGCTGAATACTGGGTCAATGAGGTTACCAATAGACTTCAAATTAACGTGCATCAGGCTCCAGCCATGTGACGTGTTATCGAATCTGCTTAGGCAGCTGCTATGAAATTGAGGGTGAGCCATGTTAACACGACGCGAAGCGAGCTTCCCCTCACTAATCCGCTTCGAGAAGAGGGGCCAACTCGGAGCGCCGAACTTGAAGCCTATGCTTTAGGTTATTGAACTGTCGTGGCAGCTGGTTTTAGCACAAGGGACTCTTGAAATGATTCATCCACCTCCTGGTTTGCACTATGATATGCCTAATCGCCGTAGCAAAGCTTAGCAAACATCAAACAGCTCACCCGGGCCTTCGGCTCTCTTACGGTTCTATGTCGGCTCTCCACACTTTCTCATCCCGCACCAGCTGATTGCTTTTGTTCTCGTCCTAGACTGTCTCTCGAAGCCCTCTTCACTCATCATCAGCTGTTCTTATTCATCTCGTCTTACCTTAGAGACTCTCGTACCACCCTCAATCCAGACAGTGCCCACCGAAGAACTTGAATATCAACCACCATGGACGATGAAGCTAGGCAAGCGCTCGCTAGTATGACCATGCCTCGCCGACCGATCAACTTTGTCCCGTCAAGGTCAGGTGAGATACTGAAGTTGGGCCACATTACTTGTAGAATCATGGAAGACGGATCAAGAACAGGTAGAACACATTCAATTTTATGCAAGGACCCTATAGAAGTCTAGCGGGTTCTTTCCCATGAATCATAACAGGGAAACTCACCCGTGTCCCCAGACAACCGATTAGGCAGTGCCGAGTTCACTGTCCCGGCCGGCACTGTCGGCCCTCCCGCACACTGGCACGAGATGCACGACGAAACCTTTCTTGTCACCCAAGGCACCATCCGTTTCCATGCACCTGATGGCCAAACTGTCGATGCTAAGGAAGGTGACTACGTCACAGTTCCTATCCGCGCACCGCACACCTTCTCCAACCCCTTCGATGTCGAGGCCAAGTTCTTCAATACATACACGCCGGCATTCTATATCGATTACTTTAAGATTCTTGCCCAGGTCAGTAAAAGTGATGCTAAGATGAGCAAAGAGAAGAATCTAGAGGTTATGGCGAGGTTTGCAACGATGCCGGCGACGCCAATGCTGGAGGAGATGGCCAAGGCACAAAAGTAGGGACGGCGCTGCCGTGTTAGCGTCTTCTCGAAGCACGGCTTTGTGTTATTGGTATTCGATATTAATCGAACAATAGGTAGAATGTTTAAGCGACTGTTCGTCTGATGATTTTGTACGAAATATTGGATCCGGAAGGGTACTATTGACCTTCTTCGTGCTGATCAGTGATGATAATAAGATTGGGCAGCTGCTGATAGGCATACGAAGCCGTGGATATATAGGAATTAAATTTGGCCCATAACAAAACATTGAAAGATTTTTCATCTGAACCCATATACAAGGCTATACTGGAAAATTGTTAACCCGTCTATAAATTCGAATGGTGCATCAATGATTCTCAGGTTGTCCATTCCATCCTTCTGATTCCGTTGGGGAACATCGTCTACTGTGCCGAGCGCCAAGTCCATCATCGAGTGCACTGCTCTTTCCAAAAAAAAAAGGCAAGATTCTCTGCGCATCTAGCTCCACCTCGTTTTCACCCCCTGCCCAGCTCCGAATAAAAATAAACCAAAAAGAAAAGCCTCTCCCTCGGGGAATCGAACCCCGGTCTCCCGCGCTTGTTATCGTTGAAACGAATGACAAGCGGAAATCATGACCACTAGACCAAGGAAGACTTGTATTGAATTATGAAAGAGGCTACGATTATATAAAATATATGCTATGTTTTATTATTAACTCAGTGCACTAAGGGTCAGAAGTGGGAGCAGCGGGGCATTTTAGACAAGTTTCCGCGCTGGTGTTGCAATGCTTTTAGCTACTGTGATTGGTAGCGAAGCGAAGGGCGACTCGTCAGGGGCGATCATTTACCGCAGATGGATTTAACAACCGCCTAGCTTCACCTTTAAAATGGCATTAGCGATATGCTTCTTTCAAATAAATAGTAATTATAATATATGCACGCCACGTAACAGTTCAATAAGAAATCCAAAAGTTCATTGGTATCTATGTCCTGCGCAAAGAAGTGCGTGACCTCTGGTATCCAAAACTCCAATATCATGCATAGGTATCATTTCCGCAATTCATGCTGCAAGTCTGACCTGTGTTACTCGCGGCCCCCCTCTCGGCAATCCCATCCCGTGCTTGTCATGCCCCTAACCTCTCCTACCACTTCATCATGGTAGTAGACGAAAGTGCGACTATAGCCAATATGGCAGCTATCACCAACAACATCATCGCGACAACAATCGCGGCCACAACTCTTTCAACGGTGAACCTCACATCGTCTGCCCGTGACCGCTCTTCAGCAACCTCTTCATCCGGCATAGTGGTCACGGAGATATTTGGTATATGCTGGACTAACGTAGCCCGATACGACTCGCGCACTGCATATTGGTATGAAGGCGGAGCTTCGGTCGGGTACGGGTACAGATGCGCGAGCGGGACGTCATCGTCGTTTTCGGGGTCTGCGTCCGTGTAGGGTGGAAAGACTATGTCGATTTGTACTTGATTGTTTGCACTAGGCGGAGGGTGGTGGCATGGTGGTGGTACTGTTGAGATGGAAGGCACAGAGCGATGTCGCTGCGGTGTCGGCGATGCGATGACTGGTGCTGCTTCCGCCTCGCTATCTGACGGGTCATCTCGGTAGGGCTCTATTGATTGGTGGTTGTGCGACTCTGTTGGGAACGGCACAGCTGCGACAGGCAGCGAGGGTAGAGGTTTCGCAGTCGGCGGGTTGCTTAATTGCGAGGGAGTTGAGCTTCGTGAGGACGCGGGCGATGGTGTAGGTGAGTCCTGGTATGGCTGCTCCATGTGATTCTGCGATGTGGCGTCAGTCACGGTTCTACATGAATAGATACAGGAGAAGCTCGTATGTCATGTCAATGCCAAGTGAAGGTGCATACCTCCATGATGCTTCTCCAGTGTCTCTCGCTTGGCCGGTAGGACGAGTGCGGTGCGTCAATCGCGCGAGAAAGCTGCTGTTCGAAGGTGATTGAAGATGTAAGCGTTGAGGGAGCTGGAGGTCAGTTGCGAGCAGAAGATGTCAACAGGAGACATGATTGATGAAGGCAGCCGCAGCCAGCCGGTACATGAAACCTATCCGGTACAGTCATAGTGCTGTGCCCACTTGCCCAGTGTGCCAGGGCTTGATGCGTGGAGTGGGAGGCTGGTTGGTAACGACCAAGGATGCAAACGGAAAGTGTGGCTGGCAGGGGCCCACTCTACCGGCCCGCCTGGCGCTCACCTCGCGCAACTCTCCTTTGAGCGTCATCATTCAGGTGTCGATGTTGCGAGCGCCGTCTCACTTTCTTGCGCTGCAAGCGCTCTCTTCTGGCTTTGTATTTGGATATTTGGATTCTGTAGCTTCGCATCGAGGCTGAAGAGGTCGCACAGAGAGCCCGAGCTCAGCCACAGATTTACGCCCCAAGGAGCAAAGGGCACTGACACTTCGGTAGCACGAACGATCCACGCAATTAATGCTCCGTTTCAGGTCAAATTTAGATGCATACCAAGCGGCGTTATTCATTCTTCTCGGATAGACCTCCGGTCTCGTAAATCGTATCCAAGTCTTGCAAGCCGTAACAATCAGACTACACATCTCGACAATTAATATACGACTCTTCCTCGATCCGTCACGTCGTCTAACTTCTATGAATTTTTCGAATAGAAAGTCCATCCCAATGCAAATAAATCATCCGTCATACGTCCGCCTGCAAAGTACTTATCGGGTAGCCCATCGATACCGTACTGACACTTCTCCAAGAGTTTGAGATTCCAGTCTTTGCAATTCTGCTTGGTGACCACCGCGGTCGAAAAGATGGCGGCGCCAACCTAGGCTCTCAGTTAGAGAAGGGCGCATTCGCAGCGCGGCGTCTGCGAGAGCTTACTTTAACGTGTGCATCCAATCCTTTGTTCAACTCCTCGCTACTAGTTATAAACTTCTTTGTACCCGTCCCATAAGACTCGACGAATTTATGTTCACAGAATTCCTCAATGTTTTTCTTGACCAACCAGTCTGTCGCCCGGAACCATTCCACCACACCAGGAACATCCTCGTCACAATAATACGTGGGTGTCGGCGTCGGACGAGAAGTGGTTGTGGTTGCACTGGCGAGCGCTGTGCCTGTAACGGAGGCGGCGCTCGTTATGGTGGCTTTAGCGCGAGCCTCTAGCATATATTTATCTGCTTGATCTCCATCCCAGTAAGGTGCAGCAATGGTGACAGAGAAGAATGCTTGCACAGTAGCAAGCACGAAAAGAAAGTACCGCATGTCTAGTCGAGGAATGATGGTATGAAATGCAAAAGGAAAAAAAGTATTCCCAAAGAAAATGACTGGATCGTCTTCCGATGGTATACATATTGACGGCAGCATGTTTCACATCTTTCCTAAGGCCCACCCCAGTAATCTGAAGTGAGAATGCAACAGAGATAAGTGACATTTAGATTCGTATATCAAAAGTGCAAGGGTGCAGAAACGCTCATTGCAGACCTATACAACGTTTAGAATATCGGACCGCTAGGTCAGCACTGTCCCTTAGGCTGTCCGTACATTCACGCAGTGGAACCTTTATCACGATCGAACTGCCGATTCAGGATCGTGATCGAACAACCGTTGTGGGACGACAAGCGAGTGTTGGGTTGGGTGGGGGCGCCCGCAATGCTTCCAGAAGGAACCAACAACAACTAAGGTTGCTTGAATGTCACTGCATCTCGTGATAGGCTTGAAAATAAGATGGGTATTTAATCTTATCAGACAACCCAAATGTCACCGTGTACCAAAGTAGTAGGAGTGTCCGAAAATAGAAGGAACGTATCTATACGTCAACACAACACCTCTTGACTCCATCCTCAAAACGCCTGCCATAATCATGCCCATAAGCGAATGCGTTATACCACCCAAATTGTTTCATGTATTATGGTTTCTTCGGTGGCACAGGTCTCGCAGCGTCGGCAGCCGTGGCCCTAATGCTAACCACCCTACCAACACCCATTTGCGCCTGCTCGAAACTCAGCCTTTCATCCCACGCATCTCGAGGATTGGCGGGGAGTGCTTTGTTCAAAAAGAGCCCAGGGCCTGTGCTCTTTGTTGTAGCGACCGATGTCAGACCGATCACGCTCTCACTAATGGAATGATTTGCTCGGGGCAATGACTTGTTGGTGCCATATTCAGTGATCTTCTCGCGCACATATGAAGCTCCCTGTCTGAAGAGAGGGCGGAGTATAGCACCTGAGGCAGCGATGATGCCAGTTCCTGGTTCCGCGGTCGCCCAGATTGTCGCTTTGATGGAGTCCTCTATATATAGAGTAAGTAAATGTTTTAGAAAGTTAAACGAACCCACGTACCCGAGACATCGCCGCGAAATAAAAGGGCTTTGAGATATACCATACGAAGAATGGCAGAGATAGATCCGATAGCCGCGAAGCCCATCACAACACTGACCGAAATCTTAGACCGGCGGTCCATATCACTGTCGATCAGGATAACAATTGGAATGAGAGTAAACGTCCAGTCGCAAACGACATTGAGAATGCCATAGAAATAGCCAGTGGAAAGAAGGAACCATGCCGGTACGCAGTTCTTCCCTCCCATCAAACCATCTATGAGATTAGATGGGCTTCCGCACTGGAATATAGTAACGAAGAAGTAGAAGACACCGTAGAGTGCCGAGATAACGAGGATGGTATGGAAAATGTGTCGTTGCCAGGGTTTGGTGAGGACTCGAAGGAAGAAGAGACCGAGTGAAATCTTGAGAAACGTTGTGGTGAGGATGTAGAAGACTTCGCTAAGTTGGATATACTATACTCAGTGAGTAAGCGAAAGCTGTACTTTCGATCTTTGTGGCTTACGACAAGGCTCCGTATCACCGCTTCGACTGATATACGCTCGCGTGGTGAGGTTCCTAGTATAATGACCAAAATGAAGGCGCAATAGCAAGTAAAGAGGCAAAGCGTAAAGACTATTGTTGCATCATCCCATCCTGGAGATTTTGTGATGCCTAACCTCACCCACATGCGGAGAACAACAGTGATCCATGATAACAGGAGGAGAACAATGACGATGGAAAAGATAATTTTTCCAAGCTCTAGAAGATCAGATGGATGGGCCATCTCGAGTCTGTCGAGCTAATTCTCTTCATACGTTCAGCGTGAAGGGAATTGGGCATGTTTTCAAGGCAATGAATCACCCTTCATATATGACATGGTGGAAGAACATAAGGTCCACCGGAAGACAATCAACCCGCGCTCACCTTTGCTGCACCATGAATCTAGTATAGAACAAAACGATGAAACTTGTAGGCTCTACAGGGGGGTGCTGTGGCGTGTAACCCGTTGTACAACGGGTTTTCCTCAATTTTTCGCTACCAAGGCTATGGAAGGTTACGGATTTGCCTGTTCAGACATTTGATGTCTAACGATATACGTAAAGCCGGGGCATACCCCGACATGGCTGGCTCGCAAGCCACTAGGAAGTGACGGGAACGCACACACGGAACACTATTTAGAAACGTTGTTCTGGCATGGCCCTGCATTGGCGGGTTTAATCTGTGAGATATAGAAGGTGGGGTTGCACCAGTGCGGAATGGCGATCTAAAACGCTGTTTCGATGCAAGAGGAAAGACATCTCTTGTTGCTGTATTGGCTTATTTTGTGGAAGAATTTGAACTTCTACGAGAATGATCTACTACTTGAAGCCACTTCAACGGGCAGATCGCAAACTGCAGCATCTATTTGTGAGCTTGTAAAAATTCATGGGGTGATAGGAACTTGTGATGATGTGTGACGCTAAGAGACACTGATGCTGAAAATAAATACGCGACACCGAACCTGGCGTTTTGAAGGAAGATTAGCAGAGACCTGAAGGCCATCACGTTTCGGCGTCATGGACTGTGGTGCCGCCGCTAGGTGTTTCGACAAAACGCGGTATCAGAACGGAACTTAGTCGTTCCCTGTTTCGCACGTGTTCCGCTAGAACCGAATGAGGGTCGATAGGGACTAGAAAAGAATGGAAACGGAAAGCCTATAGGAGTATTCTTAAGGACTGGAGGAGGTAGTTGAGAATCGTGCACACTTCTTATCGATAACCAGGAGAAAGGTTTATCCGACAATTTCCGACGAAGAAAACACATCGCTTATTTGCATCCGTCCCTTCTTCCTTTCTCAGATGTTTCGACCTACCGTTCTTTCTAAAGGTCGCGTAAAAAGTACCCGAGCAGTTTCCACTTTCACTTCATGTTCGACTAGATTTACATACTCGGTCCACTGTGATGATGCACATCCTGAGCCCCTGCACGAGAACTAGCCATACGCTCAAGGTCATAGGCATATGATGTATAGCACAAATCTCTGCCGATTCGGCCAGGAGTCGGAATCGTCACACAACTCATTCAACATGTGTTAGAAGCGTCAAGCGCGGCGCATTTCGCGATGGGGCACTGTCTTTTCACAAAGAATCAACTATCTTAGAGATTGTCCCTGCTAACCTGGCAACAAATATGCCCTTGATTCCACTACAAAAGGTACGCGCGAACAGTATCTCGAAAATTCTTAGTTGTTCTTTATATGATGAATAAGCCATATTCACAGACCTGTACCGAAATAATTCATGTGGATTTTTAAAGCTTTGGAGACCTTCTGACCGACCAAGTGTCTTTTTTCTTAGCAGCCTTAGCCATGAGTTACAATTGCTAATTTTATAATAGATTGACGTAAAAGATGGTGCCTCTCAAAGCCACCACTTCCTTGTCGCTTTCAAGTATTGCAGCGGCCCTCGAACCCCTTTGTTCTATTGCCATCTTCATTTCTTTGATTCAAGGAAGGCTTGGGTTCAATGGCAAGTCCTGCATTGTTACTTACCATCGCTTCATTGTTCACTACTAAAAATATAATTCGTATCGTTCAGCCTAGATCGTATGTGCATATAGACGTTGTGAATTCACTATATGTACGTTGTGCGTCCCGTGTTCGTGACTTTTAAGCACCTTTTAAGTCGTTCTTTTATATTCCACACCTCGATACACAAGAGATAACCCTCTCATGATGCAGAACAACTCCTTTCGTGACGCATCTGCGTCGCCGGTTCGACGCTCTAGTAGGACAGCTTCTCGAAAGGCCTCTAATGCCAGTAACAGTCCATCAACTCAACACGGTCGTCGACGAGCAAGCTCTGCGAAATCATTAGTAGACCTTAGGTTTGACGATAACGATATTCACTGGAACGATCCAAACTTCTGGAACTCGTTGGGCGAAAACGGCGATGGCGAATCTCTATGGGATTATCCATTGATGCTGCAGAACGGATTCAATTCACGTACTCATCCGATGAACCAAGTAGATGCACATCGCAACTTTGATCTTGGTGCTCTTCCGGAGCAAGCACGAGCGTCATTCGATCTCCTGCAGAACCCATTCTCTGCACTACCTAGTACCCCATCTGTCATGGCTTTCAATACCGTGCCCTCCGGCTGGGGTGACTGTCAAAATCCCTGGTCATCGCCGGCAACGACCCGTCCTCTACAGTTCGACGGTGCATCGAAAGTCACATCTCATGCGCTAGAATACAAGAAGCGAAACTCACCGAAGAAGGCGTTGCAAGCAGAGTCTTCACCAAAGTCGGGTCGTAGGGTTTCTCAAGCTTATGAACCATATCATGACAATCGCCTTGCTGGATACATCGGTGGTAATCAAGCTTACGCATACCCAGCGCCGGATATTAATCCACATTATCTTGGCTCTCCCTACTTTGTTCCTAGACCTTATTTACAGCACGTACAAGGGGGGCGGGGCCATGAGTTCTCGTCTGCTCCAATTAAACGTCGACTTTCCTCCAGTGTGAATTCAGACGATGACACTGCGCGTAAGAAACCTCGCAAAGAGACAAGTGTGTCTTCAAGAAGTGACTCTACATATCCGGACCGATCACGCAGTAGTTCAGCCGATAGGGCTCACCAATCCCGCCTTGTGCATCAGTCTGTCCACAAGCGTAAATCTGTCTTTGTAGAAGATCCATTTAAATACGAGAAACCGAAGAATGATCCAGATAAGTTGTGGATCAGGACTAATTGTACAACAAAGGGCGTAACAACGCGCACGGCCAAGTGTAACAACTACGATCCGCGAAAGATCTATACGTATACTCCTCATCCACTTGGTGACTGGTCAAGTGCAAGGAACGATTTCAAGTACACTGAGGATGGCGAGTGGAAGGAAAAGACTATGACAGCTTCTCAGATCCGCGATTTCATCCTGAACTACCCTGAGAACACAAAGCAGGGTATCTTCCTCAAGCTCTTGATTCAGATTGGCCCGACAGACTCTGCACGTCGCTACCTTAGCCAGACCTGGGCCAAGTGTCGCTTCGAGGAATGCCCGGCAAACCAGAACCAAACCGGCACGATTCTCCATGGCCACTACCGCGTTGCTTTCGATGAGCGTACATATGGAGATCGTACCTATGATCCGCATCTAGCTGCTGGCGCGTATGTCCATCTATATTGCATGGAGCGTTTCCTGGACTTCGAGTACATCTGCAGGAAAGCTCATGTATATGTCGACAAGCGCATTGTTACAACCGAACCAAAGGGTAAATTCGCCGCCACTCTGGCCGGACATGCTGAGTGCATCATTGCTGAAGACTTTGTGAATTATGCTCGCCATGGCGATTTGCGTAAGGTGAAAGAGTTCAGGAAGTATCCGCGCCACAAGGATTACTGTCAAAACGAGCCGAAGCCGCATGAACATACACTCACGAATCAAATGCATCTGATGAAGGCTAGTACTCGTCCACCAGCCCAGCTCAGGCAATTCCAGCAGCGTGGAATGAAGCCTACCCATATTCTAGTCAATAAGGGTGATCTTGAGGTCCTCTTCTCGGAGACAAAGCGTAATAAGGCAAATAAGGCCAAGGCCAAGGCTAAGCGAAAGCGCAAGATCCAGCAAGTGGAAGACGACAGCGATGATGAGGACCTGTCTGAATATGCCACTAAACGCCGGCGGCTTGTCGCTGAAGCGAAGCAAGTCTACTGTGCCTCCCAGCGCAAGCCTCCCCGTGGCCGGACTGCTACTCGCAAGTCTCACCGAACCCCACCACCTAAAGAGCCTTGGAACGTTGATGATGACGAGAGCGACGATGGCTTCGAGAACCAGAACCACAAGGGTAGCCCCGGCTCACGCCGTAGTCAGCGCAACGCGAATCGTGAGCGTCCTAACTACAGTGAAGACGCTGATCTCACGCAGGAGTCGCAGCATCAGAAGCAGACTCGTTCTTACCGCCAGAACTCCCGCGAATCTCTGGTCCCAGCCGGTTATCAGAACGCCAATGATCAAATTTACGATAGTAATGTGTGCGACCTTCCACCTCTGCCACAATCGCTTCTTGAAAACCCTAACGATTCGCCCAATTCTGGAGGTCGGAGGGCATCGATTTATATCGACCCAGAACTCGCTTGCTTTGATCTGGATGCCCTCTTATCTAAGAACGCTCTAGACCGTCGTGCCTCTAGCCTCGCTACCTTGCGCTCTGGCAGTATCATGAGCAAGCCTAGCCCACGCAATCCCTCTGACGTTCGTTTTGGACGCCATGCATCATTTGCTGAGCAGCCAGTCAGCCAGCAGCAGGAGTTTGATACAGAGGAACCTGCCAACAAAGTCAGTAGTGCTGAGTCGCCGAAGCAGAAGAGGGCCCGAGCAAAAGACAGGACAGAATCAATGAGGGAAGCCAAGGCGTTTGGCGTGAAAGGAGAGTCGCATCGAGTTCGTAAGCGGATGACTAAAAGACAAGGTAAGTGCCATATAACGGGCAAATTACATTTCCTTTGAATCGAATTTCATTAAGTTCTTTGTACTTGTTATAAATATTAATTATTACCTACTTTAAAAGCATGATATTGGGTGCAGGGGGTCCTCCAAGACTAGAAGCATTGGTCTAAAATTAAATTAATATTTGTTTTATTTACAAGAACTTATTTAACTTGGAATTAATTATATAAAGCATCTATTT
Organism: Periconia sp. TS-2; assembly: GCA_030378425.1. Taxonomy (NCBI): domain Eukaryota; kingdom Fungi; phylum Ascomycota; class Dothideomycetes; order Pleosporales; family Periconiaceae; genus Periconia; species Periconia sp. TS-2. Next base: position 1,486,422 of record JASNQO010000004.1, read on the forward strand.
AATTAATTATATTAGTATAGTATAATAAAATACATCTATATAACCTATAAGATTAATATTTAAATATAATAATTAGCTACTTTATAATAAGCCCTTAAGGTATATTATATTTAACCTTATTAGCTACTTAAATACTAACTAGTTACCCTAGCCTACTATTATTAAGATAGAGTAATTATCTACTACTCCTTATAACCTTACAGTGTCCTAGACTCCCTGCTTTATTCCTATTTCAAGCAAACCCGTATATGCTTACTAAGCAACCACTTGAACCTTATTAAGTCACAGACTTAACACTATACTAGAGTAAAAAAAATAAATAAAAAAGGTATAGAAATAACTATAGAAAAATAAATAGTTAGAAATAGTAAATATTATATATATCCTTAAGTACTAGGAAATCTATTTTAATAGATAATATAATAATAACTTCTAAAACCCTAAATATAACTAAATTTACTATTAATTCTATATATATTAAATAGGCTATCTATTATACATTAATTAGGTAGCTAGTTAGTATATATATATATTAGGGGGGTAATAATTAGTATATATTTAGTTCTATTATCTATCTATATATAGAGGCAGCTTTTAGGGGTTCTCCCTTCCTATTATACTAGTAATATAATACAATAAGTATATATAGTAGTTATATATAGGGTCCCCTCTATAGTAATATATAAATACTAGTAGTCTTTCTTTTTATAAGGTATTATCTGCCTTTACTCTATATAGTATACTTCTATATATAGTTAGGTAGATTCTTATCCTATACTAAGCCTCCTAGGTAGGTATACCTAATAGGTTAATACTAGATTATTATCTAGTATTATTGCCTCTATTAGAATCTATAGAGTAGCTATCTAGTAGTATACTAAGTTATATATAAGGTTATTTATATTACAAACCTAAATAGGGGATTAAGGCATTTAAGAATAACAGGACTACAGGCCTCTAGCCTTGGTAATTACAGCATAAAGCCAAGACACTAGTAAAGGCAGTTATATAACTAGTATATAACTAATTACTATACTAAAGGATAATTAATTACCCTAATTACTATAATTATAGTAATTAGTTACCTAAGAAGAAGTAATCTATATTACTACTTTATATATTATATTTAAACACTGGATGGCACACCTTAGATTAAGTAGGTATCCTATATTAAGTTGATAAAATAATAGTACAAGGAGCCTCTACAGGGCAGGAGGTAAAGTAGACTATATATAAATATACTTAGACCTCTTACTACTCTATTTACTAGCAAGGCTAATATATTACTATATAATAGACCTATTATATACTTTACCC